>CM075676.1:66765000-69265000 GCA_037962975.1 Clitoria ternatea
ATTTTTTCATGTTCGTTGTTCTGCTCACATTTTAAACTTGATTGTGCAAGAAGGGTTGAAGGTAACCGGCGATGCTTTACATTTGATTAGGGAGAGCATAAAATATGTAAAGGTTCTGAAGGTAGGAAAAAAAGTTTAAGGATGTGTTGAGAAAGTTAATGGTGTTGACACTTCATGTGAGTTATGTTTGGATGTGACCACAAGATGGAACTCTACTTATTTGATGCTTGAGTCTGCTCTTAAATATAAACTTGTCTTTTCAAATCTTCACTTCTATGATGATAATTACAAGTTTTGTCCTTCTCTTGATGATTGGAAAAGAGTGGTAAAGATGTGTCTATTTTTGTTGCCTTTTTATAAAACAACTACTTTATTTTCGGGAACATCCTATCCTACTGCCAACTTGTACTTCTTGCAAGTTTGGAAGATTCAATGTGTCTTGCTTGAAAGTTTGAGAGATGATGATGAAGTTGTCAAGAGAATGGGTGAAAGAATGATCATAAAGTTTGAGAAATATTGGGATGAGTATAGCATTGTACTTGCTCTTGGTGCAATTCTTGATCCAAGATTAAAACTTGAGACTTTGAGCTATTGTTATATGAAAGTGGATCCTTTGACTTGTGAGAAAAAGTTACATGATGTGAAGATGAATTTGTACAAGTTGTTTGAACAATATCATGAGAAAGGAGGTACTTGTTCACAAACTGGAGCGGTTAATTCAGCTATTAAGGGATCTATTTTGGAGACTGTCCTCTTCATCCAACACCATGGCTTACTTATTTGATGTAAGTTCACTATTATGTAATGTATCATTGTTTAATTCTTTTAATATTGTTAATTATATTGTTGAAATTAACAAGTACTTGATCTAATAGGAATTGGCCTCACACAAGGCCCAAATACACACAAAAATTGGGAAGTCTCAACTTGATCTTTACTTAGAAGAACCAACATTGGATTCTAATTTTTATGGAGAGTTAGGTGTTCTTATGTGGTGGAAGGATAATGCTAGCTGTTTTGGAGAACTTTCAAAGATGGCTCGGGATGTATTAAGCATTCCAATCACAACTGTTGCCTCTGAATCTGCATTTAGCATTGGGGCACATGTGCTTAATAAGTATAGAAATCGATTATTGTCTAAAAATGTGGAAGCTTTGATGTGTGCTCGTAATTGGATGCATGGTTTTATTGATGAAGGTGTTTTTAAAATATTGTGGTCTTCTAATTTACTTTTTATTTACTAACTCTTAAGTTATGTAACTTATATGTATCTAACAATTTTTTTATTTGTTTAAATATGTAGATGATGAAGATGAACTTCCTCCAAAAGTTGAGCTATCGGAGTCCAAGTGTAGCTCGAATGTCATTGAATGGTGATGTTATTTATTTACTATAGGCTTTTATGATTTTTATTTTAAAATATTGTGGACTTCATTATTGTGAACTTTAATTTGATGTTATTTGCTATGGACTTTTACTTATTTAGGTTTTTATTATTGTGGACTTTATTGTTGTGTGGCTTATTTGATGTTATTTACTATGGACTTGATTATTGTGAACTTGATTATTGTGGACTTTATTTGATGTTATTTATTTTAGATTTTATATTATTAGTTTTTGTGTTTGAATGTGATAACAGGTACAAGGATTTTGATAATGACAAAACACTCTTGAAGAAATTCTTGCAAAAACAAAGACATGGAATCAGACCCAGAAACAGCACGAAGCTAATCGATTAGGAAGCCCAGTCTAATCGATTAGGGTGATTCTGTTTTTGGAACAACTACAACAGGACATAAGCTAATCGATTACAGCAATTAATATAATCGATTAAAGAGCTACTGGAATTACAGTAATCGATTACACACATGACAGAATCAATTACCAAAATCAAAAATGGCATTAAAAGCATCAGGTATAAAGGCTAATCGATTAAGGAAATTCATCCAATCGATTAGAAGGCTACTGGAAGTAAGCTAATCGATTACCAGGACTATATAATCGATTACGTAGCTGCGAAGCCAAAGTAAATGCATCAGGTATCATCCCTAATCGATTACAGGCCAAAAAATAATCGATTAGAAGCCCTCTGACTTGAAGCTAATCGATTACACATAAAGGTATAATCGATTACAGCACGATCTAGAATGAAAAATTCAAAGTGTAATCGATTACAGCTCGAGGCGTAATCGATTACGAAAGTGGGAAAACACATATTAGTGGGAAACCAGCACATGTCTCCACCATTTCTTCAGACCCCCACTATGTGCAACGGCTAGGAAGAAGAAAGGCACTCCTCAAGCTCTCAAATGGCTTTATAAATTCAAGAGAAACTCAAGCACAAAACATATAACTAGAAGCTATCATTCTTCACTTGTTCTTGTGCTTAGTAAGCCATCTTTCTTATATATTCTGAGTTTAAATTTGTACATCCTCTTATCTTGAGAGTTAGAATTTGTGTGATCTTTCACTTGTACATCTACTCTATTAAGAGAGTTATTTCCTTACTTCATCAAACACAAAGGTTTTCACTCTAGGATTGAGTGGTCACAAAGGTTGGGGTTCAATCATTGGGTATTGAGAGTTTGAGAGATTGGGTGGGTTAACCTTTTCTAGTAAGGATTGAGTTCTTGAGTGTGGGACACTAGGAAGCTGCAATTGCTCATAGCTTGTATCTCTAAACTTCAATAGTGGAAATCCTCTAAGTGGGTTGCTTAGAGGTGAGACGTACATCGGTGTTGGTGGAACTCGTTATATTGGTTTGCAATCTCCTCTCCCTCACTCTTTTACTTTCATATACTGCAATTGGTTGATTTGTGTTGATTGATTGTGAATTGCATACTTGAACTTGTCTAATTTGATATATTTCAAATACTGCCCACCAAGTGTTTGTTAAATTGCTTCAGTTATATCTATCCTTGTGGTGCATTGCATACTATCTTTAACTTGATTTCACTTGCATATTCTTGTAAACTTGGATATAAAAATCAAGTTCAAAGGCATTCCAATCAAAGTTTTTAAAACTCAATTCACCCCCCCCTCTTGAGTATTGAGGCCACTTGAACAACAAGTGGTATCAGAGCTTGACTCTTGGTAAATCAAGCTTAACAGCTTCAGGAGACTAGATGGCCTCAAGTTCTCATAACCTTTTTCCCGAGGGTGATGCTATAAATAGACCTCCCGCTTTCAATGGGGAAGGCTATGCGTTTTGGAAAGAAAGAATGAAAATCTTCATTCAATCTATTGATTTGAGAGTTTGGAATGCCATTGAAAATGGTCCTTATATACCAATGTATACTATTGATAGTAAAAATGTTGAAAAACCTATGGATGAATGGACTAGTGATGAAGAAAAGAAAGTACAATATGGCTATAAGGCAAAGAATCTGATCACTATGGCATTAGGTCCAGATGAATGTTTTTGGATAATGACTTGTCAATCCGCTAAGGAAATGTGGGATACTCTACAAGTAACTCACAAAGGTACTAGCGATGTGAAGGACTCCAAGGTTAGTACCTTGACAAGTCAATATGAAAGTTTTAGAATAAACTCGGGGGAAACCATAGTAGAAATGCAGAAGAGATTCACTCTTATTATTAATCATCTCATTACTCTTGGCAAAGTCTACACTAACAAAGAACTTGTGCATAAAGTTTTAAAAAGTCTTAACAGGGAATGGCAACCACTTGTCACAGCCATAAAACAATCTCCAAGCATCAATGAGATGTCTCTTGCAACACTCTTTGGGAAATTACAAGAGCAAGAGCAAGAACTAAAAGTCTTGAAGCTAGCGGAGGAAGAAGAAAAATCCTTCAAGAAGAAGGGCTTAGCTCTCAAGGCCACCTCTATACATGAAGAAGAATCGTGTAGTGATCTTGATGAAGAAGAAGAATTTGGATTGTTTGTAAAAAGATTCAGAAAGTTCATGAGAAACAAACGATTCCAAAGGAACTTCAAAACACAAGGTAAGAAATCTACACCTAATGAATCATCTTCCTCACCTAGTTGTTTTGAATGTGGGAAAGAAGGACACTTCAAGGCCGATTGCCTAAATCTTAAAAAGAAGAGCAAAGAGAAAAAGGGAAGAAGAAGAGCTTATATCGCGTGGGATGAAAACGAGATAAGTAGCTCGGATGACTCGGAAAATGAAGAGGCAAACCTTTGCCTCATGGCAAATCACCAAGAAGAAGATGATGAGGTAAATCTTCATGACCTTGATAAGGAAGAATTACTTAATGCTTTTAATGAATTGTATGAAAAATTTATGAAAGTCTCTAATAGACTTAAGGTGTCTAGAAAAACTAGTGACACTCTAGAGATGCACCTTGTGGAAGTGTGTAAAGAGAATGATTGTTTAAAAGAAGAACTGGAAAATGCTCAAACATGTTCTAAGAGTAAACCTTGTGATTTTGCTAAGAAATGCATTGATCTAGAAAATAAAGTCCTAGATCTAAACAAAACTTTAGAAAGGTTTACAAATGGTAGAGATAATTTGAATGTACTTCTTGGAAACCAAAGATGCATGTTTGACAAAACCGGTTTAGGGTACAATTCCGTTAAAAAGGAAAAGCATTACAAAAACTTCTTTGTACCTCCTATGAAATCATCTTCGCCCTTTATGAAATGTAATCATTGCGGTTTTAAAGGTCATAACTCTTCAAATTGCAATGTTAGAAAATTAGGGCCAAAGGTTATAAGAAAGGTATGGGTTCCCAAAGGGACATTACCACAAGCTAACCTTAAAGGACCCAACATAAAATGGGTACCTAGTTCTCTAAACTGATTTTGTTTTGTAGGTATGCTTCAAGGCAAGCAACACCCATTGGTATTTGGATAGTGGGTGTTCAAAGCATATGACGGGAGACATAAGCAAGTTCACATCATTTACTCCCAAAAGAAAAGGAAGCGTCACCTATGGAGACAACATCAAAGGAAGGATCCTAGGCATCGGAAATATTGGTAAGAATTCTTCCACATCCATAAGTGACGTGTTGTATGTTGAAGGCCTCAAACATAATCTACTTAGCATTAGTCAATTATGTGATAAAGGATATAGAGTTTTGTTTGAATCAAATTATTGCATAATTGAGCATAAGGTTAATAAGGAAATTAAATTTGTAGGCCAAAGAATCGATAATATTTACATGATTGACATGGATAGTTTGTCTTCAAATGATGTACAATGCTTCATGACTAGAGAGGATGAAACTTGGCTATGGCATAGGAGAATAGCTCATATACATGTAGACCATTTGAACAAACTTGTTTCTAAGGAATTAGTAATTGGTTTACCAAAGCTTAAATTTGAAAACAAATTTTGCGATGCATGTCAAAAGGGGAAACAAGTAAAGGCATCCTTTCAATCTAAAAACATTGTTTCCACCCAAAAGCCTTTACAACTTTTGCACATGGATCTTTTTGGACCTTCCAAAATCAAAAGCTTTGGTGGTAATTACTATGGTCTAGTGATTGTAGATAACTACTCTAGATATACATGGACCTTGTTTCTTGCTCATAAAAATAAAGCATATCATGCATTCAAGAAACTTGCAAAGATTATCCAAAATGAGCAAAATTCTAAAATTACATCCATTAGAACCGATCATGGGGGAGAATTTGAAAATCAATCTTTTGAAAAGTTTTATGAAAAACATGGTATTAATCACAATTTTTAGCTCCTAGAACTCCACAACAAAATGAAGTAGTTGAAAGGAAAAATAGATCCTTGGTGGAGCTTGCAAGAACCATGTTAAATGAAAACAATATTGCAAAACATTTTTGGGCCAATGCGGTAAACACCGCTTGTTATGTTATGAATAGATTTTTAATAAGGCCTATTCTAAAGAAAACCCCCTATGAACTTTACAAGGGTAGAAAACCAAACATCTCACACTTTCATATTTTTGGATGTAAATGTTTTGTGCTCAATAATGGAAAGGATAATCTAGGAAAGTTTGATGCCAAATCTGATGAGGCAATCTTCCTAGGGTACTCTCAATCTAGTAAATCTTATAGAATATTCAACAAACGCACGAATACCATAGAAGAATCCATTCATGTTAAATTTGATGAAAATAGCCATAACCCTCCGAGAAAGGAAGATGTTGATGATCTTGTAGGTACTCTTCAAGAATTGACCTTAGATGACAAGGAAGGAGAAATCAAAGACACAAATGCAACAAAACATGAGGAACCACAACAATGGATCACTTTGAAGGATCATCCTCTAGACAAAGTCATAGGTGAAATGACAAAAGGTGTAAGTACTCGTAATGCAATTAGAAATACATGCAATCATTTAGCCTTTGTATCGCAAATAGAACCCAAATGCATAAATGAAGCTATTATTGATGAACATTAGATGTTGGCCATGCAAGAAGAGCTAAATCAATTTGAAAGAAATGAAGTTTGGGAGCTTGTGCCAAGACCCAATGATCACCAAATAATAGGAACCAAATGGGTATTTAGGAATAAACTGGATGAAAATGGTATAATTACTAGGAACAAAGCTAGGCTAGTAGCTAAAGGCTATAATCAAGAAGAAGGCATTGATTATGAAGAGACGTATGCACCCATAGCTAGATTAGAAGCAATTAGACTACTATTAGCCTTCGCATGCTGTAGGGACTTCAAATTGTACCAAATGGATGTTAAAAGTGCTTTCTTGAATGGATACATTCAAAAGGAAGTATATGTTGATCAACCTCCAGGTTTTGAAAACCATCAATTTCCAAATCATGTTTTCAAATTAAAGAAAGCTCTGTATGGTTTGAAACAAGCTTCAAGAGCTTGGTATGAAAGGTTGAGCAAATTTCTTTTGGAAAATCATATTGAAAGAGGAAAGGTTGATACAACTTTATTCATAAAGCACAAAAAGAATAACATACTATTGGTACAAGTTTATGTTGATGATATAATATTTGGTGCCACTAATGAGTCAATGTGCAAGGAGTTTGCTAAGTTAATGCAGGAAGAATTTGAAATGTCCATGATAGGGGAACTCACTTTCTTCCTTGGACTACAAATCAAGCAAACCAATGAAGGCATATTCATTAATCAATCCAAGTACTGCAAAGAACTACTTAGAAAATTCAACATGGACAAAGAAAATGATATTGCCACACCCATGGGCACTTCATGCTATTTGGACAAGGATGAGAAAGGTAAGGATGTTGAACTCATAAAATATAGAGATATGATAGGATCCTTACTTTACTTAACCGCTAGTAAACCGGATATCATGTTTGTTGTGTGTATGTGTGCTAGATACCAGGCTTGTCCTAAAGAATCACATCTCACTGCAGTAAAAAGGATAATGAAATATTTAGTTGGGACTCAAAATGTTGGTTTATGGTACCCCAAAGGGGCTGAATGCACTTTAGTTGGCTACTCTGATTCACATTTTGCAGGATGTAAACTTGACAGAAAAAGCACTAGTGGAACATGTCACTTGCTTGGTAGTTCTCTTGTTTCTTGGCATAGCAAGAAACAAGTAAGTGTTGCGCTATCAACAGCTGAGGTAGAATATGTTGCAGCTGGTAGTTGTTGTGCTCAAATCCTTTGGATGAGATAACAACTTCTAGACTTTGGAGTTGTATTGGACAATGTGCCTCTTAAGTGTGATAATATTAGTGCTATCAATATCTTAAAGAATCCTGTAATGCATTCTAGAACCAAACATATTGAGATTAGACATCATTTCATTAGAGACCATGTATTAAAGGGTGATTGTATACTTGAGCATGTTGAAACTTCTAGGCAACTAGTAGATATTTTCACCAAACCTTTAGCTAGGGAGCAATTCATCCACATTAGAAGAGAATTAGGAATTCTTGACATAAATAATTGTGTTTGAATGATGAAGTATTTTGATAAAAACAGTATTATATGGCATGATTGTATGAGTGGTTATTATCGGTGGTATGATTGATCAATATTGCAACTCTCATGTGTGAAAACTGCAAATTCTTGAACTAGATAATCAATTATATACATCTGCATATCGATTAATAAGCTCTTGTCTCATTGATAATCGATTACGATTTACCATCTAATCGATTAATAAGCTTCTGTTTTATGCATAATCGATTACTTCTTGATCCATAATCAATTACAAAGCCTCTGTTTCAGGTGCAAGACGTTTCATCTTCCCTGTAATCGATTACCATACTACCATAATCGATTAGGACGTTTCTATTTTCTCACTAATCGATTACTCAACTCTCGTAATCGATTACACTATGTACGAAACGATTCAAATTCCCCAGAAACAGTGAGCTAATCGATTACCTATGCCTCGTAATCGATTAGCATCAGTACTAGCACAGTCAAACGCTGCTTCCCGAGGTCTGCTCGAATTCTTCACTCCTTTAACTCACCTCACTCTCTTCTAGACCTAATTTTTCCCTATAAATACCTTCCTCTTCACCCTCTCATTTCACACTACCTCCTTCCTCTTCAAATCTCTCAAAGCTTTGCCTCTCTTCATCTTCTCCTCCTCACCATGTCTTCCTCCCGCACCGTCAAAAGAGCAAGGTCCTCCATGGCCCAAGCTAATAACCCCCTAGACTTTTCTAGGTTCTTCTCCTCTCCTAGAGACCTCCAAAATTTTGTCAACAATTTTTCTGAAAAGGATATCATGACTCCCCACTTCACCATTGCTGAAACCTTTGATAACCATAGCCTCACCTTCACCCAATGCCTCCACCACTGCAACCTTTTTCCCTTCCTCACCCTTAAGGAAGAGCTGTACTACCCTGAACTCATCAGAGTTTTCTATTACAACTTAAAGATTGTTAATGGAGTAATTGAATCAAAGGTCAAAAATGTGACCATAAAGCTCACCAACGCCCAGCTTGTTGAAATTTCTCTGTTGCCACTAATCGATGCTGAGTTTGATGGAGGAGACCCTAAGGATGAATGGGGTTTCAATGCTCTTACTGCCCGTCAATCATTGTGGAAGGCTGATCGCCCCAGGAGCAACCACAAATTGGTAGGACACTTGACCATGAACAACCGCCTCCTACACTTTTTTCTGCTCAAGATGTTGGTTCCCCGTGGTGGGAACTATGCCTTTGTGGAAGAGGATGATGTCCTCTTGATGTGGGCTATGCTGAACCACAAAGAAATCAACTGGGTTCAAATGGTCAAATTTCACATGCGCCACGCCAAGGACCAACAAAAGCTCCCATACGCCATCCTACTCACCGAAATATTCAAACATTATGGAGTGGACCTGGCTGGAGAACTCTCAGAGAAGGTGCCTTCAAAAGCATGCATTGGCACTCATCACCTCACTAAGATGGGTCTTGTCTTTCTACACGAAGCATGGTACTCACGAATGGAAGGCTATCATGCCAACATTCCCTTTGAAGCTCCTGCTGATGATGAGCCCGTTCCTCCTCCTCCTCCTGCACCTCAAGCCTCTTCATCTGCCCCTGCTGACCCATTTGCATCACTCTATGCTCACCTTGACCGCCGCTTCGATCGCCTCAAAAATTCCCTTCAAGAATTTTCAATGACCAAGCAACAACATTTTGAGATGATGCAACAGCGTTATGAAGAGCTGTCCCATCAAGTCTCCAAACTTTGATTTTTCAACTCGGATAATTAGATCCATTTTTATGCTTTGATCATTATGTTTTCTTAGTTTATGCATCAGTTTTCTCATTTCCTTGATTGTACTTTCCCTTAAATTTTCATGAATAAAATTTGTCTTTCCATGACTTTAATTGCTTTATTATTTTTGATGATTCCAAAGGGGGAGAAGAAATAGTTGTTGTTCATCTGTTCTTCTGCTTAAATGATAAACCGTTTTAATTATCTCCAAGGCATTAATTCCTAAAGATAGAGGGAGATTTTTAAGAGATAAGAGATTTACTTGTATAAGTGATAACTTTTAACAGATAAGAGCTTCTTGAAAAGATAAGTGATAATCTGATTTTAGAGATAAGGAAAAATTCAAATGTTTTTACAGATACAAAATTAGAGATAATTGTTGTTTAAACTAACAACCCTCAAGAGATGAACATGGTTGTCATCATCAAAAAGGGGGAGAATGTGTTTGAATGTGATAACAGGTACAAGGATTTTGATAGACAAAACACTCTTGAAGAAATTCTTGCAAAAACAAAGACATGGAATCAGACCCAGAAACAGCACGAAGCTAATTGATTAGGAACCCAGTCTAATCGATTAGGGTGATTCTGTTTTTGGAACAACTGCAACAGGACATAAGCTAATCGATTACAGCAATTAATATAATCGATTAAAGAGCTACTGGAATTACAGTAATCGATTACACACATGACAGAATCGATTACCAAAATCAAAAATGGCATTAAAAGTATCAGGTATAAAGGCTAATCGATTAAGGAAATTCATCCAATCGATTAGAAGGCTACTGGAAGTAAGCTAATCGATTACCAGGACTATATAATCGATTACGTAGCTGCGAAGCCAAAGTAAATGCATCAGGTATCATCCCTAATCGATTACAGGCCAAAAAATAATCGATTAGAAGCCCTCTGACTTGAAGCTAATCGATTACACATAAAGGTATAATCGATTAAGCATGATCTGGAATGAAAAATTCAAAGTGTAATCGATTACAGCTCGAGGTGTAATCGATTACGAAAGTGGGAAAACACATATTAGTGGGAAACCAGCACATGTCTCCACCATTTCTTCAGACCCCCACTATGTGCAACGGCTAGGAAGAAGAAAGGCACTCCTCAAGCTCTCAAATGGCTCTATAAATTCAAGAGGAACTCAAGCACAAAACATATAACTAGAAGCTATCATTCTTCACTTGTTCTTGTGCTTAGTAAGCCATCTTTCTTATATATTCTGAGTTTAAATTTGTACATCCTCTCATCTTGAGAGTTAGAATTTGTGTGATCTTTCACTTGTACATCTACTCTATTAAGAGAGTCATTTCCTTGTAAACACTTCATCAAACACAAAGGTTTTTACTCTAGGATTGAGTGGTCACAAAGGTTGGGGTTCAACCTTTGGGTATTGAGAGTTTGAGAGATTGGGTGGGTTACCCTTTGCTAGTTAGGATTGAGTTCTTGAGTGTGGGACACTAGGAAGCTGCAATTGCTCATAGCTTGTATCTCTAAACTTCAATAGTGGAAATCCTCTAAGTGGGTTGCTTAGAGGCGAGACGTACACCGGTGTTGGTGGAACTCGTTATATTGGTTTGCAAGCTCTTCTCCCTCACTCTTTTACTTTCATATACTGCAATTGGTTGATTTGTGTTGATTGATTGTGAATTGCATACTTGAACTTGTCTAATTTGATATATTTCAAATACTGCCCACCAAGTGTTTGTTAAATTGCTTCAGTTATATTTATCCTTGTGGTGCATTGCATACTATCTTTAACTTGATTTCACTTGCATATTCTTGTAAACTTAGATATAAAAATCAAGTTCAAAGGCATTCCAATCAAAGTTTTTAAAACTCAATTCACCCCCCCCCCCTCTTGAGTATTGAGGCCACTTGAACAACAGTTTTTGTGTGATTATTTGAGTTGGAATTAATTTTAAGTATTTGATTTGGTTGCAATTTTGATGATTTTATTGTTTTCATTTAATGAAATAAATTGGATTAATTATAAAAACATTGCTTTAGATAAGTGAAATCTAATTTTTATTTCTAATTTTACTTAAAAAATATTAAAAATAGTTTAAATTTAAAATTTTAAAAAAACATGTATAATTCTCTTTAAAAAATGGCTTGGCCCGTTTTGACCCATTTTGGCCCGCGGGCCACATAAAATATGGGTCGGGTCAATGTTTTTGGCCCGTTTTCCTATTCTGGCCCGGCCTGTTGGCCCATTTTGCCACCCCTAACTATGGATAGTCCAAATCTTTTCATCTGTTGAACACCCTCAGACGAATGGCCAAGCTGAGGTAGCTAATAAAGAGGTGCTGAAAGGATTGAAGAAGCGCCTTGGTGAAGCAAAGGGGGGATGGACTGATCAGCTATGTCATGTTTTATGGGCATATCGTACTACACCCCACTCTTCTACCAATGAGTCTCCATACCGTCTCACTTACGGGCTTGAAGCGATGATTCCCGTAGAACTCCAGACAAGATCGGCGAGAGTGGAATATTTCTCTGCGGAGAATAATAGTGCTAATTTGGCATCAGAACTAGATGTTCTCCATGAGTTAAGAGAAGAGGCTTTTTTCAGGGACCAGGCGATAAAAGCGAAGGCCGCCCTCCGGTACAACAAACGTGTGCAATACAGAGCTTTCAACACTAAGGATCTAGTCTTGAGAAAGACAAGTATGGGAAATAAGTTCGCTTATCAAGGAAAATTGGCGCCGACGTGGGAAGGCCCTTACAGAGTATCCGAGGTGACTGGAAAAGGATCATACCGGCTAGAAGAGCTCGATGGAACACCGATCCGCAATAGATGGAACACTCAGAACTTACACATTTATACAGCTAGTTGGTAAGATGGCATGTACTCTTTTCCCTTACTTGAGTTTTTTCCCATTGGGTTTTCTCAAGAAGGTTTTAACAAGGCATGACCCCAGCTACGCTTTCTGTGTAATTCACATGCAACTCAATAAAGATCTAATTCATGAGTACATTAATTTCACCTTTTTCTCTCCTGTATTGCAATTTATAGCATTGATCGGGCTACGTGGTAAAGCTCAGGACGGATGATCCCAATTACCTATTCTGTGTTTGGCGATGTAACTCCTCGAGTCAAGAAATGGGTTGTAGGATTGACACGCTGTCGTTGTCGGGTCAAATAAAAAGTTAAATTAATATAGTATAAGGTGAACAATCTTAGTCGTCTCTCGAAGACCTTAGTTCAATTAGTTACACTCAATTTAGTTATAATAAAGGGGGGTTTGTGTTGAGCTTGAAAGGAAAATTAAGTGATTATATGATAGTGCTAAAAAGTAAATTTATGAGTAAGAATAATCAAATTTAGAAACAACCAATCCAAGGAATTAATAAATCTTTAGTTAACTAATCATTGATCACAAATATGATTAAATATAATTAATTTTCTCAATCTTAAATCATTTGGAATCCCTAAATGATTATATTCTAGAAAATCTTCTAGAATTGAATTAATGAACTAATAAGAATAATCAATCGATATATTCTTATTAATTACTAAAATAACTTTAAAACCATAATTTGATTGAGTTAAGAAACTAAATAGAAATCTCTTATTTAGTAACTTAATCTTTGTTCTCAACTTGATTATTGATTAACCAACCAACATCAGTTTAGATTATAGATTGTTTAATTATATACCAATCGGTTATACACTTAAATAATCTACCATCATAAGTGCTTGAGAAACAAAGAAAAGTAATTATCTTCAATCAAAATATTAAGAGCAAGAACTCAAAGTTAACATAAAGAAAAATTAAATTCCTTGAGTTGATTTTAAAAGATTAAGCTTCCATGATAATTTTTAACAATGAAAGCTAATATTAAATTTACTAAAACTTTGATTATAAAAGTAAATAACAAATAATAAAATTAACTTACTTGATATTGAGGAAGGGAAATGAAAACCATAACTTGAAGGATGGAATATAGAACAAGGAGATAAAGCAAAAGAAAGAACTAAAACTTAAGAAGCTAAAACAAAGATATAGAATTATAATGGAAACTAAAGCATGTATTTCTTATGTATTTCTTGTGTATCTCCCTTACAACTTCAAGCATCTATTTATAGGCAAGATATGATGATACTATACATTTATTTTCTGATTATTAATGCATTTTTTCAACATTGGTGGGCTTGAAATTACAATAATTCAAAAGAAGATAATGGTAGGTGTTGAAATTCATTCTCCTCTTTATCTTCTCCACATTGCGAGTCCAATATGACCTTCTAGATGGCCGAATTTTGAAAAACCTTCAACATGAAAGTTGTAGATCTCTGTCTTATTGAGAATTTGGCATAAGAATCAGGTCATTTGGACATCTAGAACTCCAGATATGTGTATTTTTGTGAACTATGTCAATGCCGGTGGGACACATGAGGGCTGATTGATTCAAGCTCCATTTCTTTATTTTTTTCAGATGCAAAATAACCAAATTTGATCATCATGATGTAGCCCTCTGTCTTAGCTTTCCATGGGCTCCAAGATTAGCCCATTTGGATCACAAAAGCCCAAGTTATGGCCAAAATAAGGCAAGATACTCAAGATACATACAAAAAACGAAAATTGAAACATATATATATAATACTTCAATTTAACTAAACAACATAAAACTTAATTAAAATACTATTATTAAACATAGTAATTATATAATAAACCCCAAGTGTAAAACTATAAGAAGTGTATTAAAATTGATTTATCAAGGATCAAACCTTTTCCAAGGTTGCACTGAACCCCATCTGAAGACTCGGATTATAGAACTAAACCGAACTCCGAGTACAGTTAGTAGGATTAAACCGAACACCGTTGAAGGCTTGAGTTGTAGGATCAAATCGAACCTCAAGAAATAGGTTGTAGGATCAAACCTTTTGCAAGGTTGTACCGAACCCCACCCGAAGGCTTGGATTATAGGAATAAACTGAACTCCAAGTACAAATAGTAGGTTTGGCCGAACATTGGTGAAGTTACGATCGATATCTTTGTAATTGAAATAATTTTCTCAGGACGGGTGATCTCAATCACTTATTCTGTGAATTGATGATGTAACTCCTGGCATGGACAATTCCAATCACCACTCTTGTGATTGAGGGCCCGATCATCATCTTTGTGATCAAGGCAATTGCTTACAGCGGGATACTTTTATGTGAAACGATTATTCACTTATTATCAGGGCGGATTAAATCTTATAACGGATATTCATCTCCTAACACACTCACACTTGGGGACAGTATTCGCATGATTAATTCTCTGTCTTATTGTTTATTTATCATAACTAAACTTCAAGTTAAGTTAACAGAACGGTATAAGCGGATACAGAGGAGGTAAAAGCATAATGTATATACTCAAAATATGTTACAACGGTATATGACTTGTAAACATCAAAGTCAGAGGATTGAAGGAAATTTCATTCATTCATAAGGAAATTACGTGAGTAATAGTAAAGCTGGAGCTGATCCCAGTACACAGCAATAAAGTGAAAAATGCAAAACTAAGAGGCATGACGGTCCGTTGTAGGCACTTACGTCTCTCCCTCTTCATTTCTCTGGTCTTGAGCTCCTTCACCTCCGGGCTCCTTATCTCCTGGAACATTTTCCTGAGCTGCATTTTCAGGGCCCGGAGTGACTGGTGATGGCTCTATGCTCTGGCCCTCAGGAAAAGGAGGCAATTCGTAAAAGGAACTGGGAGGATCCTCGTGCGAGCCATCACTCTTCACCACGACTAGTTTCTCTCTTTGAAACTCGTAGAACGGATGAAGCCTATACAAGTTGAGTTTCACATCAGGATTGCGATAGAAGACCTGACGAAGAGCCAGGCCAAAGGACTCAAAGGCTATATTTTTACATATTTCCAAAGCCTTGGTAGCGTTAGCCTTAGAAGAAGCCAACTTTTTCTGAAGCTTGGCATTTTCTTCCTCTGATGGCCCAGCAGACGCACTCCCCTTCTTCAGCTCCTCTATCTGAGCCAGTAACTCCTTCTTAAGGGCCTCTAATTCTTTTAAGCTCTTGCTGTGGCCGGCCTCTGTTGCTGTAAGATCTTTGTTTAGTTTAGCAGACTTCTTCTTTTCAAGCTGGAGCTCTTCTTCCAGGAGGGGAATGGAATTAGTTTGCTGTTGAAGCTCAGAAACTTGTCGCTCTAAAGACTTGTTTGCCAAATAAAGACGACTTATTTCTTTAGTCTTCTTTTCCAGTAGCTCTTTAACCTTTTTCAGTTCTGATTCGACTCCCCTCGTAGTTTCTTCCTGCTTGGATGCCCAGGCCTCTATTACAGCGATATCGGCCTCAAGTTTTTTAACTTGTTCCATGTAATCCACTTCCTCGCTTAAGGAGTCCAGCAGGCCTGAAAGTTCATCCAGCTGCCAGCGACCGGCCTTGCAAGCACTCCTTACTTCAGCAGCTTCAACAGAAGGTCGGAGGCAATATCTTGGTTTAGGGAGTCTAGGAGGCATGGAGCCTTGGAACCAGAGGAAAGGGGAAAAGAAGGACTCTTTCGGAGGGGAGCTGATCATAGGAAGCTCACTCTCCGACTCCACCTCCGAGCCAGTGTGAGAAGGATGCGTAAAAGGGGATTTGACCGATTTTTTCCCTTTATCTTTCTTCATACCGGTCTCTTCCAGGGTCTTTTGTCATTTCATGGAAGACCCCTCAGCGGAAGGCTTTTTCTTCTCCACAGCCTTGACCAACACCCTTCTTCTTTTCTTCTTCTCGGGGACAGGCTACTCCTGCTCTTGCTCTTGAGCTTGCTCCTCACCGCTCTTTTCCTCAAGGAGGGGCACGTCATCCCCTACATCGGAAGTTAATGAGATCAGTGGAGCCTCAGCCTTGAAGGAATTCCTTTTGGCTTGAATCTGGTTCTCATCAGAGAAAGAATCATCATCCGCCAGCATAGACTTCAAAGAGAGCATTTCAGCGGAAGCTTTTTCGATTTGTGCTACAAAAAGGAGAAGGATAGACATTAGTACAACGATCAGAATGAAAAATGTAATAAAAAATAGATATAAAAGCAAGAGAACAGATATTTATTAAGGTATTCGTCCCTGACGTCGGCACCCACCAAGAGGAGTTTGTACGAAAATCCCTTCAGGACCACGGAGCAGGACCTCATGGCACTCAACACCTCTATGGAGTGAGGAGAGAGTTCGTCCTCTTTGGTATAATAAGCACGGCTTATTAACAGAAAGTGCTCGTGTGTCCAGCTGGTGGGGAACTTTGGGATCCCCTCCTTATTAAGCCAGAAGACCGGCTTATTGTTCTTCACCCTAATTCGCGTATAGTATTGCTTGAATGAATGACCGTCAATCTTCGCAGATTCGATGAAGGATTTAAAGTTTATCACCCTCGAGTCAGCCCGGAGCGTGATGAACCCGAGGCCGCCCTTCTTGTTTGCTCGGTGGACCACTTGGCAGTAATAGAAGAATTTTGCCACAGTGGCTTTAAAGTTGAAGTGTTTTCCAAGAACTTCTAGGGCACGCACTAGACCCCAGCCATTCGGATGCAGTTGTGTGGGGGCACAATCCAGGAAGCGGAGGACGACCATTTGGAATTCTGTTAAGGGGAAACGCACTCCCAGATTTTGAAAGACAAAATCATACATGTACACCGACCCCTCGTCTGGGACCAGATGGCATACTCTCTCCATTGGTCGGGGTGCAAGAATGAGGAAATGTCCCTTATATTTTTCCTCGGAATAGACCTGGAAGCGCGTCTCCACTGGGCTCTCATCCTCCTTGGCATGTTGGGAGGGTATTTCTTTAAATTCTTCTTCAACCCAGCAATACGGGTGTTCCCTGTTCAGTCTCTCCCAGTTCAGCCGGTGTGCGACCACGTTGACATACCCCTCAGCAGTACGGAGGATCAGCGTCTTCCCAGATCCCACAACCTCTATTTTATCTGATGCACGCTGAAATACTTTAGCACTATGGTAAAAGGCATCAGAGAGGTACCCTTCTACACTCGATTCATTGTCAGAGAGACTGATAGTCCTCGAGTCGAAGGAATCCTCAGGGCGGTGCCGAACCACTGGCAACCGCGAAGAAGGAGTTCCAACCCTCTCTGGACGGTGAGACCTGGCCACAGGAAGATTCATAGGAATCCTCCCACCATGGTGGCCTGAGGGGGCACAAGAGCTATATTTCCCCTTGTGTGAGGCACCAACGCTATTTCGCCTAGGACGCATGACAATGGTGTAAAGAAATTTAAAGAAATGTGAGTTTAGGGATGAAAGAGGTTACCTAGGAAGGGAGTTAAAGGCGATGAGAACCTCACAAGAACGACAGCAACAGGGTCTTCAGAAGTTTTTGCAGAGTTTCACTAAGCTTGAAGGCAAGAGTGAATTTTGAAACTCACTAAGTCACCTTTTATAGGTAACGAAGGAGTGCAACGATCAACCAAGGATTGTGTCGCATGACCCCAAAACGCAACTTTTCAAATTTAAACGACCCTGTCGTTTCACAGTCAAAGGCGCGAAGTGGCGACGCTTCGCAAAAGGTTTCAAGTGAAACCGGCCCCTAATATCCAAAGTCCAGGCCCAATGTAGCCTTAACGACGGTTATATTTTTGGAATAATGATGATTCACATGTTAAAAGACATTTATTGTCTAATCATTTCAGACGCATTAAATGCATTCTAACAACTATTCGAATACCAAGAGTTACGATTTCCGAAAACTCTTGGGATTTCCCTTGTTACAAATCTTTGTCCAAATCTGCTATGAAGGCATCATGAGAGCGGTTCTTTCACTTGAAGGAAAGCTGCACGGGCAGAATACCAGCACGAAGCTGACATGTGTTTTAAATGGTTATATTCAGTGTGTCCTACCGGCATCCAGACTCCTTGAGGACAGTGTAGCTTATATGAGCAACTTAACAATCCCTCACACAAGCTAGAGGAAAAATGATCCGGTCTGGATACCGGCCCCTATGATGAGACATTATCCTAACTATACTGAAGGACAACCGGTGTCATATGTCATATATCCGTACTGAAAAGACACCATGTAGGATCCCTTCCTACACCGGTCATCCGAAGTCGCATCTAAGACACCGAACCCCTTATCCGCTCTCATTCCTCTGTCACATATAACCGTTTGTCTCAGTGACATGATAAGATAAGTGGAGTCGTTACTTATCAAAGTAGATACCCTGCACAGCAGAATGTGTCTATATCATTCACTGAAAGGAGTAAGTACGCTTACAGGCGTGATATACGGAAAAGGTGGATTATCCTCATCCCTATGTTAGAATCGTACACTGATCATTGACCTACCCACTGTCACGCTCTGAACACTGAACTACTCTGATTGACACTTTGCACACGGCATCAGAACTCATGGGCCCACTTGCGCCCAATGATTTATTTTCCACGCTCAACTATAAATAGCATATTCACCAACACATGCAAGGTTACGTTGTTCTTACTCTCATTTTACTATTGCATTGCTTAAGTGTTCATAGAGTTCTTATACACTCTTCTAACTTGAGCGCCGGAGAATCTTCGTAGGTGACACCACCTTTCGCCCCTAACAACGCGAAACTCTGGTGTGAAGGATCTCCAGGACAACAAGACCAGCTTCTCCCACTGAGAGGTCGGATTATAATACCGGATACCTACTGTACCGGTGTATAAACACTCGAATCATATACTTTTGTGGTTGGTCCATACACCGGATCGTAGACCCCGATCCAGACCAGTTCAGGTTCTAAGGTTCCTAGGAAAATCTAGACCTTCCTATGCAAGCTGTGTCATAACCTTCTTCCTGTGAATCAGAATTTGAAGAAGAAAAGGATTCTTAGGGAATCCTTTTGTCCTATTTGTATGGAAGATGAGGAATCCATTGAACATGTTTTCCTTCAATGCCAATGGACTATCCCAGTTTGGTTTGGATCTAACATCCAATGCCACCCCAGGGAGAAGCATATTTTATCTATGGATTCTTGGATCAAAGGAAAAATTGAGTTACTCTCCATAAACAAAATTGATGCTCAATTTCTCATATCTAAGTTGTTTTTTACTTTGTGGAACATATGGATATCTAGAAATAATTATGTTTTTAAAGGTACAACCCCTGTCCCATATCAGATCATTCAACAAATTCAATCACATGTCAATGAATTTTTCAAAGCAAATGACAATCAGCTTTCCAACAGACCCAACATACCTCCTATTCCAATTCCTGCTCTCTAGAGACCTCCCCCAATGGGTAAATTGAAGTTCAACACTAATGCCTTTTGGATCTCCAACTCTCAGAAAGCAACCTCTGGAATTGTAATCAGGAACCATCTTGGAGACATTGTATATGACCTATCCTTTCTATTGGGCTCCTAATGCTCTTCTTGCTGAGGCTCTGGCCCTTAGGGAAGTAGTATCTTTGGCATGCAACCTTGACTGCAGAGAAGTGTTATTGGAGTCAGATAACTTAATTTTAATCAGGGCCTGTAGGGGAGAGATCAAAGTTGGGGAAATTGATCCAATTATCCAGGATATTTCTTACCTTCATAGTTCCTTCCGCTCTTATGGCTTTACCTGGGCTCTAAGGGGTGCTAATCAAGCTGCTAATGAGGTAGCTCGCCTGACCATGTCTAGAACCCTTGGGCGTAACTAGTGGCTTCCCCCCCTTGTGTTTGCAAAGAATTTTAGTCGAAGACAAGCGGAGAATCCCTCCTGGGTCTGGTGGTTTCTTGCCCATCCCCCCTGATTCTCTCGTGTGTCTCATTGTTCGTCCTTGAGTTGGTAAGAGTTCTCCTTCTAGTTGATTGATAACCCCCTATAACTCTTCTTAGGTTTTTTCTTTTACTGATTTCGTCAGAGCAAACAGGCTTAATTGTCATGATTCTGTTTTTTTTTTGCCTTGTGTATTGCTTCCTTGTGTACTTGGGCCGTTTTTTATTTGAATAATATTAATTTTGTTCCTAAAAATGACTACCTACTATAGAAGAGGCTTAAATTTGATTTCCATTCATTATACAAATTGTGATGGAAAACAAAAGATATATCACTAGGCTTACAAAAGACAATCACGACTATTGTGCAAAAAATAAGCTCATCCAAATTCCCTCACAAAGAAGACAGTATAATTAAAAAAGAATGGTGTATGATTATTTCAAGAGTGCCAATTAAAAATTAAAAAATGGAATATGATCATGACATAGGATAATGCTGCATAATTTCAGGGCATATTCATCGATAACACAAACAAAGTGAATACAAAAAATAAAACATCAATTACATATTTAGGACCAAATTAATGCATTTCTTATATGGACAATAACATGAAACCAGCTAGGCAAATAAGCACGTGACACATACATATGAATTTAACATACCATATGATACATCCATTAAGTTACATAGTAACTATACTAACCAAGAAACCAAGTTAATAAATATCTCCAAACTGGGGAGGTTATGATGAGTATTTTATTACACCATTTTATTACATAAGGATTAAATTGATTGATCGTAGATGTCATGAAGACTTATTATGTTCTCTAGTATATTTCCATCCTTATTTGTGCACAGATGTCTTCCTTGAGATGACACCTCAAAAGTTACTGTCCTTGACCAAAATCTTATTACAAAAACCTTACACAAATTTTTTCACAAAAAATTGTAGTAAATTACGTTTTTTTAAAATGTTGTATCCTCTTATAACTTTAAAATGTAGTGAATAAAAAAATAAATAAATAATGCATTGTCTTAAAAACATAAAAAGTAATCAATTCTTTCTTAAATTAGAAAAATTATAAGTAGAAAAATTTGTAAAAGAATAATGTAGATTTACTCTTAAACGAAACAAAAAATATAAATGAACAAGGTTCTCTCTAAGTCAGTTAAATAACTCGGCTCCAACACAAACCAAAAAGTTCAGCAAAACAAATCCCTTGGATGAAAAGCCTACTTTAGAAAGAAGTCTTGATATTAAACTAATATACGTCCTAGCAACAAAGTACAACAACAGAGGGAAAACGTGAAATACACAGATAAACAAACTACAATAGTTCCATGATCTAACACTCATGCTTCAAAGGTGCTGCTGCTATTCTCTGCTTCATCAAGCATTTGCACAACCTGGGCAACGCCTTCTTCAATTTCCTTCCTGATGACTCCATCAGGCATATCAAATGTCCTTCTTCTGGACAGTGATGGTATCCTTCCAGCAGGCTGGGGATCTACCACATCAAGCATTGCTTCCAGCTCATCCACCATTGACCTCTTTGCAGATCGTACCATCAGATCAGCTCCCTACAAACCAACAAATGAGCAAACCTGTTAGATTAACTGATGCAACAACAACAATATTATTATCCCTCTAAGTGGAGTTAGCTACCGTAGTAAGGTGTGATATTTTGTTTCTTTATACAATTAGTGTTAGACAAAGGTCAAATAATTCTCTTAACTCTCTGACTGGTATGTGGTTGTTTCCTGTTTTCTTGACTTGTACACCATGGGATGACTGAGCAAAAAAATACATAAATGCCCATTTTTGGTTTATAATTAAAGTGACTTATTTTTTCAATCTGTCATTTTAGCCAGGCAATACAATAGTACTCCAAAACTTATCTTTTAGCCAAAATCACCATAATTATTGTTAAAATTGTCTAGAAATTAAGAGAACTCCCGCTCCTAACTGGAGCAAATACAGAATGCAGATGAGAAGCAGTATCCAAGATGATTCCACAACCATTAAACAAGGTAGTAGCAAAGATTATTATGGGTGGCAAAATGGGCCAACAGGCCGGGCTAAGGCCCACATAAGCCCGCCAGGTTTTGGCCCGGCCCATTTTATATGTGACCTGCGGGTTTCCAAATTATTTATGCTATTTTTTAATTTTTAATTTGTAGTATTTTTAAGATTTTTTTAAAAAAAAAACTTTAGATATAAAAACTAGATTTTACCTTTTTTAAAACTAGTTTTTTTATATTAACCAAATTTATTTCATTAAAAGTTTAAATAAATTATATTCGCATTAAATGGAAACAAAACTTTATTATTTATGTTTTATAATATTATACTATCAAATTTATAATAACATATATAAATTAGAAAAATAAGAAAACATAACCTCTTTAATATATATAAATTATATATTAATATAAAAATATTTTTTTAGTATTTTAATATTGGCCCAATGGGCCGGCCAGCCCGCATAGGGCCTGTCTTTTACAGGCTAAAACAGGCTGGGCTTATTTGGGAAACGGACTCAAAACCTTGGTCCGGCCCGCCTATTTTTAATGGGCCAAACGGGCTTGCCACCCCTAAAGATTATGATAAACTTGATACAAGCTGCCTATGAATATTTGAACTTATCTATCTGATGCAAGTTTTCTTCCAGGTTGAGTTGTCTGGACTAAAAATGTTAATTACAACTAACTAATAAATTAACATCTGATATGATGTTTAGCAGTTCAAAAATGGGGACAAAGTTCAGTCAATTCCACAAAGAGATATTCAGAAATGGGAGATCACTACCTCAATGGCATCCACAGTGAGGAGCAAGACAATGATTTTCTCCGAAAACCTCTGGCGCTCCTCTGCATCACGAGCTATTTGACGTCGGTAGGCAAAATTATTGAACTGAGCTCTGATTTCTTTTAACTTTGATTTTGCAACAGCAAGTTCTCTGAGGGAACGAAGAGACTTTGACCTACGGATCAAGTAAGCTCTAAAGCTGATCTGGATCAACAAAGCAGCATCTTGAGAAGATAATTCCTTCTTTTTTCCTCTCTCAGTCTGAACAGCTCCAAACCTCTTTGCAAATGCCTTCCTCAACAAGAAGTTTGACATAAACAGAACTCAGCACACTCAAAATGTTTATGTTTCAAAATTTGAATACATTTGGGGATAAAAGTAAAAAAAGGAGCTAACATCCTGCTGTCTGGAACTTCAATGCTTACAGGCAGGCAGGCATGTTTATTTGATAAATTAGAATAAATTCATATTTAGCATACTTTCATTATGCATCACAAGAACAAAGGCATCCAGTAACATAAACAATTAACTATTATTAACTTTCACCTATTCAAACAAAAAAATAAAGCATAAACCTCCATCTAAGTTTATCGCATTCACTATCACATTCAAGCAAGTTAAATTAAGATTCACAAACTCCAACCAATGAAAAGCAAACAAGATCACATGTGCAAAAGAGGGTGAAAGCTACCCAACCTGTCTTAAAACCAGATCTCTATGACCAGTGGGTTCTTGAATCTCCACAATGCGAACTCCATTCCCTTTCTTCTTCTCCTTTTCCTCCACCTTTTCCTTTTCTTTCTTCTCAGCACCATCACTTTCCACCTGAAAAGTGTACTTCCTAGAGCTCCCACTGTCCTCACCTTTCCCCTTGATCTCAGCCGTCCATTTTATGTTCTTCGCACTCATCACCTTCTTCTTCTCTTCCTCTACGATCTCCGCCACCCACTTGTACTTCCTGTCAAACCCATTCTTCTCCGCTCCCTTGATCTCCGCCGTCCACGTGTACTTCCGATCGTCGCCGCTCTTCCCGCCGACGAGCCGATCGAACCGCGATTCCAGGTCCGACACGCGGTCCGACAGGCTCCGCAAGCAGAGGTCCGTTCCGAGCTGCCGGTGAACACGCCGGTAGGAGAAGACCGGCGCGCGAACGAGATCTGCGACAACGTCGAATGAGGGGGGAAGTAGAAGGAGGTCGAGGTCGAGAGAGAGGGAATCTTCAGGGAAGGGAGGGAGAGTTAGGGTTTCGGTGAAGAAGAAGGGTGAGGGTTCTTCGATGAGCTCGAATCGCCTGAATCTGGTCATGGTTATGGTGTGTGAACTCGTTGTTGAAGTTGAATAATTTGGATAATGTGGGATGTTGAAAGGGAATGAACGGGTTTAAAGGGAGAGAGGGAAAGGGAGGTGACGACAAAGGAGTGCGAGGTACGAGGAGGGCGATGAGGGTAGAACTGGAATTTCGAGTGGTGAAAAGGGTGTTTTGGGTGGTGGATTAGGTGTTATCTTGGGGCGCCGCGTACTGAATTGACCAAAGTGGGGTCGGGGAATTGTGTAAAATTACGGAGACATTGAGAATCTTAGGACTCGTTGGAGATGATTGTGCGTTGCCACTGGGATGAGATTTCTTCACATCCTGGGCCCCACCTTATACTAATTTGTTTGTGTAATAATTTAATAACCAAAGTTAGCTTTTACACCTTTTTCTTCATGTTTGGAGAAAAATTCTATAAATTTGTGTATATGTTTAATTACATATACATAAGTTGTTTTTACATGTTTGAACGAGGGATAAAATGGTATAGTTTTGAACGGGTTCGTTGTCGAGGTGTAAAGGTGATGCTCAATCGGAGCTAAAAGGTAAATTTTAGAGAAAATGTTTTATCTTTTATTGATAATTCGTGGACATTTGTATTTGGGGTAACGGAAGAATCATCTTGCTTAAAAAGTTTTTCTTACAATGTGTCAATACGATTTTGATTTCTTACAGAAAAGTTGACACATGAAAGGGATATTTTCAAACAGCTTTACCTACTCGTCAGTTACTTTGTGGACTACTTGTGCAACACGCTGACGCATAAGTCAACTCTAGCTTTCTGGTGTCGAAAAAATGACTCGTACCGAAGTAAGCTCAAGAGTCTTGTGCACAATGTCGGAAGGCCGGTGTTATACCACCTTAGCATGCAAGATACCAGTCCTAAATGACACCTTGAGTCAAGTTACCATATTGTCCATGGGTTGGTATCTGGACCAAATTAAGTTCTATTTAAGAAATTTTGGAAAAGGACAACTTGATACTAAAAAAGAATAACAATTTTTTTTTGATCTAAAAAGAATAACAAATTTTTTTTTTGGCATTGAAAGAATAACAAATTAAAGAGGTGTTAAAAACAAATCCCTCGTAAAAACAACAATAGGCCCAGAAGCATGAAGCCCAACAAAAAAAACAGGTCCAATGAAAATCCGATTGGGAAATATTTGGGTCAAATGAACCGGTTGAGACAATAGAATCGAAATTAAGCGCAGTGGGGTAATATACGAAGGTGAAGAGGGTTGGGTTGAGTTGAAACCCGTGAGAGTGTTTCTTTTTTCAATTTTACATCGGAGGAGGAGTGACCGAGGAATCACAACCTTCAACCTGTAACTGTCGGCGAGTTCACCGCTCCTTCAACGCCGATATGTAAACGATTTCTGCGTCAACACCAACTTTCCACTTTCCGTTTAGTATTCATCAATTGTCGAATGAATGAACTCGTTACTTGCTAGAAATCTCTAAGAATCGGAAATTTCATGCTATTTTTTTATAAAAAAAAATTTAGGTTTTATAGATTTGGTTGCGTTGTGCTGATGATGAATGTTAACGTGCAGCAATGATGGAGAGTGCTTTTGCAAGCGCTTCTGCGATTACAGACCAGAGGCAAAAGATAGAGCAGTATAAGCATATCCTTTCTGCTGTTATTTCATCTAATGACATTGGTCAGGCTAGGAAATTCATAGATCACAGTTAAGCCTGTCTTGTTTTCTCTCCTCATCTAGGGTTTTTTTGTGCTTTGTTTTCATGTATTTCGAGCTCTCAAACCTTCGTGTTGCATCTTTCAGTGTTGTCGGATGACGTTCCGTTAGTAGTGTCACGGCAGCTTTTGCAGAGTTTTGCTCAAGAGTTGGGAAGGTTGGAGCCCGAGACACAGAAAGAAATTGCTCATTACACCCTTGCCCAGATTCAGCCTCGTGTCGTGTCATTCGAAGAACAGGTTTTGAATTTTTGGATTCAGTTATATTACTCTACATACTTGTAATGTTTTCTCTCAGTAATTGGGAAATGTTTGATTCTCACTACTTCCTCGACTGCAATTGGATTTCATGATTGAGAATAATAATAATAAAGTAAAAGATAACTACTCTCATGTGTAAAAATGGTTGTCGTTTTACTGGCTACTCATCAGCCCTCACTCTGCCAATAATCTGATATATTGTAATTTTCATTTAGCTTCATAGAGATTCCCTTATTTACTACTTTGGAATTATATTATATTATACAAAAAGATATGCATAAATCAGGTTGGTTTAGTTATTTTAGACCAACTTAGATGATATTATCAAGGTAACCAACATAGGGATTTTAAGTTGAATCGAAGAGGGGTTCCAAAAATCGTAATATCGTAAATCGTATTGTAAGATTTTACAATTTCATATATACATGTTTATATGCATAGAAATTCTTTATATGTTGATAAACTCATAATTCATCATCTAAAATCACTTAAGTAAGCTTGCTTAAAGCATAATACTCAATAAATAATAAACTAGAAACTTAACAACTCTAAGTCTCCAAGTTCAAAAGCAACTACATAACACAACCTAGACGATGACTTGAGATGCTTGGAACTTGGTTGACGGCGATAGAAATCATGGACACAGTGTCGCACAAGACGGTTCTAGGGCTTGTGCGACATTGGTTTCCAAAAGTTACTTTTTAATGGGTTTTGGGTCAAAATGGGTCAAATCATGGAATCGAAAAATCGTATGATTTTTGGGATTTTAAGATTTAAACCGGGACTCAGATAGATTTTAATCATATTAAGATTTTTTGACCGTTTTAAATAGTAGAACCTTCGAAAATCGTAAAATAGGGATTTTACCTACCATGGATATTATAGTGAGTTGTTGGCTGGGATACAACTTTAGTTAGTATTCAATGACTTTATAAAAGAAAAGTATTTCTGTTTCCGAGTCATTGGGGTTTCCTATCTGAAGAAAAGTTGAGAGAGTGGAGTTACATTTTAAGAAAAACAAATCAATCATTTTTTGTGAGTATTGTATGAGGAAACTTGTTGCTTGTAGTTGAAAATGTTCCTTGGTTCGAGAACCAAATATTCTTCAAGGGTACTTCGGAAATGGTACAACGATTTTGTCTAGGAATTCCCCAATGAATAAAACATACAAAAAATCACTTATTACCTTATGTACTTTTGTTTTGACCAATAATCCTGTTAATGCTTAAGTATTGTATTTGCTTGAAGGAGTTCAATTGCCCAACTCAAATTGCACTTGTTTTATCGTAGGTTTTAGTTATTAGAGAGAAACTTGCAGAGCTTTATGAATCGGAAAAGCAATGGTCAAAAGCAGCTCAGATGCTCAGTGGTATTGACCTAGATTCGGGGATGAGGTGTCAATTTCTAACCCTGCCATATTTAATATCTTGTTTAAACTATTATAATGTAACTCAACCAAAACCATTATAATGTAGCAGCCAAGAATGACAATGTTTATAATTTACTGGTTTTTTAATTTGGTTAATTTTATCAGGGTGATTGATGATGCATTCAGGCTGTCAAAGTGTGTCCAAATTGCTTGTTTATACCTTGAGGTACTGACTTTTTTTCTCCAAGGAAATCCATATTTGATTCAAGTAGTGGCTAAAGATTATATGGGAGTCATAACAAAGCCAAGCTAGAGCATTGGTATTCATATCTATAATTTTAAGAGTCTACAACCATGTGTTACATATTATTGTTCAACATTTTCAATATGGCAATATCTTGTAAAACCCTCATGGTCTGATCCAAAATACAGAAGGAATAATTTTAATTACATTATCAGGAAATTCCTGTTCTACTTCTCCTTTAAGTATGCTTTGTGTGTTTGTTAGTTGTTACTATTGCCATAAACATAATTGTAAAATCTATTTTAAATAAAATTGGCTTATTTGGCAGGATGATGATGCGGTCAATGCTGAAGCTTTTATTAATAAAGCATCATTCTTGGTTAGCAATAGTCAGCATGAAGTACTGAATTTAAAATACAAGGTTTGAAAATTATATCTGCAGAAGGGTGACTGAGCTAAAAGATGCATGCTGAAGACTAGCCTTAATTGTTTTTCCTTTTTTTCTCTATTTGCTTTCAGGTTTGCTATGCAAGGATCTTAGATTTGAAGAGGAAGTTCTTGGAAGCAGCCTTACGATATTATGATATCTCTCAAATAGAGAAAAGGAAAATAGGAGACGAGTATGTATCTTGTTTGTTATCTTGTCCTCTCTTAGATTTTTTACATTATCATTTTCGCGTGAATGAAGAAAATCTGCTTGCATGTGTGTGTGTGTGTGTGTGTGTAAAATTTGTGTCCCTTTTTCTCTGTAGGATATTCTCTTATGTTTGCCAATATGTTCTCCAACTTAGGTATTTCTTCTGTAGTAATACCAGTTGCAGATCCCAAAGTTGAGCTTCATACTACAATCCAAATTCTATATACCGGTTATTGAGAAATAAGATGCCAAATTACAAACATGTAGTGGTGCAAGATAGAATGCTTAATCGTTGTGTACCTGATATTTATGTCAGGGTTAGAGAATCTTAGATGTTGCAATTTGCAAAAAAGACTGCTTACTGTTTTAATGTAACTTTGGCTATTGCAATTTAATTGTGTATCTTTTGCATTAAATATAAAAATTTCTCTTTTTGTTTTTTTCCGTCACTTGTGAATATTACTTAGCTGGAGGCCTTATGATGATAAAAAAACATAATTTTTGGGTTCCTAATGAATCTATTTCCAAACTGTGTTCTAGTTTTGTTTTGTTTAAACAGTATTACTCCCATTCCATTGGGTGGCAATTCCTACATCTTGTGATTCACGTTCTATTTTTCAAAATTGTGGTTAACCAATAGAAGAGCTTAAGGGACCAAGGCCTAATGATGGTAAATGTTATAAATGACATGAATATAGGCCTTCAACTTGGTTGGGCCCTGGCCAGGAATAAAACCCTTATTTATGATATTTTTGGCATGTGTTTCAATTTAGTTTACGTTAAGCTTATATCTCTTATAATTATGTCTGATATACTATGGGTCTTAGACAGTTACCACACACTATTTAAATTGCAGAGAGATTAATGAGGAGGCACTAGAGCAAGCTTTATCTGCCGCCGTTACATGTACAATATTGGCAGCTGCAGGACCTCAGCGATCTCGTGTTCTTGCCACTTTGTACAAGGTAAATACTTCAATTATAAACTTTATTCAGATGTGAAAAGGCCTCTTTACAATGGTCAAATCTCACCACATTAATGTTTGTGGGCTTGGGTTAGGACGAGAGGTGTTCAAAACTGAAGATCTATCCAATATTGCAAAAGGTCTCCCCTCTCCCCCCTCCTTCCCTTCCTCTCCTCTCCTCTCATGTAGCCTTCCACACAGATTATATAATGTGAATCCCCTATATATCAGGTTTATTTGGAGAGAATTCTCAGAAAGCCAGAAATTGATGCTTTTGCAGAAGAATTGAAACCACATCAGGTTGTATAAGTTTATAATTTTTCTTCATATTTTTGGAAGTCATAGTAGGTATACTCAGCTTTTACTTCCACAGCAAGCTCTTCTTCCAGACAATTTCACTGTGTTGGACCGTGCTATGATTGAGCATAATCTTCTGAGTGCAAGCAAGCTTTATACCAATATCAGGTTTGACAATATATACCATCAGTTTATTGCTTCCTTGTTGCTAGATTATTAAATATTAACACTATCAAGTTAAATACCTTTTAACTAAGCTCTATCTCCCCTGCAGCTTTGATGAGTTAGGCACGCTGTTGGGGATCCCACCTCACAAGGTATAGAATTGTCTTGTCATTGACACTACTTTTTTGGTAAAGAGCAAGCAAAATTAATACCTCTTAAAAATGAAACATAGTTCTCTATTGAATTTACCATTTTATGTTTCTGATGTATTTTGTTATTTCATGGTGAAGAGTTTTTAAATTAAATCTTCAGATTTGAATAATGAAAACTTTTTTTACAATAAAATATGTGGCTTGGGGATACTAGCACTTATGTAAATTACTGAACAAAAAAGTTTCAAATGAGGAAATTGCTCTTGGAAATTCTTCTAAATGTTTAATGATCCTTGAGATTGTTAGATTTGGATTTTATGTTGATATTTTTAAATCTCCAAAAACTATTTGTTTCAGGCTGAGAAGATAGCATCAAGAATGATTTATGAAGATAGGATGAGGGGATCTATCGATCAGGTATATTAAATAACCATCATGACCTCTGTTTATTTGAAGTACTCTTCAAGGAGATAGAAATGATAATTGTACGAATTTTTTTGTTGGGCTGCTGTGTGTGGGAACTAGGAAGTGGTTTGGGCCTTTGGGATATGATGGTGGGGGAGAGTTATTGGCTGGTTTGACAGCGAGGAAAACAAGTCTTTTAGCTGAGTTGGGGATAGGGGAGGGAGAGGTATTCAGGGCTACAGTTAAGTTATTTTTAATAGGTTATGGTAAATTTTTGAGTGATTTATTGCAGGTTGAAGCTGTCATTCATTTTGATGATGACACCGAAGAGTTGCAGCGATGGGACCAGCAGGTAAATTGTTTTATGAATATTTGATATCTCTGTATACAGTGATCATATGTGGATTAAATAAATTATCAGGGAATCTCAGCACACCCCTCTGCTGAGGCATTGCGGCAAGATCATAAAATTTTTGAAATCTGATAATAAGTTCATTTTCCAGTGATAATTTTTATCTTATGTCTGATTTGTTAAAAATAAATACGAATATATGAAACTCTGAAGAGCTGAGCATTGTAATTTCTTATCATTATTTTTACAATTTTAATCTTCTATCTCAGAAATAAGGTTGATTTTGTCTTTAGGTTCCCGACTAGTGTTTATTTGGTAATTAGTTATGAAAGTGGAGTTATGAAAATAAAAAAAATCTAATAGTTAACGTTGATTCAGTACGCCATTTGATAATGTTAAATTTTTATTGAGCCAATGAATCTTTATTATTATTATTATTATTATTTATTTTTCTATTGGTTTAATCCCAGTTAGGTTGACCAAACTGACACAAATGAATTCCAATGAACCTTAGAAAACGATCCCTATTTTATTTTGTGCCAAATTCCAATGAATCTCTCAGGCGTGCTGTGCTGATTTAGAAACCTTCGATCTCCTCAACCTCTTACATGATTGTTCATTGTTGCAGATTGTGGGACTATGTCAAGCTCTGAACGATGTTTTGGATAGCATGGCCAAGAAGGGTTTTCCAGTTCCTGTTTAAGTGGATGATTGATAATTTCTTTGTTTATACATCCTTAGTAAAGCATGTTTATTTTGGTTGATTTTTTTTGTGGACCTCACTATACACACGACGTTAATTTACTCATATATTAGATTCCAAATTCGGCCTATTTGTTTGGTTACTGCTTTGCTAATTGAGTTTCCGAGCTTCATCTCAGCCGTGCTTGACATTATTTCATATTTCTGCCATGGAAAATTGTGTTCCCTCTGATGATCTCTAACTTGGGAAGGAGTCCATTTTAGTCTATATTTTCTTATAATTGGTTTGCATAAAATTAAACTAAAGCATGACATTTTATTTTGATAGATGTTTTATTTTTAATATTGTATTGAAATCAAAATAAATGAATTCCAGACAAGATTACCAGATTACATAAAAGTTGTAGTAAGATTTGATACAACTTATGTGATGTTGATGAGTTATAATATATCAACATAATATTAATAGAAAAGCAAAAATCTTATAAAAATAAAAACGACGTTTAACACGTCATTGCAAAAGTAGTAATAATAATTAAATAAACCATAGACAAAATATAATTGTCGTTTGGATAACAATATTATTCAAGGAGGATTGAATTTAGAAATCATTTTAAAGTATCAAATGTCTATTAAAGTGCAGGTTTGGGTGGAGCCGTTGAATGTGGATTCATCAACCCTTAAAATAACATCTATTGAAACTGATGAGGGATACAAAAACTCATTAGTAGAGAGAGATAACTTAGAAGAGACAAGAGAGCTCCTCAATTCAAACATGACTATCATAATTGAAAGATATCTTAGCGATATTATCTGCTAGAAAATTGGATGTTCTCTTATTACAAGATAATGTGAAAGCTATAAATTTAGATGATATAAAGGCCCACAATCCTGAAGAACTGATTATGTTGAAAACAAAAAGTGATCCACTCAAGTTAGAATATACATAATGCATAGACTGAACTAATATATATCTTAATCCGAATTACAAAGGAAATCAACTCTCAGTAGTTGTAAATTGTCTTGTGCAACAGATATTGGGATGCAAATTTCGGGGTTCCAGCTTCTAGGTTGGTAAGACAAAACTTTCTTTCCCCACATAATAAAAACAACCAGAAAAATTTACCATAATGAAGCCCATCACTGTCATGCCAATGACAAACCCACAAGCCAATGCACAACATTTCTTCCCAAATGTACACCCTCTTCCCTTTTCTCTTTCCAAATCATTATCCTTCTTACCCTCCTCCTCTGTTTTTCCAAGTAAAGCTCCAACAAATTCCACAAGTTCCTTGTCACCAGCATAGTCTTCAAAACAGTCCTCTGCATCCTCATAAACTAAAGGTCCCAATTTATCACTGATTTTCCCTTTCTGTTGCTCTTCATAAACACAACCATTTGGGTCAGCCACAGCACCACTATACTCCACAATAGCCTTCTCACCAATAACACCCGGAAAAAGCTTTTCTGGGTCATCAAAAACAATCAATTCAGAGTCATCAAGAGCCTCTCCATCGTCATTCACACGCGACTCAGTGCAAGAGCAAGTGGATTGCTTGGCAGAATCATGAGAGGAGAATGTTCTGGAAGCGTCCCATTGATGGAAACCCTTCTCCATCTTGGCCAACCACTCGGAAATTTGGTGCAAATGATGTGGCTTCGATGGATGAGAAGCAACCTCGGCAGACAACAGCTTCCTAACAAAAGCAAACTTCTGTTTGATGTCATGAGAAACAGTGTCGGGATCCTGCAACAACGCTTCATCCAATATTGATTCCAGTTCTTGTAGCTTTGACTGCAAGGTTTTGTAATTCTTTGTCATTTTCTTCACTGATCAATGTGGTCATGCAATTCTTTGAATTTTTCTCCTAAGAATTCAAAGAGTTGGTATTGGGTTCGTGGAAACGGTTCCGAAAATTGTTTCTTATAAATGGTAACTGTAACCTCATTTATTCAACCGTTTTTTCTCGCTTCTTATTACGACCAATAAACCTCAATACGACCGAAAAAGGTAAAATGATTGCACCTATCAATCCATTTATTTTATTTTTTTTATTGGTGATTCTAATATTTGTTACTTAAAAAAGTAAATTAAACCTTGAACATCACAAAACTTTAAAAATTATTTATTTACCTTATCATTATTCATTGGTGATTAGTGATGTGCAAATATAAATATAAATATGTACATACATTGAGCTTACAATGTTAAATTTCGATTAAATTAGTTTTACGATGGACTTTTTCTAATGGGAACAGGTGCTTGTGCGTTTGGCTATTTTTTTAAGACAATAAACCATTGCCCTCAATAACGTTTTTGAAAATGCAATCCAGTCCATTCATAATAGCCATTAACCTAAGAAATGAACAGTTGAACACAAAATTTTAAGAGCATTTACTCTCCACTAATTGCCATCAAATTTAACCTTAAAAGTGTAAAATAAACTTCATTTTGTTAATAACACTTTTGTTTCTTGTAGAATAAAGTTCATTGTAGTCATATGAACATTTTTGCGTTGGACATTTATATTCACATCAAAAAAATAAAAGTTTTCATTCATATACTTTAGTCCATAAGTTAATGTTGATGAGAAGCTTATGTTATATATAGGCTTAAGACCTTTGATTTTAAATGCACCAAATATGGAAACATCAATGTTAATAAATGGGTGTATTTGAATCTTAGACATTAATGAAAAATATCCAAAAACACTTTAAGTTTGTTATCTTCTTGTGATAAAGTATTGTAAGATGTAAAAAATTCTCATAAGAAAATAAATATAATTTTCTAACAACATAAATTTTCACATTAGTATGAAACAATGTTATCCTCGTGAAAATCTTAGGAATTAACTTCATTGATCAGTCAATTTCATTTGTAGGAACTAATAGTAACATGTTTATAACTTTGATTATGAAAGATTTGAAGTGAGTTGAAATGTAACAACTTATTTATCTTTCTCCTGCTAAAGAAATACGTTAAAGAAATGATGTTTTAGAAATTTTTATTCCTTTTATAGTTTGACATCAATAGTATTTCTCAATGTTTTCATAACCGGACTGGTTATTGAATCAGTGAAGGCACCACTTCATGAAAACTGTGCTAAAACCGAAGTTCAACCATGATTGAACCGGTCGTATTAAAAAATTGACTCGGACCATTCACCTAACCGGTTCATGGTTCAACCGGTTGGACTGGGCGAACCGGTTCTGTTTTGATAACCATGGTATTTCCAACGAGGAATTTTTTTATCGATTCCCCTTTGATTTTAAAACCCTTTCGCCATCCAAACTTTCCCACCATATTTCTAAATTTTTTTATTAACTTTGTGAATAGAGATCTAATGTGTCATTAACCTTATTGGTGTGATTACTATATGAATTAAATATTTTTAACGTGGTTACTCCATGTGTCAAATGTTTACCGGTAACTCCATGTATGATTCATTCTTCCCTCAATGAAAATTTAACAGCTTGAGTCATCATATCAAAAATGAAGGTCTACGTCAACAACATTTAATATGTGAGATAATGTCGAATAGTTAGTAAATGAGGATAAAATCACATGTGATATTTTTCTGCAGTGTAATGACTTCGTTTACAAAGTTAATGAAAATTTAAAAGAGATAACCTAAATAAAATATTCTAAAAAATTCGTCTATCACGTCGTAATTTTGTTCACAAAATTAGTCATTAACCTATTAAAAATTCAACTTATTAAAATAGGAAAAACTTTATTGCTTTCTATTTTGTCAAAGGGTTGCTTGTAATATCTTTATCAACCCAAATAGATCATTTGTTCCCTGTGGTAATGTTCTGTTTCTATGAAAAAGGTGCCGAATAAGCCAAAAGCCCTCAAATTATCTTTTTTTTTTGGTAAACAGAGTACTTATCATTTAAATGAAAAGGTCCAAGGCCCAAGTACACAAGGAAGCAATGCACAAGGTAGAAAAGACACAATCATAGACAACAAAGTCTGCTTGCTCCAAGTAAATCAGCAAAGAAAAACCCAAACAGAGTTAGAGAGGGTTATCAAACAACAAGAGGGAGAACCCCTACCAACTCAAGGACAAGCAATGAGACACACGAGAGAATTAGCAAGGCATAGGCAAGGAACCACCAGACCCAGGAGGGATTCTCCGCTTGTCTTTGACTAAAATTTTACACAAACACAAAGGGGGGAAAGCCACCAGTTTCGCCCAAGGGTTTTTGACATGGCCAAGCGAGCTACCTCATTAGCAGCTTGATTAGCACCCCTTGGAGGCCAGGTAAAGCTACATGAGCGGAATAAGCCACGAAGGTAAGAAATATCCTGGATAATTGAATCAATTTCCCCAATTTTTATCTCTCCCCTACAGGCCCTAATTAAAATTAAGTTATCTGACTCTAAAATCACTTCTCTACAGTCAAGGTTGTAGGCCAAAGAAACAGCTTCCCTGTAACATCCCTGATCTTTTAGTAAAATTATGATGAGCAGAAAATATTAATAATTATTTTAGAGATTAATTTGATATTTTTATGAATTATTAGGCAATTATAAATAATTAACTAGTGTGGAAATAAATAAATTTATTGATTGATTAATTACAAAAAGGTTTAATGAGATGGAATTAGAAGGAGGTAAAGGTTTAATTAAAACTTTCAAAGAAAATATAAAAGAAATGAGGAAAAGACAGTTTTGCCCCTGAGTCTTAAATAATAAAGATTTCCTTTCTTTTTCCTCATTATCCACGCGAGCCTTCTTCTTCTTCTTCTTCTCCTTTTCTTCCTCTTCTCCTCTCACTGCCAAGAGCTGCATGCTCCAAGGGAAGACTCTGTTTGGGTCAAAACTTCGAAATAACCCCATTTCCGAGATCGTGACTTCAAGGTGAGTTCAATGGACCCTTTAGATTGAGTCATCTTTCTCCCTCTTCATTTTCTCTCTCTAGCCGATGGCCATGCATGGTGGGAGAAGCTTCTGTTTTCCACTTCTCCAATGCATGGGAGCTTGACAACGGTATTTAGAACACTTAGAGTGGTATAATGTTGATGGGTTTTGCATTCCGACCTCTGTAGGTAGCAAAACGAACGTCGGAGGACTGAGTGACGAAGCTGGTGTTGGATTCGGAGGTGGAACCTTGAACCTAGCGCTTAGAGGATGCAATCGGCATCAAGAACAGATCGTCAAAGCTTGGAATCGAGGTAAGGGGGTGTTCGGGTTGTAATTAATTAGAATAGGTGCATATTTTGGGTTCGGGTCGCCAAACTAAGTATTAAAACGGTAAGAAAGATTGTGGATAATGATTGCATGTGTATGTATGTATGAATGTGAATTGTGTATGGTTTATGATGGGTGTGAGATTAAAGTGTTTTGCATTGTGATGATTCAATGTGTATAGTGGCGTTGTGATGATGGGCTTGACAAGTAGGTCGCCCAGTGGCAATGTGATGGCGGGCTTGATAAGTAGGTCGCCCATTTGATGAGTATGTGTTGTTGTTGATGGCCACTTGTTATATAATATGATGAATGTGAATGATATATGTATGATTATGTGGTGTGGGACGGCCGACGGTATGTATAGCCCCTCGTTTCTGGCTCCCGTGGATTTTGTGCCCAGTTGAGCTACCCAGTGGTCATGTAGGACCCAGTGGTTGAGGTGGAGAGTCAAGCAGGACTCGGTGAACCAAGCAGGATTCACGGGGTGTCAAGTAAGACCCCCAGCTGAAGGCCGATTTAGTATCCGGATACTAGGCGTCGATTTTATGTGAGAGTCAGTGGTGATGATTGATGAAATTATTAGCATTGTGTGATGGTGTATGTACTTAATTATATTTACCGAGTGTGAATTGCTATATTTGCCGAGTGTAATCTACTATATTTGCCGAGTGTGATTTACTATATTTGCCGAGTGTGATTTACTATATTTGCCAAGTGTGAATTGTTATATTTGTCGAGTGTGATTCGTAATTTATGGATAAAGCAGTCGGATGGAGTTGATATACACGTATTTTGTTATTTAATTTCCGTTCTAGATTAATTATGATGTCAAACACTCACCCTTGCTATGGTTTTCTTTCAATTTAGTAACCAGTGACAGGGAAGAGGTCGGAGCTGTAACGTTCTTATTTTTAAAATAAAATTTAAATAATCCAAATAAATTTTTCAAAATCATTTAAATTTTTAAAACAGAGTTTGGATTAAATAACAACGTTCTCATATTTACATTAGCCAACCGGCTCAGTAAATATACAAATAAATCTACATTCGGTATACACAGGAGCCAGCCAAGGCTTCTACAAAAATAGCTATGTGCACTATATACAATCCGAGCAGCTGAGTGAACTCATACGTCATTGTTGGGTCCTATATTCATTGTGAAAATAACAATAGAAGGGGTGAGCATAAACATATCAAATAATAATTATTGAATCAGATTAAAAGTCCAATTCATAACTAGATATAAAACATAACCGAGTCATGTAACAAATCATGAACAGCATGTTATCCATGCAGAAGAAACGTGAATAAATTGAAGAAGTCTGCTACACGTTTTCTTCAAATGATAAGGAAGGAATAAGCATTTAATGAAAAGGGACAGCACATCAGAGAGGGTCCCACACTTAGAAAATATCAGAAAAAGAATTTGCTAGAAGGTAAAAGAACAGAGTGACGTGGAAAGCTTTAATAATTATTAATGCTGACTCAGTTTCAGCTTATTTCGACTCAGTTTCAGTATTCTGGGCATATCTTTCCGAGAAGATTCATAAGAGCCTCTTTCCGTTCAGAATTCCTTCATTCGGAGGGAATTCACTCGGAAAGGTTTCATCCGATAAAACATTCTGTTTCCCTTCCTCTAAATGACCCACTCAGAAATGTCTTATTCAAAGATACATCAGTCAAACTTATCTCACTTGGTTATACCTCTTCCCGAGTCAAAGTCTTTCTCTTACGTCACTCGGAAGTCTCTCAACTGAAAGGTCTCTTGGAATTCGAAGTCCAATTCCTTTCTCGGAAATCATTCCACTTGAAAGGATTACTCGGGATCGAAGGCTATCTTGAAAACGAATCCGATCATAAGATCTCGGAAACTCTAAATATCATCCCGAGCACGAATTTTAAATGTATTCAGCACTTGGTTATTTGCTTCCCTCAGAACTATTCACTCAAAACACTTTCATTTGGAGTTAGTCTTTCTTTGTCCAGAAATACTTTTCCTGGAAGAGACTCACTCGGGATATTCCAGTCGGTGCCACATTACACGGATATTAGAATTTTCTCACTTGAAGCCTTTCCACTTGAAATCGTCTTACTCGGTATCATTTCATTCAGAAGTATCATACCCAGAGACACTTCACTCGGAAAGTCACTCAACTCGGATATACTCTACTTGGGAGTTCACTACTCAGAAATATTTTGGTCCGAGAAGTACCTATTTGTAATCAAAACTTCTCCTATTCAAATAAGTACTTTCGGGAACAACTCATTCGGAAACGTTCCTCTCGAAATCACTTCACTCGGATTTTACCTTATTCGAAAGTATCTCATTCAGATAATGTTTTTCTTAACTCAAAATGATTTTCTTAATAATGTTTCACTCGGAAACATCTTAAATTCACTTAGAAGTAATCTTTAGTCTTATTTCACTCGGAATCATATACATTCTCACTCGGAATTTCATTCAGAAATCTTCCTTGATTACTTAATAAATTATTTGTTTCCAAGAATCATAAAAATCGAGATGTTACAGGAGCCCTGGAGGTGCGCCAAGCGGAGGATTAATGCCAAGGAACCGAGTGATTATGAAATGAATTGTCTGTAATGCATAATGAGTTTTTCGTGTATGTGACGACATATTATGTTGCTTGTGTGTTGAACTAATTGAGAATTGGTATGTTAATTAATCGAATATGAATTCATGTTGCTGAAGTAGTATGATATTGATGTTAATGTGGTCGGTGTTGATTTTTATGAGTAGATATATATATATATTGGCACGGAGCCAATAGTAGGTGTACATGATAAATTGCTATGGGCAGGTTTTAAAAATAAGTGTGGGTCATGAATGATGAAAACGGGATGAATTGTGTCTGCTGTAGTATAGTTGATTACCGAATGAATTTCGCCTGAGCGGATTCAGTCTTGTCCGAGCGAGGACCGGGGGAATCGCTCCCTTCTAAGTGAAGGTTAGGACGTTTCCGAGTGAGCCATGACCGAGAGAACCTCTTCCGAGTGGAGGGAAGTTAGAATGTTTCCGAGTGAGGTATGACCGAGAGAACCCCTTCCGAGTGAAGTCAGGTTAGAAGGTTTCCGAGTGAGGTATACCCGAGAGAACCTCTTCCGAGTGAAGTAAGGTTAGAAGGTTTCCGAGTGAGGTATACCTGAGAGAACCTCTTCCGAGTGAAGTAAGGTTAGAAGGTTTCCGAGTGAGGTATACCCGAGAGAACCTTTTCCGAGTGAAGGATGGTTAAGAGGTTTCCGAGTGAGATATGACCGAGTGGACCCATTTTCGAGTAAAAACCGAATTGTTAATTCACAACTAGAAAAATGACTAATAGCTACAACAAGTTAGCGACCGCCACATGCCGTCGCTAATTAGTGACCGCGTTAGCGACCACAAAATGAAAGCGACCTGGACCATGAAATATAGTGACCACATCCGCGACCGACATTGTACCGTCGCTAAAATTGGTAAAGAACCGTCGCTACCTCCGTCACAACATTAAACGTCGTCGCTGACCCGGTCGCTATAGTTATTTCCCTCCACTTTTTTGGTTTCCCTCCAATATATTTATGGCGCCAACTGATAGCGACGGGATATGTAGGGTCGCTATGTCCTCTAATGCATCAATGTAGCGACGGTGGTGTTGTGACGTCGCTAAATTAAAAATTTAATCGTCGCTCATGCCGTCGCTATCCCTTGTTGGGTTTCCCTCCAAGTTGTTTTGTTGGCGCCAAATATGAGCGACGGTATGCACCGTCGCTAGATTCTTATGCTAGTGACGGATGATACACCCGTCGCTAGGTGTCAGGAAATTAGTGACGGATGGTTTTGTAGTCACTATTGTATTTGACCTTCCCTCCGTTTATTTTAGTTTAAACATGGGAATATAGCGACGGTAACCAAACATCGTCGCTAAAGAGGTCGCTAAGTTCAGGGATTAGTGACGGATTACTTGGACGTCGCTATATTTTTGGCCTTCCCTCCATAGTTTGAGTAGGGGAACATAGCGACGGTGGACGCACCTGGTCGCTAATATTCAGGGGTTAGTGACGGAAGCAGTTTACCGTCGCTAGCTTGTTCGTCTTCCCTCCATTCTTTCACTTTTAAGAAGGAATGGTAGCGACGGTGGAGTGCACCGTCGCTAATGTTGATGATGGTAGCGACGAACGTTGTCTTCCGTCGTTTAGTGTTTGTAATCCACGTGTTCAATTTAGTCACGTATGTAGCGACGGTTTTTATGCCGTCGCTAAAACTTATATCTTACTCGTCTTCGACCTTCCCCTCTTTCAGTTTTCAGCGAACCCTTTCTCTCTGCCCTAACCTCTCCGATTCTCTCTGCCCTAACCCTTTCTCTCTGCCCTTGTGCCCCCCCTTCCCTCCTTCTTCCTCACGCTGCCTTGCCTTGACCCACATTGCCCTTCCATAGTTCCCTCCCCTACCATCTGTCTTCCTCACCATTCCCTCCTCTGCCAAACATTGCCATCCTCCTTACCGTTTACAAAGCTTTTCTTCCCTTCGTGAGATAGCCTCTGGGGTGACCTCCACGAAGTAGGCTTTCCTCTCTCTCTGAAGAAGCAGGGTTTCCCACTCTCTCCGGCGGCTCACCAACGATCGTCCCTCATCTCCGTCGTCTGTCACTCCCTCAGCAGGTAAGTAAGTGCTATCTAACTGATACGAACTATCTGTGGGTATTGGTTTACTAGTGTGTTATTGGAGTATTGATTTCACATTACATTTGAAACTTCAACCAATTTCGTTTATGTATTTAGTAAAATTTAGATAACCTAAACTGAAAATGAAGATAAGGTAAAATTTTAGGGTGGTGTTGATATCTGTAAGAAATATGTAATCGAAACTGAAGGGGGAATTCACAAACTTTGAATTATGTCAATATAACCCTGCTTCTAACTGAAACTGACCTCTTAAGGTCACCAAACCAGCAGCTCAGTATGTCAATTTCTGAGCTTACCACTTACTAAGGAAAAAGGCTTTAATAACTTCCAAGCTGATTAGTATGTAGTGAGCTTGAACGAAGAATAAGATCCTGAACCTTCATCATTTGAGGAGGGAATGAGGTTCCGAGTGTTCTAGCATTACTGTTAATGAATTACTGAGGCATTTGTGAGTTTCATAGAATTTATTTGGCCCCTTACATGTTAGTATTTATAGTCGTTTACTAAGTTTATGAAAATGATTCATTGTTTCTTTGAGCCCATTTTGACTCGTACCGATAAATTCCTTAACAAAACTTATCAAAATAATATCATTTATGAAATATTTAGGACATAGACACATAATCTGTGAAATGGATTGCTTGGAGGCTTATGAGCTAATTAGTACTAACATTGATATCACTACTCACTAGTTGCATGAAGATATTGTGCACATTAAGGATATGAGAATATGGAATTAGGAGTGTAGCTTCAACCATATTTCTAGGTTAAAAACTCCATTACAGATGCATTCGGGTGTGGAAGGCTTTAGGTTAAGCAACTCCATTACAAATGCATTAGTTGTTTTATTTCTTTTGTTTTAAAAAAACACCTATTTCCATCAACAAACCCTTCTGCTTGTGCTTTACAGATCCAAGTATTCTATAATATTTATCAAACATATATGACTAATGAAACACACATAATATTAGAAAAATCATAAAAGTAGGCATGTGAAAACTGAACTCTCAATGTAGATATCATGTCATGTTTCTATATATTTTAATGAAAATAAGATTTAATAACTATATAAATTAATTGATGATCAATGACAAAGTCAGAAATATGTCTATATGATTCAGATTATTCACGGAGCATTCAGTTCACCATACCGCATAAAGCCCCCTTACCAATGTGATGCTAATGTTGAAGTTAGAATCTTATAATCCATGCCTATATAGTATAGGAATTTTTAATTGGCTGTTCCCTATTTAAACCAACATTTTAAGTCCTAAGCCAGTGGCTGAAAATCAACTTTTAATCTTAAAACCAGTGTCAAAACTGGTTTTGGAACTAGCTAGTTTCAATTATTCCATGAACTAAAAGCTGGTTCAAAACCAGTTTTGCACTTAAACTTAAAATGATTTATACGAAACTTCATAATTATATGTAATGTTATAGATGAAAACAAAATGAGCAGAGCGACCAAGAGTAATTAATTTTCCACTTGTACATGGTATAACATAAAACAAAAATGATAGGGACCTTCTGAATCTATTGTTAAGTCAAAAGAAATATGTGACAGGTATGTGGAAGCACATTTGCTTTTTGTACCAAGCTCAGACTTTCTACTTTGAGGGAACAAAACGATAAATGAATTCTTCAAGTGACAAACAGAAAAGAGTTTCTTAATTTAACCTGAGAAATCCCCCTAAAATAACCATTTTCATACCTATTTGATGATTTTGATTTATCTATCAAATCCGTGGTTCAATTCATTGTTTAGTGTTCTATTAAATTCGATTTCGGGTGATTCTGCCATGGTTCTAAATATTGTATAGGACTTAAGTAGGCTACAACCCGCTTATGCTATTCAACCGTCAGACTCAACACACCAATGCAATTAAGTTACCTCTCGTTGGCCAAATTGTTAGCTGCTTATGCTATTCTGCCATGGTTCTAAACAAACAAATATACCCTACTAAACTTATTAAACAGACCACATGCTTTTATATTAACAGATTTCATAGCATCTTGCATCTCAAAAATTGTAATCTGCACTACAAGTATTCGGTACGAAAAGATGTTCGCCCATATTTCACGAAAACATGCTCAAGATAGGTGGCGATGGATGATGGTTGACAAGCTTGTTCGATGAGGACGCAATGGAAGGGAATCGAAGTTGGGGTCCGAAAGGGAAAGGGTAAAAATGAATGGATTTAAAGATTAAGGTTAAAAAAATGAAAAACTTACTAACAAGATTTAAAGTTATATATTCTTTAATCTGATTTAAACTATTAACATTTTAAATTGGACTTAAAATTTTGATGGTAGTATGATTTATTTATAAAATTATCTCTAAAGTACACTCCACATTATAAAGGATGAAGTGTGGAGTTCTTATAACTTAATGCACAAAAAAATATCCGTAGGAAGTTTCTTTTGTAAGTGTCTATTGTTTCATATGAACAATTTCTAGTAACAAGGTTAATTTACAGTCATATTTCATCCATTACTAGTGATCAAACTCACCTAATAACAACTCAACTGCACCTCAGATACTTATCAAGTCAATCAGCTAAGGATTTGTGCAAGAGTTAAATCTGTTGAACACTAGCTGAAAAAATTTGGGTTAATTGGTAATTGTAAAATTTCTAATTCAGTCAATTTCAAGTCATGAAACAGAATTTTGACCAATGTTACATTTCTATACAAGAAAATGACATCTACTTGTTTGCTGATTGTTTTAACGTCTTGTTTAGAAGCTGGTCTATGCATATTTTCTGGCAACAAGGAGAAAAATTTACAAATAGAAAAACTTAATACTTTCCAAAGAGAGGTATGTGTAAATAACAATATTACATAATAGGTACAAATACAATTTGGAAAAGAAGAAAGAAAAAGAGAAAACAGAAACCATAAACCAATGGTTTGAATAAAAAGTACAAGAAAACTCAGCAGAAACATTGTTGAACTATAACCTGTTGTCTGATACGAGGCAAAGCCATAATACAAGAAACTCAAGAGAACCAAATGACAGACTAATGATGATAGATATTATGTCTTAGACAGTGTAGTGTGCATTCATGGTATCAATGTCCAAACCCCTCAGCTTGGCAAATGATTCCACCCTGCCCTTTAGAGTGTGAAGCTCTCTCAGCCTGCATCATAAGGAAAAAAATCAATAAAAGGGGTCCAAAGAAAATTCATGTAAAGGTAAAATAAAATTGAGAACCTGTTTGAAGATGAATAAAGACACTGACCTTGCTATCTCTGCTCGCCTCCTTGCCTCTGCTGCTAAGGTATTGATTTCTCTGAAAGTGTTCTTCTCTGTAAACACTTTTGACTCAGTAGACTGGAGACCATGTAAGGTTCTCTGCTCGGTAGCCCATGCTGCCTGACGAGCTTCTTTACCTTTGCTCGGTAGCCCATATGCTGCCTGATGAATAAAATTGGTTGTGCTTTTGGAACAAGCTCCCTCCTTAACCTTCTGATTTCTTCCTCTTCTACTAACTATAGTGGAGTGAAACATACAAGAAATCAGTACTTACTATTTAGTGAAAGGAAGGAAGGATGATAAATCAGATCAAGAATATATGGATAGTAACAGTGCACCTTCTGCTGTCTTTCCCTTTCCATCTTGTATTGCTCTATTAAGCTCAACTTTTCTGCCACCTGCATAATTCAATATTCATTAATTCTTGTTTCCGTACTCCTACTGTCGATATCTTCTGAAAATGAAATAAAGAAGTGGTTCTGAACTCTGTCTTCATCATCAATCCAATTTCCTTCTCCATCTCTAAGCATACTTATATGATTTTCCCTTCTTCTGTTAATTACTTTCTGGTGGTAAAACCTTGTGTTCCTGGCACCTTCACTAATCCATTGCCTCCTTGATTTTTTATGCCAAATTAGTTCTCCCTGCAGCAAGGTTTTGTCCAATTCAGCTCGCAATCTTTTGTCCAAACTATCCAGGAAAGGGTAATATCCAGGTTGAGAACTTATTTTGTTTTGTATACCCTCAATTCTTCTGATCAGGATTCTTTTCCTCTTGGCAACAGAACCAGAGGTATTAATACTCCACTATTTAAATGCAGTCTATAATTAAGTTGATTGGAGCAGATTCCTCCTCTTTCCAGCTAGATTCCACAGGCTTTTGTACAGATGAATCAGTGAGCCAAGCTCTGTAGAATCTAAATGGTCTCTCGACCTTCCAAGATTGGTGAGGCCACAATTGTAGTCAAATAGGATGATGGTTAGATATACCACTCTTGGTAGGATTTTGAGTTCAGATTCAGCGTATAAGGATCTCCAGGCTGTATTACAATAAGCCTTGTCCAGTCTTTAAAGGATTCTGTTTTGATTTTTAAACATGGCCCCTCTCCATGTAAATCTAGGCCACACAAAAGCCAGGTCCACCAGCTTTTGTTCTGTAAATCTATTCTGTTTATATTGTCATGAGGGCTGGCATGTATTCCAACAGACCTTCTATCATCTCCAACACTCCAACAGCCCCTTTAACACTCCGATGGAAACCTTTTCTTCATCTTTTCTTGCTATTTTGAGACTCACATCAGTAGTTGATACTTCCTAGTTCCTAGTTGTTTTGTTGTGTTAAAAGATTTTTTGCTTTTGTATTTCCTTCATTTTAGATCCTTGGGACAGTTGTTATCACTGTTTTCAAATTACAATTATGCAATTAGATTTTTTGATTTTCAATTTTTATGTATTTGTATATTTTTTTAATTTCTCATACATGTCTACATAATATATTTTTTTATTCTATCCCGCGATAGGATAAAAGCTGACTTGCAATGCGATACGTGATGCCGCTATCCTGGTTTTGGGTTTTGCCACGACGCAACGCGATCTAGGATTAACTACTTAGGTTTTCTCAAATGAAACAGTTCCTTAGTAAAGTCTCTAAAGTCTAAATAAGTTCAAGTGAATAACACTATAGTAAAAAATATACATTTTTTAGATGATATCAATGGCAATAAATAAGGTTAACTACTTTTATTAGTTAATGTGAATTGACTTTTTTTGCTTATATTCAAGGACGGAGGTTTGTAAGGTAGTTTTTCCAAGTAACCCTAATTCAATAACTTTTTCCCCTCACATAATTCTAATTATATTTATAATATCACACGTCCTTATATTGGTGTGAAAAACCAGCTTTTGTTCTCAGGGAATTGGATATTAAGGTGTAAAAACTATAAGTTGGATTCAATTAAGTTAACTTTAATCTCCATTGTTTTCCAAGTAGCCAGTAATCCACCAGAAAATCCAGCACCATCTAAACTAGCAAAACCATCATAGTCTAAGGACCCAGATTTTCTTGAGTCTATTTGTTTCACACCGAGTTTCCATGATTACTAAAATATCAGGTTGATAAGAAGTAACAAATTTCTAGAGTTTTAGGGTTTAGGGTTTAGCGTTTAGTGTTTAGGGTTTAGGGTTTTAAAACGTTTAATAATGCAAATGTAGTCTCTGTTGCGTGTCTCATGGACTCATTCTCATGTGGATCCCAAGTGTCTAGATCACTAAGAAGTCGTTGCTGTGTAATCTATAATTTGCTTTGCGTGTCTCTCTTTGTTTAGTTTCCTTGCTACTTGTAACTGTCTAACGACTTCTTGGTTTGTCATGCAGAGTAACACACATCACGCGTGGTCTCTGATCGTCTCTCTTCAGCTCCATATTTATCGCCCACTTTTTTCCCTAGGTAATCCCTAACACTGACTTTCTCGATATATGTATGCATGTCAGTTGTTGTTTGTTAGTTGAGAGCAAAGCTCATTAGGAACTGGTTTTGATGTGTTTATAATGTGTTTTATGCATGTGTAATGTTGTTTGTTAGTGGAGAGCAGAGCTCATTAGGCGATGGTTTTATGTGCTGATAACATGATTTTTTATGCATTTGTAATGTTGTTTGTTAGTGGAGAGCAGAGCTCATTAGGCATTGGTTTTGTGTGCTGATAACATGATTTATGATGCATGTGTAATGTTGTTTGTTAGTAGAGAGTACATCTCATTAGGCATTGATTTTATGTATTGATAACATGATTTGGTGTTCGTAACTCTGAATATCATATACAATGCGTATGATATGTTTATTTATCTATACTGGGAAGTTTTCTGTATGTAACAGGCCGTTTGTAAATTTGGGAAATGTCTAGTTTACAGGGGAGACTCTGCCAAAATTTCGGCAGACTCCCTTTCTTAGGGAACTTAAAAAATGAAACTCAACTTTAATAATATAGGGTTTAGTCGTGTGTGTACCCATTAGATTCCCGTTCAAGTTTCAAAACAACCGGTTGATGTACCGTGTTGTGTTGGATCTTGAATTGTCCCGGTTGGACAGTTTGGTATGAATTTGTAACCTGTAGGGCGTAACCCATCAATGTTGTATGTGGTCTATCTGGAGACGTTGAATGAATGTTCATTTGAAATTTCGGCTATGGTATTTCGTATTGTCCCCAGGGTGCATGTCTGCGTGCGGAGTTTCATACCGTACGTATCTCTGTGTACTCGGGGACCAATGCGAAATGCTGCCGAAATTTCAAATGAACATTCGTTCAACTCAAGATAGACCGCATACAATTATGGGATGGGTTACGGATGGTTGCATATTCATCCCGAATGGGATAGGGCCCCACCAATTTGCAACATCAAAGAGATAGAAAGTGATTCACAACCGATAGTCAAATAAAATTACAATAATTTAAAGTAACAGAAATCGTGCTTGTTAGATATTGTAAATGGAGGTACCGGCAAATCGGCGATGGATGTACAACCGACTAGATCGCAATCGGCGAGTGACTGAGGAGTTTATGATGGGGCTGTTGGAGTTTATTCTGTTCGCTACGGCAAACACGCCTGGATTTGAAGTGACTCAGAAGATCCGTTGTCCGTGCTCAAGGTGCAAATGCATGAGTTTTGAATACGCGGATGATGTCATGTGCCACCTAACTGAGAAAGGGTTCATGGAAACATACCACTGCTGGTACAACCATGGTGAGCAGTTACCGCGTAGACCGTCAGACGTAACCGTACAACAGTCTTACTACGAGGTTGGAGGAAACAGGGATACGTACAACAACATAGAACAAATGGTGATGGATCATGTTGGACCCTCCACCGGGCGTATGCTGGAACATAATGACCAAGCAGGTCATGGGGACTCTGACAATGTAGAGGAGGATCCTAATCCGGAGGTAAAGAGATTTTATGATTTGTTGGCGGCGGCTCAGACTCCATTGTGGGACGGGTGCAACAGTCACACTGAGTTATCCGCCTCCCTAGCTGCTTTAAGCCTAAAGGCAGATTATAATCTTTCTGGAGGTTGTTTTGATAGGATGGTCAGTCTGATGGGTTCCACCATGCCTAGTCATCACAGAATGCCAGCAAACCTGTACCGTGCTAAGAAACAAGTGGCAAACTTGGGGTTGGGTTGTGTGAAGATAGAGTGTTGTGTTGGTGGATGTATGCTGTTCAGAAATGAGTTTGCAGATGAGAGTGTCACAAAATGTCTGCATTGTAATGAGGAACGCTACAAGACCGTTAAAAGGAGAGGGAAGGTAACCCGGACGGCCAGGAAGAAAATGTGGTACTTCCCTATAACACCGCGTCTTCAACGCCTGTATGCCTCATTGTCCACGGCAAAACACATGCGTTGGCATGCTCTGAACCGAACACAAGAGGGGTTTCTTTGCCATCCTTCCGACGGGAAAGCATGGAAGTGTTTAGATGAGCTATATCCGGACTTTTCTGGCGAGCCGCGAAATGTAAGACTTGGCTTATGTACTGATGGGTTTAACCCTTTCGGTCAGTACGGAAGGGCTTACTCTTGTTGGCCAGTCATCCTGACCCCATACAATCTGCCACCTGATATGTGTATGAAGAGGGAGGTCATGTTTCTATCTATACTGGTTCCAGGACCCAAAAATCCAAAGGCGAACATAGACGTGTTTTTGCAACCGTTGGTTGAAGAGTTATCACAGTTATGGGATGTCGGGGTAATGACATACGATGCGTCTTTGAAGAACAACTTTATGATGCGTGCTGTTTTGATGTGGACTATTAACGACTTCCCGGCCTATGGTATGCTTTCTGGATGGTCCACGTCTGGGAAGCTAGCTTGCCCTGTATGCATGGAACATACCGGGGGGAATCACTCCCTGTTAGTGGCAAGACAAGTTTCTTTGACTGTCATAGAAAGTTTCTACCGTTGGATCACCCGTTTAGGAGGAACAAAACCGCTTTTAAGAAAAACAAGGTTGTCAATGAACCTCCACCCCGTAGGTTATCTGGTGCACGGGTTTGGCAGAGGGTCGAAGAGTATCCTTACATCTGGGACAAGAGTGTTAAGGAGTTTGCGGGTTACGGTAAGGAACACCACTGGGTGAAGCAGAGTGTGTTGTGGGATTTGCCATATTGGAAAGACTTGTTGTTAAGACACAACATTGATGTCATGCACACTGAACGTAATGTTTTCATGAATATTTTTGACACTGTTATGGACATCAAAGGGAGAACAAAGGACAACGAGAAGAGTCGTCTAGACCTTCCGATTTGGTGTTCTAGGAAGGAGTTGGAGTTGAGGGATGCGGGACGTGGAAGAATGTTTAAACCCCATGCAAAGTATGCTTTAACTAGACCACAACAGATTGCTGTGTGTATTTGGATGAATGGGTTGACCCTGCCTGACGGATTCGCTTCTAACTTGAGTAGATGTGTCGACGTGAAGGAGGGCAGGGTGTTTGGCATGAAAAGTCATGATTGCCATGTGTTTATGCAACAACTACTCCCATACGCGTTTCATGCCTTACCGAAGCCTATTTGGAAACCGTTAGTGGAGTTGAGTCACTTCTTTAAGGAGTTGACGGCTACTTCGTTGACTGTGGAGAAACTTGTGAAGATGGAAGAAACTATCCCGGTGTTGATTTGTAAGTTGGAGCAGATTTTCCCACCAAGTTTTTTTGACTCCATGGAGCATTTGCCTATCCATCTACCGTACGAGGCCTTGGTTGGTGGCCCAGTGCAGTATCGTTGGATGTATCCATTCGAAAGGTGAATGCTTGGTGAACTCTTTAATTTACTTGCAAATCGTGCTTATAATAGCATTTTCTAACTTAACACCATGTTGTTAATGATGTTGAAGATTCTTACGCTCTTTAAAAGATAAAGTGTCGAACAAAGCCTGCGTTGAAGCTTCAATTTGTGAGGCATACTTAGTCGAAGAAATGACAACCTTTGCTTCTTTCTATTTTCCAACGGAGATAGAAACTAGAATGAGTAGAATTCCCCGCAATCTTGGGGTAGCCAGCCGCACAGGGTTTGATGAACAAACGTCGATTTTCAACTATCCTGGTCACCCGGGGGGCAGGCTCACAAAATGTTACATTGATGAGAAAGATCGAAAGGCGGCTCACTTGTACATTCTTCTCAATTGCCCAGAAGTGGAACCCTTTATTGAGTAAGTCATAGAAGTTATATTATACATTCTTAACGTAGCTTTTATATTAAACTTATTTGTTTCTTTCAATAGCTTATACACAGATATGCTAAAACTTGAGCAAAATGATTTAACTGATGACCAAATTCATAATGAGGTGTCATCCAAGTTCGTTGGTTGGTTCGCGCAACATGTAAGACCCGTATTCCAAGTGTTTTTAAGCCTATTTGCTTCTAACTCCCGTCAATATGGTAACAATGACCTACTTCTTATGTTGTACATAGATACAAGACCCTAACAACCATATTGAAGATTCTTTACTCCAAGCCCTTTCTTGGGGGCCGGTGAAGACTGTTAAAAAATGGCCTATTTACTACGTAAATGGCTACAAGTTTAATATTCTTCAATGGAGTGAAGGGATGCGCACCCATAACTACGGGGTTTGTGTTAAAGGCACCGCCGGTCAGTTGGAAGAAGACTTTTATGGAGTGCTGACGGAGATTGTTAAAGTTTCATTCTCTGGACGACTAAGAAGAGATATTGTTCTATTCAAATGTGATTGGTTCGACAACACAATCGGTGTTGGAACAAAGGTTGACAACAACTACGGCTTAGTTGAGGTCAAGAAGAATGGTAGATATAAAGGGTTTGATCCCTTCATTTTTGCCCAACAAGCTGAGCAGGTTTATTACACCGACTTCCCGGGAGGACATCGGGACTGGTATGCAGTAATCAAGGCCAAGGCCCGAAGTCAGATCACTGACAATGTCTCCGAGGAGGTTGATGACGCTTATCAGCTTGCACCACACGAGCTCAACGATGCCTCTTTGTTGTTCAACATTGATCCAGTCATAATGGATGAGACACTCGCCACTACGGGGGGTGAACACATTGACAAAGACCTTGTCTCTCGATCAAAACGGTCTAGGGCTGATTTGGATACTGATGAACTTGTTCAAACAGATTACCACAGTGACACTGAAACTGAGGGGGAATTTGAAACTGAAACAGACACAGAGTATGTAGTTGTTAAACATATATGCATAGGTTTATATATATCCTGAGACTAACCTTTTTTGTTCATTATTTTATCCACAGATGACGGGACGTCGACTGCCCTTCAGTAGGGGTGGTGGGTCCAGGACCCCGGCTTCCCGTCTGGGGACTCCTACCCCAGGGCAGGAGACCACTCCATCACCACCACAGCGGACCACTCCATCACCACTACAGCAGACCACTCCATCACCACTACAGCAGACCACTCCATCACCACCACCACAGCAGACCACCCCATCACCCCCACAGCTGACCACCCCAGAGCAGACTCCTGGAGTTGGTGGCTTGGAGGACCATGGCCATCAGGCGACCCCACCTCCGGCATCCCCTCTGCCCATGTTGGTACCCGTGCCGGCCGGAGACGAGTAAGTGACTAAACCTCAAATACTTTTATGTTATTTGTATGACACTTTATATTAAACTTTAGTAGAAAGACTTGTTGGTTTATTGGATGTTACTTTAATTAGTAGTTGTATAGATTGAATTGTACTGGGCACTCTTCTGTTTGTAACAGGGTAACTATGTAAACTTGGAAATGTTACATTTACAGGGGAGACTCTGCCGAAATTTTGGGTGTCTCCCTAGATTGTGTGTTGTTTTACTCCTAACATAATTGTTGTCATTACAGCTTTGTTGATAGTAGTCGCACTACCAAAGCGATTACTAAGGTTTTGAAGGCCCAGTGGGATGGTCCATATATATCTTGGACAGATGCTGGGAAGGTTGTGCAAGATAGGTGGTTTGACACCTTCTCGGTAAGTTCCTAGCTCATTTATTGTGACTTGATTTGTAAAATAGACCTGTTATTAATTTTGATTTCTCAATTCATTTTACAGCGTGATTACCAGTGGGCGGAGGGTATGATTGATGAGATTAGGAAGGTCTTTGCCACAAAGACCTCCAAAATCATTAAGAGTACCCTTTGGAAGGTGAGGGACAAGGGTGAGCGCCCTCGTTGGATCCCGGAGGACCATTGGGACGGGATGGTCCAGAAGTGGGGCGGGGTCCCATTCCAGCAGGCGAGTGCTCGGAATAGGGCCAACAGAGCCGCCGATGCTGCAGCCTCGGTTTACACTGGGGGTAGCATTTCAACCCTCGAGCACAAGAAAAGATTTGTAAGTATATTTATGTTAAACATTTCTATTATCATTCGTCTTACATGTTTACAAATAATAATCTCAATGTTTTTTGTCCACCACAGGAGCAGAGGGAGCACCGGGAGCCTTCTTTGTTTGAGGTCATGCAAATGACCAAGAAGAACAAAGCCGGTGCATGGGTAAACCAGAAGACTACGGAGCTAGCGGTATTTACTTTTAACTGACATATGCTTATAATTTACAAATCAACTTACTAATCCTATTGTTGTTTTTGAATTTACAGGAGGCGTATCAGGCCAGGAGGGCCGAGAAGGAGGCGGACCTGGTGGCTTCCACTCCTGAAGGGGAGGTTCCTCCCACCCTATCTTGTTCTGACGACAACGCCATCTATATGGAGGCTGTTGGCGGTGTGAACAAGAAAGGGAGGGTGTTTGGATTGGGTGGCGTCGACACGCAGCTGGCGAAAAAGGGGAAGACCCCTTCCTCTTCGTCTTCCTCTGGTCTTCCGACTGAGGTCGTTCAGGTAATTCAAAACCTGAACGATGAGCTACAGGAGGAGCGACGTCAGAGGCAGTTGCTGTTGGAGCGGCACGAGGCGGACCGACAGAAGGCCGAGGCGGACCGACAGCGGGCCGAGGAGCAGCACGCCGAGACTCGTCGGCAACTTGCTCAGCAGCAGGAGCTACTGATGCAGTTGATGGCGAGGCTACCTCCCCCCACTTCCCAGGCGCCCCCACCACCACCCCAGGATCCCCCACCACCTTGATTGTAGTTCTTTTATTTATACACATTGTATATTTGATTTTTAGTTATGTTATATTTTCATTCAGTATTTAGTTTGTCATTCTTTATTTATTATGTCAATATTTAATGGTAATTACATTCAAATCACAAAGCCTTTCTACCTATCATTAATAATTCAACCTATTTCATAAATTAATTTAATCTATTATTTTGTTTTTAATAATAATTCATTACTTCAAAAAAATTATTTTAATTTAATTATAAAATTTTATCAGCCAATAAAGATATTTTTAAAGCTAAATTAACAAAACCAGTCAATATTGGATCAATTTTAAAAAAATTTAAAAATTCTCGTTAGCGACGGTACCCGTCCGTCGCTGACTTATTAACACTAGCGACGGTCGTTGTGGTCGCTACCTGACAACCACTAGCGACGGGAATCCTTGGTCGCTACATCGCAACCACTAGCGACGGACGTTGTGGTCGCGACCTGACAACCACTAGCGACGGGACGCCTTGGTCGCTACATCGCAACCACTAGCGACGGAAAGGTGTGGTCGCGACCTGACAACCACTAGCGACGGAATGTATTGGTCGCTGTATCACTACCTATAGCGACGGCACAGGGGTGGTCGCTGGTCTATTAGTAGCGACGGGGTCCCGAGGTCGCTGTATGGCAACACTTAGCGACGGCAGCAGTTATTGGGGCAGGGACGATTTTAGCGACGGCCTTACACCGTCAATAAGTTAGCGACGGCATGTATGTGGTCGCTGATGTGTTTTCGACGAGGGTTTTAGCGACGCCCACGTTCCCGTCTGTGACGCCGTCGCTAATTGTTTTAGCGACGGGAGTTCCATTGATTAGCGACCAATTTTGTCCGTCGCTAACAGTTGTTTTTTTAGTGGTGATTTTCCTTGTAGGTCTCGTAATCCGCTCAGGTTTAAAATGTAGAATTCACTCAAGCGAGTCGGAACTCGCCTAAGCGACCTTCACGGGTTTCGCCTAAGCGAATCAGGGTCTCGCTCAGGCGAATAACCCATGTCTTCATTTTCTTCTTCCGTTGATTCTAATTAATTCCATTTTATTATTTAATTTATTTGCTATCGTTTATTATTCCGAGTATGCTTAAGGAAAATAAAAGTTGTTTTACATTAGGATCTAATTAACTGTCAGTAACGTGAAAAATTTATTGTGAAAAATAATTAAACGGATGTAAATAAATGTGAAATTGACGTAGGACGTCACATTCCCTAAGGGCCAAAGCCTCAGCAAGAAGAGCATTAGGAGCCCAAAAGAGAGAGGATTGACCATAAATGATGTCTCCAAGATGATTCCTGATTACAATTCCAGAGGTTGCTTTCTGAGAATTGGAGATCCAAGAGGCATCAGTGTTGAACTTCAAATTCCCCATAGGGGGAGGTCTCCAGAGAGCGGGAATTGGAATTGGAGGTATGTTAGGTCTGTTGTTAAGCTGGTTGACATTTGCATTGAAAAATTCATAAACATGTATTTGAATTTGTTGAATTATCTGATAAGGGTCAGGGGTTGTACCTTTAAAACATAATTATTTCTAGATATCCATATGTTCCACAAAGTAAAGAATAGCTTAGATATGAGAAATTGAGCATCAATTTTATTTGTGGAAAGTAACTCAATTTTTCCTTCGATCCAAGAATCCATCGATGAAATATGCTCCTCTCTGGGGTGGCATTGGATGTTAGATCCAAACCAAACTGGAATGGTCCATTGGCATTGAAGGAAAACATGTTCAATGGATTCCTTAACTTCTATACAAATAGGGCAAAAGGATTCCCTAAGAATCCTTTTCTTCTTCAAATTCTGATTTACGGGAAGAAGGTTATGACAGACCTTCTGTGGAAGGTCTGGATTTTCCTAGGAACTTTAGAACCCCAGATGGCTTTCCAAAGATGCACCCTAGGAGAAACAGAGGAAGAAGGCCTCATATCAACAACATCATATTAATAGCTCTATAACCCGATTTGATTTCAAATGGGGAATACACAATCCTCAAATTATCTTTTAAAAATTAGAGATCACAGTCATATCATATGTATTTTGTTCCAAAGCATATTTGAATAATTTGTACAATCCATATCTTATCATCTAGAACACTCAGTAAGTGATTTCTATAAAATTTCAAGGAACTCTTGTTGGGCATCGAAAAAATAACAAATTTAATATTAAACGAGGATTTGAGGGAGTTCATATTAGGTAATAGATAAAACTGATTTTGTATGGGCTTTGGCCCTCTAGTAAAAACAAAAACAACCACAACTGTTTTTGTATAACTTTCCTTTTCTATGAGATGATGGGCCCAAGGTCAGAGAATTACCCTAATAAACTTTGAAGTGACTCCTTGTAAAATAAAGGGCCCATTTTGTATAAGATTTTTAATAATTTTATTTGGTAGGATTAGTTTTTATATATATATATATATACATATATATATATATATATATATATATATATGATTTTGTGATATATGCATAAAAAGTCATACATTCAATAAATTTTAATTGATGGACTGTATAAAATTCTTTACCCAGAGTATAAATTATCAAATTTTTTAAAAAATAATATAGATTTTATTTCTCATGTCAGTTAAAAATATAAAAACGGTAATGGTCTATTTATATCTTGAAAGAAAATTTGATTTTGATGTGATATATTTTAGATAAAGTCAATATTCTTTTAAGATGTTTTAAATGAGATATTTTAATCTATATTAATATTAGTCGAGCATCTTAGCTCTATGAGATATTACAAAATAAATCTTAATGTTGACGATCAACTTTAAGTCGGAACATAATCTTCAAGGAAACACATAAAATTAAAATTATTTTAAATAAATTATTTTTTGTACAATCAATATATTTTAATTAAATTAAATTAAAATACATTAACAATGCAAATTTGAGTAACAAATTTCGAAAAAAGTGAAATTTTAAGCACAACTAATTTTTTTCAGATTTTATAGTCTTAATAAAAAGGTCATTATCCATAGAAAAATACTTTCATTCTTCAATATCATTAAAACAAATGTCCTTGTAAATTTTTAATTCCGATATATAATAAGTTTTTTTTTTTAAAATAAGCTAATTAAAGTGCCCATAAATAAACATAGTTTCTTATTTTTGTGCATTACTTATGTTTAGAACAGTTATATTATGACTTTTTTTAAGCAAAAAATATTCAAACGAGTTAAAAAGTTTAAAGAAGTATTTGCGCATGTGATTAAAGAATTACAATGAGTTCCTTTATTATTTTTTGTTAATTATAATAATTCTTATTTTTTTATCTCATTTTATTTATTAAAAATAACTAAAACCTTTATCATCATCTATTATCATACAATCATATGTATTGATTCAATTAATTAAACTATGAATTAAGTGATTGATTTAAAACAATTTTTTAATATTACTAATCAGATTCAACTTTTAATTTAATTATAATTTGTTTGAACCCCTTAAAAACACCTATGAATGACACGCCAACATTCATGATATGAATGACACGCCATTGTTTCCTTGTGTGTGTATATAATGTTTAATGAATGTGTTGTCAAAGGGAAGGGAAGGGAACGTGTTCTTCAAGCTCAACGGGAACGGGAACTCGAACTCCTTAACCAAACCCTTTCTTTCTTTCTTTGAATCTCTTGCCAAACAAAAACCTTTTAGTGAGAGAAAGAGATGGTTCTGACTCATAGGCTTCACGAAGTTTTTAAAGGCACCGTCGAGAAGATCACTGCCCACCGAACCGTTTCCGCCTTCAAAGAAAAAGGTGTTCTCAGTGTCTCCGAGTTCGTCACCGCCGGCGATAATCTCGTCGCCAAATGCCCCACTTGGTCCTGGTAATTTCCCCCTTTTCAATTTCCCCTTTTTTCTTCGTTACCTCAACGTTTCCCTTCTGGGTATTCCATTTTTCAATTCAAGTTGCTTTTTTTAGTCGAAAATTTCTACCTTTCATTAGGGATTTCCATATCAGTGTTTCTTGAAGCATGTGGTGCCCTTGAAGATTTGGGTTATTGGGTGGATTCTTGTTCTTTAAAATTAGAATTTGGTTTAGCATGCGAATTTTGATGATCCATGTGGTTCTGTTATGATAGGGAATCAGGTGAGCCAGGCAAGAGGAAGCCATATTTACCACCTGAGAAACAATTCTTGATTACTAGAAATGGTGAGATTAAGATTTGAGAATGCCTTTACGTTATGTGTGTTTTTTTGTTTCTGTTGTTATCTTTGGTTCTGTCTTAAGGCTTGTCTTGTCATGCTGATTTTTGAAGTTGCTTGATACTTAACAGTGCCTTGTCTTCGGAGAGCTGTATCTGTTGAAGAAGAGTACGAAGCTGCGGGAGGGGAAGTTCTACTTGACAATGAAGATAATGATGGTTGGCTTGCAACTCATGGGAAACCTAAAGGTATGTATAGCTCTATTGGACTGGAGGCGTGTATGTTGTGTGCTTTGGCTTTTGGCTTTAATCATTTTATCTTATGCCTCTCCAATTTTCTTTTCAAGAAACCAATTCTGATGAGGATGAGAATTTACCTTCCATGGAAAGCCTAGAAATCAGCAAAAGGAGTGCTATTAAGCAAATTTCTTCCTACATGGGAGCTGAGGAAGACGAGGATATTCCAGATATGGCAGAGTTTGAAGAAACTGACAATGTTATTGAAACAGATCCTGTAAGTTGATACCACAATGGTGGAAGCAAGCATTTTAGTTACCCAACTGTAGTGCATCGGTTTCAGACTTCATGTTAAAAGTTTCATTAAATCAAATGAAGGAGAATAGAAATATATAGTATGCTGGAAATATATATATATTGCTGTATGTATGTGTATACATAAACAAGTATGGACCCTGCTGAGAAATATGGACCCTGCTGAGAAAAAGATTTGTAGGAAAGGAAGCTTGGAAGAGTGGTCCTATAGAAGTTATGCTCTTATGCGGTTGCATAGTGGTGTCATTTGAGGATACTTCGGAGATTTTAGGTGTGATCAAACTCATCACTTTTTCAGAATAATCTCCTCACACATAATTGAGGAAAACCCAAATATCTGGTTTTTTGTTTCATTTTCTCCCCTTCTTGGTGTCTTTTTAGAAGGCTAGAATTTGCTTCTCTAGTGGCTGAAATCCATTATTCATATTCTGTTTCCATTTTCTGTTTGTGGGTAAAATCATACCAAAAAACTAAATTTGCTTGTGTCATTAAAACCCTTTGAGCTTTTACATTGAAGCCTAGAATAGTAGATAGAATGACCCTAGAACCGCATGTTATTGAGGCCTAGTTTCTCAGCTTCTCATTCACACTTAAAGTGTCATGGTTGAGGAAATCATTTGAGTTACTTGACTCTATCACAATTCTTGTATACTGTATAGGTAGGTGTGCCTTGGCATGTCTGATGACTAATTTAGTTTTTAGTATTTACATACTTTGTAATAATGTCTTAGAATTTTCTACTAGTTTAATTTATTTATTTTAACTTACTGAAAATATACCTCTAGTTATTGCTGCTATTTATTTGATAAGACTGATTTAAGAAATGTTATTCATGTCATGTATTTGTTCTTATGCTAATTGAAGGCCACTCTTCAGTCCACTTATCTAGTAGCTCATGAACCTGATGATGATAATATTTTACGAACCCGAACTTACGACGTCAGCATCACGTAAGATGAGTTTCAATATAAGTTTTCTTTTTAAAAAAGTGCTATAGTTTAGTTTGATAATTTCTTACCCTGTCATAGTTGTACTTTAACTATTTTCTCTCTTATTTTACCTACGTACCACTTCACACCCAACAAAAGTCCGTAATAGAAAGTAGATACAAGTAGTTTTCTCACTGGTTTTAAAAATTGGGTCTTGCTCAATGCAGGTATGATAAATATTATCAAACACCTCGTGTGTGGCTTACTGGATATGATGAGGTTTGTTTTCCCTTGATCTTTGTAACTATAGTTTAGTCACGTGTGACTGGTCTATAGGGCTATGGCAATGCTACTTGAACTAGAATTAGCATTATTGATTTAAAGTAACGAATAAAGCCTGATTTATCTAACTAAAAAGAAAAAAAGGCTGGGATGAATGATATTGGTTGTTTTCTTGCTACTTTTACAAGGCTGGAATTATTTGCAGTCTCCCCTTTATCTATGAAGCATTGGCTCTACAAAAATGTATGTGGTCACTTGGACATTATTGCCAAATTTGGAAAAATGAGCTTTTTCTTGTCATATTGTTTATACATTTGATGGTTCGACCTTTTATTATTTAGGTTACATGGTTGTGAGAAACACATGAACCCTCTAACAAATTCCAATTCCATGCTGTTGAAACTTGTTACTAGTTTTAGTGATTTCATCTTCCTTCCATCTTGTGGCAGTCAAGAATGCTGTTGCAACCAGAACTTGTCCTTGAAGATGTTAGCCAAGACCATGCACGCAAAACGGTGAGGATCATCCTTGACTCTTTTTGGAGTTTACTAAAATTGATGTCTAATAAATGCTTTTTTATCTAATTAAAAATATTGCAGGTAACAATTGAGGATCACCCTCACTTGCCTGGGAAGCATGCATCTATTCATCCATGTAAACATGGAGCAGTGATGAAGAAAATCATTGATGTGTTAATGTCACGTGGAGTTGAGCCTGAAGTTGACAAGTAAACCTTTTCCTCCTTGTATAATTGCTTCATTATTACCCATATTATGTGCTTGTTAGATTAGATCATATGACTGCTGGTGCACATGCTGTGGCACCATTGGTACAAATATTTCTCTCCAATTAGCTTCAGAAATGTACAGCCATTGGATTGGATTGGATATGGACTTTAGCCCCCTTTCTTCTAGTTAATATGTTTAGAGTGCATTCCTCCTAATAATTTCCATTTCTATTCATTACAATCACATATACTCAATTCTGCAGGTACCTGTTCTTATTCCTAAAATTTATGGCTTCTGTAATTCCAACAATCGAATATGATTACACTATGGACTTTGATCTTGGAAGCTCCAGCAATTGATTAAGGTAAATGTGATTATTGTTCATTATTTACAATTTTCTTTATCATTTGAATTTATTAACCATTCCTATCATTTAAATGCTTCAGAAGTCATATAGATCTCTGTATTCAACTTATTTGATCTGTCTAGGCTCATGTTTTTCAGCTACTACCAGCAATACTCTCTCAAATACTACTTGTGTTGACTCGATATTAGTTATTTTTTATAATAAGGTCTCGCTATAGTAACAGTATTAATGATTCATGATGGTTAATTTATGTGATGTGTCGGCTTGTTATCACATAACAAGATTAGATAAATCAAGTAAATTACCAATTTGAGATGAATTGAACTGTTATTTTAGAAATTCTCTTGTTCTTTGTTGAGGATAGAATTCTTGTTGAATCTAATTATGGCGTTGATTGGACACCGGTAGCGTTATACACAATATGCTACTTTCATGACATTTATAAGTAATTCTGATCATTTTTTGTTTTTATTTTGTATTTTTTTACGTTTTTCAGATGGTAGCTGCATGTTCAAGTAGTGTTGGGCATTTTCTACATTGTTGGTTTTCATTGCTGCGTATAATCCTTTATTGTTCCACTGTTATGTGAAAAATTTGTCATGTAAATTGTGACCATGTGACTCATGACTGTCTGGATGTTGGACAAGTTTCCTTTGAGATGTGTACATAATTGACATACTAAGTTCATCTTCGTATTGGTATGTGATGTTACTTCCTTATAATATAAATTAGACAATGGTACTTGAATTGTAGTGCTGTTGCCTTGTCAATGATGCTTATAATTCACATACTAAGTCTATCTTCCTATGAATTGATTTGTTTAAGAAAACATTTCATTTTTACTTTTTTGAATTCATTTGTTGATTTTCTATTCTTGGGAAATGAAAATACTAAAAGTGTATTTGGATTGTTCAATTTCATTAACGGTTTATACATTATTATTTTTATATGTATGACATAAAATTCCTTTTTAGTTTAATCACAAATAATTGTTCCTCATTGATATCCAAGGCGTGTCACACCTTGCAGTAACATTTAAATCAGATAATAGATGGAAGGACAGAGAAAGATGAAGATTCACTTGTATAAACAGATTCAAGAAAGGATTAAGAATACTCGAGATTTCATATTTTCCCAGAGAATAAAAATGTAGATCTTCGTTGATTAAAAAAAGTCCCATATCCTTTGGAATGACAAAGGAATAAGGAGGCATATGTTATATATAGCTCTTAACACTTTTATAATTATTAATGAGTGTACTGGAGTCTTAAACACTAATGAGAAATATCTGGAGATATTGTAAGTTTCTGTCGGTTTTGACGACGGTTGTGTTTTTTTTCTTGTTTTGTTTAAATTTTTGACTGTTGAATGTGTTTAAATGTTCATGTTCAGTTTCCTTTCTTGGAAGGACAGTTATTTCCTTATAATGGTTAAAGTTTTGGGCTTTTAGCTGCTTTTTTTTTTTTAACACGGTTGGATGTAGGTTAATTTTGTTTTGGATTTCACATGACTTGAGTTCAAATATTAACTGAAAACATGGAAGCAAAAAATGAAATGAAATAACAAAAATAAGTGCTTTTTGAAGTTATTTTTATTAGTGAATGCATGGGTTTTGCCTTTTTAAGGATTCATAGTATTCATAGATTCATGTTATTTTTTATTTTGTCATTCATCATTTTTAAATGGACTTTCGAGAACAGAAAATTTAATATAATATAATAGTTAATTTTTACAGTAAGTTATTTTTTTGAAAAATGCAATATTTATTTTTTAAAAAAATTTGATGGCCTTTGTAATAATCTTGGGATCGTGAAATAGGATCATCGAATGGGAAGCAAGGCGGGTGTGTGTATGTAAAACCAATAACTTCCATTCATCCCCTATTATGAGAAAAGGCTAAATGGTAAATTTAGCCTTTAAAATCGTTGGGATTTTGGTTTTGCCCCGTGAAATGATTTTTCTTAGGCCTAGAAAATTTTTAAGCTTAGAATATAACCCCTTCCGTTGACTGTCTCTGCCAACTGATGAGGTGGAGCCTAGTCACATGCCTGTCATTGCATATGTGGCATGTGACTCATCATATTAACCTAGTGGAGCCTAGTCACATGCCATGTCACTGATTAACCTATTTTAATTAAAGGTTGATGAAATGATTTATCACATGAAGCTAATTAACAAAATCAGACATAATTCTCTTCCTTCTATGTTCTTCTTCCTCACCTACGTGCTACTCGCTTATCCAACGGTTACTTTTCTTGTTGACTCATAAAAAGGTGGCCAAGGCTTTTTTCCCCATCCTTCCAAGTGAGTTAAGTGCGCCTGCCATGTCTACAAGGTCAAGTGGATCGTTTTCAAGGGTTCCCTGTAGGAGGTTATGTAAATGTAACGAACCTGTGTTGCAACTTTTTTCGAAGAGCTCAAAAAATCCTGGTAGATCATTCTTCAGATGTGTTAATTGGATGGTAAGCTTACGTTTAGGGTTTGTTGTGTATGTGTTGGTGTTTTGTAAGGTGACCCATGTTTGAAAAATGTTCCATTCCTGTCACAGAACGAGAAGTCGTGTGGATATTTTGAATGGGTGGATAGTGGGCAACAAAGCCTTGCAAGGAGTGCTAGCTTCTCTACCCATGGCAATGGAGTTCTTTACACAGAGATGGAGAAGGTTGTAATGTTGGAAGAAAGATTAAAAGAATACAGAACCATGAATTTTATGCTAATGTGGCTGTGTGCAATATCGTGGGCTATTGTCTTCCTCATCCTAGTGTTGGTTGCAGTGAATGGGTTAAGAGGTTAAAGACATGGTGTAGTATGATTTAGGGTTATGGTTCAGTCAATCAAAATATAGGAATAGACCCTTAAGAAATTTGTTTCCTAGCATTAGGCCCCTGATGATGGGAAGTATGGTGATGTTAACTTGAGTCTAGGGTTTTGTTAATTATTCGTATTGGTGAATGTAACTGTCATGTGATCTATTAATGAAGATGCAAAGTTTTTAACCTTTTGTTTGGTTGAATGTTATTTGTATTGGTTGAATATTTTCATTTTGTTTCAACCTGTGAATGTTAAAGATTATTTGTTCAATAATTACCCTCTTCAACTTTTTCTGGCCTCATCTTTCACCTTGAATCACCAAAAAACATTCATCTTCAAGATTCACTGAATTAAGACTTATCAGTGAAGTGAAGTAAAGCATACTACATTGAATCAAAATGAAAACATTGTCTGAACACTGTTAAAGGCTTAACAACACTGTGTCAAAATAATTACAACAACTAATAACATTGTGTCAAAATAATTACAGCATAATTAAACATTGTCTCAAACAACACTTGACTGTGTAGCTACCATGTCAGCCTCCCCTCCAACTGAACCTCCTTCATCTAAATTAATTACTGGTGTTGTTCCTATTCTTGTCCTTCCTCCCTTTCCTCTCAGTCTGGCACTAGCTCTTGTGATAGGTTTGGGCTGTTGTTCAGTAGTCTTTGCAGGTCTGCCCCTCTTCCTTCTGACAGGAACCTCTGCAGTTGTAGTCCCACTAATGCCTACAGTTACAGATTCACCTTCATGTTGTTGACTTGATTGATCAATATTTGTAGCATTAATGGCCCCTTCAACCTCATCCTCAGCATTGGCATTCTGCTCTATTGTGGGTTCCTTATCAGGTTCCTAAAACAAAAAATATGCAAACATCATTATCTGTATTAATCAACATATCAGTATTAAAATATCTACTCACATTTGTTTGTCTTGGTGGTTCCTTGCATTTAGCCTTGTTATGGCCTGTTGCCCCACAGTTTGTGCATGGATAAGGTCTAGGTTGTCTCCTTAATTTACATGGGTTTTCTTCATCTATTGGATCCCTCCTCCTGAGTTTCTTTGGCCTCCCGGGTCCACGTTTATATGCTGGTGGCAGAGTTGGTGGATGTTCTGTTGTTGGCCACAGGTTTGGGCCATTGATTGCACCAACTACATGTCCATAACACTTCTCATATTGGCTCTTTGAATAACAACTATCCACATAATGAAGAGGGTTCTGTCCTGTATGTAATATGCATGATATGGCATGTTTGCATGGTATGCCTACCAGTTCCCACCATCCACATGCACAAGTCATTTTCTCAAGGTCAACAACAAATCTTTCATTGAGCAGAGAATGTGTAACTTCAAAAACCCGACCTCCAGACCATTGTGGAAACCAGTTGGCAGATAAATGTTGTTCTCTTTCCAACCTCTTGGATGGTTTAGGCATAATGTCTCCTTTGATGTTGATTGCTTTGGTCCTTAGCTTTGCAAATCTTACCATTAAGTAACTCCTTAACTATTCCAACAAGCTGATTATTGGCATCTCCCTTGCAGGTAGAATGACACTGTTAAAGGCCTCACATAGGTTGTTCATCACCATATCACACTTGGGGTAGTGTGAGAATTGGAGCCTACACCAAGCCTCTTTAGGGATAGCCATCAACCATCCCCAAGCACCCCCATCAACATCCTTAATTTGGTTTATTTTGGCTTCCCAGCCCTGTAAACAAAATATTGAAATGAAAAAACTTGCAAATACTCCACATTATATGCAAATACTTCAAATCAAACCTGTATATAGGTTGCCTTACTAGCCCCCATCATTAGTTCCTTCAACAATGCCCCACCACCAAACTTCTTCTTTAGATTACTGTGTAAGTGTCTTACACAGTATTTGTGTTCAGCTGCTAGGTTCAACTCCTCCATGGCTTGCAGGAGTCCCTGTGCAGAATACAAAACACCATAAACAGAAGGAAACATTCAAATTAAAGTAAGGCATTATAAACACCATGTCCATACCTTTTGTTGATCAGAAATAAAGACTAACCTTCTATCTGTTCCAATGTCCTGCAGTAGTAAAGTTAGAAACCAGGTCCAAGATTCTGTATTCTCCACTTCCACAACAGCCAAGGCTAGTGGAAAATATTGATCATTGGTATCTCTGCCTACAACTATTAAGAGAATCCCACCAAATTGAGTCTTCAAATGGCATCCATCAACTCCTACAAATGACCTACACCCAGCTATGAAGCCCTTCTTGCAAGCATCAAGGCATAGATAGTAACTCTGAAACCTCGGTTGCAGTCCATCAGTTGGGGTAACCAGTTGAAGCTTGCATGTGGTAGCCCCATCACTGACCCTCCTCAATTCAGCACTATAAACTGACCCTCCTCAATTCAGCACTATAATTCCAAAGGAGTTCATATTGCTTGCTGGCCTCTCCTTCTATCATCTCAGTTGCTATTCTCCTTGCATTGTGTGTTGTCCAACTGGTAATCCCCACTTGATGACTGACCCTCAATTCAGCCTTTATCTCCTCCAACTTCATATGCCTATTAATCTTTATTTTCGGTAAAATAAGCTTTGCAACCCACCTAGCATTCACATTTTTGTTCTCAAAAACCCTACCACATGAGTGTTGGTCTATGAATGTCTTCAATCTTATTATGTTTGTCCTACCAACCCTAATAGCAAAGGCCAATCATCCACATCCATCTGTGTTGCAAACAACCCTGCACCTCTATGGTTCATTCTTAACATACTTCACTTGTTTCCCATTATGTACATTATACTCCATTACAGCTTGTCTAAATTGCACCATTGAAGTGAACTCCATGCCCAACCGAAGCTCACACCTCCTCCCCAAAATATCTTCTTCAAATGCCTGAAAACCAAATTCACCATGATCCTCATCCTGGTACTCATCATCTAAGTCTACATAACTGTGGATTCCATCTGTCTCATACTCCTCATCAATGTCTCCATATTGATCTTCATCAACTGGTTTGCACCAATCTGGACCCAAACTAACTCCTTCCCTATGCCTTCCTGATCCTTCCTCTCTAATTGCATCCTCAACATTCACACCTCTTCCTGATTCCAGACCCCCCTGTCATCATTCCCAGGTTTTAAACCCTCCACATCAGTACTACATTGTGTTTTCAACCCCTCTGTATCCTTACTTAGTCTATTTGCATCCTCCACATCAGCACCATATTATGAATCCACCCCCCTGCACACTCATTTGGTTCGGTTGCACCTTCAACACTAGCACCACATTGTGTTTCCAACCCTTCTGACTCAAAATTTAAGGCACTTGCACCCTGCACCTCACCATGGCATTGTGCTTCCACCTCTTTTCCAGCCTTATTTTGATTTCCCAATCCACTTGACTTAGACCCCCCCATCACGAATCAATTTTTCCTTAACACTTTTATAAAATTTTCCCCTTGTGACAGGCCTATTGGTTGCCTTAAATGGCCTGTCCTTATGTGTGGACTTGGTCCTTCCAACCTTCTCAATTGGTGTCTCCACCTCATGTTTATCAACCAGCCTTGTGTCCTCTTTATAGCCTAACTCCAACAACACATCAACATCCAAGACTAAATGCTCAACATAAACATCCACCTCACATTTGTTGTTTACAGCAAACTCTCCAGCCTCCAATGCATGACTATCCCATGTTATGCCAACAAACTCCCCACTAGGCTTTTTCCACCACATTTTAAAACTCTCTTTACTATAACCCAACTCCCTTACTAAAGACTCACTTTCAAAGTAGGACCACTTATCAACATCCAAGTTATGGAAAACAGTAATTTCATTCTCTGTGTACTCCATAGGGTTCCCATTTGTAAATTTACCCTTGTGATGAAAAGCCACTGAAAAACTCATCCTTAACAGGATTAAAACATCACAGTTACATATAACACAACTTAGGTTTAATGAAAATGATTAAACTTTGACAGTTACGACATGCCAATGATCAATAATTTAACCCTCACATGGTCCCCACAAAAAAAAAATCAACCTTCCCACTAAACGCATCAAGAATCTTACCTGTGCTTTTCCTCTTCTACCACGCGCAGTAGAGAAACCCACTAGCCACGCACCCTCCACAATCCACGAATTCTTCTCCTCGTCTTGTTTGTTGAGTCCACACGCGGGAAAGGAAATACAGAATACGAACGAAGTGAGGAAGACGAAGTAGTGACCAACGTGTTTATACCCCTTATTTTATTTTGTTAATATTCTCCAATTCATTAACCTTTAATTAAAATAGGTTAATCAGTGACATGGCATGTGACTTGGCATGTGACTAGGCTCCACTAGGTTAATATGATGAGTCACATGCCACATATGCAATGACAGGCATGTGACTAGGCTCCACCTCATCAGTTGGCAGAGGCAGTCAACGGAAGGGGTTATATTCTAAGCTTAAAAATTTTCTAGGGAGACAATCCTAAGAAAAATCATTTCAGGGGGCAAAACCAAAATCCCAACAATTCTAGGGGCTAAATTTACCATTTAGCCTATGGGAAAATATCTGAGGTATTACCAATGATCACTTAAAACTTGAATACAGCAAGTGAGTACAGTATGTTAAGTGGAAAATTTTTCTTAAAATATAAAGAAGTAAAATATACAAAGAATACTCACTACACAAAAATATTACATAAGATCAAAGAACATGATTGTTAAAATTTAGAGTTAACTATCGGAATTTTACAATTCCACCGGTCTAATTTCAAAAATTAGTTAACATCTAGTTAGACTTTGTAGAGTCTTTCCTAAAATCATTTGAATCTTTGAAATCTTTCGATTCTAATGTGTCTAGTTGATTTTTTATTTGTTTTTACTAAAATGACCGTGTTTTGCCTTTTCAAATATGGATATTTCTCGAACTAGTTTTAGTTTCTCCTCTATTATATTAAAGAATACTCTGCATCTTCGACCCATAATTCTAGAACAACGACATAATTATGTAAACAAAATAATCAAGTTAATCTGTCCCTAGACTTGGAAAATCTGTCATTGTCACATATACCTTATGTGGTAAAGACGATAGCGATGAGCTTACCCTCCACCATTGATATTTGCATTTTTTTCTTTCTCCACCAATGTTAGTGACATTTTTGGTGCCAAAAATCTTTTCAAATTTTCTATCAGCTTCATGGACAAGTTTGATGGCAGCATGTGGCAAAGACAATAATGACACACTTACCCTCCTTCACTAATATTTACATTTTCCTTATTCTTACTTAATGTGTCTATCAACATTAGCGATGTATTAATGATAGAAATCTTTTCAAATTCTCTGTCAATTTTAGCATGGTCTTGGCAACAGACTATGACAAAGACAATAACAACAAGTTTATTCTTTGTAACTAATATTTGCATTTCCCTTTCTCCTATTTAGTGTGCTTGTCAGCGTTAACATTTTTGGCGATGAGAATTTTTTTTTCAATTCAATGATGTTAATAGAGACAGAAATATGGAAATAAATAATGACAACAAGGTACCCTTTGCTATAAGATACGCCCAGTGACGAGGTTAGCAACGAGAGTTGTCTAACTATTATAAATCTACATACAACGACAAGATTTGAAACGCACCACTAAGAAATATTAATGACGAGGATGAGTTCCATCACTAACTCACGTTGCAAACCACCACTAAGGATGACTCTCGATTGCTATTTTATGGCCATCGCTAATGGGGCCATTATTAGCAATGACTTATTGTTGGTGACTAGATTCCTATAGATAAAACAATGTTTTCTAATAGCTTAGCACTACTTCAAAGACTTGCATTCATATACTCTTTGTATGTGTACTACATTTTTGACCTTCTTACATTTATTTGTGACCTACATGTCTTTCCCATGTATGTTTTCTCTATGCCTTAAGTCTTTTCGTTGTGCGACCTACATCTTCACATTATTCTTTTGGACTTGTGTTGGACTTAGAATTTTTTATACTTGCTTTATTTTGAACTTAAATTGTTGAATTGATGGTACTATGTCTTTTACACACTATACTAATATTTTAATTTTAGTTAGAATCTTATGATTTTAGCTATAATCTCAATTTTATAAGTTTACTGAGGCCCAATATACCTAGAATCTTAGTTCTAACAACCTTGCCAAAAAATAACATTATGTGAAAATGTTCACATCACCTAAAATCCTTCTTTTAAACATCCCATGCCCAAGCACACTCACACTTTCAAAATATATTACTAAAACATTCATTCTAGCAACGTCACCTTAATCAATAAAGAGTATTTTTGTCTCATTTATAGTGTTATTCATGTATCCAACTTGGTTGCAGAAATAATATAACGTTCTTATTTAAAAAAATTAAATTTCAATAATCCAAATAAATTTTTCGTAAATAATTTAAATTTTCAAAACAGAATTTGGATTAAATAATAACACTATCATTTTTACATCAACCGACCGGCTCATTTAAGTATACAAATAATTATAAATACTTGGTATGCACAGGAGCCGGCCAAGGCTACTACAAACAACTATGTGCACTATGTACAATACATATAATACATAATGCTCCGAGCAGCTGAGTGACTTCACATATCATTGCTTTGTCCTATATCTACTGTAAAAATAACAACAGTAGGGGGTGAGCATAAACATGTCAAATGATAGTTATTGAATCACATTAAATATCCAATTCATAACTACATATAAATCAAACTCATATCATACAAACTCATCATAAAATAGCATATTATTCTCAATAACATATAAATCAGTGCATACACATGCTCAATCAAATGGATCCATTATTAAGTCTTTTAATTTGTGTTGCAACACTGACTCTCAGCCATAACTCAGCTCTCAGCTGATCCGGCCGTTTTACTGGTATCAAACCGTTTACACCCTTATGTGACACAATCACTCCCAGCGACAACGGTAGTGCCATGGGCTAAACCCTGAGCCCCGCTCAAGAGGTTTGCCTTGAGTCCCACCCAAGGTCTTTTGTGGAATCCTCAAAACCACATCATATTTCATATTCATTCACCACACAAGCATCTCATGCATATATATATCATGAAAAATTCATGAAAATCATTCTCATCATCAGTCACATATATTCTATAGCATCTCATGCATAGAATTTATCACAAACACATACATCACACATATATACAATCATATCTCATATGAATTCAATATCATTAATATGAATGAAAGATATGAAAACATAAAATATGTTATTCAATCGGGGTCTCAATAATAATTCACGCACACACACACACACACACACACACACACACACACACACACACACACATATATATATATATATATAACAATATCACCCCAAATCCATTCATAAACTATTCATTTGAAATGTAACGCTCCCCCTACCTAGAAATAAAGAGTTCCAACAGCTCTTCAAGCGATATCCTATCACAGCTTATAAATTCCGACTGGAATTTCAGCTCTGTACCAGTTCAAAGCTTCCTTACTTATGAAATTCAAGCTTTCACGTGAAAGAGAAGAAATGAAGATTGATTTCTTCTTTGTTTGATGGTTTCCAGTAAAGATTGGAAAGAAAAGGATTATAGATGATGTTTTTCACTTTCAAAAGTTTTTAAACTGATTCACAGCAGAAGTATTTATATACCGTTCATGTAGAAGAGACGTGAACGATAGGAAGATGTCTGCTACACGTATCTTTAAATGATAAGGAAGGAATAAAATATTTAATGAAAAGGGGATAGAACATCAGGGAGGGTCCCATACTTAGAAAATATCAGAAAAGAGAATCTGCTAGAATGTAGAAGAACAAAGTGACATGGAAAGCATCAATAATTGAAATAATTATTAATTCTGACCCGGTTTCGTTATTCTGAACATATCTTTCCGAGAAGATCCATCAAAGCCTCTTTCCGCTCAAAATTACTTCATTCAAAGAAAATTCACTCGGAGAGGTTTCCACATGAAACACTCAGCTTTTCTTCCTTGGAAGTGATCCACTCGGAAATGTATCACCCGGAGATACCTTATTCAGAAATGTCTCTCTCAGATACATCTCTATCTAAGTCAAAGTCTTTACGTGCGTCACTCAAAATTCTTACAACTGAAAGATCACTCGGAGTTCGAAGTGCAATCCTTTTTCAGAAATCTTTCCCACTTGAAAGGACCACTCGGGGTTGAAGACTATTTCGAAGACGAACCCGAGTACAAACTCAGCAACTCAAACACCCGAGCACAAATTGATTGAAGGGTTCACCACTCGGATATTTATTTCCCTCGAGAACTATTCACTCGGAGTATACTCATTCGAAACTAAAGTCTTTTTGTCCAAAAGTACCTTTTCTGAAAAAGGCTCACTCGGTATGTCTCAATCGATGCCATACCACTCGGAAGTCGGGAATATCTCATTTGACGTTATTCCACTTAGAAACATCTCACTCGGAGACACCCCACTCGGAGATTCCCCACTCGGTCAATATTCAAAATATCTCGGCTCGTGAAATACTTATTCGAAATCAAAGCCTTCCTTCATTCGGAAGTACTTCTCTCGGAGACGATCCATTCGGAAACGTTTCTCTCGGAGACGTTTCACTCGGATTTACATCACTTAAAAGTGTCTCATTCGGACACAGTTTTTCTTAACTCAAAAATGATTCTCTTAATGATGTTTCACTCGGAAACATCTTAACTTCACTTAGAAGTAGTTTTCTCGGTCTTATTTCATTCGGAATCATATCCATTTTCACTCGGAATGTCTTATCTCAGACAGTATTCACTCGGAATTTCATTCGGAAATTCTCCATTAATCCTTAATAAATTATTTTTCCAAGAATCATAAATTTTAGGATGTTACAAATAACACCTTAACATGTGAGGATTAAGTTTTGATAACTTTCAATTTATTGTTTGGTCAAAATTTAAGATTTGGAACTTTTTAAGGTGATCATAGTTTATTTTATTTAACATTTCAATTCAATTGATGCTAAAAAATATATTTAATATTTTTGGGCAATACTTAGGATTTTCGTGTTAAATTAACAAAATTTATTTTAAATTTCCAAAGAAACAATTAATTATGAAATGTTTATTTATCTAACTTGATTTATCAAAAAATTTAAACCTGAACACATGGGTAGGGAGAGAAATAACTTTATCTTCATTTTATTTTTGAAAATTGAAGATTTGAATACTTTTAGTTATATTTAGTATTCTTAGGCAATCTTTTAGCTTTTTTAAAAGTTATAACTATTTTAAAAATATTAAATTTCTGAAGCAAACATTTTACATTAGGTCCAACCTGATCCTTATACAAATGATGCTTGAAAGTATTGGATTAATTAAATGATTACGGTGTTTATTTGTTACGTAATTACGAATTTTTAAATGATCTAAATCTTCATTTTTAAAGAAAGATGGTTAATTTAGTTAAAATCATTAAATTTGTTTAAAATTTAAAATAGTTTTATAAAATTGTCCACTACTCATCATTAATTTTTTTATTTATTATCGTCGTATTTAGTATATCTCCACTTACCATCTAATAATTACTAAATAATCTAATTGATGTATGTCATTTATTAAAAAATAAAAATATTAGAATTAAAAATGGAAGTAATAATCAATTATTAATTTAAAACGTATTAGAGAACTTTTAAACTTTATTTAATTAAGGGATTAACATTTTCATTTTTAATAAATGATGAGTGGGCAACCAAATATAGTGATTCATTCGCCATTTCGTTCGTATTTAATGCGGTTGGGTCACGTGGATACGCACTCGTAATCTCTTTTATCACCGCCCCTGTTCTTCTTCTTCTTCTTCTTCTTCCGGAGATTAAAACCCTAACCCTATCCCTTTATAAAAAAACCCATAACCCTATCTTTCTCTTCCAATCCAATCCATGGAAGCTCTCGATTCCAACCCTCCGCAAAACGTCAACGGCACCCACGTCGACCCATCGGAGAATGGCGTCGCCCCTTCCGACACCAATTCCCAGCCTCAGATTCCAAAACCCTTACTCTCCTCCGACAACGGATTCACCGCCAACACACGCAGCGGCACCGACAAGGATCAATCCGGTGGCGAGGAGGAGACCACCAGCAAGCGCCGCCGCCGCCGTAACCGTAGCCGGTGGGATCCCCAGCCCGATTCCAACGATCAGAGCGGCGGCGAATCCGGTGCCGGAACCAAGAAGCGGAAGTCCCGTTGGGCCGATGACGATCCCAAGCCCGTGATTCAGCTTCCGGATTTCATGGGCGGTATCGAATTCGATCCCGAGATTCAGGCTTTGAACAGTAGGCTTCTTGAGATTAGTCGAATGTTACAGTCTGGTTTGCCTTTGGATGATCGCCCTGAAGGTGCTCGATCTCCTTCCCCTGAACCTATATATGATAACATGGGTATTAGGATTAACACTAGAGAGTATCGTGCACGTGAGAGATTGCAAAAGGAGAGACAAGAAATTATTTCTCAGATTATCAAGAAAAACCCAGCTTTTAAGCCACCTGCTGATTATAGGCCACCCAAGCTTCAGAAGAAGCTTTACATACCCATGAAAGAATACCCTGGTTATAATTTCATTGGCCTTATTATTGGTCCCAGAGGTAATACTCAGAAGCGGATGGAGAAAGAAACCGGTGCTAAAATCGTTATTCGAGGGAAAGGATCCGTCAAAGAAGGTAGGTTGCAGCAGAAGAGGGATTTGAAACCTGATCCTTCTGAGAATGAGGATTTGCATGTCTTGGTTGAGGCGGAGACTCAGGAGTCTCTTGAGGCTGCTGCTGGTATGGTTGAGAAGCTCTTGCAACCTGTGGATGAGGTGTTGAATGAGCATAAGAGGCAACAGCTTAGGGAACTTGCTGCATTGAATGGGACCATTAGGGATGAGGAGTATTGTAGGTTGTGTGGTGAACCTGGTCATAGGCAATACGCGTGTCCAACGAGGACCTCTACGTTTAAGAGTGAGGTTGTGTGTAAGCATTGTGGGGATGGTGGTCATCCAACCATAGATTGTCCGGTGAAGGGGGCTACTGGGAAGAAGATGGATGATGAGTATCAGAATTTCCTAGCAGAGTTGGGAGGTTCGGTTCCTGAATCCGCAACGAAGCAAACCAGTACATTGGCAATTGGTTCGGGCAATTCAGGAACCAATCCTCCTTGGGCTAACAATTCTGCTACTCCTGGTGGTGCACCTCAAGCTGGGTTAGGGGCTACTGCTATTAAGAAGGAAATTGATGATACAAATTTGTACATAGGGTATTTGCCACCCACGCTTGATGATGATGGCCTGATCCAATTGTTTCAACAATTTGGTGAGATTGTCATGGCGAAAGTTATCAAGGATAGAGTATCGGGTTTAAGTAAAGGGTATGGTTTTGTGAAGTATGCTGATGTGACAATGGCAAACAATGCAATCTTGGCGATGAATGGTTATCGCCTTGAGGGTCGAACCATTGCCGTGAGAGTTGCTGGAAAGCCACCTCAGCCTGTTGTACCTCCTGGCCCACCAGCATCTGCTGTGCCCACATATCCTGTTCCAAGCCAACCACTTGGTGCCTATCCATCTCAACAATATGCTGCCGGGGGGCCACTTGGGAGTGCTCCTCCTCCCGGAAGTTATGGTGGTACCCCCGTTCCATGGGGACCCCCTGTTCCTCCTCCTTATGCTCCCTATGCTCCACCTCCACCTGGGTCAACTATGTATCCTCCCATGCCAGGTCAACCTATGCCTCCTTATGGGGTTCAATATCCTCCTGTGCCAACAGGTCCCCCTGGTGCCCCATCCCAACCTGCAACTTCCGGTGAAATGCAGCAGAGTTACCCTCCTGGTGTGCAGTCTGATAATACTGCCTCAACTCAGTCTGTACCGACCAATGTATATGGCAACTCGGTTCCTTCAATGCCACCAGCAGCTCAGCCTACATATCCTGCATCTTATGGATACGCGCCTTACTATAATGCTGTTCCTCCTCCACCTCCCGGCCCTGTTCCTGTCTCAACTTCTGATCAATCGCACAACATTGTAAATGTGCCGTGGGCCAGCAATCCACTGGTGCCGCCTCCTCCTGCTTCTTCCGCAGCCCCAAATCCACCGGTGCCCCCCCCTGCCCCCCCTGCTTCATCAGCAGAGAAAACTTCTTACGCCGCTGATTCAGAGTATGAGAAGTTCATGGCAGAGATGAAATGATATAGTTCAATTGTGCTTCAGAGTTCCACAAGGTGTGTTGGTAATCTCTATCTCACTTACCCATATTTTATATCTAACAAATTTTCTATTGTTGCATGGAACACTTTGAGCATTGTCAGTTTCACAATTTTGACTTTTTTAAGAGATTTGTTCTAGAAAATTTTCCATACTGCCGATCCATGCAAATGCCATTTTAATAGTTACTCCAGCAGATGGGTATCCCTTGTAAACAATTAGTTGTTTCTGATAATTTTGTGCTGGTTAAAAACAGGCGGGGTCATAAATTTGTTGGTCCTGATTATATATACTATTATAATTAACTTCTGTGTGCGCATGGTCGAATTTAAAGGCTGTTGGTCTCACTTTCAAGTTGAGATCATCATCTGCAACTTGATGGTTATTGTTGGTATATATTTTGTTTCAATGTCACAAATTTGCTTTACGATTCATATTGCAATTTTTTAGAACCTTCCCAAGGTTTCTTACTTTACAAATTGAGGGGAAATTAGCTGCAAAATCCTCTCTAACGGCCCTTTGATTCCCTAAATAAAGTTTTTTTTAGTCATATAAAATTATGTATTAAATGTTCAGTTAACATTCTTACACTCAAATTCTGCTTAGTCTTCCTTATAACTGAACGGCCCTTACAGAAGATTGGGCAAACTGGTGTGACTGTGTAAGTATAATGATACACATTTTATTGGATTTATTTTCTCCAGCTGATGTATTAATGTGATGGTGTCTGGTCTCCATCATAATTTTATGGTGTACATTGGAGCAGAAACTAGGTACAGTTTAGTGGTTCAGGTATACAATTCCCTTCTTGACAGGAACTAAAAAAGAACCTTTAACGTATTGTTTGATTGGTTGATATGGATTCAGCAACACATGTGCGAATGCAATGTGTTGCATGTCATATTTGTAAATGTTTATAAGTTCTCTGTTTCTTGAAGGTGTCCTTTCTCATGCTTTGTAATCATGCATGAAATCAACAATGGCCTTCTTTATGTTATTTTTTTATATTTTATCATGGTTTTACCTCTCTTAACTCTTCATTGTTATGATGTAACATTGTGACAGGCCTGATGTTTCTTGGAGCTCTTGTGAACCTGATTTCTTAATCTCTTGCCATGTCTTTCTTGGAAGTTTGGGACTCACTTCTTTAACCTTGCTGTACTGTTATGAAATTTGCAGAGATTCAGGCTAGAAGTTGAGAATAGTCTTCACTTGGCAGCGGCTACATCGAAGGCTTATTTTTAGTGATGATTATTATTAATCTTTTCTTGTTGTGTAGGGACTTAATACTGTCTGAATTTTTTCTGTGGCGTTTTATTGATTTACACAGTAATGTCTGGTTGCTAATATTTCCTTTTGAAAGTTTGTTTGAACTTATGTGGCAGCTGGATCCTGGTGTTTCATGTGATACTTTTCTGCTGTCATTTTCAGTTTATTTAGTTCTTTCAGAACTGATTCTAACTTATTTATAGTTTTGGTGCTGAGCTTTAATCCTTTTGTTTGAGGACTTCTAGTACTCTTAATCACTTGGTGCCGAAGCTGCCATTTAGATGCCTTTTATCATACATCTCACCCCGAAGGTAATAATGCCTTGCCATTTGTTTTAGGCATTCTGAGTTGGTTGAAGGGATTTTTTTAATGTTTGATCATGCAATTTTAAAATGCATTTTAACAGTTCCAGTGTGGCAGGTAAAAGAGTTTAAACGTTTTTATGTTTCTGGCGTGAGAAATGTCAGACTTTGGCGGCTTTTCTACATTTTGCCTCAAATGTTTAGCTGACATGGTGTTATGAACACCAAGCTCTTGTATCTTGATACAGGCAAATATCAAGTTTCTGATTTGTTTCTGAAGTGATCATGTGGTCCTCTTGACACGGCCATTGTTATTTGTCATAAGATGAAGACTGAGGTGAAAATGGTTGTTGATAGTGTTTTTGAGTTGTCTGCACACATGATTCGTTTAGCTGTGTTGCTGGGCGAAGATAGAGTAAATGATGAAAGGATTGATGTTGCAGACAATTTCATATTTTCGTGCTGCTTTGAGTTAAAACCAATAGCTGCGTTGTATTCTCTGAGGGATATACGAAGTTTACTAATTCTACAGTGCAATATTAGGTCTTGGCCATTAAATCCGCGCATCTTGCTAGTTAAATGACGTCCTCGCTCTTTTCGGGCAAAAAGTATTTTCCCTGTTTTCATGGTTAACAAATACTAATTTTATTTATTTCTAGAATCTGTCATTCTTTTTTTAAACCTAGTTTAGGGACTCGAATTAAGCCTTCAAAAAATGGTTTATGGCATATTTTGGGTACTTCTTTACCTCATTTCTATAGCCACAGTTCTGTTAAATCTGTCTGTTTGCGCATCATTTTTATGGTTGCTTGCCTTGACCTTGTGATATGCTATCATGATTCTGGTTCGCTTGAATTTTTGTTTTCTATCCATTTATTCGCATTATTGTGTTATGCCTGCGTAATGCATTTCATGTGTTTGATTATTTATTTGTGTTTTCTGTATTTTGTTGTATAGATAATAGATCCGAGCCTTTATGTTTTCTTCACATAATCTGATCCATGGTAGATGGAAAATTATTGTTTTCCCAAAAGAAATGGTCTTTCTTTATTTTCTTCGATATTTCAAATATAAAAGGGAGGTGAGATGAATAATATTAAACATTTACATTTTAGTAATTAAACTAATAGAAAGTTTAAAAATTTAAGTCATTGAAAATCAAGTAGTTTATGTTTTTTTTTATTTTGTGCTTTTACGGGATGATAAAATCGTATTCCAAGTGGAAATTTTCTTTATGCGAGGAAGGGGTGATATGATTTCTAGAGGAGACATTTTTTTATGTTCATCTTGATCTTTGAAAGAGAATTCCAGCGATTTTGGTTTTAACTTTAAACTACTTGGGGAATTAAGGTGTTAAAAGTATATGGCACAATTAACTTTTTTTTTGTTCATATTGATCCTTTAAAAAAAATTACAGTTCATTATCAAATGTAGTTTTTTCCTTCGTTGTGAGGATGCTTAGACAATATATTTAATTCATGTAATCAATGAGAATTAATTAATTAATATATAAAATAAAATAACTCACCTAGCATGCCTAAGATTTCCCAGGCTCAAAGTTTTTCTCTCCTTTGGACAAAAGCTTATAATGAACTAACGTATTGTGCATCTACAAAAACTCAGATGCATAGATAATGTTTATTGCGTACGTTACACGAGGCCATCAAGGCATCAACTAGTTGTAAAGAAATGAATCTTGAAAAACAAAGAAATTATTTATTACAAATGAAACGAGGATATTTTAATGACCACATTTTTATTATCTCACTACACATTCCACTATGCTTTTAATATTTCATTGGCATAAAAACTACTCTTACTATCTATTATAATAATATAGATATCATAAAAACATTGAAAACTCACCAAAAGAAATTGAACGACGCCCAAAAGATATAGTTAATAATAAATACAAGAATTCCAAAGTAATAGAAAATTAAAATCTATAAATAAAAAGTTGTCATTTTGGATAGGTATGAGAATAGGATGGGTCAAAGGTGGATTATGCTTTCTCTATATTCCTTTCCATAAAAGTCAGAATGTGTTAAAGTAAGACAGATTTAAAATTATAGAATTTATTTCTGCTTTTGTGGGTTTCCTGTTGGGTTTGAGGAAACCTATTTAGGATCCTATGATACTTTATTTTTTTTTAATTTTGATAACTTGAAAATAATTATATATGTCTAAGACGTTTTAATTGAAATAATATATAAAATAGACATTAAAATTTTTTATAAATAATAAAATTTATGATTATATTTTATTTTTAAAAAATATATAAATATATTGTTATCATTGAATTATAACTATAAGTAAAAGTATTGAAATTGTATTTCAAGATGGGTAGTTGCTTTCTACACTCTTGTCTCCGTTAGAATCGGGTCGAGGGTCAACACGTGCTTTTGTTGATTCCTTGATCAAAACAAGTTTTACCTGTCAAACTCGGGACAAGGGTGAGTGGATTCCTATGAGTTTGGATACAATTATCATGCTTATTTTTGGATTGATATCACTTTTACCATTACTCTAAAAGATTTTAAAAAGGCAGATATGATGAAGTATTAACAAATATAGATTTTTTGTATATTAAATTGAAAATTAGAATACAAACTAGTTCTATTACATCATATAAGTAACTTGAAAAATTCCTGATAATAAAAATAGCTTAATAAAATGAGAATTTTCATTACATCATTTTATTTTGACTTTTATGAAAAAATAATGAAGAAAAGCAGGGAAAAAGAATATTTAATAAGATAATTTTTGAATGTTTAGGAGCCAATGTTTTCATCGAGAGTAAATATTTTCATTTTTTCAAAAAAAAAATAATACTACTTAATATTATATGCCTTTATTTAAACTCTGTTGCGGAACCCTAGGCGTAAATTGCATCATAAGCATAGCGGTAAGAAGCCACTGTTTTCATCGAGAGGTATCGAGTTCGATATCCCCCTTTTGTCAAAATCGTCAGTTTTTTTAGTTCGTCATCTTCTTCCATGGATCCAGATCAGAGTTCTCGAAGTGGTCGGAAGGTAGTCACAAACACTGAATTCCTCTTTGTCGGAATTATTTAGGTTAAAACTGATGTTGATTTGGTCGGGTGTTCCATGTTCTGTTCAGGTGAGGTTCACCCCAAAAGCTCCACCAAAACGGAAGCCCAAACCCCCAGCAGCAACAAAAACGTAATTCAGTTGGAATTCTTATTCTGAACACTTCAAAGATTGTTGTTGTCTGATAATTGTGGAAATTGCTTCGATGCAGTGAACAGGTCGACGAACACAACGAAGACACCGCAGAGGGTCAAGCTCTCTTACGTCGTTTCAACGTAAGTCACGTTCTGTTATTTCCAAAGCTTCCATTTCATGCTTTTCATCTTCCACTAGTTGTAGTTGATAGCATCTAAAATTGTGTTTGGCCAGTTAGAAAATCAGAATCAATTCTAGCCAGAATAACAATAAAACATTAACCATAAGAAGAAATGATAAAAGTTTGATTCAGGTTGGTTGTGTGTTTGAATCTCCCAAATTTTTACAAATTCGAAAAAATAAATGAATGATAAGAACTGAACTCCTAGATTAGATCTTCTAGCGTTTAAGACAAGGGCTGTACGTTTTATGGTTTAGAGATTTAGTTTGGATTGGTTTTGGAGTTATTACCCTTTTTCAATCATAAATAATGGTATAAGAACGGTATATTGATTTATATAATTTACTTTCCTACTTTCCAAAAAATATTGATTCATATAATAATTACCTTTATTAAAAAATATTCGAACGGTATGAAATGCTGAGTTTTACCCAATCTCTGCTAGTGTGATGGAGCACGCCTCGATAGAAAAAAAAAACTGCACGTGCTTTTTATATATAAATCAAGAGGAGCATACGCCTGTTTATTTATTTTCTATGTCAGGTAATAACTGAACTTATTGTTAGGGAATTTTCTCCAATGTATTAAGCAGTGTAACCGGTAAATAGGTCATATTGTTTATCGGGAGCTTAGAGCTAACCCATTTAAAACTTACGTCTTTCAAAAAGTCTATTTAAATAGATATGTGAGATTATAAACTTTTTAAAAAAGTTTAAGTCTAACCGGCCGACCTATTATTTGACCTATTAATTATATATATATAATATAAAAAATATGGATTTAATGTGTGGGTGTGATTATTTTAGATTTAATTCCTTTTGTAATGAGAAATTGTATTTATATAGTTAGATTCAAAATCAGGTGTATTTAATATGTTTATGTTGACGGCTCTGTTTACAACAGTAAATGTGTTAGCTTATTTATATTGATATTTAATATGTTAAATAGAGATGCTAATGATGCTCTCTCTTTCCTCTCATGGGTTTATTTATTGTTTCACTTATTGCTAAAATGACCTTGATTTGCCTTTTATCCACATTTGCAGGAGAGTCTTGCAAGACGCCAGCCCAAAGAAAGAAAATGTAAATTTTCATTGATTTTGCAAAACCTTGTTGCTCATATGTTTCCATAACCTTAAATGCCAAAAGACATTACTAAAACTGTGAAAGACTTCGTACAACATTATTAATCACTCTATTTAATAATGAATGTTGAAGTTTTTGAAATTACCATCACCTTCTAAGTAAGTGTTTTACTCATCTTATTTGCTGTTTACTTTTGGTGTTTTAAACTTGCAGCTAAGGTGGAAGTTGCATTTGGTCCTGGAGGTTCATCGCCCTCCCTCAGGACATATGGCACAAGTAGGGGTGTGGATAGTGGCACAGACAGTGGCTCAGCATCCAAATTATCTGCTAAGGAGCAAATTGGTTTTAGACGTTCTTTAGGAGCTACTACTGAGGATCAAAATGATACTTTTATGATTGATGTTACTGATGATATCGCTAATGCAGCAGCCTCGAAAATCAAAAGAGAGTATGTGGAACCATGGGTGAGAAATTGTCATCACTCATCTTTGTCTTTGCTTATCTCTCTGTATCTTTCTCATATATCTTTCACTTTACTACAGGATTTTAACTCTAATTATCCTATTACCCTACCTCTGAGGAAGCCCTATTCTGGAGATCCAGGTTTGATCTATACATCAACGAATGATCTATTGATAGCATTAATATTCATGAGTTAGACAGACAAAGCCTGATGGATACTTTTAGACTCTGTAGTGGAGCTATAACACTCTTCTTACACTGAGACTTAGATCTGGCCTACATTTCATTGTGGTATCATATTTTGATCAACCTTAATGTCAGGCCACCCAATCTGCAAAATTCATGCACCAAATGTCTAATTATAAAACTTGAGGAGGGGGGGTGGCAATGTTAAGATGTCTCACATTGACTAAGTATATTATCGAAATATTTGTTATAAGACTTGTTAACAACTCTTGTTTTTTGATATAGCTACTGGGAAAGGTTAAGTCTAGTCTGTTTCTAATACATTAGTCAGCAAAACTCAGTCCAAAAGACTGCTCCTTTATTTTACATTGATAGTCATGTATTGATGTTTCAATCTGGTAGAAATTCTTGATGAGGAAGAGTTTGGGGAAGCTGCTACAAATGCCGAGTATGATGAGAAAACTGTTAATCCTGCTGAAGAACTCGGGCTCTTGGTTAGCAGTCTGAATGACATATATTAAAGTATTTGTACAATCATTGCAGAAACTATGATATAATGCGTAGACAATCTTTTGACAGGAGAAGAAGGAGGAGCACCCGAGGATGCTACTCTTTCAGTTTCCTCCTACTCTACCATTTGCCAAGCAACCAGTGAGTAACAAGGGGAAGGAGAAAATTGGTACATCCTCCTCAGTATCAAAAGAGAACACAAAGTCAAAGGGGATTGCCTTGGAAGAGCTTCCAAAGGGATACATGGGAAAATTGCTGGTATACAAAAGTGGTGCAATCAAGTTAAATTTAGGAGAAACTCTATTCGACGTAAGCCCTATTAACAATAGACTGATCTATCCATGTGTGATTCTCCCACCTCCTTCTCAATTTACACATTATGTTTATTATCAGGAAACATGTTTCCTAGAAATCAATAATTCTTGGAAATTATGAGTCTTGGCAATGTTGTTTGGTATACTTAAATGATTCATGCACATTTTTAGATAGATACAACTAAAACTTTCTCATTTACTTGGGAATCTAGATTTCCATCGCTCCATGGAATGTTTTGTTGGGAAGCATAATTAGAAAAATGTTAAGTTTTCTAATCTAGTTTTTTCCCCCTTGTGAGAATCAATTTAATCTAGAATATGTGATGATGAAGTAGGAGATCCCAGAAAAAAGAAATCCCATGATTTAGTTCTTTTACCTTGTAACTCCAATTATTGCATTTGATAATTTTGTTTATCTCACAGGTGTCTCCAGGTACAAACTGTATATGTGCTCAAAATATTGTGGCAGTGAACACTGCAGAGAAACACTGCTGCGATCTTGGAGAGGTCAGCAAAAGGGTGGTTCTATCTCCTGATGTTGATTCAATTGAACTGTAAAACACTGCTGATGAGATGAACATATGACTAGGCATAGTATATATAGTACATGAGTAGTTCCTCTACCATACCTTGTTGGCTATTGTGACTACAAAGGCACTGCTAATGGTAATTGGATATTAGACCTGACATTTGACATTCACCAAATATCAAGCAGAAAGTCTAATGCAATTTTCCTGTTATTGCTTGGTTGAAAAAATTAGTTCATTTTAAGGCAAAATAAATCATTCAGAAATGTCAACAATATTCCACTTGATTTGATCATTTTAGGGCTGAGGATAAAGTACACAAGTTGGCACGCATATGCAATCTTTAACTTAAAAGATTTTGGTCTAAGAAAAAATAAAAAGAAGAAGAAAATCCAGCATAAAATTTTTCTACAGGAGTAGAAGACAATTGTCATTGCATCATTGAATTATCTCAACTACTGATACGAAGAAACATAGCTTCTCAGCTTTTCATGTTCAATTAAAAGTTATTCTGCATATTCATGGGTGTTGTCAAATAACTTTTTCACTATCTCTATAATTTTCCCAATAGCTTTCTTGAGTTTAGTTATGGATGTATTAAATATCCATCTTTTCATTTAATGATAAATCACCTTAAAAAGGTCAAGTTCTTTTATATCTTATTTTAAAGAATTTAACTTAACATATTAAGATAAGTTTTTTTTCTCTCAATATTTTATGATAAGTTATTTTCAATTTATTTCTATCAGTTTCGCTTTTAAATTTGTAGTCTTAATTTTTTTCCACAAGTTTAATTTTTAAATTTAACGTATTTTTTATCAGTTGTCAAATTTATATAATATGTTATCTTGTAAAAAATAATTTATTATAATATCGTGACTTGCATATCTAAATATGCCTTAGAAATTAAAAATATATTTTATACTATTTTTATAATCTGGAATAGTGATAAATGGAAGGAAAGATAGTTAGAGAATGAGGTTTTCTTTATAAAATTATATTTTAAAATTTGAAATTATAGACTTTGATAAATTTTTCTTATTTTTCATATAATTTTGTTTGTTTTTACCTTCTTCAGAGATATACACGCTTGCTTTATTTGGGAGAACATGGAAAATGTGAGTAAAATGGGTTTGAGTCGGGTGCAGTTGAGAAGGGTGTATTTGGTAAATTCATCACTTATAAAATTGGTCACAAGAAAAAATGATTTAAAATTCATTAAAAATTTGATTTTTTAAATCGTTTTTGTCTCAACCAATTTAAAAAGTCATTAAAAAAAACAAGACGTACTGCATCCAAATTTGAGAAAAATATGAAAAAAATGGTAAATAACATAATAAAAATTCATGTTTGATTCTTTATGTTTCACAATTTTTTCTTTTTGTTTAACATTTAATTTTCTAAACATTTCCAAATCCGTCTACAAACCATTAAATATTTAACTGTTTTTTGTATATCATGAATCAATCACCTGTTTTTTGTTTTTATTAAAAAGAAAATTGCAGTTGATTAGATAATTCGTACTCAAAACTTTGGTCCACGAATCTGCATTCCACTTTTTCATTCAATTAGAGATCCACTAGATTTGGTTTAACCTTTCTTTGCATGGAAGCTAATAACAAATGTAACAATCTCCAAAACTATTATAGTACATCTCCTAATTGATTAAGGGGGTGTTTGGTTTACAGTTGAGTTAACGGAGTTTAGAAAACTGAGGTTTTGTAAATAGAGTTTAAAAAACTGGGGTTTTGTAAACAGAGTTTTGTTTGGTTGACAGTTTAGTTAAAGTGAGTTGAATTATAGTGATTGTGTTTGGTTTGTAATAGAATTGAGTTTAGAAAATGGTAATTGAGGGTAAAATTACTAAAAAGGGTATGAATTTAAATATATATAATTTGTGTGTATATTTATTTATATTAATATTAAATGTATAATATTACACCATATATATATATATTAAATTTAATAATACATATTTAATAAATGAATTAATATATTAAAACTAATAAATATTTTTTATACCTTGAACAAATATAATTTTCTGCATGCATATTTACAAAATTAATGTTATATTATTTTGTATATCTACACCTTAAAACTTCATCTATTAATATTATCTATTAATGTTACATCTAATGATTAAAACTTATATACATAAAATAGTTGACATTAATATTCATTTTATAAAAATAAATTACAAATTAACTGCTTACGTTGTTTTTCCTATTAACAAATAAAAGTCACATTAACTTTGCATCTAAAAAATAAAAGTTATATTAAATATTGTCAATTTAATAAAACATGTTGATATTACTAATTGTCACTCGCTACTCTTTATTCGATATATCACTCTGCACTCCTCTTTCAATAAATACGCATTATAACTTAAATTATCACAGGTACGCAAAGGTTTACAATTTTTCATGTTTCGTCACTTAGTATCTGTTATTTATTACACGTAATATTAAAAATAAACTAAATTTAACAAATCAATTAAACTAAATTAAAAACAAACTAAACTAAATTAAATTAACCAATTCTAAAATAATTAGATTACAAAATAAATTACATAATTAAATTAAATTAACTAAATTAAATTAAATTACACAATAAATTACATAATTACACAAACTAAACTAAATGAAATTAACTAATTCATAAATAACAACATATACATAATAAATTACATAATTAAATTAAATTAATTAAAAAATAAAAAATCACAAAAAAGGGACTGTTACAATACACCTTTAGCAGCACCACCCACCAGCACCACCTGCGACCACCACCATCCGTGCCTGAGAAAACCAATCCCCACCCTCACAAACCCTTACCCAAAAACCAGAGCTCCCATTCCAATAACCACAGCCACTCCCAAACAACCCAACCCTCCCCCAACCCGAAAACCCACATCCCCGATCCCCACCCCAACATGCAAAATCGCACAACAGAAAAACAACAGAGGGGAAAAAGAAAAAGGAAGGGAGTTCTTTTACCTCAGGAGCGGTGGAAGGTGGTTCAGCTCCGACGACGAGGTCTTTCACCGTCAATGCTTCAGGGGGAGGAAGAGGGTCGTGGGTCACTGTCTTACGACCGTTGGGAGGGGTATTGTCGACTTTCTCCCAACGGCGTTGAATGGAGGCAAGCCGTGGCTCCTTCTGCTCAACGGAGCGCAACGCCATTCTCCTCCACGGAACGGAGGTCTACCACACAGCCAAACAGAGGAGCGTTCGTGCAGACGCGGAAGGTGACCGTTGAACGCAACGCAACGGAGCAGAACGGAGGTTTGCTGTGTGCACCAAACAAGCTCTAAGTTTGAAACCTTAAAAGGATTAAATTGATGGGAAAAAACTTAAAGAAATAAATAAAAAAATATTTTCCAAAAAAGAATAACATACAAATTTGTACAAAAATAGATATTATTTAATTGATAAAAAGAATGATGAGTTCATTATACTCTTTTAAGATGAAAAACCATTTTTTGCAGTCTTTTTATTTCCACTGGATAATCCCTCAGAAGTTTGGAGTTATGGTCAACAAAATTTGCATGTATATTCGCCAAAAAAGCATAGCCTCCAATTTATGAACACAACACATTCTCATTTATTTTCTATTTAATTAAATGTTCACGTCTCCTCCCTGGTCCGCTCAATGGCTCTTCTCAGTTTCCCTCACTTTCCTTCTCGTTTTCCCTCACTTTCCTCCTTCCCAAACACTCCCTCTTTCTCTCAAACTCGACGCCATTGCTCCACCGGAACCGCCATTCTGTGGTTCAAGCACGACCTCCGCACCGACGATCACCCTGGACTCCTCGCAGCCTCCACTTTTCCATCACTCCTTCCTATTTACGTCTTCGATCACCGTTTTCTTTCCCGTCAGTAATCGTATCTCTCTCTCTCTCTCTCTCTCAATCGAATCTCACGACGCCGTTTTGCGCTTGCAGGCTTTTCCGATGAAACACTCGAACTTGTCCTCTTTGCGTTGCAGGATTTGAGGAACTCGTTGCAGCATCGCGGTTCCGATTTAATGATCAGATTCGGCAACGCCGAGAACGTTATTCAGCAACTCGCAACACAGGTTGTTACTTTGTTAATTACTTGGTTAACATTTTGCTTAATTTGCATTCCATTACCATTTGCCACTAAGTGTAGTTAGTCATTAATTAGTTGAGTTACTCTTTGCTTTTCTTGAATAAATTAATCGGCCAGGACCGAACAGGTTAAAGCCACTTGCGTATTTGCGGAACAAGAAGTGGAGTATGAACTGTGTTTCATCATGGATTTGGTTAAGCAGCGTTTGAAATCAGTCACGGTTCCACCCCCGAGGATTGAATTGTGGCAAACTCCCTTTTATGATGTAAAGGTAGTTGGTGGGTTATAATATTAGTGACTGATTGTGTTTGTTACGTTATAAGAAGTGCGTGCTGAAAATCATGTAACTGAGGTGATTGTTTTGATTTTTGAGTGATTTGTTACTGTTACTATTACAATTACTTAGGATCTGCAAAATCTTCCTGCATCATATGATGACTTTAAGAAACTTCGACTCCCTATAACTACACCACTGCCACTGTCGGTGTCAAAGTTACCTGCTGCAGAAATGGAACTGGACTGGGGTGAGTTCCGTGGTGGATGGCTTTCCATATTGGGATGCTTCCTTTTGAAAGATTATTGGATATGTTATAATATTTTTGTCTTGTTTTCTAATTTTTGTAATGTTGCTGAAAATTCATGCAATAATTGTTCATTGAATTAGGTGCCCTTCCCTCATTTGATGATATAAAGGAATTTATGAATGGCAACCAACGGAAATTGGATGAGAATTGGAGTTTAGTTAAGGAGATGTCGGCCGAAACCTTTTTACGCAGAGAAATGTTGAAGTCTAGGGAGAGCAGTGAAAGAAGTTCTGGCTTTAGACCAACACAGCCAAGGGGAATTAACGGATCTGTTTTCATGACACGAGAAGGAAATATTGTTGGAGGTGGAGCAAAGGATGTGCTGAATGCATTGGCTGCTTATCTTAGATATTTGGAGGGAACAGCTCGTGGTGACTGGCAAGAGTATGTAGTGACAACTGACAAGCTTCTCTTTGAACTATTGTTTTGTTTTTTTGGTATATTTCTTGAATAGTCTAGACTCTGGAGGTTGAAAGTTATTTCATTTTATAGTTGGTTTCTAATTACTCTCTTTTTAATACTCTGGAGGTTGAAAGTTATTTCATTTTATAGTTGGTTTCTAATTACTCTCTTTTTAATACTAAAAAGTGTTTTGAAATGTAAATGCTTCTTTACATTCCCATTTTTGGTTTTCTTTTTCAGTTCTGTAAACTTTCCCCCCTTTCTTTTATTACATTCTGATTCTCTATCTGGTAAGAGCGTAAAATTGTTGCTTATTGCCCATGTTTACCTCTAGTGCTGTAATAGTGTAATGTCTGTACCTTTTCCTCCTAAGTAATAAATTCATTTAACACATCTAATATGTTGTTCTCATTCCTGTCTACATCACACACTTATTCTTTGTTTCATTAGTCAATTTTGTAAATGTTGCTCTTGAAGTCTAAAATAAAATAATTATATGTTAAAGAAATGTTCTTCCACTGTAAATTTGTTTAGGGTACATGAAAAAGTGCGTGCTTCTGAAAGTCGGGATGGAGCATCATTTATTGCACTCTTTGGTCCTGCCCTATCTATTGGCATTGTATCTAGAAGAAGAGTACATTACGAAGCTATCAAATATGAGAAAGAACGAAATGCCGGATTCATATCTCCCTTTGGATATTCTGCTGCCACAATTGCAGCAGCAATTAATGCTGTGTGCTCAATGGAGGTGCTTGTTATAACTGTTATGCAAATTGTTTTGTGGATTATTAATTTGGTTGTCTTATCTGTTATGCCAGGGCACCTTTCTTGACTTTTTTCTTTTCTTATCTTTCACTGAATGGTTTTATATATTCTTTTGATGTCATAGTGGTATTGGCTCATGGCCTTGAGAAATCGGATAAATAATGATGGAATACACTCAACACGGATATGGAAATGGAATGGATTTCTTATCCAGGTATTTAATTTATTGGCTCGTAATGAATGTTTGATTTCCTATTAAGCCTTTTGCAATAGCCTACTCAATTTTCTTTTCTTAGTGAAGTGAGTTAGAAACATAAAGTGTTTAGTATAGCTTAAGTAAATATCTATAAAAGTTGCCGCTGCTAATTCTTGTTTAAATTTATTTTCAGTATACAGTTGCTGGTGAAGATGGTCCTGCTGTTCTTCTTGTGCATGGTTTTGGTGCATTCTGGGAGCATTACCGTGACAACACGCATAGTTTAGCTGAAGCTGGAAATCGAGTTTGGGCTATTACTATGTTAGGATTCGGCAAATCAGAAAAGCCAAATATTGTATATACTGAACTCTTGTGGGCTGAACTACTGAGAGATTTTATTGTTGAAGTTGTGGGTGAACCAGTGCACCTTGTTGGCAACTCAATTGGTGGTACGGTTTGAAACATAATTGGGTACCTTGCCAAAAAATATTGTTTTGCACACATGCTCATTAACTTGGCCCCTGTATATTCTTGCTCCAGTTGTTGAGTTGATTGTTTAATAATTACCTTTTTTTCACTCCAGGTTATTTTGTTGCTATTGTTGCCCGTATTTGGAATGTTTTGATCAAATCTGCTGTCTTGATCAACAGTGCTGGCAATGTTATCCCAGAATATTCATCAATACCCTTATCTAGAGTAAGTGTAATTGAGAACCACACTCTGAAGACAATGTTTTTTCTTGTCTTTACCTGAAAAACTGAAATTTGCTTCTTGTCGGGATTGTAAAATTTGCTACAAATTTGTCCATTATACTCCCTTTTTTCAATAATATATTATTGTTTATCATCCCCCAATTGAAACTGGCTCCCCGAAATTTTAAAATCCTAGTCTTCACCATAAATGTATTATGGCCGTCTCATTTTCTTGAGTTGAGAGAAGAATCCGAAGGTGCATAATATAGTGGGAAATGGATCACAAAAATGGGATTTTGTTAATTTATTCTCCAGACATTTCATGCTATAAGTTGGCACTGTTTTAGTATGAGTGTTGAGCACAACATAATTATTTTATTTTATCTAAAACTGTTTTTTTGTGTACTTCTAAAGATTCAGGATAGACAAACTTCAGGGGCCTCCTGGTTGGGTTCTTGCATTCTTCTTATTTACCTGAGGCTAAGAACTCAAGAAATAGTTAAGAAATGTTATCCCACTGTAAGTTTAATTTTCGTCACTAATTTTCAAATCTCATGTTTGTCTTACGTTTGTGTTGATGATGCTTGATTGTTTTTGTCGCATTTTTCTGTGCAGAGGGTTGAAAGAGCTGATGATTGGCTTATAAATGAAATGCTAAGAGCAGTATCCATCCTTTACTTCTTGAATAATTTTTTTTTGTGTTGTGTTGCATTTGTTTCGCATTCTGATATTGCATATATAATTCTGTGACATCTTCTTTACGTATTTGAAGTCATGTGATCCTGGTGTGCTTGTGGTCTTGGAAAGCATCTTTTCTTTTAATCTATCCATACCCCTCAACTATCTTATTGAAGATGTCAAGGATAAGGTTCTAATTATACAGGTATTACAAGATGCATGATTATGAAACACTGCGGATAAAGAAATATAGACTAGTATACATGCGATTTACTCTGGTATTCACATGTTATTGATTTCTTTCTTGTCAGGGGATGAAAGATCCAATTTCTGACTCCAATTCCAAGGTGGCCATGCTTAAAGAACATTGTGATGGAGTCATGATTAAGGAATTAGATGCTGGTAGCTAGAGTTTTACATATTTGCATTTTTATTTTAACAAGCAGCTTTAGGCTTTGTTTTAGATTGACCCATATTTTGCCTTGACATTACAGGCCATTGTCCGCACGATGAGGTTCCAGAAAGAGTGAATACTATCATTGGCGAGTGGATACTTGGTGTGGAAAGTAACATTTTGGTAGGGTGTGCAGTGTAAAATTTATTGGTATCTTAGCAGCTGTACATGCGGAAAATTGCAGTATGTTGAATTGGCTACTTTTTATTAATTAATTGATTATTCAAAAAATAAATTATGATTATTTTATTCATGGTGTAAAATTTTCTAAATGATGCAATTGGTTATTTAATTTTTTTATCGTATTTAGTTTTAAAAAAACAATATTTTATTATCATTCTTCACCTTCAAATTATCATGACCAAGCATTTGATTTTTTTAAGATATCTCTAATATTGAAATAATGATTTATATAAATAAATGTTTGTGTCAAATTTATACTTACCATAAGCTAAGGGTATAAAAATAGTCAATACTTTTCATATTTTGAAATAAAATGATTCAAAGTTGTTTATATTATATTATGAACTGAAGAATAAATGTAGTATTCAATAACATAATATAATGTGATTTTGGGGGGTATTGTCTTGGAAAAAAATATAATGTGATTTTTAACTAGATTTTAAATAGGATTGTCAAACAATGATAATTATGGTTAATAGTTAAAAGAAAAATCACGTGATTTTTTTGGTTGGTTTGATATTTGATCGGTGATATTTAGTGATCAATTAATTGAAATATTATAGTTAAAGTTGTTAAACAATAATTAAAATATAATATTTTAGGGGTTAAACTGAATGATCGTAGTGATTTTCATTTTATTCGAGTTTTAATTAGTCATATTCTTTAATGTTTACATTTTTTTTTATTATAGTTTAGCTTGTGATTTAGGTTCAAAGTTTAGTTTTCCTCATAAAAAAAATTAGAACATGTTATATTTATCGTTATTGTATGTTAGAATGGGCTAAAATTACAATAAATTTAAACTTTGGTTTATTATATCACTAGTAGCGGACCCGTGCATTTGCACGGGTAGTTTAAGGAAAGATGACTTTAGATATATAATTATAATATTCATTATAAATAGTAAAATATTTACCATAAGTCAAACCTTACCGTTAAACTTAAATAAGTAATGTTAAACTCAAACAATTAAAATGAAAAACAGACCAAAGCACATTTTGTAAAGCCTAATTCAACTAAGCCTAATTCTCGGGTGGAAACACCAGTTGCCCATCCACCACAATCTTGAATGGATCAAGGCCTTCAAAATTTAACTCAAGAGAAGGGTTTAGAGCTAAAATCTGCTCCCTACAAAAATCAAAGGCCTCGACATATTGAATGGCCACATCCTGCTGAGCTGCAGTCAGGTCTTCTTGTGATTTTAATTTCAGGGCCTCCAACTTTGAGTTTATCACTTGGAGTGCCACCTCCAATTCTTGCTTCTGAAGGGCTAAAGCGTTACATGACTCTTCAACCTCAGCAAACTTGTTCTCCCAATACGAACATTTTTCCTCAGAGATCGGTAATCGAGACTCTGCAGAATGTCTTTCATCCCGAGCGGATTTCAAATCATCCTCTGATCTTCTCACGGCCTCTTTCATCATGGTCACCAACTTTCTGAGATCCCTAACCCGGTCGATTTCTTTCTGCTTCTTTTCCTGTAACATCTCCTTTTCCTTTTTCAAGAAGTCATTTTTGGTGGCCAATTCTGCCAGTAACTTTTCCCCATCACCCAAACGTTTTTCCACATTCCGTGACATGGAGGAAAGACGTAAACCAAACATCTCCATTCCTCGACACATAGCAATAGGGTTATTAGAGGAATATTTTTCTTCGTCTTCCTTGAAGAAAATTGTCTGATCGACAAAGGGGCCAATAGGAAACCGAGCATCCCACAAGGAATGAGCAGGATTCGTCTCCGAAATCAGAGACCCATCAACGAATTCTTGCCACAAACACTCAGAATCATGTGAAAGACATGGGGTAGCATTGTTTGAAGAGGAGGGTGTGGCATCAGCTCTTTTAACCGAACGACTACGCGTCTTGAGAGACGGAACCTCTTCCCCATCAGTATCGGAAACCAAAATTGGCTGGGTAAAAGGAAAAGGCTGAGGAACAGAAGATGACTCTCTCTTAACCTCGGTAGCTGTATTATCAGAACGATGGTTTTTGTTCACCCGTCTAGCCTCAGCTTCCAGCTGTGAAGGAATAGTTGTCAGAGGGATGGCGGCAGTCGAAATTTCAATGACAGGCTGGGATATGGTTACAGCAGAGGAAGATGCAACCTTCTTTGAAGACTGTTTCCCGACTCGTTTTGAAAAAGTTTCCTCATAATGTTTCTTGAGCTCCTTTTCGAAAAGATGGTGAGGAGCCATGTCGCCTGTAAAACAAAGAGAAAAGTTTTAACACCAAATAAAAAACCATTTTTCCATAGCCTAGCTATGGAAGTTTCATGTTGGAAAGAAGAAGAAATAGCAAGAACCTCTTGGGGCACTCAAGAATACAAAATTCCAGAAGAAGAGGCCATTGATGCAAAATGAGAAAAGAAGGAAAAAACAAAGAACACTCACCTGAATTAAGTAATGACAAGAAACGAAGAAATGGAAATTTGAAGACCAAAAAAGATTGAGAGCACGAAGCTTGAAGATAACTCAGGAAGCTTAAGAAATACAGTGAATATAAAAGAACTCTGAAAGGAAGAATGAACCCCATATTTATACCCTACGAATAGAGAACGACTTTCTAGATCTAACGGTAAAAGAAAGCCATCCCTGTGACAGATAAACGGATGACCACCACGTGGTAATATGGGGAAACTAAAAACAACTCAATGAAAATGAAGGGCTAGAAAAAAGAGGAATACCAAGAGACAAAACGATCCAACGAAAGAAAATTTAGTAGCCACAATCATTTGATCCCTAGACCCCTTCAGACCAAAGAACGCTCCTTTTCTTGAAAAGCCAAAAGATATTCCCTTCCCAATACACATTTATTAGACCCTTCGAAAAGGGTGATATATATTCCGAGTGAATAGGGTGATATATATTCCGAGTGAGCCTTCGGAGCTAGAAAGCCTCTTCCGAGTAAATAGGGTGATATATATTCCGAGTGGATAGTCATAATATCCCTTGTAAGATTTAACCGGGTGAATTCTTAAACAATCTAGGTATACGGAGTGGTGAATGTGATGCAAGTATACGGACTTGGGGTTAGTTACCAAGTGAAATACCGCTCGAAGGAAGGGTCGGTTTTTGAATGAGTTACCGAGTGAGGTTTGACTCTCGGAGTCGGTACACGGAGTGGTGAATGTGTAACTTCTGGGTGAGTAAGCTATCATATGCCGAGTGGATCTGACTGGAATATTCCGAGTGGAGTATGATTGTGGAGACCCCTTCTGAGTGAAGGAAGGCCTATGTGTTCTCCGAGTGGATAAGGTGATCATACGCCGAGTGGCATCTAACTGGGGAACTATTCCGGGTGGGGAAAGGCTTTAATGCTTCTGAGTGGTGAATTCGGAGTGTATCCCTTCCGAGGGAGGAGGGATTACCATGGTTCTCGCAGTCAGATTCCAAGTGAAAGATGTTATATTTGTTCTAGGTGAAGGTTATATATATGTTCTGAGTGAAGCATTCCTCCTGGAAAGACACTCGGAATGTCTCACTCGGAAGTGTCACAGAGACACTTCACTTGGCAAATCATCCACCCAGATATACTCCACTCGGGAGTTTATCACTCAAACATATCAGTTAGAGAAGTACTTTTAATGTAAATTGCCGAGTGACGGACCGAATGAGAGGAATCCGTTCTCGAATAACTTTTCCGAGTGCAATTAATAAGATTAATTTAGTAGCTAAAATATTAGTTTAGTAATTAAAAGAGTGACCGAGTGAATGAAGGGTCGTTTTCTGAATGAGTTACCGAGTGAGGTTTGACTCTGGGAGTCGGTACACGGAGTGGTGAATGTGTAACTCCTGGGTGAGTAAGCTATCATATGCCGAGTGGATATGACTGGAATATTTCGAGTGGAGTATGATTGTAGAGACCCCTTCTGAGTGAAGGAAGGTCTATGTGTTCTCCGAGTGGATAAGGTGATCATACGCCGAGTGGCATCCAATTGGGGAACTATTCCGGGTGGGGAAAGGCTTTAATGCTTCTGAGTGGTGAATTCGGAGTGTATCCCTTCCGAGGGAGGAGGGATTACCATGGTTCTCGCAGTCAAATTCCAAGTGAAAGATGTTATATTTGTTCTGGGTGAAGGTTATATATATGTTCTGAGTGAAGCACTCCTCCTGGAAAGACACTCGGAATGTCTCACTCAAAAGTGTCATAGAGACACTTCACTTGGCAAATCATCCACCCAGATATACTCCACTCAGGAGTTTATCACTCAAACATATCAGTTAGAGAAGTACTTTTAATGTAAATTGCCGAGTGACGGACCGAATGAGAGGAATCCGTTCTCGAATAACTTTTCCGAGTACAATTAATAAGATTACTTTAGTAGCTAAAATATTAGTTTAGTAATTAAAAGAGTGACCGAGTGAATGAAGGGTCGGTTTCTGAATGAGTTACCGAGTGAGGTTTGACTCTGGGAGTCGGTACACAGAGTGGTGAATGTGTAACTCCTGGGTGAGTAAGCTATCATATGCCGAGTGGATCTGACTGGAATATTCCAAGTGGAGTATGACTGTGGAGACCCCTTCTGAGTGAAGGAAGGTCTATGTGTTCTCCGAGTGGATAAGGTGATCATACGCCGAGTGGCATCTAACTGGGGAACTATTCCGGGTGGGGAAAGGCTTTAATGCTTCTGAGTGGTGAATTCGGAGTGTATCCCTTCCGAGGGAGGAGGGATTACCATGGTTCTCGCAGTCAGATTCCAAGTGAAAGATGTTATATTTGTTCTGGGTGAAGGTTATATATATGTTCTGAGTGAAGCACTCCTCCTGGAAAGACACTCGGAATGTCTCACTCGGAAGTGTCACAGAGACACTTCACTTGGCAAATCATCCACCCAGATATACTCCACTCGGGAGTTTATCACTCAAACATATTAGTTAGAGAAGTACTTTTAATGTAAATTGCCGAATGACGGACCGAATGAGAGGAATCCGTTCTCGAATAACTTTTCCGAGTGCAATTAATAAGATTAATTTAGTAGCTAAAATATTAGTTTAGTAATTAAAAGAGTGACCGAGTGAATGAAGGGTCGGTTTCTGAATGAGTTACCGAGTGAGGTTTGACTCTGGGAGTCGGTACATGGAATGGTGAATGTGTAACTCCTGGGTGAGTAAGCTATCATATGCCGAGTGGATCTGACTGGAATATTCCGAGTGGAGTATGATTGTGGAGACCCCTTCTGAGTGAAGGAAGGTCTATGTGTTCTCCGAGTGGATAAGGTGATCATACGCCGAGTGGCATCTAACTGGGAAACTATTCCGGGTGAGGGAAGATTGGTTATTCCCGAGTGAATTTGAGCATAAAACCCGAGTGGACTTAGTCAAATTCCGAGTAAGTCTATGGGTAAGACTCCTCTTCCGAGTGAGATATACTCTACTGGGCTACTTCCGAGTGAAGGTTGGTTTAATTGTTAAGTGATGCAAATATAAATGAACCCCTAGTGGGGAAAGGCTTTAATGCTTCTGAGTGGTGAATTCAGAGTGTATCCCTTCCGAGGGAGGATGGATTACCATGGTTCTCGCAGTCAGATTCCAAGTGAAAGATGTTATATTTGTTCTGGGTGAAGGTTATATATATGTTCTGAGTGAAGCACTCCTCCTGGAAAGACACTCGGAATGTCTCACTCGGAAGTGTCACAGAGACACTTCACTTGGCAAATCATCCACCCAGATATACTCCACTCGGGAGTTTATCACTCAAACATATCAGTTAGAGAAGTACTTTTAATGTAAATTGCTGAGTGACGGACCGAATGAGAGGAACCGGTTCTCGAATAACTTTTCCGAGTCCAATTAATAAGATTACTTTAGTAGCTAAAATATTAGTTTAGTAATTAAAAGAGTGACCGAGTGAATGAAGGGTCGGTTTCTAAATGAGTTACCGAGTGAGGTTTGACTCTGGGAGTCGGTACACGGAGTGGTGAATGTGTAACTCCTGGGTGAGTAAGCTATCATATGCCGAGTAGATCTGACTGGAATATTCCGAGTGGAGTATGATTGTGGAGACCCCTTCTGAGTAAAGGAAGGTCTATGTGTTCTCCGAGTGGATAAGGTGATCATACACCGAGTGGCATCTAACTGGGGAACTATTCTGGGTGAGGGAAGATTGGTTATTCCCGAGCGAATTTGAGCATAAAACCCGAGTGGACTTAGTCAAATTCCGAGTGAGTCTATGGGTAAGACTCCTCTTCCGAGTGAGATATACTCTACTGGGCTACTTCCGAGTGAAGGTTGGTTTAATTGTTAAGTGATGCAAATATAAATGAACCCTCAGTGGGGAAAGGCTTTAATGTTTCTGAGTGGTGAATTCGGAGTGTATCCCTTCCGAGGGAGGAGGGATTACCATGGTTCTCGCAGTCAGATTCCAAGTGAAAGATGTTATATTTGTTCTGGGTGAAGGTTATATATATGTTCTGAGTGAAGCACTCCTCCTGGAAAGACACTCGAAATGTCTCACTCGAAAGTGTCACAGAGACACTTCACTTGGCAAATCATCCACCCAGATATACTCCACTCGGGAGTTTATCACTCAAACATATCAGTTAGAGAAGTACTTTTAATGTAAATTGCTGAGTGACAGACCGAATGAGAGGAACCGGTTCTCGAATAACTTTTCCGAGTGTAATTAATAAGATTACTTTAGTAGCTAAAATATTAGTTTAGTAATTAAAAGAGTGACCGAGTGAATAAAGGGTCGGTTTCTGAATGAGTTACCGAGTGAGGTTTGACTCTGGGAGTCGGTACACGGAGTGGTGAATGTGTAACTCCTGGGTGAGTAAGCTATCATATGTCGAGTGGATCTGACTGGAATATTCTGAGTGGAGTATGATTGTGGAGACCCCTTCTGAGTGAAGGAAGGTCTATGTGTTCTCCGAGTGGATAAGGTGATCATACGTCAAGTGGCATCTAACTGGGGAACTATTCCGGGTGAGGGAAGATTGGTTATTCCCGAGTGAATTTGAGCATAAAACCCGAGTGGACTTAGTCAAATTCCGAGTGAGTCTATGGGTAAGACTCCTCTTCCGAGTGAGATATACTCTACTGGGCTACTTCTGAGTGAAGGTTGGTTTAATTGTTAAGTGATGCAAATATAAATGAACCCCCAGTGGGGAAAGGCTTTAATGCTTCTGAGTGGTGAATTTGGAGTGTATCCCTTCCGAGGGAGGAGGGATTACCATGGTTCTCGCAGTCAGATTCCAAGTGAAAGATGTTATATTTGTTCTGGGTGAAGGTTATATATATGTTCTGAGTGAAGCACTCCTCCTGGAAAGACACTCGGAATGTCTCACTCGAAAGTGTCACAGAGACACTTCACTTGGCAAATCATCCACCCAGATATACTCCACTCGGGAGTTTATCACTCAAACATATCAGTTAGAGAAGTACTTTTAATGTAAATTGCCGAGTGATGGACCGAATGAGAGGAACCGGTTCTGGAATAACTTTGCCGAGTTCAAAACCGAGTGTTGGGAGAAACGACCTCTGGTCGGATTCCGCTTAAGCGAGTGGATGCTTCGCTCAAGCGAGCGAGTGTGAAATTAGCTACTGGAGCAATTTCGCCCGAGCGATTGGCTGGTGTGTGGTGTCTCGCCCAAGCGAGCCACATGGAAATTTGATACTGGCAGGATTTCGCTGGAGCGAGATAGGTTTGCTCAAGCGAGGCTGGGGTCTGATACTTAAAATCTCCTATTTGGTCAGGAAAACTTGGGGGGCTCAAGGGAACTGCCCTCACCTCACTCAAGCAGAAGAATTTGCATGAATTAATTGAATTTTAAAAAAGAAATGACCCAATTAATAAATATTCCATAACTGGGCAAAACACGGTCGAAGTCACACACTCGGAAATCACCCTCTCGGTTCGCTTACCCCTCACTCTTTCTTAGTCTTTCTGGGTCTCTCATCCACTCGGTATCTCTTTCAATCATTGTTTCCTTCAGTCGTTCTTTTTCTCGATCTTTCAGCGTATACAGAGATTCATTACAATTTCTGAATTGACCCAGAATTTGCATGAATTAATTGAATTTTAAAAGAGAAATGACCCAATTAATAAATATGCCAATTGTTATCAATTTTATATTTTTGGAATGAAATATTTACGGAGGTGACTACCTCAATAAACAAAGACAAGCAGAAGCTCAAAAAGGCATTGACACTTATTTTCCTTCTGAAACAAAAGAGACCATGATCTTCATCTCTAATTGCTTGTTTTTGTCTTCAAGTCTTTGCATTGTAGGATGCTGATTCTTCAAGTTAGTTGCCTGTGTCCTGATCTGACAGAGCAAATACGACAAAACTTAAAGAAATCCTTAAATAATTGAAAAGGACTATTGAAATGGGTACTTACTATAGATTTTGAAACACTTCCTTAAAGACAACATTTGTAGTTGTGTTTGAGGGTCTTCCTTCATTATCATGTATTAAAATCTTCAAGCCTTCTTTACTTTGAACTCGGGAAAGTGCCACATATAATTGTCCATGACTAAAAACTGGTTTTGGCAAATATAGTCCAACATTGGCTAGTGATTGGCCTTGAGAGTTATTGATTGTCATAGCATATGAAACAATTATAGGAAATTGTCTTCTAATAAGTTTAAATGGACAAGGAGATTGAGATGGAGACATAGACATTCTAGGAATACAAATCACATTTCCATTATTCTTTCTAGAAATAATTTTTGCTTCAATCACATGATTTTCCAACCTTGTCACGATCAATCTAGTGCCATTGCAAAGACCTTCTAATTGGTCTATATTCCTCAACAGCATAATTGGAGTTCCAATTTTTAATTTGATCCTATGGTTAGGAAGGCTAGAGGTTCGCAGTGAGTTTAAAAATTCTGGAGTAAGTGCTTCAAATGCTGGATTTTCAACAACTTCTGTTTCATCAATAGAATCAGAGCTTAGGTATTCTTTCCCATCTCCTGGAACTAATGAAAGAACATAATCATTTATTTGATCAACAACATCTATGGTTGATGCTAGAATTGCTCTTGACTGTAAAAAGTCTTCTTTTGTGTACTGCTGCACTAAATTAGGATATGTACTTTGAACTATAGCATCTATGGGATCATGAAAATCCATGATAAGAAATGAATTTGGAATTCTTATGGTTGCATAACCATCATTTGACTCACCAATTTTTCTATCTCCCACATCTAATATCCACTGAGAAAATTCTCTCAATTCTTCTGCACTTGAATTGCTTGGATTATTTTGGAGACGCATGTTTTTTGTGAGAGTAAGCATATGATAATGCTGCCAAAGGTATGAAGCTTTAATTGTAGCATTTACAATGTCAGATCGATTTCCTCTAGGAATGACTGGTAAAATTTGTCTAAAGTCTCCTCCAAAAACAATGACTTTTCCTCCAAAAGGAGAATCACCGTTATTAGAATTGCTCATAATGTCTTTCAATGTTTTGTCAAAAGCTTCAAAACAAAACTTATGGGCCATTGGAGCTTCATCCCATATTATTAGTTTTGTTTCTTTCAACAGTTCAGCTAATTCACTACCTTTATGGATATTGCAAGTAGAGTTCTCAAATGTAGGAACAGGAATAGCAAATTTTGAGTGTGTTGTTCTACCTTTGGGCAATAATAATGATGCAATACCACTTGAAGCTACAGTCAAGACAATAGAACCTTTTGAACGTAATGCTGAAGCTAATGTCCTCCATATAAAAGTTTTACCAGTACCGCCATAGCCATAGAGAAAAAACATGCCTCCTTGTTGGTCGTTCACAGCTCTGATTATTTTATGAAATATGTCAAGTTGTTCATCTGAAAAATGTAAAATAAACAAATAAATAATTTAGTTTAGATAGGTAAGTTTAGTAAGCTTATCATAAATAAGATATAATGATAATGCCAAGAGGCACATACACAGCCTACCTGTAAGACATTTAAACAAATTTTGAAATTCTTGGCTCAACTCTTCCTTATCATAGTCACATTCTGCATAAATAAGTTTATTTCCTATGTGACTTGTAATAGCTCCTTGTGGATAAGGCATTGATGGGTAATCTTTAAGACTTTTTCTATTTAACTGTAATAGCTCCTCAACTTTCAACAAAGTAAAATTTTTCAAGTCTGCATCATTTATCTGTAAATCTAAAAAAAGGTGCAATATTAATTTAAAAGATGTGATGTTTGTATTGATATCAAAGCATAGACTTTGTATTTTAATAATGAAGAAATACTAGAATTAAGAGGCTACCTTGAATGCCAGACATTTTTCTTTGATCATGAAGGATACCATCTGCTAACCATTGCCATGTTTTTTCCCAAACATGTTCAGGTCTATTGATGCTATTTGAGAGAATCATGATGACAAATAATTTTCTCAAATAGTGTCCTGAACCCCAATCTTTAGCCTCTCTAATAGCTTCAATATATTCTGTATCATCTTTTAGAAATCCCATTGCAAAACATGTTTCTTTAAAATTTGGATACTGAATATTACCAACAGTTCTGATGTCTTCATAGCTGCATGGTCTTTTACTAACAGATAACATCATTCTTAAGTAAAATAACTCCCCAGTGCTTGGAGGAATCCAATTAAGTCTTCCAATGGTGTAACTTTGCTTTCTTGGTTTCCATCTTCTTTCTTTTGCAACATAAACAAATTTTGATACAAATTGAGCATATGTAAGGTTTTTTCCTTCAGAATATTTTTTATTTGCATCCATCCATGATGTAAACATAGAGTCTTTAACAGTCGGTCTTGAAAGCAAGGAATCAATATCCTCATAATCATTAAAATAAACAGCTTATTCATTTGGAAGATGAAAGTATAATCTTTCAACTGGTGTTCTATTGTGAATTGGAAATGAGAAAATTCTCCAACATGCCTCACATGGTGAGATATATCTGCAATCAAGATAGTCTTTGATTTCATCAATCGCCTGAACAAAAGATTCATCTTCAGTTTGTGAAGGAACGATAGTTGCTGTAATACGATCATATCCTTTGTGGATATACTTGAATAAGTACTTTATTGAAGTACTTTGATTACACCATTCAATGTTTATGTGAGCCTGATACTTTAATAAAAGCTGGGGATTATAAGGGACAACATAGCGATTATCAAGAATGATACCATTTTTTTCAACTTCATTTCCATTGTTTCTTCTTCTGTAAACAGGAAAACCATCTTGGTCCACAATAGTTGATATGTGAAATTTCTTAGGATAATACCTTGAGCATTTACCATTTTTCATGCATGGTGATGATGTATTAGCTAAACCACAAGGACCATGAATCATATGAGTTTTGACCAACTCATACAAATCCTTATTTTGATCTTGATTAGGAATCTCAGCTGAAATAATTTTATCAATGTCCTCAGGAGTTGGGTACTTGCTAGATGAATGTAAGAAGAGAAGTATGTGAGCATGTGGCAAACCTCTTTTTTGAAATTCAATAGTGTATAAATCTGCATGATAAAAAAAAGTTAATATATTTTATTTGTAAAATTATATATTATAATTGTAACAATAATTAAATCACATACATGCAACAATTGTACCAAATATCTTGTTTTTTGACAAATCTTTCATCAACTGATCAAGTTTTATTTTGAAGATACGAGTAATTATATCAGGACGATCTTGTGCTTTCAAATGTAAAGGCCTGAGCAACCTTTGAACTTCTGGCCAATTCGGATTACATGTGAAAGTGAGAAACAAATCCGAAAAGCCAACAAAACTACAAATTGCCATTGAATCAAAGTATAATTGATCCATGTATCTACGTCCTCCAACAAAAGTTGAAGGTAATATGATCCTCTTTCCCTTATTTGAACCTTGAGTGTGAAGTTGATCATTAGATCGATGCAAATTGTTGTATTTATCAACTCTTAATTCTTTTTGGTGAGTCCTGATGTAAGATAATCTTTCTGACTCCATCATGGTATATCCGTCCACCACAAATTGTTGGAAAAGTCTTCTTGATCTGAGTAATGTTTGTGCTTCATTTACTCTAGATTGGAGTCTGAAACACAAAAACTCTTTAATAGTTACTGATCCGGTCTCAATACCGGTATCCGATCTGCAAGACATATTTCAACGTCTTTGTCAAGACATCAACATGTAACCGGTGTCATCGGTATACATCCGGACTATAATTCCGTATCAGGCGCTCTCCCTATACCGGTTGTTCAGGATAACACCATGACACCGGATAACACACACGTCACTATGCAAAAGACAAGAATCATTGCTACAGGGACCGATCAATAATACCCAGCACTACAAGCCAAATTCTGCTCACGGGGATGGTCAAGTTGTTCTCTAATCCTAGTCTATACTCTCCATGCTCAATATAAAATAGCCACTTGACCCAATCATGCTGGTAAGTGCGCAATAAAATAATGTTAATGGAAGTTAGTGGTTCCCCACTAATGAGTCCTCGTAAAATGAGCCAATCAGGTATATGAACTCTCTTCATCAATGAAGGGGGGATTCTAAACTTAATCTAAAAACGATTACTCTCTGAAATACATTCCTTAATTGGAATATTATCACTGACTCGAGCGTCGGAGAATCTTTGCAGGTGACACCACCATTCGCCCACTTCAACGCGTTAGGTCGGTGTGAAGGATCTCCAGAATGCCCAATCCGCTCTCCTCACACAAGGACAACGGATATTTACACCGGATACTCATACATCCGGTCTTCTGCACAGTATTTGCATACTATTTGTGATTGACTTGAGTCCGGATCTCTGGACCCCGGTTCAGGACAGATCATTGGCACGCCCAGTGGGACCCGATAAAGTTATTCCCATACCCATTGAAAGAACAAGTAATCCTCGATGGAAGGCGAAGTACAAGATTTCATGGAGAATCAACCTGAAGGCAGAACTAACCCCAACGTCTTCAGGAAGCTCAACTTTGATTCTCATGGGGGCAGCTCCAAGAAGATAGTAACAGTGTCTAATCCTGATCCTCGTGATGAGCTGATCAGTCAACTTCAGAGGGAACTCGCTGAATTGCGAAGAGAAAGAAGGCAAACCAAGGATAAATAATCATCTCGCACACGAAACACTCCCCATACAACCGACGGAGAAAAGTCTACCACTCTCTAATACTCGAACATCCCTACGTTTGAGGGAAGAGAACAGACTCATGACTCTGAAATTGAAGCTTCCCGAAGGAAGAGGGAGTCAACGACAGCACCCCCAATAACTTATAAGTTACAAGTTCCTTTTTCAAGGAGACTCATGAGCATCCACATCCCCAAGCACCTTCAAACTACTCAGCCACTTTCCATTGGAAAATACAATGGCGAAACCGATCCTACCAAGCACCTTGATGCTTACGTATTTGAAGCCATGTACTTGGGGGCTGATGAGGATGTAATGTGTCGAATGTTCCCACGGACATTATCAGAAGAGACCCTCGGTTGGTTTAAAGGTCTACCTTCCGGATCTATAGATTCTTGGGCTGAAATGGCAGCTATTTTTGAAACTTACTTTGTCATCTCTAGAGATATGCCCAGGACATCTCATACCCTGGCTCAGATTAAACAAGGCGAAAACGAAGGCTTAAAAGATTTCCTGAAGAGGTTCTACAAGGAAGCTTCCCTGGTTCCTAACCTCACAGAGTCCATTAAGCTGCATATCGTCATTGAGGCATTGCAGCCAGGATCAGCTTTTGCTCTCTCATTAGCAAAGAGCCCTCCAGTAACGTTTGAGGAGTTCAGGAAAAAAGCCTCAAAGTACGTGAGTATAGAGATGCACTTAGAAGCTATAGCTGCAAAGAAAAAGCCATCAACACCACCTTCCCAAACTCAGAAGGGTAAGGAGAAAACGAGGTCAGAACGCATGGAGAGGCCCTTCACCAATCCTGAAGTTAATAACCACTCTCCTCGACCTCGAGAAAGGCAGGTTAATTCCTTCAGCCATTATGCACGACTATCTGCCAAGCCATCTCAGATTTTGAGAGAGGTCGGATGGCCAGCTTTTAGCATCTATGGCGTTAGAAGACCAGCCCCTATGAAAAGACCAGGAAATCCCCGTAAGTATTGTGATTTTCATGAACAGAATGGTCATTCCACTGATGAATGCCAAGCTCTAAAGAACGCGGTTGAGACGCTAATTAGAGAAGGCAAATTAAAGCAATACCTGTTCAAAGAGAAATCCTTTGACAGGGTAGAGCGGAATGAGAAAAGAGAAAGGGATCCAGATGACAAGGATGACAATAACCGTAATCCGGTTAGAAAATTCTCTGCTTCGGAGAAACAAAAGGGTGTGATGACTGATGAAATAGCACATAAAGATAGCATGCCTCAGCAACAGCGTCAAGGCCGACGTGAAGTCATTGACATGATTGCTGGAGGATTCGCTGGAGGAGGAGCTTCAATTACAGCCCGTAAGAATCATCATAGAATGATTCTGTCTGTGCAAGGGAAAGTCAAAGACAATCGCCCTTACAGAGGTGGGGTTAAAGCTCTAATAATCTCTTTCTCCGATGAGGATTTTGGCCCAACCGTTCCTGGTGGTGACGATGCTGTGGTCATCACTGCAGTAATAGCCAACAAGGACGTCCGAAGAATCCTTGTTGACCAGGGAAGTTCCTGCGATGTTATTTTTTATAATTGCTTTGAAAGAATGGGTTTTAAAGACTCAGACTTACAGCCTTATACACAGGAACTAACAGCTTTCAATGGAGCAAAGCAATCAACGAAGGGGTACCTTGACACCTTTATTTCGTTTGAAGGCGAACCAGGGGCCAGAACGGTTAAATCCCGAGTGTTGGTGATCGATGTTAAATCACCATTTAATGGCATCATAGGCCGTCCTACGTTAAATGCCATGGAGGCAGCTGTATCAACTCCACATCTCCTTGTCAAGTTTATTGATAAGGATAATGCTGTTTCATCTATCCGAGGTGATCAAGAGATGGCTAGGTACTGCTACAACCTAAGCCTCAACATGACAAAGCTGGAAGCCTCCAATAAAAAGAGGAAGCTCAATGATTCTGGAGCAGCCGCTGGATCTGTAAGCCTTGTCGACCTGGACCCTAAGGCGGATTTGAACATTGATCCGTCCAACCCATTAAAGCCCACACCGGATGGGGATTCCAGGGACATCATCTTGGGAGATTCTCCAGAAAAGATCACCCATATTAATGACAAGCTAGATACAGAAATGGAGCAGCGACTACTGATGCTCCTGCAAGAATTTAAAGACCTCTTTGCATGGACTGCAGCCGATATGCCTGGCATAGACCCTGCTTTCTGCTGTTATAAATTATTCGTCTATCCAGAGACGAGACCGGTTGCCCAAAAGAAAAGAAGATTGGGACCAGAGAAACAGAAGGCAGCTTGCCAGCAAACTGAGGAATTGCTGAAGGCCGGATTTATCAAGGAAATCCGTTATTCCTCTTGGCTATCGAATGTGGTGATGGTCCGTAAATCCAATGGTAAATGGAGAATGTGCATTGACTATGTGGACCTCAACCGCTGCTGTCCAAAGGATCCTTATCCTCTTCCTAATATAGATCGGATGGTAGATGACTCCTCTGGTTATCAATACCTGAGTTTCATGGATGCTTATTTGGGTTACAACCAGATTCTGATGTGCGAAGAGGATCAAGACAAGACAGCTTTCATAAATGATCGTGGTGTCTTTTGCTATACAGTTATGCCCTTTGGCCTGAAAAATGCTGGGGCCACATATCAGCGTATGATCAACAAGGTTTTTGAGGGTATGCACACCAAACTTGTTGAAGTGTACATTGATGACATAATAGCCAAGACACCGGTTGGAGGCGATCATATTGAAGACCTACGCTAAGTATTTACCCGCTTGAGAGAATTTAACATGAGGCTAAACCCAATGAAATGCACTTTCGCTGTCCCTGCTGGGAAGTTCTTGGGTTTCATGTTAACCCAACGCGGTATTGAAGCCAATCCAGGGAAGTGCCAAACGATTCTAGACATGCAGAGTCCAAAGGATCTGAGAGAAGTCCAATCCCTAAATGGCAAAGTAGCAGCTTTGGCACGGTTCATGCCAAAAATAGCTCATAGGTCACTCCCCCTGTATAAAATACTGAAAAAGTCCAAGAAATTTGAGTGGGGACAGGAACAAGAGAAAGCATTCCAAGAGCTTAAGGAGGTGTTGTCTAAACCTCCCATTCTCACGAAGCCTGACCCCGAAGACACACTCATCCTATACTTGGCTATTTCAGATGAAGCTTTGGGCGTTGCCTTGATAAAAGAAACTCCCGATGGACAGAGACTGGTCTATTTCACTAGCAAAACCTTACAAGGTGCTGAGATCCGGTATCAAAAAATCAAGAAGGCCGTCCTCGCTGTTGTTTGGGCCTCTCGACGGCTACGTCCGTACTTTCACGCCCATCCAATCATAGTAAGAACGGATTTACCACTCCGCTCTGTATTAATCAAGCCCGATCTCGCTAGGAGGATGATCAAGTGGTCTATTGAACTCTCTGAGTTTGATATATCCTATTGAACTGGTCTGGACCAGGGTCTAGGATCCGGTGTGGGACCAGCCACAAGATTATAGGTGTTTTTAGGGTTTGCACACCGGAACAGTGTGTATCCGATGTATTAATCCGGTCTCTCAGTGGGAGAGGCCGGTCTTGTTGTCCTAGAGATCCTTCACACCAACGTTTCGCGTTGCAGGGGAGCGAAAGGTGGTGCCACCTGCGAAGATTCTCCGACGCTCAAGTTAGAAGAGTGTAAGAACTCAGTGAATACTCAAGCGAAGTAACAGTAAAAATGTGAGATAGAACAACGATACCATGCATGTGTATTAAAATGAGCTACTTATAGTTGTACGTGAGAAAATGAGTCGTTGGATACAGGTGGGTCCCCTAGCTTCTGATAGCGTGTATATTATGTCAATCAGGGTGGCTCAACACTCAGAGTGTGTCAGGAGGGTAGGTCAATTATCAGAGTACGATCCTCTAGGAAAAGGAGAGGATAATCACCTTTTCCGCATAATCTGCTGACACATCCACTTGCTTTCTACGGCCATTGATGTGACATATTTTGCTACATACAGTATCTTCGCTGATAAGTTATTAGGGGCTCTTATCTTGCTGTGACTGAAAAGCCAACAGTTATGTAAATGTTATGTGAAAATGAACAAAGATCCGTTATAGAGAAAATAAGTGGGGCAGTCGTGAGATGAGGACGGACGGCCAGACATCGGATATCCAGTGTGGTAAAGTTGAACCAGGACACCGGTTTTCCTTATATGAGGCCATTCTGACGTCACAAGATTGGGGGCCGGTATCCAGACCGGATCATCTGTCCCCTAGCTTGTATGAGGGACTGTTAAGTTGCTCATATGAGCTACACAACTCTAGAGAAGTCTGGATGCCGGTGGTACATTCTGGAAGGTCTCTGGAAGCTCTGTGGCGTCCGCTCTAATAAACGAGTGATCGCTCTTCTCGCGTTGCATACAACGGATTCAGACAGCATAAAATAAATGATTGAAATCCCAAGGGTCTTTGAGAATCGAAACCCTTGGTATTCGAAAAGTGGTTGAAGGCATTAAATGCGCAAGGCATGATTGGACAGTAAATGCATTTTTTGCGCACGAGCCATCATTACCCAAGAGTGTAACCGTCGATTGGGCTTATTGGGCCTGGATTCAAACTGAAAAGGGGGGCCCATTTTGCCAAAATGTTTACTAAAACGTTACCATTTTCGCGCTCGTACGTGACGAAACGACGAAGTCATTTTAATTTGAAAAGGTTGTGTTTTGATGCAAGCCTTGTGACCTTCGACGAAACACTGTGCCTCTTCGTTACCTATAAAAGGGACTCTTAGCAGATTTTGGAATCCACTCTTGTTTTCAAGCTTAGAGAACCTCTACTCAAATTTCTTTGGAATTTCTCTGTCGTCTTCAAACTTCTCAAAGATCTTCTTCCTTTAGGTAACCTCCCTTTCCTTCAACTTCTTGCAATTTTTGTTCATTCTATTTCCACCATGCGCCCTAGAGCAGGCCACGCTGGTCCTTCAAACAGGGGGAATTTTGGCTCTCGTGCCCCCCTTAGCCACCGTGGTGGGAGGATTCCAGCGAATCCTCCTGTGGCTGGGCCTCGTCGCTCAGAGAGAGCTGAAGCTTCTTCCTCACGAGCGTCCTCTTCCCAACGTCGCTCTGAGGTTCCCCTTGACTCGAGGGCTACCAGCCGCTCTGATGAAGGGTCAAGTGCTGAAGGTTACCTCTCTGACGATGTTGCTTTTTACCACAGTACATACGCGTTCCACCGAGCCTGCACTACTATGGACCTTCCAGGACGTGGAAAAACACCAGTTCTCCGTTCTGCTGAAGGGTGTGTCAACGTTGTGGCACACCGGCTTGACTGGGAGAAACTCAACAGGGAGAAACCCTACTGCTGGGTGGAGGAGGAATTCCTAGAGATCCCTTCGCACCATGCGAGTGAGGAGGAATGCACGGTTTCTTTCCGCTGCAAAATATATTCAGATAAAAAGTACAAGGCGCGATACGCTGTGCTGGCACCACGCCCCTCTGAGAGAGTGTGCCACAGCATCCCTGATGAGAGGTCGGTCTACATGTATGACTTCGTCTTCTTGAAGTTGGGAGTATGCTTCCCCATGACGGAATTCCAGATGGCCGTCCTGCGCTTCCTAGACTGCGCCTCTACACAACTTCATCCCAATGGTTGGGGTCTAGTCCGGGCTCTGGAGGTTCTGGGGGAGCATTTCAACTTCTCCGCCACTGTGGCCAAACTGTTTCACTATTGCCAGGTGGTCCACCGTGCTAATAAGAAGGGCGGCCTTGGGTTCATTACTCTCCGTAGTGACTCAAGGGTGATAAATTTCAAGTCTTATACGGAATCCGCGAAGGTGGATGGACGCTCCTTCAAGCACTACTACACGCGGGTCCGTATTCAACCAAATAAGCCGGTCTTCTGGCGAAACAAGGAGGGATTTACCAAGTTTCCTCTCAGCTGGACGCACGAGCATTTTCTCCTTATGAGCCATGCTTATTACACAGATGAGAGTGAACTCTCCTCTCACTCTGTTGAGGTCTTGAGCGCCATGCAGACGGCCTCGAAGACCCTCAAAGGATTTTCCAGCAGGCTCCTCTTGGCCGAGGACGACATCCGAAATGCCTACCTCCGTAATATCCGCTCTTACTTTGTCTGTATTGTATAATTATTCCGCTCTAATTATTTTTTCTTCTTATGTGCTAACTCGACCTTTCTTGTTTTGCAGAACAAATCGAAAGAGCCTGCCCAGAGATGTTGTCGTTAAGGACCATGATGGCTGACGATGATTCCTCCTCAGAGGAGAATGAGATCCAGGCGAAGAGGAACGCCACCAAAACTCCCCTCATTCCCCTAACCTCTGTAGTGGGTGATGAGGTTCCACTCTTTGATGAGGAGGAAACAGAAGATCCAGCTGAAGCCACTGGAGCGGGTGACGAGGAGGCCGTCCCAGAGAAGAAGACGAAAAAGAGGCATCTTGTAAAAAAGGCAGATCAGGAAAAGCCCTCCTCTGATGACCCTGTGAAGAAGCGTCAGAGGACGGTCGAAGAAACTGAATTGAAGAAGGACAAAGGAAAGAAACCCGTTCCTGAATCCTCCACCCCTTCTTCACAGAATGCTTCAGAGCCGGACTCTGGGAATGGTCCTCCTCCGGCGTTTGAGCCTCCGCGTGAGTCCTTCCTCTCTCCTTACTTGTGGTTTCAGGGGTCCATGCCTCCCACTCTTCCAAAGGCACGATATTGCCTCCGCCCTTCCCTCGACGCTGCTGGGGTTCGAGGTGCTTGTAAGGCCGGGCGTTGGCAACTGGATGAACTGTCCGGCCTCCTTGATTCCCTGAGCGAGAAGGCAGATTATATGGATCAGGTTGAAAAACTTGAAACCGAACTCGCGGTGAAGGAGAAATGGGCGACCAAGCAAGCTGAAGTTCATAGGGGCGTGGAGTCAGAATTGAAGAAAACCAAAGAGACGCTCCAGAGGAAAACTGAAGAGGCAAGCCAAGTTCATTTTGCGAACAAGGCTCTAGAGCGGGAAGTTGCCGACCTCCAGAAACAGAACAAAACCATACCCCTCCTTGAAGAAGAATTACAACTGGAGAAAAAGAGATCGGCTAAGCTTGCTGACGATCTCAAAATTATGGAGGACGGTCGCAACAAAGACCTTGGGGAGTGGGAAAGCCTTCGGAAGGAGATGCAAGCCCAAATTGAGGAACTCAAGAAGGGTGGTGCGAGTGCTGGGCCTTCAGAAGAGGATTTTGCCAAGGTTCAAAGAAGATTAGCTGCTGCGAAGGCCAAGGCTGCCAAAGCCTTGGAGATATGCAAAAATGTGGCGTATGAATCTTTCGGCATGGCCCTTCGTCAAGTTTATTATCGTAACCCCGGAGTGCAGCTGAATTTGTACAGATTGGATCCGTTCTTCGAATTCCATGGGGGAAAACTTGTCAAAGTGCATAAGGACGGCTCGCATCATGAACCCCGTGCATCTCTGTACGAACTGCCGCCCCTTCCAGAAGGTCAAAGTATGGAGCCGACAACGTCCACCGCTGCCCCTGGAGCTGAAACGCAGGAAGGTGCCCAAACTGGAGCAGAGGACAAGATGGAGAAGACAGGAGTGCCCACTGCGGAGGATCAGGCACCGGCCCCTTAATTTAAGCTTTATTCATAGCTGTGTACTGGGATCAGCTCCAACTTTAACTATTTTGTAACCTGAATAATTTCTTGTTTTGGAAATAAAATTCACTGTTGCTTCTCTTCAACTGCTTGTGTCGAATGTATGATTGTTGGATAACTTAGTGCTATACAAAACACTTTATTGTTTTCAATGCTTTGTGAATCCGTTCTGTGTGGTTACCTAGCCGCTTAAAGTGTAACAAAGAAGCGACAATTAAGTTAAAGCATGCCCTGTCCCCAAGTGTAAGTACATTGGGGAAGGGAAATTTTATCTCAAGAATTACCTTTTAATTTCTTAAAAAGATAGAAATGCTCATCTGTCCCCGAAGATGTAGAGCGTGTACGTTAGCGTTCAACCGCTCTGGGGTGGATATTCCACAATTGAGGATGGACATTGCCTTTGAATTTTGGTATAGCTTTGGCAAGGGTAAACTTTACGCCTTTCTCTTGAGGTTCGGTTTGGTCCTACACCTCAAGTCTTCATACGGTGTTCGGTTCGATCCCACTAACCGTACTTGGAATTCGATGCAATCCTACAATCCAAGCCTTCAACACGGGGTTCGGATCAGGGCTAATCCTGAACCTACTGCGCCCGTTACTCGGGGTTCGGCGTGGTTTTCTGTATGAACCGGCCTACTGCGCCCAAGCCTTCGCATGGGGTTCGGTTTGTGGCCTTAAGGAAGGACCAGCCCTACAACCCATGTTGTCTTCGAATGGGGTTCGGTTTGTGGCCTTGAAAAAGGACCAGCCCTACAACCCATGTTGTCTTCGAATGGGGTTCGGTTTGTGGCCTTGAAAAAGGACCAGCCCTACAACCCATGTTGTCTTTAAATGGGGTTCGGTTTGTGGCCTTGAAAAAGGACCAACCCTACAACCCATGTTGTCTTCGAATGGGGTTCGGTTTGTGGCCTTAAAAAAGGACCAGCCCTACAACCCATGTTGTCTTCAAATGGGGTTCGGTTTGTGGCCTTGAAAAAGGACCAGCCCTACAACCCATGTTGTCTTCGAATGGGGTTCGGTTTGTGGCCTTGAAAAAGGACCAGCCCTACAACCCATTCCACCTCAAGGAGTTACATCGTCAAAACACACGATGTGTGATTGAGATCATCCGTCCTGAGGGGTCTTCATCAGTTCCTCGAGGAGTTATATCATCAACTACAGAATTGGTAGTTGAGTTCATCCGTCCTGAGGTGTATGCGTATTAAACTACGGCTATAAATCACAACACATAAGAAAAGTGAGAATGATAGGGCGGTTAAAATGTATTCTCATTAAAATTGAAAGTACATTACATGAAGAGCGTAGTTGGGGTCATGCCTCATTAAAACCTTCTTGAGAAAACCCAAAGGGAAAAAACTCAAGTAAGGAAAAAGAGTACACGCCGTCTTACCAACTAGCTGTAATAAGCACGTAAGTTCTGAGTGTTCCATTTGTTGCGGATTGGAGTTCCATCAAGTTCTTCCAACCGGTATGACCATTTTCCAGTCACTTCAGAAACTCTATAAGGACCTTCCCACGTCGGCGCTAGCTTTCCTTGGTGAGCGAACTTATTCCCCACACTTGCCTTTCTCAAAACAAGATCTCCGGTGTTGAAAGCTCTGTACTGGACACGTTTATTATACCGGAGTGCTGCCTTTGCTTTTATTGCCTGATCTCTGACAAAAGCCTTTTCCCTTAACTCCTGGAGGACGTCCAGTTTTGATGCCAAATTGGCGTTGTTATCTTCAGCTAAAAAATACTCCACACGAGCCGATCTTGTTTGTAGCTCCACTGGAATCATCGCCTCAACCCCGTACGTCAGCCGGTATGGGGATTCGTTAGTTGAAGAATGAGGCGTAGTGCGGTATGCCCATAAAACATGACATAGCTGGTCGGTCCATCCTCCCTTTGCTTCTCCCAGACGCTTCTTCAACCCCTTTAGCACTTCTCTATTGGCTACCTCCGCTTGTCCATTGGTTTGGGGGTGTTCAACAGACGAAAATATCTGGATTATCCTCAGTCCTTCAAGCAAATCCATGAACTTTTTGTCTGTAAACTGGGTGCCGTTGTCAGTCACAATCCGCCCTGGCACCCCGAATCGAGCTATGACATTTTTATACACGAAACGTCTTGTTCGCGCAGAAGTGATATGCACTACTGGTTCTGCCTCGATCCACTTGGTGAAGTAGTCTACCCCCACGATCAAATATTTGATACCTCCTGGCGCAGTGGGGAATGGACCCAAAATATCAAGACCCCACTGGTAGAACGGCCAAGGTACAACAGATGAGGACAGCTCTTGGGCCGGTGTATGGTAGAGATTGGAGAATTTTTGACAAGCGTCGCACTTCCTAACAAAATCTGCAGAATCCTGCTTCACAGTGGGCCACTAATATCCAGCCCTGAGGACTTTTCTTATTAAGCTTCGGCCCCCAGCATGGTGCCCACATTGCCCCTCGTGCACTTCCTCCAAAACCGCTTGAACCTCGTCCTCTCTCAAACACAAAAGATATGGGACAGAGAATCCCCTTTTGTAGAGAACACCATCAACCATAGTAAAATATGGCAGCTCCCTCTTCACTCGTCTCCTCTCCTTCTCATCAGTGGGAAGTTGACCATCAGCCAGATAGCAAATATAGGGGATGACCCAAGAATCCTCATATGGATAGCTCACCATGACAACATTCAGAGAAGGGTACAAAGGTATGCTGGGTGATGTCAAAGTGCTTTGAACTACCGTTGTTGTGCTGCCGGGCTGCTTTGTACTTGCAAGTCTTGACAAGATGTCCGCCCTGGTGTTTTCCTCTTTGGGCACATGTTTGAACTCTAAAACTTCAAACCTTCCCTTCAACTCATTAACACAATTCAAGTACAATTGAAGTTGCGGCTCCTTTGCTTGGTACTCCCCCTGGATCTACGAAATCACCAATTGAGAATCACTGCACAGTGTGACTGCTGATGCTCCGATGTCAATCGCCGCACGGAGACCGGCTAAGCATGCTTCGTATTCAGCCTGGTTGTTGGAGGTTTTGAAATTGAATCGGAGGGAAATTTCTAGGTGCACACCATCATCACTTTCTACCACAACACCTGCTCCACAACCTTTGCTATTCGACGATCCATCAACGTAAATGGTCCAATGCGCTCGAGGAGTGGAAGGGTCCGCCCCAGTCATCTCCACAACAAAGTTAGCCAACACTTGCGCCTTGATGGCTCCTCGAGGCTCATACGAAATTTCAAATTCAGACAACTCGATAGACCATTTTATCATCCTCCCGGCGAGGTCGGGCTTGCTGAGCACTGAACGGAGAGGCAAATCCGTTCTCACCAGTACTGGGTGTGCATGGAAATAGGGCCTCAACCGTCGTGATGCCCACACGACTGCTAGAGCAGCTTTCTCAATCTTCTGATACCTTCCTTCCGCTCCCTGAAACGTCTTACTAGTGAAGTACACCGGCCTCTGCCCTTCAGGGGTTTCTTTAACCAAGGCCACGCCTAGGGCCTCATCAGATATTGCTAAATACAAGATCAACGTCTCACCAGGATCAGGCTTAACCAGTATCGGTGGACTCGAGAGAACGGCCTTGAGTTGCTGGAAGGCTTGTTCCTGCTCCTCTCCCCATTCAAAACTCTTGTGTTTCTTCAACGCCTTATACAAGGGAAGGGATCTGTGTGCCATCCTGGGCATGAAGCGAGCCAGTGCGGCTACCTTCCCATTCAATGATTGGACCTCCCTCAGGCTCTTGGGGCTCTGCATATCCAGGATTGCTTGACATTTCCAAGGGTTAGCCTCAATGCCCCGTTGGGTCAACATGAATCCCAAGAATTTCCCAGCTGGAACGGCAAAGGTGCATTTTAAGGGGTTTAATCTCATGTTGTACTGTCAAAGCCTAGTGAAAACTTGGCGCAGATCTTCAATGTGGTCTCCTCCAGCGGGCGTTTTGGCTATAATATCATCGATATAAACTTCGACCAGCCTGGTGTGCATCCCTTCAAAGACTTTGTTAATCATGCGCTGATAGGTAGCGCCGGCGTTCTTCAATCCAAAAGGCATGACGGTGTAGCAGAAAACACCGCGGTCATTGATGAAGGCAGTTTTCTCTTGGTCTCCCTCCCACATCGGAATCTGGTTATACCCCGAATAAGCATCCATGAAACTGAGGTACTGGTAACCAGATGAATCATCCACCATGCGATCAATGTTGGGCAGGGGATATGGATCCTTGGGGCAGCAACGGTTAAGATCCACATAATCTGTGCACATTCTCCATTTGCCATTAGCTTTCTGCACCATAACCACATTAGAAAGCCAAGATGAGTAGCGTATCTCCCTTATAAAGCCTGCTTTCAACAACTCCTCTGTCTGCTCACAAGCTGCCCTCTGCTTCTCTGGTCCCAACCTCCTCTTCTTCTGGGCCACCGGTCTTGTTTCAGGGTACACGGCAAGCTTGTGGCAACAGAAATCAGGGTCCATCCCAGGCATGTCTGCTGCTGTCCATGCGAAAAGATCCTTGAACTCCTGCAGAAGGGCTAATAAGCGTTGCTCCATAACAAACTCCAGCTTATCATTGATGTGCGTGACCTTCTCTGGGGAATCCCCTAAGACAACATCCCTGGAACCACCATCCGGTGTGGGCTTAGAGGGATTGAGTAGATCAATCTTCAATTCCGCTCTGGGGTCCAGATCAATTAGACTGATAGACCCTGCCGCTGTTCCTCCGTCGTTCAGCTTCCTCTTCTTGTTGAATGCCTCCAACTTGACCATGTTGAGGCTCAGGTTATAACAATATCGAGCCATCTCCTGATCACCACGGAGAGAGGACACACCGTTGTCCTTGTCAATGAATTTGATCAAGAGGTGAGGAGTGGACACGATTGCTTCCATCGCATTCAATGTTGGACGGCCTATGATACCGTTGTATGGGGATTCTACATCAATCACCAGGATTCTTGACTTGACTGTTCTCGCACCAGGCTCTCCTTCAAAAGAAATCAGGGTGTCAAGATACCCCTTGGTGGGTTGTTTGGCTCCATTAAACGCTGTGAGTTCTTGCGTGTAGGGTTGTAAATCTGCATCATTGAAACCCATTCGTTTGAAACAATTATAAAAGATAACGTCACAAGAACTTCCCTGATCGACGAGGATCCTCTTGACATCCTTGTTGGCTATGACTACCACGATAACTACTACATCATCACCTCCTGGAATTGTTGGGCCAAAATCATCATCAGTAAATGACACCGTCGGAGCTGCCATACCGTCCCTGAAAGGACGGTTATCCCTTGGTTTGCCCTGGACAGACAGAATCATCCTGTGGTGATTCTTCCGTGCTGTGATCGATGCTCCTCCTCCCGCAAATCCTCCAGCTATCATCTCAATCACTTCTCGTCTGCCCTGCCTCTGCTGCTGGGGCATGTTATTTTGCTGGGCATCTCCAGCAATCACTACTCCCTTCTGCTTTTCGGCTGCAGTGAACTTCCTTGCTGGATTACGTGCATTGTCATCTTCGTCATCAGGATCTCTACTCCTTTTTTCCATCCTCTAAGGCTCGTCTACAGATTTCTCCTTGAACAAATACTACTTCAGCTTTCCTTCTCGGATGAGAGTTTCCACCGTATTCTTTAATGCCTTGCACTCGTCAGTATTGTGTCCTGTCTGTTCATGGAAAGTGCAATACTTACGTGGGTTACCACCCCTCTTGACTGGGGCTGGTTTCCTTATTCCAAAGACGTTCAACGTTGGCCAACCAACCTCCCTCATGATTTGTGAATGCCTGGTGTTCAACGGAGCATAGTTGTCGAATGATGATACACGCCTATCTCGTGGATGCGGGTGAGCGTTTACAAAGTCTTCTCTAAAGGCATGCTTCTCAGGCCTCACTCTCTCCTTTTCTCTCCGTGGCTGCTGAGTGAGCGCTGAAGGCTTCATTCTTGTTGCAGTTGCCTCTAGATGTATCTCTATGCCCACGTACTTGGAAGCTTTCCTTCGAAACTCCTCGAAGGTTGTTGGGGGGCTCTTTGCCAAAGATAGGGCAAAGGCTGAACCAGGCTGAAGAGCTTCCACTATAATATGGAGTTGTATGGCCTCCGTGAGGTTAGGGACCAAAGCTGCCTCCTTATAAAACCTTTTCAAGAACTCCTTAAGAGTTTCAGTTTCTCCCTGCCTTATCTGTGCCAGGGTGTGAGAAGTTCTTGGGATATCCCTGGAGATGACAAAATGGCTTTCAAATGCAGCAGCCATTTCCTCCTAAGAATCTATAGATCCTGAGGGTAAGCTTTTAAACCAGCTGAGAGCTTCCTCCATCAGCGTTCTTGGGAACATCCTGCACATAACATCTTCATCTGCTCCCAAATACATAGCTTCATACACATAAGCATCCAAATGCTTAGTGGGGTCAGTTTCTCCATTATACTTCCCTATCGACAGTGGCTGAGTTGTTTGCAAATGTTTCGGGATGGTAACGTTCATCAGCCTTCTTGAGAAAGGGACACTGAGCTTGTACGTCCCTGAAGTCACCACCGCCTGCTCCCTTCTCCTGGTACTGACTCTATCACTAGAGTCTTGAGTCTGCTCTCTCTCTTCATACGTGGGGATCTTCGAATACTGGAGGGTTGTAGATCTATCCCTCGCTGATGCATGATGAGCATCCTCTGTATGGGACGCTGCCCTATCCCCAGCTCCTCCTCTCTCCCGTTTCAACTCCATCAGCTCCTCCCTGAGTTGCCTGATAACCTCATCGCGAGGGTCAGGCGTTTGTACTTGCACCATCCTCCGGGTTTGAGTTACAGGGGACTCGAAAACGAGTCTCCTTCCAGTCTGTTGATGGGTCACATCCTCCACATGACCATCAATGAAATCTCTCCCATCACCTTCTATCGTGACAACCAAACTTCTGCGAAAATGGGAATAACTCTAACGAGTCCCACCGGGCGTGCCAATGAACTGGTCTGGACCGGGGTCTAGGATCTGGTGTGGGACCAGCCATAAGATTATAGGTGTTTTTAGGGTTTGCACACCGGAATAGTGTGTATCCGATGTATTAATCCGGTCTCTCAGTGGGAGAGGTCGGCCTTGTTGTCCTGGAGATCCTTCACACCAACGTTTCGCGTTGCAGGGGGGCGAAAGGTGGTGCCACCTGCGAAGATTCTCCGACGCTCAAGTTAGAAGAGTGTAAGAACTCAGTGAATACTCAAGCGAAGTAACAATAAAAATGTGAGATAGAACAACGATACCATGCATGTGTATTGAAATGAGCTACTTATAGTTGTACGTGAGAAAATGAGTCATTGGATATAGGTGGGTCCCCTAGCTTCTGATAGCGTGTACATTATGTCAATCAGGGTGGCTCAACACTCAGAGTGTGTCAGGAGGGTAGGTCAATTATCAGAGTACGATCCTCTAGGAAGAGGAGAGGATAATCACCTTTTCCACATAATCTGCTGACACATCCACTTGCTTTCTGAGGCCATTGACGTGACATATTTTGCGACATACAGTATCTTCGCTGATAAGTTATTAGGGGCTCTTATCTTGCTGTGACTGAAAAGCCAACAGTTATGTAAATGTTCTGTGAAAATGAACAAAGATCCGTTATAGAGAAAATAAATGGGGCAGTCGTGAGATGAGGACGGACGGACAGACATCGGATATCCGGTGTGGTAAAGTTGAACCAGGACACCGGTTTTCCTTATATGAGGCCATTTTGACGTCACAAGATTGGGGGCCGGTATCCAGACCGGATCACCTATGAACCTCGAAGCGCTATTAAAGCTCAAGTACTGACTGATTTTATTGTGGAAATGACAAGGACGGATCCAGATACCCCTCGTGTCCATTGGACTATTTACGTTGATGGTTCATCGAACCAAAGGGGCTCTGGAGCAGGTGTAGTCCTTGAAAGTGATGACGGAGTGCACCTGGAAATCTCCCTTCGCTTTAATTTCAAAACATCCAACAACCAAGCTGAATACGAAGCTTGTTTGGCCGGACTGAGAGCTGCAATTGACATCGGAGCCTCTGAGGCGATGCTCTGCAGTGACTCACAACTGGTGATTTCACAGATCCTGGGAGATTATCAGGCTCGCGAACCTCAACTCCAATTATACTTAAACTGTGTCAAGGAGTTGAGAGAGAAATTCTTGAAAATGGAATTCAAACATGTTCCACGCGAAGAGAATACTAGAGCAGATATACTCTCCAGATTAGCAAGCACCAAACGACCAGGTAGCACCACTACACTGGTTCAAAGCACACTAACGTCGCCCAGCATTCCTCTTTTCCCTTCTCTAAATGCCATAATGACTAGCTCCTTTTATGGAGACACATGGATGGCCCCCTACATCCGTTATTTGGCTGATGGGCAGCTGCCTACGGATGAGAAGGAAAAGACAAAGATAAGGAGGGAATTACCATATTTCACCATGATCGATGGTAATCTTTACAGGAGGGCGCTCTCCGTGCCTTACTTGATTTGTCTTAAAGAGAATGAAGTGCAAGACGTGATGGAGGAAGTGCATAAAGGACAATGTGGACACCACACCGGAGGAAGAAGTTTAATGCGAAAGATCCTCAGGGCTGGATACTGGTGGCCCACGATGAAGCAAGACTCCATTGACTTCGTTAAAAAATGCGACGCTTGCCAAAAATTCTTTAATCTTCATCACACACCAGCAGAAGAACTCTTCACATCCGCTGTTCCATGGCCCTTCTACCAATGGGGATTGGATATTCTGGGCCCCTTTCCAACTGCTCCTGGGGGCATCAAATATCTCATTGTAGGGGTCGATTATTTCACTAAGTGGATAGAAGCAGAGCCGGTGGTACATATTACTTCAGCCCGAACTCGTCGTTTCATGTATGAAAACATTATAACACGATTCGGGGTCCCAGCACGAGTTGTCACAGATAATGGCACCCAATTCACGGATAGAAAATTCACAGATTTACTCGAGGGGTTAGGAATAACCCAAATATTCTCATCCGTCGAACATCCCCAAACCAACGGCCAAGCTGAAGTGGCCAACAGAGAGGTGCTGAAAGGACTAAAGAAACGCCTTGGTGAAGCCAAGGGCGGATGGACAGACCAGTTGTGTCACGTCCTGTGGGCATATCGGACAACGCCTCATTCTTCTACCAACGAATCCCCATATCGCCTCACATACGGGGTAGAGGCAATGATACCCGTGGAATTGCAAATTGCTTCCACAAGGGTCAAATACTTCTCTGAAGAGAACAATAACGCTAATTTGGCGTCAGAAATGGATGTCATACAAGAACTCAGAGAAGATGCATTCATCAGAGATCAGGCTATCAAAGCCAAAGTTTCTCTCCGATACAACAAACGAGTTCAATCAAGGACTTTCAACGTCGGAGATTTGGTTTTGAGAAAAGCAAGTGTAAGGAACAAATTCGCTCATCAAGGCAAACTAGCCCCAAACTGGGAAGGCCCATACAGGGTATCCGAGGTTGCTGGCAAAGGCTCTTACCGCCTTGAGAACCTTGATGGCACTCCAATCCAAAATAAGTGGAATACCCAAAACTTGCGCATGTATTATAGCTAGCTGCTGGAACGATACATACTCTCCTATCGTCATTTTAAACTGAATACTGGAGAAATTATTTTCCCAGCTATGCTTTCATTGTAATTCGTATTTTTGATTTAATAAGAATCTCATACAACAATTTAACTATTTTCGAGTTTTTCTTATGCTGTGATTTTCAGTTTATCCGGCGTACAGAAGCATATTCAGGACGGATGATCTCAACTACCTATTCTGTAGTTGACGATGTAACTCTTCGAATATGTGCAGCGTACAAGAGCATACTCAGGACGGATGATCTAAATTACCCATTCTATAATTGACGATGTAACTCGTCGAGTATGTGTAAGAAACTGAAGGCCCGGATTGTAGGATTAAACCGAACTCTGGGTACGGTTAGTAAGTTTGGCTGAACACCGGTGAAGACCTGGGCTGTAGGATTAAACCGAACCTCAGGAAATGGGTTGTAGGATTGAACCGAACCCCATTCCAAGAACGGTAAAAGGGTAAAACCCAACACCGTATTGAAGGCTTGGGCGCAGTAAGCTGGTTCTTCTTCAAGACCACGCTGAACCCCAAGTAACGGGCGCCGTAGGTTCAGGATTAGCCCTGATCTGAACCCCGTGTTGAAGGCTCGGATTGTAGGATTAAACCGAACTCTGAGTACGACTAGTAGGATTGACCGAACGTCGGTGAAGAATCGTCAGTGGGTAAAACCAAAGACCGATTAAAGGAGTGGATTGTAGGGTTAAACCGAACTCCAAATACAAGTAAGTTATACTGAACTCCAAATTAATACTCTCTTTTGAAGTTCCTTATTTGGAAGTTTTATAGCTTTAAATTCTAAATCATCAATTCTTCAGTCAGAAATGCTCAATTGAAACCTGACTCATGAACTCCGACCCAAAAACAATTCATTCGGGTACGCCACAATCTGAGGCATATTCACCTGAAACCTTTCAGTCGGAAATATTTACATTCGGAATTATCAAATAGAGGAATTTCTACTCGAAGTCCTCACTCTTAAGAACTCTCACGTGAAAGTATCACTCAGAGTTTGTTCAAAGTACTGATCACCCAATAATACTGGGGGATAGTATCAACAGTTAACGAATATCTTGAGGAATGAACTCTTAGTGAAACGTTCTCATAATTATTTCCCCTCAAGATTAACATTACAAGTCGTTCTCATGACAATAACATGTTCAATCACAACGGCGATCCCTATTATGATATTTATGACCAAAAGGCCTGATTTTCAGGAAGCAAGATACGCTTTCTACCAGGCTTTTATATCAAATTATTCATACTTGACAAAAGATACTCTATCTTTTCTGTCAAATCAAGTCTTTGGCTATCAAAACGCCTATACATGAAAAACGATAGTTATATGTCTCTATCCGTTCTTCATCCCGCATGTAAAAATCCGGAATGATTTAATACACATGCAATCCTTCTATTAAAGTTATTTTCAACTAAATAAGCATATAAAGGCAAATGGTTCTTTTATTGATCAAATGGAAGATTACATGAAGAAATTTGTTTAGTAATCCAGAGCTGATCCCAGAAGGCATTATTTCTTCTGACTTGTATCTCCTTCCTTCCCTTTGCCTTTATCTCCGGTCTTGCCTTCATTAACGCTAGAGCTTGTTCCTGTACTTCTAAGCTTCAGGAGAGAAGGTCCCATTGATTGGCCTTCAGGTAAAGGAGCAAACTTGTATGGGGTGTTAGGCGGATCCTCATGACGGTCTTTAACAATGGCCACCAGTTTCCCTTGGTGAAACTCATAGAATGGATCCATACCATTCAAATTAAGTGCCACCTTGGGATTCCTATATTGAACTTGACGAACTGCCAACCTGAAAGATTCCTTGACTGCTTGATCATACATATCTACAGCCTCAGCCAATTCTGCTTTCAAGGTTTTGACTTCGTCAGTCGAATCCGCCAACTTTAAGAGCAGCTCTTTCTCCTTACGCGACCAATCTTCTGCTCCTTGAGAGTAGACAATCTTAGCCTCCTTCAGCTTTTCTCCCAGCTTCGAAGAACGTTCCTTCTCCGTACAAAGGCTGGCATGGAGGTCGAAATTGATTTTCTTCTGGTCAAGTACTTGGACTTCCAACTCCTTGGTAAGATACTTCAGTCTGGCAATTTCCTCATCCTTCTTATATCCTTCATCTTTGGAAGCCTCTAATCTACTTTCTAAACGGAGGATGTTTGCCTTATCCTTAGCAGCAGCAATGCTAAGGTCGTTAACCTTTCCAACCAATGAACTGAGCCTTTCATTGTCTTCTGAAAGCTTACGAACTGACTTCAGAAGACCGGATAACTCTGCCAAATGCTTCTGTCTGGCATCGCAAGCTTTGATTACTTCTCCGCTCTCCAATGAAGGCTTCAGCTTGTACGGAGATTCAGGAACGCTCTCAGGAACAGAACCCTCATATACAAGGTATTGAGCAAGACCGGAATTACCTTCAGGAGGGCAGGGAGCTTTAGGTGCAAAGTAAGTTGTTATTGGTTTTGCACCAAAAGTAATCACGTTGCCTGGGGCATCCGGAGTGTGCCCTTCCACTTTCTTTCCCTTAGAAGGCTCCGGATCAGCAGCCCCTTTCGAAGTTTTTGGTTTCTTGGGAGAAGGTTGAGGTTCCGAGGTCTTGGAGGAATCACGTTTTGTCTTTTTCCTTCTCTCTCCGACCTTCACAACCGCAACCTCAGGGGTTGGTTTCTCAGATCCGCCCTCTAGCAAGGGAATATCGTCACCAGCAGACGAAGTCAGTATTATGGTCTCAGCGGTAGCCTTCTTAGAATTCCGTTTTGCCTGAATGTCATTTTCAGCCGCAACGGAGCTCTCTCCAGCTTTAAGCCCTTTTAACTTATTCATCTCTGGTGACTTCGTCTCGATTTCAACTGCAAAACCAAATAACACAATTAGAGATCGAAGATTTCGAAACATGATATATAAAAGCATGAAAAATGGCAGGAAAATTACGTAAATATTCCTCGCGGGTAGACTTTGACCCTAGCAAACGCCTGCAGGAGAAAAATTTATGCGAGGCGGTATATGACTGAAGAGCGGAAAGAACAGAAACCGAAGATGGGCTCAATTCATCTTCCTCAGTGTAATACGCCTGGGAGGTTAATAAGAAATGCTCATGCGTCTAGGCTACAGGAAATTTCGGAATCCCATCTTCAGTTAACCAAAAAACTGGTTCGTTAGGCTGGACACTGATCTTCGTAAAGTAAGATTTAAAAGAACGACCATCAACTTTAGCGGAGTCAGTGTAAGACTCAAAGTTGATGATCTTGGAGAGAGTCCGGAGGGTTATCAAACTCACTCCCCCTTCTCCTTATTCGCACGACGGACCACTTGGGAGAAATAGAAGAGCATAGCCACCGTCAGTTTAAAGTTAAAGTGCTCCCCAAGCACTTCAAGAGAACGGACCAACCCCCATCCGTTGGGGTGAAGCTGCGAAGGGGCGCAGTCCAAAAATCTCAGAACCCCCATCTGAAACTTTATGAAGGGGAAGCGCACACCTAGATTCAGAAACAGAAAGTCATACATATATATGGACCTTTCGTCCGGTGTATGACATATCCGTTCTGTTGGAAGCGGAGCAAACACCATAAATTGAAACCTGCACTCCTCCTTCTTGAAGACTGTAAAGCGCGGCTCTAATTCTGCTCCGTCCTCCCGAGCGTGAATGGACGGTGTTTCATGAAATTCCTCAGCCACCCAGCTGAATGGACGCTTCTGTTGGAATTTCACCTAATCAATCCGGTGTGCAACTACATTGCATAATCCGGAAACTGTCTTCATTATGTATTATTGAAAGGGTGCTTCCCCACCAGATGTTCTTCCTCCAGTTGTCTTCTTTACTGCCATTGTAAAAGCTTTCACGCTGCGGTAAAAATCCACATCGTCAGAGAGGTATAAATCAGCACTCTCAGCACTCTCACTAGAGGAGGATTCCGAAGAGGGTATTATCACCCTTTGCCTTTGATACGGCGACGCCTCCCTCTCCATGTATAGTGGCTTCGATTGGAAGATCACTGGGATCCTCCCACCACGAACTGAGGGGTTTCGAGTTAAGGCCTTTCCTCCTCTTCCCCTAGGGCTAACACCACTGAAGCTAAAACCTCTCCTAGATATTTACAGATACTGAAAGAAGACACGAAAAGTCGAAGGAAAATGGTTACCTAAGGATGAAGAAGGATAGTGAATCAAAATTCACAGAGGCAAACACGAAGGTCTTCTCAAAACTTTTGCAGGGGTTCGTCAAGGGAGCAAGAAGAAGTGATTACTGAAATTGCCAAATATGTCTTTTTCAGGGCATGAAAGCTCTCAAATACCGATTCAAGCAACCTGTCGTTTACTCTCAAATGACTCTCCCTTTTGGTGGATCAAAATAGTCGTTTTGAACCCAAAGGCGCGAAAATGCCATCGTTTCGTCACAGAGCCTTCTAAATGGGCCTATTAAATCCAAATTCTAGGCCCACCAAGTTCCTGTGTGACGGTTATTAAGACATGCGCATTTAACGCAATAATGGCTCGCCCACGTGAGTAAAGGCATTAAATGTCCAATCATGAGAAACGTGGCCACCATTACTCGAATACCAAGGGTTACAAAATTCAATAAACTTCTGAGACTCTCATTGTTCGAATCCGCCCTCAAGAGTTTCATCATAACGGAACCTTATTCCAAGAGCGGATATTTACACAACAGTACAATTCTGAAATCCAGACATATTAGGATCGGTATAGCTTATATGAGCAAATCTACTAATTCCTCACATAAGCTAGGGGGCTAAGTAGAGTACTACTGAAATCCGATTTCGGATATGAAAATTGAACACTCAATCCGTACGATTGAGAATCATTCATCTCAATCCGTACTCCTGCGATTAAAAAAAAACGTCCTCAGGACGGATGATCTCAATCACCTATTATGTGATCTGACGATGTAACTCCTGACGATGTGAACTTTTCCAGGACGGATGATCTCAATCACCTATTCTGTGATCTGACGATGTAACTCATGGCGCCGTACACATCCCCAGGACGGATGATCTCAATCACCTATTATGTGATCTGACGATGTAACTCCTGGCGTTGTATACTTCCCCAGGACGGATGATCTCAATCACCTATTCTGTGATTCGATGATGTAACTCCTGGTATGAACAATCCCCATCATCATTCTTATGATGGAAGATTTTGAAAGTTAATCCGCGCTTTCGCTCTCAAGTGGTATTCTCCCAGGACGGATACTCTTTATCACCTACTCTGTGGTACAATGACGTAACTCCTGGCGTAAACAAACTCCCATCATCATCCTTATGATGGAAGACTCAAACACTACTTTCTTACACCTTTGCAGTTCCCCAAACTTGGAACAATATTCTTACAATGGACGACATTGTTCTCTCCAGTGAGAATAACACGGATTAAGAACAGTCATCCGTCCTGTTACACTATTTTACTAAACAACGGATCGGCTCCTCCTTTCCCCAAAGGAATTAAGGATCATGCCCTAAAGACAGGCACCCTTTTCTTAACACACACTTGGGGACATGTATATATTTCTCCATTCTAAATTCATTTGTTGTTTAATCTTCTGAGGTAATTATTTCAGTTCGACCTCAAGGTTAATCATATAGAACGGATTAACAACGACTTAAATGACATATATGCATGAAATGTTGGAGACAAATTTCTTAAATGAATTTTATTCATGAAAGACGAAATTACAAAACCGGAGTTTATCCCGGAACACAACTTTACATATAAATAAAAACAAGACTACGGAGGAGGAATTTGCTCTTCATCTTTTTGTGCTTCCTCAGCTCCAGGCTCTTGAGTCCCTTCCTTTAGGATTTCCTCAGGAATTCCCCCTCCGGGAGCCTCAGTTCCTTCCGCAGACGAGGTGATTCAGACGTAGGAAGAACGTAATCCGGACCCATAGTTTGACCCTCAGGAAGAGGAGGCAAACCGTACAAGGACGTCGGAGGATCTTCATGACGACCATCAACCACGGTGACCAACTTTCCTCCATGGAATTCATAGAACGGATCCATTCCATAGAGGCTAAGTTTCACAGTGGGGTTGCGGTAGAAAACTTGGCGTATAGCTAGGCCGAAGGATTCTTCAACCGCCTGGTTGCATATATCAATAGCTTCCTGCTTCTCAGCTTTCACTATAGCCAGTTCTTCCCGCAACCTCGATAGCTCCCCACTTGATCCTCCAGATTCCGTTCTCCCAGCTTCAGTCCCTCGATATCAAGAAGGAGCCACTTCTCCTTTCGAGACCACTCCTCAGCAGCAACTTTGCTCTTATCCTCGAGCTCAACCTGCTTAGCCTGGCTGCTACGGAGTTCTTCCTTTGATTTGTTAAGCGTTTCCTCCCTCTCTGCCTATTTATCTTCCAAGTCTTTAAGAATACCTTTAAGCTTAAGGTTCTCTCTATTCATAATATCCCCGAACTCTTTAGACTTGGCAAGACGGTCTTCCATTAATTTTATAGTGGCTTTATCCTTCCCTGACGAGAGGTTGAGCTGTTCTAATTTATCACTCAGCTCATCAACCTTATCAACATTGTCAGCTAACAAACTGAACGAGTGAAGCATTCCAGTCAATTCTATTAACTGCCATTTTCCGGCCTCACACGCTTCCTTGATTTCTTTAGTGTTAAGCGTGGGCCGGAGTTCATACATCGGTTGAGGAAGAATCGCTGAGGTTGCTCCCCGATATGAGAGGAAGGGGGTAAGGAATGAAGTTGTTGGGTAGGAGATCGGATTAGGCCTAGGAACCCCGGCAGCAATCCCCTTATGGAGTCCGGAGGAAACATCAGCTGCATCCGAGGTTTCTACAGCCTTACCTTCTGGAGTTTTACGTTTCTTCGACGGACCCCCGAAAGAATCATTCTTGATTTTTCTCCTCCTCTCACTTATTGGGGGCTGACCCGTAGCTGCGCCAACACCGGTTGAACCGCCCTCCACCAGCGGAATCTCCCTTTCAACATCCGAAGTCAGGATGATTAATTTAGGACGATCCTTTGCGGATGGCTTGGCCTGAATTTCATTTTCGTGGGCTATGGATTTACCTGCCGCTTTAAATCCCTTTAACTTATTCATCTCCGGAGATTCTCGTTCTATCTCACCTGCATGCACAAACACAAGATATTAACAACCACGAAATACTCGATACATTTGACAAAGGAGAAAAAGGGAAATAAAACGAGAATTACGTAGATATTCATCCCGAACTCCGCTTGAACTACTTAAAAGACGCCTACACGAAAATACTTTAGAGCGTGTAGTGTGCGCTTCAAGTGCGAACAACACTTTCGACGATTCAGGGGATAGCTCGGATTGGTCAGCGTAATATGCCTGGGAGTTTAAAAGAAAATGTTTATGGGTCCAACTCAAAGGAAATTTGTTAAGACCATCTTCATCCCTCCAAAAGATTGGTTTCTTCTTCTTAACAGATATCCGAGTAAAGTAGGATTTAAATGATCTTCCATCGACTTTGGCCGAATCGGTGTAAGATTCAAAGTTTACAAAAGAACAGAGAGTTCGGAGTGTCACTAGGCCAACACCGCCCTGCTTGTTAGCCCTCCGAACTACTTGAGTGTAATAAAATAGTATCGCTACTGTGGGCGTGAAGTTGAAATGATCCCCTAGAACCTCCAGAGCACGGATGAGGCCCCAACCGTTGGGATGAAGTTGAGAGGGTGCACAGTTTAAGAACCTCAACACACCCATCTGAAGCTCGGATAAGGGAAAATAAACTCCCAGGTAATGAAATATGAAATCGTACATGTATACAGAATGGTCATTTGGTACGGCGTGGCATATCCAATCTGAAGGGAGTGGTGCATATACCCTAAACCACTTCTTTATCTCTTCTTCTGCATGGAGCGTGAACCTTGGTTGAATTCGGGGTCCATCCTCGTTTGCATGATGGGAAGCCAAGTTCTTAAACTCACTAGCTACCCAACAGAAAGGCCATTTAACCTGAAGTTCTTCCCAATTCAACCTAGAAACAGCAACGCTGTAAAGACCTTCTGTTGTCTTCAGAATGGTATTATCTCCGGAAGTCCCTTCTCCAGCAGCCATCTGAATCGCCTAGACCGAACTCTTTAATCTACGATAAAAGATCATATCGTCAGAAAGGTGATAACCATTACTCACTTCATTTTTTAAAGCGACTACAATCAGAGGACGACTCTGAGAAGGGAAAAGTCACTTTCCACAGTGAGTAAGATCCCCTTTCTGAGCGACATGACTCAGCCTTAGGAAGAATCACAAGGATTCTTCCCCATGACTATTAGGGTTGCGAGAAATTAATCTTCCCCTAAATAAAGCACATTCTCTTCGCAAAAATAGTATATCAAAACAAGATGAAAATAGCATGGGAAAGTTACCTCAGATGATGATGAGGACGAAAACTGAGAAAAATCTCGTAGAACAAGCGACAAACTTCCTTGTGAAATTTTTGCAGAGTGTTGCTAAGAAATCAGAAATGAGTGGAACCCAGAATCCACTAAGTGTTTCTTTTATAGGAAATGAAAAGGCTCAGTTACCACCTCTTGAAGTTGTGACGCTCTCAACTAAACGCGTTGGTTCACAAGTGAAACGACACAACCGTTCCAAATTCATGGGCGCCAAAACAATATCCATTCGATGAAGGGCCTATCTACTAGGCCCAAAAGTTTCGAAAAATGTAGGCCCATTAAGCCCTAAACGACGGTTATTGAGATTTCTATCTCAGACGCAATAATTGCTCGCCCACGTGGTTAAAAGCATTTAATGTCTAATCATGCGACGCAATTCACGCTTTACAACCGTTACGCGAACTTCAAGAGCCTTCAATTCTAATAAACTCTTGAAATTCTCATACAGCGAATCTTTGTTTGAATCCATTGTGATAACATCACTACATCGGATCTTTTAATCTAAGAACGGTTCTTTGCAATATAATAACAAATGCTAAGGAACTGTTATACGCGTAAGCTTACCGATATTCAGACCTCTCGCAGGTTGAGTAGCTTATGTGAACAACCACTCAGTCCCTCACACAAGCTAGGGGATATATGATCCGGTCTCAATACCGGTATCCGATCTGCAAGACATATTTCAACGTCTTTGTCAAGACATCAACGTGTAACCGGTGTCATCGGTATACATCCAGACTATAATTCCGTATCAGGCGCTCTCCCTATACCGGTTGTTCAGGATAACACCATGACACCGGATAACACACACGTCACTATGTAAAAGACAAGAATCATTGCTACAGGGACCGATCAATAATACCCAGCACTACAAGCCAAATTCTGCTCACGGGGATGGTCAACTTGTTCCCTAATCCTAGTCTATACTCTCCATGCTCAATATAAAATAACCACTTGACCCAATCATGCTGGTAAGTGCGCAATAAAATAATGCTAATGGAAGTTAGTGGTTCCCCACTAATGAGTCCTTGTAAAACGTGCCAATCAGGTATATGAACTCTCTTCATCAATGAAGGGGGGATTCTGAACTTAATCTAAAAACGATTACTCTCTGAAATACATTCCTTACTTGGAATATTATCACTGACTCGAGCATCGGAGAATCTTTGTAGGTGACACCACCATTCGCCCACTTCAACGCGTTAGGTCGGTGTGAAGGATCTCCAGAATGCCCAATCCGCTCTCCTCACACAAGGACAACAGATATTTACACCGGATACTCATACATCCGGTCTTCTGCACAGTATTTGCATACTATTTGTGATTGACTTGAGTCCGGATCTCTAGACCCCGGTTCAGGACAGTTACTCTATTTCTTTTTGACACTTGGGAGACATTTGTGTTTCTATGTTGCACATCATGTCTATATCCATCTTCCCTATAAGGAAACAAAAGAGGATATTGCAAGCCCAAATAGCCAGCATGAAGCTCATTGATTCTTTGTAATTTTCCACTTTGTGTCTCAAGTATTATATCTCTATTTGATGCACTGTCAAAGTCACCAACAATAAGAGCAGCAACTTCAGAAACTGTAGGTAGATTATATATTCCCCCATCAGTAGTTCTCTCAGAAATTAATTTCAACTTGAGATCATGTAAAGATGAATCTTGAAATCTTTGCTTTGCCATTCTAAAAGATTTAGCAAAGACGTTAAACTCATCAAGCATGGCTGTTAATTTGATGATGATTTAGGGATCCAAGTTCTCTTGATATATATGATGTAAAATATTGTAAATTGTTAGAAAAATTTTCACTACTAAAATCAGGTAGCATTATCACGAGAAAGTACAAATATGAAGAAACGTTATTTACCTTAATCCTCGAAGCCTATTTTGAATTTCATTCTCAGTGTCATAAATATAAAGTTGTGCAAATTTGGGTGTATGACCAGGCATAGGCAGCAAACTTCCAATGAGGTGGCATGATTGTCCTTGAATTCTAACTGAAGGTGGTCCCCTCCCATTATTATATGTTCTATCAAGTTTTGCTCCTGGTGATGTGAAAGCAAACATCATGTTATATGCATGAATATGAGCTTGGTAATTCTTGCTATCAGATGAATCATGATCAAAAAGCAGATGTTGTAAAACATGGGGAAGAGTCTTTAAAAGTGGAAGTTGTATCTTTCTAAGTCCGCAACAAAGTTGAAATTTAGGATTTGAAGTACTTTTATGTTTCTTAATTCTCTCTTGATACCACATGTTAGCCCCACAAAATTGACATTTGAAGACAGGATCTCCAATATCATTATATCCTGTAATAAAAATATAAATAATAATCAACAACATAGATGAAACATGAAAGCAAATTTTTAAAAAATAGTGATATGTCTTACCTAAATTAAGTTGTCCATTATCTACATTGTCCTCATTTATGGGTAGACTTTCGTTATGAAAAGCTGAAGGGGTTTCTATAATTAAAAACGTAAAAGTCATGTATATGATTGTATGAATTAGCCAAATGTTTAAAAAATGTAACTTGTTTTTAAAAAAATTAAATACAGAACATGAAGTGTTATAAAGAGTGTTATTACCTTCTAAGTCATCATACTGAATTGAAGTGATTTCTGTTTCATTAAGTGATACATAATGGTTGCCTTCAATAACATCTTGCTCACAGTTCAAAGGCTGTTCTAATCGTTGAGTAACCACAGTATGAGAATTAACAAATGAAGATATTTGACTGTCTTTTATTTGAAGGAACACTTCATTATCTCTGTTGTGGTTGATATCGGAAAATTTGCTCATGAGATTCTGTCATAGTGAATGAATATCAGCAAGTCTTCTTTTTTTATACCTGTTTTGGATAGAGGAACTTGGTTGGGTGTAAGAACCATAACCAAGATTATTCTTATATCCTTGATTAACAACAACTGATGACACATCTCTTAACGGTGTGAATGACATCCTCATGGTCATTGTGTTTGAAGTAATGTCTGTATTTGAAGCATGTATAGGTAAAAGATTCTCTGCATCACAGACACATTATATAACTATTAAAATAAAGTATACATAACTTTTAAAAAATAAACTAATTATTTTTATTTCTAAAGTTAAGTGAAGTTATAATAAAACCTTTGTTGCATTGGTTTCTCGAATTTTGACTTGCATTGGTGTTCTTCATGGTAGAATTTCGTTTTTGATTTAAAATTTCTTTTCTTCTCAATCTTGCCTTTGTTGAAGCAGGCCTTTGTTCAGACATCCCTATAACATACAAACATGTATATATGAAAATCAGTAACCGTAGTGTATAGCAAGTCTTATACTTGTTTTATCCCTATTTTAAAGATACTATAGCAACAACAATGATATTCTCAACCATTCCAAAGAAGAGAAGCAGAATTCTATTTGCTTATTAAAAAAATTGTCATTACAAATAAAACATAAAATGACTTAAGAGTTTTTGAGATAAAAATGACTTTAGAAGAAAATTCTTACGTTAGATTTAAAAATGTAAAGAAAAATCATACAGATAGAAGATAAAAAAATCTTCTAAATCTAAAAGAACAGTAAAATGGCTTTTTCTTACCTTGAATTTGAAAATATGAAAAAACAAAGGGGAGAAATGGAGGAAGAAGAAGCTTCTGGTGATTAATTCAATGTAATCAAACAGAGAGAAAAGAAAAGGGTTGTAGAAAACAAAGGGGAGAAATGGAGGAAGAAGAAGCTTCTGTGACTGATTAAATGTAATCAAACAGAGAGAAAAGAAAAGGGTTGCAGAACATTTGAAATTATTATTATTTTACATTTTACATTCTTAGTTTTTATTCTTTTGTAAGCTGTAAGTAAGTGTTGCAGAGTTGAATTGAATTTGCAGTGTAGAGTCTGCAGTGCACAGTGCCTATATATATATATCTTATTAATAATCATTCATCAAAGTACTTGTACTTTTTTCTCAGTTACTACACACTTCTCTTTGCTGACAATGTCATTTCAGAACTTGTTAAAATATTTAAAAAAGTACAAGACTTGGGCCTCTGTTGCTATACATTTCTTCTTCCTAACAATGTTACCTCACCTGTTATTTTTTCTGTATTTTTCAGACATAAGCTTTGTTTCTCATACTCTTCTTTTGCTTCTTGTTCTTGTATAGTTGCTTTATAAGATATTTCTTCTCTAATAGTAAAAAGTACATGCAGAAGCCTGAAGTCGTTATCATCATATTATAACATTTTTATTTTCTATTTGATATCATCATTTTATAACATATTTATTTCAAGATTTCTATTTGATATCATCATAGTATAACATATTTATTTTCTATAACTGGGCAAAACACGGATGATTATCTGGCTATTGTATCCAGAGCCAAAGATGACATATTTCTGACTGGGTTTCCAGAGCCAAACACGGATCATTATCTGGCTATAATTATCTTGCTATCGTCTCCAATCATGCCCCAAGTCATGGACAGTCAAATATAAGATTAGTTTAGTAATTAAAATATAAGATTAGTTTAGTAATTAAAAGAGTGACCGAGTGAATGAAGGGTCGAGCGGTGGAGTCAGAGACGGAGTAAGGGAAAAAGAGACTGCAGAGAGGGAGTCAAAGACTGACTGAGGGCGAAAGAGACCGACTGAGGGAGAAAGACAGATGGAGTGAAAGAGCGAGAGGGAGAGACGAGTCAAAAAAGGAACCGAGTGAGGGAGATTATCAACAAACATATGTCCGATTCTGGAGCTTCTGAGTGAGAGAGTAGATATAATTCCGAGTGAGAGATCTCCCTGTATGATATGCCTGTATGATAATTTATACCGAGTGAATGATTCATCGAGTGATAAGTCGGTTTTAATGTAAATTGCCGAGTGAGTAAGCGAATGAGAGGAATCGGTTCTGGAATAACTTTCCCGAGTGCAAAACATAGAGGTCGGATTTCGCTTAAGCGAGTGATTGCCTCGCTCAAGTGAGCGAGTGTGGAATTAGCTACTGGAGCAATTTCGCCCGAGCGATTGGCTGGTGTGTGGTGTCTCGCCCAAGCGAGCCACATGGAAATTTGATACTGGCAGGATTTCGCCCGAGCGACATAGGTTCGGTTAAGCGAGGCTGGGGTCTGATACTTAAAATCCCCTATTTGCTCAGGAAAACTTGGGGCGCTCAAGGGAACTGCCCTCACCTTCCTCAAGCGGAAGTGAATCTTGCTTGAGCGAGATACCCAAAACTTGGGATTAAGCATTTTCCCTCTGTAATTGATGCCGAGCCCCATTTCCTCTTTCATCCAGTCGGTATCTCTTTCACTCGTTATTTCATTCACTCGTTCTTTTTGTTGATCTTTAAGCGTATAGAGAGATTCATCACAACTTTTGAATTGAGGCAGAATTTGCATGAATTAATTGAATTTTGAAAAAGAAATGACCCAATTAGTTTTGAGTTAAATTTTGTAAGTTTGAGTATTATTGTGATGGTATAGAAGAAAAAATAAATAATATTTTTATTTAAAATATAAGATTACTTTAGTAATTAAAATATAAGATTAGTTTAGTAATTGAAAGAGTGACCGAGTGAATGAAGGGTCGAGTGGTGGAGTGAGAGACGGAGTAAGGGAAAAAGAGACTGCAGAGAGGGAGTCAGAGAGTGACTGAGGGCGAAAGAGAGCGACTAAGGAAGAAAGACAGATGGAGTGAAAGAGCGAGAGGGAGAGACGAGTGAAAAAAGGAACCGAGTGAGGGAGATTATCAACAAACATATTCATTCATAGTTGTTCAACTCGAGTATTTAAAATTGTTTTTTTATAAATAATAATGTACCTTACATATGATTTATATGGATTTACTAATTAATAATTAAATATAACTACCATTATAAATAATGATGTCACTGTCTCGGTTCTTTGACCCTCTCGGTTCCCTCACCCCTAACTCTTTCTCAGTCTTTCTCGGTCTCTCATCCACTCGGTATCTCTTTTACTCGTTTCATTCACTCGTTCTTTTTCTCCATCTTTCAGCGTATACAGATTTATCACAATTTTTGAATTGACCTAGAATTTACATGAATTAATTTAATTTTGAAAAAGAAATGACCCAATTAGTTTTGAGTTAAATTTAGTAACTTTAAGTATTATTGTGATGGTATAGAAGAAATAATAAATAACATTTTTATTTAAAATATAAGATTAGTTTAGTAATTAAAATATAAGATTAATTTCGTAATTAAAAGAGTGACCGAGTGAATAAAGGGCCGAGTGATGGAGTGAGACAGCGAGTGAGGGAAAAAGAGCCTGCAAAGAGGTAGTTAGAGACTGACTGAGGGTGAAAGAGATCGACTGAGGGAAAAAAAGAGTTAATATCTATTTCCATATGTGATATCTCCTTGCTTAAGTTAAGAGTTAATACCATTGCAATTATTTTAATAATACCTTGCTAATATACATATTTAACAGTAGTTTCTTGTATCAAAAAAAAGAAAAGCTTATAATTTTATGAGTGGCAGAATGATACAACAAAACAACTTATGCTTTTCATCCAAAAAGTGAATTTTCATAATTAATTAATAGAGCAGCAGTTGTCAAATATCAAAACCAACATATTCGTGCTTGTATGTTCTTCACAGTCAGTTTGGTTTTAAAGTATATTAATTAGTATAATTACAAAACAAATACTAAGCACTATCCAAAATATACTGATTTACCTAACCATAAGAAACTATTCATTCAGTTTTTATGTGCTTTGTTATTTTAGAGGTAGAAAGTTGACTTTGAGTTAACTCTTCGAGCACATCATCATGTTGCATTTCAGAAGATACTCTCTTTGCAGGTGTTGAAAATCCTGTTTGGGGATCAAAATCTGCTGTAGCAGATAAAGATTGCTGCCACATTAAAAAAAATGAATGAGATTCAACACTTGTATAATGAATTTAAATAAGAAATTGAACCATATAAATATATCTATTTTAACTTACAGTTTCAAATATATCTTGCTCAAACACTGGCTCCACAATTGATTTGCCTTTATCAGTTTTTAGAACACCCTAAAATTTAGTTAAATCTAAAGTTAAAAATGTTCAAATGATGTTTATTAAAAACATTACATGATGTATACATACCTCAGACTTTGAAATTTGTTGTATGATAGAATCTATAATATGAACATCCTCTGAGAAATTTAGCACGGAGTGTTGCTTGTATGGTGGTTGAACTTTAATCTTAAAAGCCAATTGTTAGTATCAATAGGTTCAGGGATAGACATTAGATCCAGCTCACCTTCCTACAAAAAAAAGAGTCAAAAAAATAAAGATTTCATTAATTATTTTGATTAATTGATTGTCTTGTGGGGGAAAAAATGATATATGCATACCAAAATCTGTTGTTTTCGAAGTTCAGATGCATTTTGCTTAACCAAGTGAATGCAATTTTCATCCCACAAGACAAACCTTGATGTTGCTTCATCATACGAAACCAATACCTCTAACTTAAACCTATTTATAAAAAAAAATTCGTCCACTTAAGGAAATTGTCAACTGTCATAAATAAATTCTAGATTTTTAGAAGGATGTAAGGTTACTAATAACCTTAGCATTGTTTGTAATATTTTTGTCCCACAACTTTGACAGTTATATGGTACATGTTCTGGATTTGCTTTCTTGTTGCACTTACTACATGCTTCATAGCACCATCCATTTGCAACACATATTTTGTCAATCTTTGCCACAGTTACATAACTCTTCCTCTACAAAAAATAAATTTATTGTTATATTTTAGTCTATTTGATAGAGGCAATTAATAAGACCAATTTAATTACAAATAGCAATGTATAAATAAATAATAAACAAAACCTGATTGAGTTCATTAATTTCCATTAAACTTTTAATTTCTGCATTTTGGAAAAATTTGTCTTCTGTGGAAACTTAAGAAACTGAAGGGAGTGAGGTGATTTTCTGACTATAAGACTCTTGTGATGGATCCAAACTGCAATTCAAAATAAAATTAGCACAGTAAACAGATAAATCAAATTAGAGAGAAGGATATTCTTTATACCTCTTCTTGTATTCACGAATCTCATATATGTCCTCATTAATTAGCAGCTTTGAGGCATACATGGAATTTTGAATGCTGATTTGATCCATTTGATCTGTCCTGGACCGGGGTCAATAGATCCGATCTCAAGCCAGTCACGAATAGTATGTCAATACCGTCTAGTAGACCGGATGTATGTGTATCCGATGTATGTATCCGTTGTTCTTGGGTGAAGAAAGCGGATTGGGCATCCTGGAGATCCTTTACACCGACCTAACGCGTTGAAGTGGGCGAATGGTGGTGTCACCTGCAAAGATTCTCCGACGCTCAAGTCAGTGATTATATTCCAAGTAAGGAATGTATTCAGAGAGGAATCAGTCGTAAAAGAGCTCAAGAAGAAGCCCCACTTCAATCATGAAGTGAGTTCATATACCTGATTGGCTCGATTAACGAGGACACGTTGGTGGGGAACCACCAACTCCCATTAGCATTATTATATTGCGCACTTACCTGCATGATTGGGTCAAGTGGCTATTTTATATTGAGCGTAGAGAATGTAGACTAGGATTAGGGAACAAGTTGACCATTCCCGTGAGCAGAATTTGGCTCGTAATGTAGGGAATTATTGATCGATCCCTGTAGCAACAATCCTTGTCATTAGCACAGTGACGTGTGTATTATCCGATGTCATGGTGTTATCCTGAACAACCGGTATAGGGAGAACGCCTGATACGGAATTACAGTTCGGATGTATACCGATGACACCGGTTACACGTAGATGTCTTATCAAAGACGTTGAAATATGTATAGCAGATCGGATACCGGTATTGAGACCGGATCACCATTCCTAACAAAAATTTTAAAAGGTTACATGTAATATATATAAAAATCAAATAAATATATTTATAATATAAAATGATAGTTTAGTAACCTTTTGAGTGTCTTATTTTTGCTAGTGTAAGCACTATCACTATGGGTCCACATTCAGTGTTGTCCAAGAAATTTTTAAGCTGCTTTGCATATTCTTCCCAAAGAGTGCAACTTAATGTATTGCCCTTTTGATTAGAAAAGGAAAAGTATAATATGTTAAATAACAAATTTTTATTTAATAACAAAATTTCTAAAAAATGAAGCAATACTGGTTCACAGCTTTTTACTCATTCACCTATGGTTTTTCATCCTGATCACCGCAAAATTCTTTGGAGATGTCCATTGATATTGTTCTATAGCAACAAATTCACCAATCACATCTGTTTAATTAACAAAAGAAAAGTAAGCTTTTGTAATTAAGTTCAATGACAGATTATAAATAAATTTCAAATAAAAATCATTATTACCCACTAATACATCTGGGCAAGCATTCCCAAATATGATGTCCTCAAAGCTAGTAAAATGATAAATATATTCTGGTATCTCAAGAGTATCAATTTGTTGTGCAATTGTTCCTTTTGTAAAGCATAACTTATAACGATGGTTGGATATTTTATATTGGCTGGTATAATCTTCAACCTCAAAATTTTGAACAATATATTTCTTGCCCTCTTGGAGTTGAGATTTCCAATTATCAAAACACCAACTTGGTACAATAACCAATATTTTATCTCCCTGTACATAAATATAAGGCCAATAGCTCAAATTATAGTCAGATTTTAAACAAATAATGATTCAGACAATATAGTAATAAATATAACATTACCTTTTTATCCATAAATATCAACTCCATGGATGCTGGTTTTTGAGACCTATTATCACATCGCAAGTTGACAATTCTTACGCACAGTTTCCATGTTTCCTTTGTATTGTTGATTTCATCAATGTCATTGATCTTACGTGCCATGGCTGAAAGCAAATAAAGAGGTTTATTGAGCAATATAATATATTAATAAATTATTGCCAAATCTCTCTAATCATAGCAAGTGTTATACTTGCTTTATGTCAAGTATAAGGATATTATAACATTCTTAACTTCAAAGCAAGTGGTAATCAATAATGTACACAACAACTCTTTTGTTTTTTAAAAAATATTATCAACATGTATATGATGAAATCGATGAGTCTTGTTTAAAAAATCAAAAACCATCTTTACTTGACTATTTGTTTTATGTCACATATGCATAAAATGGACTGAGAATAACATGAAAACATGAGATAAAGATGACTTTACAGAAAAGTTGTTAACTTTAATATGAAAAACGAAAAAAGATGAAATAAACAGTATAGATGAAAAATAACAAAGTTACTAAAACTAAAGTAACAGTACAAAAAACTTTAGAGAAGGATTTGAAAATGTAAAAAATAGTCAAGAGATATGGAAGAAGAAAAAGCATAGAAGGAATATGCGTAGTTCTTTTACAATGTCAGAGAAGGAAGATGAAAAATCAGCGAAGAAGAAGCTTTCAGAAACGGACAGTTAAGTTCTTAACTTTGATATGAAAAAGGAAAAAAGAAGAAAAAAACTAAAGTAACAGTAAAGATGACTTTAGAGGAGGATTTGAAATTGTAAAAAATCATTATTGATATGGAAAAAGAAACTAAAGTAACAGTAAAGATGGCTTTAGAGGAGTATTTGAAAATGTAAAAAATCATTATTGATATGGAAGAAGAAAAAGCAGAGAAGGAATATGCGTAGTTCATTTAGAATGTTAGAGAAGGAAGATGAAAAAGTAGCGAAGAAGAAGCTTTCAGAAAGGGACAGAGCTTTTGCCTTACGTTTGAAGAAGCAGCGAAGAAGAAGCTTCCAGAAACAGGGAAGAAGAAGAAGCTACTGTAAGAAAGAGACAAAATATAACAAATTAGTCAACAAACATGGAAGAAGAAGCTTGTGAAAGAAAGAGACTGAGTTTCTACCTTAACTTTAAAGTGTGAAGTTTACTGGAGGGAAGACAGTAATAGGGAAGAAGAAGAAACTTCCGAAAGTCAAAACATAATAATATATTAAAATGAATTGAATAACTATTTCAAGTCCAATTGAGTAATATAAAATAATAAAATAACAAAATCAGGAATGAAAAAATAATTAATTAAATAATTGATTTTGCCGAGTAGAAAGCCAAACAAGATGAGTCGGTGTGAGGGTGAATTACCGAGTGAATGATTGATCGAGTGATAAGTTGGTTTTAATGTAAATTGCCGAGTGAGGGACCGAATGAGAGACATCATTCTGGAATAACTTTTCTGAGTGAAAAACCGAGTGTTGGAAGAAACGACCTCTGGTTGGATTCCGCTTAAGCGAGTGGATGCCTCGCTCAAGCAAGCGAGTGTGGAAATAGGTACTGGAGGAATTTCTCCCGAGCGATTGGCTGAGTGGAGCTTAACCGATGGAGCTCTTCCGAGTGAATTTCCTCACCCAGATCTTCACTCACTTGGAAAATTACCCTCTCGGTTTGCTTCACTCGTAGGATCTTCACTCAGAAGGGGTCTCCACAATCATACTTCACTCGGAGTATTCCAGCCAGATTTACTCGGCATATGTCATCTTATGCATTCAGAGAACATCATTAAGTCCCACTCGAACTCACTCGGGGTATAAAACCTCATTCACTCGGATTATACAAATATCTCATAAACTTAGAATACATCCCAATCTAAGCCATGACAACAGCTCTTATCTCTGAGGTGGTTCACTCGGGTTTATCGAACATTTTGTCACTCGGTATATATATACATAGCCTCATTTATTCGGGAGAGGACTCCCTAAGATCACTCAGTCAGAACCATCACAATCACTCCTCTCTCGGGAGAGCTTCACTCGGGATTTCCACTCGGGAAAAGGCTACACGGTGATCTCCACTCGGACACGACTCTCGCAACATCATTTAAACACTTAAGAGATACATCAGTCAGACTTATGTCACTCGGTTCCCTCACCCAGATCTTCACTCGGAAAGGCCCATTCACAGAGTCACTCGGATCAGAAATACATCAGTCAAACTTATAGAGAATAGATTACCCGCCCGGAAAGACCCATTCACAGAGTCACTCAGAATTCCTTCATGTTGTATGTTTGCATTTTAAAGTGAACGGAGTTAATTAATAAAAGAGTGACCGAGTGAATGAAGGGTCGAGTGGTGTAGTGAGAGACGGAGTGAGGGAAAAAGAGAGAGGGAGTTAATTATTAATAAATATTCCAACCCTTGTACTTTTTTAATTATTTTAATAGGCTGTGAGGTGACATGTTGTCAGTAAAAAGCAGTGGATGAAAGAGGGAAGAAAAGTCTGGAACACAATATAATAGACAAAAATAAAGGATAAGGTGACACGTGGAAGAGAAGGACCTTCTTTTAATATAGAGTAAATAGAAGAAAAATATGTTTAATTTTATTTATTGCATCAAAAATTTGAAGCTAAAGTCTTAATACATGAAACTTAGAAAACAAATTTACATTGTAATTAAAATTAAATAATGAAAACAAAAATGAAAAATAAAATTTGATATTCTCTTTTTTTGGTAAAATAAAATTTGATATTCAATGCAATAACTTCTTTTTTCTTTATTAAATGAAGAGCATACTCCATTTGATACTTAAAAGACAATATTTTTTGAGTGTGAAAATTTTCTTTTATAAATTTTTAAGTGTAGAGATTAACCAACTGAATTTTACTTTTTTAAATAAAATTTATTTCATACACATATCAATATTCAAAGGTATTAATCCTTAAAATTGTGTAAATCAAATCAGTCTAGAATTTAAACTCAAATGTTTTATTAAGGCCAATATAATTCATACTTAATATGAATATGTTTAAGTAATAAGAGTAAGATTCAAATTTTAAATTCCCACTCCTTGATTTTTATGTCTTTCTTTTTTACCACTATTATAGAGAATTAAAAATTAAACATTTTAATATTAAAAAATTGAACATTTTACCCCTAAATTATCTAATTATTATTAAACTTCATTTTGTATAATTCAAGATTAAATTTAAGATTTTACTGAAATTTTAAAATATCATGAATTCAAATAAAAATGTGTAAAAAAAAACAGTGGTACGGTGAGAGAGACATGACACAAATGTGTGTAAAGACCAAAAAAAAAAGCAAACAGTAGAGTTTTCAAAGCGTGGTTTATATTCTCTCCCTCGCCGGAGTTCAACGGAATCGGTTCTCCGTCCTTCACCGTCCGGCGGACCAACGATCAACGTCCCCGGAAAGGAATCCAAACCTATCAGCTACCTATTTTGACTGTTACATTCACTATCTCTTCAGACCGGCGCCTGCAACCGTATCCAAAACGCAATGCATTGCCAAATCTGAGCCGTAACGTATCTGAGAAATCGATTGAAGAATCGTTTCCGTTCCACAATTCGTAATATATAGGTTAAAGGCCCATCCATACTTCATTTCCAGTTTTGATGTCGAAGGATAGTGACGCTACCGGTCTCTCACGCACCTTCAAATACCTATTAGGTCACCTCATTACATTCAAACTATATTCAACATCTGATTCGAAAATTCAGTTATAAGCCAAGCTTATTTGTTTTCGATTTCTCTAAGAAACCTTAATTTTCTTCAATGTAAGTTTATTGACTTGATATTTTCCCCTTTCTTATTTATTCATTTATTTGTAATATCACGAATCCAGCTACTCAGTTCTTGTCAAGAGGAATTCCATTCATATTCAATACATGGATTGTAAGGCATCTTACCGAAGAAGACTATGCGGTAATTGATTTTCCAGACTCTGATCAATTTTTCTATCTCCTTTGTAAGCAATTGTAACTTGAACCATAGTTTTGTCCCCTTCTTTATTTCTATGTTCTTTATTTGGTATATCTGTGTGTTTTGTTGTTTTTTTCTGAGTTGAGTTATGAGATTTATGATAAGAATTGGTTTACCATCGGGATACCTTTCTTTGATGCAGCTGTATGCAGTGCAGTTTCAATTGTTTGTCACTTGTGTTTTGTTTCTTAGCCGAGAGGGCTTTCGGCGAGCTTGCTTGCGAATGGACATGAAACGGTGATCTCTTATGCTATGCTAATTCTATTATGTAGGAATAAATGTGTGTGAGAAATTGTGTTCCTCAGTTATTGTCAAGTGTTAAGATGTATAATCAGGACTGAATAAGGGAAGCTGCTAGTCAGTTAGTCCATTGGTTAGTTATAAGAGATTGGTTTGATAAATAAAGGAACTCAGATTGTTGAAAGGGAGTTTGGTGTGTTTGGCAGTTTGTCAGTGAAAGGCTAGGTCCTTTGTGAAGGAGAAACCCTTAGAGAGAATTCTTCTCTCCATTTTCTGTTGTGTTTTTCAACAAGATAGTTCTATTCTCTTGATTCTTTCTATTTAGTTTACTTATTGTTTTCGAGTTCGTATCATCGAGATCAAGTCAGTTTGGTTTAATTTGATTGCCTTGCCCAATCCCTCCTTAGTGATTGAGCTTCGTCTGTGCTTGATGGTGAGGGATTTCTTGGTTCTTCATTTCCATTTGGTCTTGCTTCAAAAGAAAATGAGTTGTTAGATTCAAAGCTACATCTTCATAGCTGCGTGTTGATTGTTTTAGATGCTTTAGATAAACTATGTTACTGGCCAGAGAGAGTATGTACCGGAGTTATATAAAAATACACCATTTTCAATATGGTTGAAAAACCTGGTAAAAAGTTGAATTGAGTCTCTCAATTCTTTGATAGTTTAGAATATTATATATTCCAAAAAAATTTGTAATTCAAATAATGTGAATTAAAGGTTTATATCTTTCTTATATTTATCCTTTTTATTCCATTTTTTACTCTCTTGAGTGAGCTCCATTTGTAATGCGGAATTTTCTTGTAACAGTGAGAGTGCTTCAATGGAAGAAGGTGTTATGAAGCTAATGAAAGTAGTATGGCTGAGTCTCCCACTTGGAATATTTATTACAATTCTAGTATGTCTTTTTGTCTTCTGGTGGCAAGAAATGAGTTATTCTAGTCCACATGGGCAAGCTATCTTGATCAATGGTAATCTGATGTAGTGTTTTTATCATCTATATACTCTTTTTTTCTTTCATAGTTATCAATGGTATTTTCCACAATCTTATCTCCCTACAAGCTATATGAATGGGAATATCCTTGAATAACTCTCAAAAATGTCAGATGACATAACTTATTAAAATTTCATGTTCATCAATGAAGTTCACTTTTATGCCAGGTTTTGCATGCATTCTGGAACTCTTGGCCGAGCCTTTGTATATTCTGTCACAGAACTTGGTCATGCTTAAATTACGGCTAATGGTTGAGACAGTGGCTACTCTTTCACGGTGCTTGACAATGTATTTCCTGATTGTCAAGCAAACTGGATTTGTAAGAGCTTAGTTGAACTGGCCTTAGATTCTAATCTTTACTTTCCTTCTCACTAAGCAGACAGTCAGTGATGTTTTCTATTTTTAATTGATGTATCCATGTAAAGGCAACTGATTCAGAGGTGAATGACCATTTACAGGAAAAAGCAATTATATTTGGATTGTCACAGTCTGCATATGGAGCCTGCTTATTTCTTGGTTATTGGGGCTATCTTGTTCTTTTCAAAAAATTTAGGCTTTGTTACCTTTTTCCATTCAGGTATAGTTATTTTACTTTTATCATAAATATCTCTAAAGGGTTAGCACATGTTATTTTTCTCATTTTCTCAGTAGATAAAGCAAATTCAAAATATTCTGACTGTCCTTGAATCTAGAACTAGGTAGCATCTTTTATGGAGGGGGGACTGTGTATTTTAGGAGTTCTATTGGCATTTCTCTTGTTAATTTTGAGGGAATTAATATTCTGCCCTGAGTAGTGGTATGATGAGCTGACTTAGGACTAGAAACATGATTGAAATGATCTTCTAAGGTCATAGTGGAGGGATCATGTTTCCACAATGATCATAGTGAATTTTTACTGTTTCTCCCGTGGATATATGCCTCTAGTTTGTTGTAAGGTCAAACCATGTTTAATTTCATGTCTATTTTGCTTGTTATTTTCATGCTGAACACTTGGTAGCAACATTACCCCTTTTTTATAGAGATAATGCTATTGTTAACAGACCTTGGCATCTGATTGTTTTACAGATTAAGATGTCGTGATTTTCTCATAATGTAGTATACATGATATATTAAATATGCTTTGCATGGAAAAGTGGAACCTGGAAAACATTAACCAACTTTATTTCGTTTGATGTCTTCTTATGTATACCATCAATGTATTATGTATGATTACATAATACGTGACATGCGTTTTTGCAGAGAAGGAAAAACGGTTGGTTTTGACCAGCAGCTGTCCAAGATGTGTATACTGTTTACTTTTCAATCCTTTCGAAAGTTGATCCTTCAGGAAGGAGAAAAGATAGTACTTGTATGGTTGGATACACCATATAATCAAGCTGTATATGGCCTCGTTGACAAATTAGGTTAGTATTTGGTTTGCGTAATTTGCTCCATTAAGCTTATTTTTTATGTTCTAAATTTAATTGCATTGACAGTGTTTCTTTTTAATTATTGAGAAACACAATGAATATTTCTTGTCTAAACACGATTGTCTTTCTTAAATTATCATCACCTTTCAGGTAGCCTAGTGGTGAGACTTGTCTTTTTACCTTTTGAAGAAAGTTCATATGCAACATTTGCAAGGTCTGCTTCAGGTTCTATTTCTCTCTTGTTTACTTGATATTTGGACTGGAAATTTTGAATGTCTAGCATTTTCTTAACTATTATTTGCTTCTACTACACTCTTACTTCTTCCTTTTTTTTGTAACCCCACATTGCATATTGCATTTGGGGTACAATTCTTCATTTGCCTCATTTCTCTGTTCCCTTCATTTACCTGCCTAGTTGGGTTTGCCTATTGTGTTTAATCATCATTCCTCAAATTTTTGAGTCTTATAAATTATAATGCCTTAAGGAATTGATCATGCAAGTCTGAGTTTTTTATTGAAACAATTAAGCGGGATGAGCTTCAGAATATGTTAGCATTGCTCATATTACATCATGAGAAAATATAGCTATTTCTATAAACATATACATGACATTCTTTTGGATCACATGCATTAAAGTCTTGGTCTTGATTTCATGACTAGGTTGAGAATATTTTATCTAGACATTTTTTTTAACTTTCTTTCCTAATCATATTATTCTGATCTCCTTTCATATTAATCATTAAGTTTACTGTTTTCAGTTGGACATACAGCCATGGTGATATTGTTTCCAATTTCACTGATTGAAATATATTTTGGTCATTCCTGACAGGACAATATCCAGAAAAAAGCAAGAAATTAGGAATCTGCTTGACAGAGTCTCTTAAATTAGTTTTGTTGATTGGTATGTCTTGTTATCTAATTTCATACACTGTCCTAGATACATATATCTTAGTTTCCCTACTATCCAGTCATAAGTTATTTCTGGTCCTTATTTGAACTTTGAAGAAATGTGCAAATTTACCTGCATCTTAGTTTGACTTGTATCTTAGTTTGACTACATATGTTCAATGGCTCTGCAAAGATTTCAAATGTCACATAAACAACTTTTAAAAGAAAATAATAATTTTTAGTCTACCTTAGAATAGTTGACTTAAGCTGTATCTGGACAATGCAAATAACTTAATCCCTTAACAAGGATGCTATTTAAGGCATAGATCTGGTTAGTGCAAAATTTGGAGAGTCAGTAATTATTCTCATGGTAACAATCCTAACTATGCAACTATTCTGGATACAAGCAACAACTATGTACAGTTGCTTGACTATATCCAATTTTAGGTGGTATGCATGTCTTTCCTCCCTAAAACTCAAATTGAGTCACTTATTCCATCGAAAAGGGATTTTGGTTATAAGAGTTGTGTAAAGAGCTTTTTTCCTTTTTCCTGGGAAGAGATATGGACATGTTTTGTGTTAAATTGCATATTTTATTGTTCCTTTTGCATTATCAAATCTAGCTATATGTTTTACAGGTCTTGTTTTCATGGCATTTGGTCCAAGTTATTCTTATTCCCTCATTAGATTGCTGTATGGTGAAAAATGGAGTGATGGAGAAGCATCAACCTCCCTCCGCTATTATTGTTTTTATGTTATTGTTTTGGCCATGAATGGTAATTCACCTTATCCGTTGCTTAAATTTATTCAATAGGCACATGGATTGTTTGCTGGTACAATAACATCTCATGTTTGTTTTTCTTTATAAGATTCAATTTTTTGAACACGTTGGTTTATGGGACTCTGTTTTCTAAATCTAATAGAATTGGTAAATGAAATGCCACTTTTATTAGAATGTCCATAAGACTAGCTGTTTAAATGTAAGAATAATTTAGCTTGTTCCATCTATTATTAGCAATGGCCAACAGAGTGGGGATATTAATTTGAGTATGGCTGGAGTAAATTGAGAAACCTACTTGTATATTTTATACACTTGAAAAAATACTGTTAATGGTTAACCTATTTAATGCATCAAAATTTTGGTATTCTATGTCAAATTGTTCAATAGTAGCATTGCTGCTGGATGTATTACATGAATGCCTAATACATGTTGATACATTAGCAAAGTTCGCTATGAGTCAGTAGTGTCTTTGACTGAAATTGTTTTAATACAACACATTATACATAACATTTACTTGTTTATCACTAGCTAGCTACCTGGTGATCCAATTCTTCATTTTCATATTATAATGTTTCTTTCCTCTCTTCAGGAACCTCTGAAGCTTTTATGCATGCAGTTGCAACAGAGAGCCAACTCAAGCGTTCAAATGATTCACTACTTATATTCTCTTTGATCTATATAGTTTTGAATGTCCTACTAATAAAGTTAGCTGGAGCTGTTGGCTTGATTATGGCAAATTCTCTTAGTATCCTTTCTAACCCTTGCAGCCACGAGGTTTCTCAAAAGTGTTAATTATTATTTATAAACTATTGATCCAAATGGTTTAAAGAAAAATTGAAGAATTTGATCACTGAAAAGATAAAATTAAACTGAAACAGAGAATCAAGTAAAGTAATATTCTATCTCAAATTATTTGTCTACATGCTGAATTAAATTGTTTTCTCTTTTTCAAATCTTGCATCAAAATACAGCTCAAGGGCTAATAAAGTTCCATCACCATCCTCCTTCATACCAAGAAATAACATGGAAAGAAACAAATGTCAGCATTGTGAATATTTTCTACCTGTGAGGTGCTCTGATTAAAAATGTGTATTCTGTTATTAGCATTGGCTTTTCAGATCTTGATTATGATGAGCAAGAACCAATTTCTGTGCCTAGTTGATGAGAGAATTTTCCCATTCTCAAGTATTTATATCATCTCTGCATTCAAATGACTGCTGTATTGGTTATTAGCATGCTGCTGTCTCTGATCATATGTTTTGCCTAGACAAATAACGTTAACAGCATACCCATCTGTTATTTTACACCTGGACTCAGCTGCCTAGATATTTCTGTATAAGCAACTAAAATCTGATGTCGTTATCAGTTCAGCTATCAACTAGCATACCAAATAGGATGCTGTAGAATTTCTACAAATGTTTCATGCATTGATCTCCTAAGAATTTTATCTGTGCCCTATTAGTTCAACCTTTGGTTTTCTATATTTCATTTGTGACGAGAGAAAAATTCTTTGGTTACTTAACTTGACCGAAGATATGACCTTGAGGATTTCATACTCCGCTATATTCATAAAGAATTACTTTCAGGTATGGCTATTTTGCTTTGATTTGGCTGACTGTAATTTGATGCTAATTCTTACCCTTTCTTTCACATTTTTTGTCCACAGGGATCTTCCGCATTTTCTTTCTGGAAATGCTTGCCTTCAGGATGGACTATTATGTTATTTTCAGGTGTAATCACTCTCATTTCTGAGAATGTATTTTTGGACCGAGATAATTTCTGGCCAACATTTATGATCCATCTTCTTGTCGGGTTGGGTTGCTTCTGTGTATCATCATATGTGATGTATATTCTTATTTCCTTTATTTATTTGAATTCTAAGATCCTTTGTTGAATACATTTTTCTTTTCTTTTTTTTCTTGTTTCCTTCTTAAGTTAATGTACGCTGTTTTTGTGTTTAGCTATCGACGAGAAAAACCTTTCATCAGAAGAATCATTCGCTTTAACGATCACTCCGATTGAAATTTAACTTTGAGGTGAGTTCTGTTTTCTCCGAAGCAGCTAATTTCTTAAGATTTATCCTTGGACATGATAAATAGCAGATCTTTGCAGTTATTGGAAGACGATGCATTGATTATCAGTTTTCTATAGGCTATTCTAAACAGCAGAATAGTGGCAGACATAACCTCACCGGTACAAATTTTGGTGTATGTATAATATCACCCCAGTAAATTAAACTATTGACATAATGTATACCATACGAATTTGATACACTAGTTAAGGATGTGACCTGCGTATTTCTAGGAAAGTTTCTTTTTTGTCCAAAGGAAGATTCACATTGCTTTCTCAAATATTACTAGTAAATTATTACATTTTGTTAGAATTATTTTGCAATTCATTAGATTGATTTTTATTCTTATGTAATTAATTGAGTTTATATAATTTATAATTATGTACCATCTCTTATAAATGCAATAGCCTCGTTATGCAGTCAACACACGAAATTCATAACACTTTCCTTTCAACATCTTGGTGGGTCCATTGCTCACTGTAAATTTTTATTTGAAACCCTGGTCCTCTTTGGGTTTCGAATTAGTTTGACAGGGGTGTTAGAATTATTCTCTAATTAATTAGATTAATTTATTTTTATATAATTAGTCGTGATTAGGATATTTATGTAATCAGTAATTATATGCAATCTTTTATAAATGCATTAATAATAACTTCATTGTGTCTTAATACATGAAATTTATAACCGTTTTAATAAGCTTTTTTTTTTCCTTTCAGCACATTTTATTTGAGGGATAAAAAAAATGCATGCGCGTTTCATGCTTCATGCTTGCGGTCATAATGTTTAAAGATGGAAAAGGTGATTCGATTTTCTTTGTTGCTTTCTGTATTAATAGAGATTCGCCATAATTGCTTTTTCATTTTGATTTTGTAGCTTAAAAGTATCAATAGTCCCTCTTTAAGGACAATGGTTGTGTAACTAAAGCATAATCTGAGAGATCAAGGAAACACATTTAAACATTTAGGATTTTCAGTATGTAAATTACATTCCAAACACTTCGATTATTGCACCAGCATCACATGTCTCTGCAGCGTCAAGGATCGAACATTCCATTCCATAAAATGATTTGATGTCAAATATTTAAATGTTTTATTAACTTTGAAGTTGTCAGTTTCTGCGAACTAAAGATTCTTGGGACTGGAACTGAAAGCTATTGCGCCTTTTTTTTTTTTTACGATTTGGTTGATTCCCCAGTTGAGATTGCTCAATATCTCAATTGAAATTGGTTAAAAGTAATGTTTTGGTGCATATTCGATTGATAGTTCTATCAATACAAGAGAAGTCTTATTTGAATTTAGTAAGATCATTCTAGATGTCAGTTTCTTTTTACATACATAAAATTTAAATTCAAAATTACTAATCAAGTTTACTTCAACAGCTATATTGAACACCCTTTCAACGACATGTCAAAGACTTTAAAATCTATTTAGTTCAAATACTATTTATTGCGATTTTGTCATCGGAAAAGAAAAAATAGATGTCAATTACATGAGTAAGGTAAAATTAAATTCGATTGAAACAACGCAGCAAAGATAAGAAAAAAAACCAAGTAAAACATGGCAGCTGAAGTGGCGTTAAAATGAAATTTTTGAAATGATATAATTCTTTAAAAATTAAATTGTTAAACCCTCATAACACAATTGAAAAATAAAAGAAAACTGTGGGTAGCATTTTAAGATTTAAGAGGAGCATATGGGGGAGGCAAAAATGTCAAAAGTCAAAACCAATCCACGAAAAGCAAAACAGTGATGAAGGAGATGGGCAGAAAGAAACAAAGGGTAAGTATGTATGTATCTGTTGGTTGGCCTCCAATGTCACTAAAAATGAAAGTAATTATAATCTTTGAAAGCTTAAAAAAGTAGGATGAAACTTATGATTAAAACGAGTATCCAACCATGAAAACGAGTGTAAAGTGAGTTCCATCTTCTAAAACAAAATGATGTCATTTTTTTGAGTTTTGTTTTGCTCAAGTGGTTGTTGGATTCACTACAGAACAGTCTAGTCTTTTGCTTTCTATTGCAGCATTGCATGGCTGCCACTGACACATTTTCAGGGATGATAGATTGAAATCAAACAGAGGAAAAGATAACTAAACTTTTGCTGCTAATTCTTCAACTTTAGAGAATATGCTTAAACATATATTTTTGCAATTCAGTAAGAAATTAGTGATGAACATTTTAACGGCATAAGGGCAAAATGGTAAAGGATATTTTTGTTATACTGATTATAGGAAAACAAATAGAGGAAAAAAGACGAATGGTTCTTCTTCTTCAATGGGTAAAGCCTTGTCAATTCTCTAAGATATGAGAATCAGAGGAACCCAAATATGGCAACTTAAAGTGTCTCTCAAACCCAATCAATCTCAATCTCCCAGACAATATTTTATTATTTTTTCATTCCTAGATTTTTACGTCTATTTTTTTCTTCAATATACGTAATTTTATATGAGATAAGAATGTTTTTTTTTTATTGAAAATCATGTTCTGTGGTTTTTAAAATAAATTTAACATCATTTTTTTAAAAAAACTTTTCGGATTTCTTATAATTTTATAAAGTTGTACATATTAAAAAACATCAGTTAACTATTTAAATTTTGTGCACAGATTTATTAAGATATTTTCTTTTTTAAAAAAAGTTTAAATGACTATTTGGAGAGAGCCCATCAAAGAATCCAACTCCTTAATCAAAACGGTTTATTAACCAATGAGTCTATCAAGCATATTTTTGAAAAGCATAAAAAAAGCTTAATTATAAGAGTTTATCTAACTCTAGGATAAAAAACCCTAATAATGAAAAATTTTAAAAAATAAAAACTTTTACATAAAAAATCATTAATATTTACTCACTCTAATTTTTAAGTAATTTTTACTTAATTTTCAATAAAATATTCTATTTTTGAAAGAAACCCTAATTATAATTATATCCCAAATAAAATTACCTCTATTTACACTAATGATACCCGAAATTAGGGGTGTCCAATTTCGCCGTTGTCCGTGTGAACCCGAGCTACCCGATTTTAAAGGTAAGAACGGGTCGGTTTGTAACGGGTTTTGGGGTAAATAAAGGTCATTTAAACGGTTTATTGTGACTAAAAATGGGCGGGTTCGGGTTAAAAAATTAAACTCGATGATATCCATACCCAACCGACTGCTACTAGGAATATCATGCAGTTATTTCTCTTTATTGATTTCTAGATATATTGACGATACTTTCTTTAAGATTAGTCTTTGTGTAGTCAACCTGAAGTCATACATGAGTTTATCATCAAATTATCATATTCTAAATGCATGTGTTAGATTTGAATACTTAATAACTTTTAAGCTTTTTTCTAGTACTAGTACAATCTATAATTAGAAAAAAACAATCTAATAGAATTACTTCCTACTGCTTCAATGCTATGTCACTTTCATATTCCATAAGGCTTTGGTTCTAAAACGTAAAATACATCATTTTTATATGCAAATTTTTGCTAAAATTATTTTATACGTAAAAAGTGTTTGGTAAAAAATAAAAATTAAATTTTTCTAAGAAACTTAACCGAAAAATCCGACCGAAAAAACCGAGAACCGCAATTAACTGAACCCGACCAAACCGACTGTAGTATTGGGTGAAAATGAGTTATTATTTATGTTTCATGGATAACAACGGGTGGACTCAAAAGTAACCGAATCCGACCGAACCCGACCGATGGACACCCCTACCCGAAATAAAGTAAATTTGTTTGTATGCGAAACCTTAAATATGAAGCATGCAAAGATATAAGAAACGCGTGTGTTAATAGGAATTTGTTTTAATCAATATTATATATCAAACCAAGGCTCATTGTCAACTTAATACGTTTCCTTTCCGATATTTTTAAACACTTTTTAATTAAGTCCTCAACAAAAATACTTTCAAAAGACGATACAATTAAAGAAGAAGTGTTAATATGAATTACATTGGCCCAGCATAGACATTATTGACCAAATATATCAACACACAAAGGAAAGTTGAAGATGACATATTTTAACTTGATAGAGATACTAAGGGCAATTATGCTTCACAACAATCCTCATAAGCAAAATAAATAAATAAACAAATAAAATTGTGGTTTTATTTATCATCAATGTTTTGTTAAATCTTAATTTTATCAACTCTAAAAAAAGATTATATGGTTAAACAAGGTTTAGACTCATTCAAACCACATAAAGGATTAATATTACCCTTTAAATTTTTTCATTTTAATAATTTCATTTCTTTAACTGTATACCAAATAGACATTAAATCGTTTCTTTATCCATTCATCTTCTCTCATATTCGCAAATAGCTTGTTGTGCTCTCTCATATCTTATGTTAAAGCATCTTTTTTTTTACCACAAACACCATATAAATATGATAAAATCTATAACATATTGACATGTAAATGTAATGATTATATATGGGGCCCTATACTCTTAAATTCTCTTGATAACTTACTTTAGTTAAATTCACCTAAGCCCTCGCCAACAACCAAAGCAAAGGTTTCAAAATTCCTCATCACTATGAGTTCTTGATCACATGAATCTATTGTATAATATCCTCTCTAACTTTTTCAAATTGCCCAGAAAAGTTTTGTTTATTTTTTTTACTTTGTTTTTTAAAAATTATTTGTTAAGTTGGATGTTGTTATGTTAACTTCCATATCCTTTTCAATATGATCCTTATTTTTGTTCCTCTTGTTTTCATTTTTGTCCTTTTTTAGTTGCTTTAGGGGGGTGTATCTCTGGTGGGCCAGGTAGATAAAGAACTGATGATAAATTGTAATTGTATAGTTCTTTTATAAGCAAAGAAAATTTAGTAATTGTATAAAACTCTGTGAAACAAAATGATTAATACAATAAAGAGAGATTAAAAAATTAGTGTTATAGAAATTATTACTTAAGTTTGTTGTATGAATAGTTTAATTCCAAAGAATTAGTTTCATTAATTTCACATATGCTTGTACGCTGTTTTATATCATTCACTATATGGGAAAATAATACAAAAGTGTATAGCATTTTGAATTTTATTTTGATATGCATTCACCAATAGTTTGGAGGCTTGTAGTTATTCTAGTAGTATTATTATTGTTGTTCATTTTTTTTACGAGACCATGTAATTAAGTTATAATAAATTGCCTTCCGGAAACAGATTAAGGGTTGGGGAAACGGAGTTGGGAAAATGGAGAAATTTAAGGGTTGATATTGATTCTTCACGTCGTTCGAGATAGTCAAAACTCCGTTTGACCGTAGGATTTATTTTTGGGGTTGGTCAAGTTTGACCAACCAAACCAAATAACCAAACAGGCTATAAATCAAACAGTGATGACTTAGAGGTGAATGGAAATCTCTAAACCAGAATGATAGTTAGTTAAATCATAAAATTTATATAAAATATAATTGATTTTCAATTATACTTTTAGTATCCAACAAACTCTATTAATATTTTGATAAGTGTATTGTTTTTTTTCTCTGTCTATACTTTCTCTCATTATTTTTTTTACTAATATCCTAATAGACTGGAAGAAAACTGAAGAGTTTCTCCCATTTAAACATACGGGAGAAGTATATGAGTAAAAAAAATGACATAAATAAATCATCTTAATTATAGAATAGTTTATGCACCAGAAACACTTAATAATTAATAAAGATATTGAAAAGTGTAGAAAAATTACGACTAAAAAAATATAATTAATACTATAATTGGTTACTTATATTTTAAAAAAATAATCCTTCTAAAATATAATTTATAAACAGAACCGGACTGTTTACATAGTTAAGCTATGATATTCTAAAACAATCATTGTTTCAAATGGTTGCAGCATGAATGGTAACTCTCTCCATATAAGATAAACTAATTTTTCTACCCGTACATTGTACCTATTTTAAAAATAAGTAATATTTTATATAAATAATATGAAAATTTTATTATTTATTAACCATATAAATTATCACAATTTATTTTAAAATATATACAATAAATTATTTTTTTATGTAAAACTACAATGAAATATATTTTAATTCATAAATTATTTAAAATGAAATTGATAAGTTAAGAATAAAATAAATTAAGAATTAAATGAAGTAGATGCAAAATTCTATTTAGAATATACACAATAAATTAAAAATGAAAAAAAGTTGAATTTAAGAGAGCATACCATATAGGATTCCAGTGGAATAACCTTAATTATATAGAGAGAGATAGATGATATAACCTATTTGTCACAATATATAGAATATAATTAATAAAAACTATTTAATATTAATAAAAAGTAAGATTGAAGGACAAATTTGATGAGAGAAATTTTACTACTTGGGTATGGTAAAAGGAAAAAGCCCTTTTGGTATTACTCGTCTGTTAGAATTAAAATTTTACTTCACTAACTTTAGGGTTCATTAATATAAACTTTTATTTCATGAATTATAGAGTTGAGACTTTAATTCCAATAAAAAATAATATTAAAAAGCACCTAAAAACCCTACCTAAATGTTTTCCATACTTTTATTTTGTTTCTGTATGAATAAATAAGTTTTAGGGATAACTCACAATGTTCAGCCTGCTAAGTTAGTATTTATAAAAAAAAATTTAGGAGTGTGTGTTTAATATATAATATAATATATGAATGGTTAAGAATACATAGAGAAACTAAATATCGCAAAATTAATATGATGGTAGTAATTAAGTTGTGCATGATTGAATTTGGCAAAGTGTAAGGCACTTTCCCTAATGGGTTACAACAGTTAAGAATTGGATTAAATTAAGTTTGATGAATCTTGACTTAGAGAAAAGGTACGTCACATGCTAACATTTCACTCTTCTTCAAAGCCTCATTATTCTGTTCTCCACTTTGATTAGAAATTATTATAATTAGAATTATAATGCAAACTAAAAACAGAGTGAGAGAAAGAGAAGGGTAAAAAACAGTAAAGTCAAAGACTAATATTAAGGAGAGGGCAATGCAATGCAATAAGGACACTGTTATTCTCTGCAAAAAGAATGTGTATGGACCCCAAAATTCCAACTTTTGCCACCCACCTCATCTCCCTCTCAACATAGGTTTCAAACTTTTTCATCATTCCTTTGTGGACCTTCTTCCCTTTCCTTTCAATTCTCATAACAGTTTCCGTTTTGTATATCTCTCTCTCTCTCTGCATGCTGTCTTGTCCTTTAACAGCTTTGTTGCCTTAATTTGCTTTCTATGCCCATTGTCATAGAGGAGAGGTTCATTGAAAAGAAAAGTTTTTTCTTACTACCCATTTACCATAACTCTTCTTAATAACATCTTCACATGTTTGTTGTTAATTGGGTCTCTATTTTTCCGAGGACACTTACTCTGCCCCATGCCAACATTCTAGACACCATTCTTGTACCTTTTTTCTTCTCTTTCTTTTTCATAGAAACATGCATCATTGATTCTTTCTGCATTGCATTCAATACTCTCATAAGAAGTGAGGGTCTCAATTTGAAATTGTGCCTCTATTAAGGAGGAAAATTAAAGACTACAGTTTGGTCAGTTATACATGGTATGTTAATTAACTTGGCTCTCCGTAACAAGAATCATAAAGTTAATTGACATTTATGAATTATGAGAGAACCCTCTTAACTCAAAGGGATTTTTTTGGTTAAGGGGAAGTTTTTTAGCTTTTAATTAACATATAACCTCATTCAAATTATTCAAGCCTTTTATAACTACCTCTCTCCCAATGGCTTCCAAACTTGAGGAAAATCAAAAGCAGTTGAATAGGTAACAATAAAGAAATTTGGCTATATATAGAGACAAGTGTCTGCTGATAATTAAGGTCTAGTTTTCTGAAGCTCACTTTCTTGAGACATAAAAACACTAACTTCTATAAACATCACACACACACTAACATACAAAGTAAAATAATTAAGTTTGAAATTAGTTATATTTGTTAGTAACAATTTTCTTACTTGAACCCCTACGCACAAGACCACAACTCTGACAGTTATTTGTGATTGAAAAAGAGCTAAAGGCTGTAGGACAAGTTCATGCGTTACTTATATTTGTAACTTTTATATATCTTGGACCTCACCCAAACTTGATTGCACCTTTTTTTAGAATATATTTTAGACAAGTTAAAATTAAATAGAATTACTTTCAGCAGTAAACTTTTACATTTGAATTTTGATACAACTCAATTAGATCGGTAAGTGATCAGAATTTCTTTGTAATACAAAAATACATCTTTTAAAAACAGTTTCTTTTGATAGACTATGGTGTTTTCACACTAAATTTAGATTTCTGTCTCCAAAAATGCAACATTTTTTACATTCTTATGGATTTACATATTTTTAAGATAAATATCATATCGGTTAAATATATGATTAGAATAGAATATTTTTTTATAAGACTTGATGTGTTTCTCCGTGCATTCAACTTCCATTCCATAGGTAAGTGTGTTGTGTCTTCCGCTCAACCTTTGTTGATGTGTCTCGGTGTGTATACTAACTTCGTTCCTGCATTGTACTAAACAAATCATCGATTGATATAGCTTTTAATTTATGAGTTAGTTTTTAAATTAAATTTAACTCATATTTTTTAATATAGTAAATAACTTAAAAATGATAACACTTGTTTATTTGGCTCACATATAATTCTAAATTTGATCCCAAAGATGATAACACTTATATCTTCTACTGTTAACTTTTAATCGATAATATGGAGGACTAATAGGAGGTTTACTGAGAGATTAGTTCATATTATTAATCATACAAAGCAGCATGAAAGAAGGGAAGTCACGTCAGAAAGAGTGAGACCCACAATAAAATTGGATTTACTTTCTAGTGTGCCCTCAAATTGACAAAGTTTGCAGTGGTGTAAATGGTGTTGCAGAGTTTCCACTCAAAACTCATTAGAGGTCTCTAATAAGCAGCAAGCTGTTTATAATTTGGCACAGAGATGATGAGTGTGTGGTTGGAAAGAGTGGAGACAAAATTTAAATTGGTAGTGAAGTGAAGAGTAAAAGCTGAGACCTTTGAAGAAATTGAGAGGGAATCACGCGTGGGGTGATCCCCTTAACCATGATGATGGCATGCACATGAACAACAATCAAAATGGTGGTAGGGCCATTAACACTAGTCATGCCAGCAAGCCTCATGTTAAATCCTACACTCTCACTATACCCTCATTTCACTGCCATTGCAATTGAGTGACTTCTCTTTGTCCCCTCCAATTCTTCATGATGCCATGCCAATTCCAAATCATGCCTATACAAAAATGCATATTCCTTTGCATCATATCACTTATCTTTGAGTCTAATTGATTACAATTTACAAATCGTCCGAAATAAGAGTAAAAGGGGAATAGAAGTGTGAAAATCAGATATCTATGTGAAACATCTTTGTGAGACAAATTTTAAGTTTTCATGTGAGAAAAAAAAAATTGTGGAGTTGTGAATGGCTATTGTGCCTTTGTAATATGCTCCGTATGCATTTTATTTTGGTCTCTAACTCGTGTCTTGATTCCTGTTATCTAAAAGGATAATCAAACTACTACCTACATTGAATTGTTTTATTAACTAGGCTAACATTAATCCATTCGTGATATAAAAATCATCAAAGTGAGATGTGTTGCTCAACAATGTCTTTTACTTTTGTTTAAGTCAAAGAAATTCTACCAATTTGTAGCAAAACGAAACACTTTGAATAAGCGCATTTTGTGATAACCAATGTTTTCAGAACCGGACCGGTCATTGAACCGGTGAAGACACCGGTTCATTAAAACCGTGTTAAAACCGGGGTTCAACCGTGGTGAAACGGTAGTATTAAAGAATTGACCCGGACCGGTCACCTAAGCGGTTCACGGTTCAACCGGTCGGACCGGCCAAACCGGTTCGGTTTTGATAACAATGGTGATAACAGAATAGAACAGTGAGATGAAATGCACAAATGTTCACATATAATGTAGCACATTAAGCATGCCCCTAACTTTAATAAATTGAGGAAATAATTTTTTTTCCAAGCAAAAGAATAATAACATTAAAAAAGGACACAATGGATACCCTAACTCACATACAAAATTAAAAATGTTACAAATCTAAAATCTATAGAAAAGGCTTTCTATACCACTCAATAAAACTTTTAAAAGAGTCTTTCATTTTAGATTTTAACCAAACTCAACTTTTACATTAAATCAACTCAATCCCCAAAGATAAGGACATTACTTAAAAGAAAAAATGTTCCGGAAATTGCTGGAAAAAAATGAATGAAAATTTTGAGTTAAAAATTATGCTAAGATTTTGTAGGTAAAACTAGACTAATGATCACATAAAGACATATAAGTTATCAAAATGAGTTTTATCTTATTCAATGAAATTTTTTTTATACTATTTAAATTAAGAAAAAAAAACTCGTTAAGTCGGTGGACATAATTTGTTTATGTTAAGATAAGATGCAATACAAATTCACAAATAATAACTTTTAACAAAACCTTTTCATTACTTACGTCTGAAGTGGTGTTTAAAGTCACTAAGTAATAAAAATATAAAATGCACAAAAATGAATTTTATAACATGTTAGGGAGAAAGTGTGAAGGGTATAAGGGGGACAGATCACAGATGTAAGGAGTTGTGGTGGTGCCCACGAGAGCACTCCCCACCAAACCACTGCTGTGAAACTGTGGCATGGCCTCTGCCATTGTTAGCCCCACACCACACTTCATAGTCATGTGTCTATCTCAGCATCACTTTTCTCATGCCTCTTCTAATCATTTCGTAATACCCTTCATGTTTGTGTGGTACATAATTAAAAAAATAGAGTTATAAAAATAAAAAAATATAAAAATTAATATTAATTATACATTCAAAACAATTAAAATTATATTTGTTTTAAAGGGTTGGTCAGACCTTAGAGAACCAAACAGCCTGTTCAACTCATTTTTTAAACTTCAAAACTTGCCTTAACTATCCTTCACTTTGGTTTAAGAATTAAGATTCCTTTCATTCATACAATGCCATTCCCTTTGTGCCCTCAAGAGAAGAGACACACCCTTACCATATATACTAATACGCCTATACGTAGGTACGTTTCCTCTCCTTGCATTGCATGACGTCTAACGTCCCTTTCTGTTTTTTTTGTTCCAATTTGTTCCTCTCATATTTTTTTTTTATTTTGTTCTCATTATTATTACATGGTTAGGAAAAGACACACATGGTCTCAACTCAGGCTAAGAGCAGTAAATGACGAAAGCTCTTGCATGTAGATTTCTTCAACCATCAAAGGGTCCCTCTAACCCTACAAATTTAACCCCATGCTAATTGTGACAAAAATACAATAGTGTGATAAGCATGGCATCTTGGTGTGAAGTTATTTTAACATGAATCATTGTTAAAAGAGGTCAAATTATCATTTTCATCCAACGATATTTAAAGTTTCTTTTTGTTTAGGGTTAATGATATTAAAAATTGTATCATAATAAATCTTATTTATTTATTATTATTTTAGGTGAAAGTTTAATTATTCTTCAAAGAATAGTTTTGGCCTTTATGCTTTTATTCATATATGTACAATTTACATATATATATATATATATATATATATATATATATATATATATATATATCCCCTTGTAATGTAGTACATTTTAGCTTCATGATCTGAACATAAAACATTACATTAATTATATGTATTTTTTTATCACTCACATATTTTATTTTTCTGACATAGATGTATCAAAAAAATATATAAGGAACAAGTACTTTGTTGTTCTTGAAACATATATTGTCTTATATGATAAATTAACAAGTAAAAGTCTCACACAATCTCAAAGCTCAATCAATAGGTTCAAATGAAAGCATGCAGTGTGGAGCATGATCATGCATCATATAATCGAAAAATTATGCATGCCTAATTATGAATATTTTCTTTTGCTGACATCATTCACGTTTTGTTTGCATTTAGCAATATTATGCAGATGGGCATACAAATCCCCCAACTAGTACGGCACAAACAATTACCCTTTTTGGCTTTCTTATGCATGTTCTTATAATCAGCACTTCCTTGTCCCTTCTGATGCACATATTAAAATGCACATATGCCACCTAACCATACTAGTTAATTCTTATAATAAGCATTAGTTGGTGTTTTCATGTGAAGTATTTCCATGTAGAAAAATATTGTTTCGTTTCCCACATGTATCTCTTAGGGATCAATCCTGTCTGCATCACATCGTATATAAAGATATGACTGATAAAACTTCTAATTAGAGTTTTGATTGCGTAGATAAGATCTCCAACTTGAAATATTTTTTAAACAATATTAAATTATTTACCATTTAGACCGGTTCTGTCAACATAAGAAATTATTCTAGACTTAAAAAGAAATTATGTAGTAACTGTAGATGTCAAAATTACCCTCAAGCCAAAAGAATAAAATGCATGTTTAGGTGTGCATCAAGTGCAATAACAAATTAGAAACAGTGAGGATGAGATGACAATAAAGAATGAGGGACATGCGTTTTTGCAGAAGAAAAAGATGTTGGATGGCAGTATGCACAAGTCTGTAACAAATTGGAATGAGGATGATTGTGTTTGAAGCTTTATTCTTATCTTAAGAAATACTTTAATAACACTAATCATACAAAGTAGTAATTCATTGCCCATCATAGTATTACACTGTTACTTTAGTAAAGTCAAACTGTGCTAAAAAAGCGACAAATTTTAAGCATATTCGGTATATAATATAGTATTATTAGTTAAGCATCAACAATGAACCCATCATTGTATAACATTCTTTTCACTAATGCTTTGAAATTGACAAACAATACCATTTTCTTGAATTTCAAACATCGGCGCCAATTCATGTCAGACCATATGCTTACAATATTTTTTCTTTTTCTTAGCCTTTCATTGATTAATGTCATTTTCTTAGAAAATTTTTCTACAAAAAACCGTGGCCAGTTACTCTGATAATCACATTTTTTATTCTAAATCATACACATGAAGTTAAATGAATATAAAATTTTGTCAAGTACAACTACTAACACATATGGGGTTCGAGTATTTTAAAAAAAAAATGAGGATGTTTAGCACTTTTTAAATGTTGATAAAATAAATTTATTTACTAAAACGATTTATTTTGGTCTAATGAATTTTTAATTCAGTAAAATAAATTAGAGTCTAATTTAAAACAAGAGTCTAAATTAAACTCTACCTATAACATTTTAAAGGCACTCTATACTTCAAAAAATTTTGGGGTATGTAAAAACAATTAAATTCACTGTTTTTTTTCTCACTTAAACTATAAAACAAAAAATAAATCATACCTTTGCATAATCTATGGAGAAAAATTAAAATGAGAGTGCGTTTTTAAAAAATTTTATGTGTGCGTTCTTCTTTGTTCATAAAGTGGCAAAGTGGCATTGATATATATCGTATAAAATAAAATAAGAACAAATTACTGAATTTGTACCATGCCCGGGTTGCAATATCCCGGGTGATAAAAATATGATTGCATAGAAAGCTGAATTTTGGAAAATGCTTTGAATTTATTTTGAACTGGTTGGGTGTGTTTTCCACTGTGAAATGTTGCTTTCCCATTTGCAAGAGTTTGTTAAAACCAATTATAAGGACAGAAAAGAGATTGGGTAATTAAGACCATTTTGTTGCTTATCATTGTTTGGCTGGTTCTAGATTTTCCTTTGTTTAAACTTAGGTAGGTTTGTTCTCTTTGCGTCCAATACATCCAAATAAGGGTCTAATGATCATCCAAATTTGGTCCAAAATAATCTCTGGTCCTTATAATGTATATATTATGAGTAAATGTTTTACATAGATATGCGTATCTGGACACTGGCTCCTGTGATTGGGATTATGCAGACACACTAGTATTAGCCAATTTAGAATATTTGTGGTCCATACTTCTGTTTTTGACAAGGTTCTCACCTGAATCTCCATGCTGGAGCCAAGGAATATAAGACAGAACCAAAGCCCTGAAATACTACCATAAAGAAAAAGAAGGTTAAGGGTGAGCAGAAAAAAAAACACAAAGCACAAAATAAAGCCTCCATATATATGCATAAAGAACAGAAAAATAAAGAAAAATATTAAAGGGAAAGGAAAATGGGGTTGTAATTTAAAATATGGTGGGAAATTGAGATGGCTTTCTTGGATCCTGCGAGAAAACATTGTCACTATTACACATATTTGTGTATCTATCAATTTGTTAGCTAGACAAAGATAAAGGAAACAAGGGAATGATGAAAAGTGGAAGCAAAAGAAAAGGGGAAAAGAATTCCAAGAAAATTAAAAGTATGAGTGGAGATATCAGACAAAGGTAGATGAGGTTGTAGGACTAGGAGCTTCAAATAAAAATAAAGGGAAGGGACCGTATGATGAAGGGTTGGTGTAGATGGATTGGAGGAGGTATAATAGAAGATGATGAAGTGGAACAAGTAGCGGTTACTCACTCACTCTCTCTCTTTCTTTCCTTCATGTCTACCACCAACAAAACCCACTGGAGCAAATTATCATGATGAAACTCCCTCTGCACCCTGCACTCCGAAAAAGTGATTGCCTTGCTCATCAAAACCTTCCTTCCCTTAAATTTACCTCTTTGAACACCACCATCTTCTCATCCACAACTCCCACCACTCCAAAACCATGAAACCTTTTCTGTTCTTTCTCACATTCTCCTTCTTTTGCCAAACACACCTACTCCTAGTTTTCTCTGCTACCCCTCTGCCCCTCCAACTCATCGCCCTCCTCTCCATAAAATCCTCCCTTTTAGACCCTCTCAAGAACCTCCATGACTGGGACCCTTCCCCAACCTTCGATTCCCAACACCCCACATGGTGTTCCTGGACAGGCATCACATGCCACTCAAAAACATCACAAATCACCACCCTCAACCTCTCCCACCTCAACCTCTCCGGCACTATCTCCCCTCAAATCCGCCACCTTTCCTCCTTAAACCACCTAAACCTCAGTGGAAATGACTTCAGTGGGACTTTCCAAGCAGCCATTTTTGAACTAACAGAGCTGAGAACACTGGACATCAGCCACAACTCCTTCAACTCAACCTTCCCACGCGGCATTTCAAGGCTCAAGTTTCTCCACCTCTTCAACGCCTACAGCAACAGCTTCACAGGCCCTCTCCCTCAAGAACTAACCAGCCTCCGTTTCCTCCAGCAACTCAACCTCGGAGGAAGCTACTTCCATGACAGTATCCCCCCTAGTTATGGCACTTTCCCAAGACTCAAGTTCCTATATTTAGCCGGCAACGCCTTGGAAGGCTCACTACCACCCCAACTAGGCCACCTAGCAGAACTAGAACACTTGGAAATTGGATACAACCCATTCTCAGGAACACTACCACCTGAACTGGCATTGCTATCAAACCTCAAATACTTGGACATCTCATCTACTAACATCTCAGGAAAGGTGATCCCAGAGCTGGGAAACCTGACCATGCTGGAAACACTGCTGTTATTCAAGAACCAATTAACTGGTGAAATCCCAGCAAGCGTAGGGAAACTGAAGTCCCTGAAAGCTCTTGACCTATCAGACAACCAACTCACAGGGCAAATACCAAGAGAAGTTAGCATGCTAAAGGAAATAACCATGTTGAACCTGATGGAAAACAACCTAACAGGAGAAATGCCAGAAGGAATAGGAGACTTACCAAACCTTGAAATTCTCTTTCTATTCAACAACTCACTCACTGGAATTCTTCCACAACACCTAGGCTCCAACGGGTTACTACTGAAACTAGACGTTTCCACAAACTCACTGGAAGGTCCAATCCCTGAAACTCTCTGCAATGGAAACAAACTTGTGAAGTTAATTCTCTTCGGCAACAGATTCAACAACACTCTCCCACAATCACTTGAAAACTGCACCTCACTCGTTAGGGTTCGAATTCAAAACAACCACATAAGCGGTTCAATTCCCCAGGGTTTAACACTCCTCCCTAATCTAACGTTTCTCGATACGAGCAACAACATTTTCAATGGTGAAATTCCTCAACATTTGGGGAATTTGGAGTACCTCAACATCTCCGGAAACTCCCTCGGAACCTCCTTGCCTAACACGATATGGAACGCCACGAATCTGAAGATTTTCTCCGCTGCTTTTTCTAACGTCACCGGCCAGATTCCCGATTTCATCGGCTGCCAGACACTGTACAACATCGAATTGCAGGGAAACGCTATCAACGGTTCGATCCCTTGGGATATTGGACATTGCCAGAAGCTTATTCTGCTGAATCTCAGCAGAAACTCGCTCACCGGAATCATTCCCTGGGAAATCTCCGTTTTGCCGTCAATCACCGACGTTGATCTTTCTTACAACTCTCTCACCGGAACCATTCCTTCGAATTTCAACAACTGCACCACTCTAGAGAACTTCAACGTCAGCTTCAACTCCCTCACCGGTCCCGTCCCTTCCTCCGGCGTCTTCTCCAACCTCCACCCTTCCTCCTACTCCGGCAACCAGGGCCTCTGCGGCGGCGTGCTCGCCAAACCCTGCGCCGCCGACGCCCTTGCCGCCGGCGAAAACCAGGTCGACGTCCGCCGCCAGCAGCCGAAGCGAACCGCCGGCGCAATCGTGTGGATCGTCGCCGCGGCGTTCGGGATAGGCCTCTTCGTTCTGGTCGCCGGAACGCGGTGCTTCCACGCGAACTACAACCGCGGCGGGTTCGGGAACGACGGGAACGAGATCGGGCCGTGGAAGTTAACGGCGTTCCAACGGCTGAATTTCACGGCGGAGGACGTTCTGGAGTGTTTGTCGATGTCGGATAAGATATTGGGGATGGGGTCTACCGGGACAGTTTACAGAGCGGAGATGCCAGGTGGCGAGATCATAGCCATTAAGAAGCTGTGGGGCAAACAGAAGGAGAACATCCGACGGAGGAGAGGGGTTTTGGCGGAAGTGGAGGTGTTGGGGAACGTGAGGCACAGGAATATTGTTAGGTTGTTAGGGTGTTGCAGCAACAGGGAGTGCACCATGCTCCTCTACGAGTACATGCCCAATGGTAACTTGGACGATTTGTTGCATGCTAAGAACAAAGCAGGGGATAATCTCGTCGCTGATTGGTTCACTAGGTACAAGATTGCCTTGGGTGTGGCTCAAGGCATTTGCTATCTTCACCATGATTGTGACCCTGTCATCGTTCATCGTGATCTTAAACCTAGTAATATTTTACTCGACGGTGAATTGGAGGCTAGGGTGGCGGATTTTGGTGTTGCCAAGTTGATTCAGACCGATGAGTCCATGTCTGTCATTGCTGGATCCTATGGTTACATTGCTCCAGGTCAGTCAGTATGATATTAACATACGGGAAATTACACTGTCATACTTAATAATGTCTTAGAACTTATTATTAGTTATTTCATCTTGTGAATTGCATTCTTTTGCTAGTTTTTTTGTTCTTGGTGATACTCATGAACATTGTTATTAATTTGACTCAATGGGTGTATGTGTTATGTCAACAAGAGATGGAGATGGTTGATTTGAAAACAAAAAGAATTTTAGATAAAGTGAGAGAGGAAAGCAATAGTGATAATGGTGGGCGCAATGTGAAATGTGAAAAGGAAGTTATAAAAATTAAGTTTAACTAGATTAATATTAATGTGATACTCTGTTTATGTTTATGATATCTTTAAATCTTATTCAATGGACTAAAAATTTAATTTTTATCGATTCCAATCAGAGTTTAAGCTAATTCTAACATTTTAGAGGGGGGTGGCTGGCGACTTTTGATGATGGAGACCAATTTCGGTGCATGGGTAGGTGCACTGTTGCGCATGGAGAGGAGAGGTTTTGCTTCTTTTTATTTTTTTACCTTTATTTTGTTGCCCTTTGGTGACAATGATCTATCTTGAAATATTTAACGGGGTCCACTAAGAATATTATCAATTATCATAACTCCTTTGAATCATGAGGATGTTGACTTGGGTTTTACTACTACTTAATAAGAACCCATTAAAGAAAGTAAAAGCAATTCTCAATGCTATATAGTATTGGTAGCTAGTTTGTCTTGTCTTATCATAAATGGCATGGAATTGAATAATTAGTTGTACTTTGATTGATTATTAATTAACGGTGTCTTTTGTTTCTTTGTTTGTTTGCAGAATATGCTTACACACTGCAAGTGGATGAGAAGAGTGATATCTACAGCTACGGGGTGGTGTTAATGGAGATCTTAAGTGGAAAACGTTCTGTGGATTCAGAGTTTGGGGATGGTAACAGCATTGTGGATTGGGTTAGGGGTAAGATAAAGAGTAAAGATGGCATGGATGATATATTGGATAAGAATGCAGGTGCAGGGTGCAGGTCAGTGAAGGAGGAAATGATACAAATGCTTAGAATTGCATTGCTTTGCACAAGCAGAAACCCAGCTGATAGGCCTTCAATGAGGGATGTTGTGTTGATGCTGCAAGAGGCCAAACCCAAGAGGAAATTGCTTGCTAGTGTTGTTGTAGGTCCATGTGCTGGGGACAATGCTGGTCTTGATATTCCCTTGCCACAAAAGCCAACTCCAGAATAGTGCTAGTTAGCTACTTAGAGTTAATATGTTTATATGATTGAAATGTTTTCTTTTTCATATTGTGGGGGATTGGTATAGGAGAAAGTCATTTTCTATTTTACTTCCAATGGAATTTCAGGTGTTCTGGTTTTCTTTTCCCTGTGTTATAATATATTGTTATTGTTATTATGATGACTCTTGTTTGCTAGTGCTTATTTTATATGTGAAAGAGTGTGCGGCTCGTATGGACGACATGGTTTATTGCCTCCCCCTAGTAACCAGCAAGCACCTAGTATGGGGAATAATTAAGGACTGACTTACTAGTTATTACATAAGTAAATTGAGCTTTTTAAAGGTTAAAATAAGTTTTTATTTTCTTGAACAATGTATATAATTAATATTAATTTTTAATTTCTTTTATTTTTAAAATTTTGTCTCCCCAACTGCATACTAAATAAACATTTATATAAAGATTTTGAGATGAAGTTCATCAATTTTCTCTAATTTTAAATACCTTTTAGACTTAAGTGCAACATCCACAATTTAAAGAGAAAATCATCAGAGTTTTCGTTGAATTTAAAATTTGATAAACAAAAATATAATGAGCTATTAATCATTTAATAATCTATTATGAAAACAAAATTATCTAATAGAAATTGAAAAATTGTATTTGATTAAAAATTGTCTTTGGCTAAAGGAACTAAATGGCCCCGGGTTAAAAATGGGACTAATTAATATTTCTCAGCATCAATCTTATGTTAGGAAAGGGTCACAATTTTAAGTGTTTTTTTATCCGAGACACTCAGGGTCCTAAAGTCATATTCTGCTTTGGTTGTTTGGGTCAAACTAGATTGGTTCAGTTAAGATTGAGTGGATGAAAGTTTCACAACATTTTTTTTCTAATATAGGTTCAAAGAAAAATTGAGTTGTTTATCACTTGGATCGGTAGGAACAAATAATTTCGGGACATATTTTCGCATAATGTTGCTAACATCAATGGTAAACTATAAAATGCTGAATGGTGTGAAACAAAAGTTTATGAGATAGTTCATATTCTCTTTCCTTAATTTTTGTGAAACCAACATACCTTCGTAAATCCTTTTTATACTAAGATATTTTTATCTAATTTAGGCATATTAAAATGATTGTTTAATTTGGTTAAAATTGTTAAATTTATTTAAAATTTATTGTAAAATTTTAAAATTACTCTTGAGGTAATTATGATTCATTATTCAATTTTCTTCACTTAATATCTCTCTATTTGCTATTCAATTATTATAAGAGATAAATAATATAATTGATGTATCTCATTTATTGTTGTATTGATTCTAAGAAAAAGTTATACATTAATAGAGGTATTTTGGTAAAAAAAATTTAATAATATAGAAATTTAAAAGAAGATTTTATATTAAAGGGCACATTTTTTTCTTAAAATGGTCTTATATTTAGGGATGGTGGTAGTATTTTCTATTGCTTATGTTTTAAATAGTTCATATTTTCACCTTTTCTATTAAAAGCTTCAATTCATCATTAATTACTTTTAAGGGGTACACACTTTCGACACAGTCCTGTGGAAATCTAAAGGTCTTTGTGTGATCTCGTCCAACAATCACCAGTATCTCATGTTGTAAGTGTAACGTCCCTTCAACGACTCCTAAAATTTATTTCGGGTATGGTAAAATTAGAGGAAAATTTTCACCTTTTAAACTTTCTCAGTGATAAACTATAAGAACCTAAGTATCATGTCACTCAAAACGCCCAACCCCCCTTCAGGGACCTTGGTAATCGATTACCCAGATGTAGTAATCGATTACCTGCTAGCTTGCTGCACATGAAGGAAACATGGTTCTCTGTTAATCGATATGTGGTAATTGACTACCTGCAAGCTTGTTGCGCATGAAGGAAACTTGGTTCTTTGTTAATCGATTACGTAATCGATTACCCGTAGACAAGTATGCAGAAAAAATTCAAAATTTAGTACTTAGGTCAACTTTTGCCCTACCTAATTTGCCTATTTTAACTTAGATTGTCACAAAACTTCATGGACACTATATTTCCCTTATTTCAGACTTGTTGGCGCAATTTGTACTCAAAAATTCCTTCATATGACAAAGTTATACGCTAAAATACATTTCAATCAAACTTAGAACAACACCATGCTCAAAACCTAACATATGCACTCCAAAGCAAGTAATGGTCATAGACACAAGTTCTAAATAACCTTGGAACCTATTGGCACCCTTTGGGGGTTCTACTTCACACTAGATCTCCATTTCTCCCATTTAGTTGATAAATTTTACTAGTTCATTACTTATAAATGCAATCTTATTTATTTATCATCCATTCGTCAATTCCATCACCATTCTCGAGATGACCACACAATGGACCAATGTCATACACATATGCTGTGACATCCCAGCGCTGTTGAGGGCGGGGAGTGATCGCTGGTGCATGGGCACGGACAAGGAGCGGCTCCTGGCAGGCTTCCAGCGGGGAATGTGACATCCCGGGCACTGTTGAGGGCGGGGAGTGATCGTCGGTACATAGGCACGGACAAGGAGCGGCTCCTGATGTAACACCCCGAATTTTTAAAATAGGAAGATAAATTAGAAAAATAAATGTTGGATAATTAACTTTGGGCTAATAAATATCCCAAAATTCTTGAAATGACTTAAACAAGGCTTTTCGAAACTGCTGATGAATTATGGTGGTCAGATGAGCTGAAAACTGACCCGGATAAAATATAGGTGTCGGACCAAGTATCTCCGATTGAGATGCCGTTGGTCAGGGCCGTAGAAAATGTTATTGGGATTCCGAATTTATATTCGGAATAATTTTTAGAATATGTTTTAGGCCCGAACGGCGAACCTGTTTGTTAAAAAACGGAAGAGTTAATGAAGGATTAATAATTTAAACATTAAATTCTCATTTTTCCCATTCAAAAAGTCGGTTGCACTCTTTGTTTCTTACGTAGATACTCTTCTTCATATCTCTTTTCTTCTTCTTATCTTCTTATTCATATCTTCTTCTTTATATCTCTTTTTTTCTTCATAATTCACCTTCCTCTTGCTTTTGAATTCTAAATTAAAAGAAGATATCTCTTCTTTCTCCATTAATAACCTTTAGAGACTTCAAGAAAGCTTGGAAACTAAAGTATTTCCTCCTCCTTCCTCCTCAAATTCGTGTGAACCTCTTCATCTTTTGCAAACTCACTCTTTTCTTCTCTTGAGGTAAGATTATGATCATTTTCCATGTATATAAGTATAAAGTTGAAGATTAGTTGAAGTTTTGGTGTTAGAACACAATAAATGTATGAGAAATGTTGAGGAAAGTTCAAAAGTGGAAATCTAAAGATAAGTTGACATAAATACAAGCTTATGAGTGATTAATGAGGTAGTTATAACTATGGTGGAAAAAGAAGGAGGTATATAAGCATTTATGAAGGTTGGTGGATTGGTGAAAACCTTAAACTTGAATTTTAGGAGGAAAAGTAAAATATTGAAAAAGATAACATTTATTGAAAAAGTTAACATTTGTTGATGGGAAGAATATTATAAGTGATGTGGTGGATACATAAAATGATGATAAAGTTGATTTGAAGTCATAATAGGTGGGAAACTCACCAAGGTGTTGGTGGAGATCTTACTAGATGGAATAACCTAATAATTAGGTTGTAGCCTTTGATACTAAGGGATTGTAATTCAAGGAAAGGAATTCCCGAAGCCTAAGTAGGCAAACGAATGAATTTGGTAAATAGTTTTCACATGATAAGAATCATGTGTACACCTATGTATATATATATATATATATATATATATATATATATATATATATATTGAATTGGTGTTTGAATAAATAATTAATGTGGCCCTATAAATGATTGGTGTAGGGCTTGGCAATATTGGTGAAGCAGGAACATCAACCCCAGAGGTCTACTTCTCTTGAGGTAGGAGAGGGGTGTATTTTCTAAATGCATGAGAATTGGGATGATAATGTATGTATTAATGTAGTATGACATGTTTTCTTAAATAAAGGTGATATTATGTGTAAGTGAAATGAATTGTGTATGATGATGAGAATTGTGTATGGTGTTTAAAATGAGTGTTTATATGATGAAGCCTAAAAGAGGCTATGAATGGCTTATTATGCGTTGATGTATTATTGATTTCATATAAGACATGATAAGTGCCTAAAATCTTTGGTTGGAATGTTTCTTGGATACGAGAATTGACACTTGTGTATGAATTGGTGGAAAATTGTGTAGTTGAAAATGAATATACCCTAGATGAGAGGGTAAGATAATCTAAATAAGCTTGAGACATGCATGAGCATTTTTGTATACATGGCATGACATGCATATCATGATGATGTTGATAAGTGGTTGCGATCACTTGATGATGGGAATGAAAAAGGGCTTGCGAGTTCCTATGATTATTAGACCGGTGGTTGCGATCACCTGGTATTGAAATGAAAGGCCCTGCGGGACCAATGAGATTGAATGCCCATGGTTGCGATCATGAGGCGGGAGTACCCCTTGCGAGGAGGGAAACCTATATGAAATATTGAACGTGGTTGCGATCACGAGAAGCACCTTGCGAGGTTGCCAGAGGGAGTACCCCTTGCGAGGCGGGAAACCATTGAGAATGAGTATATGATATGGTGGTTGCGATCACCCAAGGAAATGAAATCGGATCCGTGCATATGCATTTTCATGACATTAGCATGTGCATCAGTTTGAAAGCATGGTATAGTGTGATATCTTGATGATGAGATATGAATGGAAACTCCCTTTTTAATTACTAAATTGTGATGGTGAATTGATTGATATAATTCTGAGAGAATCAGGGAATAATTATATTGAAATAAAAAATTATTGATTGATTGATTGATATTAAATAAACTCCTCTTAGGAAGGAGATAGTTGTATTACATTCATGCATATATTGTTCTATTTATTGGATTTTCGTCATTGAGAAAGTATACTCACTCTCCCTGTGGTATATCTTTTTAGCTCCTGTGTTGTAGGTATTGATTTGGAGCTATTGTGGAGGAGGAGTGTGAAGGAGGCCCCTTTTTGGTAAAGAATGCCTTGGCCGGTAATATTTTGGTTTACATAGATATGTGGAATAGATGTAATGTATATAGTATAGTGTATGTTGGTATAGTGTGGATTTAGAATGGATAATTGTATGAATGATGAGTTTGGGAGGTCATGGAGGAAAATGAGATCTTTTGTCTATGACTCATTTTCAATCATGACCCGGTGAATGTATGAATGATGAAACCCTCTATATCTTGATGAATGAATGAAGTTTATATGTGGAATGTTGGACTTATGAAATGGAAGAGTTAGTGAGTTGATTCATACAATAGATGAATTGTAATGGAAATTTACAAGAATGATTTATTAGAACAAGTTCTAAATGTATAATATGATATGTATGAAGTGTTGAAATTGAGTAAAATGGATTAGAATGAGTTTTGGTGTTGAGAGTTGGGTGATTTCTGCATTTCCCCTATTTTCCTGTCAAACTCGCTCAGGCGAGAGGGCTTCTCGCTCAAGCGAGAATGTCCCTGTATCAATTTTTAGATTCTGGATGACTCTCGCTTAGGCGAGAATGGGACTCGCTTAAGCGAGATCATCCCAGCATCAGTGTTGGGTCATTATTCCATTTTTGCTCAAGCGGATGTGCAAGTCACCCAAGCGAAATTACATTAGAATCAGAGTTTGGATTTTGGTTGGTGTTCGCTCAGGCGAGCTGGGGATTCGCCCAAGCCAGAGGGTTTTGGTCTCAGGTTTTGCTCTCGGGTTTATCAGGAAATTGCTCTCGGGAGTAATCTCGCTTAAGCGGGGATGGTTTCACCCGAGCGAGTGAGCGTGGAATGGGTTCTGGGCGTTTTTTCGCCTTACGCTCGCTGGCTTCGCCCAAGCGAGGATTGCAATGCTCACCCAAGCGAGTTGGGGTTCGCTTGAGCGAAGTGACCCTTGAACCTTCATTTTCTTATTTCGCTCAGCATTTTATGATTCGCCTAAGCGCGCTATGCGAAGCTTGTAACATCCCTATTTTTAGTAGCAGTTTTATTTGGTAAATTTTGAAGTGTGGAAGGTCAGAAAGTAAGAATAAGTGAGTAAATACCTTGTATAGGGTCAGTAATACTCCAAAAATTCTATTTTTGGGTATAATTATGGAATTTATACAGACCTTTGAGGATATTATTCAAATTCTGAGTGAAAAAGACTCTGTTCCGAGTGACAGGAAGCAATTCCGAGTGATAGAAAGAAAATCCGAGTGAGGAATGAAATTCCGAGTGTAAAGTTAGGTTGACCGAATAAAACATTACTAAAAAGGATACTACCGAGTGAAATATTGGTCTTAGAGATAGCTGGAGTGAAGTGGGTTCAAGGGAACCACTTCTGAGTGAATATTCTGAGTGAAAATACCCTTGAGAGACTCATTTCCGAGTCAAACCTTGCCAATTGCTTCTTTCTTGAGTGACAATTTCTACGATACCGAATGAATAGACTCAGTCAGGGATATAACTGATGCAATCCGAGTGAAGTTGTCCAAGTCAGACCTCCCTAATAAGATAGAAGATAGCAATCCGAGTAGGTTGAAAGCCATTTTGAGTAGGACTTAATATGTAGCCTTTCCGAATGAATGGGTTTGAATATTCCTGAGTAAGATATGCTCGAGTGGAAAATAATACTGAGTGAAATGTGTGTATAAGAATGAATTTGGATATTCCCGAGTATAAAATCCGAGGGAAGATTGGTTATAATGGCTTAAATTGGAAAATTTCTAAGTATATGATAAACCGAATGAATGATCCATATATAAATCCGAGTGGATGGGGTTAGAACAAGCCTGAGTTGAACTTAATGTGATGATATTTCCGAGTAGATTAAATAATGTGTAATTAGAAGGTCTAAGTATGAAATGAGTCCGAGAGGAACCTAACTTAATAAGTTTTACCTGAGTGGTTAAGCATGAAGTAAACTCGAGTGAATGATGAGGAGTTCCGAGTGAATGAATGCATAGGTGTTTTATATTAAGTTGATGCTTCTACCGACTGAAATGAGTTATTAAAATTATTTGGGAGGTGTTGATGGAAGAAATAGTGATGGATTCCGAGTGGTTATATATATATATTGTATGGTTAAAGCATTACTTGGCTTGAATATGAGTGGTGATGAATGAATAATGATAATTGAGTAGATACCGAGCGGAAAATGGCATTTGGGAACCCATTCCGAGTGAATTGTAGTAGGCAGGGCCATTTCCAAGTAAGTCTATGAGTATGACTCCTCTTCCGAGTGAGAAGTACTCTACTGGACCAAGTCCGGGTGAGGCTCATACGTGTGTGTCTTTTCCGAGAGGTAATGACCTTAATAGGCTTTGATTGAAATTGTAGTTGAAGAATTTGGTTCAAACCGAGGGAGAAATATGAGTGGACCGAGTGGAGAAAGTGTTGACTTCTGAAATAAAGGATGTTATAATTCTGAGTGGAAACTGAATGAATATGGATACCCTTTTCCGAGTAAGCCTAAGGTGTTATGAAATCCGAGTAAAAAGTGATTTGATATTGAGTTGGCTAAGGAATGATTTAGTTAAGTATGAAATAAATAAGAATAGGTTGTTTACCGAATGGAAATCCTGAGTAAAAAGAATCCGATTGAATCTAGAAGAAATCCGACCTAGAGAGGAGAAATCCGACTAGATGTTTTAAGAAGAAATAATCAAGAGTGAGGACCAAGAGAAACGAATCAGTTTTTGAAGATTTCCGAGCCATGAAGGGCGGACTCGCTCAAGCGAATCGGATTTCGCTTAAGCGATCCGACGTCAACACTCCACACCAGTTGGCTAAAATAGGTCGTCCTTAGAGCAGGAGTTCACACCGGACAGCTCTGAGCCGGTGTTCATCACAACACCGCCCTCTTTACACAGACGGAGTCCTCAACTCCTTCACACACACCGCCCTTAACTACTTTCACACTCAACACCGCCCACTCCATACCGACCTCGCACTCCACACCGTCCTCACACCACACTACCCTCACACAGCACACCGCCTCACACTCCACACCGCCCTCACACAGCACACCGTCTCACACCCCACACTGCCCTCTCTTAACTCCGCCCGCACACTACACTCCGTCCTCACAAATTCAATACCGCCCTCTTCAAAATCTCCAATACCGAACACCTTTTTAACCCCACTCAGACCACTTTATATATTTTAATATATCACTAACCCCTTTAATGCAAAGCTGACAGTGGAATGAGTCAAAAGTTTCCATTATCCCACCTAATCCTCCAATTCGTGCCTCCCACTTGTCTCCTGCAACTATTAAATCAATGCATCTCCAAGCCAAACTATCAGAACCAAAATTAAGAACTTCTTCCTCTTCCTTCTTCTTTCTCTTACGTACCAGCACCAACTTCTTTATTTATCTCTCAAATTCCTCTCCTCTGTTTCACTCGGAATTGGTGCAGGACAGCTCTTCTTCTCCTCCGAGAACTCCATCAAGGTAAGGGGGTATATTCTCGGGTATTCTGGGGGAATCTGAGTGAAAGGAAAGGGTTAAGGAATGTGTTTCCTTACCTCTTCAGGACAGATCTGGTTTGTTGTGATTTAATTGTTTTAATTATTTGTTATATATAATGTATTGAACATGTTTAATTACAGCGTTGTTTATTATTGACCATGAGAATTCAGTGAACCTGTTGATTTTATTGATTAATACGAATGAATAAGTGTATATGTTTGATGCTGGACTGTAAAAATATTAAAAGTATCATGGGTATTTATGAGGACTCCAGTGAAGAGATATGAACTGACATCGGATACTATGATATTAAGCTCGGTATTGTACCAATCAACCAGAGCAGTTAAGAATACACAAATTCACTCAGAAATTACAGTGATATGACCAGTTATATATTAATTCGATTGGTTATCTGAAGAATACAAGTTTCTTATTTAAAACTTTTAAACAGGATTATATTACATTTGATAAACACCTTAATTTCACTCGGAAAACATCTTTTCAAGTTGATTTCACTCGGAATTCAGTATGTTACTTAGAAAGCTCTTTTTAATTGATTTCATTTGAAGCTATATATATATATATATATATATATATATATATATATATATATTTGAACTAGAATAAAACTTATTTCACTCAGAAAACAGTTATTCACTCAACTTATTTCATTTTTAATTCACTCGGAAAATCAGTTATTTCACTCAAGAAAACTTACCCAGTTTGGTTTTTACTCGGAAAACATCTTATTTAACTCAGAGAACTTCATCAGTATGATTCTACCCGGATTTATAATCTTTTCACACATAAAATCTCTTTTAAAATCAGAAATTACTCAGAAAATAATTATTTCACTCAGAGAACTCTTTCTTCATTATGATTTACTCAGGAAAATGTTTTAACTTCACTGAGAAAACTCTTTCAAATTGATTTCACTCGGATTCAAATTTGTTTTATTCAGAAAATCCTCTCAGTTTGATTTTATTGGAAATCCTGCTTATTTTCACTTGGAATCTTAACTTTTGCACTCGGTATTTATCCAAGTTTTACTCAGAAAGTTTGGTTATCAACATTTCCACTTGGACATAACTTGTGTTTTAATCGGAAAACTCATTTCTACTCGGTACCAATCTATTTCTACTCGGAAAATTCATTTTTACTCGGAAACAGACTTCTTTTACTCGGTTAATTATATTTCACTCGGTATTTAATTGATTTCACTCGGAAAAACCTATTTGTCACTCGGTATTTAACTCCTTCTCCTCGGAAAAGCAGTCTTAACGTTTTATACTTGGATTTTTTATTCAGAATCTTTTCTATACTCCTTATTGAGTTATTTAAATGTTATAAATATCATTATTGGTCTTTTCCCTATTATTATTCTTAATATTATTATTATTATTTACATTATTATTATAATTAGTATTATTGCTATAAATATCTTATTTTTGAGTAAATAAATATGAATTATAATTTATTATTTATACAAAGTATAATTTCAACCAAGTTATAAACGATGTATTTTATCAAAATAACCTGCAACGTTTGATCCATTAAATCAAAAGCTTGTGAACGAATATGATGAGGCTGGAATCACATAAATACCCATGACTCAAAAGATGAAAGAGAATGCATTTCGCATCATGAAAATATTTTTGAAGAAGAAAAACCTCTAGAGCATACACTTGGTACAGTGAAGGACACTCACGTTCGATCTCAGTAGAAGAATCTTGGGAGTACAACTGGAACGGCAACCCAATGGCATCAGAGTCGCGCCCTGATAGCCGGGTGAGACGAATAATTCTGGTGTACTTTGACTAAATGACGGAGTGTGACCATGATCGTAGGGATCCAAGTCTCATATATATATATATATAAATCAATGATGAGAACCAATGAGTTCATTTGTACCAGAGCTTGGGCGGACCCTGATCGCTCTAGAGAATTGGAATAGTGATATTCCAGAGAAGAAGAAATAATTTCTTGGGCCCACATGCATCATGAAACGTAATCAAGAAATATCATAATCAAACTCATGCATTCCTTGATGATATATTTGATTGTTATAATCTTTGAAATGTGAATTGTATGATTACATGTTATTACTTGTTAGCTGGATTATGTCCGCACCGGGTAACCTACAGGGTCTTGGGTTATACTCACCCTTACTGTTGACCATTTTTCAGAGGAATTAGAAACTCAAGAACCCGAATGTGAAGATCAGCAATGTGCTGAACCCATTGAGAATAATCATTAAGGATAGAATATTTATGATTAATAATCAGACATCGGATAACTGTATAATATCTAAGGGTGCCTGCGTGCCCCATTCTGTTAAGAGTACAATTACTTACAGTTTGTGAATGACTATGTGATATATACATTATTGCTTCCACTGATCTGCCACGTACTTATTTATTAAAAAAAAATATTCATTTTTCTGAAAACTGTTAACACACTCAGTTAAATAGGATGAACCTACAAAAGGATTTGTCTTATCTAACCGAGGGTGTTACAAAGCTCGCTCAAGCGAATTGGGATTTCGCTTGAGCGAGGGGGACCTGATTCTCCCAAAATGCTTTAAACATATTATTTCCCTTTTTCTTCATATTAATATATGACTCCATCCTACTTTATGAACACTTTGGGTTAACCTTGGCTTCTTAATTTCAAATGAGTGATCTCTTAAGAATTTAACTCCATAATATTATTTTACTAAAGATACTTCCGCTATTATTAATTATGGGTTTCTTAAGAGTTAATTTCTTTAACTTACCTTCTCATATCTTCATATATGAGATAGGTCTCTGATAGATCCAGGGTAATTGATAAATGGATTCACCACTCACATGTTTTATGGATTAATAATAATAAAATCATGAAAAATTTACCTTTATTTTTGGGATGTCACAACTTGGTATCAGAGCATTATTCGCTCTGCATTACTGTGTTTAGCCATTGCTATTACTGGAAAGTGATATGTGATTGATGAATCATTGTTATTGTTGATTGATTGCGTATGAATTGATGATGGATTGAATGTGATTTTTATAAGTCCGGCCAAGCTTCTTCACACTATCCTCCCTCGATGAAGAATCTTATGTATTATGAATGCATACTATGTTATGATATGATGATGCTGCCATATGGGCTTTAATATGAAATGTTGCTATTGGACTCCATGGGGGAGGGTCACAAATTTAAATTTTATAATGAAATACTATAATGTGAACTCATAAAAGAATTTTATGAACAAGTTTACTGATATTGGTTAAATTTTATGTTGTGGTTTTAGATATTGTGATGGCCCGTCGTCGTCAAGATAATGATGATGCTATAGCTAGAGCCTTGAATCGTTTTGCGGATCTCCTCGAATCGTAAAACCGTGAGAGACAAGAGGCATAAAGACCATCTGCTCCTATTGTTGTTCAAGGCACTCAGGGGCTTGACATGTTTTTAAAGAGAAAACCTACTGAATTTCATGGTGGATTTAGGCCTGAGCAAGCCTATGGTTGGATCCAGAATGTTGAGCGGATCTTTGATAGCTTTGAATGCAATGAGCTCCAGAAAGTGGAGTATGCTATTTTTATGCTGAGGGATGAAGCAGAGACTTGGTGGAGACTCGCCAAGAATAGAATGAATGCTGCTGCGATTCCCTTAACTTGGGAGAATTTTAAGCGAGAACTTATGAGGAAATATGTGCCTGAAAGTTATAAGAGCAAGAAAGAACTCGAGTTCATGGAACTCAAGCAAGGCACGCTGACGGTGGAAGAGCATGCTTCCAAGTTTGAAGAACTTTGTGAATTCTACCCTCCTTTTCAACAAGAGGAAACTGAAGTGTCAAAATGCGTGAAGTTTGAAAATGGGTTACGCTCCGATATTCAAAGGGCTATATGTCACCAAGAGATTCGAAGTTTCACAGTGCTGGTGAATAAGTGCCGCATCTATGAAGAACATGCTTCTTTTCAACACTCTAAATTTGACTCTAAGTTGAAGGGTCAAGCTTCTAGTTTTAAGAGGCAAAGAAGTTTTAGAAGAGGACGCTTTCTGAGGGGTGCTTCTTCTAATGTCCAAGCTAGAGGCGGTGGACGTGGTAATGTTTTTGGCCAGGGTAATATAAATACCAATGGGCCGAGATGTTATAGATGTGGAGGATCTTATTACGTTCGAGAATGTATGCATCGTGAAGATGTTGTATGCTTTAATTGTGATCAGGTGGGACATATCCGTTCTGCATGTCCCATGCTTGTAAGACCGGCTCCGGTACAAGCTAATGTTACTAATCGTGCTAATACACCTGCTTATGTGAACCGCAGAGGTTATAATGGTGGTCGAGGTCGTGGTAATGGAAATAATGGCGGTCGACGTGGTGGCCGAGGTGGCTATAATGGTGGAAGGCGTGGCAACGGTCGAGGAAATGGTAATGATTCTAATGATGGAAATAGGGATGGAGGAGATCGTCAACCTAATACCGGGAGAGTATTTGCTGTGACCGGTGAGGAAGCAGCACGAGCAGAAAATCTGGTTGAAAGTAAGTGTGAAATCCTTGGACATTCAGTTCATGTCATTTACAATTCAGGTGCGACCCACTCTTTTATATCTAAGGATTGTGTTCGGCGATTGAGATTGCCGGTGTGTCTAATGAAAAATGCTCTTATGATTACCACTCCAACTGGTACTTGTCTTAGATCGGTTAACCGGTGCGATAATGTTGATATGCTTCTAGATGGGAGAAAATTTGTTGCATCTTTTATTTGCTTGCCTATGAAGGGATTGGAGATTATACTTGGTATGGATTGGCTTTCTACCAACAAAGTTATAGTTGATTGTCAACAACGGACTGTTATTTTCCCTTCTCTTGATAGAGGATAGTTTGATGTACAAGGTATAATTTAACTTTGCGTGTTGTTATCTCTCACTGATGGGACAAGTAATTCTGGTCCCACTAATATCCCCGTGGTGTCTGAATTTCTGGACGTGTTTCCTGATGAGATACCTGGTTTACTACCCCCAAAGGAGGTTGAGTTTGCTATTGACCTTGTACCTGGTGCCGAACCAGTGTCTATTGCTCCTTATAGGATGTCTCTTATGGAGTTAATTGAATTAAAGAAGCAAGTTGAGGAGCTGGTTGAGAAGGAATTTGTTCGACCCAGTGTGTCACCTTGGGGAGCTCCTGTTTTGTTAGTTAAGAAAAAGGATGGAACTATGTGGTTGTGTGTAGACTACCGCTAACTGAACAAGTTGACGATAAAGAATAGATATCCTCTACCTCGTATTGATGATCTGTTGGATCAGCTGAGAGGTGCGGTGGTATTTTCAAAGATTGATTTACGTTCCGGTTATCATCAAATTTGGGTGAGAGCCGATGATATTCCCAAGACTGCATTTAGGACGCGATATGGCCACTACGAGTATGTCGTGATGCCATTTGGAGTTACTAATGCTCCAGCTATATTCATGAGTTACATGAATCACATCTTCCATAAATACCTAGATCGTTTTATTGTGGTGTTTATTGATTATATCCTGGTATATTCCAAGAGTCGCGAAGAACATGAAGAACACTTGAGAGTGGTACTGAACATTCTTAGAGAGAACCAGTTGTATGCCAAGCTCTCTAAATGTGAATTCTGGATGACGAGCGTCCAGTTCCTTGGACATGTAATATCCAGGATGGTATTTCGGTGGATCCTTCAAAGGTTGAAGCCGTTATGGCATGGTCGAGACCTACGACGGTTACTGAAATCCGAAGTTTTCTTGGACTTGCGGGTTATTATCGAAGGTTCATTGAAGGTTTCTCTCGTCTTGCGAGACCCTTGACGAATTTAACAAGGAAGAACCAACCTTTTGTATGGACGGTTGAATGTGAGAAATGCTTTGAGGAGTTAAAAATGAGACTGACTTCTGCTCCTATCTTAGCGTTGCCTGACTTACAAGAAGAGTTTATAGTGTATTGTGATGCTTCCAAGCATGGACTGGGATACGTGCTAATGCAAAAGGAACGTGTAATAGCTTACGCTTCACGTCAGTTGCGACCTCATGAACTTAATTACCCAACTCATGATTTGGAGTTGGCTGCGGTTGTGTTTGCCTTGAAGATTTGGCGTCATTATTTGTATGGTTCGAGATTTGTGGTTTACAGTGACCACAAAAGTTTGAAATATCTTTTCGACCAAAAGGAATTGAATATGCGACAAAGAAGATGGGTGGAATTCTTGAAGGATTATGACTTTAAATTGATGTACCAACCGGGAAAAGCTAATGTTGTTGCCGATGCTCTTAGTCGGAAATCCTTGCATATATCAACCATGATGGTCAAAGAGCTTGAATTAATTGAAGAATTTCGGAATTTGAATGTTGGGACCGAAGTTCAATCCTCCAAGAAGTTATGTTTTGCTACCTTGAAAATAAGTAATGAGTTTTTGGAACTTGTGAAAGAGAAACAAAAAGATGATGATTATTTACAAGAGGTGCGAAGATCTCAGGATAATGGGAAAAATCTATTCCTTGTGGAAGGCGTTGATAGTATATGGCGAATAAAAGGTCGTGTGTATGTACCTTCATTCGGTGATTTGAGACGCATAGTGCTGGAGGAAGCATATAAAAGCATGTTTAGCATCCACCCTGGTGTAACTAAGATGTATCGCAATATAAAGAAGAACTTTTGGTGGCCCGGAATGAAACGTGATGTTGCTAACTTTGTAGCTTCTTGCCTTACTTGTCAGAAGGTGAAGGTGGAACACCAAAGACCTTTGGGTACTTTGAGGCCACTTGATATCCCTGTTTGGAAGTGGGACGCGATTGCCATGGATTTTGTGTCCGGATTACCAAGAACGAGGTCCAGATGTGATGGAATATGGGTGATTGTGGATCGTTTGACAAAGAGTGCCCATTTCTTGCCAATCAGTATGGAGAGCTCCTTGCAAGATTTAGCACAGTTGTACATTCGGGAGATTGTGAGATTACATGGTGTACCATCAAGTATGGTTTCTGATCGTGACCCCCGATTTACTTCCCGATTCTGGGGAAGCTTACATGAAGCGATGGGTTCAAAACTGAAGCTAAGTTCTGCATATCATCCCCAGACCGATGGGCAGTCTGAGAGAACTATTCAAAGTCTTGAAGACTTACTGCGGGCTTGTGTTTTGGAGCATGGCGGTTCATGGGAAAAATATTTACCTCTGATCAAATTCACTTACAATAACAGTTTTCATTCTAGTATTGGTATGGCACCATACGAGGCATTATACGGAAGGAGGTGTCGAACTCCTTTATGTTGGCTTGAAGTTGGTGAGAATCTAGCCTTAGGACCTGAAATTATTGAAGAAACTACCAAGCAGATCAAGATGATCCGGGAAAAGATGAAAATTGCTCAAGACCGACAGAAGAGCTATTATATAAAAGAAGAAATCCATTAGAATTTCAAGTCGGCGATCATGTGTTATTACGAGTTTCGCGTGATAAAGGTATAGGAAGAGCCTTGAAGAGCAAGAAACTAAGCCCTAAATTCATTGGACCCTATGAGATTTTGGAGCGGATTGGAGACGTCGCATATCGAATTGCACTCCCTCCACAGCTTGCAAGTCTTCATAATGTATTCCACGTGTCTCAGTTAAGGAAGTATGTACATGATCCTCAGCACGTGATCTCTGTTGATGAGCTTGAGGTGCAGGATGACTTATCCATTCTTCCTGTTTCTGTTCATATCGTTGAGTATTCCGTGAAAAGACTACGAAATAAGATGGTACCATTAGTAAAAGTGGCATGGAAGCATGGAGATATGGAAACATTTACATGGGAACGCGAGGACGATATCCGTAAGCGATACCCTCATGCATTCGAGTTCAGTAAGTTGAATTTCGAGGACGAAATTTCTTTTAGGGTGAGTGGATTGTAACACCCCGAATTTTTAAAATAGGAAGATAAATTAGAAAAATAAATGTTGGATAATTAACTTTGGGCTAATAAATATCCCAAAATTCTTGAAATGACTTAAACAAGGCTTTTCGAAACTGCTGATGAATTATGGTGGTCAGATGAGCTGAAAACTGACCCGGATAAAATATAGGTGTCGGACCAAGTATCTCCGATTGAGATGCCGTTGGTCAGGGCCGTAGAAAATGTTATTGGGATTCCGAATTTATATTCGGAATAATTTTTAGAATATGTTTTGGGCCCGAACGGCGAACCTGTTTGTTAAAAAATGGAAGAGTTAATGAAGGATTAATAATTTAAACATTAAATTCTCATTTTTCCCATTCAAAAAGTCGGTTGCACTCTTTGTTTCTTATGTAGATACTCTTCTTCATATCTCTTTTCTTCTTCTTATCTTCTTATTCATATCTTCTTCTTTATATCTCTTTTTTTCTTCATAATTCACCTTCCTCTTGCTTTTGAATTCTAAATTAAAAGAAGATATCTCTTCTTTCTCCATTAATAACCTTTAGAGACTTCAAGAAAGCTTAGAAACTAAAGTATTTCCTCCTCCTTCCTCCTCAAATTCGTGTGAACCTCTTCATCTTTTGCAAACTCACTCTTTTCTTCTCTTTGAGGTAAGATTATGATCATTTTCCATGTATATAAGTATAAAGTTGAAGATTAGTTGAAGTTTTGGTGTTAGAACACAATAAATGTATGAGAAATGTTGAGGAAAGTTCAAAAGTGGAAATCTAAAGATAAGTTGACATAAATACAAGCTTATGAGTGATTAATGAGGTAGTTATAACTATGGTGGAAAAAGAAGGAGGTATATGAGCATTTATGAAGGTTGGTGGATTGGTGAAAACCTTAAACTTGAATTTTAGGAGGAAAAGTAAAATATTGAAAAGGATAACATTTATTGAAAAAGTTAACATTTGTTGATGGGAAGAATATTATAAGTGATGTGGTGGATACATTAAATGATGATAAAGTTGATTTGAAGTCATAATAGGTGGGAAACTCACCAAGGTGTTGGTGGAGATCTTACTAGATGGAATAACCTAATAATTAGGTTGTAGCCTTTGATACTAAGGGATTGTAATTCAAGGAAAGGAATTCCCGAAGCCTAAGTAGGCAAACGAATGAATTTGGTAAATAGTTTTCACATGATAAGAATCATGTGTACACCTATGTATATATATATATATATATATATATATATATATATATATATTGAATTGGTGTTTGAATAAATAATTAATGTGGCCCTATAAATGATTGGTGTAGGGCTTGGCAATATTGGTGAAGCAGGAACATCAACCCCAGAGGTCTACTTCTCTTGAGGTAGGAGAGGGGTGTATTTTCTAAATGCATGAGAATTGGGATGATAATGTATGTATTAATGTAGTATGACATGTTTTCTTAAATAAAGGTGATATTATGTGTAAGTGAAATGAATTGTGTATGATGATGAGAATTGTGTATGGTGTTTAAAATGAGTGTTTATATGATGAAGCCTAAAAGAGGCTATGAATGGCTTATTATGCGTTGATGTATTATTGATTTCATATAAGACATGATAAGTGCCTAAAATCTTTGGTTGGAATGTTTCTTGGATACGAGAATTGACACTTGTGTATGAATTGGTGGAAAATTGTGTAGTTGAAAATGAATATACCCTAGATGAGAGGGTAAGATAATCTAAATAAGCTTGAGACATGCATGAGCATTTTTGTATACATGGCATGACATGCATATCATGATGATGTTGATAAGTGGTTGCGATCACTTGATGATGGGAATGAAAAAGGGCTTGCGAGTTCCTATGATTATTAGACCGGTGGTTGCGATCACCTGGTATTGAAATGAAAGGCCCTGCGGGACCAATGAGATTGAATGCCCATGGTTGCGATCATGAGGCAGGAGTACCCCTTGCGAGGAGGGAAACCTATATGAAATATTGAACGTGGTTGCGATCACGAGAAGCACCTTGCGAGGTTGCCAGAGGGAGTACCCCTTGCGAGGCGGGAAACCATTGAGAATGAGTATATGATATGGTGGTTGCGATCACCCAAGGAAATGAAATCGGATCCGTGCATATGCATTTTCATGACATTAGCATGTGCATCAGTTTGAAAGCATGGTATAGTGTGATATCTTGATGATGAGATATGAATGGAAACTCCCTTTTTAATTACTAAATTGTGATGGTGAATTGATTGATATAATTCTGAGAGAATCAGGGAATAATTATATTGAAATAAAAAATTATTGATTGATTGATTGATATTAAATAAACTCCTCTTGGGAAGGAGATAGTTGTATTATATTCATGCATATATTGTTCTATTTATTGGATTTTCGTCATTGAGAAAGTATACTCACTCTCCCTGTGGTATATCTTTTTAGCTCCTGTGTTGTAGGTATTGCTTTGGAGCTATTGTGGAGGAGGAGTGTGAAGGAGGCCCCTTTTTGGTAAAGAATGCCTTGGCCGGCAATATTTTGGTTTACATAGATATGTGGAATAGATGTAATGTATATAGTACAGTGTATGTTGGTATAGTGTGGATTTAGAATGGATAATTGTATGAATGATGAGTTTGGGAGGTCATGGAGGAAAATGAGATCTTTTGTCTATGACTCATTTTTAATCATGACCCGGTGAATGTATGAATGATGAAACCCTCTATATCTTGATGAATGAATGAAGTTTATATGTGGAATGTTGGACTTATGAAATAGAAGAGTTAGTGAGTTGATTCATACAATAGATGAATTGTAATGGAAATTTACAAGAATGATTTATTAGAACAAGTTCTAAATGTATAATATAATATGTATGAAGTGTTGAAATTGAGTAAAACGGATTAGAATGAGTTTTGGTGTTGAGAGTTGGGTGATTTTTGCATTTCCCCTGTTTTCCTGTCAAACTCGCTCAGGCGAGAGGGCTTCTCGCTCAAGCGAGAATGTCCCTGTATCAATTTTTTGATTCTGGATGACTCTCGCTTAGGCGAGAATAGGACTCGCTTAAGCGAGATCGTCCCAGCATCAGTGTTGGGCCATTATTCCATTTTCGCTCAAGCGGATGTGCAAGTCGCCCAAGCGAAATTACATTAGAATCAGAGTTTGGATTTTGGTTGGTGTTCGCTCAGGCGAGCTGGGGATTCACCCAAGCGAGAGGGTTTTGGTCTCAGGGTTTGCTCTCGGGTTTATCAGGAAATTGCTCTCGGGAGTAATCTCGCTTAGGCGGGGATGGTTTCGCCTGAGCGAGTGAGCGTGGAATGGGTTCTGGGCGTTTTTTCGCCTTACGCTCGCTGGCTTCGCCCAAGCGAGGATTGCAATGCTCACCCAAGCGAGTTGGGGTTCGCTTGAGCGAAGTGACCCCTGAACCTTCATTTTCTTATTTCGCTCAGCATTTTATGATTCGCCTAAGCGCGCTATGCGAAGCTCGCTCAAGCGAATTGGGATTTCGCTTGAGCGAGGGGGACCTGATTCTCCCAAAATGCTTTAAACATATTATTTCCCTTTTTCTTCATATTAATATATGACTCCATCCTACTTTATGAACACTTTGGGTTAACCTTGGCTTCTTAATTTCAAATGAGTGATCTCTTAAGAATTTAACTCCATAATATTATTTTACTAAAGATACTTCTGCTATTATTAATTATGGGTTTATTAAGAGTTAATTTCTTTAACTTACCTTCTCATATCTTCATATATGAGATAGATCTCTGATAGATCCAGGGTAATTGATAAATGGCTTCACCACTCACATGTTTCATGGATTAATAATAATAAAATCGCGAAAAATTTACCTCTATTTTTGGGATGTCACACCTGGCAGGCTTCCAGTGGGAGAGACACATGAACGAACTGAATACATACCGGAATGAAAGGGATCCAAAGACTGTATAGGTATGGGACTATACTATCGTGGATAGCTTAAAGAAATGAATTCGTACTACCTATACCAACAAATGCATTAGCCTTTTCGGTAGCCTATCACTTAAGAACTCCAAAGCTAAGCGTGCTTAACTTGGAGTAATTCTGGGATGGGTGACCTCCTGGGAAGTTCTCAGGAAATGTGTGAGTGAGGACAAAAGCACATTGGAAAGGTCTCATGTTGGTCTGTGGGGTGAGTCTTTCATTCCTGTAAAGTGGCCGGGGCGTTGCTCTGGTATCAGAGCCTAGCCTTTCCTAGTATGGTATCTATTCGATTCGTTCATGTGTCCCTCCCACTGGAAGCCTGCCAGGAGCCGTTTCTTGTCTGTGCCCAAGCACTGGCGATCACTCCCCGCCCTCAACAGCGCCCGGATGTCACATGCCCACCAGCTTCCGCCTGGTTCGTCCTCGAACCATACCTAGGTTGATTTATCCTTTTTATTTATATACGGCAAATTATTTTCAAAATAAATTTTCGCGTTGAATAAAAATTTGTATCTTAATATGAATTAGTATCTTTTTCCCTTAATAAATAATCCACTCGGCCTTGATGTAAAATAATATTTACCTCTTTTAGTTACATAAAATCATACTCAGAATGAACAAACTGTTTCTAAAATAAATCCTTAAATAAAAGTATGTTAAAATAATAACCAATCGGAAATGGTTCCACTCGATCTTGATAATCATTAGTATTAACTTAAATATAATCAAAGTTATAATAAGAGTGTATACGAAATGACATCCGGTCGGAATATTTCCTTCGGTAAAGTGGGGTTACAACATCGGGAGAAGAAGAAGAAGAAGAAAAGGAAGAAGAGGACAGGGGTCATTCAACTTCCATTCACTCGGACATTCCTTACTTGACTCTTTACTACCTTTTACTCAGAAAGCTTCGCTCGGTCACAACTCCCTCAGAGATAATTCAGCCTCCTTCACTCGGTTATAGCTTCTCCGGATATCCTCACTCGGTGAATACCCTATCCTTACTTCCCTCAGAAGGAACTCAGATTTCCACTCGGACACATCCAACTTCTCTTCACTCGGAATCATGATACACTTTCTTTACTCGGAACTGTCTATACACTTTCTTCACTCGAAACTCTCTATACACTTTCTTCACTCAGAACTCTCCCCCAACCAATCCCACTCGGGACATTCTAAACTTCCACCCGGAAGGGGGTCTCTCGTTATCCCCCACTCGGGAATGAATCCGCTAGTTAATGAGCTATCACAGCAAACATGAAAACATATAGATCAATGTATTTTAAAATATAAGTTCGCATCCGACTCAATTTAAGTTGGCACACAGATAATATTAAACACTCAAAAACTCCTTATACACACATATACTCTACACAATCACTCAAAATCACTCGGGCCTTGGCATCGATCTCCCCCTTGGCGCGACTCCATGGCTCCGGCTTCCCCCCTGTCACTGGTTACTAAATTAAAATAACAGCAAGGGTGAGTGTTTGGCATCATAATTAATATAGAGCGGAATTTAACAAGTTAAATATATATGTATATGTATAAGTCTCATTCGGAAATCGGAGTAGTTCACTCAACAAAACCCAACAACAGCATTCAGTAAAGATAACAATTCATACTCATGAAATATATTAAATTTTCACTCGGAGATTTATCAAGTCACACTCGGGAATTATAGCACATTGCACACAATGAACATATCCACTCAACTTAGCAAATATATCAAATTCATCGATAATCACCACTGACTCTCATGCAATCTGACTCCTAGTATCCGGATACTAAAGGATCGGCCTTCAGCTGGGGGTCCTACTTGACACCCCGTGAACCCTGCTTGGTTCACCGAGTCCTGCTTGACTCTCCACCTCGACCACCGGGTCCTACTTGACCACTGGGTAGCTCAACTGGGCACAAAAACCACAGGAGCCGGAAATGAGAGGCTATAACATACCGTCGGCCATCCACACCACATAGTTATACATACAGTTCACATTTCACATATCAAACGTGGCCATTAACATAACTTTCTCATCACTCGGGTGACCTGCTTGTCAAACCCGGATTCACATTATAACACCGATCATCTCAACGTTAAATATTTCAAGCTCATGACATAATTAATTCAGCCACACACCCGATCCTTAACTGATCGGTGTACACAGTCACACATACACAAACATAGGCACACAACAACATTCAATAACGTTTTCTTACCCTGTTCATACCATTCAACGGCTCGGATAGGAAGTAAGTCCTATTCTAATTAATCATAACCCGAACACCCCCCTTACCTCGGTTCCACGCTTCGATGATCTGCTCCCGGTATCGGTCCCTTCCTCTGAGCACGGGATTCGCAGTCTCAGCTCCGTCACTCAGCCTTTCGCTATTTAATCTACTACCTTGAGGCCACGATCACAGGGATGGGGTTTAGTTGAAGTTTTGACACGAACGGAGTCCTCCTCCGAAGCATGTAATTCAGCAACGAGAGAGAAGAAAACGAAGAAGAAGGAGAACAGACCAAGAAGAAAAAGAAGAAGAAGTGGTTCGTGAATAATGAAGAGGGGAGAGAGAGAATTTCCTTTTATATAAAGCTCAGGGGCAAGACAGCCTTTTCCCCTATTTCATTTGCATTCTCATTAAAAGTTTTAATTAATTTCACCACATTGGATTCTTTTATAATTACCGACCAACTACACTTATTTGCTTTCACAATGTTTAATTATTCGTAACTGTCTAATACTTCATAAGAGTATCGACCCGAGCTGGATACCGGCCAACCGGTGTCCAGGCGTAGTGCCCACACCTCGATAATCCAAGCTAAAGCTTGAGAGGTCAGACACTTCATCCGTCCTTACATCCTTGCTATGCATATCCGTTTGCCTCAGTCATACAAGAGGTTGATCCGGACTATAATTCTGAGTTAGGCATTCTACTCACACCTGTAACACCCTCGGTTAAATAAGGTAGACCCTTCTATAGGATCATCATATTTAACTAAGAGCGTTAACAGTTTTCAAAAAAAAGTGAATATTTTTTTTATATAAAATAAGATGATGGCAGATCAATCTTTGAAAAGATCGTGGCTCCTCGTAGTTGATCCATCAAATCATCAATCCTTGGAAGAGGGTATCGGTTCTTGATCGTAGCTTTATTCAACTGACGATAGTCAACGTACAACCGCATACTGCCATCCTTCTTTTTGACTAGAAGAACTGGTGCTCCCCAAGGTGAGACACTGGGTCTAATCATTCCTTTCTCTAAAAGTTCTTCTATTTGCTTTTTGAGTTCACTGAGTTCCTTAGGTGACATTCGGTAAGGAGCAACAGAAATTGGTCCTACGCCCGGTATAATGTCAATACTGAATTCAACTTCTCACTCTGGAGGTAGCTCTCGTATATCATCAGGGAAAACTTCTGGAAATTCTTGAACAACAGGAATCTGATCAATTTGAGAAGTGTCCCTGCTTTTAGTATCAGTAAGGATCATGTATAGCTGGACTTCTTTTGTTGAGATGACCTTTTCTGAGCTAACAGGACAAGAATCAGTGACTTGATCACATTCAGATGTAGTAGACCCGAGAGAGATGGATCTATTATGACAGTCAATAAAAATATGGTTGGCAGCAAGCCAATTCATCCCTAGAACAATATCTAGATCAATCAAAGGTAAACATATCAGATCTACTTGATAAACTTTCCCTTCGATGTTGAAAGGACATCCCAAACACATGCAGGAAGGGCAAATGAGCATATTGGCAGCAGTTGTGACAATCATCTTATTGGGCAGAAAGGTTGTAGGTAGCTTTAAATGTTTTACACAATTCTCAGATATGAAAGAGTGAGTGGCTCCAGAATCATATAATACATTTAACAGAATACTTCCTATAAAGCATGTACCTTGCACAAGGTCGTTCCCTTGTGATATCTCCGCACCATTCATGGTAAAAACTCTAGCATTTCTTCCCTGTCTTCCAGTCGAGCCATTTTTGGGTCTTCTTGGATTATTGTTTTGATTGGAGTTGTTGCGGTGAACATTCTGCATCCTCAGGGCATTATTTGCAGAGGTATTTGTAGCAGGTCCTCCATTCCCTTGGCCTGTTGTCGCACTATCTGCCTTTGAGTCATCTGTTGCTAGTTGTTAGTGTTTCTATACCAACATTCAACATCACGATGTCCAGCCCATCCACAAATTGTGCAGATTTTACCTCTTTTAGTACAATTTACTGCCATATGTGGTCCTCCGCAGATATAGCATTTCAAATTCTGACTGTTCCTTTGATCCCTTGGAGGAATTCGGTTGGCTGAGTAAGGTGGTCGGGAATATGGTCGATCTGCTCAAAAATCTCTTCTTTGTTTCCGATCTGGTATACGTCGTTCTGGACCATAATTAGACATTCCAAGTCATCAAAGATTAGAGGTATTCTCAAAGATGTGGCATCGGTCAACCAAATTAGAGAATTGAGTGATTTGTTGGCAACATATAGCTTGACGGATTTCCTGTCGTAGCCCTGCTTCAAATTTTGTGCATCTCGACGCTTCTCCCATTTGGGTGTAGTAGGGACAACATTTGGCCAATTCATCAAATTTAGAAGCGTATTCCCCAACTGTTATATTACCTTGTTTCAAATTAAAGAATTCCTGCTCCTTCTGCCTCCTTATGTCTTCAGGGAAATATTTGGCGAGAAATTCTGCCTTGAATCATCCCCAAGTGATGATGTGATGTGTCCATCAGTTATTAATCTGATTCTAGTATGAGTCCACCAGTGCTCTGCTTCCCCAACCAGCATGAAGACGGCAAAGGTTATCCTGTCCTCGTCAGGGCATCGCATAATGGCAAAAATCTTTTTGAGGTGCTCAATCCATAATTGCACTCCTTCTGGATTAAAGCCTCCCTTGAATTGTGTAGGGTTGTTCCTCTGGAAGTAAGCTAATCCTTGGCTCTGCCTGGTAGAAGCATGAGGTAATTCCTGTCATTCTATTACCTCCACGATTCAAGTAAGAAGTTCCTCCATGACATGATCATTGTTTCGGCAAGCCATTAAGAAATTGATGAAAGAATATCAACAAAAGATTTAGGGTATATGTTATGTGGAGAATTCCACATAAGAAATTTAGTCTTAGGTGTTTTATGGATTGTTCAATAATTCCATCAGAGTACATGGAAACCTAATGGTCCACTTCCCAAGCTTAATGAATCGACTATGCTCTGATACCACCAATGTAACACCCTCGGTTAAATAAGGTAAACCCTTCTATAGGATCATCATATTTAACTAAGAGTGTTAACAGTTTTCAGAAAAAAAGTGAATTTTTTTAAAAATAAATTAATGGTAGATCAGTGGAAGCAAATAGTAGATAATCACATAGTCATTCACAAACTATAAGTAATTGTACTCTTAACAAAATGGGGTACGCAGGCACCCTTAAATATTTATACAGTCATCCATGGTCTTATTATTCCTTAATAAATATTCCACAACATATATTCATCATTTAATGAGGGCTCCCAGTTGGTTCAACGTATTGTTGTTCTTCGTATTCTGGTTCCTGGTTTCCTAGCTCCTCTGTTATTAATCAACAGAAAAGGTGAGTATAAACCCCAGACCCTGGAAGTTCCCGGTGCGGACATATCCAGTCAACAGATAATATCATATAAATCATACAATTAACATATTTACAAATATAACAATCAAGGATGTTATCATGGAATGCATGAATTTGATTTATTATGATTTATCTTTAGTTAAGTCTCATGATGCATGTGGTCCCAATAAATCAATCCACCATCACCATTATCTCATTCTTTTGCAGTCATTCAGCTCAATTTGCCTCTTGGGCACATCATTTCCGTTCTAGAGTGATCGGAGCTCACCAAGTCCCCCATTCATTATCATAAGGTACGAGTGAACTCACAGGTTCTCATCAATATATTATTTCATCTTAGGACTTGGCTCTACACGATCATAGATACATTCTGTCATTTAGTCAAAGTACACCAGAATTGCATCGTCTCACCCAGCTCCAGGCGCGACTCTGATGCCATTGGGTTTCCGTTCCGGTTGTACTCCCAAGATTCTCCTCAGAGATCGAACGTGAATGTCCTCCAGCGTACCAGGTGTATGCTCTAGTTTTACTCCCTCAAAAATATTTTCATGATGCGAAATGCATTATTTTTATCATTTGATCCTTGGGTATCTTATGTGTTTCCAGTCTCATAATATTTATTCTCAAGTCCTTGGGTCCCATCAATTTTTCAGACGTTGTAAGTCATTTTTATTATTATTCTAGAAAATATATCAGCTATATCTTGACTAAAATAATGCTCCGTTTAAAGAGTAAGTAATATGTTTCTTATTCCATTACTCATAACTAAAACAATAATAATATCAATAACAATAATAATAGTTAATAATAATAATAATAAGAATAACAATAATAATGGTAATAATAATAGAAATAAGAATAATAATGATAATTGTAACATCCCAATTTTTATGATTTTTATAAAAATAATTTAAAAAAGATTAAAGAAGAATTTCTGAATGAAAATCCGAGTGAAAAATGTCAAAAACCAGATTTTCCGAGTAAAATGAGTTTGATTCCGAGTGAAAATGTTGAAAACCAGATTTTCCGAGTAAAATGAGTTTGATTCCGAGTGAAAATGAGTTTCCGAGTGAAATAAATATGATTCCGAGTGGAATCAAACTGAGAAGAGTTTTCTGAGTGAAATAACTATGATTCCGAGTGAAATCAGACTGAGAAGAGTTTTTTTAGTGAAGTTAAGATGTTTTCCGAGTGAAACGTGATTGAAGAAGAGTTTCCGAGTGAGGAAATGTTCTGTCTGAATGAAACACGTTCGAGTAAAGTAAAATTCGAGTGAAACGGAAACATCTCCGATTGGAATGCTTCCGAATGGGTTATTTTCGAGAGAAGTGGAAGTACCTCTCAGACCGATTATCTGATTTAAGTAAACTCCCGAGTGAATTATATCTGGGTGGATGGTTTATCGAGTGAAGTGTCTCTGTGACATTTCCAAGTGAAACATTCCGAGTAAGTTTTTCCAGGAATGGTGTTTCTGGGTAAAGGACTCTAATTCCGAATGAATGTGTTTCTGAGTGAATAATTCTGAGAAGAATAAACATCCGAGTAATCCTTTCAAGCAGAATGATTCGGTCGGTTTATGTAAAACATCTGAGTGAAATTATGTATTTGTATATTTTAGGTGATCCGGTCGGTTTATGTAAAACAGATATTTAATTCAAAATCTGTTTGAAATTTAAATAAATTATTTGTATTTTTTTTTGGTAACCGGTCGGATTGATAAAAACCGAGCTTGTTATTATTGATTCTGACTTCTGTTTATAATTCTTCACTGGAATTCACATAGACACCCATGATTCTTAATATTTTCACAATTCAACACCAATCATATCATTTAATTCATCATGATTAATAATAATCAATACAGTCAATGGAACATATTCATAGCAATAAAGATATATAAAAACAAACATATAAAAATTAAAGCATATTAATATAACAGCAATTCCTGAACCTGTCCTGGAAAGGTGAGGACTAGAGGTACCTTAACCCTTTCCTAACACTCGGTTTTCCCCCAGAATACCCGAGAATACACCCCCCTTACCTTAATGGAAGATCTTTGATTAGTAGATGATATCCTTGCTTCAGCTCACAATGAGGAGAAAAGGAAAATGAGAGAGAAAGCGGCTTGTACGTAGAGAAGAAATAAGAAAGAGAGAGTTTTTGCTAATTTCCGTTGGTTCTGAAAGTTTGGACTTAGAGATGTGTTGTGGTATTGGTTTAATAGTGCAAGAGACAAGTGGGGGGACAAGCTTTCTCGTGATTGAAGATTAGGTGAGTTAATTATGGGAATAATGGAGACTTTTGGATAGAAAGTGAGCTGTATTTTTATCTATTTCTGCAGCCTACTTGCAGGAGCTTGTATGATTGGAGTAGATATATTAAAATATGTAAAAGATGATATGATTGGAGTAAAAAGGTGCAAGTCTGATAATGGAACGACCCACTTGGCCACTAGGAATGATATCACGTTAATTGATTCCATAAGTCGGTCAGATTCTAGCTGGTGAGTGCACCAGTCGATCGGATTTCCATTGATCAAGTCCTCTTTCCATTTGACGTTGGTTGGCTAATTATTTCCGAGAGTTACTGGAAACAGACTCCTTTGAATCACGCTTAAGCGTGGCCTCTCGCGCTTGAGCGTGCGTGTGCTATCACTCTTGGACACGCTGCCTTCACGCTTGAGCGTGAGAAAGAATCAGGACCCGAGCGCGCTTGAGCGCAGAACGCTCGCTTGAGCGTCGTTCAGCATAGCTTCGCTCGGAAGGGATTTTCACTCGGAAGTGTTTCTGCTTGAAACACTCGGTCGGCTTTTCCTTCCCTGGAGGAGACTCAGTCGGCATTGCCTCACTCAGACTCACTCAGAAAATATCTCACTCGGATATAGATATATATTCGTCTGACAATGTTCTCAGTCGGCCACGTTTGATCGGAATTGGTTCTCTCGGAAGCTATCCAGTTGGATATACTTTTGCCCGAAAGTACTTAAGAATTTTTCTTCACCCGAAATATTTCTCTCGGGAAATGCATAACTCGGAATTCATATGACTGATGGTCATTCGGAAATTGTCACTCGGAAATATGACAAATAAGGTCATTCGAAGTCAACCTTTCTCTGTTCCAGAGTACCTCACCTGAAGTGACTCAACTCGGAGATAACCCACTCGGTTACTTATTACTCGAAAATGAGGCACTTGACGATGTTTGACTCGGAAACGAGTCATTTGAAGATGTTTGACTCGGAAACGAGTCATTCGAGGACATTTGACTCGGAAATGAGTCATTCGAACGTTTTGACTCGGAAATGAGTCAATTGAAGGCGAGTCACTCGGACCTTTCACCCAGAAGTGGTTCTCTCGAACACACTTCACTCCAAATGTCTCTGAGGCCAGGACTCCACTCGGTAGTGGCTCTCTCGGTCATGTCTTACTCGGAAAACATAACCTTCACTCTGAATTTCAACCTTCACTTGGAATTTCTCTCGGTCACTCGGAACAGATCCCTTTCTTCACTCGGACAGTCTTATCTAAGACATGTTTCACTCGGAAAATGGGTAATATCATTAATGGTCTATATAAATTCTATGATTTTACACAAAAATAAAATTTTTGAGATATTACAGACTATCCTCACGGTATTTTATTCATTTATTAACACTTACAGACCTTCCATACTTCATAATTTACAAAATAAGACTGCTACTAAAAACAAGGATGTTACAACACCGGTTAGTCCAAGACCACTCCAGGCACACCGGATAAGCATCAGTCTCAAGACAGCACGTCTTTGACCGCTCTCTCTTGTACAACCGATCTTCAACACTGCTTGGTCCTCACATCCGAGACCGGCCCGACACCGGATTCCTTGACCCCGGTTCAGGCAGATCAAATATTAAATAAATCTCTAAAACATTTGCTAATATTTTCCACTCTCCATAATTTTTATTAAAATACCAGGAATGTTACATCCACCCCCTTAAAAGGGGATTTCGTCCCCAAAATCAGTGTTCTGATTGAAAAAGATGGGGGTACATTCGCCTCATATCCAATTCTAATTCCCAAGTGTAGGTTATCCAATTCAAATTCTGCCATTTCACTTTCACCAATGGCACCTCCTTGCTCCTTAACCGTTTCGTTTGATACTCCTCAATACTGATCGGTACAGCTTCCACCGTCAAATCTTCCTTCAATTCGATGGAGTCACTCGGTACAATCATTGTGTCACACGGAATGTAGGCTCGAAGTTGTGATACATGAAACACGTTGTGGATGTTAGTCAACGACTGAGGAAGATCCAGTCGGTAACCAACCTCACCGATCCGTTCCAGTATTTGGTATGGTCCGATGTATCTCGCATTAAGCTTTTGGCTCTTCAAAATCCGACCTACACCCTTGGTCGGTGAAATCCTCAGGAACACCCAGTCGCCCACTTGAAATTTGAGTGGCCTATGCCGATTGTCATACTCTTTTGTTGGTCTTGGGCAATTTTTATCTTCTCCCAGATTAGAGTAACTTGCTCGTTCATCTCTTGGATCAGCTCGGGCCCCAGATGAATGGCATAGCCATTCTCATTCCAACATAATGGAGTACGACACTTCCGACCATAAAGAGCTTCATATGGAGCCATCCCAATGCTGCTATGATAACTGTTATTGTATGCAAACTCCACCAAAGGCAAGTATTTCTCCCATGATCCGCCTTGCTCTAACACACATGCCTTTAGCATATCCTCGAGAGTCTATATTGTCCGCTCCGACTGGCCATCAGTTTGGGGATGGTAAGCCGAGCTCAGTACCCAGTTCTTGTTGCAAGCTCCCCCAAAATCTTGAAGTGAATTGAGGATCCCGATCGGAAATAATGCTTGAGGGTATACCATGCAATCGTACAATCTCAGCAACATACAGCCTAGCCAATCAGTCCAGCGACCATTTCATATTCATCGCCAGGAAGTGGGCGCTCTTGGTTAATCGGTCAACAATTACCCAAATCGCGTTGCACCCGGTTCGGGTGCGAGGTAGCCCGGATACGAAGTCCATGGTGATACTTTCCCACTTCCAGATCGGAATTTCTGGAGGTTGAAGCAAACCTGGGGGTCGTTGATGTTCGACTTTGCACTTCTGGCATATCACATAGGACCTCACGTACTCGGTTATTGCCTTCTTCATGCCCGGCCACCAGAATTCCTTCTTCAAGTCATGATACATTTTCGTCACACCGGGATGAATACTCAGAGAGCTCCTGTGTGCCTCAGCTAGCACAGCTTACCTGAAATCTCCATGTGCAGGCATAACCACTCGGTCCCGGAATCTCCATATTCCATCATTACCCCGAGTTAACTCCATATCCTTGCCTCGAGGCTGAGTATCAATCAGTTTCAGCAACTCCTCATCGTCTTTCTGAGCAGTAACAATAGACTCCAGAAATTCGTTGGAGATCTTCAACATTCTGACCATCATTCGGTTTAGAGCGTCCATAATGACTCCAATGTTCATATCCCTAAAGCTCTCCAGCAATTCCTGCTCTCTGCCCATCAAGTAAGCCGCGTGCAACACCTTCCTGCTCAGTGCATCGGCAACAATATTTGCTTTGCCCGGGTGGTACCTCAAGTCGAAGTCATTATCTTTCAAGTACTCCACCCACCTTCTCTGCCTCATATTTAGCTCCTTTTGGTTGAATAAATAATTCAAGCTTTTGTGGTCACTAAACACCGCAAAACGGGACCCATAAAGGTAATGACGCTAAATCTTTAATGCATACATTACTACCGCTAGCTCTAGATCATGGGTCAGATAATTCAATTCATGGGGTCTCAATTGCCTGGAAGCATAGGCAATCACCCGGTCGGATTGCATCAGCACGCATCCCAAACCGAACTTGGATGCATCATAATACACTACAAATTCCCGTGTTACATTGGGCAATGCAAGCACCGGGGCAGTCGTCAAACATCGTTTAAGAGTCTGGAAACTCAGCTCACACTTTTCCGACCACAACCGCATCAGAGGAAGTGCAATCCGAGAGAACCCTTTAATGAAACGCCGATAGTATCCAGCCAATCCAAGGAAACTTCTGATTTCAGTTACCGACCTCGGCCTCTCCCAGGCCATAACCGCCTCAATCTTAGTCGGATCAACCGAGACGCCCTCTCGGGAAATTACATGTCCCAAGAATTGTACACTACTTTCCCAGAAATCACACTTGGATAGTTTAGCATACAACTTCTTCTCTCGGAGTACCTGCAGAACGACCTGAAGGTGTTGAGCATGCTCCTCAACTGACCTCGAATACACCAGGATGTCATCAATGAATACCACCACAAACTGGTCCAAGTACGGTTGAAAAATCCGATTCATATAGTCCATGAAGATAGCAGAGGCATTCGTCACTCCAAAGGGCATTACAATGTACTCGAAGTGCCCATACCAAGTCCAAAACGCTGTCTTCGGAATATCCTCCGACTTCACTCGAATCTGGTGATATCCCAACCTCAAGTCGATCTTAGAAAAGACAACAGCGCCCCTCAACTGGTCCAGCAAGTCATCAATCCGAGGCAATGAATATTTATTTTTAATCGTCAATTTATTCAGCCGTCGGTAATCGATGCACATTCGTATGCTACCGTCCTTCTTCTTTACCAGTAACACCGGAGCACCCCATGGTGAGGCACTCAGTCGAATGAAGCCTTTTTGGAGCATCTCATTCACTTGCTTCTTTACCTCGGCTAATTCCACCGAAGACATCCTATATGGCGCACGGGACACAGGCTCGGCCCTGGAAATCAAGTCAATAGAGAAATCAATCTCTCGACTGGGAGGCAACTCCAGAATTTCTTCCGGAAAAACATCAAGAAATTCACAAACAATTGGAATATCACTCGGCAGAAGGTTATACCGACCCTCTGAAGTAAACAAAATAACATATATGGCTGAGACATCACTCACCACATCCTTCGTGTCGAGTTCCTGAGAGAAAACAATAATCTTCCGATAGCAGTCGACCATCACATGATTAGCAGCTAGCCAATCGAGACCTAGAATAACATCTAAGTTCCTCAACGGCATACAGATAAAATTCACTCGGAAAGTACGGTCTTCGATTTGCATCGGCATTTCTCTACACATGGTGGTTGTGCGAAAAGTGGAACCGGTTGGAGTGGAAACAATAAGAGCGTTCTCCATTAAACCGATCGGCAAACCAAGCCGTCGCACACAACTCTCGAAAATAAATGAATGGGTCGCGCCCGAATCGTAAATTACATCAACAAGATAGCCACATATGAGGCACTTACCCTGCACTAAGTTGTCATTCCTCATGGCTTCCGAGGCATCAAAAGCGAATACCCGCCCGGTCATTGCATTCTAGGCACCACTAGACTGGGCATCAGATCTTCCCGATTGTTGGCCTCCTCGACCAGCAGCATGCCTGCCTCCTCTCTGAAAATTGGCACCCCGAGTTCCGAAAGGGTTGGCTCGGTTGCCCTGCCTGCCCTGCTGCTGCCTCTGTGGGCAATCGGGCCTGAGGTGCCCCAGTTGTCCATACTGGAGCACACAATTTGATTGGCTTGACAGTGCTTGGCAATGTGACCCTCCTGGCCACAATTGTAGCATGCACGACTACCAGACTGATTACCCGATCGGCCAGTAGAACCCCGACCGGAAGAGGATGAAGAGGTGGCGGAAGACTTGCCGCCCCGAAAGAATTGGCCCATCCTCTTGAAGCTGAACCCCTTTGCTTTCAGTGGCTTTTTATCTCTTGGCTGAGATGCCCTCTGTATCTGTACCTCTTCTGTCAGCCTAGCTTTGTTCACAAGAGTCAGGTAGTCCCGAATCTCCATCTGTACAATTACACTACGGAGTTCAATCCGTAGTCCAGCCTCGTATTTAGCACACTTGCTGCCCTCAGTCCTTTCCAACAAGAAAGGATGGTAGAAATCACACAGCTCGTCGAACTTGCTGGTGTACTCGGCCAAAGACAGCCGGCCTTGCTCCAACTTCAGGAATTCCATTTCCTCCCAGATTTTGTAGTTATCCGGGAAGTACTTAACAATGAATATTTTTCAGAAATTTGCCCATACTAGCGGCTCATTTACCGCGTTCATCTGTACCTTCACCCGAGACCACCATACTCTAGCCTCGTCCTTTAATTGATAAGTAGCAAACAAAACCTTTTGCTCTTCCGAGCACTCGAAGTATTCAAAGACCTGCTCTATGTCCCTGATCCAAATGTATGCCCCGTCATAATCGTGTCCTCCTTTGTAGGCCGGGGGATTCCTTTTCAGGAATTTGTCCAGAGTGGGACCAGACTCGGTCCTACTCATCAACTGGGTAAATTTGGAGAAGAAATCATCTCCTCCACCGGAACTGGTTCCTTCGGCCATATTGTAATTTTACAATGAGCAAACACATCACCATTAATAACCAATGCCAACCAGGGAGTCGGAAATTTACCTTACACACATAAAATACCACGCCAATGGAGTGCCAAGGGAACGATGCCAAGCTGCACAAACAAAACACAATACAATTTAATGCAACCAGCCCTTATAGGACTCATACAATCACTGGATTGACCCATACACCCGGCTCTAGAAAGAACCACTCTGATACCAACTGTAACATCCTAGGTTGATTTATCCTTTTTATTTACATACGGTAAATTATTTTCAAAATAAATTTTCGCGTTGAATAAAAATTTGTATCTTAATATGAATTAGTATCTTTTTCCCTTAATAAATAATCTACTCGGCCTTGATGTAAAATAATATTTACCCCTTTTAGTTACATAAAATCATACTCAGAATGAACAAACTGTTTCTAAAATAAATCCTTAAATAAAAGTATGTTAAAATAATAACCGATCGGAAATGGTTCCACTCGGTCTTGATAATCATTAGTATTAACTTAAATATAATCAAAGTTATAATAAGAGTGTATGCGAAATGACATCCGGTCGGAATATTTCCTTCGGTAAAGTGGGGTTACAACAGCGGGAGAAGAAGAAGAAGAAGAAGAAGAAGAAGAGGAAGAAGAGGACAGGGGTCATTCGCCTGAGCGAGACCCCAAGGTACCTGAGCAAAATCCGAGAGTCGCTTAAGCGAGTGCCGACTCGCTTGAGCAAATGCCAAACCTTAAGTCTGAGCGAACAAGACGCACATGTGGACCCACTTGGGATTTCACTCGGTAAAATGGTTTACTCGGCACAAGGGTTTCACTCGAAAAACGCTCAACTCCCATTCACTCGGACATTCCTCACTTGACTCTTTACTACCTTTCACTCAGAAAGCTTCGCTCGGTCACAACTCCCTCGGAGATAATTCAGCCTCCTTCACTCGGTTATAGCTTCTTCGGATATCCTCACTCGGTGAATACCCTATCCTTACTTCCCTCGGAAGGAACTCAGATTTCCACTCGGACACATCCAACTTCTCTTCACTCGGAATCATGATACACTTTCTTCACTCGGAACTCTCTATACACTTTCTTCACTCGAAACTCTCTATACACTTTCTTCACTTGGAACTCTCCCCCAACCAATCCCACTCGGGACATTCTAACCTTCTACCTGGAAGGGGGTCTCTCGGTTATCCCTCACTCGGGAATGAATCCGCTAGTTAATGAGTTGTCACAGCAAACATGAAAACATATAGATCAATGTATTTTAAAATATAAGTTCGCATCCGACTCAATTTAAGTTGGCACACAGATAATATTAAACACTCGGAAACTCCTTATACATACATATACTCTACACAATCACTCAAAATAACTCGGGCCTTGGCATCGATCTCCCCCTTGGTGCGACTCCATGGCTCCGGCTTCCCCCCTGTTACTGGTTACTAAATTAAAATAACAGCAAGGATGAGTGTTTGGCATCATAATTAATATAGAGCAGAATTTAACAAGTTAAATATATATGTATATGTATAAGTCTCATTCGGAAATCGTAGTAGTTCACTCGACAAAACCCAACAACAGCATTCAGTAAAGATAACAATTCATACTCATAAAATATATTAAATTTTCACTCAGAGATTTATCAAGTCACACTCGGGAATTATAGCACATTGCACACAATGAACATATCCACTCAACTTAGCAAATATATCAAATTCATCGATAATCACCACTGACTCTCATGCAATCTGACTCCTAGTATCCGGATACTAAAGGATCGGCCTTCAGCTGGGGGTCCTACTTGACACCCCGTGAACCCTGCTTGGTTCACCGAGTCCTGCTTGACTCTCCACCTCGACCACCGGGTCCTACTTGACCACTGGGTAGCTCAACTGGGCACAAAAACCACAGGAACCGGAAATGAGAGGCTATAACATACCGTCGGCCATCCACACCACATAGTTATACATACAGTTCACATTTCACATATCAAACGTGGCCATTAACATAACTTTCTCATCACTCGGGTGACCTGCTTGTCAAACCCGGATTCACATTATAACACCGATCATCTCAACGTTAAATATTTCAAGCTCATGACATAATCAATTCAGCCACACACCCGATCCTCAACTGATCAGTGTACACAGTCACACATACACAAACATAGGCACACAACAACATTCAATAACGTTTTCTTACCCTGTTCATACCATTCAACGGCTCGGATAGGAAGTAAGTCCTATTCTAAGTCATCATAACCCGAACACCCCCTTACCTCGGTTCCACGCTTCGATGATCTGCTCCCGGTGTCGGTCCCTTCCTCTGAGCACGGGATTCGCAGTCTCAGCTCCGTCACTCAGCCTTTCATTGTTTAATCTACTACCTTGAGGCCACGATCACAGGGATGGGGTTCGGTTGAAGTTTTGACACAAACGGAGTCCTCCTCTGGAGCATGCAATTCAGCAACAAGAGAGAAGAAAATGAAGAAGAAGGAGAACAGACCAAGAAGAAGAAGAAGGAGAAGTGGTTCGTGAATAATGAAGAGAGGAGAGAGAGAATTTCCTTTTATATAAAGCTCAAGGGCAAGACAACCTTTTTCCCTATTTCATTTGCATTCTCATTAAAAGTTTTAATTAATTTCACCACATTGGATTCTTTTATAATTACCGACTGTCGCAACCTGGATCGCGACGGCGCGGCGAGGAAGAAAAACTGTGTGTGAAATAGGGAGTCGCCACCAATATTTTTATCCATAGGAAAAACATTGGAAAAAAAACTAAGGTCAGTGAAAGCACTGGTTTAAAAATGAGATTCAAGTTCAGGAGTCGGTTACGAGTAGGGAAGGTATTAGCACCCTACATCACCTATCAGAAACAGTACCAAGATTGAAAATGCGCAACATAAATAGCCTTACAAAAGATGTTTTATTTCTTCCCTTTTATTGTTGTACTTTGTGTAAAAACAGAAGGAAATGGAAGGAACAAACTGGACAAACATAGAGTGTAGGTCAACAGGATGTCACGTCCAAATTAACCTCGACTTTGATATAAAAACAGAGAAAGGGAGGGATGCTAACAAGACGTCGCGTCTAAATTAGTCATCCTTTAATCACATATGGGGTTAGAAACGGGAAGGGGATAAATGGGAGATCTCATCCCAAGTATCCCGTTCCTTATGGGAAAATCAACAAGACGTCACGTCTAAATTGATTTTCATGGAATTTAATCAAGACACGGGGTCAGAGATTGGGAAGGGGATAAGCGGGACGTCTCGTCCCAAGTATCTCGTTCCTTATGGGAAAATCAACAAGACGTCACGTCTAAATTGATTTTCATGGAATTTAATCAAAACACGGGGTCAAAGATGGGAAGGGGATAAGCGGGACGTCTCATCCCAAGTATCCCGTTCCTTATGGGAAAATCAACAAGACGTCACGTCTAAATTGATTTTCATGGGCTTGATAAAAGGGCGGTTACAAAGGAAACATAAAGAAAATAAAATAGGAATGAAATGGGAAAGGTGGGGATAAAAAAGATTGGGCCCGACAGGATTTAAAGTCCTGCTCCTACGTATTCTTGAGTTACCAAGAAATCAGGGTTACGTAGTTCTTTGGTGATGTTTTTTTTTAGGAAGAGGCTAAAAGATTAATGGTGGATGATGTTTTTTTTTGGCTAGTCTGAACGTGAAACACTTGTTTTTTGTTATTTATTTATTACGAACCTAGGAAGGGGTAAAAAAGAAAAGAAAAGAAAAGAACAGAAATTTATTTAAGTGGAAAAATAGAAAAACCGAGTAAAAATGGAAAAAACTGAGTAAAAAATAGAAAACCGAGTGAAAAATGAAAATACCGAGTAAAAAATAAAAATACCGAGTGAAAAATAAAAATACCGAGTGAAAGTTGGGAGACCGAGTGATGGAGCAGGAGAACTGGACTCCGGTGTGACGAGAGAACAGGATGCTGAACAGTGAGGTGTGAAGGGATGATGTGCTGGACGGTGTGAAGGATTTATGAGGAACTTGGGCAGTGTTGGAGGGAGAGAGAAGGGTGCTGGACAGTATGGAGAGGGGATGTACCTAGTGAAGAGAGAGACGGTGTTGGTGAGGAGAGGGAAGGGTGCTGGTGAGGAGAGGGAAGGGTGCTGGTGAGGAGAGGGAAGAGTTCTGGTGAGTGAAGAGAGGGACGGTGTTGGTGAGGATAGGGAAGGGTGTTGATGAGTGAAGAGAGGGACAGAGTTTCTTCTCTCAATGAATGCTCCAGGACCCTTCAAAATTCCCAACCCTTGTGCATTTATAAGGGTTTCTGAGTGCTAGGCCAGCTCAGGCTTCCACTCTAAGTGGAGGCAGCCTGGTAGTGGGGGACAGCGGCTGGTGGAGATTTTTAATTTCTCCACTTCCGCCCCCTGTCTGCCACCCCCAGGATTCCTGGATCCACTTGGGTGGTGGAATCCAAGTCAGCACGGGCGAATAGGGGGAGTAGGGGTCGGTTTTCTGCTTCTGACTCATATTTAGTGCCTCAGTCGGTATACACCCATAGTGGGAAACAATCCAAGTGGAAAAGGTGCCTTTTAAGCACAAGACCGAGTAGAAAATGTGCAAAAAACCGAGTGAAAGCTTTGCTCGGTTTTGCTTGTTGGTCGGTGTGAGGTTGCTGTGAGGAGCTGGGACGAGCAAACTCAGGTTGACACATTCAACCGGAACCGAGTGAAGAATGACTTGGAACCGACTCGAAAATGGTTGGAGGATAACTCGGAAATGGGTGAAATGTGACTCGGAAATGGGCAAAAGGCTGGCTCGGAATTGGGTGAAAGGTGACTCGGAATTGGGTGAAGGCTGACTCGGAATTGGGTGAAAAGGCTGACTCAGAATTGGGTGAAAATGGCTCGGAAATGGGTGGAAAGTGACTCGAAAATTGGTAAAAATGGCTCGAAATTGACTGAGAAGGGTAACTCGGAATTGTGTAAAAAAATGGCTCAAAAATGGTGGAAAGTGACTCGGAAATGGGTAAAAATGGCTCAGAAATTGAGTGAAAGGATTCACTCAGTATTGACTAAGAGCGACTCACTCGGTGTGGATTGAGAGAGGACTCACTCGGTATCAGAAGTGTTTTGATCGGATTTTGTCTATACAAGAAGCATTCACTCGGAATTTGCTTCAGTCGGAGGTGTCTTGCTCGGATCTTATCTCTGGTTGGCTTTGTTTTAAAAATATGACCACTCGGTGCATTCACTCGGAGTTGGCTTTGTTTTCAATCAGAACTTAGAACCGGGATATTTTCACTCAGAAACGAACTTCTTTCCACTCAGAAATTGGAATTTGACAATTTGACAACTCAGATTTCTCTTCAACCGAGTGATACTCACTCGGATCTTGTCACTTCTTGAAGCATTGACTCGGAACTGACCTTAATCGGAGGTGCTCTACTCGGATCTTGTCACTTCTTGAAGCATTGACTCGGAATTTCTGTGCCCAGGAAAAGACACATGTCCCCAAATCAGACTTGCTGCTCCAATCGGTAATCCTTCACTCGGTATTTGTTCACAATCGGTCCCTTTGACTCGGATGGTTAATCAATCCCTCGGAATCCTTCACTTGGACAAGTCTTGGTCGGATTCAAGGCTCAGGAGTAGTTCATTTGCGCATCGGAACTTGGATATATTCACTCGGAGGTGCTATCTTTTCTATCATAACTTGCCACATTTTCTCTTAGAATTTGGCACTTGAGAATATGACCACTCGGATATATTCACTCGGAGTTGGTTTTGATCAGGAATTTGTACTCGGATTTACCTCAAGGCAATATTCCACTCGACAATGTTTCACTTCGAGTCATTCTACTCGGATTTGATCAATTCAGAGTCATTCCACTCAGATTTATCTTCAACAGGGTAATATTTCACTCGAAAATGCTCCATTCTGAGTCATTTTACTCAGATTTGATCATTTTTGAGTTATTCCACTCAGATTTTTATCCAACAGGGCTATATTTTACTCGGAAATGCTTCAATCAGAGTCATCCTGCTCGGACTTGATTTTTTTTGAGTCATTCCACTCGGATTTTTGTCCAACAGGGCTATATTTCACTCGAAAATGCTTCAATCAGAGTCATCCTGCTCAGACTTGATCATTTTTGAGTCATTCCACTCGGATTTTTACCATTCTGATTCAGAATTTAGTATAAAAGAAGATTCGTTCCACTTGGACCGGACCAAAAGAGGTGTTCACACCGACCAACTACACTTATTTGCTTTCACAATGTTTAATTATTCGTAACTGTCTAATACTTCATAAGAGTATCGACCCGAGCTGGATACCGGCTAACCGGTGTCCAGGCGTAGTGCCCACACCTTGATAATCCGAGCTAACGCTTGAGAGGTCGGACACTTCATCCATCCTTACATCCTTGCTATGCATATCTGTTTGCCTCAGCCATACAAGAGGTTGATCCGGACTATAATTCCGAGTTAGGCGTTCTCCTTACACTGGTTAGTCCAAGACCACTCTAGGCACACTGGATAAACATCAGTCTCAAGACAGCACGTCTTTGAGCGCTCTCCCTTGTACAACCGATCTTCAACACTGCTTGGTCCTCACATCCGAGACCGACCCGACACCGGATTCCTTGACCCCGGTTCAGGCAGATCAAATATTAAATAAATCTCTAAAACATTTGCTAATATTTTCCACTCTCCATAATTTTTATTAAAATACCAGGAATGTTACATATGCGATCACAATTCACCTGCCCATAATAATTTGGCATGAGTCATACATGCTCAATGCCAATCACACATATAAGTTCAACATACAACATACATACATCAAGTCACGTTAATTCTGCATCATCAATTCATCAAGCACAAGGATTAGACATTCTTCATCATAACATGATCTAAATCAACTATTTAAGTACAACGCCACAATTATCAAACTTTAATCATCACACATAACCAAAACCATTATCCAAGTTTACTAGTAAAACTAAGTTCATTTAAAATCATCATCACATTTACATCAATTCCACTTCTTTCCTTGACATCAGCTTTTCACTTGTCGTTCCTTTCGGGAAATCCGTAATCTCTCTATCATTGGTTACTAAAAAGAAATAATGAGACGTCTCCTAATTATTTATCATTATTTTTATTCGTTTAATTGAAATTTTTAATAATTTTTTTCACAAATTAATTAGTTCATAATTCAATATTTATGAAAATACTCATTTTCAATTAAAAACCCCCAAAATACATTACATATAACATTTATAAAACCTAAAATGTCACTCAAAATGCAAAATCACAAGTTTTGTAAAATAGGGGCCTGAAGCTACGCATCAGGCCGGCGCTCAACGTCAGCGTATCAGTGACATCACCCAGCTGTAATGCATTTAGGCCATTTGGCCAACTTTTGACCTACCTAATTGGCCCGTTTTAGGTCCGATTGCCACGAAATTTCACAGGCCATATATTTTCCCCATTCCGGAACTGTTAGCGTTGTCCGTTCACCAAAATTTCATCACGTGCGCAAGTTATGTGCAAAATACATTTAACTCAACTTATATGCAAACCTATGCACCAAACTACCTAATTGGGCTCCAAATTGCCCAAGACCTACAAATACATTTTCTAAATGTCCTAGGGGACCTATTGGTCCTTTCCGGGAGTCCCAGAACCCGTCAGATCTCAAAATCACTTACGTAGTTCCTTACTTCACATAAATCACCTATTTCCACTATATGCATCAAACCATTTAATTCATCAATTCATCAATCAATTCTCAACCACAACACATACAATTCATAAACATCAACAAGACTTGCCCATAACAATCATTAAACATAAAGTCTTGGCTTCATGCCAATATTCATTAAATCCAACATAACCATTAATAAAATCTCTACTTTTGATACTTCATCGCATAATCTCATGACTAATCATGTCTCAAGCATCATCATGCTGAATCATAATCACCAACCATTATAAATTCAATCTCATAACCACGCAATTTAATATCAAATATCAAAGTATATGATAAATACTATCAAATGCAGTTTATTACTAAGCTATTACATAAATTCATGATTCCGCATTCTCTTTGGCATCGGCTATCCACTTGGCGCATCCTCTGGGGTATTGGTACCCTCCCTGTCACTGGTCACTAAATTAAAGAAAATCACAGTAAGGGTGAGTGTTTGAAATATCGCAATTAATATAGAATGATGAATACGATAAACATGAACTATTCATAATTTTATATCCTAATTACTGCTAACTTACCAGTTTCGATGTAATTATATAATTACCTCGTCTACTTCATGATAATTTATATTTAACTAAACATCAGTTTTATTTCCAAACAACATAACTATGCATATATATATATATATATATATATATATATATATATATATTGCATCTAATATTATCAACATCCACATCCACATTTCATATCATATAGTCATTAATCATCAAATTCTTCATAAAGTATCATGATTATCAATTCACATATATAACCACTGACTCGCATGCATATCTTACTCCTAGTACCCGGACACTAAAGCATCGACCTTCAGTTGGGGTTTTGTTTGACATTCTGTGAACCCTACTTAGTCCACCAAGTCCTACTTGACTCTCCACCTCAACCACTAGGTCCTACCTGACCACTGGGTAGCTCAATTGGACCTCAAACACCACGGGAGCAAAAAACAAGGGGCAATACATATTGTCGGTTGTCCCACACCACATAAACACATATATAAACATATCATACATGGCTCTAACATCATCAAATTCATTTATAATTGTCAGAAATTGACAATTCACAACCACACAGGGTGGCCACACAGACCTTGACCCTTAATCACCATGCCATGTTTTTACACATCAGTATTTATCCATCTCTTTCACAATTATAATATCATACACACCACAAGACACGATTATCTATCAATTCAACTCGTAATTCATAAAGCTCTACACATGTATATAGTTTATATATTTTTATTTAATAATCTAATTAATTATTGTTTAATAAATAATAATAATTTATTACTACAGTTCAACCACGACTTGACCGCCAGTCTGACCAGTAATCCTTGAACCCGTGCCTTCACCGATTCAATGACAGTTCCGGTTCTAATAATTTGGACAAAAACGATTTACCAGTTATCATGAAATATTAAATTACTCATGGCCAAAAAAGGATTTTCCACATGCTATAATTTTAGTTAAGATAAGATAACATCGTACTCTAACTTTTACAAATGACTCAATTCTAACCTTTTATGTTTTATGTTTTATGTTCATGTCATAATGAATATATTAACCAACATAATTTTTTCACTCATTCGCTTTGTATTATACATACAAGATAGTGTTATTAAAATCGGTTTAGATGGATTGGTCAAATCAATAATAAATGACTCAACCAGTTTAAATTAATAGAATTGAAAATGGAATTGAGTCAATGTGACCTAGGGTCAACCAACCGGTTTTATCAAAAACCGGTTAACTGGTGACGCGTATTGAGTTAATTTTTTTGCCGTTCTCTTCGTAAAACAACTTCGTTCTGCACTTTAAAAAAACAATTTTTCACAATTCTCGTCCCAAACCACCCCAACCCCAAGAACCCTAGCCACCGTCGCGTCGCGGACCAGACCATCATTCTGCCGCCTACCGTGACTCTCGCCGCCGTCGTTCCCAATCGCTGCTGTTCCACTCGCAAGTCGCCACCACTCACAGAGTCCCTCATTTTCGACGGCCACCATTGCTCCGATTCCGGTATCCTCTGCCGCGGTCACAAGGTCACAAGGTGCAATTTGATATGCAGCATATGATTGTTATATAACATTTGTTTCGAAACTTTGAACACTTACTGATTTTACTACTAGAGTGATTGTCTCCATTTTTTCCATTTTTTTCCAATTTTCCCACGAGACCACCTTGTAACCCCGGTCAAGATGTTATTACTGGCTGATTAATATTTGAACTTAAATATATGCTTCATCATATACCACATAAATGGGATAATTCAAGAGAACAAGCAAAAAAATGGTGAATTTGAATGCTCTGTTGAATATTTGTTGAATTTGTTGGTACAGCTTTTGAGTTAATTATACGTTAGTTGATTATCGACCAGGAATGCTACACCCTACACTAGTTTTTTTCTGGTATTAAATTGAGAAAATAGTTTAATTTGAAATAGAAGATAAATGTAACAGAATTGGTGAGACGTCAGGTCCTCCATGTGAGTGGGTCATAAAGAAATAAAATCTTGAAAAAGAAGGAGCAGCAGAGTGAATTCAGATCTTATACATTTTGCTTCTAGTTTACCATTGTACTAAATTTCCAACACTTCCCTGTACATCCCAAATCCCTGATACGACATTTTTAGCCACTGGACTCTAATTGGTGTTATTTTATTAGAGTGATTTTACTACTAGACTGATTTTTCAGGGTTTGTTGCTGAATTGCTTATGAGAATCCTTTGTAGAGTACAAGTTGCAGAAAAAAAAATTGTGTAAAGTTTGGGTTTATGAGGGAAAAAAATTATTGTTTTTCTCTAATGGGAAGTTGGTAACTGTCTTGGAAATTAAATCTTTCTTAGGTAAATTATTGTTATTTTTATTTTTTTAAAATAAACTGAGTTAACCGGTTTGTCCATTGACATATTGACCTATTGCCTTCACCAGGTTGATCACCGATTTTAATAACACTAACACAAGGTCTCAAAGGATCCCCCTGTACTCCCTAATAAATTGTGACCTTGAGTACTACCTGGTAACCAATCAACTAGGTACCCCGAAAGCTAAATGATCAAAAGCCTATGGTGTTAAAAGGTGCTTAAGAAGTCACTACTCAAGACCTTCTAATAAGAATGGATAAGGATCAATAACTTACAGAAACAAATAATCTGCACACATTTTTATTTTTATTTATATGATAATCATTTTTTACTTTTTTTATTTATGTGCATTGAGTGCCAAATTTAAGACCCTTAGAAATCCTTTTAAGATAGTGTTGGTCCAGTAACCAAGTGCAATGAGTGTCTTCAAAGGTCCATAAGTTCAGAATACTAGGATTTGGTTTCTCACTCTCCATCTAAACTAAAACATAGAACAGACCTAATAGTGTGTAAAAAAAATTAATGTCGATGCGGTGGACAATTGTGGAAATGAAATTATTGATCCTGCACATCATTTGATGTTGGTTAAACTTCATTTGACAGATTAAAAACTATCTTTTTGGTCCAAAAAAACCACAATTGAGAATCAAACAAATACTTACTCACAAACCATAAACAGATAAAATCAATAAAATTTAACATATATATATATATATATATATATATCTTATTATATTTCATCCTTTCTGTGCCAAGTGATGGTTCAATCCTCACCTTGAGCATACAATAACTTTAAAATCATTGGTAAATTATATACCCATTTATTAATATGCTTATAAACTAGCTAATAAATTAGTTATCGTAATCACTATTGTTGCCACATAGGGTTAAGTCTTAGATGGTATTGTGATTTTCGGGACCCTTTTTCACGCCATTTTGCCTTCTCCTTTTAAGGCTCTGCACCTTCCCCTGCTTCTTCTTCTCTCGTCAGTTGTGGCATCCTCTCATCTCTCCAAGCACAAACCATGGGTGTAAGTGAACTGAAAATGCTCTGTATTTATTTAGCTATGTTTTGGACCTTAAGCGCCATTATATTATCAAACTAACCCAAGTGCAAATTCCACGCATTATCGGATTCCTGTGAGTTCCTTCCTTCTTCATATTTTCCACTTTCATTTCTCTTTATGTTGTTTATTATGCTTTCTATTTCTCTATCCCTGTTAGGATAATTGACCACTGTTGCCTCATTTCTTCGCCTATGTAGTAGTGTTTTTGTTTTCGGTTAAGCCAAGCTTTAGCTGATTTTGTTAAATTTTGTACAAATAGGTCATAACTGGTCCCTTATTCCAAGTGTTTAAAGAATTACTATAGATTCAGGAACCTTTCTAGTTTGTGTATGTCCTTACTAGGTCTAGGTTATTATAACAAGTCATATTCTTTTTTTTTTCAGATGTCCAGACTGTTTACATGCACTTTAACAGCTCATCAGGCATAAATGTTGCTTAAAGAAGTTTGTTTTTCAAGGCAACGAGAGCATAGATAAAACCACAGTGTGATGGTGTCTATATGTTCATAAATTTAGGTAGCATGTATAGGAGGCCTTGGGTTATGTATTGTCTATACAATAACTTAAGGTTTATATCTTTGAATGTATGAGCTGAGTTTCCCATATGATAACACCACCATTCAGCCTTCTCTATTGCGGCTTGAGGTTTGACCATTTCCCTGTTTTTTTATTCAAACTAGATGGCTTCTGTTGGAAGTCTCACATCGTCTGCCTCATCATGATCATATTATGTATGGTTTAAATACCTGTTGGGCAACTCCAATCATTGCCAATTGGTTTTGGAATGGAACCTTTGACAAGGTATCAGAGGCAGAGCATTCTTTCCGGTTCTTATGAGCCAAGAATTGCTCTCTGGTCCGTCAGGCTTCGTTGGATGGGGCGTGTTGGAAGTCTCACATCGCCTGCCTCATCATGATCATATTACGCATGGTTTAAATACCTGTTGGGCAAGTCCCACATCGCCTGCCTCATAATATATCGCGTGGTTTAAATACCTGTTGGGCCACTCCAACCATTGCCAATTGGTTTTAGGATGGAACCTTTGACATGGTATCAGAGCCTATTCTAGATCTGTTGGGTCACCCATGTTGTCCACGCTCCATTTCTGAGTGTGGGGGGTGTTTTATAAGTCCCACGGGCCACCCGTATTCATCCACGCTCCATTCTTGAGCGTGAGGGGGTGTGTTAAAAAGTCCCACATTGACTAGAGATATGACCAATTAAAAGTATATAAGGTGGAGAGTAATCCTCATCCTATGAGTTAGCTTTTAGGATTGAGTTAGGCCCAATACCCAAATTTAAGAGCTTCTATGCAATTTTGCCTATTTCTCTGTTTTTAGTCACCTGGGCCCATAGGGGGAGCCACACTTGTGCGTGGGCCCAATTCTATGTCTTGTATATTTGAATTCATAGTGGCATATCTAAAGTTTTGGTGATGGACCTGATACTTCATTTATCTATCTTTTGTTTTTAAGGTGTCTGTCTTAGATCTAGCCTTTTGCCCAGCAATGGATGCAAACAAACTATCAGAAATCACAGTAGCTAACTAATTTTTAAACAGGGAAATAATTCATCAAGGCTGAATGTTTCTCTGTAGAAAGCCATGAAGAATCTAAAAAAGTAAATGGAAAGACTTAACAGACAAAGATGATAGAGATTAGAAATTACTAGCAAAAACACTTGCTTAGTAATCTAAATAAAGTTCTCTTACATTTATAAAACCCACAATGTCAAATTGTTCAAAATGATTTAAAGCATATATAATACTCAACAGTCAGAACCGAAGATACGGTGCCTGTACTGAATTACAAATAAAGTCTGAATTTTTACCTCCTCAATCACATAATAAACATAAAGTATTCATTATTCACTGGAGACTTAAGTTCGATATGGCTAACCTCTTCATCTTCTTCAGGAGCTGGTAAATTGAGATCTACTACCGACTTGCCACTAAATTGATTAGAATAATTAGTTTGAGCATTAGCCACCATGCTGTTGCGGAAGTGCATCTTCTTGTGTCCACAGAGTGCTTGACCAGACTTGAACACTCTGAAGCAGTATGGGCAATGAAACACGTTTTGACCTATGTCACTATTGTTGCCACCTTTGTCACTGTTTGAGTTTTCATCTTCTATTTTCTTATGGTTTGCTTTGTGCCCACCAAGAGCTTATAAGATTCAAATGTTTTCGCGCATCTCTCGCACTTGAACCTGGCTTGTGATTGAGTTTGAACAAACAAAACATCTCTACCATTTTCACCATCTATTACCTCAACTTTGATGGTTTCCTCCATTTGTTGTGTCTTGATCTCTTTTGTTTCTGGCCATTTATCCTTGGAAAGAACTAATAGGGACCTAGCTGCTTCTTCTGCATGAGAGTCGAATATTGAACTCACTTGTTTTATTTCAGCTTCCATCTCGGCGGCTACAATAAATTTGCGGCGGCATTCAGATCTTTTGCAGGATGGGTTTTTAGGTTAAGACCCGGATTCATTTTCTGTATTTGAGTTTTCCAAGATGGTGAAGAAGTTGCGTTATAAGGATCGGAAATTGTGTGTTGGTGTCTTTGTGGGGTGAGAAGTCTTAGAGGAAGCAAATTGAACTGGACAGCGGGTTAACTCTGCTGAGTTGTCTAGTGCTTGATTATTGGTTTCGGGATTTGGAGGAATCGGCAATTTGGCTACGTGAGATCTTATGTGCCCTCCCGTGGCTTTTCCACCGGAGAAGCACTTGTTGCAGATGTTGCAGGCTTTACTGTTGTACTTCTCCATAGTTGTAGAAAACCTGCAAATCCAGATACTTCCTCTCTCCTTTCCTGTGTGGACGAGTGCATGTTGAATCCAGGAACTTCCGAATTTAATAAGGTGTAGGTGGGCTTGCCTACAAGAAAATGTAGGAAATACTAGCATGCTGACCGCGTCAGTTTATTAGCTTTACTCAGGCATTTAACATGATATAATTAAATTATTTAATAGCCAGATTTTGCATTTGCATCTTTTTTTCCCTAATAGGAATATAAATAAATTACAAAGAGTTAGATAGCAATACCACACTTTTGATTGGCAATTGGCAGGTTAAAACAGAAAGAGTAACAAATTTTAGTTAGCGTATGAGAAAATATTGGTTTTTTCATGCCTACCTATTGATTTTATGTGCGCTTTCTCCTTTTGTTTTTCTCCTTAATTTTTCCTTAAATTGATCATACCATCCATTGTTTTCCTTAAATTGATAATTTTTCCTTAATTTTAGGTTCTTATGATACCATATCAAAAATTGAATTGCTAAATTTCTTTTATGCTCTTCATTTATTGCAAAGGTTATGTTAAAGGTGCATTCACTTTTTGTTTTTTGGTGTACAAGGAGCAGGGGTTACCACAGAGGAGGGTGACAGGTACAAGCCCACCATCTGGGCTGTGGTACCGTCACACTCACTTACTCTTATTCATTTAATGTTATGGGTATTTTTGGAATAAAAATTTGATTTTTTTTTTGGAAACCAAGAATTTCATTGAAAGAGCAACAGATACAACAATTGGGCCTGAGGCCCAAAAAGCAGAAAACAGGCTGATATCAACGTTTAAGCCCAAAACCTGCTCCCAATTCAACGGCACTCCATCATCTTCCTCGCACCCGAGCTAGTGTTGCCTACCTAATAGAGTGAATACTAACGTAGGTGCGATGTAGAAGAGGCACGGCTGATACAAAAACTCATGACGACACCGTGATTTCACTTGGAGGAATCCATCTACGATCCTGGACCAGAATTCTTCTCAGGCTAATAGGCGGAGCTCGCCACCATAACCTCCTTAGAAAACATCCTTCGATCCAAGCTTGCTTGCTACACCCGTAGAGGCAACCCTCACAATCCCAAATTAGATAGGGTCAACCTCAATTGAGAAGAAACCTAACCAAGGTGCCAATCGGAGGAGGAAACAACGCAAAAGAGAGCGGAAGTACTTTAAGGAGGAAGTGTCCGTGGAGGAATCCCTCGTTTGTCTTCAACAAGAACCTTACGCAGACGCCATGGAGGAGAAGACCACCAATTCCTGTTCAAGGCGTTTTCCCTTGCTAAATTCGCAACCTCATTAGCAGCCCCATTAGCTTCTCTTTTTACCCAAGTGAATCCACAGGAAGAGAAACAGTTACGAAGGTAGATGATATCTTTAACAATAGCTTCATTTCTCTAATTTTGCACTCTCCCCTGCATGCTTTTACAAGATTTAAATTATCCGATTCAATAATGATATCTTTGTACTCTAAAGGCCAAACCCTCTGCGTGGAGCGTTGACGAAGCCCAATGGGAAGCTGATTGACCATACAGAATGTCTCCATTGTGGTCTCTGAAGACTAAACCCGAATAGGCCCTCTGAAGTGAATCTCTCCAAGCTGCATTAGCATTGATCTTAATCTTGCCTTGGGGGGGAGGTCTCCAGCTGCTAGAGTTTGCTGCAAAGGTATTCCAGCTTCTATATTCTTCTTGTTATCAAAGGTGGAGAAGAACTCATGTGCTGATTGTTGTATTTGAATTAGAATCCTATTTGGGTTAGGGGGGACTCCCTGGAAAACAAATTTATTTCTTGCATTCCATATATTCTAGAATGTAGTGAAGAATTTTGATATGAGGAAATGAGAATCAGTTTTAATTGTAAGGAACAAATTAACTTTTTCCTCAATCCAAGTGTTGATTGTTAATACTTGCTCATCCTGAGGGTGACACTGAATATTAGATCTGAACCAAACAGGTGAAGTCCATTGGTAAAGTAGAAAAACATGCTCAATAGATTCCTCATATTCTGAGCATATAAGGCATAAGGAATCTTTTAGAATCCTTTTCTTTTTAAGGTTCTTTTTGACAGGGAGCAGGTTATTACTCAACTTCCAAATGAAAATTTGGATTTTTTTAGGAACCTTAGATGTCCAAATAGCCTTCCAAACATTCACATTGGGCCAATTGGAAGTAGAAGGCCCAGGATTTGTAGCCTCAGTTAAAAGCTTAATTGCCCTATACCCAGATTTAATAGAATAAATACCATTAGAGGTAAAGGGCCATCTTAGGGTATTTGAATTGGTGACAATATTAATTAAGATGGCTATTCACAACACTTCTTGGTCCTGATGATTTTGTGTTATATGTTTAGGGTTTAGGGTTTAGGATATTTGAGCGGTACTCATTAATGATGAAACTTGGAGACATGGGCCCTCCTAGGGTATGTTTTGTAAGTTGAGTTTTAGTCGGAAAGGACAAGGTTTATGGGAAATCCTTCCCCTTTTTTTGTTTGTGAGTGTTATTCTCTCTTATATAACTTAAATGCTTTCTCCCCCCCCCCCCCCTCCTCCTCCTCATCCTTTACCCTACTAATACCTCGCTTCCCCTTCCTCCCCATTGTTTCCAACCTCGCAAACACACCTCTATTTGGCTACAACTACTCAGTCTAGAAGCTTTTATCCTTGTTCTATTCTATGTGATGTTTTTCGCAGGATAAGGGTCTAATCTGCAATAAGAATAAAAGTGATGGCTCCAGGTTGATTGCCCGTTGTCTTGCATATATCATGTTCAATTCATTGCCTTTTTTCCGGCGAAGAATTTGTTGCCTTTGTTAAAATTTGGTTGTGGTTATAGGTAGCAAAAATCATGATTTTCACCATATTTTTCATCTGATTTGTAGTTTGGGAGTTTGTTTGAATGTTACTCTCGAGTCTTAGGCTTGCTACTGTATTTAATGACTAATTTCTTAATCCCTGCTAGTCACAAGCTTAGTGTGAGTCAACACAAAAGAAAATGTATAAAACTGAAGTTTTCTATGAGTTGCAACATTATTTATGACAATATTTTATACTTGTTTTGGAACTCATAGCATTATTTAAGGGGTGTGCTCAATAATTGAGAATCTTCAATTTCTGAATTAATGCTACAGCTTAAAATTTTTAGTGATAAAAAATGAGGCACTAAATTTTTGTGTTTAGGCAATTATTGCTAAAATTACTGTAATATCTTTCTTTTAATGTTGACCAACCATTCATGTAAGATTCAATAGTCAAGACTTGTTTCTCTTACCTATCACAATAAGATATGCTCTTAGCTTATATACCCTGACAGTCAGTCTCTCTCACACACACACATGGAAGAGTTTGGGAGGGAAAGACTTGGAAGCCTTTTTTACTTGTCTACTTGTGGGAGAGGAACTCTACTATATATTTTTCTCATATTTGTTGATAAAGGCTCTGGCATAGAAATGGTTCACATCCAGCATATGATCTATATGGGATATTGCTATTGCAAAATCAATGGAAGTGTTGAATTCTATTCTAGTCAGCGCTTGCTAATTAGTTAAGTTGTGCATAGTTCCTTTCTGTATCCGAAAGATGACTTAATATAGTATGAATCAAAAAAACCATTCTTCGATGTCTTTCATGTTCTCCTTTGACTTGGTTCAGCATAGTTGCTGTTACAGGGAATAGCTTGCTATGGTTTTAACTTTTTTCTTGTAATCTTATTTTATGTTTTTGAGAGGATATCTTGATGTGCTCCTTCCCTCAGACTGGGACTTTCTCTGGACTAATGATCAATACTGGATAGGTAGTAGACATCATACTAGATATATAAGACCACTGGATGAATCCTTTAGTGGGTATAATAAAATAATAGTAGTAATAATAATAATTCATGTGTATAATATATCTGGATATATGACACATCATGACCATGAATCTTTTGTTGTCAATGTTACTAGTGCATTATAATTATGGATCATTATTATTAACAAATGTTTAAAAGGTGCTTGGAAATTGGCATCATCATGCTAATGTAGCCATATTTTTGTTCTGCCACTCACTGTCCATTCCTTTCTAATTTCAGAAAAAGGGGCTGATTTCAGTACTGAAAAATCAAAAGCTCGAAGGCAAGCTGTGAATTCCATTTGTTAGGTATAGTATAATTTTCTTTCTCTTCCAGATTGAGGATGTTTTCTTTAGAGCTTGGCAGCATTCATGTTAGTGTTGTTTCCTCTCCCTCTAACCCATTAGGCCATTTAGAGAAAAAAATAAGGTTGTTCCTATTAAGGAACGTTGCTTAAAACTAAATAAAATAAAGTTTAAGGAGGAGTATACTGTATATATATTACTTTTAATTTGTAGACATTTTGTACTCGAGGCCTATGGCAACAGCTGAAGGCCAAGGCCCAACAATGCAGATAATACTAGGCTCACTCCACTTGTCATCAACATTTCATCAAACAGCCTCAAACCTTGGAAATTCTGGTTAATATTCTTGTTTTGTTTCTAATCTGCCTTGTGATCCAAATGCCCAAATCTTGGGACTAGAACTTCAGTGCAGGTTGGATTGGTGATGGTGATGGGTAATTTGTGGTTGGGGAGAGGAATTAGTTGTTACTGTTACCATGGTCAGTATATAATTCGAAGAATGACAACCAGTAAAAGGGTCCAAGATAGGAGCAAGAAGAAAAGGGTTCATGGGCTTGAAGTTGCAACTGAGAAATGGAAGGTAGTCTCCAAAATTATCTTCTTGATGGAAGTTCTCAAGCAAGAACCTGAGATGGTCATTCCTGTTCGTTCCTTGGAACAATACCGCAAGCAGATCAATCTCCCCAAGCCACACAGGATCTCTGATTTCCTTCGCAAAACACCCAAGCTTTTCGAACTATACAAGGATCCAAAAGGGGTGTTATGGTGTGGCATGACTCAAAAAGCTGAGGACATGATGGAAGAACAACAAAGAATACTTGAGGAAGAGCAAGCGGATAAAGCTGCAGAACATGTTACAAGGTTTCTCATGATGTCGGTGGATAAACGGCTTCCTTTGGAGAAGATTGCTCATTTCAGAAGAGATTTTGGGTTGCCATTGGATTTTAGAACCCATTGGGTGCACAAGTATTCTCAGCATTTTAGGGTGGTGAAGTCGTTTGATGGGGTTGAGTTTTTGGAACTTGTGTCTTGGAACCCTGCTTGGGCAATCACTGAGTTGGAGAAGAAGGTGGTGACAGGAATAACTGAAACTGCTAACTTGCAAACCCCGGGTATGCTTGCACTTCCATTCCCTTTGAAATTCCCTGAGAATTTTAAGAGGGTGCATCGTTATTATCGAGAAAAGATCCAGCTTTTTCAGCAGAGGTCTTATTTGTCTCCCTATGCAGATGCACAGGGTTTGAAGCCTGGATCTTTAGAATTTGATAAGAGGGCTGTTGCTGTAATGCATGAACTGCTTAGTTTTACCATTGAGAAGAGGCTAGTAACTGATCACCTCACTCACTTTCGTTGGGAACTTGTGATGCCTCAAAAGTTAATGAGGCTTCTGCTCAAGCATTGTGGTGTCTTCTATGTCTCTGAGAGGGGGAAGAGGTTTAGTGTGTTCTTAACTGAAGCTTATGATGGTTCTGAGCTAATTGAAAAGTGCCCTTTGGTTCTATGGAAGGAAAAAGTTCTCGGTCTTGTAGGTTATAGAGGAAGGAAAAAGAAGTTTGAAACAGACAGTGACTTGTCTGATGTGGAGGGTCCAGATGGGTTGGTCCATAGTGATTCTGAAGTAGGGAACTTGCATGTGCAGCTGGAGGGACAGGATACCTTGGATTACAAGGACCCTTTACTTGAGGATGATTCTGAGATGGATATTGGAGAGATTACCTGAGCATATGAAAATTTTGGAACTTCTTGAGGTTGGAGTTTGTATTCCAATTTTACCGTAGATATAACTGTTTCAATCTTAAGTGTAGAGTTCCAAGGAACCTGCAATTGTATGCCTTAATGAGTTATAATGTAAATCAAATTTTGAGGATTGATTTATACTTGAATTGGTAAATATATTTCAAATGGGGTGTGACATTTTAAAGGGACTAACCGATTAACCTGTATGATACTAATGTTTAGCAAACCGATGACATTTTAAACAGTGAGTTGACATGTTTCTTGAGAAGCTAGCATGTTATAAAGAAATCCTAGACTTCCAATGCATCAAGTTGTATTCCAGTGAACACTTGGAATATGAAAACCAAGACAACATGGTTATTAATTTTTTTTTGGTCAACAACATGGTTATTAATTTTAAACTTGCAAAACACATCAAGGATAGAAAATGGATAGATCGTCGTCTGAAAACTGACTAATTCTAGACATCATCTCGTCTAGAAGGGAATGGTTGTAGCATTCACATAAAGTGGTTTTTGATATGCAGGGCATGCGGACTCTTGGCTTGGAAATAAATTTGTTTAAAGGACATTTTATCATTGGTTTAGTATGACTATGAGCTGATATGGGTTGTTTTATGCATGTTATCTGACGTGTTATATTAACTCATTGAAAGTCTGTTTATATGAATGTCAGAGGCTCTCAAGTGATTCATACAAGTATCTTGTATGTTCAACATGTATAGTTATTTGTGTACACAAAATTTTTGCCGTTAGGTATTTCAACTCTGTTGAGTAAACTGCACAATTAACAAACATCTACAACACGTTTGGTTCCCAGTACACAACGCAACGGAGTTTGGTAGGAGTGAAAAAATAATCTTAGGGGAAAACAAAATTTTGATTGTCTCGAACAACATGAAAGATCAATATTAATAATTAGATTTTTTTTTTCTAAACCTCGTTTCCCTAACTACCTACCAAACGAACTCTTATACATGCCCATTATTGTTTTTGAGCTTGTTTGAGACTTTGCCTTTGTAAGTAATCTTGTGGATTTGAATTGCACTTTTAATGATAGGGGGAAGATTTTAAGTGATGAAAGATATTTTTAATAAAATATTTAACAATATATTTAATAATATATTTAACAATATTTAATAATAAAATATTTTTAAAATATTTAATTATATTATTAAAATATTATTTGAAAGTATATTTAATTATATTGTTATTAATAAAATATTTAACAATATATTAATAACAATATTTTTATACTAATATATTTAAACAAATTTAACTATATATAATAATAGTTTACATAATAATATATCTAGAAATATATTTTTTATATATTTTCAATAACTTTACTATTAAAATGTATTATTAAATATATTAATAAGAAATATATTTTAAAATATATAATTATATTATAAAATTTATTATGTAAATAATGTTTTTAAAAATATATTTAATCAATATATATTATCAACAATATATGTGTATTAATTAATAATTGATACACTTATGTGAATATGAATTGTATTATTTATATATTAATATTACCATTCATATAATGATGATGTGTTATGGTTTAGTGGTATCCTTATTAGTGTTTTTAAATATGCTATTTGAGTTAGTCAAACTTTGTTTAACCAACTGATTTAATGTATTGTTTTTATTTTATTTTAGTATGAACTGAATATCTGTTAAAAGTTTTATAACAACCATATAATTTAAAAGTAAAGACAAGATCTCTATCAAACCAATTGAGTCAAACTAGTTGGAGAACTCATTTTTAAAACTTTATTACAATTAAAACTACTACAAATATGATAACTTTAACATTTTTTGATGGTTAAAATTGTCAAAAATAAAATCTAAAATAACCATACAATTTAAACGGGGAGCACAATGTAATTTTGAGATGAATTATAATCTTGACAAGGAGTGATTTTTGTAATTTTTTCTAATAGAACAAATGTAGAAAATATATTTTTAACTTATTTTAAAAATAACCAATATAATAAATGCTTTAAATACTATACAAAGTTAGAAAGTAACTACTTTAGATAATCCAATTTCACTAATTTGCTAATCAACAATGACCCAACTAATAAAAATGACACACATTACAAAAACTAAAAGATAAATAGATGATTGTGTTATATTAACACAAACTTTAACATTGTTAAATGAAAGTTAATGACCGTTAATATTGAGATAACATCAAACCAAACAAACAAGGTGTAAATGAATACTAATAAATATTTAACATGTAAATTTTATATAAATAATTTAATTTTTGTCAGTAATAAAAAAGAATTTAAATTTAAATGTAATAAACCATTTGTGAACATTTCCCAACCCAACCCACATCCCTTCATCTCTCGTCTTCCCGCCTTTATGCTCTTTTGTGTTCGATTGATTGCCTCCGAGAACGCGCCGTTCAATTTATCTCTCTTCTTTCTTCTTCTCCGACAAGAATCAACCACTCTCTCTATTCTCTTCTACTCTACTGTACCTCACGATGGGGGATTCGAGTCCTAGGGTTTCTGCCACTCTTCAGCAACCCACCGCTGGTATCATCAAGAGACTTCGTCTCGAAAACTTCATGTGCCACGCTAGTCACGAGACTCACTTCGGCAACCACCTCAATTTCATCACTGGCCAAAACGGAAGTATGAATTCTCCATCCTTCTGTACTTCCTCCTCTTCTGCTTCCTATCAACTTAACTCACCAATTTCTGCTTTGTTTTATTGTATTTTTGTTTGCCTCAGGTGGCAAGAGTGCTATCTTAACCGCGCTTTGCGTTGCGTTTGGCTGTCGAGCCAAAGGCACCCAAAGAGCTTCCACTTTGAAGGATTTCGTTAAAACCGGTGCCAGGTAAACTAACTTTTATATATCACTTAATACCCGTATCGATACTCAACCGAGGCTGACTACAAGTAATTTTTCTATTTGTTGATCAAGTAGACTTAGAATGGATGGTGTGTGGCGTAACACTGACCATTGGATGATAATACTTTTCCGTAACTTCGTTTTTGTAACTGAGTTACCAATCATTATGGGACACTTAGTAGGTGAATGGGTAGGGATAAAAAACACACCTTTTTTTTTTATTTCTTGGAATGTGCTAGAAGAATCTAACTTGTCCAAGCTAGAAAATAAATGAATGGATCCAACATCTATACAGGAGTTTCCATCTAGTGATAATCAGCATTTCTGTATTTAAATGTTGTTTGTTATTTTCAAATGAGAAGAATTTCTAACTGATTTATGTTTCATGGGTGTAATATGATGTTGTGTTTTCTTCTAGTTTTTGTTTTTTAAAGAAAGAACCAAACTAGCTTTGTTGTCAATAAATGTTAGTCTACTTGGTAAGGATTTGAACTCTATCCTGCCAGAAATGTGGGTTTGAATTCCGTTGTTGATGTGAGGGTTTTGTTGCTAAGTGATTTGCAAGTATTTTTGTAAGCATTTTTTGAGCCTTGAGATTCCTGCACTAGTCCCAAGACCTAACCTATCTAAGCAAGTTCTTTAACTGAAAGAAAACAACTACGCTCATTTTTCCAGTAGAATTGTTAATGAATTTGGCAATATAATGTATTTTACACTGTTCTTTATGCTATTGTCTCCGTAGCTCTGCCATCATCCAAGTCGAAATTCAAAATGAAGGAGAGGATGCTTTCAAGCATGAAATATATGGTGATGTTATTATTGTAGAACGTAGGATATCTGACTCTTCAACTTCTTCGATTACAATCAAAGACCACCAAGGTACATTTTCTTGTGTTTGTTATTGTTTTCACTTTTCAGTATGAAGTTTTTTTTTTGCTATAATGTTTTAGTTGACAACAGGTTAATTTTCATGAGACACAGACACGGGACCTACTTGTTTAAGCTCTTATCAAAAGTTATCTTAAGATTGTGTAAGAAAGTGATTTTTTTTGGGAGATTTTTTCAGATGCAACTTGGTACAGCTTTTCAATATAATCTAAAATATGATTTCTTTTAGATACTGATTTTGTAAATATACTTGCCCAAACATATACTCCCCCCGTTCCTTTTTATCCGTTCAGTTTGGTGTTTTCACACATATTAAGGAATGCAATAATTGTGCTCTTTTTCTCTTGTTTTTTTACTAAAATGTCCTTTCTCTTTTTATAGTTAATGATTAATTAATGCTCTCATGTTTTAATAAAGTAAATAAAATAGTTAAAGACCATAAGAGTATAATTGGAAAATAAGCATTAAATGTTGTCTTGATTTCATAACCGGACAGATAATGAAGAACAAATAAAAAATACAAACTTGACAGATAAAAAGGAACGCAGAGAGTAATATTTAAAAAAGATTATTTTTAGCAAAAGAAGTGAATTTTTCAAAGCAACTCTTAAACAAATACACTTCTACTTGTTTGGTTGACCTATTGAAACAGCGGAAAAGGTGTCAATGTTAATCCTTTAGGTTTTAGCTTTTTCTTGGACCTTGGTTATGATTTTGATGCTGTATGAGAGCAAGTTGTATATGTAAACAAAAAGACTTGAATTGTGGAGCATAAGTATATGACTATGAGTACATGGCAAGTGATTATAAAATTGAGTGGGGTTCCAAAGAGTTTTGTAGTGAATTCTTGTGACTTCAATTCAACTTGTTGAGTTGAACTTGAGGTGGATTTCCGTTTACTCATGAACTCCAAGTTTCAATCTGATGTGTTTTGATTTCAGGAATTTGTAATGATTTGTCATCATTCTGATCACTATGTTATACATATGATTTCTTTTTTTACTTTCCCCCTTATATGTTCAATATCTAAATTTAATTTGTAATGTTTGTTGGCAATCATGAATTTATACCTTTTTTGGTGCATCATTAAAGATTTAGAAGTTAATAAATCAAAAATCTAGAGGAATTAAAGATAACTTTCTATGAAATATGACTGATTGTCGCCGATGTTTCTATTCATAGTAGTCAAATTGCGGAGGTGCGGCCGTGAACCCACCATGAAATTGCGTCGCAGCCCCCTCTTCTGATTCTTCTCTGATACCGGTCTTATTTCATGTTGTGGCGCGACATCCACGATCCCAACATTGCGTGTCGCAGTGGATCGTGGCTTGTTGATGTCGCTATTCATTCTTGGGACCAAAACTATGTTGTTTTGCAAATTTTTAAAGGGAAACGGGTAATTTCGACTTTCCTTCTTTTAATTTAGGTTTTTCCTAACCCATTTCTATTCTCTTCTCCCACGTTGGTTTCTCTTCTCTTCTCTATCCCTTGTTTCTCTTCTCTTTTCTTGGTTTTTCTCCCTGTCAACACCTTTCTTCTTCTCCGTCACTGTGAGTAATAGCTTCTCCGGTGAGGCTTGTATTTGTGTCCATTGAGCTCTGCAAGGACGCCGGCGACCTCGAGCACTGCAACTCCAAGCTCCGGCAACATCGTCCAGGCCAATGCTGCCTCCAGCGACAATCCCACAGGCACTGCACCCTCCAGCAGCCTCTCACAGCTACCTTACCCTCTGTTTCTGAGAGTGATCATGAGAGTTCAAGTGGAGCGGAAGAACCATTAGAACTTGGAGATGATGATGGAGACTATGATTGATTTCTAGAACTTAGTTGATATGGCTTATGTTTTATGTTTTGCTGCTTCCTAGGGATTCATGAGACTTGATTTATGATCTTTAGAGTGTTCTGATTATGAATTTGTGCATTTCAGATCATGTTTTGAATCTTTTGATTTGGATAATATTAGATTTCAATTAACTACTATGCATTTAGAGTGTTTTTAGTTATTTTGCTTTGTTTTCTATATATATATATATATGTTTATGTGTTTTACCCCGTGATAGAACCAAATAGTGTCTGTGATTTGTTCTGGGATGCCGTGATTCCAGTGTTGGGGTCAGCTGGTATGCTTCACTATGTGGTGTTGACTACTATGGTTTTATTAACTATTTATGTTCTATATCTGGGTTTGTTGGCAGGAAAGAAAGTTGCCAGTCGAAAAGCAGATCTTGTAGAAATCGTTGAACATTTTAATGTAGGCTTTCTCTCCGATACCATGACTTATTTGAATGTTCTACCTTATATTTGTGTGACATCTTCTAAACTTGGTGCATTTTGACATAATACAAATTTTAAAAATATTAGTAATGTGAGTTGTGAATAGGTATGATTAGTTACTATTTTAAAATCGTCTTAATTGAATTCATACTCAGATAAAAAACCTTAAATATTCTATTGTACTTGTGAATTGTGAATAGGGTATACTATGATTAACAATCTGTTTTATTGATTTGTCTTAATTAATTCATTGAGGAAAAGCCCCTGTTATGTTTTTCTGGTTAAAATGTTAGATTTTCTATTACTTCATTCACCGTATAACCAATGAGGGGGTGTTTGGAAGAACTTATGGGGAGTTTAGAGAAATAAATTATGACCCTATTAGCTGTAAGCTTTTTACAGCTTATTTCAATAAGCTTCTTGGTATAGAGAGTTAGCTACAAAATATGTTTTTAGCTTATTTCAAGAAGTTTCTTCAGTTATATCCATGGTGTAAGATTTTATGTGCTAAGAGTTTATTGAATAAGTACTTAATCAAGATTTTTACCCTTAATATTCAGCAATGCCTTTATTTCCTTTTCCAGTGGGTTGGTTATTTCCTTGCATTTTTTTTAATCTATTCACTATTCATTTTTCAGATTGACGTGGAGAATCCATGTGTAATCATGAGTCAAGACAAAAGCAGAGAATTTTTGCATTCTGGGAATAACAAAGATAAATTTAAGGTCATCCCTTTGTGTTGTTATTATTTTTTAGAAGAGCTTATTAAGAAGTGATGCTGACAGTCTGACACTTAAATAAACAGTTCTTTTACAAGGCCACACTTCTTCAGCAAGTCAGTGACCTTCTGGAAAGCATATATAGTGAACTATCTACTGCACATGGAATAGTTGAAGAATTAGAGATTGCAATACGGCCCATAGAGAAGGAGCTTAATGAGCTACAAGTTAAAATTAAAACTATGGAACATGTTGAACAAATAGCTGTTCAGGTTCAACAGTTAAAGAAGAAACTTGCATGGTCATGGGTTTATGATGTGGACAGGCAACTAGAGGAAGAAAATGTAAAAATTGAAAAGCTAAAGAACCGGATACCCACCTGCCAGGCTAGGATTGATCAACAACTGGTATGTAAGCTTAGGTGCTTGTTTCATAGTGAAGCTTTCATTTGTCAATACTTGATAGTTGATACAATCATACGATGTGAAATTGTCTTTGTGATTCAAGAAAATCAGATTCCATATGTATTCTTAATATGAAGCAAAGACTCATGTACAGTAGAAAATGGAAGTTAGGAATTTCATCTGGTGTTTATTTATAATGCCCATTTCAGCAAGAACTGCTATTGATAGTTCCATTGAAAACTTAAAATCTGGATGATTCATTATGATAAATTGTTCAGTGCATTTTTTTTTTTTTGGGGGGGGGGGGGTTTAAATTTAAACATATGTAATGGTCTCTGGCTCTTTGCTAAATATGTGATTAGTCACCGTACAGTAATGTGTTTGGTTTTCACTTTCATTGATAAAAGTATTTCAACAAAGCATTTCCAAATTCCAATGAAATTATGTCATGAATATTATATATAGTGGGGTCTAGCTTGTGCCACAAACAGGATAGATGAAGGTATCATCAATTTCCTGATTAAAGCATGTGAGATTGTGTTTGATGAACATTGGGTGTATCCCTATTCTATCAACTCTAGCAATGTTCATTTCATGCTTCACTATAGTTTTGATTTTAAGGAGGCCAAAATTTTTATGGCAATTTGCATCTTGTAGTTCTATGATAGTTTGGTTTTAAGATGTTATTTGCCAAGGCTCTCCCTCCTATAAATATGATATATACTTTATCATTCATCATTATTCTTTATTCATATTTTCACTGTTTCTTTTTCTTTGTGTACTTTATTAAATAGTGTTACTGGGAACTTTGATTTCTTTTGCAGAAATGTGTTGAAAAGTTGAGTGAAAGCGTCTCCAAGAAGAAAGCTAAAATTGCAAGTATGTTGGAAAAGACATCACAGATTAACCAAATGAAGGAAAATTTAAAACAAACTTGGTCCATGGTATGTTTTTAGTGGGAGGCTTTGCTCCAAATCCTGCTTTTGACATTTTTTTTGAACAATATGCAGATGAAAGTTTCATACTGCAACAAGGCTAATGTTTTCCATTCTTTACTTTACCTTTTCTGATTGATGCTTGCCATTTTACTTGAACTATTGAGTCTGGGATGTTTTCCAATTTTGTATTAGTAATAGTATTGCTACTTTATATTTTAACCATTATCATGCATTTGTTTTTTATTTCTCATACTACTACATATTCTGTCTGTTGCTTTATGCATTTTCCCTTTGTGAAGGCAAAGAAAGAAGCACTTGAATGTGAGCGAGATTGCAAATGCAAAACTAGCAACATACAGAAGATGGTGAAGCAAAAACAAATGCTTGAAAAACAAAGGCAGGCTATTTGTGAGCAGCATGTGAAAAATACCCAGGTTCTCCAAGTCCCTGTCTAAGCTTAAAATTCTGGTTTATGGTTCTTATTCCTCTCTCTATGTATCTGCTACTGCTTTGCTTTTCTTTGTGGTGCTTTAGCTTTGTTTTTCAGTTTAATTTTAAAAAGATCTCAAAAGTATTTGGTTCGTTTATTTGTTTAGTGAAGCACTTTTGTTTATTAATTGGTTTCTTGGAATTCTTTAACAGCTCATAATAAATATTGGATATGATAATTCTTACAATATGAATCAAACTGTGAATCCAAAAGGCCGATTCTTTAAAGGTTGGACGTACATGATTTTATTTTTCCCTATGTAATGAAATGATTAATATAGTCATTTTATAAATATTTTCAAATTAGTAAACTAGAATGCATTAGAAAACATTTTGAATAACTTGGATATTTGATATATTAATTTAGCATTGGTATTTTGATGTATCAATTTAACATTGATATTCAAATTGTCTAAAACTTGTTTTTGTTAGTTGTAAGGTATGTGGTTATGGTATTTTCCTTTAGAGAGAAATTCTCTAGCATAAGATAATTTGATTTGATGTATGAATGCCTTTGTCCTAAGCAGCAACAGATGTGACCCATGCAAGTCCTTGCAAAACTTTTTCAAAAGGATATTTCCATCTTATAATCTGGTTTTTCTAAAATTGGGAGTTTACTGAAAAATTAGATTTTGGGGTGATACTTGGGTTGGTTGATGTCTTTGTCACATACCCTCTAATAGAGGTGGGAATGGCCATTATTGTTGGCCAGAATGATTCAATTTTTGTTTCTTATGACTTTATCCTATCTTAATTTGCTATTGTTAAGAATTACAGCACATGTTTTCTTTTTCCTTTGCACCATTAAATACTCACTATTTAGGGCTTGTTTGGTTCTCAGTTGGGAAACCCCAACTGAGGTTGGCGAAAGAAAACTTTCTGATTTGGTGGTCAAACAGAGTTTGACTAATCTCGAACGGTGTGCAACATCAATATTAACCATTGGATGACTCTATTTTCACATCTGGTTACCAAACAGACACTTAATTTCTTGGTATTCCTTGAGTCCTTGTAACTACTATGTTCATGCAACTTCTTTGTGCATACTGTCCAGTCCAGTGTCCACACATATATTCAAGCTTGGTTCATGTTGATGTGAGATTGCTTTTGAGTTTTGCTGTTGTGTGATGGTTCATGTTGGAATATATGAAATTATATTATCATATTTGGTAATATCTTATATTATTATCTAGGATTAGTATCCTTATTTCCATCATATCTCATAGGATTTGTTATTATATTTTCATTTATTATGATTTATTACCCTAATTATATAAGATCATAATTAGTATAAATAAGGAATAGTCTTTTAGGTATTAGACACATTTGTATAAATTTACATACATTAATATACTGTAATTCTTCCTACATTAATTATTATTTTACTCTCTCTCTCTCTATACACACACATATCCACCCACCTAAAACCCCATAATTTCAACATGGTATCTGAGCTATACCTTCCTATGCGACCTATCCCATCGCTATTCTGTTATCAAGTTCTCTTAACTATGAAACTACTTTATTGTCACAATTCATCCTTTTAATCTATTGTCTTTTTTAGTTTGGTTGTGATCCTTTTCGCCTTGTTATTTCTTCCAGTGAGTTCAATCCTCCTCTTGTCGTGTTTTTCTTTCCAACTACTTTCTTCATTATCTTAGCTTCCACTGTACAATTTTACGGTGTGTTTTTGTTTTAGTCTTCACCTTTATTTTGATAAGTATGTTAGTGTGTGTTTTTATCTTCCTAGTTGTTTTACCCTGTTATCAAAATGTGTCATGAGATTTGAGACATCAATATGGTCCCATGACTTTCCTTAGAGATATGAGTTTGGCCATACGGCTTTCCCAAAGAAATCGATTTGGCTGTACAACTTTACCAAAAGTATCAATTGGCCTTGTGACTTTCCTAGAATCATGAGATTTAAGACATCAATTTGGCCCCACGGATTTCCCAGAGATATGAGCCTGGCTAAGCGGTTTTTCCAAAGAAATTTTTGACAGTTTTACATTGACTAGAGATATAACCATGTAAATGTATATAAGGTGAGAGTAATTCTCATTTTATGATCTAACTTTTAAGGTTGAGTAAGACCAACCATTTATACTATGGTATCAGAGTCTGATCTGCCTAGAATGTTTGGCTAGTCGCAGATGTATTGTTCAATAATGTTTCATGCATCAGATGTCTAGTTTTAGGCGTGATGGGATGTGTTAAGATTTTAAGATAAGCTTTATACCGGTTAGAAACTTGACCAATATACTCCTTATAAGGCTTATGATAACCTTTAACTCATGAGTTAACTTTTAGGATTGAGTTAGACCTAATATTTAAATTTAAGATAGTTTAAGAATCTATTCTAGATCCATTGATAGGCCATCCGTTAGGGGGGTGTTAGGCCACCCATATTTGTCCATGCTCGAGATCTTCATACTTGAGTGTGAGGAGGTGTGTTGAAAATCCTACATTGTCTAGGGATATGTCCAATTAAAAGTATATAAGGTGCGGATAATTCTCATCTTACAAGCTAGCTTATAAGACTAAGTTAGGCCTAACAAATTTAAGAAAAATCAATTTGGCCCCTCAACTTTACTAGCAATATCAATTGGTCCTGTTTTTGATGCTTTCTTGGTCTCATAAATTTACTATAAGTATCGATTGGCTCCTACAATGGTCCAAAGAAAAAATTGTCTTAATCTTGATTTATATTATTTGGTTTTATTTATCCAAAGGGTTTATTTGTAACAAGCTTAAAGTTGTAGCAAACTTTAGCTTGAGGGGGAGTGCTAGAATATATGGAATTATAGTCATATCAGATAATATCTTAGATATCTCATATTGTGTTCTTATTTTCATCATATCTCTTTGGTTTCTTTATCATATTTTAATTTATTATTATGATTTATTTCCCTAATTATATGAGATCATGATGATCATATTTATTATAAATATGGAATAGTAATTTAGGTTTTAGACACATCACACATGTGTATACATCTAATACATCAACATATTATAGTTCTTCCATATCAATTATAATTTTTTTCTCTCCCATCTCTTTCCACCTCTCCACCTTAAACTCCATAATTTCAACAGTTAACATGATGTTTAGTGTGCTTATGGAAAATGGCCAGTCTGTGAGTTGGTTAACATGGAGGAAATATCTTGCTGTGTTTCTGGTTAGGACCCTGTTGAAGGAATCGTGACACATGGATTATAATATAATGTAGTAATAATATATGTCATATTCAACTTTAACTACCCATTTGATAGTTTTATACTTGCTTCTTTCTCTTCACTGCTATTATCCATAATATTCATCACTCCTCCTTTTAGTTGTACCTTGGTTTTAAATTTTGATTCGCTTCATCAAAATAAAATGGATAATATATGATAACTGTCATTTACAAATAAGCTTCAATCCCTATTACTCTACGTAATTTTGCAGGCTGAAGAATCTGACTTGGAGGAGAAACTGAAGCGGCTTCAAAATGAGGTTAATGATGCTGAGTTAGAGTTGAAAAGGTTATGATTTTACTTGTGCAGTTTCTTATATTTATAGTTTACAGTTTACTTGGATTTGGAGTGTCACCTTCTGATGGTTCTTTGTTGTTCCAGATTGAAAGAAGAAGAAGCACCGTTAATGAGCAGCTTTCATCGGCAAAAAGATGAAATCCGAAGGCTAGTTGATAAGGTATGTTGTGTTTTTAACCGTTTTAGAGTGTTTGTAGTCCTTATCTCTCATAAGTTGTGTTGTAACTATGGTTGCTCTCTGAATTTTGTGAATTGTTACATTTTTTTTTTATAAATATACATTTTAATAATGCCAAACCATGTGTCAACTGTGCCCACTTTAAATGGAAGGAAAAGGTCTCCTATGTGAAATAGCAGACTGTTTTGGGTAAATACTTGAATGCTCGCAGCAGTTTAAATATACTACATGTGTGTATAAGTTTTTTTTTTCCAATTCAAAACAAAGCATGGTTAGAAATAGGGATAGGAAAGAAACAAAGTGATAAAAGGAAGAAAGAGAAAGAATAGAGTGGGAAAAGGGAGAAGGAGAAGGAAAACAATGATAAAAACATGGTGGACAGAACAGAAGTATAAAACAAAGAAGGGAGGAAGAGAAACAAGTGAGGAGAAATGAAATGGAAGAAAAGGAAGGAACAAAACATTGTAAAAAGAGTTAAAAAAAATTGAGGACATTACTTAAGAGTGGGATTCACTACAGATGGACAGGAGAATGGGAGAGGGCAAGAATGGAGGCTTGTTGAGAAGTGAGGGAGTCTTTTTAGGTGGGCAAAGAGTTACCATTTAAATCAGTGAATGCCTGAATGGGGGGCTGATGGAGTGCATTACTGATAGGGCTGCAAGTGCATAGGTTATACCTACCAAGTAGTAAAAAGATATACTTTCCACTGGGACTGTTTCGAAGTATGAATAATTGGAGTCTAATTATCCAAATGCTCCTAATAAAATAGAAATTAAAAGGAAATACTGAAAAGAAGAATGACATAAGCAACATCAATTTAACGCATGATGTTGTTGCTAGCTGTGGATGAGCTGTGCCTGACCTTTTAATTTTTATCACTTTATAACTAGATAATGTGCAAGATATATTTCCAGTGCTAATTTGTTTTTTAGTTTAATGTCCTTTTGAAAGCTCTTCTGCTTCTGCTCTTTGAAGTTGTTTTAGCGTTTAAATTGTTAGTATAATTTATGTGCTTTTCACAGATCCTTGATCATGAAAAGAAGTATCATGACCTTGTGCGTCAAATCCATAATCTTCAACAACACACAAGAAATAAGGTATGGCAATTGTTGCAGTTTTTAAGGAAACTTAATGTAGAGTTTCATTTTCAAGTTTATGCATTTTGTTCATTTCCAAAATAGATCTAATATATGGAGATTTTCATAAAACCTTGTTTTAATGCTGTTGATGTATTTCATGACTTTGAAATTGTTATTTTGGAAGCAGATTTCTGCTTTTGGAGGAGATAAAGTGATGAATTTGTTACGTATAATTGAGAGATATCACCATAAGTTTAAGATGCCTCCAATTGGTCCAATTGGTGCCCATCTGGTAATATGGTGTACAGCTTTCTTGTTATATCCAATCTTGGCTTATACACACTATGTTGGGTATGGAATTCAAGTGTATATAATTCTATATCTCCTATAATTTAAATCAAGTATATTTCTATGGATAGTTGTTGCCCCTTACTTCTTAGAGTTAGAAATAAATGAATATGCTGATACAGTATATTTATAGTTGTGTTTGATCAAGTGTTTTTCTCTAGTGAATCATATTTGGGAAATTGGAATAAAATAGTTCATTCGCTTCTTTATTTCGGGTTTGTGCATGTGGCTATCTCTTAGTGGTCCATTAGGTACGCTTTTCCTTGCTCTTTCTGATGTTACATAGGACTTGGGGGGATTTGTGTTACTGTTGTGCTATTCTCTTCTCTATTCTTCTAAACTATTTCCACCTCCCAGTTTGCATTAGTTAAACCATCTAAAGGTGTAGCTCCTCCATGTTTAATAGTTTTTATTCCTAGTTTCCTTGGGGATGTAATGTCATTGACTCATTTTATTGGAATTCAGAGAGAAAGTAAAAAGATAGAGAATTGACATTATGAGAATTCGAAATTGTTATTTTTGAAATGGTTGATACAATGAATGAAGTGGTATTAATGTATATCCTATTGTGGCTTGTACTAGAAGCTTCTAATGTAACTGAATCCAATTGATTCAGTTACTTGTTGAGTGGTCACTTAGTGCCAGCTCAGTAAGGCTATCGAACTACAGGCATGAATAGCATGCTCTACAGCTGAACTAACACATATACATTTAGTCATTTTCATGTTTATTTCCTAGCTTCATGAGTTATTAGGGATATAAGCGTATTGTGGGCTAGCCCACACTTAAGAACTCTCACTTCAGTTTGTTAGTTCAGTTGTAACTAACTACAGCTGTCACAGCCAGGTCCTAGAGCTAGTGCTCTAGCTTCCCTTGTACTCTTTCTGTTCTATAAATAGATCATTCAATGTGTTACAGTTTTAATCAATTAATAATTAATTAAGAATTACATTTTGCAGTTTCTCAAATTCTCTAGAATCTATTAGCTTTCTCTGTTTCTATTATGATTTAACTAAGCTTTATAAGGTTGATTACTTAGAGCCCTATCATTTAAGCTTTTTCACATGTAAAAAGCACTTTTGTTTTGATAAAAATCACTTTTGAAAAACTTAGTGTGCTAAGCTTGTATATACTCATTTTAAGAAACTGTGGACGGCTTTTGAAAAAAAGCTGTAATTATAACCAACTTTTCAAAATAACCGACCGTTTTTTATTATTGTAACTTGTTGAAAGCCTCACATTGACTTGTTAAAATTATATAATGTAAGGGCGATCCTTATCCTACGAGTTTGCTTTTAGGATTGAGGTAGACCTAATATCCAAGTTTAACACGTTAAGATGTTAAGATAAGTCCCACATCGGCTAGGGAGGCAATCCTTAACTCATGAACTAGCTTTTAGGATTGAGTTAGATCCAATATCCAAATTTAGTATGGTATCAAGAGCTAGTTTTTAGAATTGAGTTGGGCTCAACACTTAAATTTAATATGGTATACTAGAGTCTGACCTTCCTTGAATGTTGGGTCACCTGTAGATGTCCAGTTATACACAATTTCACGCTCCAAATGTTCAGACCTGGGCGTAAGGGGTGTGTGTTAAGATGTTAAGATAGGTCTTACATCGGCTAGAAATTATGTAGCACTAGGACGGAAATGGAAACCGGGACAAGGAAACACCAATCTTAGAAAATCAAGATATGGGTATGACATGGAAATGCCACAAAAATTATCAAAATTTTACACATAATAACAAACATCCATAAAATTAGTTCATGTCTACATGCATAAAAATGACAAAATAATAATAACAAATCCGTAGTATTTATCTACATCCATAAAAAAGACAAAATAAGTGAAATAACAATAACAAATCAATTGTTCTATTTGGAGAAAAGTACACTATAAAAAAATTAATTAATATTGTTATATAACATTGCCTTTTTCGGTCAATAACAATGTTATATAACATTGCTTTTTTATGGCTTAACAGAAGTTGCTTCATGGTAAAAAATGGGCAGTTGCCCTTGAATATGCCATTGGGAGGTTTCTCAATTCTTTTATAGTGACTGATCACACGGATTTTCGTCTTCTGAAACAATGTGCAAAGGAAGCAAACTATGGTCATCTTCAAATTATTATTTATGATTTTTCAACCCCAAGGTACAATTTGTCTGTCTCCCTGCCCATGTGCTCGTGTTTGTTATGTCTGGTGATGTCTGGTGGTGATCTTGTTCATTTATTTCTGATGTAGGTTGACAATACCACAGCACATGCTTCCTGATACAGAACACCCATCAATTCTTTCTGTTTTACAATGCGAGAATCACACTGTGATTAACGTCTTAGTGGATCAGGTAATTGACAAAATATTTTCTTTTCTTATTCTGTAATTACTATCCTATTTCCAGGAATTTTTGTTGCTCTCTCTGTGAGTATGTATGCTGGGTGTCTACCCGCAGTAGAAGAAAAATTGTGGTAAAAATTAACAATGGAAATCTGAGAGTTCCTGCTGTTCTTTAACCATTTCTAATATGTTTATTGCTTTTGTAGGGAAGTGTTGAGAGGCTAGTGCTTGTTGATGATTATGAGGTTGGGAAACGGGTTACCTTTGAACAAAGGATCCGAAATTTGAAGGAAGTTTTTGTAGCAGATGGATGTAGACTGTAAGTCAACTTTAATTGACATGCACATTTTGTTGTGTAAACTGTAAATAGATAATTTTTTATTTACTTGGTGAGGTGCATTGATGGATTGTAATCTTTTATTCCATAGAATGTTAATTCATACTAGCCTCATGCATTGATACGTTCCAAGCTCAAAGGGCTATTAGGTGAGGCGGCACAATTATAAATATATAACAATATCATATGTTTAAACATACACGTATCAGCTTAAGCTTTTAGGCAAGTTGGTCCCCTTCCTTGACACTATCGATGTATTGGAATACAATGCTTGTCTGTGAAGATCCTGAATCACATTCAATACCAAATGCCAGTGTGTTGCGGGTTGTATCTTCAACCGTAAATTATGAATTGTGTTTTCTAATCCAATAGTTTTTTGTAGGTTTTCTCGAGGGTCAGTGCAAACTGTTCTTAATGCAAGTAGTAGGCAAAAAACACCTCGTCTTTGTGGTTCTTTTGAAGATGTCATTAAGCGACTTAATACTGAAGCATCTAATGAAGAAAAGGAAGCTAATGATTGTAAAAGAAATAAAAGAGAGGCAGAGATAAAACTTCAAGAGCTAGACAAGAATATGAATCTTATAAAGGTAAAATGTTACTCAGATTTTTATGCTATTGAAATGATTTTTCTTTTCTCATAGTCTTTTGAAATAAATTTGCATGCATAATTTCTTTTGTCATATTGGTCTAAGTTCAAGAGAAGAGTCCAACAATAACAACCTTCAGGTCTAGTAGCACTGTCATCGGCATGTGGCGGCTCCATTCAGGCCGTCCTTTGGACTAGTGCACTAGCCTTCTCCTCCAGGTCTTGATCTTGAATCTGCCCTTGGGTGTTTGATTCGAACTGTTTGACATTGTTTGGTCAGTTTTTCTACTCTATGTGTGTTTGCATTTTCTCTCTCTTCCGTTTTGATGGCTGCCATCCCCACTGTTCTCAGCAATAGCAGCCTTATTGTTCTCTCCAGTGAAAAATTTGATGGGACTAACTATGCCGCAGAAACTTAGATATAGAGAGAGAAAGTAAATCTAAAAAGATTTGTATTTGTTGGAAGTCTCATATCGTCCGCCTTATAATATAATATGGTTTAAATATTTGTTTGGCTACTCCTCTTATTGTTAATTGATTTTGAGATAAAATCTTAATATGGTATCAGAGCAGAGCCTAACTTCTTTCCGGTTGTCATGGACCAAGAGTTGCGTTTTAGTTATGGGTCAAAAGTTACTTTTTACCTGGTCCAGAAGGCTTTGTTAGAGTGGACATGTTCAAAGTTCCACATTGCTTGCTTCATAATACGTGGTATGATTTAGATACCTATTAGACTACTTCTCCATAGCCAATTGGTTTTCTGTGTTTTTGGTGCCTGAATATTAGTTACCACTTACCAATAGAGATTTCTGTTGACAAATAGACAAATATTACAATAAAATTTGCAAGCATAGTGTTCTTGATGCTTTTTTTCCTCTTGTCACCCCTCCCTTAGTGTTGCTATCTTTGGACGATTCCAATTTATAACATGTTTCTTATATTGATAAATAACACAAACTTTAGAGCTCTTAAATCCTTTTGCTAATTGATCAACATAAAAGCCCCTCTAGAAAGATGTCATGGTAACATCTAGAAAAGCTTAAATGAATAACTCGATCTCAAGTGATGTGACAGAGAAGCTAAAGTAAATCCCTGGGATAAAACTCAAACATGTTACGACCAATCAACCATTATTTTTCACAAGCTCACATCGAACATGTCTTAAGTAAACCCTCCAAAATGTAAATGGATAAGATAAAGCTTTGTTTCATGCTTGAAGAAAAGAATTATATTCTTTTATCTATCACCTTTCAATGTATCCCATATTTACTGATGTGTGCTTCATCCGATACTTTTTGTTTTGTTTTCTTCTTGTAGAGGCTTTGTGTAGATGCAGGAAAAACTGTTGCTTCCAAGAAGCTAGCTTTGGAGGAGGTAATGCATTTGCATACCGCTGAAAATAACCCAACACCTTTATCCTCTGCTGATGACCTCATTGAAGAAATTTTGGTTTGTTCCCTATCATCCATTCCTTTATTTAACAAGACATTTCTACTTATTCTAAGCAGTATTGTGATGACACAATCGTTAACTGAAAAGTATTCTGCTTATTTCTTTTTCTTTGTTCTATTTTTTTGGGGGGAGGGAGGATGGAAAGAACAAGGAGAGATGAAAACCCAAACAACCTCAAAGGCTTTGGTTAATACAAGCAAAATAATCAATTTTGTTGTATAAACTTACGAGTTGCACATTAAATCTGCTTTTGAATTTTGCTCAAAATGTAGTTGCCTATGAAAATCTTAGGAAATTATTGAAATAGGAGGAATTCTGAAGTAAAAGGTTAGAAATGATGTCAGCATTTCAAGTTGGTAAATATAGATACCAAAACTAAACAGGAATTCTTGAGTATTGGAGTAGATAGTCAAACATCTGATTCCATTTATTTTTCATTCTATATTAGATTTTCTCCATAAGCTTCTTCTAATTGTTGCAACAGAATCAGTTAGATTGTGTGGGCTTTAACTCTCTAACCGAATCCTTTAGCTTTAGCTCACTGTATAAATACAGTGGTTCAATTCTATTACAATTAGATTAGATTAGATAATAATTTAAATCATATTTCAGTCTCTCTCTCTTTCTATGTCTATCTATCTATCTCTAAAGTTAATATAGAGTTGTCTGAATAATGCATCTTGCTTCCATGAGTTTTTTTTTTCTTATGTCTTGTGACCTAAACTTGTTAAAATACAGTACTGGTTCCTAATGCATCTTTCATAATGTGATCTTATTTTTCTAAGCTCAAACAATGTTTTATTCTAAATGAACACTAGGAAATCAAGAAAAAAATTAAAGAAGAGGAATTCTTGTTGGAAGGCCTTCAACAAAAGAAGCATGAAGCAGCAGGAAAAGAAGGCGATCTTAAAGTAGAATTTGACAAATTGTGTGGTATATGATACAGTACTAGTTATCTCTTTTAGTTTTATGTGTTTGTAATCATAAGCTGCTATTGATTTAAATCTAGAAATATGTGATGTATATTCTGTTGTTGCTATAAAAATGTAGATTCAGCCAATGTGGAGTTTGCTTCCTTTGAGAAAGCTGAGAGGGAAGTTGTCGAAATTGAAAAAGAAAGGGATTCGGCTATAAAGGTTTTATTTTTACATCAGTGAATACCTTATAATGTCTTTTAATTTTTATTTTGAAATTGTGCTTGCTTTTCTTTTCTTCAAAAACTTTTTTACAGGCAAAGGACCATTATGAAGATATCATGAAAAACAAGGTCCTACCTGACATTAAGGAGGCAGAGGAACACTATCTAGAGCTTACAAAGAAACGCAAGGTGCATTTCAATTTAGACTACTGATGTAAATATGTGGTTTGAGCCATAATTCAATCTACACACCGGTCACTTTTTCTGTTGGATGCAAAAGCAAGTATATGGTTGCTGATCCAGACCATAAGCTTTAGCTTGCCAATACTAAAGTCACTCAAATAAAATAAATTGGATTACTTGCTGTTTTCCCATGTTAATATCTGAGATCAGAAAAGCTGAGGATCCATTTGGGCATTACTAGTGTCTACTAAGGTTGTTAACACGTAGACTCTATGTTGAGACAGTGGGGATTCTCAAAATGTAGTGTGAGATGATATGGAAGAGCCTATGAAAAATACTAAATTAAATATAAATATAAGAAATATCAAACTAAACCTATAAACTTCATAATATTAAACCAAACTCAAAGTCATAACTCATAACTCATAAACATAAAATTCAAATGCTACTATAAAACCCAAAGTCTAACCCACAAACACATCAAAGACATTAATTAGAAATTCAAAGCCTAAGCATTCAGCATATCACTCAAGTTAGAATCATCTTCATCCTTATCACCTAATATGGGACGTAGACTTGTCTGTCTCCGCATCCCGAGATGCGAATCTAATAACATTGGTGCCTAGCACTTAATCTTTTATCTTGTAAGAGCTTCTTCTTTGGCAAAGTTTGACATATGTGAGGATCCATTGTTTCTGTGATGACTTGGTTGTATTGTATGTGTCATGGTAACTGCCATTGACCAGTTTATTTTGATAGCCATGGAATGCTAATAGTATGACAACATTAAAAAAAGGTCCAAATCATAAATTAATTTTAGTATCCTGTTATTCTTATTTTTGCAATGCATTCCCTATTCTCATTTGTATGCCATATTCTAAGATTTTCCTAGAGATTTGAATGGCATAAGAAATGGTAGAACTAGAAGATAATATTCCAGATCATAAGAGTTCATAAGAGTGAGGAAGTCTCCCTGCATATCAGACAATGAAACACCAATGTGAAACCCAAACCTAATGAGCAATGATCTTTTAGGAAGAAAGGGAAACAAGCCTATCCTATCCTTATAAGTTGTGTAGGCAGAACTGGAGAAGCATGTGGATATAAATTCTGGATTTTGCTCCAGCTGGACACTCCTTACTGCCATAAGAAGTGAACAACTCAAGGAACCTTATTGTTATCCTTCTAAAATGTCTGCGTGGATAGAGTAATTCAACTATCTCCAACCAAACTTCCTCACTGTAATATCTCAGAATTTTTTTTTTGTCTAGTTTTAGTATCAGTAGACTCTGGATTTTAGGCAATAATTTTATTTCTGTCTAACTGGTCTGACTTTTTATGTAGTGTGATTTTTTTCTTTACATTTTGCTTGTATATCTCCTTTGGTTGCCTGCCTTCAAATTCATTTGTATTTGTCAAAAAATGAAATTATGTTATTTATAAATTGAAAGATCATGTTATACAAGTGTTCTGTGGTGTGAAGAAATCAACTGTTAGCTTTACCAACCCCTTACAAATATGAGATTTTTCATTTGTTTAAATTATGCACTATTGCATTATGGGATAACTCCATTAAGCATGATAAATAGAAAAGATATGTTAGGATCTACAAGTTGCTGATACCAACCTTGGTTGAAATTTGAAACTGCAGGCAAGTGTTGAAAAGGCTTCAATAATTTGCCCCGAGAGTGAACTTGATTCATTAGGAGGTTATGATGGGAGTGCACCAGAGAAAATCAGTGCACAATTAGAGGCATTAAATTGCACTCTTATGCGTGAGAGCCAAAGGCATGGCATTATAGTATTGATTAATGGTGATGTGCTGCTACATCCAAGCAGTGTTTGTGTGTACTGATTTTTTTTTTTTCTTTTTGGTTTTCCTCTTCAGGTACTCTGAATCAATTGATGATCTTAGGATGCTGTATAAGAAAAAAGAACGTAAGATTATAAAAAGGCAGCAGGTTTACAAAGCCCTTCATCAGAAATTGGATGTATGTATTCTTTGATTTTATTTATTCTGACCATCAATGTGATTTTTATAGATATTGTTAGATATAAAAGCCACTTGTGTGCATCCACCAAAAAGATTTAACCTTTTTGGAATTAGTTGGTTTATGACATGATACCAAAACTTTTATGACGATGTGATAGAGGTTGGTCTTTGTTATCTCCTGTATTAATTTAATATCAGCGCAAGTTAGGTTGAGCCCGGGCATTGTCCTCATTTCTAGCCCTAAAGGATCCTGTGTTAATTGTGTTAGATATAAAATCATTATCTAATTTCATCCAAATGCTCAACCTTTTAGGAAAATTTGTGACATAGAAATGGTAGATACATTGTTGCATCTGTGCACTATGGTTTCTAACCTATATTACCCATCTTAGAAAGAATGAAAGTCAATATGAATGAATATTAATTTTGATGTAGAAAAAAAGATTCTTTCTGAATCTGAAGTTAGTTATTGGTTGAAACTTCATGTTAATGTGTCGCTAGTTTTTGCAAGGTTAATTCTTCTATGCTTAAGAATTCGTTTTGCTTTATACAAATTGTACTAACTCACAAGGTTCACCTCATATTTGTCATGTGGTATTGGAGTAAGGTGACAGTCAGTTACTAGTGACTTGTTCCTTCAGTTTGAGGTTGGTTGGCAGGTGTGAAATTGACCTCTCACTATAATTGAGAAGGGCTTTGACCATTTGAGTTTAGGCTTTGGAACTTTTAGAAAATAGAAATAGAAATCTATTATTTCCTTGCAAATACGGGGTTAGAACTAGTTTGTGTAGTGCACTTTTCATCAGAAAATAGTTTATATATTATTCACATGTACACTTCTCATCCGAAAGTAATATATAGTTTTAAGTCTTCCTTTCCAGTTGGTATAAGAGCTTATCTGATCTTTATGTTGGGTTACTCTCATCTTGCAAAGTTCATGCTCCAAAATGCCCTTTTAAGACACGGGCAATCCTGGGGTTAGGTTCGATACATTTCTAAAGAGTGTGTTCTAGAGTCAGGTTAAGTACTAGTGTAATACTATAATATGACAAGTATGCATGATAAGCATAGCTCAATTAGTCTATTACTATTAGAATAACAAAAGTGTGAGCAGACTCAAATTAATCCTTGAAAGATAGAGTCATTAATGATAACCATCAAATAAGTCCTCCAAACATTAAATTAATGACGCAATTAGTCCTTTGGAGCTTTGAGGAACCTTGTTATTGGTCGGTCATCCTATCCTTTTAGGGCCATTTTTTTTAATGTGATGAACAAATCAATTTTTGAAAGACTGGTTTGGTTGTTATCATCTTTGAGTTGACCTAATTGGTGACCATCCTATTTTTTGATGATTAATTAAATTGTTTACTCAATAACAAAACTTCTAATATAACAAGAATACAAGTATTTTTCTAAAGACACTTTATTTCTAATCGTATTTGGGACTTTGAGATAAAGTGAGTATGCAACTATGTTGAAATGTATCATACTCAATGTTAAAATCATGATTAAGATCGTGTAATTGTATGATCTTGTGATTTGACGGGTGGGGCAATCCAAGAGTGATCGAAAATCGCAAATGAAGATTGGACCTGGATCGTAGAGTTTGCTCGCAAACTCGCTGGATCGTGATGTGTTCCGATCTTTTCTTCTCATCACGATTATGGGTCAGTTTGCATGACCCAGAGTAAAAAAATCAGTTTTTTACATCATACTAGGTCACTGCCTCACCTCTTTTCCCTTTTCAAGCTCCCATGCGACCTGTTTCATAGCATTTTTGCACCTTAAAGATTTTTCTTTGCCATCACTGTTCTTAACCTTGAAAATAAACTCCCTTGCTCTGTTGTTGTGTGTTGCACTGGTAGGTAGTGAACCCATTTCCAACAGCGACACCCATTCTCCTTGTAAGGTTGCACTTCGACGACGTGAACCCATTTTTTGACGACAACATGAGTTACTCTGCTGTATTTCGCAGACACCCAACCAGTTTCGATCTTCTCCAACAACCATGAGACTTGTTCCATTCTGTTCTATTTCAGCTCTTTTCTTCTCTTTGATCTGTTTTATTTTTAAGTATGGTTTCCAATACTAATGGAACTCGGGCAGTTGGGAGCAAGGATAAAAAGGTCGATAATGCCTTGTGGGGGCAAGGGGAAAGAGGTTGATAATGCCTTGTGTCCTATTGGTATTGTACTTAAATATATGCCCGCTGAAACTTTTATGGTATGATAATGTTATATTTCTTGTTCAATATTACTTTCTAGAGTCTATATTAGTTTAAATATAGTTTTATATGTTTAGTAGGATCCTGAGTTTACAATCCTCTAAGTTACGATCTTTCAGCCCCTCCTCCAATCTCATATAAGATCTTGATTTTTGCAACATTGGCCATACTTGTTACACTTTGGTATTATGACTCGAGTGCAATGCTAGAAGTTGTTATATTCTTTGATTGTAAGTCCAAAACCAAATGCTTTCTTCATTTTATTGGTTGTTCGACACTCCATCTCAATACCGGTCTAGCATCACTGCTTGTGTGTGTTGTCGAGGCTCGATTGACTGCGTTATTGGGTCATCCATATTTGTCCACATTTCAGATGTTCTTTCCTGCGCATGAGGGGGTGTTGGAAGCCCTATATTAACTAGAGATATGACTAATAAAAAGTGAGGGTAATCCTCATTTTTTAAGCTAACTTTTAGGATTGAGTTAGGCTCAATATCTAAATTTAAGATTCAAGATGATATCAAAGTGTTTCTTAGATCTGTTATTGGGTCACCCCTAAGCAAGTGTGTTATAAGTCTCACATTATTGGACCATCCATATTTGTTCATATTTTAGATGTTCATTCTTAGGTATGAAGGGGTATGTTAGAAATTTCACATGGACTAGAGATATGATCAATAAAAAGTATGTAAAGTGAAAGTAATTCTCATCCCATGAGATAGATTTTGGGATTTAGTTAGGCCAAAATGCAAATTTAAGATCCTTAACTTCTTTTCTTTATTTTGAGATTATATGATAAAGATAAAGATAATAATTCCACCCATCCAGATATGCCTAGAGATCAAAATTTTAACTGGTGGTAGAAACTGATTGGTGTACCACAAAAATGGAATATATGTCCCTATACTCTATTTTGGTTAATTGGACTTCCTATGTAACGTTTAAAATGTTTTGAGCTAGGAGATCTATGCAGCTGTGCACGAATGAATTAATGTAATTATACTTTTTTTTAACTAGTTCCTCATTATTTATTATTGGCACTTTTTGAAGTGATTTTATTTTAATTGTTTAACGGCTTTTTGGAGTAAATCTTAATATAAATCTTAATATCTCTTTGTAGGCATGCCGAAGAGCCTTAGAGTTACGAAAGAGGAAGTTTCAGAGAAATGCGACTTATCTGAAGAGCCAGCTTTCTTGGAAGTATGAATTTTTTCATCACATGTCATTGTTGCTTTGGTATTCCGTATTCCACTGTCACAAGCATAATTTTCCTGATCATTTTAGCCTCAACTTCTTGAAATTATCTCCATTCTCAGATTTAATGGCCATTTGAGAAAGAAGGGGATCAGTGGACTCATCAAAGTTAATTATGAGGAGAAAACCTTAATGATTGAGGTAAAGTTAGTTGTAGTTTGCTATTTATATTTCTTTTGTTATGTTCTGTATACACTGCTTTTTCTACTATGCATAATTTTTATTTTTAGTTATATATCTTTTTGGGGTGAAATAGATAAAAACCAGTTTTATATATTAACCTTTGGTTTGTATCTGATGAAATGTTTCCTGGATTTCAGTGTTACTGAAATTGTTTCCTTATTTTAATTTTAATTTGTTTCTTTTTGTTTATATAGGTACAAATGCCCCAAAATGCTTCAAACAGAACTGTTCAAGACACTAGGGGCCTTTCAGGTTTGCTGTAGTATAATGATAAACTAGTCGTTGAACCTATGCTTTACACGAATTAAAATATCTTTTATATAAATATTTTATAAATAATACTATTGAAGTTCATTATTAATTTTTAAAATTCAATTACATCATTTTTTGATTGTTATATATTTTAAAAAGTAAAAGTATAAATAAAAAATAATTTTAGAGCAAAAACAAATAATAACAAACTATTAGTCGTTTTAAATAACATTCTATATAAATGTTTTTATAACTAATAAAAGAACTCACCTCGTAATTGGGATATAAAAAATTAGAACTACATGAATATCTTAATCATACCATTTTGTTATACGTAATAAATAAATATATAAATTTATAACAAAAACAAATGATAATACTCTAGTTAAAATTAAGTCATGACTTGACAAGAGACACTCACATTTGAATCCTCAAATCTCTTGCAAAAATCCTTTTGAACTTTGGAAAATAGAAGAGAACATGGTTAGAAAAGGAAAAAATAGAGAGATAAAAGAAACCATCATGTTGGTTCTCAAATTAGAGAGAGGAATAGAGGTTGAATAATGAATATACTTACCATTGTAGGATAAAATATCAGTTCATATTGTCTCCTTCAATTTTGGAATTTCAGAGAAGACAGGCATTGGAAACAGTCATTTATATCATATATTCATGTGTACATGTTGAAATTTTAAGGTTTAGCCCAGGAAAAGGGAAATGAAAAATGAAGGCTAGCAATATATTATGCAATAATATGTTTCTCTCAAATACATAAACCCAATCACCTGGATTTTACCATCAAGTTGATCTAGTACTAGTACTGCTTGTACAGGACCATAACCCATTACGTGTAAGGGTTATAACCGTATCTCTTAATGGTTTGCATAATCTTAATCTTCTGCAATGATTCTTGTAGTCTTCTTTTGATTTCCAATGTAAGTTCAATATGGTTTCCAATAGAAACTTTATCTATTTTGAATTCTTATTCCATACAAGGTTACGCAAGTTTAAAAAACAATAAAATATAACATCTTCCTACGTATGCATGGCTTTGCACTTGTGTATAAATAAATTAATCATCATGTTCCTCTGAGAGTTATTTTTCTTGTAACCTTTAGCTATTTATTTAAAATCTTATTATTTTACAAAATTGTTCTTGAATGGTGTATGTTGCATCTGTATATTTATATATTTTTTTGATAATTAGGTGGGGAGCGTTCCTTTTCAACATTGTGCTTCACTTTGGCCCTTCATGAAATGACCGAGGCCCCTTTTAGAGCAATGGATGAATTTGATGTCTTCATGGTATAGCTGTTTACTATCATTAACTCAGCATTGTTTTATATATATTCTGAATTATAATGCTGTTTGTTTTTTATTGCTATCATGTTAATATTATCTTTATACCTATAGGCTTTAGAAATTTGGCATCTAGTTTTAGTACTTTTTTTATTAGGCAAATGTTAGTTATTTGTTTGTTAATTTTCATTAGTTGGAGTTAAACTCGACTTTCTTCCTTTCTCTTTCTACATTAGACTAACCATAGTTATATAAATTTTGAAATTCCTTTGTCAATGATTTTTTGTTGAATTTGGATTTGATCTTCAGGATGCAGTAAGCCGAAAAATCAGCTTGGACACTTTGGTTGATTTTGCTGAGGCACAAGGATCACAGTGGATATTCATCACCCCACATGATACTAGGTAATGGTTTCAACCACTCTTGGAAAACATATGTGAAAATAGAAAGAGAATTTACAGTTCTATTATCAATGGATTCGAATGCTGGAAAGTTGACCCTATTGTTGTCTTAAATGTGCAGCTCGGTGAAATCAGGGAAGAGGATAAAGAAGATGCAAATGGCAGCTCCACGTTCTTGAAATGAAATCCTATGAAAATGAAAATGTATATTTTCATACATCTCTCACTCTTCTGCCTTTAATCATGTCCAATATTATCTCTTAATTATTTACTTCTAAGTTATTCCTTTAAAGTATATTTCAAACATGTTCTTCGTCTTTATAGGGATGAAAACTAAAATTTAGTAATTTTATAGAAATGAAAAATATATTTAACTTTTAATTTTATCGTCATGAAATGTGAAAATTCTTAACTCATGTTTGTCTTTGGGAGTAGGTGTATGTGATTAAATAAAAAATATTTAAACCAATAACATTTATAATCAAAATATGGAAGATGTTCTCTCCATAAGGAGTGGCCAAGGAGCAGTGGATGTGTCATCAAATGCATGAAAATAGTATAGTCTATCCCATTCTACTGTTATGCATGATTAAGTTTAGATGCACGATGTAAACTATAATTTATTGATTTACTATTAATTTATAATTTATTTATTTATTTATATGGATACTATAAAAAGTTCTTAGAAAAGTTATTACAAGAATGATTTTGAATTTATAAACATTTTTAATTTATTATTTTATTGTTATTTGTTTATTTCATATACAATATCACTAAAAGTATGTGCTTATACGCTTTTTTCTAACATTTATTTTTGAAATATATTTGTATGATATTAAAAAATTATAATAGAATTTAAATATTATTATACATTATAAATTGTGAATTCGGAATTATAATTTACATTGATTGATTGATTTATAATATAAATGCTTTCATTAATATTATTAATATTATCATGTCATTTTGTTTTCTTATGTTCACTTTTCTTTTTCTTATACATATTTTTATTAAAATTTTGTATTCACACCATATCAGATTATTGGTTTATAATAAATTTATTTGCATGAATATTTTTATGAATTGAAATATTATAAAAGAAATTTGAATTTTATATGATAAATATTGAAAGATAATGAAACAAGTAAAAATATAATTCATAAATATTACATATTTGTTTTATTTCATATTTGATTTAATATTAACCTAAAATAAAAGTAGTATTTTTTATATTAAAACTTATTTTATTCTTGATTTATCACTATTATTGTGGTAAAAGAAATTTATCCCTTGTTTGGTTAAAAGTAAGTTTGACCAATCCAAAAAAAGATTTTTGGGTCGAATGAAGTTTTAACTGTTTTGATTGACGTGAATGATTAATATTAACATTTAGTTTCGACTGTTTCAAACAAGTTCACGATGGTTGAGGCTAATATGACTTAATTCAAACCATAAAAATATTTATTTCAATATGTATTTTTTTTAAAATTAAATAAATAAATATATATAATCACTAGTTCTATTAACATTATTTTTAAGTATTTTTAAATGGTGTTAATCATAAATTATGAATTGTGTTGAGCAAGTCTGCAATATTAGAATCTGAAGAAAAATATAGACTTGTTGGGGAGATTTGATTCATTCTCTGCTATGCTACCCAAGTCTGGCTGAGGAAGAATTACTAGGCGTAAAACAAAAAAATGCGGATTCAAAGTTAAAAGAAGGGGGCATACTGTATTTATTGAATAATATTCACCATTTACGTATCTTTTTGTGTTTTCTGTTTTTAAATAAACAAAACAATTAAGGTCATTCTATTTCGACAAAATACCCACAAGTTCTATAGTTTTGGGTCCGTTATAGTCTGATCATGATTTTTCCTGCTCTTGGAGGGAAAGGTCCTTCCCTTTTTGGCTGGTTGTGGGCGAGGAGGGATTCGAACCCCCGACACCGTGGTTCGTAGCCACATGCTCTAATCCTCTGAGCTACAGGCCCCACCCCATCGTCTCCACTGGATATCTGTTCCCCGAAGTACCAAGAACCTTTGCTCTCCTCAGCTATTTCAACTTAAGAAAATGTGATACGTGCTTATGTTAGCGCTTTAGGTTACAACCGCCAATAGAAAATGTGGTTTATCTTAGTAGTTTAAAATAAAACTTGTGAAGCAAAGAACCCTGGACTTATCTTAGCAGTCCCAGAGCTAAACTATCAACTAATGTATAATGCAATCTTAACAATTTTTCATAGAAGCGCTAAGAAAAACATTACATTTTTCTTAGCGAATCCTATCTGACACCACTAACAAATATATCAAGGAAGATAACCCACTTTTTGTGGGAAGCGCTAACAATGTATGGTACAATTTTGGCAATTTTTATAAGTTAAACAACACCATATATTTCTTAGCAGTTTTATAGGAAGTACTAAGAAAGCATCATCTTTTTTCTTAGCGCATCACATTTCACACCGCTAACAAATACATGAGGGAATATCACATTTCAGCAACAACAGCTGAGGAATATCCTAAAACTTTTTCGGCCCAAGTGTTAAGAAAAACACCTGGCTTTTGTTAGCAGTTGTCCTGGGAACCGCTAAGAAAGCATCACGTTTTTCTTTTCAAATCCCATTTTCCGCTTTTTGCGTGAAGCGCTAAGAAAAACGTAACCAAACCAAGACTTATTGTAGCGGTTATGTTTCAAACCGCTAACAAACTTATAGGGTCCCTATAATCTGGATTTTACGGGAGTGCTAAGAAAAGTACCATGGATTTCTTAGCGTTCCGATATCTTTCCGCTGACAAATCTACGTAGCTTTCTTAGTTGTATACTTTCTAAGCGCTAAGAAAAGCAATACGCTGAAAAAAAGCTACACCTTCCTCAACACCTTTTAATTAAAACCACTAGCCAAAACAAACATCAACTTATCTTACCAATTCTGATTTTATACTGCTAAATTATATGTTTAAATCAAAAACTTTGTTTCTGAAAATTTCCTCACAACTTGATTATCTGACTTTCCACAAAATTGATCAATGTGAGACAATCTTGACTATTTTTTACCGAACGCTGGTAAAATACCATTTGATTTAATCACATCATCAAGTTGCGTTTTAATTTGGTTAAAATGTACGACAACATTTAATCCAACCGATATGGATCAATTTTTCAGTTTTTACTAACTGTATTTTTTACAAAATCAACTATAAAACATACACTTCCAACCAAATCAAATCAAATAAATTAGAATTACCGTTGTAAAAAATTTCAATTTAAAAAGAAAAAATAATTATATAAAGTTTTTTAAGTCTTATTTTAAGATTAAGTTATATATGTAAATTAGTTCATAAATTTATGATATGTTATGAAAAATAGAAACAATAAAATATATTATTTATTAAAATATAATATATCTTGAATAAATATTTTATAAAAATAATCAAATATATTTTTTTAACAATATAATATAATAATTGTTCTAGCCGTTATGTTGGAGTAAAGTCTACCTCTCCCAAACGGTATTGAACCTCATAAACACTCAAATATTACATCGACTCAGTGGGAGTCCGATATTATAAAACACTGGTTCATTGGGAATCCTGTGCCCTTCAAATTCAATCTCTGCCTGAACGGTCTAAACCGAGATGAACTAGACAAACCAGTGTTGTACCTACAAAAGGGACTCTAATGCTTAAGTTAATAGACAGTCGTAACAGAGTAATAATGAGTGATGACAGTGAAATCAATGTGTAAAAATCATGTATGCTTGATAATGAATGCTTCTTATTTATAGATCTTATCGTTATGCAACTTGTGATTTGATCTTTGTCAAAACCGCACACTTGGTTCAGAAGCAAGTTAGTCACTTGCCTCTAACTCTGGCTCTGACCAAGGTCGGGTCTCGAGGGATACCAGTCATTAAAGCAATCTAGCCCTTGTTTTCTTTAAGTTTATTCACTTTTGAGTTTCTCGATGTTGCCTACTCATGGGGTCGGTATGGACACCGAAGCATTTGCCCCTTAGCTTGTTATCGTGACAATGTCATGGTAATGAGCTATCTTGCCTTATATCCTTAGTTTTTAGTATTGTATTTCTTGAACCATAGTACAAATTACGTGGCCAATGTCCTATGCTCTTAATTAAAGTTTAATTGTTCATTAATTAAGGTCAATTAATCATGCTTTAAAGCTTTAATTACGATCGTCGTTTGGCTTTCCTCAGAAGTGGCGATGTTGTAGACTTAGCTATTTTTCTTCCTTTGTAGATGGGATGAGCTCCATCAATTTAATTATTATGGCCACTAGTGCCCTTGCTTTTTTCGTATTCCAGGGCTTGGCCAGATATTGTTACAACATCGACTCCTTAACTTTGGTCACTAGTGTCCCTAATTTTGTATTCAATCTCCTTGAATTTTTCCTCCAAATCTTTTACTTTGGTCAAATATTACTGCAACATCAACTCCTTAACTTCGTAACTCCACTACCACAAAAAGGCATTTTAAAGCGCTTATTATCATTTTAGGGCACTTTTAGGCGTTTTATATCCTCGTGTTGTAATATAGTATCACACCTACTAAAACACTTTAAGCGCTTTAGTACAACATATTTTTAAAGCGCTTATTTTAATTACACGATTTAGAAAGTAGTAAAATAAATTGTTTTACGACGCCTATTTTAATTACACGCTTTAGTTAGAAGTGAAATGGTAAGATAGTAGTGCGATTTGTCAAAACACTATAATTGATTACAATGGTTCTGAATTAAATAGAGCATTAAAAGTTTCTAAACAACTATAATAAAGTAGTTGTTCAAAGAATATAACTAGGTATTAGTGAAATGGACTCAACATTCCACTGAATGTAAAACACATTTAAAAAACATAAATGAATACTTTGTTGTCCTAATATAAATATAGGTTATCCTTTAATGATATGAGCATTAAGTATTGACAACAAAAGGCATTAAACTTGACCTCATAGCTAACTTGATAATAAGCTTAGAATTGAGAAGACTTTCTACTTCAAATACACTGCATAAATTGGAAAAGAGAAGGCGGATAACATGAAGATATGACTGGAACCCAACCTCCAGTCAATAGGAAGTTAAGGACACATTTACAATAAGCACCGCAACATTTTTAGACACATTTATGTTGAGTTTATGGGTGTACTAAAGTATAGTAGAATGAAAAGGGTATGAAAAAGTTATTTATTGGGAATTACAATATTACTTACATATTACAGAACAATAAAGGATAACATAATAAATCAACAAGTATGTTTCTAGGTTGTGTAAAATCAATATACTTGGAAACAGAAAAACAATGATTCTATTGCTTTCCTCCAAAGCTTGCTTTCAGACTGGTGAAAGGTTAAAGAGGATGGGGTATTTTTTATACCACTATTTCATCATATTCCACTAATCTAATATACCCTTATTAAGTTAAACAGCTAAAATGTAAATACCTCTCCAGGTTAAGACGTTGAGACGACAAGAATTTGTGAAACGTAGACTCGTAAAATGTAAAACGAAAGGGAAAAGTCTATTAGAAATACTAAAATATATAAATATAATAAATATCAAATTAAAATCATAAACCTCATAATATTAAACCAAATTCTATGTCATGAATATACACATAAACTCTATCATAAAGATAACCATAAATAAAACTCATAAATAAAAGTCAATTCCGACCTCCATGCCAGCCTATGTACGGAGAAGGAGCATTCTGCCAAGTTGGGGGAGGAATTGAAGGCAAAAGAGTTCGTCTACTCCCAAGGAGCTGAAGACTAGGCTCGTAGGGAAAAGGAGTTGCTTTTGGAGATTAAAAGCTTAAAGCTGGCGAGTTCGAATGACGACGTTAATGCTCTGAAAGCGGATTTGACTGCTTCCAACGCCCGAGTGAAAGAGGATGTGAATATTTGTGTCCAAGCAGTCGAGGAATCTTTCGGGTTGGCTGTACGTCAGATTCAATACCGGAATCCCAAAGTGAAACTTAATTTGAACGGTATTCATCCGTTCTATGAGTTTCATGGAGGGAAACTCGTAGCTGTTGTTGACGAAAGTAATAGAAGACCGTCAGTAATAGAAGATTTTAAGTCATAAAAAGAAAGAAAACAAAAAATGACAAAAAATTACGCAAATATTCTTCGAGGGTAGTTTTCGACCCTAGCAAACGCCTGCAGGAGAAAAATTTGTGCGAGGCGATGTATGATTGAAGAACAAAAAGAACGGAGATTAAAGTAGGGGTTAACTCAGCCTCATTGGTATAATAAGCCTGGGAGGTCAACAAAAAATGCTCGTGCGTCCAGGCCACGGGAAATTCATTTATCCCTTCTTTATTCAACCAAAAAATTGGATCCTCAGGCTTAATACGGATCCTAGTGAAATAAGATTTGAAAGAACGCCCATCAACTTTTGCGGAATCGGTGTAGGACTCGAAGTTGACAATCTTGGAGTGAGTTCGGAGGGTTACCAAGCTTACTCCTCCCTTCTCCTTATTTGCACGACGGACCACTTGCGTGAAATAAAATAGCATAGCGACCGTCGGCGTGAAGTTAAAGTGCTCTCCAAGCACTTCTAAAGAACGGATCAACTCCCATCCGTTGGGGTGAAGCTGAGAGGGGGCGCAGTCCAAGAACCTCAGGACCCCCATCTGAAACTTCGTCAGAGGAAAACGCACACCCAAATTTAAAAAGAGGAAGTCATACATGTATATTGACCTCTCATCCGGTGTATGACATATCCGTTCTGAGGGAAGGGGAGCCAACACCATAAAACGCTCCTTGTATTTTTCCTTTTTAAAGACTGTGAAGCGAGGCTTCAACCTTGCTCCGTCCTCCCGAGCATGGATGGACGGTGAAGCGCGAAATTCATCCGCCACCCAGCTATATGGACGCATCTGTTGGAACTTCACCCAATCAATCCGGTGTGCAACTACATTACACAGTCCAGAGGCTGTCTTCAAGATATACTGTTGAGATGGTGCTCCGCTACTAGAGGTGCTTTCTCCAGTCATCTTTTTTAGAGCTAATTTAAAAGCCTTTACGCTGCGATAAAAACTTACATCATCAGAGAGGTATAAATCAACGCTCTCCTCACTCTCACTAGAAGAGGATTCTGAAGAGGGTATTATCACCCTTCGCCTTGAGTAGGGCGACGCCTCCCTCTCTGAATGAAGTGGCTTTGAATGGAAGATCACAGGGATCCTCCCACCACGACTTGAGGAAGTTCGAGACAAGACTCTTCCTCCTCTTCCCCTAGGGCCAACATGGCTTGAGCCAGTAAAACCTCTCCCAGACATTTAGAAAACTTAAGGAAAATATGAGGAGACGAAGGAGAAGGTTACCTAAGAAAGAAGAGGATGGTGAATCAAATTTCACAGAGGCAAACAGAAAGGTCTTCTCAAAATTTTTGCAGAGTTTCGTCAGAAAAGCAAGATTCAGTGATTTCTGAATTCACTAAGTACTCGTTTTATAGGGGACGAAGAGTCTTAATTACCGACTCAAAGGTTATGTCGTTTACCATTAAACGACACCCCTTTTGTGAATTCAGAGTTGTCGTTTCAAATCCCAAGGCGCGAAAATGCCATCGATTCATCACAAGGCCTTCAAAATGGGCCTTAAAATTTCAATTTTAGGCCCACAAAGCTCCTGAATGACGGTTATAAAGACATGCGCATTTAAGGCAATAATGGCTCGCCTATGTGATTAAAGGCATTAAATGTCCAATCATGAGAAACGTTGCAACTGTTACTCGAATACCAAGGGTTGCAAGTTTCAATAACTTTTGGGATTCTCGCGCAAGGTTCGTCCAGATCCGTCCTAAGGAGCGCCGTGACAACGAAGCCTTCGTTCCAAGAACGGATATTTACGTGACAACGTAATGTTGAAATCTACCACATGTTAAATAAATACTCTTCTAACATATATGAACCGGTATCCAGACCTACTACAAATGATATAGCTCATATGAGTAACTTTACTAGCCCCTCACACAAGCTAGGGGACAAGTAGAGTGATGATCTTGTCTCGATACCGGATTTGTGAATGAAATTGAAGACTCAATCCGTACTCTTATGATTGAGATGTATTTCCCCAGGACGGATGATCTCAATCACCTATTCTGTGATTCGATGATGTAACTCCTGGCGCGGACAATTCCCATCATTATCCTTATGATGGAAGTCTTTAAAGACTCAATCCGTACTCTTATGATTGAGATGTGTTTCCCCAAGACGGATGATCTCAATCACCTATTCTGTGATTCGATGATGTAACTCCTGGCGCGGACAATTCCCATCATTATCCTTATGAAGGAAGTCTTTGAAGACTCAATCCGTACTCTTATGATTGAGATGTGTTTCCCCAGGACGGACGATCTCAATCACCTATTCTGTGATTCGATGATGTAACTCCTGGCGCGGACAATTCCCATCATTATCCTTATGATGGAAGTCTTTGAAGACTCAATCCGTACTCTTATGATTGAGATGTGTTTCCCCAAGACGGATGATCTCAATCACCTATTCTGTGATTCGATGATGTAACTCCTGGCGCGGACAATTCCTATCATTATCCTTATGATAGAAGTCTTTGAAGACTCAATCCGTACTCTTATGATTGAGATGTGTTTCCTCAGGACGGATGATCTCAATCACCTATTCTGTGATTCGATGATGTAACTTCTGGTGCGGACAATTTCCATCATCATTCTTATGATGGAAGACTCAACCAACATCTTTATGTATTTTTACAATTCCCTAAGCTCGGAACAATACCCTCACAATGGACGACGTTTTTCTCTCCAAGTGAGAATAATACGAATTAATACTAGTCATTCGTCCTGTGACATCACTTTTGTGAACAACGGATCGATTCCTCCCCAAAAGAATTGAAGGTAGTGCCCTATGACAGGTACCTATTCCTTAACATACTTATACTTGGGGACAGTATTCATGTATATATCTCTCCGTTCTAAATTTATCTATCATAAATGATCTAATTTTCCGAGGCAATTATTTCAATCCGACCTCAACGTTAGTCATACAGAACGGATTATTGATTACTGAAACGATATATACATCTAAGTTATACTATTCTTCATGAAGTATTAAAGACAAATGTCTAAATGGAATTTTATTCATTCAGAAAAAGCAGAATTACATGTAATTGATCAAAACCGAAGTTGATCCCGGAATACAATTTTACATATGAAAAATAACAAGACTACGGAAGGGGAACCTGCTCCTCAGTCTCTTTCTGTCCTTCCCTTTCTCCAAGGTCTTGTGTCCCTTCTTTAGGGATTTCTTCTGGAGTTTTCTCTTCTGGTGCCTTCGCACCTCCTGTAGATGAGACGCCCTCCGGCATAGGAACAGCGGAATCCGGGCCCATACTTTGACCCTCGGGAAGAGGGAGCAAACCATACAAGGACTCCGGAGGATCTTCATGTCGACCATCAACCACTGCGACTAACTTCCCTCCATGGAATTCATAGAACGGATCCATACCATAGAGGTTAAGTGACACGGTGGGGTTACGGTGAAAAACTTGGCGTATAGCTAGGCCGAAGGATTCTTCAGCAACTTGGGTGCATATATCAATGGCTTCCTTCGCCTCGGCTTTAGCCACAGCCAACTCTTCCCGCAACCTCGGAAGTTCTCCATCCGATCCTTGAGATTCCGTGCTCCCAGCCTTTAGACCCTCGATCTCAAGGAGGAACTTCTTCTCCTTTTGGGACCACTCCTCTGCTTGTGTAAAATAATCCTCCGCAGCAGCTTTGCTTTTATCTTCAAGCTCAGCTTGTCTAGCTTGACTGCTACGGAGTTCTTCTTTTGATTTATCAAGCATCTCCTCCTTCTCTGCCAGTTTACCCTCCAAGTCTTTAAGCATAGTTTTGAGCTTGAGATTTTCCTTGCTCATAAGATCTCCGAACTCTTTAGACTTGGTTAGGCGATCTTCAGCTAATTTTAGGGCAGCTTTATCCTTCTTCGCCGAGAGGTTGAGCTGTTCTACTTTATCGCTCAGGTTATCAACCTCAGCAGCATTATCAGCTAACAAGCTGAGCGAATTAAGCATCCCCGTAAGTTCTGCTAACTGCCATTTACCGGCCTCACACGCCTCTTTAATTTCTTTAGGTTCAAGTGTGGGTCGGAGTTCGTATAGCGGCTGAGGAAGGATCGCTGGAGTTGCCCCCCGATATGAGAGGAAAGGAGTGAGGAACGAAGAAGTTGGAGAGGAGATCGGACTTGATCCAAAGACCCCGGAGAGAATACCCTTATGGAGTCCGGACGCAACTCTAGCTGTATCTAAGGTCTCTACAGCTTTACCTTTAGAGGCCCTTATTTTTTCCGGACTCGTTAAAGGTTTGTGTTTCTTCGGTGACCTTCCTGAAGGGTCAATCTTGATCTTCCTCCTCTTCTCTGTTATTTTGGGTTGACTCGCATTTGCACCAACTGAATCTCTCTCCACCAGCGGGATCTCCCCTTCTGCATCTGAGGTCAGAATGATCAACTCAGGCCGATCTTTCTTAGAATTCTCCTTTGGTAGGATTTCATTCTCACCAGCCAAGGATTTCTCTCCTGCCTTCAAGATTTTGAACTTTTTCATGTCTGGAGATTTTTGTTCTATTTCACCTACATACATAAATAAAACGCATTAACAGCAAAGAATTGCTCAATACAATCAACAAAGGAGGAAAAAAGAAATAAAACGAGAATTACGTAGATATTCATCTCGGACTTCGCTCGAACTACTTAAAAGACGTCTACACAAAAATGCTTTAAAGCGTGTAGTGTAAGCTTCAAGGGCGAATAACACCGTCGCCGTTTCAGTAGATAGCTCAGATTGATGAGTGTAGTACGCTTGGGAGGTCAGAAGAAAGTGTTCATGAGTCCAGCTCAAAGGAAATTTATTAAGACCCTCTTCATTCTTCCAGAAGACAGGCTTATTCTTTTTAATCGATATTCGGGTAAAGAAAGACTTGAAAGACTTCCCGTCAACTTTAGCTGAATCGGTGTAAGATTCGAAATTCACGAAGGAACATAGAGTTCATAGTGTGACTAAACTGACACTGCCTTGCTTGTTAGCCCTCCGAACTACCTGAGTGTAATAGAACAGCATCGCCACGGTGGGTGTAAAGTTGAAATAGTCACCCAATACTTCTAGAGAACGGATCAATCCCCCATCCGTTGGGATGAAGTTGAGAGGGTGCGCAATTTAAGAACCTTAATACACCCATCTGAAATTCGGTTAAGGGGAAACGAACTCCGAGGTAATGAAATACAAAGTCGTGCATGTACACAGAACGTTCATCCGGGACGACGTGGCAAATCCGTTCTGTAGGTAGCGGTGCAAACACCCTGAACCATTTCTTCATCTCCTTCTCTGCATGAACTGTGAACCTCGGTTGAATCCAAGATCCTTCCTCATTCGCATGATGAGAAATTAAGTTTTTAAACTCATCAGCTACCCAACAGAAGGGCCATTTGGCCTGAAGATCTTCCCAGTTTAGCCGAGAGGCAACAACGCTGTACAAGCCTTCTGCTGTTTTCAGAACAGTTTGATCTCCTGAGGTTCCTTCTCCGGTCATCGTTTGAGTCGCGTGGACAAAAATCTTTGCTCTACGATAAAAAGTCACATCGTCAGAAGGGTAACAGTCATTACTCATCTCACTTTCCGAAGAGCAACTACAATCAGAGGACGACTCTGAGAAGGGAAAAGTCACTCTCCACCGTGAGTAAGATCCCCTTTCTGAGCGACATGACTCAGCCCTCGGAAGAATCACAGGGATTCTTCCCCCACGGTAGTTAAGGTTGCGAGAAGCTAATCTTCCCCCCCTAGGACACATTTTTTCAGGAAAAACGGAAAAATGGAAAATGAAATTAGCAAAGGAAAGGAAATGGTTACCTAAGATGGTAAGGGAAGTGAAGATAGAAAGAGCTTCGCGAAACAAGCAACAAGCGTCCGTATGAAATTTTCGCAGAGCTTGCTAAGGAATGAGAGACAAGTGATTCCCAGTGTTTCTTTTATAAGAAACGAAGAGTTTCGATTACCAACTCACGGGTTGTGTCGTTCACGACTAAACGCGTCGATTCACAACTTAAACGACACAGTCGTTTCAAATTCATGGGCGCCAAAACAACACCGATTCACCAAAGGGCCTCTCCATTGGGCCCAGAAGTTTTAAAAATTGTAAGCCCATTAAGCCCTAGGTGACAGTTACTGAGATACACACCTCAGATGCAATAATTGCTCACGCACGTGTTTAAAGGCGTTTAATGCCTAATCATGCAACGCAATTTATGCTTTACAGCCGTTACTCGAATTTCAAGAGTCTTCAGTTTTCAAAAAAACTTTTGGCATTCTCATACTGCGAATCTTTGTCTGAACCCGTTCGACAGAACGGTTCCTCATGACATAATAATGCTGAACAACACACATGTAGAAAAACATTTCCTACATAAGTATACCGGCATCGGGACCTCTCGCAGGATGAATAGCTTATGTGAACAACTATACAGTCCCTCACACAAGCTAGGGGACATATGATCCGGTCTCGATACCGGTATCCGTTCTACAAGATATATTTTCAACGTCATTGACCATTTGACAACGTGCAACCGGTGTCATCGGTATACATCTGGACTATAATTTCGCGTCAGGCGTTCTCCCAGCACCGGTTAGTCCGGATAACACCATGACCCCGGATAACATACACGTCACCATACTGAAGACAAAGGGCATTGCTACAGGGACGAGGATAAAGATTCCATTCCCCACACTACGAGCCAAAATCTGCTCACGGGAATGATCAACTTGTCCCCTAAATCCAGCCCATGCTCCCTACGCTCAATATAAAATAGCCACTTGACTCAATCATACTGGCAAGTGCATAATAAAATAATAATTTATAATATTATTGGAGGTTAGTGGTTCCCCACTAACAAGTCCTCGTATATCGAGCCAATCAGGTATATGAACTTTCTTCATCAATGGAGAGAAGGATCTTCGACTTCTTTTCAACCTACAATTACTCTCTGAAAAACATTCCTTACTTGGAATACGATTACTGACTTGAGCGTCGGAGAATCTTCGCAGGTGACACCACCTTTCGCCCACATCAACGCGTGAGGACGGTGTGAAGGACCTCCAGAACGCCCAGACCGCTCTCTTCATACAGAGACATCGGATACATAGACCAGATACTCACATAACCGGTCTTCAGAGACGTAATCATCTCACTATTTGTGACTGGCCCGATACCGGATCTCTTCACCCCGGTTCTGGATAGATCAACAGGGCACGACAAAGAAGACAAAGACAGAGCATGACAGAGAAGAAGGCCGCGACAGAGACAGAGAGCTCGACAAAGAAGAAAGTCACGACCCCTGCAAGCTCGAGAAAGATGGAGAACACAGACTGAGACCTTGAGTGCCTATGAGCTCAAGAGGGAGAAGGAGATGGAGTTGCAATCGTAGACGAGAGAGACGGTGCTTGACGGAGACGCGAAGGAGAAAAGGAAAGGATAGATCGAAAACGCGAAAGGGAGAAGAAGTTGGGTTTTTTAGGTTTTTCAGCTTCGTCTCACGTGAAGCAGAACGCCATCGTTTCCACGTCTCCATATCGCAGTTCGCGTCTCCACTTCGTCTTCAGCAGATTCCGTCTCAACCCAAAACGTGACATGGTGACCTGAGTGGGACGTAGAGTCGTCCATCTTTATGTCCCGAGATGCGAACAACCTTGGTCATAAGAATGCTCTTCAATTTTCTAAACAATAAAGGATAAGGCTACATAAGAGTATTCAACAACAACAAAGATGTAAGATATATGGTATTTCACCCTAGTAGCTTACTCATCTTGCTGAAAGGAATGATTGTTGTTGTTAGATGTCATATTAGCATTGATTAGTAATCATGCAATCAAACAGATTTGACCACAATGCTGGTAGTGAAATATCTAATCCAGTGTCAAAATGGGACAAGACTAAGGTACCATTTGACCAAGCTTTTTTTAAGCTTAAAAGCTACATTTTAAAGTTAAAGCTAAAAATAAGAACATTTAAAATAAAGCTAAAGCTGTTTAACATTTTCAAAAATTTTAACATAAAACTAATTTTAGAATTTAAATATTAACAAGTGAATAAGTTGAAGAAAATCTTAGAAAAATAAGCTAGAGTAGTTAATCCCAATATTTTTTGAATTTTCCTTGAAAAAACATGGGTTTTGTTAAATCTAAAAAAAGGGGTAAATATTTAGCGAAAGTGCATTTAACAAACCTAAAAATAGAGAAAATATCCTTCAAATAAAAAAATAAAAAGGAAAAAATTGCATTCTTGAATACAAAAATGAATTCAAGTTGAATTTAGAATGATGAGACAACACCCAAATAATAGAGCATACTGAATATTTTACGAATACCAAAAGTAAAAGATATAAAAAAAACACGTTAATAATTAATCCAATCACATAGTATACAATAAATAAATAATCAATCAACCGACGTGAAAGGAATATTTTACAAACACTAAAAGGATATTAAAAAATTAAAAAAAAAAGGAAAGAGAAAGTTTTTTATGGGCTTGTAAATGGATATTATTTATTTCACGTTTTGGTTTTGGTTCAGTTAAAGTTTTGGTTTAAAGACCAATTTTGAGTGTGTTGGCAGAAAGATATATAAAAAGCTAGCTAGCAACCATGGCACCCTCTCTTTAAAAATGGTTGTATCCTATTCACTTTACATGGGACAGCCCGAAGCTAACTCAAAGACTATGTATTCACCATAACATACATACAGCCAACTCTCTCTATCAAGTATGCGGTCAAGTCTCATTTGGAAAAATAACGACATCCACTAACATTAAACCAAGATGTCATACATAACACAATTGCACATAAAAAGCTAACAAGTTATCTTTAATAATCAAAAGCTTAAAATTCAATGGGGGAAAAAGAAGCGTGGTTTACAAAGATTTAATTCTGATGTTAACTTTTCCCAAATTCAGACAATCAATGCAAATAATAAAAGGTTGCAAATAAATCCAATTTATTTCCAATTTTGGGTTCTACCATGAATAAAAATTTGAGGCTATAACTAAACATTTAACTAATTAGTATAGACAGAAGTAAACCTCGTTTCGGTGAAGAAGCGACTTGCAAGCGGCAATTAATTATTCCAACTTTGAATCCTCACCCTCCTTAGAATGCTATACAGCTAAAAGCTATTTTTTAAAGTTAAAGCTAAAAATAAGAACATTTAAAATAAAGCTAAAGCTGTATAACATTTTCAAAAATTTTAATATAAAACTAATTTTAGATTTTAAATATTAACAAGTGAATAAGTTGAAGAAAATCTTAGAAAAATAAGCTAGAGTGTTAATCCCAAATAGCTGTTTAGTACAAGTTACTTTTTCAATTTTCCTTGACAAAAAATGGGTTTTGTTAAATCTAAAAAAACGGGTAGATATTTAGAGAAAGTGCATTTAACCAATCTAAAGATAGAAAAAACATCCTTCAAATAAAAAAATAAAAGGAAAAAATTGCATTCTTGAATACAAAAATTAATTCAGGTTGAATTTAGCAAGATGAGACATCACCCAAATAATAGAGCATACTGAAGACCAAAGAAGAAAGCACACCACCTCATTTTTTCTGCTCCATCATTCAATGCCAGAACGACCAGCAAATGCATAGAATGCAAAATGGCATAAATCCACAGTGCAGAGTTTTCAGAAGCCTATCCAAGTGAAGGATTAGAGTATATAGTCAAAACCTTCCATCGCCTAAAGATAAGAAAAATGGCATCTACTTGATACATCATTTTAGTAAAAAGGGAAATTTAATGAGTCAGGCTGTCTCCTATTTATTTAGCTACCTGATGATGAAGGTCCAGATTTACAGGTTACTCTCTGCATGGTGCATAGCATTAATTGGCTTAATTATGCCAAAAGCCTTAGTGAAAGTTAATTGTTATCCATCCATATCAGAATATGAATTCAAATTGACAGCGTGTGAAAGTAAATAAGATCAATCTTGAAGATCCAAAATTGAGCTAATAGTGTGTGTGTGTGTGTGTGAGAGAGAGAGAGAGAGAGAGAGAGAGAGAGAGAGAGTTTAAATCGAGGTTTAACCCAAAATCTAACACTTTAGGCAGTACAATGGAATTTGTGATTTTAGCAGGTGCCCCTTGGTATGCTTTTTTTTTAAGGTGACCCCTTAGTATGCTACAAGATACTAAAGAAGAACAATCACAAAATTTAGAATCCAATAGAAAATCTGGATATACATTACATTACAATCATATATCAAATAAAATTGGCTGAGGAACTTTCGTGTCTGCCAACTCTGCCCTGGCAGAGTGTAAGAGATAACTCCAAGATGGTCATAAGTCACGATCTTAGGTCACTCATAAACTGTTCATACTTACAATCTTTAGTTTTAAAAAAAGGTTGACAAAACCATCCATAATATATTGAGTTTTGCTATTATCTTGTAGAAAGGGGCATACATATAAAAAAATAATAATAAACCAGGACACAAGGAGGAAAGGAAAGTGATACATACATGTGGCTGCATTTCCATCCTACCGCCAACAATTATCAATCTCGTATCTCCATGCTTTAGAGTATAATTGCTTATAGAGATCGAAACTTCCCTATGGTGAGCATTATGTGGAAAATCCTCCTATTACAACCACTAAAAGATTCAACACAACGAACATAATACAATAATATGACAATAATACAACCAAAACAACATACCTGTAAATTCTTTTCCCACAACTTTTGGAGGTTGGAATCAAAACACATTACATACCAACCCGACGTTACTACGACCAAGACCTGTTTCTGTGGCAGCCCAATTTTAATTCTGTCAACGTAGCCGGTGGCCATAGCAACAGGGCGTCTCCCAGACATGACACGTACTTAGTCCGGCAACAGAGACACCTCGGCCAACACACATGCCTCACTGAACCCCTCATCGACACGCCTACTACGGGGCTTCAAAACCTGAGACACTCACCATAATTTCATAATCCAGTTACACCACTAGTACCACTCAGAACAAAGTTATACAGCAAAATCAGCAAGCAAAAATTAAAAAATTTGAAAATGTTTCCACACTATGCACAAGTTGACACTTGAATTGTGAAGAATGCCAAAACGAGGATGAAAATTTATAGCAGGGGAGCCGAGTTATGAATAGAATGAACCTGAATTTTAGCGTCGTGAGAAGCTACGAGCACTTCCTTCCTGCCATCGCCATTTAGATCGGCGACGAGTAGCGGCGGAAGGCGTTCGGCTTCGTATTTGATGGGGTATTCGTCGGTAAGGTGCATCCGGGCGTCACAAATGAGAAACACAACGCTGGAGAAGATGAAGTTCGCGCCGCGGTAGACTAACAGAACACGAAAGTTGATGAGTACGCAGCTAGAGTTGGCAAAGACGGTGTTGGAGTTCTTAAGCAGAACGCCGGAATGGTTGGGGGCTTCACATGAATGAGGATGATGGTTAGGGTTTTGTGTACAATTTCATGTTTGAGCCGGATGAGGTATAGTGAAGGGTGGGTTTCGTGTAAAATGCGAGGAAGCTCCCGGGAGATTAAGCTTATTATATCTTTGGTTTGTAGTTGGGGAAACTTAGTCAAAAAAATGAAAAAATTGAAAAGTTAATTTTTATGTCATTCGAGATAATCAAAACTGTTTAATCGTACGATGAAATTTTTCTTTCGCCCCACCTCCATTGCATTCACATCAACCTGCGCCAAAAGTCTTCTAACCTGTGATATGCGCTTTAAATTATAATATTATATTTTTTTCATAAATTTAAAATAAGTGTTTTAATAAATTATATATTTTAAAGCACTTAACAAAATAAGCGTTGTAAACATTTAATGCTCTTATTTATCTGTGATATGACCAGCTGTAAATCACCATAAGAGAGCGGTCTTTGCTCCAACGTCTAGGGCCGCTCTTAATCTAGCCAAGCATGCCTTATACTCTACCTAGTTATTTGATGTTTTAAAATCAAACCTGAGGGATATTTCGACTCACACCCTGTCCTCACATTCGACAACTATTCTAGCACCACACCCTTTAGCGTTCGATGATCCGTCTACGTAAATAACCCAATGCTCTCTTGGGGGTTAGGGTGTTTCCCCTGTGTTATGAAGTCTGCCAACACCCGGACTTTGATCGTCATTCTTGGTTCTTATGAGATATCGAACTTTGATAACTCTATCGCTCATTTAATCATCCTTCCAGCCAAGTCCAGTTTATGAAAATTGTTCGTAATGGAAGATCCGTCCAGACCACAATAGGGTTGGTATGAAAATATTGCCTCAACTGTCGTGAGGTCCATACCAATGCCATAACGGCTTTTTCCAACTCCTGATATCGGCTTTCCACTCCACTTTTTCGATAAAATATACTGGTCGTTGTCCCTCCATGGCTTCTTTTACCAGTATTGCCCCCAATGCATCATCAGAAACTGATATGTGCAGGAAAAGTTGTTCCTCTGAAAGATCTTCCTAAGATCTTTTACGTGATCTCCATCAATCGGGGTTTTTGCAATTATGTCATCTATGTACACTTCAACTATCTTGGAATACATTCCGTCAAAGACTTTATTCATCATCTTTTGGTACGTTGCTTTGGCATTCTTTAGCCCAAAGGGCATTACGGTGTAACAAAACGCCTTTTTATCATTGATAAAGGCTTTTATTTCCTTATCTTTTCTCCATATCAGTATCTGATTGTAACCAGCGTAAGTATCCATGAAAGAAAAAAATTGATACCCCAAAGAGTCATCTACCATTTGATCTATACTTTGCAACAGATATGGATCCTTTGGGCAGCCTTTGTTCAAATTTATGAAGTTCGTACACATTCTCCACTTCTCATTCGTCTTCTTGACAAAATGAGTATTGGACTTGGAATGAAACTGACTTTTAACAACTTTTCGATTTGCTCACAAGTAGCTTGTTGTTTTTTAGGTCCTATCCTTCTCTTCTTCTAGGCTATTGCCCTCGACTCCAGGTATACTACTAGGTTATGACAACAAGAGTTAGGATTTATCCTGGGCATGTCAACCGCAGTCCAAGCCAAAAAGATACTTAAATTATCTTTACAATTTTACCAATCGTTCTTCCATTCTTGGCTCCAACCAGTCATTAATTTTCGTTGTCTTGGTTGGGTATTCCTCTAAGGGTATTGTCTTGTTCCTCCGTCCGACATTGGCCTTACTGGATTCAACGGATCTGTCACCAGCTCCTCTCTTGGATCTAAATCAATCATGTTTACTAACCCCGACAATGTTCTGTCGTCATTTAATTGTCTCTTCCTAATGGTTTCTTCAAGCTTCGCCATTTGTACACTTAGATTGTAACAATAACGGGTCATCTACTAGTCTTCTCTCACCGAGGAAACATTGTTATCTTTATCAATGAACTTTATCAACAAATGTAGGGTGGACACCACTGCCTCTAAAGCATTTAAAGGCGGTCTTCCTAGAATCCCGTTGAACGGTGATTTGACGTCTATTACCAGAACCCTTATTCAAATTGTTTTAGACCCCGACCCTCCTTCAAATGTCAGCCTTGTATCCAAATAACCTTTTGTTGGCTGTTTCGCCCCATTAAAGGAGGTTGTCGCGACCGGGATCGCGGCGGCGCGGCCGACCCTTGAAACGGTTTTAAATTATAAACAGGGAGTCGCCACCAATATTTTTTTAGGATAAAATAGTGGAAAAACCTTTTGTTAAAGCACTGGTTATAAAAATGAAATTCCATGATTCGGGAGTCTGATTACAGGTGAGGAAGGTATTAGCACCTCACAACTGTCCGTTAAAAACGGTTACCTCAATTTGATAGCGCGCATTATAATTAACCCGATAATTATTTTAACTTCTTCATAAAAAAGAAAAATGTACGGAACGACAAAATAAACAAAAATATAAACAAAGATCAACACAAAATATTTACATGAGATTAACAGGACGTCTCGTCCAAATTAATCTCGCTCCGCCTTTTTAAAGAGATATTAAAAAAATTGAGATTAACAGGACGTCTCGTCCAAATTAATCTCGCTCCACCTTTTTGAAGAGATATTAAAAAAATTGAGATTAACAGGACGTCTCGTCCAAATTAATCTCGCTCCACCTTTTTAAAGAGATATCAAAAAAATGAGATTAACAGGACGTCTCGTCCAAATTAATCTCGCTCCGCCTTTCTGAAGAGATATTAAAAAAATGAGATTAACAGGACGTCTCGTCCAAATTAATCTCGCTCCACCTTTTGATGGCAAGACAAAAAGGAAACTCTAAAAATTAAATAAAGAAAGGTGGGCCCGACAGGAAATGTTTCCCGCTCCTACGTATTCTCGAGCTTTCGAGAAATCAGGGTCACGTAGTTCTTTAAGTGTTTGTTTTTTGTTTTTAGGGAAAGATTAGGAAGATATTGATGGGGATCATTTTTATGAAGAATCCATACAAGGCGAAGTGCTTCGCACGTGCACGGATCTTAAAAGGGTTGTGTAGACGGGAGTGCTCCCGTACGACACTATTTTTTTTACAAAATCACTTATTTTATTAGATGTACTTGTTAGGGAAAAGGATAAAATAAAAAAAATGACACACAGACAATCATAACCAACAAATAGCAAACTCACGGGAAAGTAAAAGACTAAAAGTAAAGGAGATAAAGAACAGAGTGGAACCGGTGTGAAGGGCACGGAACCGGTGTGGGGAAGTCAAGCACAGTGACGATGTCTGGCCGGTTTCAGACTTGCACGCTGACAGGAACAATGGACCGGAGTTAGACCCAAATCTTGAAAACTGAAGGACGCAACCGGTGTCGTGGGAAGTTGATCCGAGGTGAGTTGCTGGGTACGGTGCAAAGACGATGTGTAAGAGCAATGAAGACAGTAATAGGGCAAGGCAGCGAAGAACTAGAACGGGATGGATTCTGTGTGGAGACGGTGTGAGTACGGGGTAGGGGCGATGGACAGGGCAACAACTTTGAGTACTCAGAATTCCCAAGCTTCCCAAAGCTGAGGGGTTTATATTGGTGATTATGACAGGTTATAGGCTTCCAGCGGAGGAGGATCTTCAGAAGGTCTTAAAGAAATTAGAGAGAATTTTGAGGAAAAAAAAAAGAAGCTTCTTTGCGAATTCAGTCTCTCCCCCCCAAACGTCCGCCCCCGTAGCTTCTTTGGCTGGGTCATTTATAGGGCCTTAAGGCCATGGGCTGAGGGTTTGGGACAGCCAGAATTCCCACTCACCCATACGCGTAGTGGTGTGCAAACCTGGCCATTAATTGTTCGTGGGGAGCAGGATTTTGGCATGGCATTTTTTAATTGTCCACTTCCGCCCCCCTGTCTGCCACTTTTGGGGAGTGCGATTCCAGATCATCGTGCATAAACTTCCGACCTCGTCCATCCGTTGTCAGATCTGTGACATCGGTTAGCGAAGATATCGGTTGGACGGAGTCTCCTTTGATCCGATGTGGCATCTCAGGAACCTTTTCCAATGTCCAACACCGGTTGAGCTTTTCAAAGTAATCACAGGGGCGGTATCCTCTTTCCTAGTCTGGGTCCACCACCAGCCGGTGTGCCTATTTTGTTCTGATCCCTTTCCTTGGGGCCGGAGTGGCCTGTTACTCCTCACGACATCGGTCCGGTGTTAACTTAGGCCTTGTCCGGTGTTGCCAGTTTCTTTAAGGCCGGGTCTAGTGTTATAACAATTTAGGCCGGACCGAAAGAGGTGTTCACAGATGCCCCTCTTTACTCTCTTTCACCAGAGAAATGTAAATTTCCGAGGTGAAAAGGGAGTAAAGATATGAACACCGATGTAGGAGCTAAATCCGGTGTGGGGCTCAATGATGTGGCCATTTAAACAGCCGTCGTGTCCTACACGTGGTCCACGTCATGAGGTGACTAAGCATCCCACGTGTCGTCAGCTAACTGGCCGTTTTCAAAATTCAAAATTCGCGCCATTGGGCCGGAATGCCAAAAGTCGGCCCTTTTTAATGGGCCTTGGGCCGGAATGCGGAAGGTCCTGGATCCTCCCCCCTCCCCCTATAAAAGAAACTTCGGGGATCCATCACTTTCACTCCTTTCTTGATACTGAAGTGCTGTCTCTCCGACGTTCAACCTCTCCGACGTTCAACCTCTCCGGTGCTCCGGTGTTACGTCCTGGCTCGTACGAAGAGAACTGCACGAATCGCCTCAGCAGGTAGCCATTATCTCCTTCATTTTAATTCGTAGATAAGTCATGGGGGACACCGGTTCGAGTAGTGACTCCATTGAGGTCCTGTCTGGTCCTCCTTCAATTACATCCCGGCGTCAGCCGGGTGGAGTTTCGAGCCGAGGTCTGAGTCACCAAAGTGGGGCAACCTCAGGGGCTTCAGAGGGGTTTGACACATCGTCAGACTCTTCGTTTAACTTTGGCACTGCTAGTGAAAGGGGAAGCAGTGCCGATCTATATCTTACTGATGATGTGGACTTTTACAGCTGTATTCCTTTCCTTCGTCATATCGTCCGAATGGCTTCCGAAAATTCCTCTACCGGCGTCGCTGTGATCACGGATCTCGTTGAGACCAATGTCTTGGCACACCGGATCAACTGGCTAGCAGAGAAAGCCAGGGACCCTTATTTCTGGGTTCATGAGGACCCAAAGACAATTGTTTCCCGGTATGCTGAAGATGCTGCCGACGTCACCATCGAAGATGTCGTTGTTCATGCCGATGTTGAGCATGAAAACGACTTTACAGTATTCTGCCCCCAAACCTCGGACAGGATTTGCCATCAACCGGGGTCAAGGAATCTCTTTATGTATGAGATGGTCTTCTCCAAGATCGACGTCCATTTCCCATTGACGGAGTTTGAGATGGGGGTACTCCGGTTTCTTGACTGCTCTCCCAGCCAACTTCATCCCAATGGCTGGGGCTTGGTAAGGGCTTTGGAGGTACTTGGGGAGTACTTCCACTTCGTCCCCACAGTGGCCCTCTTTTTCACTTATTGCAGGGTGATGCGCCGGGGTAACTCTGGAGGGGGTCTAGGCTTCATCAACCTCCGCTGCGACTCAAAGGTGGTTAACTTCGAAAGTTACACCGAATCGGCCAAGACGGACGGGGTCAGTTTCAAACACTCCTACGTCAAAGTCGAGGTCAATGCTGGTAGGCCGGTGTTCTGGGAGAATTCTAATTATTCCAGAAAGTTTTACACCGGTTGGACTCATGAACACTTTCTCCTGACAAGCAACGCCTACATCGTCAGTGAGAGTAACCTGTCAACTGAGTCCAAGAAAGTCCTGGACGCTCTGAAGGGTTATTCGGCCATTGCCAAGTTCTCCTGCAAGAGGCTTTTGGGGACGGAGTCAGGCCGGGATACTTACCTTGGTAGACATTGTTTACTTTCCTCTTTTTTATCATCTATTTATTTCTGATACATTCACACCGGTACTAACATCGTTTTTCTCTTTGTAGGCGAGATGGCTCGAATAGACATCCTCAGGAAACTGAGGGAGGCTGCTGAAGCTCGGAACGCCGCCGCTGCTGAACAGGAGAACAGGGTGACTCCTCGACGCACGCCGGCCAAGATGGTGAGCATACCGGCAGAAAATATTGAGGCAATGACTTTGGGACCAGCTGAAAGGGTCCCAGCTAAAAGGAAGTCCAACCTCGGCTCAACCTCCAAGCCGAAAAAATAGAAGGCTCCAAAGGTTGTGGCCGAGGTAGAGGTGCCAACGGAGGAGGAGGCTGGTCCTGTAAATATTTCCCCAGTCCGGTCTCAACCTGAGGACATCGTTGTCAACTCCCGCCTCTCGGACTTTCTGGAATATGTTGGAGGAACACCGGCTCGGGTCCACATCCCTTTCAAGCTCAAAGCCGATCTTCCTGCTCCTGAGGCTCAATCTGCTGCCGAAGCAGCCATTTTCAATTTGGTTGAGGCGGCCGGGGTCCTCAGCTCTTTGGGCCGCTCTTACTATTCCGGTGTCGAGGCTAAGGAATGCCTAGATCGAATGAAGAAGGCTGAGGCTTTGAGAGTTGAGGCTCAGACTGCTTTGACCCAGAAGGAGCAGGAACTGGTCAAAAGCAAGGAGGACCTGTCCGAACTCACTGCTGCCTACACATCGGCTGCTAAAAGGGCAGATGCTGCTGAAGCTAAGGCTAAGGCTTCAGAGGACGCTCTTCAAGCTCTTCGGACCGAACTAGAGGAGGCCAAGGCTGCGAAAGCCGAGGTTGACAAGAAAAACAAGGAGCTATCCGAGAAGCTCGCCGATGTGAAAGAGGAGCAAGCAAGGGAACGGATGGAAGCCGAAGAACAGATGGCTGAATTTTCGGTATTGGTCGATGTCACCTTTAGTTCCGCTGTTCGTCAGGTTGTACACCGGAATTCCGCTGTGCAACTTAACCTGAATGGCATAGGTGTCTACTATGAATTTCATGGTGGCCACTTATATGCTATGGACCGGGGTCAGGCTTCAGAACCTGAGGATGTTCCTTATGAGCCGATGCCTCTCCCCGAAGGCCAAAGCATGGAACTAAGGACGGTGTCGAAAGAATCCGAGAGGACAGCTTCTGCTAGACCGGACTCTCCTGCATCTAACTCTTAGTTTTTTTTTTCTTAGCCTTGTTCCGGGATGGGCTCTGGAGTTTTAACTTTGTAATGGCCTCAGTGCCCTCATCAATGCAATGCAATTTTCCACATCTGCTTGTCTTATTTAAATATCTCCAAAGTATTTCTCTCGTGTGACCGGTGTAGGGTAACAACTTGAAGTAACACCGTCTAATTAACAATTTGTACTTAAGAGTTAGGACTTCATTTCTTTGGCCAATTCAACTCGAACATCGTTTATTACAAAGCATGGCACCTCGAATAAAAACCACCCCGTCCAGAACCTCAATTACCTTTTGAATCTCCGATGTAATGGGTGTGACATAAGCCTTGGTAATTTCAACCCCGAAACCAATTCTGTCCGAAGTAGATTTCCAGATACCGTTTGTTGCTTACCAAAAGTAGTAGCCGGTGTGGCCATAGGGACACCGTCTCTTATAACTTCATAGGGCCTACTTCATTTGACTTTGAGAGCCACGACACCAGCTTTGGGATCACCATATTCCGTGATGGGGTGAACCCTTACCAGCGCCCATATCGGATCAACACCGTTTTTTTTTTTTTGAAATTCTTTTCATTTGCAGATGAGCTGAAATAGGTGTTCACAGACGTGAATACCTTTGTCAAAGTATCAGGTGTAGGGGAAAAAACCCAGGGATTGACACTTGAGCCTTTCGGTCAACAGGAGGTGAGAAGATCAGGGTTGACTTCCGGTAGAACGGAAAGTAAAGGGTGCCTTGATAGCCGGCTGGAAAGTAACGGATGCCTTGATAGGCGGCTGGAAAGATAAAGGATGCATTGATAGGCGGCTGGAAAGATAAGGGATGCCTTGATAGGCGGCGGGAAAGATAAAGGATGCCTTGATAGGCGGCTGGAAAATAAAGGGTGCCTTGATAGGCGGCTGGAAAGATAAAGGATGCATTGATAGGCGGCTGAAAAATAAAGGATGCCTTGATAGGCGGCTGGAAAGATAAGGGATGCCTTGATAGGCGGCGGGAAAGATAAAGGATGCCTTGATAGGCGGCTGGAAAATAAAGGATGCCTTGATAGGCGGCTGGAAAATAAAGGATGCCTTGATAGGCGGATGGAAAGTAAAAGGTGCCTGAATAGGCGACTGGAAACTAAAGTGTGCCTGAATAGGCGAATGGAAAATAAATGGGTTCCAGCTTCGACGACTGGAAAAGTAAATGGGTGCCAGCTTCGGCGACCGAAAAAGTAAAGGGTGCCTGAATAGGCGAACGGAAAAGGTAAATGGGTGCCTGAATAGGCGAACAGAAAATAAGGGGTGCCTGAATAGGCGAACGGAATGTAAAAGGTGCCTGCATAGGCGGACAGAAAGTAAAAGGTGGAGTCAACTGGGGATGCATGATGGGTTTACCTAAGGAAAGAAATCTGGGGATGATTCAAATCAAGCTATCTTGGATGATTCGGGGAACTGCTTTTTAAAAATGGAGAAAAGGTCTGGGACCAATACTCCAATTTTGGAAAGATTAGAAGATTTAGGGGTACTTCCTCACGGCCGGGAGAAGAATCTGGGATGATGCCCCAGTTAGAGTGGTTGAAGAGGCTTGGGCTGCATTTCCTTTTGCCGGAGTGAGACCCGAGGTAATGTCCCATTTCACTTCCCAGGAGCATGGGGTACCGCCCTTGGGTTGACCAGAGATAACAACCTGGGGAAGACGCCCCAGTTTGACATGATCTAAAGAGTTTTGGGGGGAATCTAGGGAGATGCCTCATGACTGGGAAGGAAGAAATCTGGAGAGATGCCCCAGTTTGACATGATTGAAAGATTCTTGGAGAATGGTTATAACAAAAGGAGTCCGGGAAGATGTCCCAGTTGAGCTTATTTGGGAAGCGTAGTTTCACTGGGGAAGAATTTGGTGGTTCAGGTATTGCCTCTTTTAGGATTCATTGGAGAGAGAGATCCTGAGGAGTACTATCTTTGTCGAATGACTCCACTTGGCGTTTCAAAGAGGGAATTTTGAAAAGTGCCAAACTCAGGCGATTCAAGGAAGAGATTTGAAGGGCTTGATTGGGGTGTTAGTGCCTGGCATGACTATCTATGAGATAACCTGCAGAAGAATGGTCAGTAATGCAAAGATAAGTTTCAAAATTGGGTAAGTCCTGTGAAACCGCGACTCTTACGAGAACTCATGGACGAAGTAGAACAAATGAGGCCCATAGCTTCAAAGCGCGTGTCTGGCCAAGTCCCTGTGATGATTACTTATGATGAGGTCGAGTAGTAGGAGCATCTTGTCCCTTGCGACTTTAAATGTTTACCAATCTTCCATTTTACTTTGTTAAAATTCATGTTTTTATTAGATCAACCAAATTCATAACACATATCAAAGAGGGTAAACTTTATTCATGCACGTTAAACAAGTACAGAGAAAGAAAAATAAAGAAGGTAAATGAAATGAAAGAGGTCACATAAGTTCAGCATAAATGAAAACCGGGAAGACTCATGGATCCTCCAGTGAATCTCTGAGACTGATGAGAGCTTTAACCCCTAACACGACTTCATGTTCACCCTTCGACCTTGCTTTTGGAAAGGTAAGTTTGACAGTGATTCACGTGCACGAGCTTGGACTCGTATTTCTTTGAGCCAGAGGATCATTTGCATTGCCAGAAATTTGACCCTAACTTTTGCCTGAGCCGCCCTTTTCGGGTTTTCGACTCACCGGGTTACTCTAACTTTTGCCTAAGCCGCCTTTCTAGGTTTTCAGCTTAGCGAGCATTAATTTTCTTTTCTTCCCTTTTTTTTTCTTTTTTCTTTTTTTTTGTTTTGTTTTTTTTTTGTTTTTTTTTTTGACATCTCCTCCCTAAGCATAGTATTTTTTCACTGCATCTGTGTTTACAGGCATTGAAAAATCCTGGCCATCCATATTAGTGAGTATTAAGGCTCCTCCAGAAAAAGCCCTCTTCACAACATATGGTCCTTCATAATTAGGAGTCCATTTGCCTCGATTGTCCTTTTGAATTGGTAAAATTTTCTTGAGTACCAGGTCTCCTTCTTGAAACTGTCGAGGTCGTACTTTCTTCTCGAATGCTCGTTTCATACGCCTCTGATACAACTGACCATGACAGAGGGCAGTCAATCTTTTTCCATCAATCAAGTTTAATTGGTCGTGTCGAGCTTGAACCCACTCAGCCTCTTCTAATTTTGCTTCCATCATTACCCGAAGGGACGGGATTTCTACCTCAAAAGGCAAAACTGCTTCCATTCCATATACGAGGGAGAACGGGGTTGCCCCTGTCGAGGTTCGAACCGAGGTGCGATACCCATGCAGAGCGAAAGGGAGCATCTCGTTCCAATCTCTGTAGGTGACTACCATTTTCTGCACTATCTTCTTGATATTCTTATTGGCCGCCTCAACCGCCCCATTCATTTTAGGTCGATAAGGGGAGGAATTGTAATGGTGAATCTTGAAGCTTTCGCAGAGTTCCTTCATCATTTTGTTATTCAAATTCGTACCATTGTCAGTAATGATCTGACTTGGTAGGCCATATCGGCATATCAGTTCTCGCTTGATGAATTTGACCACAATACTCCTTGTTACACTGGCATATGAAGCTGCTTCTACCCATTTGGTGAAATAGTCGATGGCGACCAAGATGAAACGATGACCGTTTGAAGCTTTTGGCTCGATGGGTCCAATGACATCCATGCCCCACATTGAGAAGGGCCATGGTGCTGTCAAGACATTTAGGGATAACGGGGGTGCATGAATATGGTCAGCGTATACCTGACATTTGTGACATTTTCGGACATACTTGAAGCAATCCGCTTCCATGGTCATCCAGTAATAACCAGCCCTCAAAATCTTTCTAGACATGGCATGTCCATTAGCGTGAGTCCCAAAAGATCCTTCATGAACATCCTTCATGATTTCGTTTGCCTCATCAGCATCAACACAGCGAAGAAGGACAGAGTCATAGTTTCTTTTGTAAAGCACATCCTTATTTAAGAAGAAACCCATGGCGAGTCGCCTTAGAGTCTTCTTATCATTTTCTGTAGCACCCTCAGGGTATTCTTGACTCTGGATATATCTCTTAACATCATGGTACCAAGGTTTCCCATCAGACTCCTTTTCCATCATTTGACAGTATGCAGGCTCACAGTGCTTCTTTACTTCGATGAGAGGCATATCGTAGTCACTACTCACTTTGAACATTGAGGCAAGGGTAGCTAAAGCATCAGCCATTTGATTGTCATCCCGGAGAACGTGATGAAAAGAGATCTCGTCAAATTCCTTGATCATTTCCTTGATGTGATCATAATAAGGAATCAATTTACTGTCCCTAGTCTCTCACTCGCCTTTCAATTGGTGAATAACCAAAGCAGAGTCCCCATAAACTTCTAACAACTTCACTTTTGCATCCAACGCCGCCTGGATTCCTAATGAGCATGCCTCATATTCAGCAATATTATTGGTACAGTCAAAACACAATCTGGCGCAGATAGGGATAAATTCCTTATCGGGTGAAATCAAGATAGCACCAATTCCGTGCCCCAATGCATTGGAAGCTCCGTCAAATCTCAGGGTCCATTTCTCCTTTTGACCACCTTCTTCATTGAATAACGCCATGATATCTTCATCCGGAAAGTTAAATTGCATCGGCTGATAATCATTGATGGGTTGGTGTGCCAAGTAATCAGCCAAGGCACTTCCTTTTATAGCTTTTTGAGTGACATATATTATGTCGTACTCAGTTAACAGTACTTGCCAACGAGCGATCCTTCCAGTCAGAGCAGGTTTTTCAAAAATGTACTTGACGGGGTCCATCTTAGAAATTAGCCAAGTGGTGTGACTCAACATGTACTGCCTTAGGCGCTTAGTGGCCCATGCTAACGCACAACAAATCCGCTCTAAAGTGGAGTACCTCATTTCACAATCAGTGAACTTCTTGCTCAAGTAGTAGATAGCATGTTCCTTCTTTCCAGTTTCATCGTGTTGTCCCAACACGCAGCCCATGGATTCGTTCAGTACAGTCAGATACAATATAAGTGGTCTTCCTGGGGTTAGGGGTACCAAAATTGGTGGTTCTTGTAAGTACTGCTTAATCTTTTCGAAAGCTTCTTGACAATTCTCATCCCATTGCCCTGGTTGATTCTTGCGGAGTAGCTTGAAGATGGGTTCACAAGTTGCCGTCAATTGTGAAATAAATCTGGCGATATAATTGAGCCTTCCCAAAAATCCTCGGACCTCTCTTTCTGAACGGGGAGGAGGCATTTCAAGAATCGCCTTAACTTTGTCGGGATCAACCTCTATCCCCCTTTCACTTACTATAAATCCTAGCAACTTGCCCGACCTTGCACCGAAAGTGCACTTGGCAGGGTTCAATCTTAGCTTGAACTTTCTCAATCGTTCAAACAGCTTCCTTAGATCGCTAATGTGCTCTTCATCTGTTTTAGATTTGGCAATGATGTCATCCACGTAGACTTCTATTTCCTTGTGCATCATATCATGGAAAAGAGTCACCATTGCTCTCTGATAAGTTGCCCCAGCATTTTTCAACCCAAAGGACATCACCTTATAACAAAATGTACCCCATAGAGTAATAAATGTGGTCTTCTCCATGTCTTCAGGTGCCATCTTAATTTGATTATACCCCGAGAAACCATCCATGAAGGAGAAAATAGAATGTTGAGCAGTATTATCAACCAAAACATCGATCTGTGGTAGGGGAAAATCATCCTTGGGACTAGCCCTATTCAAATCTCGGTAATCTACACACATCCGTACCTTTCCATCTTTTTTAGGGACAGGGACAATGTTGGCTACCCACTGAGGGTATTTTGCCACAGCTAGGAACCCAGCATCAAATTGCTTCTTAACCTCCTCTTTGATCTTTAAAAGCATTTCTGGCTTCATTCGGCGTAATTTCTGCTTTATTGGTGGGCACTCAGGTTTCAAAGGTAGTCTATGCTCGACAATGCTAGCATCAAGCCCAGGCATATCTTGATAAGACCAGGCAAAGACATCACAAAATTCTATTAACAACTTGATTAAGTCTTCTCTTTGTTCTCTGCTTAGGGTAGTGCCGATCTTGACTTCCTTCTTATTTTCTTTATTCCCCAAATTAATGACCTCGACTATGTCTAGGTAGGGTTGAATCCCTTCATCCTCTTGCTCTAACAATCTCGTCATTTCAGGTGGTGGTTCACAATCTTCCCCACCTTCCTCATCAGCGTAGTCAACCGGGTGGTCGAAGTCGGGAAACGGGGTTGCGACCTCACTTTCCTCAAGGGAGTCACTTTTGGATCTGCAATTTAGTGTGATATGGCAAATAAAAAGAAAGAACAAGCGAGTAAAAAGAAGGGCTTAAAACAAGGATAAGGGGTACACGAAGAGTTTTTTTTTTTTTGAATTACGATACGCGTTTATTGATGAAAATGATAAAAACAAGTTTCTTTCGCCTTTATTACATGGAAGGGTCCCAAAGCTTTAGGCAGAGCAAAGGGACGAATAAATACTTAAAGCATAAACAAATTACTTTGGCAAAACATTCAAAGTCGTGGGGAGCTCGATGGCCTCCCAGTTATGAAGTTCTTGGCCTGGTGGACAAGCAATCACAAAATCAGTGCTATCACAAGGGTCTTCTTCAATGACAGCGACTTGGTCTGGAGGCATAAGTCCGGCGCTCCGAAAGCTCTGATAGAGATCACAGATGGGGATTCTTGCAGTACGAGGATCTCTGCCAGTAAGACGAGCAGCCCTTTTTTTCTCTCTTCGCTTCCTCTACCCTTTTTCTGTCGGCAGCCGTGGGCCGGTATCCTAACCCAAAACCGTTTCTGTTATCAAGCAGGCGTATTGGTTCTATTTCTCCATTCAAAGCACGTCCTAGCCCTCTTCCAGGTTCATACCCTCCACGCAGCATAACCTTTGCCATCATTAAAGATGCACTTGGCATGCAAGCTTTTGCCATTGTGGCTCCTTCCCCCACATAGGTAGCGTTTGCTATCTCTAATGTTTGGAAAGAAGTTTCAAGGGCCTCTTCTGCTGCCTCGACGTAAGGGGTTGACAGAGGCTTGCTGACCAGAAGGTCTTCCTCATCAGAAACAATTATCAGTTTGTTGTCAACTATGAATTTTAATTTTTGGTGCAGTGTAGAGGGTACCACTCCAGCAGAATGGATCCACGGCCTGCCTAATAAACAACTATAGGCAGGCGAGATATCCATGACTTGAAAAAGGACCTGGAACGTGCACGGCCCAACCTGTATGGGCAGCTCAATCTCACCCATAACCTCCCTCTGAGTTCCATCAAAAGCTCGTACTATTGTGGCACTTGGCTTCATAAAAGTCCCATCAAATGGTAATTTGGCCAATGTAGACTTTGGCATGACATTGAGGGATGACCCATTGTCAATAAGTACTTTTGCTAAGATGTAATCTCGGCATTTTACGGAGATATGGAGAGCCTTGTTGTGCCCAATCCCCTCTGTTGGTATTTCGTCATCAGTGAAGGTCAGATAGTTATCTGCAACAATGTGCCCCACTATTCCTTGAAACTTATCAACGGGAATGTCATGACTAACATGAGCCTCATTTAGGACCTTCATCAACATCTTCCGATGTGGCTCAGAGTTCATCAGCAATGACAACAAGGAGATTTTTGCAGGAGTATGGGTCAGTTGGTCAAGCACTTGATATTCGCTCTGGCGAATAAACCTTAAGAATTCATAGGCTTCTTCATCAGTCACGGCCCTTTTGATCTCGCCATTGGCCCCTTCTTTGTCCACCTTGGTATTTCCGGTAACCTGATCCCTCTTCGGCTCTGGAGGGGTGTATACTCTTCCACTTCGGGTTATACCTCCTACCCCCACAATATTTGTGATGGACGAAGGAGACGGGTCACCTGTTGCCGGGCTTGCAACGATCACATCTGCGTTGTACTTCCAAGGGACAGCCCGAGAATCTTTGAATGCAAACGGGGTGGGTGCTTAAATAGTGATGGTTAGTTGTACAGAAACAGGAGCTGCTTGGGGGTTCCTGGTGTAAAAAATTGTCAAGGGCTTAGGGACCCGTGCCCCTGTTTGTTCCTCGATCATGTTGACCTCATCTCCATGGCGTTTACAGACCTGCACAATATAGCTGTCCATAAGGCTTTGAAGGACCTCACAGAAACCTTGATGTTCGGCAGTCTGTTCGTAATCATGTTCCTCACTCCAGGTTCCTTCAATTAATCCCCTTTCAAGCAAAAGGGAATGAACTACCCTCAATGGCATTCTTATGTCAGCAACATTCTTAACGCACTCCTCATCATTTTCCAAGGCGTTGACCTCTGAATTTCCATGGTTGGGCAGGGGATTTGTGGCAACATTTGGGCTACCTTCCTTAAAGTTAATCCAGTCAGCTTTGATCAAATCCCTTACGTTATACTTCAAAGCCAGGCAATTTTCTGTGGAATATCCTGGTGCCCCAGCATGGTAATCACAATGAGCGTTTGGGTCATATCCCCTTGGGTAAGGAGGTTGCAACGGCCTCATAGGGGATGGAGCTACCAGACCTTTCTGAACGAGGATTGGAAAAAGTTCGGTGTATGTTATAGGAATTGGATCGAACTGCACAGGGGAGCGTTCATTGTTGGAATTTCTTGTGTTTTGATTATGATTGGGTGGTCGAGTCATTTGTTGTGGGTGCTGGTATGGCACGAGTTGTGGTACTGGCGCTCTTACCATGGGTGGACGGAAGTGGGGAGTATAAGCTGTCGGGCTCTGAGTGGTAGCGGCCACATAAGGATTGGGAGCTTGAATCATAGTAGGAAAGAATGGTCTTGGCGAAGGCGTCTTTTGATTAGAAGAGATGGAATTAGTTTCTCCATCCCTTTTCCCAGGCGCCGGCCTTCTTGTCATGCTTGCCCCAGATGAGCCCTGAATGATCTTTCCTGTTCGTATTCCGCTTTCCACTCTTTCCCCGATAGTCACAATGTCAGAGAAGTTGGATGAAACACTACCAATCATCTTGCCGTAGAAAGGTGATGGGAGCGTATCAATAAATATCGTGACTATTTCTTTTTCCGACAATGGGGGATCCACTTGTGCCGTTGTCTCTCTCCATCGTTAGGCATATTCCTTGAATGTTTCACTGTCCTTTTTCATCATGTTTTGTAAATGAACCCTGTTGGGCGCCATATCCATGTTATACTTGTATTGTCTAAGGAAGGCATCTGCCAGGTCCTTCCAACAACGGATATGGTTCCGATCAAGGTGAGCATACCATGTAAGAGCGGCCCCTGCCAGACTATCCTGGAAGCAATGGATCAAGAGTTGGTCATTAGAAGAGTAAGACGCCATCTTTCGACAGTACATCGTGAGATGGTTCTTAGGACAAGTCATTCCCCGATACTTATCAAAGTCTGGCATCTTGAATTTGGGTGGGAGGACAACATCTGTGACTAAACATAGCTCCGAGGCATCTATTAGTCCAAAACCTCCAGAGCCTTCCATCATCCTCAAACGCTCTTCTAAGATTTCTATTTTTTCCTTTCGAGGAGCTGTGACCATACGGGTTGCATCTTGGAAATTGGTCCCATAGGGGGTTCCGTATCCATATGGATAACCGAGTGGCTGGTTGAACGGAGGCAAAGCATGGGACTGGTTTGTTAGGCCTATATTTGGTGAAGGACCTTGGGGTTGGGCCATAGCCTGTGCAACATAACTCGGTTGGGTCACCTGAGCTCGTGTATTTTGGGCTTGTGTGTTGTAGGTCAGCTGGGTCATCGGGACTTGTATATTCTGAGTTTGGTGATTTTGTGGGTCAGGAGCTTGTGTGTTTTGGGCTTGGTGGAGTGATGGTATATTTGGCTGGGTAGGGTATGAAGTGTGAGGATTCATGGCTTGCTGGTCATGGGCGTCTTGGTTAGCTATCGGGGGATAGTATCCTGGTGGAAGGCCATAAAGTGGAAAAGGTACTGGGTTGCCGTCAGGGTCGACAAATGTATGCTGTGCATAAGACTGGCCATAAGGTGACTGGGTCTCAATGACAGGGTTAGGTCTTCCAACATGAATGGTGACAGGGGGTGTTGTTGTGTTTGGTACTTGGGTTCTTGCTGGGTCGGAACCAAGGGGGAGTGGTACAGTGGCAGGCTGCTGTTGGGTGTTCTCAATACCCGCAGAGGAAGCCCCTTCTGTGATTCTCTTTTCCAGGAGCTTGGTTAACTCGGCTACTTGTTCTTTCAGCTGATTGAACTCGCTTCTGAAATCTTCATCCCTGATTTCTGCTTCGGCCATGAGTCTCGTTTGGAGTCGAGTCGAATAAGGATGTTTACCCGTAACGTCTATTGTAAGTGAAAGCACGAAATTGTTAAAAAAGGAAAGCATCAAATAAAAATGGTAATCGAAAAATAAACAGTATGGTGCACAAAGTTATCGCGGAACTCGGCCAGTAACCTCCAACCATTCCTCAGAACGTCACATTCAAGAGTAATAAGTATGTGATAAATGGAAATTAACATGAGACGGTTGTGGAGACAAAAGAATCCTTCTTTCTGAATTTCAAAGTACATTACTGCTGCCAATTTTATGCAAGAAAAGTAAATCAGCCATTCCTAGCTCGGGCAATCATGTCCCTCATTTTACAAATCCTTTCCTCACAGTAATCAAGGAAGTTTACAATTTCTTTTGGGGTACTAAGAGGGTTAACCATCCCCTCAGCTTGCTTTAGTAGGAGTGGGAGGTCTTCGAGGACTCCATTAGCCAAATGTGCCAAGTGGGCAAAGCGATTCATCCATGAACGAATAACTTCATCTTGTTGTGTTATTTCAGCTTTCAAAACACGGATAGCTTCACGACATTCTTGCTCAGTATCCATCGCGTGCTGTCGCTCGCCGTTTATCTCTCGCTGGCAAGCTTCTACCACCTCGTTAAGCTGATGCTCTAATTGACCAACTTGCAATTGTAGGAGCTCTTTTTGTACCAAGGCAATTTGCTCATTCTCTTTGGCTTTTTCCAACATATCCCTCAAGAGTTGCTTGTCAGCCAACATAGTATCCCTTTGCTTGCTCTTCATCCTCAGTTGAGTATTAGCTGTTCGGAGGCATTGACTTTGCTTCCTCAAGTAATCTCTTTCAACTTTCCGCTTCTTTCCAATCTCCTTGATGGTCCGCTTACTTTCTGAGTTCTCCCTTTTTTGAAGGGCACATTCTTGTTGAGATTTTAGCAAGTCTTCCTCTAGCTTCTTATTTTTTACAATTAACTCCTCTATCTTGGCTTTCAAGGCTTCCTCTTCAAGAGTAGGTGAGGGAACAGGTATTCTTGTCGGGAGATGGGAGGGACTTTTGAAAGGCATCTTGACAATGGAAACTCTATTCAGGATCTATCGGTAGTATTCGTCCTTCACGGCATGGCTTCGAGCTCCCAGTTCTTTTCCTTGCCTGTGGACCATCTTCCACGCATTTGCTATATCTCGAATAGCAGAGGTATAATCTCCTTTTGAGTAGCGAAGGACAAAAGGAATGAGTGATTCTTCATCAGGTGGCCCAAGCAATGGATAAGCTAACTGCCGTTTGGCTATGACAGGGTTGTAGTTAATGCATCCTTGTGTACCCATAAGAGGAACATTCGGGTAGCTTCCACAATGATGAATAATGGTGTCAACCTTCAACCATTGTGGATACCACCTTACTTTGTCAGCTGTGAGCCCCGTCAAGTGATTGGCCCATTCACGCCCGTTTTTTGTTACTAACTGGCATAATTTCAGATCAGAAATAGGACATTCAACTTTGCCGACTTGGTGGAAGACATGTGACGTGAGCCACACATACAGAGCAGGTAGACAACAAATGATTCTTTTTCCACCTTGTGTAGAACAGAAGTCCATGGTGTAATATATATTTGCCAAGATAGCAGTGACGGGATTTTCAGACTTGAATTTACGGGCAAGGAAAACGCCAATGGCATCATAATCTATGTAATTGTCAATGTTGGGGAACAAGATAACACCATAAATGGTTAAAGCCAAAGTATCCATGAAGGCTTCCCAATCTCCCTTCTCAGCCAGCAAGTGCATGTGCCTCTCAAAATATTCCCGATCAAACCCCAGGACTTGATTTCTATTTAGCTGCTTACTTCTTAAGACTTCCGGATTAATCCTTAGGATATCAGCGATGGTAAAAACATTCGCCTGGCGTCCAAGGTGGCGGTAAGGCATTTGTCCCTCTAGTGGCATACCCAGAATCTGTTCGAACTCCTCAACAGACGGAGCTAATTGAAAGTCTTGGAAAGTGAAACAACGGAGAGGTGGGTCATAAAACTGAATCAAAGCAGTAATTGCTTCGACTTGTACTTCCACTTCTAGCAACTTTAGGATTCTCCCATATTTCCTTGAAAAAAACATTTTCTGATTCATATCCAATTTCTTGCCTAATGCTTGCAGACTGGTTGTATCGACCTTCCTAGCCCTGACATGCAGTAATTTTTTCAACTCAGGTATATTTGTACCACAACTATCTGATCTCATGTTAATTTCCATACTTTCACTCAGAGGTGCTGGCTAAGCTCTTGATAACTTCCTGCGAGAACATGAGAAATGAGAAAATCAGTCACTAGAACTGACGTGTTTTGCAAATCGATACTCCCCTAGTAACTTTAAAAATATTTTTATGTTCAGGGAAGTTTCGATTTGACAAAACTTATGACAAATCAAAGGTCATGAGAGCTACGGATTTTAATAAAAAATTTGATTTTTTTGGTTTTTTTTTTTCAAAAAGTCCGTAACTCAAATCCCAAAGACTTGTGCACAAAGAGAAAGAACTATTTGCCCCTTAAAGAATCACTAGTTAAAAGTGTCATTTTTTGAAAAAAAAAAAGTAATTCACTAATTGGGCAAGTAATCCTCTATTTTGGATTAGAAGGAAAAGTGAGAATGAGAAAAGGTAGAAGTAAAGTTTGCCCCTTCGTGCCTTAAGGTGGGTTTTTCTGGAGGTCTCGTAATGGTTCTAAGGTTCATCTATCAGTGATACCTCGCATTAGGTGGCTTGTTCTAAAACTTCTAAAGGTCACTAGAGCCAAGATCCTATTCATGATGTTGATCACAAATAGTAAGAAGTATACTAAGTGTGAGCACCATGAATAAGTCGAACTCTAGCTGAGATTCTCACGGTAACCAGACAGGAAGTACATCCCAAATGGCTCCGCTATCAACCTCCCCTAATCTTAAGTTTTATTTGGGCCCGGGTATAGGGTCCCACTCAAAAGTGTGTGCAAATTGTGAGTGTAGTGTGTGAAAGAGGCATTCAATACCTGTACCTTACTCACCCTGTACATAGAACAAACACAGAACAACAAAATAAAGTCGACTACCCTAGGGTTCAACGATCACACAAGAACATAAATAATTGAATACAAACAAAACAGAAACTAAACACTGACAAGGGAATAAAATAAAGGAAGAAGTTAAATAATTAATATGCAAATTAAAACACGCACTATCAAATTGACTGGCTTGACTCTCTAAATGTCCCCAGCGGAGTCGCCATCTGTCGCGACCGGGATCACGGCGGCGCGGCCGACCCTCGAAACGGTTTTAAATTATAAACAGGGAGTCGCCACCAATATTTTTTAGGATAAAATAGTGGAAAAACCTTTTGTTAAAGCACTGGTTATAAAAATGAAATTCCATGATTCGGGAGTCTGATTACAGGTGAGGAAGGTATTAGCACCTCACAACTGTCCGTTAAAAACGGTTACCTCAATTTGATAGCGCGCATTATAATTAACCCGATAATTATTTTAACTTCTTCATAAAAAATAAAAATGTACGGAATGACAAAATAAACAAAAATATAAACAAAGATCAACACAAAATATTTACATGAGATTAACAGGACGTCTCGTCCAAATTAATCTCGCTCCGCCTTTTTAAAGAGATATTAAAAAAATTGAGATTAACAGGACGTCTCGTCCAAATTAATCTCGCTCCACCTTTTTGAAGAGATATTAAAAAAATTAAGATTAACAGGACGTTTCGTCCAAATTAATCTCGCTCCACCTTTTTAAAGAGATATCAAAAAAATGAGATTAACAGGACGTCTCGTCCAAATTAATCTCGCTCCGCCTTTCTGAAGAGATATTAAAAAAATGAGATTAACAGGACGTCTCGTCCAAATTAATCTCGCTCCACCTTTTGATGGCAAGACAAAAAGGAAACTCTAAAAATTAAATAAAGAAAGGTGGGCCCGACAGGAAATGTTTCCCGCTCCTACGTATTCTCGAGCTTTCGAGAAATCAGGGTCACGTAGTTCTTTAAGTGTTTGTTTTTTGTTTTTAGGGAAAGATTAGGAAGATATTGATGGGGATCATTTTTATGAAGAATCCATACAAGGCGAAGTGCTTCGCACGTGCACGGATCTTAAAAGGGTTGTGTAGACGGGAGTGCTCCCGTACGACACTATTTTTTTTACAAAATCACTTATTTTATTAGATCTACTTGTTAGGGAAAAGGATAAAATAAAAAAAATGACACACAGACAATCATAACCAACAAATAGCAAACTCACGGGAAAGTAAAAGACTAAAAGTAAAGGAGATAAAGAACAGAGTGGAACCGGTGTGAAGGGCACGGAACCGGTGTGGGGAAGTCAAGCACAGTGACGATGTCTGGCCGGTTTCAGACTTGCACGCTGACAGGAACAATGGACCGGAGTTAGACCCAAATCTTGAAAACTGAAGGACGCAACCGGTGTTGTGGGAAGTTGATCCGAGGTGAGTTGCTGGGTACGGTGCAAAGACGATGTGTAAGAGCAATGAAGACAGTAATAGGGCAAGGCAGCGAAGAACTAGAACGGGATGGATTCTGTGTGGAGACGGTGTGAGTACGGGGTAGGGGCGATGGACAGGGCAACAGCTTTGAGTACTCAGAATTCCCAAGCTTCCCAAAGCTGAGGGGTTTATATTGGTGATTATGACAGGTTATAGGCTTCCAGCGGAGGAGGATCTTCAGAAGGTCTTAAAGAAATTAAAGAGAATTTTGAGGAAAAAAAAAAAGAAGCTTCTTTGCGAATTCAGTCTCTCCCCCCAAACGTCCGCCCCCGTAGCTTCTTTGGCTGGGTCATTTATAGGGCCTTAAGGCCATGGGCTGAGGGTTTGGGACAGCCAGAATTCCCACTCACCCATACGCGTAGTGGTGTGCAAACCTGGCCATTAACTGTTCGTGGGGAGCAGGATTTTGGCATGGCATTTTTTAATTGTCCACTTCCGCCCCCCTGTCTGCCACTTTTGGGGAGTGCGATTCCAGATCATCGTGCATAAACTTCCGACCTCGTCCATCCGTTGTCAGATCTGTGACATCGGTTAGTGAAGATATCGGTTGGACGGAGTCTCCTTTGATCCGATGTGGCATCTCGGGAACCTTTTCCAATGTCCAACACCGGTTGAGCTTTTCAAAGTAATCACAGGGGCGGTATCCTCTTTCCTAGTCTGGGTCCACCACCAGCCGGTGTGCCTATTTTGTTCTGATCCCTTTCCTTGGGGCCGGAGTGGCCTGTTACTCCTCACGACATCGGTCCGGTGTTAACTTAGGCCTTGTCCGGTGTTGCCAGTTTCTTTAAGGCCGGGTCTAGTGTTATAACAATTTAGGCCGGACCGAAAGAGGTGTTCACAGAGGTCAAATATTGGGTATAGGGTTGCAAGTTTGCATTAGACAGACCCATTTTCTTGAAACACTCGTAAAAGATTACGTCACACAAACTCCGTATATCAACCAGGATCCCATGTATCATTTTGCTAACAATAAATGTTTCAATTACAATTCCATCATTTTCCCGGGGGATGGTTGGCCTGAAGTCATCGTCTAAAAGGATTATAGGTGGAGTTTGAACCCTACCTCGGTACAGCCTGTTATCAACTTTAGTTTGCACAGACATAATCATATTAAGTGATTCTTCCCGGCTAAGCTGGACACTCTGCCACCAACGAATCCTCATACTGTCATATTAATAACATTTTCCTCCATTTAGGTGGAGGCATCATTAACTCTTCATCCTCGTCAGTTATACTATCAACCACAATCTTTCCTTTCTCTAAGGCTAGCTTTTTGGAATTTCTTCCTTCCTTTGTTTTCGGAGTGTGCTCCTTTCTCCGGGGTTTAATTTTCTCTGGCTTGTCAAATGTTTGTTGCTAATAAAGATATTGTTTCAACTTCCCTTCACAGATTAACACCTCGATTGCATCCTTCAACCGCCTACACTCGTCGGTGTTGTGACTGGTCTGCTCGTGAAATTCACAATGCTTACTTGTATTTCCTAGGCGCTTCATGGGTGCTGGCTTTTTAACCCTATATACCATAAGTCCTGGTATTTCGATCCCTCGAAGTATTTGCTCGGGCCAGACTGTTAGGAGCGCATAATGCGTCAAATTAACACTTTTATGCTCTTTTTGCCATGGTGTTGGATCTCTATTATGACTTTTTAAGTCATGCTTTGAATCTCTCTGCTCTTGGGCTGATGCTTTGCTTTTTTTAGTAACGAGGTACATTTCTCTCCCGACATACTTTGCTGCCTTCCTCTGAAATTCCTCAAATGTTTGAGGGCTCCTTTGGCTAGAGACAAAACAAAAGGTGACTGCAGCTGTAAAGTTTCAATAGCTATGTGTAATTGGATAGGTTATGTCAACCTCGACACAAGAGTCGCTTCCTTATAAAACCTTTTTAAGAAGTCTCTTGAGCTTTTTGTCTTCTCCTTGCTTAATCTGAGCTAAGGTATGGGATGTCCTCGATACGTCTCGTGATATGATGAAATACTCCATAAACGTTTATGCCATATTCTCTCATAAATTAATTGACCTCGACGGAAGCCCCTTAAACCATCCCAGGGCATCTGCTAATAGAGTCCGGGGAAATATTATACACATTATGTCTTCTTCTACTCCTAGAAATAAGGACTCATTCGCGGTGCCGTCCAAGATCTGTCTCACTGGTATACTTCCCAATTGAGAGCGGTTGTGGTGCTTGCAAGTGCCTTGGTATTTGAACATTAATTAACCTCCTAATAAACAAAATATTGAACCGGTATTCTTCGCTACCTCCTTCTTGTTGCAAACCCATCATTTGTCCTTTGGGGTTTCCCATCCTAAACGTTGACTCCTGCTCTTCATAAGTTTGGATGTGTAAGTACTCCGGAGTTGGTGACGGTTCTACTTACTACATAGGGTTAGCAGTCACTGTCTCTCTAGCTTCCTCAACCCTTCTAAGTTCCTGCAATTCTACCTGAAGCTGCCTGATTAACTCATCTCTGGGATCAGGGCATGCTATTGCTATCATCCTTCCTTGGTTCTGATTGATTATTGAGGTTTCGATAATTCTTTAGGCGTATTCTAAAACTTGTGGTTCCACCTTTTAGACCAAACTTTGTACATGACCTTTTGGAGTGGGATTCCTTCTAGGTTGTTCCATAACTTGATATTTTTAAGGGATATGGGACTTAATTTATGGGTCCCACTGGGCCTGGGTGTGCCAATGTTCTGGCTGGTGTGCAGGGGGTAAAGTCTTCCTCTCACAACTGGTGTCGAACCTCGCAATCACTCAAGTATTACGCTGACTTAGTGAGAGTCCGATATTATAAAACACAGGTTTAGTGGGAACCTTGTGCCCTACAATCTTTGCTTGAATTATCCAAACTAAAGTGAACTGGACGAATTGGTGTTGTACCTACAAAAGAGACTCAGATGCTCAAATTAGTAAATAGTCATAACTAAGCAATAATGAGTTATTAGAGTGGAATTAATGAGTGTAATAAATCATGTGTGCTTGATAATGAATCCTTCTTATTTATAGATCTCATCGTGGTACAATTTGTGATTTGACTTCTGTCAGAACCGCAAGCTTGGTTTAGAAGCAAGTTGGCCACTTGCCTTTAACTGTGCGATCTGGTCCTTGTTTTCTTTACCTTTATTCGCTTTTGAGTTGCCCGAGGTTACCTACTCGTAGGGTCGGTATGGACACCAGATTAAGTTTAAATTTTATCTCTTGCATTTTTTTGTTGTTGTAAAAGGGGGAAGGTGTCATGTGTCCTACATCTTAGGTATGTGGTGTGGATCACAACACATAGCGTAAGATAAGACCACCTTGTTAAGAGTTAAACAAACTTAACTAAATTGACCAAACTGATCCAATAGTAAAAGTTAGTGGCCCAAACCTTAAACTTTTTTATAAGATGGTTATAATTTTACAATATTTTTTTATTTTTATATCACAATTAAAAAAAAACCTAACACATCCTCAATCTTAATAGACTTTTTTCTTTTAATTTTTTCCCCCTAAAACTGCATAACATTAGGTCACATACCAGCAACGTTTCTTACTTAAGTTTGATAAGATATTTTACGTGGAAAAAATCTTTATCCACTTATCATTTAAAAAAAAAATTGGAATAAGACTCTGAAAATTAAGTAAAAAAATGTCTTAGCACTTAAGTATACCATTAAAAGTTGGTAATAAGTCTTAAACTTTCTCTTTTACAGAATCCCTTTTAATGCATGCTTAACAAAACAAAATAACGCAGGTGTACTATTTTGGAGATGACTCGTGAACAAAAAAAAAAAAGATAATATATTTTTAATTATACATTTATTTCTAAAATCTTTTTGTTTCTAATCAGATTTGTAGAGGTAAATGTAACATTGTTAATAAAGAAACCTATCAAAGTTTTATCAAATAGGAACAAGCCCATAAATAATTAAGACAGGACAATCACTTATAAACATACCTTTTCGCTTAACCCTGCAGTTACTTTGTTGCCCTGCTGTTATTGTCATAACAAATTATCAAAGCAAATACAAAATCAAACAAATCTCAATAAATAAAAGCTGAAAAGTTTTAATGGGAATGAATTGACCATAGTATAAAATAACCGAGTTAAATTGAGTTTAATCAACTAAATTATTTAATTATCAATATGGATATAATATTGTTGTAGATATCTTTAAATCTCGTTTAACCATTTAATTAAAAATTTACTTCTGATTAATCTAAGTTGATAAACCCTAATTAACAACCCAACATCTCAAAATATAAAAATTTACAATTTGATAAATTCTTCTTCCTGAAAGCCATGATTACCAAATCAATCTAAATTAGTAAAGCCAAAACTTAACACAGTAATATCATTATCCATATTCCTTTATTTATTATAGTCAGTAAAAGAAAAAAAAGGGGAAAAAGAAAGGTCCCTCCCAACCCAACCCAAGTTTTTGTCTCATGTGAATTTTGAGTGAGCTAGATTTGCCGTTAGAAGGAACCACAAGAAAACAAAAAGATAATATTCAAATAAATAAATAAGAAGAAAAAAATGATTACAAAAATATTCAAAATCTGAGTCCCACACCACATAATATTCAATTCCGTTAGCAATTGAATTGAATTGAACTCAAATCTCATTCATTAATAAACAATAATAACACACACTGCACCAACACAACACAACAGCGACGCTGCCACACCATTCACCACCAGAACGATGTCGTTTCAATCGGAGAATCAGAACCAGAATCAAAACCCTAACCCTAACCCTAACCCTCCATTGAAGAAGAGAATCCCACGGTGGTCAGATTTCTGGGTGAAGCGCACGAAATCGAAACCCTTAGACGAAGTTGCGGTGGCGATGCATCTTCACGCGCTCTCGTCTCAAATTCCCAACGACAAATCCAACCCCTTACTCTCCAATTTCCCAATCACAGATCGAACCCTTCTCTTATCCGACGAGCTTCTCCTCAGAATCCTCTCCACAATCTCCGATTCTCTCCCTCAGAGAAACTCCAATTCCCTCGTTTGCAAACGCTGGCTCAATCTCCAAGGTCGATTGGTTCGTTCCCTCAGAATCCTCGATTGGAATTTCCTCTTATCCGGTAGGTTAATCCACCGTTTCCCCAACCTCAACCACCTTGATTTGGTCCCTGCTTCCCTAATTTCCCCTCGAAATTCCGGTATCTTATTGAGCAATCGCGTGCTGTCCATGCACCTCGATTCCGGGTCTTCCCCAAATTGGTGTTTTTGTGAAGAAAACATGCTCCCTGTTGAGGTTATCGATAATGGCCTCAGTGCCGTTGCAGTAGGTTGCCCCAATCTTCGCCGGCTTCATGTCGTCGGAGCCAGTGAATTGGGTTTGCTCAGTGTCGCTGAAGAGTGTCTCACGTTGCAGGAATTGGAGCTTCAGAAGTGCAGCGACGACGTACTCCGTGGGATCGCCGCCTGCGGCAACTTGCAGATCTTGAAGCTTGTTGGGAATGTTGATGGTTTCTACAATTCCCTGGTGTCGGATATTGGGTTGACAATCTTGGCTCAGGGTTGTAAGAGGCTTGTAAAGTTGGAGCTTAAGGGATGTGAAGGTAGCTTTGATGGAATTAAGGCCATTGGGAAATGCTGCCAAATGTTGGAGGAGTTGACCCTCTGTGATCATAGGATGGATGATGGCTGGCTCGCTGCACTCTCCTTTTGTGAGAATTTGAAGACTTTGAGGTTTCAGTCATGCAAGAGGATTGATCTGAATCCCGGGCTGGAAGAGTATTTGGGGTCTTGCCCTGCCCTTGAACGCTTGCACTTGCAGAAATGCCAGCTGCGGGATAAGAAGAGTGTCGCCGCGATGTTTTCTGTGTGCAGGACTGCCAGGGAGATCATCCTTCAGGATTGCTGGGGATTGGATAATGCCATGTTCGGTTTTGCGGTTAATTGCAGGTAAGGTCCTCTTTTGCAGCATGGTATTATCAATTAATGTTATTGGATTTGGATATGAACTCTGTTTTATGTTCTACTGTTATGCTTAAATATATGTAGTCATATAATGTGCATATGTTATGTGTACATAACAATTGTATCCTAGTATCGTATTCATATGCAGCTGACAATCTGGTCTGCAGGGCTGTAGGAAAATCTAAAAAGTTCGTAAAGTGCATATGAATTCTGGATTTAATGTGGTTGGAGTGGTTCTGTTCTGCAATGTTATTTTTAAAATGTGATCTTTGGAACTTATATGGTGTAACAAATTGATTGAGAACTTAAATGGATGTACTTGTAGGTTTCAAAATTGTAGTTTTGTTAATCTTCTACATTTTAGCTTTGCTATATTTAGTTGACTAGCTATGTGGAATTGTGGATTGTGGTGGAATTATTTGGGATTTTGTTTTTTTGTGTCTCTATTTATAGTTGTTGCTTTATTTCAGGCGGGTGAAATTGTTTTACTTGGAAGGATGCTCTTTGCTAACAACAGAAGGTTTGGAGTCTGTAATTCATTCATGGAAGGAGCTTCAGAGCCTTAGAGTAGAATCATGTAAGAATATAAAGGATAGTGAGATATCTCCAACTCTTGCAACCTTGTTTACCACTCTCAAGGAGTTGAAATGGCGACCAGATACCAAATCACTTCTTCCATCAAGTCTTGTGGGGATAAGCATGGGGAAGAAAGGTGGTAAATTTTTCAAAAGGACATAATACCCTGATTTGCCATGTACTTACATATAATAAATCTAGGCAATCAATCATTACTATCATCTAGAAACAGATTATTTTCACTGACATTAGTGAAAATTGTACCAATGTGTAATCACTTAAGGTTAACTTAGAGGTTGTTGATGGTGGGAATTTGTTCTTTGTTCTCTTCCGTCATACACCAAGGAAGAAGCCTAGAGATGTAATTATATATGTAAAAGTCTAACCCAGTTCACTCTGACACTGAAATTGGGTACCTTGTTCTCATGCATTTTTCTCTATGACAAAAGTGTAGTTAAAGTAACCATCCTACCGTTATATGTGGGCCTCTGGCGCTTGAAGACACTTTCATTTTTGCTTCTTATGACTGTTCACATGTCATGCTGCATTCAAAAGGTTATTGATGGCTCTATTTTGGGAGTCCCTGTTCCTTGTGCAATCATGCTGGTCCAAGTTGAATGATTGCATCATAAAACATTCTCGAAGGCTACCTTTTTTATTTGTAAGATCATTAAGTTAAACTTTTATTTAATCTAAAACTCTATGTGCAGGGGCCTTATGATGGCAATTTCTGTATTGTCACAATCATACTAGAAAAACCTCAACTTTCAGATCACAACCAAGGGAACAATTAATTCAATCAATTTTAACCAAATTTAAAATAATTTCTTTCTTCCTCAAAAAAATATGTTTGGTCATTATCTGTTTCTTGAATGATGGTTTACATATAAATAATCTTTCAATGTCGAATTTGGTTATTAAATTAGTTTAATAAAAGAAGCGTGCACAAGTCTTGGAAGAATTAAATCTCTATTGGCAATAAATCTATAGCAGCTTCGAAGTATTTTATTATCATACAAATTGAAAACGTCACAAATAATTCTTTTAGCGAAGGTGTTGAGGGTAACGGCTAACCACAAAATTGAGATGTTGATTTAGAGGTTCTAAAATATTATTAACGGTAATATTTTGGAATCACCGACAGTTAATTTAATAATATTTAAAATTTGTTCAAGGACATGCATGATGAGGATTTTCCTTTTTAAAGGCATATTTATATTTTCATTAACAATTATTTTAATATGTCCTGTCCTCTGTGATATCGACTCATATCCGATATATCTTATTCTCACAACTTGTACAACAATTCGTTATAAAACCATCCACACACAATAGTACCCACATGAAGCCCTCATACCGAAATTAGAATGATCCGGTGTCGAGTAGAGGCTACATGTGTGATGGGGGCAAAGACCTACAGATAAGGATGAGAATAAGCTGGGTCAAGTTGGACTTCAAGTTTGGTCTATTATTTAATTTTGAAGTCTAAGCTTGACTTGTAGTATCATATTTTCAGGTTTGACTTGGCCTATTTAAAAGTATAATTTATCCCTCTGTATCAAAGTCCGATTGAAGTTACTGTCAATGAAATGTAAACGAACATAAAGTAGATCAACGAGTCTATCCTAAACAAATCAATATGTCTTTAAAAGTCTAATAACTTAAATACAATATATATTTAATTATCAATTTTTATATTGAAAGTTATTCTAACGAAATTTGGTTTTCTACACTATGATTCATAGAAATTGTCATTTGTACTTTTAAATTATAATATGTCACAAATTATATTTCTTTAAAATTATATATAAGAGCTTAAAAGGTAGGTTTCGCAAGTTAGAAAGATTTTTTCAAATGCCTAAACTTGGCTTATTTCTTTAAATAGGTTTTTTGAAGAGCCTTAATTTGATCTTTATATTAAATAAGTCAAGTCAAATTAGGTCTTAAAAAGGCTTAATCACAGGTCTCCGATAGGTGTCTGACCTATTCTCATCCCTATCTACAGAGGTGCTCCGCTCTGTATGGAAACGTACCAACACAAGGTGTAATGAAGATGATCCTCATCCAACTCTTATAAATACCACTCATTTACTATAGTATGAGATATATTCACCAACTCACCATTGGAGCTCCGAAATTAATTATCTGGTACATACTTAAGCATCATGGTGTATTTACAAGTGATCTCACATTTCGTCCCACACTAAGAGATATCAGTGATTGTTGGACTTAATCACACCAAGACCTTGAATCCTCACTGGACTCAAGGAAATAATACCAAGTGTCTATCCTCCACCCTTGACAGAACACATCTAAATCTAAGTTTAATTATTTTTTAATGTAGAATCAAACTCATTCTGAATCTTGTCGTAACATCTTATTGTTAATTTACTTGCTCATTAAATAAAAATATGAAAATTTTTATATGTTTAATATTACTATTTAGCCAAAGTTCTTTTTAACCTATTTTTCTTTAAAGGAAGTTTTCATGAAAATTTATTTTTTATGAAGGAAAATTCAAAAAATAGCTTTTAATTTATTTGCTTCTGTTTTGTCTTGAATATAAATAAACAACTTGATCCGGTCTGGATACCGGCCCCCAATCTTGTGACGTCAGAATGGCCTCATATAAGGAAAACCGGTGTCCTGGTTTAACTTTACCACACCGGATATCCGATGTCTGGCCGTCCGTCCTCATCTCACGACTGCCCCACTTATTTTCTCTATAACGGATCTTTGTTCATTTTCACAGAACATTTACATAACTGTTGGCTTTTCAGTCACAGTAAGATAAGAGCCCCTAATAACTTATCAGCGAAGATACTGTATGTAGCAAAATATGTCACGTCAATGGCCTCAGAAAGCAAGTGGATGTGTCAGCAGATTATACAGAAAAGGTGATTATCCTCTCCTCTTCCTAGAGCATCGTACTCTGATAATTGACCTACCCTCCTGACACATTCTGAGTGTTGAGCCACCCTGATTGACATAATGTACACGTTATCAGAGCTAGGGGACCCACTTGTATCCAACGACTCATTTTCTCACGTACAACTATAAATAGCTCATTTCAATACACATGCAAGGTATCGTTGTTCTATCTCAAACTTTACTATTACTTCGCTTGAGCATTCACTGAGTTCTTACACTCTTCTAACTTGAGCGTCGGAGAATCTTCGCAGGTGGCACCACCTTTCGCCCCCCTGCAACGCGAAACGTTGGTGTGAAGGATCTCCAGGACAACAAGACCGGCCTCTCCCACTGAGAGACCGGATTAATACATCGGATACACACTGTTCCGGTGTGTAAACCCTAAAAACATCTATAATCTTGTGGCTGGTCCCACACCGGATCCTAGACCCCGGTCCAGACCAGTTCACAACTAATCTTATATACTTATGAAGAATATCCGTAAAAGTTGTTAACTTATCTAAAAAATAACTATTTTATTAATATTATTAAATATTTATTATATTTCTCAATAATACTCATAAACTCACGTACTGCTTAAAAAAATTAGTTAACTCAAAAATATCTATAGTAATATTTAATATACTATCAAGAGTATTTAAGGTAAGTTATAAGCAGCATTAGATTGATGTTAAAGAATAGTTTTTTTTTGTTTAATATTAAAAATGTATGTGGGGAAGTAAATGGGATAGCAATTTTACAGCTAATTAGAGTTTGTTTGGTAAAAAAAGATTATAGTTTATGACTTATGACTTATAACGTGTGATTTATAATTTTTTGAGTACTTTACAGTTTATAACCTTTTAAGGAGCTTATTGAAATACAACTATTTGGTAAAAATTGTATTAAATCACTTTAAATAATATATAATATTTTAATTATGTGAGAGATAAAAATTGTCATTAAGACATAGGCTTTTATGAGAGGTAAAAACGACAATTAAGTAATTAATGAGAGAGTTTATAGTTTTTGAAAAATCATAAACTTTCTCAAATAGCTTTTCAAAAATTGAGAACTTATAGCTTTATAAAAGAACTCGTGACTTTATTTTGATTTAACTACCTTTCAAGAACCACTTATCTTAGTTAGGTAATGCTTAGGACCTGGAATTGTAATTGCCTTTTCTAGTAACATAGGCTTAAGCCTCCTCTTTTAAAAAAATTTAATGATATTCAACGATAAGATAATTAATAAATAGAGATGTAAATAAGGTGAGTACTATAACACCCTAAATTTTAAAGAAAACAATTTATTGAATAATGATAATTAATTATTTATGGTCCAAAATTATGGGAGAATTAATTTGACACTAGAAGTGAATTATCGGTAAATTAAGAATTACCGAAACTGGGTAATTTAACAGATGATGTGGGACCTACTTAGTCGAATTAAATAATTGATGGGTCTAGAATGTTGAGAAAATTATTATGGTTACAATGGTATAGTTGGAATAATTTTCAGTGTTAGGGGAATAATTAATTGGACACGACGTATGATACAAAACGGGGAAAATACGAACCAAACAGGATTAAAAAGAAAATGTAAATTCCCTACTTCTCCCTTCACTCAACCGTAGCAATCCCCTCTCTTTTCTAACATCTTTTACCAATTGGACAATGGGGAATTATTACCCAATGGTAAAAGCAAGTTGAGGCACTCTTTTAACCATTGGACAATGTCTAATTTTGCTAAATTTCCTCCTTTTTCTCTTATTTTCAGTAGCTCTTCTCCACTCCCATTTCATCTTCATTTTTCTTCTTCTCTTCCTCCCTCCCATGGCAAAAACCGAACCACCACCTTCTTCTTCCATTTCTTGCCCAAAATTAAAAGCTAAGCATGAATTTATGAAGCATTTATGGGACATTGGAACAATGCTTGGGCCATCTTCTTCTTCCTCTCCCCCTATTTTGTTTTGGGCATTAGCATGGACTTGAGGTAAAGATTTCTTACCTCCTTATTATCTTATTTTTGGTTTTGTGATGTTGGGTTGGAAATGGTAATGTTAGAAACTTTGTATGATAATGGAGATGATGTAATCCCTAGGCTTGATGACTTATTCTTGATAATGATTTTGTGTTGTAAATAGATATGGGTTGTTGAGTCTATATGGATTCTTGGAAAATAGTGGATATTGAATGTTATTGAGTGATCTAGACAAAAAACCTTAAGTATGATAAATTGGGGGTTTTGGCTAAATAGTTGATTTTGATGATTTTGATTCCTTAGAATGATTTTATATGAGAAGATGAATGTTTGAAGCATCGGTGTTGATTCTTGAAGTTTGGGATATGAGAGCATATGGGTATGTATGTGATTAGAGGAATTGATTTTGATTGTTGATATTCATGATGGTGATGATAATGGTTGAAGACCATAGACCATTGATAGTGGGTTAGGGAGATGGATATTTGATTTGGTGAAGTCTTAGGCCTTAATATGTGCCATTTAGAAATTGTTGATTGATGATGGTCTTGAATGAAGCCAAGAGGCTTACAATGAATTTGAATGAATTATGATGATGAGTAGTAATCCATATGATGATTTGGAAGTCTCATGGATAAGGGCCATGGTATTTTTGTTGTTGGATTTGTTTAGCCCTTTAAGACCTAGAGAGTCTTGGTTTTGGGAAAGGAATTCCTGAAGCCTAACATAAGCATATGAATGGGAGTTTAGACAAGTCTAGAACTTGATAATGGGTTTTGAGAGATGATGTCTTATGATGGTAAATTAATAGCATGTATATATGTGTGTTTGTGATAGGATTGTGTTTCGGACAATGATGCGGAACGATCGAGGCAATCAGAGCGTTTAGATTGCGGTTCTTCTCTCGAGGTAAGAGAAGAGTTTGCATTTCAAATTGCATGAATGAATAATTGTTAATTATGTATATGTATGAACTCATGCTTTGCCTTGCCATGAATGTATTAAATGTTAAATTGATGAAGTGATGAATAATGGCTTGGCTTATGTTGAATGTTATGAAAATATATATATGATGTTGATGATAAGTGTTGGGATGTCCCCTTGTTGGACATGAATTATTGGAAATGAACATCTATGAATAGATAACTCACTTGAGGTGTGAAATAATGTTTATGATAATTATGCACAATGATACGTATGGCTATGATGAAAATTTATGTTAAATTTCCCTTATGTGATTAATGAATTAGAATTAGAAATGGATAGATATAACTTGTTGGTATAGGCCTAAGGATATGATTCCATCTAAGTATGATGTTGGGTTAGGCCAAATTTTACAAAGGATAGATAGTGCTATGTAACAATGAGTGAAAAACTTGAGTGTTGGTCATGAGATGATGATCTCGCTCAAGCGAGAGTCCCCTATATCAGTATTATGGCCTCTGGCCTAATTTCGCTTAGGCAAATATGAGTTTTGCTCAAGTGAGGCGCTTATAACATAAAGGAGTTAGCTACTGGACCAATCTCGCTCAGGCAAGAAGGAGTCTCGCTCAAGCGAGACATGTGTGGAATAAGAGGGATGCTTACTAGACGAATCTCGCTCAAGCGGGTGTGGCCGCGCTTGAGCGAGCGAGAGGAAAAATGGTTCCAGAGAGATCTTGCTTAAGCGAGTGGCATGGCAAATGGATTCTCGCTCAAGCGAGCCAGCCTTGAATGAGGCACTGGATGTTTTTCGCCCAAGCGAGTGTGAGTCGCTTGAGCGCGCACAAAGGTTTGATGCTGAGACCCCACTCGCTCAAGCGAGTGGCCAAGTGAAGGAAATTTCACTCAAGCGAGCGAGTGTGGAAACGTTACTGGAGGAATTTCGCTTACACGAGAAAGCTCGCCCAAGCAAGCTTTGCTGATCTCGCTCAAGCGAAGTTGAATCTCGCTTGAGTGAGTTTTCCCAGAATTGGATTTATTCTATTTTCTTTATTGTGGGCTTATGTTGGCCCCTTTCCCTTACATCGTGAGATTGTTGAGGGAATGTATGAGGGCAATATAATGATGATATAACATGGTGGTGATTGGGATTGATTGGTATATTTGGGATTAATTGTTTATGATATATTTACCACCTAAAATGGAATAATGAAAGGATGATGATGAGAATATGATGGTGGGGTTATGAGATATACCCTTGAGTGATTCTGAAACCAACGAAAGAGTAATTGAATGACATAGTATGTATTGTAAATTGATAAATTGGAGAAAATACGATGTTGATTGATGAGAGATGATGAAGTTAATCTCTTTCTTGCATAAGGACAATGTCTATTGAGTTTGATAGTTGTTATTGATGATTTGTTGTATACCATTGTGTGATACAAGTGAGATCTTATGTGTGTGGTTTGAATTATATTAATGAATTATTATGAATACCACACCAATATGTGTATATATATATATATGAGACAATGGCGATGAATAATAAGATGAAAATCCACTAAATGAATGTGTGGTAATATTGATGAATATTATGTAATGTTGTAATGCTATTGTGGTTGATTGTAAGTATTGACTTACATGAATGATATGAAATATATGTGAAATATGTTGAGATGATAATACCACATATAAAACTTGAAAACAATGGCCAAAACCAATACTGATAAAATCCACTAAGGTGTGTATGATGGTGTTGGTGATTAATATGATAATGTTTGATGAGTGGCATTTAGGATGCACAGTGTGAGAAATGCATTTGATTTGCATTGCATTGCATCCATGACATATCATACGCTGCCGGTGTTAAAATATTAGGGGATTCCCCTGGTTGGCCCAGTGGGAGGGCGGCTCAGTGCACGAGCATTTCTGTTGTTTCCCTTGTGACTCGGTGTGTAAGTCACGAAGCTGCCCATGTTGTGCTATGGGGAGCCACATGTGGTTGACCCTTGTAGGGGGTGGCTATTGATGAGCAGGTGTCCCCAGTGGTCCTATGTATCACAGCTGCCATGTTATGAATCACGGTTGGCTCGTAACACCATATATTGATTATGTTATTTACCACGGTCATGGTGAAAATGACCAGGTGTTGCAAAATGGGCGATGTGGTTTGGTACCAGTAAAAATTGGTGATTATGCATGCATTATGAGATATGTGTACACATTTTACTACTGCAGTATGTAACATCCCTGTTTTTAGTAGCAGTCTTATTTTGTAAATTATGAAGTATGGAAGGTCTGTAAGTGTTAATAAGTGAATAAAATACCATGAGGATAGTCTGTAATATCCCAAAAATTTCATTTTTGTGTAAAATCATGGAATTTATATAGACCATTAATGATATTACCCATTTTTCGAGTGAAACATGTCTTGGATAAGACTGTCCGAGTGAAGAAAGGGATCTGTTCCGAGTGACCAAGAGAAATTCCGAGTGAAGGTTGAAATTCCGAGTGAAGGTTATGTTTTCCGAGTAAGACATGACCGAGGAAACCCATTCCGAGTGAAGTCCTGGCCTCGGAGACAATTCTGAGTGAAGTGTGTTCGAGAGAACCACTTCTGGGTGAAAGGTCCGAGTGACCCGTCTTTGAATGACTCGTTTCCGAGTCAAACATCTCCGAGTGACTCGTTTCCGAGTCAAAACCTTCGAATGACTCGTTTCCGAGTCAAATGTCCTCAAATAACTCGTTTCTGAGTCAAACGCCTCTGAGTGACTCGTTTCCGAGTCAAACATCTTCAAATGACTCATTTCCGAGTCAAACATCGTCAAGTGCCTCATTTCCGAATGAAACTTCTCTGAGTGCAACGTTTCCGAGAGAAGTACATCCAACCGAAGGAAAATTCATTTCCGAGTAATAAATATCCGAGTGGGTTATCTCCGAGATGAGTGTAACTTTCCTGACACCGACTGAAATATATACCAAGTGAGTCATTTCAGGTGAGGTACTTCTGGAAACAGATAAGGGTTGACTCCGAATGACCTCAGTTGTAACATTTCCGAGTGACAAATTCCGAATGACCTTCGGTCATATGAATTCCGCATTATGCACTTCCCGAGAGAAGTATTTTCGAGTGAAGAAAGATCCTTAAGTACTTTCGGGCAGAAGTATATCCGACTGGATAGCTTCCGAGTGAACCAATTCCGAACAAAAGTGGCTGACTGAGAACATTTTTAGACGGATATATATATATCCGAGTGAGATATTTTCTGAGTGAGTCCGAGTGAGGAAATTCTGACTGAGTCTCCTCTAGAGAAGGAAAAGTCGACCGAGTGTTTCAAGCAGAAACACTTTCGAGTGAAATCCCTTCTGAGTGAAGCTATGCTGAACGAGACTCTGATGGAACTCTTGGAAACAATTAGCTGACCAACGTCAGAATGGAAAGGGGACTTGATCAATGGAGACCAGTTTATACACTCACCAGCTAGAACCTAACCGACTTATGGGATCCATTAACGTGATGTCCATTCCTAATGGCCAAATGGGCCGTTCCATTATCAGAATTGCACCTTTTTACTCCAATCATAGCACCTTTTATATATTTTAATATATATTCACTTCAATCATACTAACTCTTGTACGTAGGCGGCAGAAATGGTCAATTACAGCTCTCTTTTTATCCAAAAATCTCCATTATTCCCATAATTAACGCACCTAATCTTCAATCACGAAAAAGCTTGTCCCTCACTTGTCTTTTGCATTATTAAATTGATACCACAACTCATTTCCAAGTCTAAACTCTCAGAACCAACGAAAATCAGCAAAAACTCTCTCTTTCTTATTTTTTCTCTACGTACAAGTCTCTTTCTCTCTTATTTTTCTTTTCTCGTCACTGTGAGCTGAAGCAAGGGAAATAACAGAACGTCCTCAACTCCATTAAGGTTAGGGGGGTATATTCTCTGGTATTTTGGGGGGGGGGGGGAATCGAGTGTTTGGAAAGGGCTAAGGTACTTCTGGTCCTCACCTTTCCAGGACAGGTTCAGGAATTGCTGTTAAATTAAATGTTTTAATGTTTATATATTTGTTTTATATATATTTATTGATATGTATATGATTAATTAGCTGTGTTGATTATTATTAACCATGATGAATTAAATGATATGATCGGTATTGAATTATGAAAATATTAAGAACCATGGGTGTCTATGAGAATTCCAGTGAGGAAGTTTTGAAAAATGAGATGAACGTGGGAATAATGAGGAAGGGTTACCATTTATGTCACTGTTATTATTATTATGATTATGATTATGATGATGATGATTATTATTATTATTATTATTATTATTATTATTATTATTATTATTATTATTATTGTTATTATTATCATTATCATTATGATTCTTATTTCTATTATTATTATTATTATTATTATTATTGTTACTAATATTATTATTGATTATTTATGAACAATGAAATAAGGAACTTATAATTATGAATATGATTTATTATTATCATTATCATTATTCTAGTTCTTATTATTATTATTATTATTATTATTATTATTATTATTATTATTATTATTATTATTGCTGTTATTATTATTATTATTATTATTATTATTATTATTGCTGTTATTATTATTATTATTATTATCATTATTACTATTATTATTATTAATATTATTGTTATTCTTATTACTATTATTATTAACTATTATTATTGTTACTGATATTATTATTGTTTAATTATGATTAATGAAAGAAGAGATATATTACTTACTCTTTAAACAAAGCATTATTTTGGCTAAAATATAACCGATATATTTTCTAGAATAATAATAAAAATGACTTACAACGTCTGAAAAATCGATGGGACCCAAAAACTTGAGAATAAATATTATGAGACTGGAAACACATAGATACCCAAGGATCAAATGATAAAAATAATGCATTTCGCATCATGAAAATATTTTTGAAGGAGTAAAACTAGAGCATACACCTGGTACGCTGGAGGACATTCACGTTCGATCTCTGAGGAGAATCTTGGGAGTACAACCGGAACAGAAACCCAATGGCATCAGAGTCGCGCCTGGAGCCGGGTCAGACGATGCAATTCTGGTGTACTTTGACTAAATGACGAAGTATAACTATGATCGTGTAGAGCCAAGTCCCAAGATAATATATAATGATGAGAACCTGTGAGTTCATTCGTACCTTATGATGATTGAATAATGAATGGGGGACTTAGTGAGCTCCGATCGCTCTAGAATGGAAACATTGTGCCCAAGAGGCAACTTGAGCAGGACGACTACCAAAGAATAAGATAATGGTGATGATGGACTGATTTATTGGGCCCACATGCATCATGAGACTTAACTAAAGATAAATTATAATAAACCAACCTCATGTATTCCATGATAACATCCTTGATTGTTATATTTGTAAATATGTTAATTGTATGATTTATGTTATATTATCTGTTGTCTGGATATGTCCGCACTGGGAACCTTCAGGGTCTGGGGTTTATACTCACCCTTTCTGTTGATTAATAACAGAGGAGCTAGGAAACCAAGAACAAGAATACGGAGAACAGCAATATGCTGAACCAACTGGGAGCCCTCATTAAATGAAGATATATGTAGTTGAATATTTATGAATAATAAGACAATGGATGATTGTATAAATATTTAAGGGTGCCTGCATGCCCCATTGTGTTGAGAGTATAATTACTTATAGTTTGTGAATGACTATGTGAATTATCTATTATTTACTTCCACTGATCTGCCATTATATTTTAAAAAATATATATATTTACTTTTTTTGAAAACTGTTAACACTCTTAGTTAAATAGGATGATCCTACAGAAAGGTCTATCTTATTTAACCGTGGGTGTTACACAGTAAGGGCATGGTATGTGATCATGTTTGACCCACACTTAGTGTTTATTCCCATAGTCAGATCCGCATTTGTTGTCTATTCCATTGTGCATATGCATTAGCCATAAGAACATTTGCATATAGCATGGAGATATGTCAGATGATGATAATGATTGAGATTGTGGTATGGTGTTGATGAGATGGGTAATTGAATACCTAAAAGACCACATAAAATTGAAAAAAGACATGAATACGGTGACACCTAGGACCTAAATTACAAATTCTAATTAATTAACCCAAATTTTTGAAATAAATTTTTCGCGTTTAAAGAATCATTTTGAAATTCGTAATTTAAATTCTGAGGTCACGTAAAAATTGATAAATGTGGAATATTATCATGCATACTAGTCGTAAACGAATAAAACATAATACATTTACATAGCGGAAATGATAAATAAGATTGCAGTACGAGGTACATAATATTATTACAACACATTAAATCTCAAATTAAATCAAAGTCCAAGCAATAAAATATAAAAAACTTTATTAATTGCACCACTCGTCATTCTGTGAAGTGTGCACTGTAAAAATAATGTAAGAGTGAGATAAAATATAGAATAAATATAAAATAAGTAAAATTGCACAAACACAATCAACAAACAATTATGATATGATGAATATGCCAAACAAGGTCATTTACATTTACTAATCTTTAATTTAGTTAAATGATGTCATGCTGGATCCATTTTGATTTAGTGGGAATACTGCAGTAAAAAGTCTCATAGAGACTCAAGTAAGACTTAGCATAATGCCACGAATCTCTACCCTTCGTAGCGCTCAAGTACCAAAGTACACAAGTAGGACTTAGCATATACCATGAATCCCTACTGATCCGGTCCTAACACCGGCCCCCAAGAGCATGGCTTCAATGCCTTGCCAGATCAGCATTTGGAATAAAGAGAAGTACTCTTCAAATACACTACAAATACTATACGGAGTGCATACCGCCAGGGCAAGTAACACCGCCAAGGTTCATGACTCCGCCCAGGCACGTTACCCCGCCAAGGAATGCAACTCCGTCCAGGCATGTTACTCCGTCAAGGAATGTAACCTCGCCAAAGTTGTTACTCCGCCAAGCCATAGGCTCAACTCAGGCGGAATACTGAATTTCCCACACTGCGTAGCGAGCCCATACTCACAACCCCGGCACGAGATTGACTCTGTCTTGAGAGGTTAATAATGGGAATCACGCTGTCACGCATAAAGGGAAATAACAATAAAATATTAAAGCACTAACGCTTTCCAGACAAGTTGTGATACCTACTACAATAATGGTGCTAGTAAACGGCGCAGGGACCCACTACCTTTTCAGCATTATGCCTGGAGACAAGGAGCGGGTCCTACCAATAATGCAGCACCCGTGACAGGTATATAAACCTCTCTTGAAAAGGTATAAGGGGGCAGATTCCCATTCTCTGAACCTTACACTCTATTACTTGCATAATCTTCTCTGATTATCTTTCTAAGTCTCTAAGTATTCTGAGATACTGACTTGAGCGTCGGAGAACGATTGCAGGTACCACCCCCAATTGGGTCAAGGCAAATCAGATCCCGTCAGGCGGACTGTGACACCGCCCCGCAGTACATTACACTCCGCCTCAACATACGAAGACTCTTTGTATTTACATTTATACATATATTGCTTTGTATCAAAACACACTTATATGTATATTTTGAGTTGTTCTATAAGCACACTTCTACACCCCCTGTAAAGAACAGTTCATTGGCACGCCCAGTGGGACCTGTAAACTAGGTAATCCCACAATCTTGATCAATCTTCATCATCAATGGAGGGACAAGGACCAGAGATGCAGAACGAGGATTCTCCTCCACGCAATCCCAGACGCCTTAACTTCGATGATGGTGCTAAGAAAAAAGCAACGCAGGCTGATTCTCCAGATCCGAGAGATGACATGATTCGAATCTTGAGAGAAGAACTTGCAGAACTTCGTCGTGAAAAAGCAAACCCAGCGCATGAGAAAGCTGGTCCCGCAAGACAACCACATCATGAATCACACATGCAGGAGGAATCAAGTACTCCTCACTACTCTCGTATTCCTACGTACATGGAGGAGCAACGAAGCCTCCCACTGGTAAATGCTCAGCATCAGGAAGGAAGGAGAGCAGGCTCAAACGCTTCCCCCTCAGGATATAAGATGAGTATCCCATTTTCCAAAAGGCTCATGAATGTACATGTACCCAGACACTTGCAAACCATGCAGCCCATTTCTATAGGGAAATATACTGGGGAAACAGATCCCTCTAAGCATTTAGATGCTTATATCTATGAGGCCATGTTTCTAGGAGCTGAGGAGGACATCATGTGCAGAATGTTTCCCAGAACTCTTACAGGTGAAGCTCTTAGCTGGTTCAAGAGCTTACCTTCAGGTTCCATTGATTCGTGGGAGGAGCTGGCCTCAGCTTTTGGAAGCCACTTCGTGATCTCCAGGGATGCACCCAGAACCTCTCATACCTTGGCTCAGATCAAACAAGGCGACAAAGAATCTCTGAAGGATTTCCTTAAGAGATTTTATAAAGAGGCGGCCATGGTCCCTGATCTGACTGAGGCAATCCAGTTGCATATTCTCATAGAAGCTATGCAACCAAAGTCACCTTTCGCTTTGTCTTTGGCAAAGGGACCTCCAACTACGATGGAGGAATTTCGCAGGAAGGCATCTAAGTACGTGGGTATTGAGATGCATCTGGAAGCCACTGCATCTCGCAGTAAACCACTCCCTACAACTCCATCCCAAGACAAAGGGAAAGATAAATTGTTGAAGAATGACAAATCCAACCAAAGAGACAAAGTAGGGAACCAACCTTTTAAACAGCAAGACAGACGCGTGTTCAATTTTGCTCACTATGCACCACTGAACACAACCTGCGAGCAAATCTTGCGTGAGATAGGATGGACCACCCTCAATGTTTATGGAATTCAACGTCCACCCCCAATCAGGCGCGGTGGAAACCCAAGGAAATATTGTGAATTCCATGAATCAGTTGGCCACACCACGGAAGAATGCAAGCAACTCAAAAATACTATTGAGGTGCTCATTCGAGAAGGTAAACTGAAACATTACCTGTTCAAAGGCAAATCTCATGATGAGCCTGAGAAGTTTGAAAAGCGACATCGTGATCGCTCTCCGGATCCTGATAGTACTCGGGAACCAAAGCGTACGGCGGTGTCAGAGAAACAAAAAGGTATTGTTTTGGAGTCCGCCCAACGAGAACCGAGCCCTGAACCTAGGTCGCGAGGTAAAAGGCAGGTGGTGGACATGATTGCTGGAGGCTTCGCAGGAGGCGGACCCTCAAACAACGCCCGGAAAAATCATCATCGTATGATCTTATCTGTGCAGGGCAAGAACAAAGAATATCGCCCATTCAGGGACGGAGTTCAGACTCCGCCTATAACTTTCACAGATGATGATTTTGGCCCAACCATCCCTGAGGGAGATGATGCAGTAGTGATCATTGCGGTGATCGCTAATATGGATGTAAAACGCATCCTAGTTGACCAGGGAAGTTCCTGCGACGTTATTTTTTATGACTGTTTTAAACGCATGGGACTGACTGACGCTGATTTGCAGCCTTACACACAGGACCTCACAGCCTTTAATGGCGCCAAACAGCCTACTAAAGGCTACTTGGACGCAAGGATTACCTTCGATGGTGAACCTGGAGCAAGGACTGTGAAATCCAGGGTCCTCGTCATTGATGTTAAATCCCCATACAATGGCATCATTGGGCGGCCTACTCTGAATGCCATGGAGGCCATCGTTTCAACCCCCCACTTGTTAATCAAGTTCATTGATAAAGATAATCAAGTCTCATCCGTCAGGGGTGACCAGGAGATGGCTCGTTACTGTTACAATTTAAGTCTTAACACGGTGAAGCTTGAAACCATGTCTAAGAAAAGGAAATTGAATGAAGGAAACAGTGCGGCGGCATCCGTCAACTTGGTGGATCTTGATCCCAGGGCGGAGTCTTCTATAGACCCACTGAACCCTTTGAAACCAACTCCTGAAGGTGGCTCCAAGTCTATTGTTTTGGGCAGCACCCCGGAGCAAATAACTAACATTAATGACAAGCTGGAGCCTAACATGGAAGCGAGACTGATTGCACTCCTCCATGAATATAAGGAAATTTTTGCCTGGACAGCCGCAGACATGCCTGGTATGGATCCTAACTTCTGTTGCCACCGCCTGGCGGTGTATCCTGAAACTAAGCCAGTGGCACAAAAAAAACGGCGTATGGGTCCTGCTAAGCAAAATGCTGCTTGCGAACAAACCGAAGAACTCCTTAAGGCGGGGTTCATCAGGGAACTCCGTTACTCTTCTTGGCTGTCCAACGTGGTTATGGTGCAGAAAGCCAATGGCAAATGGCGCATGTGCATAGACTACGTTGATTTGAATAAATGTTGTCCCAAAGATCCTTATCCTCTCCCCAACATTGACAGGCTGGTTGACGATTCATCAGGATACAAGTATCTATCCTTCATGGATGCTTACTCCGGATACAACCAAATTCCAATGTGCGAGGATGATCAGGAGAAAACAGCATTTATCAACGACAGAGGGGTCTTTTGCTACAATGTCATGCCATTTGGGCTGAAGAACGCTGGGGCCACCTACCAGCGCATGATCAACAAAGTCTTTGAGGGCATGCACACAAAGCTGGTGGAGGTTTATATTGATGATATCATCGCCAAGACTCCTGAAGGAGGAGACCATGTTGAAGACCTACGCCTCATTTTTCAACGCCTACGGCAATACAACATGAGACTCAACCCACTAAAATGTACATTTGCTGTGCCTGGGGGAAGATTTTTGGGTTTCATGTTAACGCAAAGAGGCATAGAAGCTAATCCTGACAAGTGTCGTGTGATACAAGAGTTGCAGAGCCCCAAAACATTGAAAGAGGTACAATCCCTCAATGGCAAAATCGCAGCTCTAGCACGATTCATGCCAAAAATGGCTCATCGCTCTCTCCCCTTGTACAAGATGCTGAAGAAGGATAAAAAATTCAATTGGGGCCCAGAGCAAGAGGCGGCCTTCCAGAGCTTGAAAAATGTCTTAGCCAGCCCTCCAATCCTGGTAAAACCAAGCCCAGGTGAGCAACTCATCGTTTATTTGTCTGTTTCAGATGAAGCGCTGGCAGTGGCACTGATCAAAGAAACAGTCGAAGGCCAACGACCGGTATACTTCACTGGTAAAACATTGCATGGTGCGGAGTGCCGTTATCAGAAGATTGAAAAGGCAGCACTTGCAGTTGTTTGGGCCTCACGACGTCTAAGACCATATTTCCATGCACATCCCATCCTGATTCGCACAGACTTGCCACTCCGTACTATATTGTTCAAGCCAGACTTGGCAGGAAGGATGATCAAATGGGCCATAGAGCTCTCTGAATTCGACATATCCTACGAACCAAGAACTGCTATTAAGGCACAAGTCCTAGCAGATTTCGTAGTTGAATTAACAGGCTCTAACCCAGATGCAGATCATTCACACTGGACAGTATACGTCGATGGGTCTTCAAACAGCAAAGGATGTGGGGCAGGAATCGTTATAGAAAGTGATGACGGGGTACATCTTGAAATTTCATTGCACTTTACCTTCACTACGTCTAACAATCAGGCGGAGTATGAAGCCTGTTTAGCCGGACTCAGAGCAGCACAAGATATTGGGGCGAAAACTGTCACCCTATGCAGTGATTCTCAACTAGTCATCTCACAAATTCTTGGTGAGTATCAGGCTAAAGAACCTCTACTGCAACAATATCTGGACTGCGTCAATGAGCTGAAACAGCGCTTCGATGAAGTAACTTTCAAGCATGTACCTCGCGAAGAAAATACGCGAGCTGATATCCTGTCCAGGTTAGCCAGCACAAAGAAGGCGGGGTGTACAACCACGGTTGTACAGAGTACTTTGGCCGAGCCAAGTATATCCCTTCCCTCTTCAATTCATATGATTAAAAGCCGCCCCGTTGATGATAACTCCTGGGTAACACCAATAGTTCGTTATCTTGTTAATGGACAATTACCCACGGATGATCTTGAGCGAAAGAAGCTAAGGAGGGAGGCACCCTATTATACGCTCCTAGATGGGCAGCTATACCGCCGAGGAATTTCTGTCCCATATTTAATTTGCATAAATGAAAACGAGGTGCAAGCTGTTTTGGAAGAAGTCCATGAAGGGCAGTGTGGACATCATCCAGGGGCACGAAGTCTAGTGAGAAAGATCCTCAGGGCGGGGTATTGGTGGCCCACTATGAAGCAAGACACCGCCTCATATGTTCAAAAATGCGATCAATGTCAACGATTCGCGAATTTTCACCATACTCCAGCTGAGGAAATGTCATCATCAATAACGCCCTGGCCTTTCTATCAATGGGGTATGGATATTCTAGGTCCATTCCCAACTGCTCCCGGTGGTATCAAATACTTGATAGTTGGTGTTGATTATTTCACCAAATGGATTGAGGCAGAGGCAGTGGTGTACATAACGTCAGCCAGGACTCGAAGATTCGTCTATGAGAATATCATTGCACGTTTCGGAGTCCCTGAACGCATAGTCACTGATAATGGCACCCAGTTCACAGATCGCAAGTTCACTGAACTCTTAGAAAATCTCAGCATCACGCAGATTTTCTCTTCTGTAGAACACCCTCAAACCAATGGACAAGCAGAGGTCGCCAACAGAGAAATCTTGAAGGGCCTCAAAAAACGCCTTGGTGAGGCAAAGGGAGACTGGGCAAATCAATTATGCCACGTTTTATGGGCATATAGAACCACCCCACACTCCACTACGAATGAATCTCCATATCGGCTGACATATGGAGTCGAGGCAGTCATTCCCATTGAATTAACAGCCCCTTCAGCTCGAGTCCTCTATTTCAATGAGGAGGCCAACCAACAGAACCTCGCACACGAATTGGAGGTTTTGGCGGAGTTAAGAGAGGAAGCCTTTGTGAGAGATCAAGCTGTCAAAGCAAAGGCCGCCAAACGGTATAACGCACGCATGTGTGAACGCCGTTTCCAAGAGGGAGATTTGGTCCTGAGAAGGGCCAACATTGGCAACAAATTTGCGCACCAAGGCAAGTTGGCACCAAATTGGGAAGGTCCATACCGAGTCACCGAGGTCTTGGGCAAAGGTACATACCGCCTAGAGAACTTGGATGGCACTCCGGTCAGAAATAAATGGAATATTTTGAATTTACGCATATATTACAGTTAGTTGGGTAATACGGTATCATCTTTTCTTCCTAACTCAAGGATCCTCCTCTGTATGCTTTCCTTGAAAAGGTTTCGAAAAGATATCTCCCAACTCAATCTTTTATGTAATTCCATTCTCAATGAAATGCCTTCCTGCATTTAATCTTCACTCTAACTCTGAATTGATTATCCATGGCAGAATTTATTCCCATGCAGATAAAACGACTCTAAAATTGAAGCACAAACGCATAACTCTTTATTCCATAAAGATCAACCAACATGCAACGCCGCTTCACAAACGGAGTCAACAAAAACTCCTTGGGAGATTGGTGTCTCAGCTATATGCTGCACCATACCGACCCTAAGGTACAGAAAACTCCTTGGGGGGAAAGGATTGGTGCCTCAGCTATATGCTGCACCATACCGACCCTAAGGTACAGAAAACTCCTTGGGGGGAAAGGATTGGTGTCTCAGCTATATGCTGCACCATACCGACCCTAAGGTACAGAAAACTCCTTGGGGGGAAAGGATTGGTGTCTCAGCTATATGCTGCACCATACCGACTCCAAGGTCCCGCAGGCCGCCTATGGAAAGAACTAGTGTCACAGCTATATGCTGCACTAATTCGCCCCCAAGGTCCTGCAGACTTCTTGTGGGAAGAGCTGGTGTCTCAGCTATATGCTGCACCACGCTAACCCCAACCAATTTCTTGCAGGATGAACTGGTGTCTCAGCTATATGCTGCACCACGCTAACCCCAACCAATTTCTTGCAGGATGAACTGGTGTCACAGCTATATGCTGCACCATACCGCCTCGAAGGTTTAACCAAATTCTTGCAGGACGAATTGGTGTCACAGCTATACGCTGCACCATACCGCCTCGAAGGTTTAACCAATTTCTTGCAGGATAAATTGGTGTCGCAGCTATATGCTGCACCATAGCAATCCTCACTTCGATGATTTTCATTCAATCAGGAGTTGCACTCCAATCAAAATGCAAAAGGATGAACATTCCATCCAAAACTTGACTCTGCCTAACTCCCAATGTTTACGGAGTACATGAGAAACAAACTCAAGCACTACCCAACAAGTTCAAGTAAGTTCAATACTTGTAAAATTGTGCTTCATTGAAATTCCTAAGAGGCTACTCCGCCTCCTTACGGAATACAACTTCATTGAAATTCCTAAGAGGCTACTCCGCCTCCTTACGGAATACAACTTCATTGAAATTCCTAAGAGGCTACTCCGCCTCCTTACGGAATACAACTTCATTGAAATTCCTAAGAGGCTACTCCGCCTCCTTACGGAATACAACTTCATTGAAATTCCTAAGAAGCCACTCCGCCTTCTTACGGAATCCAATTCCTTTTAAATTCCTAAGAGGCGACTCCGCCTTCTTACGGAATCTAACCTCATTGAAATTCCTAAGAAGCCACTCCGCCTTCTTACGGAATCCAATTCCTTTTAAATTCCTAAGAGGCGACTCCGCCTTCTTACGGAATCTAACCTCATTGAAATTCCTAAGAAGCCACTCCGCCTTCTTACGGAATCCAATTCCTTTTAAATTCCTAAGAGGCTACTACGCCTCACTATTAAAATCATTTCAATGAAATTCCCACGAGGTTACTACGCCTCACTATTGAAATTACTTCAGTTAAATTCTCAAAAAGGCCATTCCGCCTCGTTATACTTAGTCATATTTCATTAAGTCCTCAGATAAATATTCCGCCTTCTCAATATCATTATACAAGGCATAAATACGACGGACTTAAACACTACATCTATGAACAAGTATACATTTGCAGGAAATATACTTTATTAATATTGTCAAGGATTGATAAAAGTCCAGAGCCTATCCTGGAACAAGGCAATATTAACAAAATTCAAAAAATAAAAGCTGGCGAAAGGTCTCAGGAGCTGGTCTTTAAGGGTTGGACGGCGTCCCTTCTTGTTGGACAGAGGTGGCCTGACCTTCACCAGGTTTGCTTAAACTTTGAGAGGGAGGCAAGTCCGCCAGAACATATTCGTCATTGGGCGCAGGAGCATGACCCCCTTGAACAGGCACCATCAATTCTCCATTGATGAATTCATAATAAGGATGAATGCCTGTGGTGATTAGAGCAACACCTGGATTGCGGTAACGGAGTTGACGAACAGCCATGCTGAAAGCATCATCAATCGCTGCCTCAGCCGCATCCAGCGTGGATTGTAAATCCTTGTCAAGCTTTTCATTGACGGCCTCAGAGGTAGCTTTTTCAGCTTGCAACACTTCAACCTGTTTTTCAAGGTTAGTGTACGCAGTAGCTGCTTGGTCTAACTCCGCCACCCAGGTATCTTCAGCAGTGGCCTTATCAAGTTCAAGAAAAATCAACCTCTGCTGGAGCTCACTTGCATCCTCGCCCAACTTTTGCTTCTGTTGAATTAAGTCTGAGATCTGTTGTTTTAGCAGATTATTGTCAGCCCTCACCTGGGTCAGGCCATTCACCTCCTCGCCCAGTTTTTTGTTTTGCTCTTTTAAGCCGGAGACCTGCTTCTCCAGCAAAGCGTTATCAGCTCTCACCCGAGCCAGCTCCTCCTCCAGCTTCTTGGTGTTAGCATCGGCGGTGTCAAGATGTTTATCCTTCGCCTTGATCACCTCCGACAGCTGCTCATTGTCATGTTCCAAGCTACGAATCTTTTCCACAGACTCGTGATAAGACGCCTGGAACATGTTGGCCTCGGCAGCAACGTCAGCTATCCGAGGGACAGAGGCCAGGAAACCATCTATCTCTGCAAGGTGCCACCTCGCAGCTGCTGCTCCCTCCGGAATCTCGTCAAAGTCGATGTCGGGGCGGAGGATGTATTCTGGATCACGCCTCTCTGCTTGGCGGGATCCTATATTCGTGAAGTACAGAAAGGGATTCAAGCGAGACCCCGCCTCAGGCAAAGAGACCAACCGCCTGGATGATTCCCCTGGCACATCAATCGGGAAAACTGCTGTACCTCGAGTGGTCAAACTCAGGGCGGGATCCTCAGACGGGCGGACTGGGGAAATTTGAATTCTCTCTGTCTCGTCCCCCATACCTTGGTCAGAAGTAGCTTGGAATCCCTCCGCTTGCTCCCCCCCGACATCTTCTTCGAGAATGCCTTCAGCTCCGCCCGTAGCAGCAGAAGTACCCACAACAGGTACTTCCGGAGTCTCCTCCAAATCAATGGCGGCATCAATTGACGTCCCCGCCTCAGCCCTCTTCTTGCCCTTAGTCCTCCTTCTTTGCAAAGGCTGGAGGTCTATTTCCTCTTCTTCTTCAGCAGCTTCTGGTTCTTGGCGTTTTTTAGAACGCCTTTCAACAGCAGCTGCTGAAGATCCTGCACCACCTTCAAAATTTGCTATGTTGGTGGAGACAGGGAAGGGAAGGGTCTTTGTGAGAGCAGCAGTCAAACTCCTCCTGGGCTGCACATTATTCTCCGCGTTCCTTTCCCTGCGGCTCATTTGCATCTGCTTAATACGGTCCATCCCAGGGAACTCCGCGATTTCTCCTGCAAAATAACAAAATGAGGATTCAGTTAGAAAATGCAAGATAGAGGAAATACTCAATCACATTGCAATTGTTCATAATATTACTCAAGTATCCTTGAGCATCCCGCCCAAGCAGCCTTCGACAAAGAATCAGCTTGTGGACGGAGTTGTACTCTTTCAACATCCGGAGTACTTCCACAGACGCCGCCGATAGAGCACCCTCCTCAACTTCATATGCTTGTTTGGTTAAGAGAAAGTGCTCATGCGTCCATGCCACTGGGAATTTATCAACACCCTCCTTATTCCGCCAAAAAACAGGTTTGTCCTTCCTGACGGATATCTTCACGAAACTCATCCTGAAGTGAAGTCCGCCTTCCTTGGCGGAGTCAGCAAACGCCTTAAAGTTTAGAATCTTTGGCTCCGCCCGGAGAGTCACAAAACCCATGCCGCCGGTTTTCATATTTACTCTCCTCATAATGCGGCAGAAGGAGAAAAACAACGCCACTGTAGGCGTAAACCCCAAATGTTCAGCCATTACCTCAAAGCTGCACACTATTCCCCATCCATTCGGATGCAGCTGGGAGGGGGCACAATCCAAGAACCTGAGCACACCCATCTGGAATTTATTCAATGGGAAGCGCACCCCTAACTGGGTGAACAGAATATCGTACATATATATGGTACGATTATCCTGAGGACGATGGCAGACCCGTTCATACGTCTTGGGTGAACGGACGATGAACCTATCCTCATACTTCTCGTCCTTCCAAACAGGAACAGACAACTCCACTACCCCTCCGCTTGTCGTCGCATGTCGAGAGGAAGCATCCTTGACATCTTCCTCAACCCAACAGTAAGGGTCATTTTCGAGTGTTTTCTCCCAATCCAACCCATGCAATACAACATTTCTGCACTCTGCCATAGTCAGCACTTGTGTATGGGAAACACCTCCTGACACAAATGAATGTACAGCATTACTAAAGTACTCCACGCTGCTATAAAACGTCGAGTCCCTCCCAGTATAAAAAGCATCATCTCCACTCTCAATGTCAGAGAACATGGGACGAACAGAAACCCTAGAACGTGACCCTGCCCTCTTTCCTCTCATCTTCCTTTTTACAAACACACAATAAGGGGAAACAAAGCTAACCCAAAGGAAATGAAGAAGCAAAGAAGAAGAAGAAGCAAGTACCTTAAGCTTCTGAAAGATAGAAGAACTCCAAACACCAGTGAACTTGCAAAAGAATAGCAAAAACACTTTCAGCAAACAAATACGAACAGAGAGATGAAGCAAAACATTCCCCTTCTGAGAGTTTACCTATTTATAGGCATGGCTTGGGGGGAAAATAAGCGAATCCTCAGAAATTTCGAAGATGTGTTTGCAGCCGTTAGATGAATCTCGTCGACGGTTCTAAAATTGAAACATGCGATTACAACCGTTGGATTTACCCCACTAACGGTTCTTTTTTTACTGAAACCAATAGATATATCTAAGGGCAGATATTTCATGGGCCACGTTTTCAAAATCCAAAGCCCACGGTAATAACCTCGAAAACGGTTCTCAATTGCCATCACGCGCATTTATATCCCATCATTAGAATGGCAACCGTTACGAGGGCATACGCGGCAATAGGAGACTGAAGAACAAAAAACGTGGTTTCGAGGCGCATTAATGACAGGCGTGACAAGTGATGACAGCTAATAAATGCACGAAAGCACTTGTCCACAAAACCCGGACTAGCAAATATCGCCTAAACCCATGCCTACAAAAGCTAAACTTAAGTGTTGTAGCTTATTAAAGTGACTCCGCCAGTCACTATAACAAGCTAGGGGGCATATGATCCGGTCCTAACACCGGCCCCCAAGAGCATGGCTTCAATGCCTTGCCAGATCAGCATTTGGAATAAAGAGAAGTACTCTTCAAATACACTACAAATACTATACGGAGTGCATACCGCCAGGGCAAGTAACACCGCCAAGGTTCATGACTCCGCCCAGGCACGTTACCCCGCCAAGGAATGCAACTCCGTCCAGGCATGTTACTCCGTCAAGGAATGTAACCTCGCCAAAGTTGTTACTCCGCCAAGCCATAGGCTCAACTCAGGCGGAATACTGAATTTCCCACACTGCGTAGCGAGCCCATACTCACAACCCCGGCACGAGATTGACTCTGTCTTGAGAGGTTAATAATGGGAATCACGCTGTCACGCATAAAGGGAAATAACAATAAAATATTAAAGCACTAACGCTTTCCAGACAAGTTGTGATACCTACTACAATAATGGTGCTAGTAAACGGCGCAGGGACCCACTACCTTTTCAGCATTATGCCTGGAGACAAGGAGCGGGTCCTACCAATAATGCAGCACCCGTGACAGGTATATAAACCTCTCTTGAAAAGGTATAAGGGGGCAGATTCCCATTCTCTGAACCTTACACTCTATTACTTGCATAATCTTCTCTGATTATCTTTCTAAGTCTCTAAGTATTCTGAGATACTGACTTGAGCGTCGGAGAACGATTGCAGGTACCACCCCCAATTGGGTCAAGGCAAATCAGATCCCGTCAGGCGGACTGTGACACCGCCCCGCAGTACATTACACTCCGCCTCAACATACGAAGACTCTTTGTATTTACATTTATACATATATTGCTTTGTATCAAAACACACTTATATGTATATTTTGAGTTGTTCTATAAGCACACTTCTACACCCCCTGTAAAGAACAGTTCACCTACCCTTCATGGCGCTCATGTACCGAAGTACACAAGTAGGACTTAGCATAAACCATGAATCCCTACACTTCATAGCGCTCAACGAAAATAAGGCTTTAACTCATCATAGAGTAAACCCCACACCAGGACTGGCAATCACGGAACCCTTAAATTCTATGGTGTGTCCAAATGCTTATGATGCATGAATGTCTTTAATTCTCTTTATCAATTTAACATACCATGATATCAATACTTCCATAATCACTTGAAGGCCATAAGTCCTCAAAGGACACATCACATATATCAATTCTCAAAGTCATGGATTTACAATTCAACAACATATTTCAGAAATTTACAACAGCAACATACATTAGTAACAAGACCATAACATGAGCAAATCAAATCCTTTTTAAGTAATTCCACTTTTTGTAGTTCCATAACAAAATTATCTACAATATCCATGAAGACCATAATTTTAAATTCCAAACAGAAACATCACATAATCACATATAGTCATTAGGTTATCATTTTTCATTATCACCAATTACTGGAAAATTTACTGGTTTGGCAATCTTTAGTAAATTAGCTATAACTCATGGTATAAAAATAATTTTTGAATGAGACCAAGTTCTGTGTTTCAATAATTTCATTATCTATAATTTTTATGAAGACAAAAAATTCTAAATTCAAACATAAATATCACAAATTTATAGTATACTAAACTATCTCAAAGAAAGTAACAAAACGTATATATGTTAGTAAATTCAACGTTTATGGAGCTACAAAAATAATTTTGGCATGAGACCAGTTCTAAATTACTCATAACACAAATATCTAAAAGCTTTATGAAGACACTAAACACTAATTCTCAACACAAAATTCTCAGTTTTAAAAATACAAACAGTGATTCACGTCAGTAGATTTTCAGCATGAACATACTTCTGTATTTTAGGTATAACTAGAGCTAAAGATATCCTTTTAACTTGAAACTACTTTCTATATATCTATAACATAAATATATACAACTTTTATAAAGACATCAAAGTCTAAATATGTATCTATAATTCCCAGAATATTAATATTTACACAAAATAGAAGGTACATATTCCAGAACAGACATACTATAGTATTTTGACTATAACTCATGCTATACATATCCAAATCAGTTGGTTCAAGTCTCAAAATTCATATAACAAAAAGATCTACAACTTTTATGAAGAAGTCAAAGTTAAATTCACACATTTTTAGCTTCGAAATTAAGTAACAATTTACAAAAATAAATCTGGAAATTCTAGAATAGCATACAATTCTACCCATTCCATATTTATTCACAACCCTATCCCCTCTTACCTTAATGGAGGTTCCTAAAGTGGTTGAAAGTGTTGTATTATTGTCCTAGCTTCAGATCAAGAGTGAACTTGATGGATAAAATGAAAGAAAATAAGAGAGAGACTTCACTAACTTTAGCTTGTTCTAAGAATTCAGACTTGGGAACAAGATGTAATGTTAATTTAATGATGCAAATGACAAGTAGGGGACAAGCTTTTCATAATGGGATTGTAGTGGGATGTTAGGTGCATTAATTGTGGTGATAATGTAGGTTTTAGGTGAGAAAAATGGACTGGATTGTTGACTATTTCTGCAGCCTACATAATGTAGCTTGTTTGATTGAAGTAAATATCAATTCTGACACTGTTTCGGTATTTTGGGCATATCTCTCTAATATCTTAATGGATTTTAACAAATTTGGTCTTGTTGGAAAGCGAAGACAACGAGGAACAACTTTGTAGTTTACCACTTTTCAAATTCGGACTCTAACTAGGCATTAAAATATGTGCAAGATGATATGATTGGAGTAAAATATCAATTCTGACACTATTTCGGTATTTTAGGCATATCTCTCTTATATCTTAATGGAGTTTAACAAATTTGGTCTTGTTAGAAAGCTAAGAAAAGGATGAACAACTTTGTAGTTTACCACATTTCCAAAATCAGACTCTAACAAACAATTAAAATGTGTACAAGATGACGCATTTTGAGTGGAGTATGTGGTAATTTGATGAGAGTAATTGGAAAAGCCAAAGAAATTAATAACTAAGAAAATAGGTAATAAGTTATTTGATTAACTTTTACCTAAGGTATAAAGTTAAAACTATTTACCATGGTAAAAGGTTAAATTGAAGATGTTGTCCTAACCAAAATTTATATAGAAAGTTAAGATAAAATGTATAATATCATTGATGGTCTAAATCAAAATGATTATACATGAGAATGAAGTTTTTAGGATATTGCAATTCTCCCACCCTAATAAAAATTTCATCCTCGAAATTTAATACAACACATCTCTTAGTGGAACAATTCTGGGTATTGCGTCCTCATAGCATCTTCGCGCTCCCAAGTTAAAGTTACATCATTTCCTTGTTTCCATGCCACCTTCACTAATGGTACATCCTTGCTTCTCCGGCGTTTAATCGACCTTTCCATAATCTGCATAGGTTTTGCAAGGATGGTCAAATTTTCTCTAACTTCAACATCATCAGTAGTAATCACATGAGCGGGATCCTGTACATACTTCCTCAATTGTGATACATGGAACACATTGTGTAAATTTGCAAGGTGAGGAGGAAGTGTAATCTGATAAGCCACTGGGCCAATCCTCTTTAGAATTTCATATGGTCCAATGAACCTTAGGCTCAACATTTTACTTTTTAGTGCTCGACCAATGCCCTTGTGAGGCGAAACCTTCAAAAACACATGATCACCAACTTGAAACTCAAGTGGTTTTCTCCTTTTATCGTAATAGTGCTTTTGTCTATCTTTTGGATGCCTTTATCTTTTCTCTGATTATTTCTATTTGTTCAGTAGTCTGTTGCACAATTTCAAGCCCTAATGCCAAACTTTCACCAGTTTCTAACCAGCAAAGGGGTGTTCGACACTTTCTGCCATACAATGCTTCGAATGGAGCCATACCAATACTGCTATGGTAGCTATTGTAATACGTGAATTCAATCAGTGGAAGAAACTGCTCCCAACTACCACCATGCTCAAGCACACAAGATCGCAGTAAGTTTTCTAAACTTTGTATGGTACGTTCTGACTGTCCATCTGTTTGAGGATGATAAGCTGAACTTAATCGAAGTTTTGAACCCAACTCCTGATGCAAGCTTCCCCAGAATCAGGAAGTGAACCTTGGATCTCTATCTGACACAATACTGGATGGTACACCATGTAGTCTCACGATCTCTTTCACATATAATTGTGCCAACTTTTGTAGAGAATTCTTTATATTCATTAGGAGGAAGTGAGCAGACTTAGTCAATCTGTCTACAATAACCCAGATTGTATCATTCCTTGAACTTGTTCTTGGCAATCCTGACACAAAGTCCATCGTAATGTCATCCCATTTCCAGACAGGAATCTCCAATGGTTGCAGTTCACCAGATGGCTTCTGGTGTTCCACATTGCCTTTTTGACATACCAGACACGAAGACACATATTCAACTATTTCTTTCTTCATCCTTGGCCACCAAAAAATTTTCTTCAGGTCTTGATACATCTTGGTTGATCCCGGATGAATGCTCAATATACTTTTATGTGCTTTTTCTAGGATTGTCCTTCTTAGATCAACATCATCTGGTACACAAATTCTGCTTCTAATCCTCCAAATTCCATCTGATCCTTCTTGTAATCCCACATCTTTTCTATTCACCTGAGTCTCTTTCAATTCTTGTAATTGTAAGTCTTTTTTCTTTCTCTCACCTATCAGCTTCAGAAAATCATTGGTGATCTTCAAAGTTCCCAAGGTCATACTTCTTAAAGATTTCATCTCCACACCCAAGTTCATATCTCTAAACTATTCTATCATTTCCATCTCTTTTACCATTAAAGATGCCATATGAATGGATTTCCTGCTAAGTGCATCTGCTACCACATTTGCTTTTCCTGGATGGTACTTCAAATCAAAATCATAATCTTTAAGAAACTCCATCCACCTTCGCTGCCTCATGTTCAATTCCTTCTGATCGAACAAATACTTTAAGCTCTTATGGTCACTGAACACCTCAAACTTGACTTCGTACAAATGGTGTCTCCAGATTTTCAAAGCGAATACCACCGCTGCCAATTCTAGATCATGCGTCAGATAGTTCATTTCATGCGACCTCAGCTGCCTAGAAGCATAGGCAATCACCTTTTGTTGTTGCATCAAAACACAACCTAAACCCATCTTAGAAGCATCACAATAAACCATAAAGTCTTCTTGTGGATTAGGCAAAGTTAAGACTGGAGTAGATGTAAGCTTCGATTTTAGTTCCTGGAAACTTTTCTCACATTCTGGCGTCTAAGCAAAAGGTTGATTCTTCCGAGTCAGACGAGTCATCGGTAAGGCAATTCGAGAAAACCCCTCAATGAATCTTTGATAATAACCAACTAATCCTAGGAAGCTTCGTATCTTAATAACTAAATTAGGTCTCTCCCATTTTGTTACAGCTTCTATTTTAGAAGGATCCATAGACACTCCTTCGCTTGAGATCACATGGCCTAGGAACTTTACCTCTTTCAACCAGAACTCACATTTAGATAACTTAGCATACAACTGCTTCTCTTTCAGAATCTGCAATACCACTCGAAGATGCTTTTCATGCTCCTCCCAAGTCTTAGAATAAATCAGAATGTCATCAATAAAGGTAATAACAAATTGATCCAAGTATGGATGAAACACTCGATTTATGTAATCCATGAATACAGCTGGGGCGTTGGTCACTCCGAAAGGCATCACCAGATACTCGTAATGACCATAGCGTGTTCTAAAGGCTGTCTTTGGAACATCCTTAGACTTGACATGAATCTGATGATAACCCAATCGTAGATCAATCTTGGAAAATATTGTAGCACCTGTCAATTGGTCTATTAGATCATCAATTCTGGGCAAAGGATATTTATTCTTCACTGTTAATTTATTCACCTGATAATAATCTACACATAATCTCATGCTTCCATCTTTCTTCTTGACGAGCAATACCGTCGCTCCCCATGACGACACACTGGGCCTGATGAAATGCTTCTCCAACAACTCTTTAATTTTCTTTTTCAGTTCTTCCAGTTCAATAGGTGACATACGATATGGAGCCTTAGACACTGGTTCTGCTCCTGGAATTAAGTCAATTGAGAATTCTATTTCACGTTCTGGAGGTAAACTTAAGACATTTTCTGGAAATACTTCAGGGAATTCAGAGACAACTGACATCTCAATTGCTTCAGATCATCTCCTTTGGAAAGAGTAAACAAGGCAAACAATTGAATTTCTCCTTTTAAAGCAAAGATCTTAGATTGTCAAAAATAGTGTTTCCTTCTGATAGAAATATCACAGTCTTGTTATGACAGTCTACTAAGACTCGATTCATCGATAACCAGTTTATCCCTAGAATTACTTCCAGATCCTTCAAAGGTAAACAAACAAGATTAACAAGAAAATTTCTACCTTCTACGAGCACAGAACAATCGTTACACACCTTAGTAGTCCTAAGTTGTGTACCGGTAGGAGTGGAAACAATCAGGTCATACATCATAGACTTTATAGGTAATTGAAGACATCTAACACACTCCTCATAAATAAAAGAATGTGTAGCACTAGAATCAAACAATACAGATAAAATGGTACCATTGATCTTACACTTACTTTGCACAAGGTCATCTACTTGGTCTGCCTCTGAACCGCTGATGGCAAAGACTCTTCCTGTTGCTGGTTGTAATCTCTTGTTTGTTGACTCCTCATTCTGTCTTAGAGGTTGAACAGCACGCGTGTTTCCTCCACGACCTCCCTGATAACTAGAACCTCTGCAATTATTCATGGTGTTATTGTTGTTATTGTTGTTGTTGATTTGATGATTCTGTGGACAATTTGGGCTGATGTGACCCTTCTGATTACATTGAAAGCAAGTGACATCTTCTAGGCGTCTGTTGCAGTCACATATATAGTGATTACCTCCACACTTATGATACTTTATATTCACATGATTGTTGCGTCTCTCAGAAGATGATGATGATCCTCCCTTGAAACGATTTGGATAGAATGATCCTTTCCTTTTGAAGGTAACTGGTTGAGGTCTCAGTTGTCTATTGATCTTCTCTTAAACCAATCTGGCTTGGTGGTTTTCTTCAAAAATTCAGTATTTATTGATCAGGATTGAGAAGCTCTGAATTTCTTGATAACAGATAGCCTCTTTGATTTCAAGATTCAAACCATTCTCGAACTTGACACACTTTGAGGCTTCAACACCTGCCTGTTGGAAAGGAGGGTAAAAGAGGGATAACTCTTCAAATTTAGCAGTATACTCACCAACAGACATTGAGCCTTGTTTCAGCTCTATGAATTCTAGCTCTTTTCGGCTCTTCACACTTACTGGAAAATATTTCTCCAGAAAACAGTCTCTGAAGTTAGCCCAGTCCAATGGTCTGTCAGTCTCAGTCATACGAATCCTGGCATGGATCCACCAGTTCTCTGCTTCCTCAATCATCATGTAGGTGACATACTCCACCTTTTCAAATTCTGTGCAGGGTAAGGATCGAAAAATGCGTTCCATTTCCTTAATCCATTGGTATGCTACCGCTGGATTATAGCCTCCTTTAAACTGTGATGGCTTCCTTTTCAAGAAGTGATCCAATCCGTGAAGTCCTCCAGTATTTCTTGGTTGATTTTGCCTCTCCAAGACCTCAGCCAAGCGGTTGAAAGCGGCTGCCATAGCGTCGTTATTGTTTCTTGCCATCCTACATTCGTAGTTTGGTTTATACTAATTCTAAGGGAAAGTATATCGTATACAATTACAAGATTATAACATAACTATAAGTATTTTACAATTTATCAGTTAGGCAACAAGTCATATAGCATACACTTAACATATTATCAAGCAAGTAATCAAACAATTCATGTAGTATATCAAAGAAACAATACATGTCATAGCAATTGGCCCTGATTTTTTCTAAAAACGCTCTCATACCACCATTGTGACACCCAGGACCCAAATTACAAATTCCAATTAATTAACCCAAATTTTTGAAATAAATTTTTTGCGTTTAAAGAATCATTTTGAAATTCGTAATTTAAATTCTGAGGTCACGTAAAAATTGATAAATACAGAATATTATCATGCATACTAGTCGTAAACGAATAAAACATAATACATTTACATAGCGGAAATGATAAATAAGATTGCAGTATGAGGTACATAATATTATTACAACACATTAAATCTCAAATAAAATCAAAGTCCAAGCAATAAAACATAAAAAAACTTTATTAATTACACCACTCATCATTCTGTGAAGCGTGCACTGTAAAAATAATGTAAGAGTGAGATAAAATATAGAATAAATATAAAATAAGTAAAATCGCACAAACACAATCAACAAACAATTATGATATGATGAATATGCCAAACAAGGTCATTTACATTTAATAATCTTTAATTTAGTTAAATGATGTCATGCTGGATCCATTTTGATTTAGTGGGAATACTGCAGTAAAAAGTCTCATAGAGACTCAAGTAGAACTTAACATAATGCCACGAATCCCTACCCTTCGTAGCGCTCAAGTACCAAAGTACACAAGTAGGACTTAGCATATACCATGAATCCCTACCCTTCATGGCGCTCAAGTACCGAAGTACACAAGTAGGACTTAGCATAAACCATGAATCCTTACACTTCATGGCGCTCAATGAAAATAAGGCTTTAACTCATCATAGAGTAGACCCCCCACCAGGGCCGGCAATCATGGAACCCTTAAATTCCATGGTGAGTCCAAATGCTTATGATGCATGAATGCCTTTAATTCTCTTTATCAATTTAACATACCATGATATCAATACTTCCATAATCACTTGAAGGCCATAAGTCCTCAAAGGACACATCACATATATCAATTCTCAAAATCATGGATTTACAATTCAATAACATATCTCAATAAACCACAAGGCATTCATGTATACATTAATTTAGTTATTCATAATTATTCATCACAAAGATATATTGTATGACATCCATAGGACACTCAATAACATCCATAATAATCAATAATCCCTCAATAATTCATAAATAAATCATTACCCCCATGGAAAATATCATTTTCATCCATAATAATCATCATAGGTAAATTTCAGAAATTTACAACAACAACATATATTAGTAACAAGACCATAACATGAGCAAATCAAATCTTTTTTAAGTAATTCCACTTTCTGTAGTTCCATAACAAAATTATATACAATATTCATGAAGACCATAATTTTAAATTCCAAACAGAAACATCACATAATCACATAATAGTCAATAGGTTATCATTTTTCATTATCACCAATTGCTGGAAAATTTACTGGTTTGGCAATCTTTAGTAAATTAGCTATAACTCATGGTATAAAACTAATTTTTAAATGATACCAAGTTCTTTGTTTCAATAATTTCATTATCTATAATTTTTATGATACCAAAAATTCCAAATCCAAATATAAATATCACAAATTCATAGTATACTAAACTATCTCAAAGAAAGTAACAAAACATACATATGTTAGTAAATTCAACGTTTCTGGAGCTTCAAAAATAATTTTGGCATGAGACCAGTTCTAAATTACTAATAACACAAATATCTAAAACCTTTATGAAGACACTAAACACTAATTCTCATCACAAAATTCTCAGTTTTAAAAATACAAACAGTAATTCACGTTAGTAGATTTTCAGCATGAACATACTTCTGTATTTTAGGTATAACTATAGCTAAAGATATCTTTTTAACTTGAAACCACTTTCTATAGATCCATAACATAAATATATACAACTTCTATGAAGACATCAAAGTCTAAATATGTATGTATAATTCCTAGAATATTAATATTTATACAAAATAGAAGGTACATATTCCAGAACAGACACACTGTAGTATTTTGACTATAACCCATGCTATACATATCCAAATCAGTTGGTTCAAGTCTTAAAATTCATATAACGAAAAGATCTACAACTTTTATGAAAAAGTCAAAGTTAAATTCACATATTTTCAGCTTCGAAATTAAGTAACAATTTACAAAAATAAATATGGAAATCCTAAAATAGCATACAATTCTACCCATTCCATATTTATTCACAACCCTATCCCCTCTTACCTTAATGGAGGTTCCTAAAGTGGTTGAAAGTGTTGTATTATTGTCCTAGCTTCAGATCAAGATGTAGTGTTAATTTAATGATGTAAATGATAAGTGGGGGGGACAAGCTTTTCATAATGGGATTGTAGTGGGATGTTAGGTACATTAATTATGGTGATAATAGAGGTTTTAGGTGAGAAAAATGGGCTGGATTGTTGACCATTTCTGCAGCCTACATAATGTAGCTTGTTTGATTGAAGTAAATATCAATTCTGACACTGTTTCGGTATTTTGGGCATATCTCTCTAATATCTTAATGGATTTTAACAAATTTGGTCTTGTTGGAAAGATAAGACAACGAGGAACAACTTTGTAATTTACCACTTTTCAAATTTGGACTCTAACTAGGCATTAAAATATGTACAAGATGATATGATTGAAGTAAAATATCAATTCTGACATTGTTTCGGTATTTTAGGCATATCTCTCTCATATCTTAATGGATTTTAACAAATTTGGTCTTGTTGGAAAGCTAAGAAAAAGATGAACAACTTTGTAGTTACCATATTTCCAAATTTAGACTCTAACTAACAATTAAAATGTGTACAAAATGACGCATTTTGAGTAGAGTATGTAGTAATTTGATGAGAGTAATTGGAAAAGCCAAAGAAATTAATAACTAAGGAAATAGGTAATGAGTTATTTGATTAACTTTTTACCTAAGGTATAAAGTTAAAACTATTTACCATGGTAAAAGGTTAAATTGAAGATGTTGTCCTAATCAAAATTTATGTAGAAAGTTGAGATAAAATGGATAATATCATTGATGGTCTAAATCAAAATGATTATACATGAGAATGAAGTTTTTAAGATGTTACAAATACACTAAAACGATATTGAATATGACGATGTGTATGTTATGGCCCAGTATAATGTAGGGCATAATTAATTATGATTGATGATGATGATGATAGCCTATGGTGGCTTTGAGAAAAGACCTGAATGGTCGATATTGATGATGTTGGCCCATTGTGGCGTTGTGATAGATGTGTATATGCTGCTTTGTTATGAATTGATGAGTGAATACATGATATGTATATTGTGAAATGAATAGATTATGATGATTATTGATATGTTTAGCAAAGTATACATGATGTTGATATGCATATACACATAATTTCAATTGTATTCATATCGTCATTTGAAATGTATAACTCACTCTCCCATGTGGTCTACTTTTTAGTATTGATACAGAAATGTCATGGGATGAAGATGATTTTAAAGTAAAGCTTTTGTGAAGGTAAAATAGTGGTAATGGAATGCCTTGGCCAACAACATTGTAATTTAATGTGTCGTGTATATAATGGATATTATGATGTTGTTATTTATTGATGTTGATGGATGAATTTGTGAATATGTACAAATATGGATGATGTATGAATATTGGGGGTATTGGGATTCATACCCAATTGATGAATATAATGGTGTCGATTATGTAGCCCTTTTGGGAATGTATATATGTTGAAGATTTATGATTTTAAGGATGAATTGAATATGGTCAATTATAGATTATGGGCATTGGAGATGTATGATGCATCATTATGTAGATATGTATATACATATATCTTCGGCATTGCATGTTCATGAAATTATGTAAAAAGATGATGATTGTCTATTAGTCTTATGATATGCCTTTGCATGCTTTGTTGAACCTTTTCTCATATCCTCATATATGGGACTAGGCGTATGCCTGGTATACACATTCTTCTTCCGCTGTAAAACTCTGTTATTTTGTATACCGTTATAGGTAAATTATTTACCGATCCAGTTATAGATTATCAAAATCTCACCTTTTGGTTTTCTGTGGTTCGAATCTTGATGTAGTCGTGACGGTGTTTTGGAAATATTTCAGACGTGAAAAATTTATTTGTATTTTTATTGTTTAATTATTTAGATTACATCAAGATTCGAGTCCAGAAAATCGGGGTGTTACAAGTACGGTAATATATTGTGTAAAATTTAAGGGTACTTGTATTTGCGGTGGTTGTATTTATGGGTATCAATTTATATTTTAAAAAACTATAATAAATAAAAATCGTAACATGTAATAAATTTCACATTATTCTAATATAAAATAATATAAATTAGTAGAGTATCATATAAATATAACTTAATACATTAAAAATATTATTATCGATCAATAGTAAATAAATTTTATTTCATTATAAAATAACAAAAATTTCATATTTAAATATATTTAATAAAAAATAAATATTTATAGATATGTAGGTACCTTATGACATGTAATACAAGGGGTGGAAAAATAGGTTAGTGGGTCGGGTTAGGTCCGAGGCTTACAGATTGAGCCATAATAAAAAATACCGGTTAAGAAATTGAGTTTGACTCATTTAAGGGTGGGTTGGCGGCCCTCTTTCCCCCTTATCCTTTTATAAAAAAATGTTCTTTTTATCAAAATGTTATTTTTTTAACAAAAATATTTTTTTAGGAGATATTATTTTATAGTGACTCATTTTTCCTTATAATCCATTAAAAATAATATTTTTTAAAAATTATATAAAAAATGATATTTGCATAAATGTTAAATTAATTTTTAAAATATGGTTGTCATTTTGACCAATTTTTTAACTAACCTAAACAGATGGACACTTAAATAAGTCTTATCATGATGAAATAATAATGTGTTTGGTTCGGCCCCTTTTTCTCCATCCCCCTCCGTTCTCCACCTTTCTGTCGCGTTCAACGGCTTCCTTCTCCGTCTACGTGAACGGCCATCTGTTTGGTGCTGAGGATCGCCTCCGTTCCGTCGAGGCAAACGGCAACGCGCGCCGTTGAGTAGAAGCGGCCTCGACTTGATTCGGTTCAACGCCGTTGGGAGAAAGTCCACAATACCCTCCCAACGGTCATAAGACGTGACCACGACCCTCTTTCACAGATCTGAAGCAGGGACATCTGAAGGTGTTAAAAGCCGTCGTCGTCGTCGTCGATCTGAAACTCCGACCACCAGCCGCCGCCGATCTGAAGAACAACAACCACCATCGTCGCCATCTGAGGTAAAAGAACCCCGATCCCTTTTATTTTTCTCTTCCCCTGTTTTTCTGTTGTGAAATATTGCACATTGGGGTTGGATCGACTCTATGGGAATCAGGTTGGGTGAGCTCTGTTTGGGGTGGGGTTGGTTTCGGGTTTAGGTGAGGTTGTGGGAAGGGGTGGTTTGTTCAGGGCTGGGGCTGGGTTATGCGTGATTGTGGGGTGGGTTGGGGTCGCTTTGTCGTGGGGGTGGGTGGGTTAGTTTCGAGTTCTATGAGGTTGTGGGAAGGGGGGCTGTTCGGGGATGGGGTTGGGTTCTAGGTGATGGTGGGGTGGGTTGGGGTCGTTGGTTGTGGAGGGTGGGTAGGGTTGGTTTCGGGTTCTGGGTGGTGGGTCTTGGTGGTTGGTCGTGGATAGGGTGGTTATTTATGCACAGTTTGGGTTGGGGTGGGGTCAGGTTTGGGTTTGGGTTTGGGTTTGGCCTTTGCAGGTTGGGGTGATGGTGGGTTATGGGTGGTTGGGTGGGTGGTGGTCGTTGGGTGGTGGGTTGGGGTTGGGTTGGGTTGGGCTTGGGCTTGGGTTTGGGGTTGGGTTGGGGTGGTGGTGGCTGTTGGATGTGGGTGGTGGTGGCTGTTGGAAGAAGATGGTGGTGAAGGTGGGTTGGATGGACGGTGAGGATGGCAAGATGATGATGGATGGTTCTGATTGTGTGGTGCATGGGTGTGCAACTGTTGAAGGGTGCGTCATAAAATTTTTAACATTTTTTTTGTTTTGGTTTTTTTAAATATAATTTTGATTGTTGTACCATTTTGTATGTTGATTTATGATGTAAGCTGAAAGGTTTTGCATGTATTGTAAGGTTTGGCATGTATGGAGTTAAATTTTGTTGAAGGAATATTAGGTTAGGTTATTTAATTTACTTTTGTATTTATTAAAAAATATAACTTTAATTAGTTTTTAGCATTTAAAACATGTTTATGGAATAATTTTAGTTAGTACGCGTAATGAATGACGAATAACGAGCGATGAGACATTAGATATGGTTAACATTTGCGTTTATGCGATAGTTTAAGTTACGTTGTGAAAAAATGACAGGTAATTAACAATAATTGTAAATTACATTGCGTCAAGAGCGGAATCGTAGTGAGTCGCGATTTGTTATAACAATTTCATGTTGTGATTTGTGTCCGATGATGTTTTTTTAACAAATATATGAATATTTTTAACAATAACCTAATTTTGTTATACAACCAACATGATAAAGTCATTTTTATAGTATTAACTTTTATAAAGTTGAATTAAAATAAGTAATTCAAATAATTTTTAAAATAAATTTAATAATTTGTTATGAACCTGAATTAAAAGTTATAATTAAAATAAATAAATAAAAATTTAATTTGTGTTTAGGGATGAACTAAAATAATTTGATTAAGTAATGTTATTTTTATTATGTGGTTGCTAAAATAACATGGTAACCATTTAATTTGTTAACAATTTTTTTATAATGAATATATTATTAACTTTTATAAAGCTGAATTAAAATATTTAATTAAGAGAGTTTTATAAAATAATTAAAATAAATTAATTATGAACCTGAATTTAAAAAATACAATTAAAATAATAATAATAAACTTTTATTATAGGCTTTAGGAATGAATTAAAATAATTTGATTAAGTAATGTCATATTTATTATGTGGATGTTAAAATAATATGGTCACTGTTTAATTTGTTATTAATTTTTTTAAAATGAATATAGAATTAACCTTTGTAAAGATTAATTAAAATAAATAATTAAAATAGAAAATTATTCTCAGTTTGTACCCAACGATGAAGTTAACACAACCTCATCACCGGCCATGAATGCAATTCGTGATTCAATTAGGGACCAACTTGTTTATGCACAATTCAATAATCAATAATGTTTATCATTGTATTGTAACTTTGTTACTTTTAATATATGTTGGGGGTTTTTGATTCAGAGAAAATAATAAACCAATTTACGATATTTAATTTTTAAATAAATAATTAACATACCTTATAACATTTAATATATAAAAAATTAAAAAGGCCCAGATTTATTAGTTTTACTATGATAAAAACAATCAAATATATTCTTATTTCATAATATATAAAATTAATCACATTAATTAATTAGTTTTATTATATATAACAAAATTTACATTAATTATTATTTAATATATTTATTCATTCATTAAATATGTATTATTAAATTTAATGCATTTTTTGGTTTTATATTATACATTTAATATTAATATAAACAAATATACACACAAATTATATATATATATATATATATATTTAAATTCATACCCTTTTTAATAATTTTACCCTCAACTACCATTTCCCAAACTCAATTCTACGACAAACCAAACAAAATCACTACAACTCAACTCACTTTAACTCAACTCTCGACCAAACAAAACTCCTTTTACAAAACCCCAATTTTCTAAAATCTATTTACAAAACCCCAATTCCATCCACTCAACTTTGTACCAAACACCCCATGTGTAACTCTTTTTATCACCCCTAAATATAACACACACATCCACTCATAATGCAGGTATTCGGTGTGGTTATACTCACGGACAATTTATTTTTTTACAAGTATACGGATACCAAAAAAGTAAATGAATGTTTTAATGGGAAGAAGATTTATAATTAATCTAAATTTTAACCAGAAGAAGATTTCCGTTTGGAGCAAAAGGTGAAGAGACATTGATGGATCAGAATCAGAAATGAGAATGGAATCAATGGAGAAGGAGAAAGCGGTGATGGTTTCAAGCCCTGTTAGCGGCGAGGACAGCGACGATAAGCACCAATCTTCCTTTCCCTCTGTCAGATTCTCTTCCCGTAACGCCTCCTCCAAATACGATTTCGTCAAGGTCTCTCATTTTCTCACAATTTCTCAACTTTTCTTAAGTTCCCAATTTGGGTTTCATTCTCTTTTTTGTTTCCTTTTGTCATCTTTTATATTTTCAATTTTCAAAGTGTTTGATGGGTTTAGGTGAAAGTGTGGTTGGGTGATAATGCCGATCACTACTATGTTCTCTCCAGATTTTTGCTCAGCAGAATGCTAACTGTAACCAAGGTATCACATAACTACTTTTCATGCTGCATCTTTTGTGGTTTCTCTGTTTGTTTTCATCTAAGTTACTTTACTTCTTCAGGACATGTGAGTTCTAACTTCTATGCCTTGAAGTTGGATGAATTTCTGATCATTTTTGTTTTCTTGGTCTCAGATTCCAAACCATGTAGCTATTAAAATTGCTCTTGAACTGAAGAAGCTTCTCATAGACAACAGTCTTCTGGATGTGTATGCTGTTCTGCATCTCCCCCTTTGCTCTTTTCTTGGTTTTGCCTTTAAAGTTATAATTTTCCCTCTTTTTTGTTCTCTATCTAAATTTTGATAGAATTAGTTTTTTTATTGAAAAAAAAATTCATTGTGAGGTGATTCTTTGTTGCAGCTCTCAGTCCGACTTGGAAGCCAACCTGTTTAAGGTATGCCAGACTTTTAGTTTGATGCTAAGCTTTCCTTTTATTCTCTCTGTAATACACCTTGAGGAATGAACTTCATTAGCTTTGTGTTTGAACTCATGGTCATGATTTTAACTTTGTGGACAAGTACAACTTGAAGAGTAAAATGCTATACATCTATTTGTGCACATATCTCTTGCATTTCCCCTTGGATTTTTTCACTTTGATATTTATTTTGTATAGGAAATTTTTGCATGTGTATAAAAATAATATAGATATGATGGATTCTTTGGACAGGTCTGTTTGGGTACAGCATTTAGAAACAGATGATGCTGAAATTTGTGTGTGGTTGTTCCTTGATAGGGGGAAGTTGGATTTCATCATAATATTATATTAATGAGATGAAGTCAATATGGATAGAATTCCTCATTTTTCTAAATGCTGATAGTCTTTTAATCTATAGAAGCATTCTAATAGGGCACTATATGTGCAGCTTATGGAGCGGCGGGGATATGGAGAAGAGTACATAAATCGTTATAAGATGATGACAAGGTTAGTATGCAATGTTTCTGTTGGAGACAATGTTTGGTCTTCCGTAACACGAATATGTACCAATATCTTATCCTCATTTTATATCAAAGACAAAAGTTCTGTTTGTGTTTCCTTCTTTTGTGACATGATGGCAAGATTATGATCATGCATGTATGATGTATCATGTATGCCAATGCCTTCTATATCTATGCATAGGCATGCTTTTATCCTTTGGAATAGAAATAAAGGGGAGAGGAATAGGGGTTGGGAAGTGTGGGAACCTGGGTTCGAACCCTTTTATGTATATGCCAAGCACTAACTGTGCTAGCTTCACAGGTAGTTATGTATCATCCATGCATAGGAATTTGTGTATACAATATATGCGTTATGGATATGTATGTATTATTAAATTTGCATCTGTAGATATGTCAATTTTGTCCATGTGCATGCACCATTTTATGTCTTTCTAGTTGTTTCAATAAGCTATTGAGAAATTTTCACATTTATGTTTTTTTTTGGATGAAAATACAGAAAGAATAATTTACTTGAGTGTGATACCTTTTATTGTAATAATGAGTCATCTTTCCATTTTCCTGCTTTCTCCGTTTATCCAGATTTCACCATCAGAGAGTTCCATTAGTAATCCTTGTCTGTGGAACTGCTTGTGTTGGGAAGTCTACTATAGCCACCCAGCTTGCACAGAGGCTAAATTTGCCAAATGTTTTACAGGTAGGCAAGCTAAAATGTAACTGCGCCCTCCAGTCTTATAAAATGAAAACTTTCAGTTAGGTGTGCAAGTAAACAAAAATATTCCTATTTTGGTGTATCTAACCAAGCTAGAATGCTAGATTCTTATTTTCCCAGTTAACTAGCACTTAAATGGGAGTTGTCCCTATAATTTACTTTGATTGTTTGAAATTATATACAAATGAGTTTGACATGTTTCTTGTTGATTCTGATAGACAGATATGGTTTATGAGTTGTTGCGCACATCAACAGAGTATGTTCTGAACTTCTTTATTTCTTCCTAAAGTTTACTATTATTTTTGTTTTGTTTGAAAGTTCTGTTTATCAAAACACTTATTTCAAGTGCTATCATAAGGAGACCATGCTAAGGCTACTTTGAAATCAAGTTCATGGATACACAACATATGGTGTTGTTCTTGCATAGAAAAAACAATGTCTACTAATGCAATATAATGCTTGAATTTAGATAGTATGACTGTATGAATGAATTTTTATGCCTATTTCCTGGTATGTGTTAATTTCTGTACTTCTCTTTGTATATATTGTCATTTATGTGTTGATTCTGTAAATCTAAATGTTCAACAATATTTGTCACTGTTTTTGCTTTGAACTTGTAAAATGCAAATGAGTAGGTGTCACTGTATCATAACCTTACATGAAAGACCTTTGACATATCTAAACTTTCTGTTAGCATTTTCATTTTTTGGCCTGATGATTTGTGTCTCTTTGATCACTTTGGTGATTAATATTATTTATATACCAAATCTGAATGATTTTCTTGTATCTGATATAGTGCACCACTGGCGTCAACTCCTGTATGGACTAGAGATTTTGCTTCATCAGAGGAGTTAATAACTGAATTTTGCAGAGAATGCAGGGTTGTTCGTAAAGGTTTTCTCAGCACTTTGTAGCTCAAGATATCTATTGTTATATGATTTGAATTTCGTTTCATCGTTATAAATAATCTTTTTCCAGATTTCTGTAGATATTTTATTTCCTTCATACTTGATTGTTTTCATCTGTTTAATTGACATTTCATTTCTAGGTTTGGCCGGTGACTTGAAAAAGGCAATGAAAGATGGGAAGCCAATTATAATTGAGGTATGTATGGACATGTATTTAGTGGCAGGTTCCCTGTATATCTAGCATCCATGTAGTTTTTGAACTGTTAATTCTATATTTGATTAATTTATTTCTTAAAATACCAATCTTGAGTAGAGCAGTATTTTTATGTTGAGAACTACATCCAAACTTTCTTGATAAAATTACAACTAGAAAAACATTTGCTTGTAGTTTTATATTGGTCAATGTATTTTTTATTTTTTTTTATCATTACCTTTAAGGCAAACTGTCAAAACTTGATCCAAAACATAAGACTGCTACCAAGGATCCCAAAACTACTGTTCCAATTCCAAAGGAAAATAGCTATTTTATCATGCCATAATAAATGGTGTAAATTTCTTGTAATTTTCTAGGTTAACTTAAAATGCCAGAAATTGGGCTTGGTATCTTGGTCAATGTAGAAATATATGTTGTTCCAAAAGCTACCCATTGGTTACCTATGGTAGTGTGGTATTAAATATTCATATTTTTTCTTGCCTCTCTATCTTGGATTTTCATATTTCTTCTTTCTTTGTTCAGAAGTAGGGTTTTCTTCTGTTTTCTTTCTTTTCCCTGTGGAAGGATATCTTGCTTTTCATTTTGTTTCACATTCCTTCCATATATTTAATACTGTTTCTTTTTCCAATAGAAATAAAATGCTCAATTTGAAGCTTTTTGTTTTTGTACTTAAATCTTTAATTATATGAAGATACTGTAAGAGGAAATTGAATATTGAAAAGAAAAATGATAGTTTCATATGTAATTTAGGTCTCCTACAAATATGTCCAATTAAATTTCATATGTTATAATTTGATATGTCCTTTTCTTTTTTTATTTTGCAGTATAAGTGCTTCTTGGTCGGCTCATTTTCTTTGTTTCTATCTTCATTATGACAGGGAATACATTTGGATCCTAGCATTTACTTAGTGGATGATGAGAGCAAGTCACCTTCTGCTGTGCAGGGAGAAAATAAAGAGATAAATCCTGGATTTGTGGCCTCAGATGATAATGCTACAGGACAAATAAAAAATATAAATGTGGGTAGGGGTGCTGAGACTAATGGTGGCTCCAGAATTTTGAGCTCTAATGAAGGAGTATCTGTTGATCAGGTTGATGCAGTATCAAATTCTCTAGCATCCATGGGCCTAATTGGAAGCATCTCTGGACATAAAGGTTCTTTTTTTGTCCTATTTTAAGGCTGATCAATGACTTTTTAAGAAATAAGCCATAATATGGATGACATGCGCATTGTTTCATTTTTTAAAAATTAATTTGTCATGCAGATGCTCCTCTTAAAGAACTGGAAACAGACAAAACTACTATTACTATTAGGAAGGAGAAGTCAGGTCCCAAACCAATAATTGTGCCTATTGTTTTGAAGATGGCTGAATTTGATCATAAGGTTTGGCCTCATTGTCCATATTTTTATGGAAGTAATAGTTTTAGCATAAGTGATTCTTGTTAAGTTGTTATCACTTGTAGCATGTCTGACTTTTGGAATTTATTCCATTGTCCAAGGTTATGGCAATATCTTATGTGTATCTCTAGGATGTTCCAGTGGTGCTTGGCTAAATGAAAATGATATTGTTTAGGGGTTGATGCATTGATTAACAGCAACTGTAATACCGACCTTTAAAATGCTATAATAACTCTGATCCTATTTCTAAGTGTTGTCCTGGATGTTGCCTTCTGCTGTCTTAGATCCATAGGAGTAGGATAGGTTGAATTTCTTGAAACTATAATTGAAGTGTACAAGTTTGTTATCAGAGTCAATAATATACTTGTCAACTTAAAGGGTCAAATAATCTAATATGACCAAGCTTTACTTCTTTGCAGGCATTGCTTGAGGAGTGGATTGCCACCCGTACATTTAATGGCAAATGCCCAAAGAAGGTTCATTAAACTCTAAACTTATAACCACTCCCACTCCCTGGCCTTGATATTTTTGGCTACTTGGCTACTTTGAGTATCTAGGGGAATTTATTTTATTATATTGAGAGGTATGGAAAAGAACTCATTTAGTGACTTATTCTGGAATCCTTTTAAAACTACAGAAACATAATGAAGCCGAAGAAATTATCTTGTAAAACAAGTCAATAAGGGTTTCTGCATTCTACAGTGATTGTGGACGAAGCACTTTTAATAATAATATAAAAGAATCAGATAACCAGCAAAGGCTTCAATTTATCATGAAACTAATAAGCCTCAGTCTTCATATGCATATTTGTCAAGACATTTTTGCATATGTCCGAACAGGGTCTCCACATTTACAATGTATCATTTGTTTTGACCTTGTTAATAAAGACACCTACACACACTGCTCCCCAATTAATTCAAGACAGAATCTTAGCTTTCAATATGATTTGCAAGAGAATACTGAAAATAAATTTATGAACAAAAAGTATAAGGTTATTTTATGAAATGATTCCCAGCTATCCAGTATCCAATCTCCAATGTCTTAATAAATAGAAGAGAAAAATAAAGGATATTAAGTAGCAGGCTATGTTCCAAGGGTTGTCTCTATGTCATGTAGATTCTTGTAAAGAGAGACATCCTGCCTTTGTGTGTGATGCCAATCACCAACTGTATGCTGAACTGAATAATTGTTAGAGTTAATTAATCTGCCCTTTTAAAGGCTTGCAGAGCTTCTTCCTTTTTTATTGCACCCTTCATATTTTGCTGATGTACCCACTATTCAATCATTTTGTCATGTATAAAGTTTTAAAATAAATTTCTAGAGAAATGGCCAAGAAGAAATTCAATTAGGAGGATAAGGAAACCTAGCAAAAAAGAAAAAGGAGGGAAGAAAGACTGAAATAGAGTAGCAAATCAAACGACTGTAATCCTATCCTGTTGTAAACAACCATTTGAGAACAAAAAAAGGAATATGAAAGGTGGTCACATAAACCAGTATAAGAGTGGGGTTCAATTTATCTCAACAATTTTCTGAATTTGTTGTTCAATTTACAGGATCATGATAAGCTTATAACCAACTTGAAAACCATACAGGATTATCTCTGCTCGTTCACATCACAGGTATATACCCAAAATATAAATTTATATTTTGATTACTAGAATTTTTAGTGGACAACAGCCAACAGGACAATCCTTTTTCCTGGTACTTGCGTTTTGATGATAACCTATACAATTACTGGATATTTTTTTTTAGCTAAAACTATTCCATATCTTCTTGTTCTGTAATTTTTTTTCCAATGTTTCTATGGTTCCATTTATTAACTAATGAATGTCAAACAATTTTTTTGAAATCTATTTCTTTGATCGTGGTATTACCTAAAGCCCCTTCAAATTTAAGATTTTGAATATTTTGTCATATGTGATTATTGTCCATACTTAGATTTTTTCCTTTTGATGTTACAGGGGTTGACTGTGGTCAATGTATCAGCAACAACATTTCCTCAAACATTGGATTGGCTGCATAACCACCTTCTTCAGGTAAAAATTTGATGATGCACACACATTGCAGTTGGATTTTGGTGCATATTGCATATGCACATATTTATTTTCTATCCTATACTGAATAGTGCCTTATGGTTGACAAATGAAGTTAATTAGAAGTGAGAAAGTAGTGCAAAGGATGATGGATGAGATGCACTCCATACCCAAAATGTTAAAGGAATAGAATAAGGGCACGTTGAAAAGTTAACAATCCAATTTTATTGATAAAAAAGGTGTCTCAAATCGCTTTACCTCTCTCGTGGGCATGTTTCGAAGGAATGAAACCTTAAGACATTCTTATCTGATGAGGGTAGCATGTAAAGACTTAGAAGTTTAAGTAGAGCTGTCAAAACGGACGATTCAGCCCACATCGGGCCAACCCAATGTGGGTAGCGGGCTTTGGCAGGCTTGGCTAAAAAGGCCGGATTTAATTCAAGCTTTAAAAAAGATGCCGAGCTTAATATAAATGCGGTTTTTAAGGGGTAAAAGTACGGTTTTAGCAGGTTTGGTTCATGCCAGGCTTCATTGGGACCAAAAGGGTTGGGCTTTTATTCGGGCTCAAAGTTTGAAGCCAAAACACTACAATTTACTGGTTTGGTTTGGGTTGGTCCATTTTGTCGGCTATAAGTTTAAGGGTCTGTTTGGTTCCCAGTTGGGGTGTTTCAACTGGGGTTGACTAAAGATAACTTTCTAATCTATTGAACGGTGTGCATAATCAATATTAACAACTGGACGAATTAGTATTCACAGCTCTATTTTCATAACTAATTACTAAATAGTTACTAAGTGTTCTTGCTCTACTAAAAATATATGGCTTTTTCTTTGCATTCTGAGCTTTACCTCTCTTGCCTAATTACTGCCTGATATTTTCTTGCATGCATCTAAACTCATTTTTTGTTGCCACCATCTGAGATTAGTCCTGTATTCCTTTTCTTCATTAATGACTTTGAATTAATTTCCTTCAGTGCATCGAGCAAGGTATCAATGAGAACGCTACACAAGCAGCCGCAGCGTAGTCCATGTTAATACTTCCAATTTTGACAGGTTTGAGATTGACACCATTCAGGTTTAGTCTTCTCAAAAGATGATATACAAGTTGTTGACATTTTCATCCAAAGTTATAATGATCTTGAAATTGCATTCCATATGATAAGAAAGCGGATTATTTTTTTTAATTAAACTATGTTGGAGAATTATTTTCCTATCTATTATAATTATCTTCTGTAAATTATTCAGGGATGGTTCGTAGATTGAACCTGATGTTGATGGTGGAGAATAAATTGTGAAATCAGAAGGGGAAGTACGATCATGTAAATGTAAGACATGCTGATATTCTGCCAATATGATGACATTTCATTTTGTGAGGAGATCAAGAAAGCAGCATGTCCCCTTAAATAACACATGTAATTATTATTACATTATCAACATTTGCTACTAAAGTGGTTATATGTGTTACTTATCATGTGTTTTGATCAAGAATTTCTTCCATTGCGGTTAAGATAACTGAAAGTTGTAAATTTAGCTGGAAGTTAAAAGATGACTACTAATAGATGATAAGTTAATTTGCTATAACTACTAAAATGATTTAATTAAAAATGTTTGGTATATTGAACTTAGTGGATAAATATAAAATGATTTGAGAGGATATAATCAATTACTTAGTCATAACTTGTCATTTAATAAAATTTCCCCAAAAATTATGATATTTCTTTTAATTTATATTGGAAAGAAAATAAACTTGATAATAAATTTATTTATTTTATATATTTTCTAGAGTTGTTTATTTATTTTTCAATATCTATTTCTATAATTTAATTAAATAATCATTTATCTCTTTAAAAGTAAAAGAAATGGTACAAATACATTTATCTCTTATAAGTGAAACTATTGGTATTAATAATCGTTAATTGGATTTGTAATCATTCTTAAAAATTTAAATTGGATAAGAAGTGAAGAAAAAGATAGGGAAATACTTTTAAAAAGGGAAACAATACATCCATAACAACAGAAGTAAAATATAGTTACAGTGGAATTACTCACAGAAGCAAGTTTAGTTGTACAAAATAATTCTAAACTCACTTTTTCTTTTCTTGAGGTAGCATTTTCACTTTTAAGCAATGAAGAATGTGGTGACAGAAAAAGACATGGAAAGTTTCGGTTGAATCAAAATTTTCTTCAATTCTCCTCTTCTTCCCCTGTGCAACATTCAAATTTCACCATCCCAAAGTTCCTCAATTGTTCTGTAGGGACTCGTGGTTTCGTTGACATGAAATTCCCCTCTCATAATCTTCATTTCCTCCAATTTCTCAATCTCCAAAATATCCTCATTATCCAATTTCAAATCAAACGATCCCATGTTTTCCTTCATTCTTGCTTGATTGAAGCTCTTCACAATCACACTTGACCCCTTTGATAGTCCCCAACTCAATGCAACCTTCAAAAATTACAGTGTAGGACTATGTTAATACACATACTAGTCAAATATACCAGGTATCAACTTTACAATGTTGTACGTATTAAATAAATAAACAATGCTTTGGCCTTGGAGAAATATATAATTTAGATTTTATTGTGAATTACAAAAGTTTTAAAACCTTACTCTTAAAATAAACGAATTTGAGCCACCAAATCAATCTAATAACATGTCTGGTTTCCCTTGTAACGAAGTTTTGTAAAAGTGAAAAAATAATCTTACGATCAAACGGAGTTTTAATTGTTTCAAACGACGTAAAAAATTAATATTAATCAATAAATTTTTCTCCTTTTTATAAACCTCGTTGCATAACCTCTCCCAAATTCTTATATAAGAATTAAAGTTTACCTGTGGTGGAGTTGCTTTGTGTCTGAGGGCAATTGATTGAATGATTGGGTGATTAACCACGGCCGTTGATCCCCATGCATTCCCTGGCCCACCAAGTGGTGAATAAGCGCTTACATGGATCTTGTGGTCCGCACATATCTTTCTAAGCCTTTCTTGCCTCCACATGGGATGCATTTCCACCTAAGTACCAGCACCAACATGGGATAAATTAAATTATCAAAAAATCATTTTCCAACAACTTTGTAGTTTTGGTGTATTTTGAAATGGGTTTTAGGGGAAAAAAGAGATAATAAGTAAATTTTCTAGACATTACAAAATTACTTATATAATATCACATTTATTACAACTAATGTAAATCAATTAAAGTGGTTAAATAACATAGTGAGTTATTTTATATTTTGTTATATGTTTGATTATTTTAAAATAAAAATAAAAATATAATCTTATGGTAATTAACTCTACTAACCTGATTAACAACTGGAGGTGTTGAAGCATAATTTAATAGACACTGAATCTTCTTGCTAGAGAAATTGCTAACCCCAATAGACCTACATAACCCCATTTCAAGGCATTTTTCCATCCCTACCCATGTGGTCTCAAGGTCCAATTTTTCAAAGTCATCTTCATTAGGTACAGGGTAGTTAACCCATGGCTTCAACTTCACAGGCCAGTGCACTAGGTACATGTCCACATATTCCATCCCAAGATTCCTGTTTAACACAAAATCAACATTAGATTTCCAACACAGATTTTGTTTCCACTCTTCAAAACCAAGCTATTAGCCGAAATACTAAAAAGATTCTGTCACATATTTGTATGGGACATGACCTTATCTTACCCCATGAATTTTAATTAATTTTGGCAATGATACATCACATGCACTTTAGATTTCACCTTATTTTCCTATCCTTCACACTTTACAAAATTCATGAGCAGGTAAAATGTGAATATAAAAAACATATGCATGCAATTAATACATCTTCAATTAAAGATATTATTATCAAAATTAGATTGAATCAATCGATTAAAATATAAATCGGTTAGACGACGGGTCTAGATTAATTTTTTATTATCGATTTAACTACAATTTAATTTCTAATTTGGCTAAAATTTGTTTCAACTAATAGCTTTATCAGTTAAATGAAGGGTTGGGTTTTAAAATTCTGTTTGCTTACTCTAGAGTTTGTTTCAATGCAGAAACAGGATCATGGTGATCACTCCCCCACAATTTGGATGTCAAGAAAATGTGCTCTCTCTCTACTTCTCCATCGCAAATTGCCTCATTTACGGCTTTTCCCACTGCTGCCTCAGAACCATATATCTTTGCTGTGTCAAAATGCCTATAACCCATCTGCACATATATGTACATTCACATTGTATGTATCAATAATTACTAAAGAAAACTTAAGAATTCAAATATAAAAAAAACATGTAACTGTTTTCCTTTTCTCTTCTTTGCTTTCTGTTATATAGCACTTAACAAGCAGCAGAGGTAGGGGTTCTAAAACTGTATGCATATATATATATATATATATATATAGAGAGAGAGAGAGAGAGAGAGAGAGAGAGAGAGAGAGAGGAGGGTATATATGTATAATATATAGTACCTCAAGGGCATTGTGGACGGCAAGTTCTGTTGTGTTCCTATCATTTGGGAAGGAATAAGTGCCAAATCCAATGAGAGGCATTGTAATGCCACAGTTCAAACGCACATGATTAATGTTCCTCATTCTGTCTGTCTTTTTCTGTGTGTGTTTGTTTTCTAGCTTTTGTCACAGTGATAATAATGTGTCTCTAACTTTGGCTTTATATAGGACTCAGGGTTCACTAATTAACTAGTTTAGATTTAAAAAGCTTTAATTATGAGCTAGCACATATATGATCATGTCTAATTAATATATTCCATACACACATATTTGATTGTGGAAGAGATAACAGACGTGGAAGAGTTGAAATCAATTATTGAGGAATGCAAATCAAAGCATGGGATTTTCCCTGTCTTTAGGGATTTTATTAAATGACCCAATCCATCATCCAAAAGCTAAATACCTTTGAGCATTAGTCCATCATAGCAAGTTTATAAAAGAATATATTTTGAGTAAACTAAGGGTGTTTATCAGCCGAAAATTAAAAGTTAAAAGCGAGAATCAAAATAATTCTCATGGGAAAGATTTTTTAGGTGACAGTGAGAAGAGTAAATAAAGACCGTATAATCATATATGTATGAAAAATTTTTAAAATCACATAATTAATTTTCTTAAAAATTCATGTAACTCATATTTAAATCTTGACTATTTATGAAAAGATTTAACTGTTGAAATTTATTATTCCCCCTCTTACCTAAAAATAACTTTTTTCATAATATATATCTTCTATGTGTATATATAGACACACATAACATAACGTGTATAGTTTAAGGGTAGCTGGCACTTAAGCCATTTGACTATATATCATCAGCATGCCCAAACCGCCAAAATATATTAAACCATAGATATACCTTCTATGAATGCAGTTCATGCTTATGGGTGCATGAAACTCAACTTTCTTCAGTATTAGGTTTTGTGGGCAACCAATACGTTACATAAATTAATAAACTATTTTTTTGACATGCAAAATTGTCAAAGCATGATAGTTTTATTAATTCACTTATCAAAGTCATCAATTCTTTTTGTATTAAAAAATAGGTTTTTTCTTTTTCTTTTAAAGTTGACTTTGCCGACATTAAACTATATTACCATTTATGTATATGTTTCTGTTGCTTTGCATTATATTATATCCCTAAATGAAAATAGAATTTGTTTCAGTTAACCATGGTCTCATTATGAAGTCAAACTCCACAGTCTAGGGAGTGGCTTAATTCATGCTTTATTATTGTGAAATTTAAATAATCGGCTAATGAATTAGGCTATTCATATTATCATTTTTTTAGAGTATTGACCGGAAAAACGTGTCTGTTAATCACATTATTTATATTATTAAAATGGATAAATAAATAGTTTTTAAATTTATTTATAATAATTCCAGGCAATTATACTTGGGAGTTAGTAAAAATTATTTTTTTAATTTTTAATTTTTCATCATGTAAACATTTAATGATATATTTACAGTTTTATCCTTTTTATTATTGAAAATCATCAAATGTGTAAGTAGTTAACAATATTTGAAAGCTAGACCCGGTTTAATAAAATAGTGAATTTCATTTTAAAGCCGTTTCAAAATAATTTGAAATTTATATTTCAAATTCATAAATTAAAAAAGGGATTTTAGTTTTTTTTATTTTAAGTTTTGAATTTATATTCTGATTTTTCAAAATGTTGAAAACCATTCCAATACGGTAGACTCCAAATTATAAAACAAGTTAGGATTGATTAATTTGTAGAGCTACTTTGTTTTGGAGGTCAATTATATGTATTTTCTTTTAAAGATAATTTTTTTAGGATTTAATAATGATTAAAACTCATTATCCATTTTTAAAAATGTTTAATGAAAATCGAATTTGAAACAACTCCACAAACACATGTATTGTTAATGCTGAGCTGCATGTTTGACTTTGAAGTTAAAACTCATTGATAGAGTTGACATGCTTAGTTAAAGTTTCAGCTGTACGTTGACTTTGAAGTTTGAAGACAGTGAATAAAAATTAAGTACACCGCCACAATAACTGTTGGAATCACAAAATCATATCATGTGAGACCAAAGATTTTGTTGTTACATACAACTCTAAAGTTCTTATGTACGTTTTATTTAACCCTTAGTCAACATTTTAATATTGATTAAATGAGTCAAAATTTCCTTATACTTTAATTTCTCTTTATGAATATAACTTAAATGTAACCAATAAATGATTGATTTAACTGGTAAGTAGTATAAACTCTTGTAAAATGAAATGAGAGAGGGATGTTTGGATTGAAGTTGGGGTTCATCAAATCTCGATTTGACCAACAAAAACAAGTCTTCGAGTCAAACAAAGTTTTGACTGTCTTAAACGATGTGAAGGATAAATATTAACCATTATGTTTTTCTATTTTCATAACTTTGTTTCTTTAATTGCATATCAAACAGATACTAACTTTAAATACTCGATCTCGAAACATTTTCTCAACCATTTTTTATTAAAGAAAAATATAACTTGGTGGGAAAATCTTTGTGGACGGTCATGAGCCTTATATGTATGAGCTGTGCCATGCCCTAGCTCATCACTTGAATGGAAACTACGCCAAGTGGTTACCACCCAATAATATATATTTGTGTTTTATTCTGTATATGATTTCATTGATTTGCTTTTGGTTGTGGTTTGGATTGTGTATACAATCCCAAATATAGCTAGCATACACGGGGATCGGAAATCTAAAATCTAAGTACCTTACAACATGGAAAAGTAACAAAATAATCAAAGATAATATTTTATTGTTTTTAAATCATTTCATATAAAATCGAATTTTTTCAATTAATTGAGATTAGGGATGGATCTAATTTAATTAGTGTTATTGATTTTGAGTATCTAAAGCTGCTGGTTTTCAACCATACATAAAAAGTTTTTTTTTCACCTATAATAATCTTACTTGACTATGTGATAAGATTTTAAATTTAATTTTTTATCGACAAAAAATATAAATTTATAAATAAAGAATGAGTACCCAAACCCAACCCAAAAGGGTCACTTGAATCATGATACAAACATGGTAAAGCAATATAATGGACAAGCTAAGTGTCTAAACCACAAGTTAAAACCTTGCTCATTAAGAAAAAAAAGTAACAAAATGCCCTCATCCTAGAAGATAACCAAGACCAAGACTTCACATTTAGGAGATCCACGACATGTTGTAAGTTAGAATCCTCATTTTAAAAAAGTTTGTTGTTCCGTTCCTGCTAAATAATCCTTTTCTACCCATGTTTTATAATCGGACTGGTCATTATTTTTTTCTTTACATTGAAGACAACAAATCAAACAAATCGGGATGCAATCATAGTTGAACCGGTAGTATTAAAGAATTGACTCAAACCGGTTATCTAACCGATTCATGATTCAACCGAGCAAACCTATTCAATTTTTCTAACCAATTCTCATAAGTCTAACCATACTTTGTTGTAAAAACCCTATACAAATTAAGCTTTAATTATCTGAGGCCATTTTCCATCTCCATTGCCTAACAAAGCTAGATTAAAAATAGGTACATATTTAATTCCCAGCCCCCATCTTTTGGCTGACAAACGCTTTCTCAAATAAAAACTTAAAAACTTAATGTGTGTTAATGTGTTCCACTAGACGACCCACTATTAAAAACTTAAAAACTATTAAAAATTAATAAAACTGATGATTATAATTCAGGTATATTAAAAAAAATTATAATTTTGGATACATACTAGAATCATACAATTTTTAGATATACCCGAATTACAATAACCAGATTTATGTCTTTATGTTTTACGAAATGACATTTGTAGGAGAGAGATAAAGCATCAAAGAAAAAAACAGTGGAGAGATGAGAGAAGTGTTATAAATTTGGGTTTGACTTCATTGGTAAACTATATAATGAATTAATGATATGAAGATTACTTAATTAAGAAATAGTAATGTACGATATGATGTACTTGAGTCGGAGCACCGTCTCAGATTATGATTTGGAAGCACGTGAAGTAGATATATATTTTCTTGCGTCTTCCTTTTGCTTGATACTGTAAATCATTTTTCGATACTCATCGGCTTGCCCTGTCTACCACAATCAATATCTTTAATTTGTTCTTGATTTCTTATTTTACAGATCAACAGCTAGAGTATATAGTCTTCAATGTTCATGATTCATATACTTGCTGAATTTAAACAATATATCAAGAACATCCGTTAATAAGTGGTTGATTAAATCAAGTCATAAAGTTTCCATCTCAAAATCAATTGGTTATGGTTTGAGTGACCCAACAATTATTTAAACTATACGAAATATTATGAGGTAGACGATGTAAGACTTTTAACAATCCATGATAAGATCTAACGGTTCAGATTTATTCCTCATACTCCCACATAAAAAAATCTTTTCCATATGATACGTTGTATATATATTGTTCCAGACTCGATACCGGTCCATAATCTCGTGGGTCGGTATCGGCCCCTAGTCTTCCCTCAACCAATATGGATCAATTAAAGGACGACATAACGTCCTGACTTAGCATACCGGTTGGGCCATCACTCCTTATCTGACCGGAGTCACAACACTATTGAGTGGCCTAATGACTAGAGTCATGAGAGGATAAGATAGCCTCACCGGTCAACCTGCAGAATGAGCCCACGTGTACGTACCTGATCTGACACACATTACGGGACACTACAATGACACTCCATCGCTACAAATACTGCCAATGTCCTCGTAAGTGGTAAGCTCCCTAGTACCCATTTCATAGATTCGATATAGTTTCGGTATTAGAATCCGAACTGACTTGAGCGTCGGAGTGTCTTTGCATGCACTACCCCCTTTCACCCCTCAACGCGTAGTCAGGCCGGTGTGAGGAGCTAAAGACATTACCTATGACAAGCATATATTCTGGACCCCGGAACGGATTCACTTCTTTGTACCCCGTTTATCCATTACTATGGACCCCGGGTTACTAGATCAAAACATATATATATATATATATATATATATATATATATATATATATATATATATATATATATAAGTGAAAGTAACAAATCTGGGTAGTAAGTGAGAGGAGTGAAAGGTTCTCTTATGTGAGAGTGAGTGGGAAAAGACAAATGAGCTGATTTTTTGCATGGTTTATTGTAGCAATGCTTAGAAACACATTATCTTCTTGTTGCCAATTTTTATCTAACAGATGAGTTTTTAATAAAATTTTGAAGGCTAATGCCCACGAAAAATATGACCATACCAAGCAGTTGAATTTTTATATGATTTTTTACGGTCATGCTTAGAAAGACATTGTAAGGTTGATCAGTCTTTTCTAAGGGAAGAGACAATTTTAAAAAAAAAATATTCAGTGTAAAATCTCAATAAATAGAAAATAGTACTCAGAGCTCAAACTTTTACATGTTTTTTACAGCAATGCTTAGAAGCACACTATCTTCTTAGTTCCAAAATTTCATAATTTTTCTCCAACGGATGAAATTTTAACAAAATTTTGAAAGCTAATGCTCACGAAAAAGATAACCATAACGAGTCATTAAATTTTTGTATAATTTTTTTGCAGTTATGCTTAGAAATATACTATCTTTTTGTTTCCAAAGTTTCATAATTTTTCTCGAACGGGTAAATTTTTAATAAAATTTTAAAGGTTAATGCCCATGAAAAAGATGACCATATCAAGCGGTTGAATTTTTGTAGTCATACTTAAAAAGATATTGTAAGGTTGTCTCCAAAGTTTCATCAGTTTTCTCAAAGGGAAAATACAATTTTTTAAAAAAAATATTTAGTGTAAAATCCTAATAAATAGAAAATTGTACCTAGAGTATATAGTCTTCAATGTTCATGATTCATATACTTTATGAATTTAAACAACTTATCAAGAACATCTGTTAATAATTGGTTGATTAAATCAAGTCATAAAATTTTCATCTCAAAATCAATTGGTTATGGATTGAGTGACCCAAACAATTATTTAAACCATACGAAATATTATGAGGCAGACGATGTGAGACTTCCAACAATCCGTGATAACATATGACGGTTCAGATTTATTCCTCACATATATAGGAGATGTGAGAGTGAGAGTAACGAATCTGGGTCGTAAGTGAGAGGAGTGAAAGGTTCTCTTATGTAAGAGTGAGTGAGAAGAGACAAATTTGTTTAAGAAGAATATTTAGTGTAAAATCCTAATAAATAGAAAATGTTACCGAAATCTTGATTTTTTGCATGGTTTATTGGAGCAATGCTTAGAAACACATTATCTTTATGTTGTAAAAATTTCATACTTTTTCTCCAACGGATGAATTTTTAATAAAATTTTGAAGGCTAATACCCATGAAAAATATGACTATACCAAGCGGTTGAATTTTTACATGATTTGTTACGGTCATGCCTAAAAAGACATTGTAAGGTAGTCATCAAAGTTTCATCGGTCTTTTCTAAGGGAAGAGACATTTTAAAAAAAAATATTTATTATAAAATCCCAATAAATGGAGAATGGTACTGAGAGCTCAAATTTTTACATGTTTTCTACGACAGTGCTTAGAAATACACTATCTTCTTAGTTCCAAAGTTTCATAATTTTTCTCTAACGGATGAATTTTTAATAAAATTTTGAAAGCTAATGCCAACAAAAAAGATAACCATAACGAGCCGTTGAATTTTTGTATGATTTTTTACCGTGTTTAGAAACATACTATCTTTTTGTTTCCAAAGTTTTATAATTTTTCTCAAACAGGTGAATTTTTAATAAAATTTTGAAGGTTAATGCCCATGAAAAAGATGACCAAGCGGTTGAATTTTTGCAGCCATACTTAGAAAGGTATTATAAGGTTGTCTCCAAAGTTTCATCATCTTTCTCAAAGGGAATGGACAAATTTTTAATCCCAATAAATGGAAAATCATATCTAGAGCTCAAATTTTTGTATGGCTTTCGCAACAATGCTTACAAACACATTATTTTCATATTCCCAAAGTTTTATAATTTTTCTCTAACAAATGAATTTTTAATAAAATTTTAAAAGTTAACCAAAGTTTTATAATTTTTCTCTAACAAATGAATTTTTAATAAAATTTTAAAAGTTAATGCCCACGAAAAAAAGACAGACCGAATTATTGAATTCTTGCATGATTTTTTTACGGCCATGCTTAGAAAGACATTGTAAGGTTGTCCTTAAAGTTTCATCAATTTTCTCCAAGGGAAGAGACATATTTTAAAAAAATATTTTGCATAAAATCTTAATAAATGGAAAATGATACCCAGAGCTCAAAATTTTGCATGGTTTTTTTTGCAGCAATGCTTAGAAACATGCTATCTTCTTGTTGTCAAAGTTTCATAATTTTTCTCTAACGGATGAAATTTTAATAAATGTTTGAAGGCTAATGCTCATAAAAATGATAACCAAACCAAGCGGTTGAATTTTTACATGATTTTTTAAGGTCATGCTTGGAAAGGTATTGTAAGGTTGTCCCCAAAGTTTTATCAGTTTTCTCCAAGGGAAGAGACAAATTTTTTTTAAGAAAATATTTAGTGTAAAATCTCAATAAATGGAAAATGGTATCCAGAACTTGAATTTTTACATGATTCTTTACACCAATGCTTAGAAACACATTATCTTCTTGTTCCCAATGTTTCATATTTTTTCCTCTAACAAATGAATTTCTAATAAAATTTTGAAGATTAATGGCCACGAAAAATATGACTATGCCGAACGATTGAATTTTATATGATTTTTTACGGTCATGCTTAGAAAACAATTGTAAGGTTGTCCCTAAAGTTTCATTAGGTCTCTCTAAGGGAATGAACATATTTTTTTAAAAAAATATTTAGTGTCAAATCCCAATAAATGGAAAATGGTATCCAGAGTTTGAATTTTTACATATTTTTTGTAACAATGCTTAGAAAGACACTATTTTCTTTTCCCCAAAGTTTCATAGTTTTTCTCCAATAGACGAATTTTTAATAAAATTTTGAAGGCTAATGCCCATAAAAAAGATGAGCATACCGAGGGATTGATTTTTTACATGAGTTTTTACAGTCATGCTTAGCAAGACATTGTAAAGTTGTCCCCAAAGTTTCATAACTTTTCTCCAAAGAAAGGTAGAAATTCTTTAAAAAAAATATTCAGTATAAAATTCAAATAAATAAAAAATGGTATCTTGAGCTCAAATTTTTACATTTGCAACATTGCTTAGAAACACACTATCTTCTTGTTCCCAAAATTTCATAGTTTTTTTCTCAAAAGAATCAGTTTTTAATAAAATTTTGAAGGCTAATGCCCATGAAAAATATGACCATACCAAACAGTTGAATTTTTGGGACATATTTTTAAAAAAATATTTAATGTAAAATCTCAATAAATGGAAAATGGTAACCAGAGCTTGAAATTTTACAGCAATGTTTTGAAACACGTTATCTTCTTGTTCCCAAAGTTTCATAATTTTTCTCTAACAAATGAGTTTTTAATAAAATTTTGAAGGCTAATGCCGACGAAAAAGATGATCAGAACGAGTGATAGAAGTTTTACATGATTTTTTACAGTAATGCTTAAAAAGGCATTGTAAGGTTGTCCTCAAAGTTTCATTAGCTTTCTCTATGGGAATGGACAAATATTTTTAAAAATATTCTTTATAAAATCCCAATAAATGAAAAATAGTATACAAAGCTCAAATTTTTTCATGGTTTTTTTTCAACAATGCTTAGAAACACACTATCTTCTTGTTCATAAAGTTTCATAATTTTTCTGCAACAGATGAATTTTTAATAAAATTTTGAAGGCTATTATAAAAAAGATGACCATACCAAACCGTTATTTTTGCATGACTTTTTACGGTCATGTTTAGAAAGGTATTCTAAGGTTATCTCCAAAGTTTCATCAGTTTTTTCCAAGAATCCCAAAAATGAAAAATGGTACCCGAAGCTTGAATTTTTGCATGGTTTTTTACAATAATGCTTAGAAACACACTATCTTTTTATTCCCAAAGTTTTATAATTTTTCTACAACAGATGAATTTTTGATAAAATTTTGAAGGCTAATACCCACGGAAATTATGACCATATCGAACTGTTGAATATTTGCATGGTTTTTTACGGTCATGCTTAGAAAGACATTGTAAGGTTATCCCCAAAATTTCATCAGTTTTATCCATGGGAAAAGACATATATCTTTTTAAAAGATATTCAATGTGAAATCCCAATAAATTAAAAACGGTATCGAAAGCTAAAATTTTTATATAATTTTTTGTAGCAATACTTACAAACACATTATCTTCTTCTTCTCGAAGGTTCATAATTTTTTTCAACGGATGAATTTTTAATAAAACTTTGAATCATACGTATTGAAACCAATTACAGTTATAGCAGTTAAGTTTGTATTTGCTGTTAGAGTTCTGTTAGTTTTCTGTTTCTTGGGCTTTGCTGTATATATACAGGGTTCTGGTTTCTTTGTAATATCAAGAGAATAATATTCAGTTTTGCATTTTACTCCTTTACTGTCTCAGCCTCTCATTAACATGGTATCACACGCCTAAATCGATCCTCCCATGGCACCCACACCTAACATCTTCCACCCACAATCTTTTACATCCTCCATCTCCACCAAACTCACGGATGATAACTACCTAACGTGGATGCAACACGCGAAAGCCACCATCAAGGGATACAAATTGAAGAAATATATTGCAGGAGTTGAGTCTGTACCTCCTCAATATGCAGATGAGGCAGCTAAAGCTAAGAATGAAATCAATCCAGCTTATGAGGATTATGAACAGCAAGACAACCTCCTTAAATCTTGGCTTCTTGAGTCTATGGATCAAAAATTCAAGATCAGAATGGTTGGCTGCACCTAGTCCTTTGAGATATGGCACATCCTCAAAACCTATTTTGCTACTCAAACCAAGGCTCGTACAAAATAGATCAAAATTCAACTTAGGAACATCAAGAAAACTGGATCAATTGTAGAATATCTTGTTCAGATTAAGCAACTGACTGAAACTCTTAGAGCCATTGGAGCACCCTTATCCCAAGAAGAGCATATTGAGGTAATCTTTGATGGTTTACCTGATGAATATGATGCTTTCATTACTTCTTGTATCACCAGGACAGAGTCATATACTGTGGCACAAATCGAAGCTCTCCTCATGCACCAAGAAGAGAGAATAGAAAAACACAAGCAAAAAGAAATCATCAACCCCCAAGCTCACACTGTTCAACAATCCAAGAAAACTAATCTTGGAAATAACAGGGCAAGAGGATATACCAGAGGCCCCTTTAGGGGAAAAACCAGAGGTGGAAGAAATCAAAATACCATCAACTCATATGGCAGAGGAAATCGACTCCAATGTCAAGTCTGTGGCAAATATGGTCACTCAGCCTTTCATTGCTGGTCTAGATATGATGATCAATTGGGTGAACCAAATCTTGCAAACAACAGTTCTTAACCAAACATACCAGAATCACAGATCAATACACTGATTTCCTCTAATAATTCTCAAATTAGCGATGAAGCTTGGTATCCTGATACAGGCGCCACACATCACCTCACACATGACTTCAACAACCTCACCATGAAATCTGACTACACAGGATCAGACAAGGTGCATGTGGCAAATGGTAATACCTTACCAATATCTCACATTGGTTCAACCAATTTTATATCCACTATAAACAACTGTAATTTTAAATTACAAAACCTACTACATGTACCTAATATCTCTAAAAACCTTATTAGTGTATCTCAGTTTGCAAAGGACAATAAAGCATATTTTGTCTTTTATTCTAACCACTGCCTTGTTAAATGTCAGCTCACTCAGAAGGTTCTGCTGCAAGGCAAACTTAGGAATGGTCTATATGTTCTAAATAATATTCAACTTGAGCCAAACAAGAACATTTCTTCTTACAGCATCAGTGTTCCTATGAATAAACTTGATATATGGCATAACAGATTAGCTCATGCCTCTTACAAAACTGTTTCTCATGTATTAAGATCATGTAACATCCTGTACCAAAATTTAATAAATCTTTTGTTTGTGGCCCATGCTGTGTTGGTAAATCTCATACTCTCCCATTTCATATTACTGATTCAGTTTATGACAAACCATTGCAACTAATTCACTCAGACATATGGGGCCCTACACCAAATCCTTCCAGGGAAGGACATAGATATTATATATCATTTATAGATGCTTTCTGTAACATCCCTAATATTTTAGTAAAATTATGAGTAGCAGAAAATATTAATGATTGTTTTAGAGATTTATTTGATATAAAGGCAATTATAAATAATTAACTAGTGTGGAAATAAATAAATTTAATTGATTGACTAAGTACAAAAGGGTTAAATGAGGTGTAATTAGAAGGAGGTAAAAGTTTAATTAAAACTTTCAAAGAAATTATAAAAGAAATGGGAAATGACCATTTTGCCCCTGAGCCTTAAATAATAAAAATCCATCTTCTTCCTCACTCATTTCACACGAGCCTACTACTACTTCTTCTTCTTCTCCTCCCTCTGACTGTCGAGAGCTGCATGCTCCAAGGGAAGGCCTATTCTGCGTCAAAACTTCGAAATAACCCCATTTTTGAGATCGTGGCTTCGAGGTGAGTACAATGGAACCCTTTAAATTGAGTTATCTCATCTCTTTCGTTTTCTCCTTTAAACCGAATGGTCATGCATGGTGGGGTAAGGTTCCGTTTTCCACTCCTCTATTGTGTGTGAGCTTAAAACTCGGTATTTAAAACAATGAGGGTAATATCACGTTTATGGGTTTTGCATTCTGACCTTCGTAGGTAGCAAAACGAACGTCGGAGGACCGAGTGACGAAGCGGGTGTTGAATTCGGAGGTAGAACCTTGAACCCAGCACTTAAAGGACGCAATCAGCATCAAGAACAAATCGTTGAAGCTTGGAATCGAGGTAAGGGGGGTGTTCGAGTTGTAATTAATTAGAATATGTGCGTATTTCAGGTTTGGGTCGTCGAACTAAGTATTAAAACGGTAAGAAAGATTGTTAGATGATAATTGCATGTGTATGTATGTATGAATGTGAGTTGTGTATGGTTTATGGTGATTGTGAGATTAAAGCGTTATACATTGTGATGAATTGATGTATATAGTGGCCTTGTGATGACGGGCTTGACAAGTAGGTCGCCCATTTGATGAGTATGTGCTATTGTTGATGGCCACTTGTGAGATGATATGAGGAATGTGAATTATATATGTACGATTGTGTGGTGTGGGACGGCCGACGGTATGTATAGCCCCTCGTTTCCGGCTCCCGTGGTTTTTGTGCCCAGTTGAGCTACCCAGTGGTCAAGTAGGACCTAGTGGTTGAGGTGGAGAGTCAAGCAGGACTCGGTGAACCAAGCAGAGTTCACGGGGTGTCAAGTAGGACCCCCATCTGAAGGCCGATCCTTTAGTATCCGGATACTAGGCGTCGATTTTGTATGAGAGTCAGTGGTGATAATTGATGAATTACTAGTATTGTATGATGATGTGTATGTACTTAATTATATTTACCGAATGTGATTTGCAATTTGAGGATAAAACAATCGGATGGAGTTTATACACATGTACTTGTTATTTAATTTCCGTTCTAGATTAATTATGATGCCAAACACTCACCCTTGTTGTGGTTTTCTTTAATTTAGTAACCAGTGACAGGGAAGAGGTTGGAACCCCGGAGGTGCGCCAAGCGGAGGATTGATGCCAAGGAACCGAGGAATTATGAAATGAATTATGTATGTAATGTGTAAGGAGTTTTCTGTGTATGTGATGCTATAATATGTTGCTTGTGTGTGTGAACTAATCTAGAATTGGTATGTTGATTAATCTGGATATGAATTCAAGTTGCTGAAGTGGTATGGTGGTGATGCTAATGTGATCGATGTTGATTTTCATGAGTTTGATATATATATATATATATATATATATATATATATATATATATATATATATATATATAGTGGCATGGAGCCAATAGTAGATGTGAATGATAAATTGCTATGGGCAGGTTTTGTAAATAATTGTGGGTCATGGATGAATTGTGGTTGCTGTAGTATAGTTGATTACTGGACGAATCTCGCCCTAGCGGATTCAGTCTCGTCCGAGTGAGGCATGACCGAGAGATCCACTTCTGAGTGAAGGTTAGGATGTTTCCGAGTGAGACATGATCGAGAGAACCCTTTCCGAGTGAAGGAAGGTTAGGGTGTTTCCGAGCGAGGCATGACCGAGAGATCCACTTCTAAGTGAAGGTTAGGATGTTTCCGAGTGAGGCATGACTGCGAGAACCCATTCCGAGTGAAGGAAGATTAAGAAGGTTTCCGAGTGAGGTATGACCGACACGGAAGGTTAGTATGTTTTCGAGAGGCATGACCGAGAGAACCCTTTCCGAGTGAAGAGAGGTTAGAATGTTTCCGAGTGAGGTATGACCGAGAGAACCTCTTCCGAGTAAAGGAAGGTTAGTATGTTTCCGAGTGAGGTATGACCGAGAGAACTCTTTCTGAGTGAAGGTTAGAATGTTTCTGAGAGACATGACCGAGAGAACCCTTTCCGAGTGAAGGAAGGTCAAGATGTTCCCGAGTGAGATATGACCGAGAGGACCATTTCTGAGTAAAAGACTAAATTTGTGAATTTCCCTTGCATGTCTCGTAGTTCGCTCAGGTTTAAAATGTAGAATTCACTCAAGCGAGTCGGAACTCGCCTAAGCGACCTTCACTGGTTTCACTTAAGCGAATCAGGGTCTCGCTCAAGCGAGTGACCCCTGACTTCATTTTCTTCTTTCGCTTATTTAATTAATTCAATTTTATTATTTAATTTATTTCCTATCGGTTATTATTTTGAGTGTGCTTAAGGAAAATAAATGTGGTTTTACATTAGGATCTAATTAACTATCAGTAAATGCGAAAAATTTATTGTGAAAAATAATTAAACAGATGTAAATAAATGTAAAATTGACGTAGGACGTCACACTTTCAGTAAACTCACATGGATCTATCTTTTACATAACAGGTATGAAGCTTAAACTGCTTTTATTAATTTCAAACAAATGGTGGAGTTACAGCTTGACACCAAAATTAATGCATTACAAACAGATTTAGGAAGGGAGTACCTGGCCTTCACACCTTTCCTAAAACAACATGGCATCTTACACAGGTTAAGTTACCCCTATACCCACCAACAAAATGGAACTGCTGAAAGAAAGCACGGGCATATCATTGAAATTGGCCACACCCTCCTAAATCATTCCAAACTCCCCATAATTTTTTGGTCAGATGCCTTCACCTCTGCTGTGTTTGTCATAAATAGACTACCTACTCCAACCAACAACAACATTTCTCCGTATGAGCTTCTTTTTCACAAACAACCTGATTATAGTATTCTCAAAACCTTTAGGATCTCTGTGTTATCCTCATCTTCGTCCCTATAACAATCACAAAATGGATCCCAAGTCTGAACCATGCGTATTCATCGGCTACTCTCCTCAGCACAGAGTCTACAAGTGCATATCCTCTACTGGCAGGATATATGTTGTAAGGAATGTTACCTTTGATGAATCCTCTTTCCCTCTTCACACCAATACTAATTTCTTCATTCAGCCTCAATCCAATACTCTTGATACACCTACCTTACCCCCTATAATTCCTCAAATTCCCTTCAGAATCACTGAAACTAATTCCCCTCCCTCAAATCAACCTTTACAATCTCTCACTCACAGTTCAGCCTCTCAAACTCATGAAACAACTCAATCCTCTCAGCCTTCTTCTATTCCCACACACATACCCATATCAAATACTCACTCCATGACTACTATTTTCAAACCTAAAGCAATGTGCAGTACCTCAACTATTATACCTGAAAACTATCAAACTGCCATCCAAATCCCAAAATGGAAAAATGCTATGCTAGATGAATACCATGCTCTCCTAAAGAATAATACATGGGACCTTGTTTTTCTCCCAAAAGGCAGAAAAACTATTGGAAGTAAATGGCTGTTCAGACATAAATATAACACTGATGGAAGCATCCTCAGACACAAAGCTCGATTGGTTGCAAGGGGATTCACTCAACAAGAGGGCCTGGACTATCATGATACTTTTAGCCCAATGGTTAAACCAGTAACTGTTCGTGTGGTTCTAGCTGCTGCTATATCACACAAATGGCCCATCCACCAAATTGACATTGACAATGCCTTTCTTCATGGGGAATTGCAAGAAGAGATATATATGAAACAACCACCAGGGCTTCATCAAGGCAATGCTGACACTGTTTGTAAACTCAACAAAGCCATATATGGCTTAAAACAGTCCCCGCGAGCATGGTTCCATAAACTTGCCTCCACTCTTACTTCTATAGGTTTCCATCCCACCAAGAGTGATCATTCACTATTTGTTATGCATACACCCAAACTGAACATGTACATTCTTGTTTATGTTGACGATATTATCATTACAGGCACCATTCAGCTTGCTATCAATTCTCTGATTCAACATTTGTCTGCCAAATTCCCTCTCAAAGACCTTGGCTCTCTACACCACTTCCTTGGTATTCAAGTTGACAAGGATACAATGGGTAACTATCATCTCCATCAATCAAATTATATTCATGATCTCCTACAAAAACTAAATATGCAAAATGCCAAACCCATCAAAACCCCTATGGCCTCATCCTTAAAACTCTATCAAGATGGCACCAACACTTTTGAAAATCCTTCACATTATAGATCGGTGGTTGGAGCCCTTCAATATGCCACCCTCACTAGGCCTGATATTGCATATACTATAAACAAGCTTTGCCAATTTATGCATCATCCACTTGATACTCACTAGCAGGCCCTCAAAAGACTTCTCAGATACCTAAAGGGAACTATCCACCATGGCCTGCTATTCAAATCTGAACCTCCCATGGATATTACTGCCTACTGTGATAGTGATTGGGTAAGTGATCCAAATGACATGAGATCCACTTCAAGAAATTGTGTCTACCTAGGAAATAATATTATATCATGGCTAGCCAAGAAGCAACCTACTGTCAGCAGATCGAGCACTGAATCTGAGTTTCGTAGTCTTGCCACAGTCACCACGGACATTATGTACTTAAAGAACTTGCTCACTGAACTCCATCTATCCCCAACCAAGCCTCCGCTTATCTGGTGTGACAACAAAGCACCATTCTTCTAGCTGCAAACCCGATTCTTCATTCCCGAACTAAACACTTCGAATTAGATCTCTGGTTTGTTCGAGAAAAGCTTGCTAAAGGTGAAATTCAACTCAAACATATTCCTGCAAGATTCCAGGTGGCAGATATCCTCATAAAACCTCCATCTTCAGCTCTGTTTTTGGAACTTAGAAACAAACTTAATGTCTATTCTAACACTCATGTTAGTTTGAGGGGGGATATTGAAACCAATTACAGTTATAGCAGTTAAGTTTGTATTTGCTGTTAGAGTTCTGTTAGTTTTCTGTTTCTTGGGCTTTGCTGTATATATACAGGGTCTTGGTTTCTTTGTAATATCAAGAGAATAATATTCAGTTTTGCATTTTACTCCTTTACTGTCTCAGCCTCTCATTAACAATACGAAAAAGATGACGAGCAAAAATCATTTTCTCTTCTTGAAAACTTAGTTGTTCTTCTTATTTTTTAGTGTTCTGTTTATAAGCTTGCTATGGAGTCTGGGGAGCTTCTTTACCTCTATAGGATGTTATTCTCTCATTATAAGTGAGTTTTCATTTTTTCTTTTCTTGTTTGTTATATTTGTTTTATTTTAGTTTTCTCTTCACCCTTGTCCTTTTAGATCTGGGCTTTTCTCCATCTCACTACCACTGTTCATCTCTTCCACTGGCCACCCTTACCTACTTCGTTGGTCACCCATTCCCCTATTTTTGTTATGTTAGCTTTTAATTTTCTCGATTTTTCTTCTTCATGTGCCTTTCTCACTAAATACGTTAATATTAGTCCCAACTAAAATCATACATTTGCATTATTGTGATGGTTCATTATATGATGCTATTGGCTACAATACCACCAAAGTTGATACAGTTGAGAAGATGAAGGATGAACTACGTGTAAATTTTTTTTTATTAAATTTTAGCTTTAGTATCTTAATTGATTGGTTGTTAAGTGTAACCCTTATTTTGTTTTTTTTTTTTAATTTTCTTCTATGTATTTAATGTTATATTATGCTTTGAGTAAGCATGAGTTGTATTATGTACTGCTCATATATGATATTGTAGTGTCATATAAGTGCTGTTAGGCTAGCCTCTGTACCTTTGCAATGAAGCTAATTTGTTGAAAAAAAATATTATTCCATTATTATTCATTTGAATTTTGTCTCCTTTAGTTGGTACCCCCTCCCATCAATGCAGCTGGAAAAAAAAACAAAAATGAATGCTATAAATCATAGAAAAAATAATAAAAAATGAATGGCATAGATAAAAAAAACAAAGATGAATGATATTAACCCCAAAAAAAGAAACAAAAAATGAATGACATGGATAAAAAAACTAAGGTGACTAGCCTAATAGTGAGAAGACACACTCTATGGAAAAGGTAAAAAGATTTAACCGTGACTATATTTCTCACTCTTTAGAAAAGGTAGAAAGCTTTAACCATGAATATATTTCAAATAAAATTATCTCTAATTGTATAAAAAAATGTCTATACTTAATAGAAGAAAAAAACAATTGAAACGAAATGCAATCAACTATCTTGATTATGCTATTATATATGATAAATCTATATTGGTTTCTAATCTAATAGTTGATAATGTAGAAATTTTCAATTATTTTCAATAAAATCACATGATATAGACTTTTCGCAAATTTGGTCTAATAAATACAATTTTCTTAACAAAAATAAGGTTTTCCAATACTTATATTCTTTTTTTATTTTGTTAATGAGGTCTAGCTCTTCTTTTTTGGAAGTAATGGGCCAAAGACCCATGGTTATTTGTCAACTAAACTTCTATAATTCTAACTTCTACAATTCTATCTTTCCAAAAACACTTCTACAATTCTAGCACTAACAAGGCTCATTACATCATTGATCATTAATTGTTTGAGACCATAAATATACTTTACTATTTTATTACATTTTCCTTATACATGCTTAAAATATACCTCCTCTAATTTTCTACTCATAAGCCTATTGCTATGAAGAATTAGAGACCACCCCTTTGCCATCCTTTGAATTCGAACTAAATAACATTTTGGAATCATTTGAATTTAAAGTTTGGATATTTGTAAGTGTCTCCCTCATACAACCTCCATAACTCTATGCTAAAGAAGGGTCAAAGCCATTTTGCAAAACTAGAAATCCATTTTCCCTTGTTGTATTTAATCACTTCACCACTAACATTTGATGAATTTGATCTACTACATCCATATTCGTATTTAGAAAGAATTTAAACTTCTAGTGGCTCTCATGTTAATTTAATTGATTAAGTAAAATGTGTAAATTGTTATGTTTCACTGGTACATTTTTAATTCTAACAAAAAAAAAACATCCTTTTTATCTTACATTTGTTATGTTTCATTCTTTTTCCACCATCTACTGTCTATCACATTTCTTGCATCAATGACTTACAATTTTCAAACTGTATATTGAAAAACTAAAGAGATTGCAATGAAAATAAGAGTAAGGGGCAGTTAAAGAGATAAGACTGTTTTTGTATTCAAACTTGTGAATTTGATAAACTGTTAATAAAAGCTCACACACACACACACATATATATATATATATATATATATATATATATATATATATATATATATATATATATATATATATATATATCATAACAGAAAATCAGAAAAGATAAAAAAGTCAAAGTATACTAACTAAAAAAACTGATTATCTAAATTTAAAATTGCTATAATTTATCATCTACAGTTTTAAAGACATTTTAGATGATCCCTATTCCCTAATTCAGAGTTATTTCTACTTCGAGCATATAGTGTATAAAAAATAAAAACAAAATCGTGCATTAAGGTTTAAATTTATTGGGGACATCTGAATGTATGGTTATTCAATAATTAGAGGGTTAAGTAATAACATAAATTGCATGAAATAACTAAACAAATAAACAGTGACATCTCATATGTATGTCCCTTTAACGTAATTGATATCCTTGGAATGAGATTACAGATAGTTGTGGCAACGTGGTTGGTCTCTTGGCTGGCTCCTGTGAACTTGTTCTCCCACATCAACTGTCACTCTTCCCCTCTTACATGGTGCTCTCTGTTCTCTCCCAAGGAGTAGTCTCCTACTACCACCACCCACCATTTCATCTGTATCTGTAATACAAATATAAAGTTACTTCTAATTTATAATTAATTCGTCAAACTTTATCGTTCTATATAAAATTTATCTGATTTGCTTATAACAGGAAAAATACATACCAGCAGCGACAAGGTTGCCGTTGTTGTTGCCGCCGCCATTAAATCTCAAAAGACAAAGAAAGAGAAGCACACAAATCATCCACCATCTCTTGCTCTTAATGGCACCCATGTATCTAGCTATCAGGCATATCACAATGTACTCATCTCATGTGACCTTTTTATAATCCAAATCGATGGTTCATTTTATTATTAATTTAAACAAATTATTATAAATGTTCATGAATGATGAAGGCAATTGAAACACTTTTATTTACTCTGACGAGTTCAATACAGGATCCTTTATTTAATCTAATTAGAATTAGAATTAGAATACGGGTTAACAGGACCTCTTGTAATTAATTAATCTCTAATAATTTTGGCGCGGTATTTGACTTTCTATCATTTTACGTATTTAGTCTATAGAACAAGTTGCATGTGAAATTTAATTTTTCTAGGATGCTTCCGCGTAAACAGAGTCAAAGGTTACCATGAACGAGAACTACAATGTTTTCAAAATCCACATTGTTAATTTTCTCTTGTTTTCATGGTGCTATAAAATTTATTAGTGTAAGTTTCGCTTGAAAGCTACGTAATGATAATAATCTTTAGGTTTGTAAAGATGTACTACTTGATTTAGTTTCACGTATAAAGAATTGGGTGTTGAAGGTGTGGTTTTGTTTGGTTTTAAAAGGAAAAAATAAAACAATAGTAGTGTTTCCACCGGATCAGGGGTGGCCCCCACCACCTCTTTGAACGTCTTCACGTAGTTAGTATATGTCATATCTTAATGGGTCAAGTTCACGATTGTAACCTAGATACGTATGTAAGGACTAAGTGAAACATTATTGAAAATTAATAGACTTAATCCTTGGGGAATTCTTTAGGGTTTTGTGTCTTCTACTCTGTGTCAACAAGTAGAATCATATATAAAAAAAATTTTGTGGTTTGATTTGTTTCGGTTGAAAAAAATTATAAAAACTAAATCAAATCAAATTGTACTTATGTAATTTAATTTTCACTTCTTTTAAAAATAAAATCATAATTCAATTATTTTTTTAAAATCATCAATTAATGTCATAACCATATTGAATTAGCATGACTCTGTAACAAAAATCACAATTCAATTAAATTTTATCCAAAAATCGTCAATTAATGTTACAACCATATTAAATCAACATGACTAGGGAACAAATTATAATTACAAATAATTAAAAATGATAATTATATAAAAATGTAGTATTAAAAATATTGTTAGATTTGTGATTTACTTAATTGACTATAAACAAAATTAACTATAAATACTATTATTGGTTGAAACATGTTGAATTCACTTAATTGACTCTAAACAAAATTGATAAAATTTTGAAACCATTGTTCTTCCCTTTTGGTAAAAGTCAACCTGATTTTGATACGTTTGGTTAACAAAGCTATATTAAAAACACCATTAATTACATACTTCTTTTATTCTTCGAAAGATATTCTTAACATAAATTAGCCAGGGAATAAATTAAAGATATCTCAGAAGAAAGGGAAAGCTACTTAACCAACTATTAACAATTGTTTATTAAGTACTTTTGCGAAATAAAACTTTATGTCAACTTCAAGTTAATTTGCGTGTTCAATTGATCTAGTTAAGATGGTAATTAAGAGATATATCGGGTTTCCCAATCTTACTTAATATATGTATTTGAACAGTTGTTGAATCTATTTTAGGAAGACAAAGATTTTAAGGTTTAATCAACTTTTTTAATTTAGTCTCAAAAAAAGTTGTAAAAAATTAGAGCCCACCTAAAACTTAATGTTTGGTTTTAGTCTCCACTTCCATGTCCACACAATATTATTGGCATAAACCACAATTAACTATATCATTATTTAATAGAAGTATAGACTAATGATTAAAATCTAATATTTATTTTTTATTGGGAACTAAATACCAACCATTTTTTAGGACATCCAAAACATGAAACTTTAACACGGGATAAAAACATAATTAAAATTAATACAATTATCTGTTATATACCTACAAATATAATAACTTTAACTTAATTTTTAGTTAATTATACAAAGTGTGTATATGAAGAGAGATTCACTTACTCTAGGAGTAGGTCTTACAGACTTAATCCACTCTATTCTTTACAATAAAATTTAAATTATACATTAAATTTTGTTAATCGGCTGTTAATTAAACAATTCTCATTAAGTAAATAATATATATCAAATTTCATATAATTTAATAATTATTTAATATTTTATCAATTAACTTAATTTTAACATAATTTATATAGTTTATAATACAAATAAATATTGACTATCAAGATAATATACTCTAAAGATTTAATTTTTTTAAAATTTAACATATGTAATCATTATAATATTATAATATAATTTAACGGTTAAATTGAATTAATTTATATTTTATTGTTAGTTGTAAAATAGAGTAAATTGATCCCTCCTACACACACTAAAGAGTTGTGAGTAGTAAACGTGTGCATTTTGAGTAGTCTTTTCTCTGTTATTGGAACACTTACGCACAAATAACTAGTTAAGGTTAAAAATCAACAAAATTATTTTATGAAAAATGTGCCACACAAAATAATGTTTACAACAGATTAAGTATAAACAAAAAATAGAATATCATATTTTTCACTTCAACTATTCATTTATTTTTCTTTATTGGTAAAAATTATATATGTATCAAGTTGAGCCACTAAAACTCAACAGACAAAGAAAGAGAAGCACCCAAATCATCCACCATTTGTTACCTTTTTATAATCCAAATCCATGGTTCATTTTATTATTAATGTTAAGGCACTTGGTTTTAAATATAATTATCTTCAAAAACACTTTTATTTACTTTGACTTGATCAACACAGGATCCTTTATTTAATCTAATTGGAATTATAATACTGGTTAATAGGACCTCTTGTGATTAATTAATCTAATAATTTTGGCCCTGTATTTTGACTTTGCTACCTTGCCTCTATAGAACAGTCAACGGTTGTCATGAATGAGAACGACAATGTTATCAAAATCCTTATTGTTAATTTTCTCTTGTTTTTTTTTATCTTTCCATAAAAGTTATTAACAGATTTCTAATATGATTTTCAAGATATATTTTAAACAATATACAAAATTAGAATATTTTCATGGGATTGTATTTAATGTAGCTTTTTTTTTAAAATGATTTTAATGTGAGACGGACACAATTTCTTATCAATTTTTTTTTAAGATGTGTTATTAAAAGTCATGGACCCAACTTATTTAAAAAACTAGCTCTTGAGTTAAAGTTGACTAAAAAGTTATAAAATGTATACCGGTTATGTTCTTAAAATTGTAAAATTATCCAAAAACCGTGAGATTTATAGATATTTTTAGGTAGTCTAACATTCAAATAAATGAGACTCTAATATTATATTAGAAAATTACAGGTCTAACTCGACTTAAAAATTAATTCATAAGTATTATATACAATAATCATATTATTAATAGATGTGTAACAAATTAGAAAAGCTGAATTTTAAAAAAATAAATAACTAATGATAATAGGTTTAGGGTTTAGGATTTAAGGTTTAATAAAACGCATAAAAACTTCATAATCAGTTTAAAAAATTATTTAATCTGTCTGTATGCAGGTATTGAAAGATTTGAAGCTTTATTATTAATTAGTATGGAAACCACTGTTCTCCCTTTTTGGTATAATTCTCTGATAGTAATTAGTAAAAAGAAATTAAAAAAAAAACTTAATCCAAGTAAATCAACTTAATATCACTTAAGAAAAATCTCGGATTTAAGATGTTGTATATGCAAAGAAACTTGTTTATGAGGAGCTCAACACAACCATGTATGGTAAATAAGTCTCTTTCCAATGAGGGATTCATACAAGGAAAAAAATAATTCTTTTTTTTCTTAAGAAGCAAATGCATTACATTTATTTTAATTTAATTACAATGAAAAACTGATCTGAATTATATCATATCTTAATCTGAGTATCTAAATTCATTATATTACCACTAGATAAATTTCTCCAGCTAAAAGAGATACATATATATTATTTGTTGGTTCTTGATCATAGATAATTGTGGCAGTGAGGATCATCAGCCTGCTTAGGGTGAACAAGAGTAAGTCTTCCCCTTTTCCTGCAAGGAATTACCCTTTCTTGCCCAAGGAGGAGCCTCCTACTCACACCATTTTCATCTGAAAAAGACCATATATAGAAAAAACAACACTTAATTACTGTCATTTCCCCTATAACTAGCTAGAATATGTATGGTATTCATGAAAAAATAGACAGAAGAAGCGCTTTACTGACTAGCATAAATTTCATGAGAAGCAGTAGCAGTAGCAGTAGCAAGGTTCTTAGCAGAAAAACTCAACATGCAGAGAACGAGTACCACCCAGAAAAGCGAGCACTTAGAAGCCATTGATGTCACAATTCCCAACCTACTCAAAACATTTTAATTTATAATGAAACCAATCAGTGATGGTCCGTCTAATTCAACGTTTTATTTTTTTAGGTCAAATTACCAATCAGCTTCCACGTTCTCTTGAGATCAGTTTCCTTTCTTTCTCAATCAAATAACTTGTCTTTTTCTCTACCCTCAATATCTCTAACATTACGCAACTATCTATTAATTTTGTCATACTCTCAATGTTGAAGAATAACCTAAAAACTCATGCAAATTATCATTAAGTCAATTTTAATTGGTTAATTATGTCTCCAAAAATTAACTCAATTGATTGAATAAGATGGATAAATTGTCATGACCTTTTAGTAAATTTTTTGTTTCTAGCGAAACCAATGAAAGAAAAATAATAATTAATGAGTTATTTTTTTAAGTAAATCTTTACTTTTTTAAAAAATTACTATGTCTGTTTTTTAATACAAAAATCTCTTAAAATAAATTTATCCTTATTGTAAAACGCTCATAAAATATCAACAACATTAATTAATTTTTCACTAAAATACTCTTACTAGTCATAATAAAATAAATGTTAATTACATAGAAAGAGGTAAGTTTTTTGAGTCGAATAAATATAAGACTAGTATAATTTTATAGATAATTAAATGACTTTTTTAACTCTATATTAACCATTTTTCTTAAAAATTAAAAATTTGTTGAGAGATTATTATATTAAAGAATGGTGTTGGTGGTGGTAGTATAGTATTTTAAAAAATGAAATAACCAAAAAGATATGACTAACTTACAAAAATTGATAAAAAAAAAGAATTAATTGAAAATATTATCGCGTAAGTAATGCATATTGTTAATAAAACTTGTAGTAACTCTGTTAGTTTTTATAAAGAAATTGAGTTCACAACCGAATAAAATTGGTGTTAAAAATTTAACTAATGTTTTTGAATCTGAAACGTTGATCTTGAGATCATTTGAGTTATCTATTTGCTGATAAGTAATTAGTGTTTAAAATTTAAACATACTTTTTAATTAATTAAGTTCTATGATTTAAAATTAAGTTCATAATAATTATTTTTACCCTAGATAAAAGTTTAAAGAAAAATTAAACACATATATTATCTTATCAACATAAAATATATATAATTACTCCTCCAGTTTAGAAAAATAAAACAAAAATTTGAACTATTATCAAACTTTGAAAAAAATAATTTTATCCTCAGCTTCATTGTGGCTCCACTCGTGTTTGACTATGAGACTTGAAGGTTCCGCGTAAACAAAGTCAAAGATCACCCAGCTGGAATGACTTAGACTTCTCAAACCCCTTAATTAATTTCATTCATTTATTATAATTATTGTTGTAATCCATTTTTTAGATAATGAAATGTGATAAATTTTTTAAAATACAAAAATGAAAATAATGCAAAATGGAAATTATTTGTTTGATTTTCTTAATTCCATATTTTATTATGTACCTTTTAAAATCATTTTTAAAAATGATGAATAACTAAGGTTTAAGGTTATTAGATAAATAATTGATGTTTTTTCCTATTATAGTATTTTTTAAGTGATGTTTCTTGAATTCAAAAAGAAAGTCGAAAGATAAAATTAATTGAAACAATTAACATAAAGAAACTCATAAATTAAAGAGTCTTTTTGATTGATATCAAACACTAACTTATCAGATTCATATTATGATCATGATCAGTATTTGATCAAACCGATCGATTTGATCTGCTTTTTATGATTATTGTCAATTTTTTTTTGTTAAACATATATCACATAATGCATTGAAAGAACAAGCCAAAGATACAAAGTCAAAAGCAATACACAAGGCCCATTACATCAATTAAACTTAACCTAACGCACTTGCTTAACAACTAGGAAACATTCCAACCTAGGCAAACTCCTAATGCACCATAAAGAGAAAAAACTCTAACTAGAGTGAGAAGAAAAATTTTCATTACACTATGTATGGGATGAGTCAAAAGAGACTCTTATCGTTTGTCTTAGATTAAGACTTTTTAAAGTTAAAGGAGAGGGGATCATCACACCCCTCTCACTAAAGTTGGAATAAAGAATCCTCAAGTTATAATATCCGTATTGTTGTTGAGTTTTGTCGTAGTGGGAGAATTCATCAACTAAAATATCAAACTAAAGGAATAAAAAACACAATAGTTTTTCTCTTCAAATTTCAATCTTAAATCTTATAAAATCTTTCAAATTTTATTAAGTTTTCTCAAATTTCTTACTTGTAAAATTTTGAAATTGGTTAATACATTCTGTCAGTAACAACCAAATAATTTAATAAACAATAATAATTTGAAGACTTTAACTATAATAAAACTCATATTAAAACTCAGATTGTACAATTTAAAAGTTACAGGAACTTAATTTACTCTATTAAAATTTGAAAAACTTAATTAAATAGCACATAAATCATACTAAAAAGGCTAAAAGTAATATTAAAACTCATTTTTATGAAGGAAAATAAGAAGAAAGAGAAAAAAAGATTGGCAATTGAAACCATATAAATTGTCAGATTATTGACATGCCTATATGTATTGGTGTTTAAAGCATATAGGTGGTATATAAATCAGACGAGTTTTTTTTAGGAAATATAATTTCATTAAATCTTACTTAGAGAGTTTTATTAGACACAATGTTTCTCTTTAACTCTAATAGTGTGTCAAACCAATAAAGCATATTGGTTATTTATGACCATGCTCAATGAAAAGTGTTGGCTCATTCCACTGGTTACATCTAGTTCACGGGAAGATTTTGAGTATATAGTTTTTGTTCGAATAAATCATCAAATTGAAAGTATTTTTTGTGCCAGAAAAGGAATGTATAAATTATAACCCGATTTGTGCTTTATAACTTCAATTTGAAAATGAATGGTTATACTATATGTTTATGATATATGATGATGACTCTGGCAACATTTTCAGAAAGGTCCAATAAATTCAATTATCACTAAACAACCATTCTTATTTAAATGATCAGTTCGCATCTGCAATTACCAATAAAAATAGCTAGCACCAATAGATATAACACAAGATCATAACGTAAGAGATTCTGAGAAGAGAGAAGAAACCGGAGATTTCTTGTGTATTGAATCGAACCATGTTAAAAACATTAGAAAATAATGTGCAATCTAAAAGTTAGTTTATGAGATAGAAGGTGTTTGAAGTTTTATAAAGTAAGATTTATTTTATATTCATCACATTATAAAGCAAGATTGATAAGAATTTGATACCATAAGAGATTCCGAAAAAAAGAAGAAACTAAAAATTCTTTTCTTATTTATTGAATTGAATCATATGAAATTGAATTTATACAAGGAAGGAGGAGGAACAAGATTGAATGTGGTGCACAAACAAATATACAATCTAAACCTGTAACTAATTAGCTTAATTCTCCACTAATATATATGCTGACTAATTAGCTGAGCTAAGCATACACAGCAGAAAATAAAAATACAAACCATATGCAACAGAAAATAAAAATAATACATAAATTGTGAGCTATCTGATATCAGTGTTCTCCATTTCAAGCAGCTGAGCTATGCTTCGCATGGTTGGTCGAGATTGAGGATTTGTTTGCAAACATGAAAGAGCTACGTTGGCTATCATTGCCAATTCCTTCAAAACATGGCTTTTTGTAGGAGGTGCGAGACGAGAGTCTAAAATCTCTTTGAAGTTTATCTTTTGTTCACTTGATGTTTGTATGTAGGAAACAAGATCACCGGGGTGCTTTCCCGTGAGAACCTCAAATGCCAAAACGCCAAAGCTGAACACATCACATTTCTCATTCACTGCCATTGTGTAAGCAAGCTCTGTACATGGTGAAGATTAGTCAGTTGCAAACAAAAACATGAAACTTGTATATGATATCAAAACTTGTTTTCTTCTGTCCAAACTTTTAGAAACAGAAAATAAGATAGTAATGACAATAAAAAGTTAAAATAGAAAATGTTTTCTGAAAGAAGCGCTCATAAATTTCACAATCGTATTACACAAACAAACTCACCTGGAGCAGCATAGCCATATGTGCCAGCAAATGATGTCCAAATAGGAGAATCAGGCTTCAGAAACCTTGCAGTTCCAAAATCTGAGACATGAGGTTCAAGGTTGGAGGACAATAAAACATTCTTGCTTGATATGTCTCTATGAATCAAAGGTGGAGAACAATCATGATGCATGTAGGACAAAGCGCTTGCAACACCTTTGAGAATGTCAACCCTCTTGTGCCAATCTAATTCCAATGCTTCCTTCTCATCTCTCAGCATATCAGATAGGTTCCCCCTACCCATGTACTCATATATCAAAAATGTGTGCATCCCTTCACAGCAAAATCCATAAAGCTTCACAATGTTTCTGTGGCGGGTTTCTGTCATGGCTTCTACTTCACTCTTAAAGGTTTTTATGCTGTCAACATCTATGTTTTCTGCATCACATTTCAACTTTTTCACAGCAAACACTTGACCTTTCATCTCTGCTTTGTAAACTTTTCCCAATGCTCCTTCACCAACGCAAAATTGGTTGTCAAAGTTATTGGTAGCTTCGATTATGTCTCCATACACAACTCTTCCATTGAAGTACCAAATTGAAAATGGATTTGGTTTCTTGAAAGAAGACTTTTTTCTTGCTGCTACTCTTGACTTTCTCTTGTAACAAAAGAAAAAAAATCCAACCAACACCAATGAAAGAAAAAGAGCACCTCCCAAAGAAGCAACAATAGGGATCACAACCTTTTTTTTATTACTTGATCCACCATTAGGTTTACTATTAGAGACATTACAAGGTTGCAAGCCTCGGATATTTCCACATAAATCTTCGTTGTTGCTCAAATCCATGGGATGATGAGAAGAGTTGAAAATGCCACCTTTAGGAACTTGACCCTCTAAATTATTATAAGAGAGGTTGATGGCTGACAAGCTCAACATTTCACTGAGGGAGTTAGGGATAGAACCTGAGAGATTGTTGTGAGAGATATTCAAGCTTATCAAATTTGAAAGCTTCCCAAGATCAGAAGGAATTACCCCTGAAAGTGAATTGTAACTCAAGTCCAAGAAGTCTTGTAAACTTGCAAGGTTTCCAACTTGGTAGGGGATTGTGCCATTCAAGTCATTGTTGCTCAGATTTAGATTTTGCAAGTTGGACATGTCACCTATCTGATTTGGAATTGGTCCCAAAAGCATGTTCATAGACAGGTCTAAGGACCTCAAATTGGAAAGCTTTCCAATTTCTGGTGGGATCACACCAGAAAGTTTGTTGTGGCTCAAATATAATTCATACAAGTTGGAGGAATTTCCTATCTGTAGTGGAATCACTCCTGATATCTGGTTGGAGGACAGGTCAAGCTGTTGTAGTTGGTCCAACTGAAAAATCTCACTTGGAATGTTGCCACTTACTGCATTCCCAGCCATGTTGAGTGATTGCAAGTTTTTGCAAGCACCCCAGTTTGCAGAAAGTTCACCCTGCACCCTGTTATAGCTGAAGTCCATGTAAGTGAGGTTAGGATACACTCCAAAATCCTCATCTGCATAACCTGTCAGCTGGTTGTATTCCATTCTAACTCTGTACAAGGCAGGGCAATTTTTAAGGCTTATTGGAATTGGGCCAGTGAAACTATTGTAGGCTGCACTGAAATTCACGAGAGTGCCACTCTTGCACACTTGTGGTGGTAATTCACCTATAAAGTTGTTCTCAGCAAGATGCAGAACAACCAAGGAAGACAAGTTTCCAAACTCTTGTGGCACTGTACCATTCAAGTTGTTGGTGAAAAAACGCACATCAGTTAGATTGGTTAATTTACCAATACTTGGTGGTATTGGCCCTGAGAGGTTGTTTTGAGGCATTCTAAGAATGCTTAAATGTGTGCAGTTTCCCAGAGATGGAGGAATAGGCCCGTAGAAGTTGTTTCCATCAAGAGCTAGCAAAGTCAAGTTTTTTATGTTGCCTATTTCATTAGGAATTATGCCACCTAAAAGGGTGTCTTGGAATAGGAGATTCCTTATGGCAATGAGGCCACTTTGGGGCTTATCAGATCCATCAGGAAATAAGCGAGGGTCTAGTGACCCGGTTATATCATTTCTTGAAACATCAAGCTCATAAACTTGAGTGAGATTGGCAATAGAAAGAGGTAGCGTGCCATTGAGGTAGTTGGTGGAAAGGTCAAGGAATTGGAGGTTTGAGAGCACTCCAATGTTTTGTGGTATTGGACCAGCGAGATTGTTTACTTTGAGATCAAGACGGATAAGGTTTGTTAAAAGGGACAAGTTCAAGTTTTGAAGGGTACCTGAAAGTCCAGTGTAAGCCAAGTTTATTATAGTCACACTGCCTTGTGAATCACAAGTGATGCCACGCCATGAACATGGGCTTTGAGTAGTTGCAGTTGCGTTGATGATCCATGAGTCCAAAATGGATTGGCGAGGGAGACTTTGTTTCCACCTGAGCAAGGCCTCAGCTTGTGTTAGCCCTGAAGTGCCTTGACATAGAGCCAGCAAAACCACCAAAATGGCTGGAATTGCAAGGTTTGCATAACATGTTTGGTTGGTCATCGTAGTATGCTTGCTTATTTGTTTACTTCATCATTTGAAGACTTGAATATATCTATACTCTGTGATTGCAATTTGCATGGTTTGTCATCATTGTAATCTTTATCATTTGGTGTTCATTTAAATTTGACTTTGATCCCATTTCATAGAGTAAGTTAAGCCACAGACATTTCTGGCCTGAGTTGACTAAATGCATAGTAACAGTGTGTTTTTTTTTTTATGAAATAATATTATAATTGTTATCTATTTGTATGTGTTTTACCGGTTGAACTGTATATCAATTAGTTGATCAGTCCGAATTAATATTTTATCATCATTTGATCTGTTTTTATCGGTTTTATGATTGGCCTAATTCTTAAACATTGAATGGTATGCTTTGAGGAGATTTGGCCTGCCTCGGTAAGATACTGTATACATGGGAAGAATTAAGAAACAAAATAAATATGGGAGTAAGCCACATTCAAAGATTTCGGCCATATCCCCTGTGTTGAGGATTCTTTATTTAGTTATATTTCCACATAGTTTTGGAAAGTGCAGTTTCATGCGTTTCTAGACTTCGATGAATTTAATTAGAAAATTCGTCTATGTAAGTCTCCACCTTCATTCATTTTCATTCGGGTTGCTTCAAAATAAAACTGGGAATACTTTTCATGGTCATGTTCCAGAGAGTCAACAAGGGTGGGGAGACGTGAAATTTCTTAATTTCTATCATCTTCACACACTTTTCTTATAATATATTAATTTATATTTTTCCATCTCTTATATATATATATATATTAATTTTTTCATATATTCTTTTAATAAAATTATTAGTGGTTCCTATAAGATATGTATTTGTATATTTAATTTAATTTACAATATATCTAAAAACTACTATGTATATGCCAAAAAAATTATTAATATTCATATTTTAAATTTAAATTAATTAAATTATATTTAATGATTGAATTCTCAATATTATATTACCATTTATTATATTAATGTTCATTTTTTCTTACAAATTAATGTCCATTTAATTTTCAATTATATTAATTAATTTATTTTATGTTTAATCCTTCATTAAAATACCATTTTGAAACTATTAAATTTATCATATTAATTATCTTAAATTTGAATTATATTTGATGATCTTCTAACATATTTACTTAGTCAATGAAAGATTTAAAGTAATTACATTAATTTCCATTTAATTAATAATTATGTTAATTGACTTTTTAATTTTTAATATGTACTGAATTTTCATATTCTAAAAATTTATTTATATTCATATTTTAAATTTAAATTAAATAAATTACACATAATTAATAACATAAAAAATTACACTTAATGATTGAATACTTCATTTAATTTCTTAATGGATTATTACTCTTTATTTTATTAATGTTCATTTTTCTATTACAAATTAATGTCCAATTAATTATTAGTTATGTTAATTAATTTTTTTATATCTTTTAATTTTTCATTTAAATATCATTTTGAAACTATTTAATTCTCTATTGAAAATAAATGTAATAAACGCAAACAATTAATAGAAAAATATAATTTGAATTTAAAATATTAATTTAAAAATTTAAAATTAGAAGAAAGAAAAGTCAGAGCATTATAAATCACTCATCATAATTACTATATAAAAATCTTAATTCATATAATTATTGATTAAGGGAAAAAATTATTAATAATTATGATCTGTGCAATTTAATTTAATTTTATAATATTAATTTAAGTTTAAAAAACTAACGGAAGAAAAAAAAGTTAGAATACTGAAAAAAAATAAATCATCATAATTCCTGATTACGTAGAAATAAATGAAATAAACAAACAATTAGAAAAAAAATAATTTAAATCTCAAAATTAGGAATAAAAAGTCATAATATTAAATAAATGAATCACTATAATTACCAATAAAGTGAAAAATAAATGAAATAAGGAGAAACAATTAATGATAGAAATTTTAAAAAATAAGATATCAGTTATCATTTGCGTGATTTAATTAATTTTTGTTATATAAATTATTTTAATAATTTATTATTTTCCTTTCAAGCCTTTGATAACTTTATTAATATTGATATCAGTATTTTGTGAATTTTTATGTTTATAGGTCTCAATTTTTAATATTTTATGGTATTATTAATTGTTTAATTCTTTTTATTTTTCATATTATTTTTGAAGAAAAACATCGGAGTACTATTTATTATTTTCTAGCTTATTATTATGTTTTATATCAGAATGAAATATCCTATTTATGCATTCAGAATTTATAATGACTTTGTTAATGTTGGTTAATGGTCTTTCATCTTTGTGTCTCTCAGAACCCATAAATTTTAAGACTGACCTTTTTATGCGTTCAAATGGATTCAGGGTTGGATTACCTATTATTATTGATTTCTAGGAATAGGATCAAGGATAATGTCATTAGTACTCATTCCTAATGCAAAATTTATTAAAATTTATCGTTAATTGTTAAAGAGATCTTCAATTAAGGATAAGGTTTAGGGCCCATAGTCTAAGGGACCGGGTTAGATGAAAATAAAGTTTTGGTAACTTAATTAACTATGTAATTGGATCAAATAATTACAAGAACATAAGTTGAATAGGTATAGTTTGATCCAACGCTTTGCTTCTTATATTTCTTTCTTTAATTAAATTTTAACTTTCAAAACTATTAGAAAAAATCCAATCAAATCTTGTTTGTGAAACATAGCAGTGACAGTTGTATGTATATAGTTTTAGTGGTAAATTAGTAACAATTATTAAGCTATTGACTATATCAAACAAGTCTTTATGAACCAATAACCCTTACTCCTAATGAAACTACAATTGGCTTGTACACTTGCTAAAGGGTTAACAACCACCCTTTAAATAGTAATATGATTACTCTAAAACCTTATTAGTAAACTTCAAAATTCTTTTAATGAACTCACTTTTTAAACCTCTCCTATTAAGATGCACTCTATCATACATCCATGAACGGTCCGTATCAATATCTGCATTGTCAACACATCAATGTATTTATTTTGTAATTTATAATTAGAAATTTTAAATTTTATGATTACCAAACCTAAATTAATTATGTAAAAATTGAGTACCTAATTTGCACAATTGGTGAACGTACGAGCCACAAATACCAAATTTGCACAACGGAGCAAAACTTGAAGATTAGAGGGTGGAGTAAAAATTTAATAAGTGTTTCCCTCCTTTTATAGCATAGTAGTGGAAGGGAAAAGAGTACCATAATAGGACCTCATTATGATTGTGCGCGTCAGACAAAAAGACAAGACAAGTCACACATTAGTTGTGTAAATTTACGAACTCAATTAAGTAACAATCATTGAAGCAACCTATAGTTAGTTCAATAGGGTGAAGGGCATATAATTCGAGCATGATACCTGTAACACCCTCTGTTACACCTTAATAAATTCTAGAAAAATTCATAATTTTTTTTTTTACTAAAGATATGTTTGTTAAAAAGAAACTATCGGAATAAATTATATACATTATTTCCGAAATACCTCAATATTATTAAAACTTTATAAAGTATTTGTACATTCATCCCAAGAAAATAAACATTAAACATTATAAGAAAGAGAAGAAACTCCATGGCCCAAGAGCAGTTGCCTAATGACATTATTTATTCATTGGACCACGGTATTCATACCGAGCTCCCTTTCTAAAACGTGCTATATATACTGTCAATGTTCTTCGATCCTTCCCTCTGTACGAACCATTAATTTAAAACATATGAAACAAAAACATAGAGAAAGGAGTGAGAAACAGAATATAATATTCCCAAATGGGACATAAGCAATAAAGGGTTTTCACAAACTAGTATAATAATATCAATCACAATCACAAGCACAATCAATTTATGAATGTATGAATGATATGTCATATCTTCATCATAACTTATTTATACATGTGGGCCCCTTAAATTTTAATTTGCACTGGGCAACCAGGAGTTTACACTGTTCTATAATTCCGGATAATAATAACATGAACAGCTCAACTGGCATGGAAACACTTAGAGACTAGTCAGATTGAAAAGGTTTTTATTGTGAAAGTACCCGACACTAGGGAGCTACCCCAGGTCCCCTGAAGCACCCTTTCACACCCTCTCATCCCAAGGCTCACAATTAAGCCTCCTCTAATGTATCCTCGGTTTCTATAATCCGTCCCCAGACAATATCATTTTGTTTCTCTTCGATGATTCATGATGCATGAACTACTCGCGTATTTAGTTGGTTAAGGCTTTTAGAAACTCAATTATATTATCAGGGCCTATGGATCATGACATAGCCACCCCAGTAAACTGTACTTTTTCAACTTCTCAAATACGCACATAAAATTTTAGTACAGTTCCTTTTCAAATCACAAATCAAATCTCTTTATAAATTTGAGTTTCAAAGCCTTAAATATATTTCATAACCTGTCAATTCAAAATTAATTTCTAAAAACTTAAATTTGGAATTATCAATATTTAAAACCTTAGTACTTGAAAATTTTGTATAATATTTTTATACATTTAAATAATACGTATATATATATTAAAAAAAATTTATTTTTATAAAATAAATTCTCTTTCTTTTTCTTCTGATAAACTAACTAAAAATCTAAATTTTAGTAAAGATATATACATATATATTAAAAGATAAAAAGAGATTTCTAAAAACTTATGTAGTTTTCTAAGAAATTTCTTAAAAGTAATTTGAATAAATATAAAAAAAATAAATAAAGAAGTAGGAGATAAGTAATTTCTTACTGAATTTTAGCTTTCCGCCATGCTTGCTATATGCTCAAACTCCATAATAAAAGATTATCAATCATAATCAAACATTGTCAATCATAATCAAAACATCATAAAGCATAAATAAATATTAACAATCATAATCAAATCAAATAATTAAACATTAGTTATAAATATGATAATTTAAAATTCAATAATTATTTAAATTAATAAATTTTGTTTTAAGTTCTATGGTCAATTCCTCGCAAAGGTCTATGTAAATCCAAGATAGTCCAGTCCTTACATAGGTCTAGTTCAGTCCATATAGGTCATAAATAGTCCAAGTCCTTGCATAGGTTCAATCCAGTCCGCATAGGTCATAATAGTTCAAGTTCTTAAATATTTTAGATATTAAGTTACACAAGATGCTTAATTTATTAATAACAATTATTATAAATTTTAAGTTAAAAGTTATTATTTTAAAATAATAATATTGTTATGTTTAAAAGGAGTAGGGGACTCCTCCCAATATTCTTATGTAATTTCATATTATATCCTTAATCTCACCCCCCCTTACCTTGATTTGCTACCAAAAGTGAATTCGCTCCGCGCCTCCAAGTTCTAACAAAATATTAATACTAATTTATTTCAGTATAAGCTTAAGATGAAAATTAAGATTGCTATCAGAATGATAAATAGTAAATGTGCATAGTAATAATAAATAGTAACGGTAAATGGTAAGTCATTAATAGTAACGGTAAATAGTAATTTTTGAATAGTAATAGTAAATAGTAAATTGTGAATAGTAACTTTTTGAATAGTAGTGGTAAACGGTAAATCATGAACAATAACAGTTAATAGTAAATTTTGAATAGTAACGGTAAATAGTAAATTTTGAATAGTAACAGTAAATAGTAAAAATAACACAGTGATAATTTATTTTTACTATAGTAACTTATTCATAATAGCACTAGTATATCAATGGTTTAAGAGTGCTAAAAAAAAATAAACTAAAATTATAAAAATAATATAGAAGAAAGTTATTACCTTACACCTCCGGCAGAACTTCTTTTTACCAAAAGAATTTACTCTCCACTAATTTCTTACGCACTATCTCTCTAGATTCTCTCTCTAATTTTTGTGTGGAAATGTTGTAAATGAGCCATCTATTTATAGGAAGAAAATTTCACTATTTAAGATTATTTAATTATTTATTTTACTATTCATGATGTAAGCGATGATGTAATTAAGCAATGATGTAAGCGATGATGTCGACAGTGGCATTTTGGTTATTAAATGAAAGGTTAAGGGTATTTTTGTCATTCTAAAAAAAATGAAAAAAATATAAAAATTCCAAAATTTTATAAATTATATAACAATCAAAAAGTTCTAAAGAACTATAATTAAATTCCTTTGAAATTTTATTTTAAATAAGAAATAACGAAATTAGGGGTGTTACAATACCAATATTGATATCCTCATACACATACCAGTACATAACCTATAGTATCTAGTGTCAACGATAACACCCCTTGGTACGATCGCTAGTACAACCCATATATTGAAGGTCAAGGTTGTACCAATATAGCGAAGAGGCTATAGAAATACAAAGGGCACATCAGAAAGAATCTGTAGAAGTGTCAGGAATTGATGCAACAATGACGGGCTACCCCTTGACCTCTACTAATACCAAACATTCATTACACACAAAGTGTGATGTCCTCGGTCATTTACCCAATATTTTAAAGTTGTCTTATTAAATTTCACAATAAATTTTTCACAAATTAATTAATTATTAATTCGATAATTATGCATATACTCATTTTTTGTAAAAAAATTTCAAAATACCATTTATATAACACTTAAAAACCCCAAAATACCCACCAGAATGCAACAACATCAATTTTGGCAAAACAGGGGCCTGACGCTACGTGCGAGGCTTTAATTGTAGCCCTAACACTACACGTCAAGTTGGCACCCAACGTCAGCACACCAGAAACAATACCTGATGTTGTTATGCATTTTGGGCCATTCGGCCAACTTCTAACTTACCCAATTGGCCCGTTTTAGGTCCGATTGCCACAAAACTTCACGAGCCACATGTTTTCCCCATTCTAGAATTATTGACACTGCCCGTTCATCAAAATTCCATTATACGCGCAAGTTATGCATGAAAATTCATTTAAACCATTTATATGCAAAACCTATGCACTAAACCACCTAAATGGGCTCCAAATTGCCCAAGGCATAATGCACAGTTTCTAAATATCTTAAGGAACCTATTGGTCCCTTTCGGGGGTTCCAAAACCCGCCGGATCTCAAAATCACTTAGTTCCTTACTTTCACATAAATCACCTATTTTCGTTATATGCAACAAACCTTATAATTCATCAATTGGTCCTCACTCACAACATGCACACAATTCACAAACGTCAACAAGACCTGCCCATATCAATTCTCAAACATATAACATTGGCTCCGTGCCTATATACATCAAATTCCTTACACCTATCATAAGCATCATCCATAACATCATCTTCTTGCAAATTCATTATCAAATACCCATGTCATCATCATCAATTTATCATGCTAAATCATAATTGTGAACCATTACAAGTTTAAATTATCACCAACCATCAAAGTATATGATAAATACTATCAAATGCAATTTATTACTAAGCTATTACACTAATTCATAATTCCGCATTCTCCTTGGCATCGGCTACCCGCTTGGCGCACCCTTTGAGACATTGGTACCCTCCCTGTCACTGGTCACTTAAATGGATAAAACCTCAGCAAAGGTGAGTGTTGGATTATCATAATTAATATAGAACGGCAAATATAAATAAACATAACCATTAATACTTTATATCCTATTTATTAGCTTAACTTATCAGATTCATCATATATACATTTCTTTCATTTCACCTTAGTCCATACTTGCCTAATCCTTAATATCAATTCAAGAACAATATAAAGCACATACATTGCATCAAATATCATCCATATTCTCATTTCATTTTATAATTACAATCAACCCTCAATTCATCATAAAACATAAATCAATATCAAGCCACATATCACACAACTGACTCGTATGTATCTTTGACTCTTAGTATCCGGATATTAAAGGATCGACTTTCAGTTTGGGGTCTTACTTGACACCCCGTGAACCCTGCTTGGTCCACCGGGTCCTACTTGACTCTCCACCTCAACCATTGGGTCCTACTTGATCATTGAGTAGCTCAACTAGGCCTAAAAACCAAGGGAGCCAAAAATAAGGGGCAACATATACCGTCGGTCGTCCCACACCACATAATCACATATATAATCACATCATACATGGTATAGCATCATCAATCTCATATGTAAAATATCAGAAACTGGTATAACCATCACACAAGGTGGCCGCATAGACACGACCCTTATACGCCATGTTACAACACCTCCAATCATTATTAATTTCATCTTTTCCACGTATGATAATATCATTCACAACATAAAACATTGTCAACAACCATTTTAAGTTATCATTCACAACATGCCATACATATTTGTAATTTATATACGCCCTTGTTCATTTTACTCATCAACTAGCAACTAATATATCACCTATTCGTACCATATATTTATTTAATCATCCATACACATATATACGTATATACATAATTAACATCTAACTACTTTATGAACATTCTAGCAATTCCTAATTAATTTCTAACCTTCCTGAACCTACTATACATACCAATCCTAATTAATCACAACCTGAACACTCCCTTACCTCGATTCCAAGCTTCCTCGAGTTACTCTTGGTGTTGGTTACGTCCTTCGATTACTTGATTCACGGTTCCTCTTCCAAACTTGATACCCGCTTCATCAATCGCTCCTCTGATGCCTATTCCGGTACCTACGGTCATCGAAACACACACCCCGTTTGTACATTACCTTCCTTAAACTTCTAAATTCAAAACCCAAGCCTCCCAAGTCCCCAAAACATAGAATCCGAACCCTTCTCAACACATGCAATTTCGGTTTTGGAGAGGAAAGAAGAAGAGAGGAAGAAAGCTTAAGATTGAGGTTCGCGTGTGCATTACCTTAGCTTCCAAGTCCCAAAAACGCAAGAATCACAAGTTCCCACAAGCTCTGGTCACAAATCGTGGGGGAGGAGGAAAAGTGAGGAAGAAAGTGTTTCTACGTTCTGTTTTGCATGCCTCTCATTTGATCAGATCGCTACGTTGACTTTATGCGTTAGGTCACTAATCGCACCTTGACGCTACACGCGCATCCCACACTACACGTCAGGTCCCGATCCTCTATTCCTTTTAAAATTCAATAATTCAATTCATATCACTTGATTCTTATTATTTTAAATCAAAATACATTTATTTATTTACTCCAATTATTAAAACACCAGGGATGTTACATAAAGACATTAATCTAATCTTATATGCTTGAGTTTTAGCTTAGTATTATATGCATTAACTCAAGCATCAAAGTGTTATTGGAGATGACACCATAAGTCGTCTCTATTACGGAAGAACATTAGATAAGTCTTTAACATCAAACTATCTTGCTCCTCACTAGATTAAAGAAGAACATACTAGATTCCACTGAACCAATATCATACAGAACACAACAAATATAAACCTTAATCTAGTACTCCTATATCGTCTAGATAAAAAACATCAACTAAAATTTATGGGGGCTAAAATAAAAAAAAGGCTTCATTTATACTGACTAAACATATATTTTTATCAATTAAGTAATCATCACTCTTAAGAAATAAATCTTTCATAAGCATTTTCAAAATGAAAATAAAAAAATAAATTAGTTATATAAAAATTAAATTAAATTTTAAATTTTTATTATAATAAATTTTAATATATGTAATTATTTTATATTTTATATTATTTTTAATAATTTTTATTAAATAATAATTTCACTAAATTTCCTTATAAATTTTGCTCGGAAGAAATTAATTTTTATATTTTTTCCTTTCCATCACTTCACAAATAAAAAAGATAACATTGTTTTTATGATGATATGTGCACACATATAAAATCATAAAATTATAGTACTAATTATGCGGCCCATTGGGACAAATTGAATGGTGTAAACGCAAGTCTTCCGGATCCGAATCTCTCATGTCATGTGAACCAATAAAGTATTCAACGTCAACCTTTTCGCTATCGTTACTTTATTGTTATTATAATTATTATTATATTATGACATTTGTATCACTGAAACACCGCCTCATAAGAAATGAAATCAAACCATACATATACATTGGTTGCTCTTGGTCTTCGCTGTTATCGTATACTCAACAACAGTTTGTTGTTTTTTCCAAAGAAAACTATGGAAATTATTACTTAAGGAACTTGCTATTTTGTTGACCTTTAATCCGAATGGATATTCCACATCATATGCCATTGACACTTCCATAGGCACACTCATTTATACTATATCTATCAGTTTCCTAGGAACTGGTCACTTGGGTCTTGTAGTTTGAGAAAATGGGTATTGTGGGTTTTTCAGCAATAGCATTAGCTTTGCTTCTGAATGTGTGTGTGGTGTGCAATGGTGGAACAACCAGTCTTTTCCTTAGGAAAGTTGAGAAGACTCAGGATATGCCAATTGACAGTGATGTTTTTGCTGTTCCTCCTGGTTATAATGCTCCCCAGCAGGTACCCTTCTTCATAGTCATTTCAATTTTGACTTCATCTTAGGATCATTCTATGTTCTTGTACCTTTAATTGTTACATGATTGGAGATGCAGGGTAGTGGTAATTGAATGAAGAAAAAATGATGATTAGTGGGTCAAGTCATGTTTTTGCTTTAACTTGCTTGATTAGAAATTTTCTTTTATTTGATTTGAATCAAGGTTGGTGAGTAGCAAAAAAAAATGTTTTTTTCCTTCTGGGGGGGCTTTGAAGTTTTAAGCTTCTAATGTGTGGTTGTTGTGTATTATTAAGGTTCATATAACACAAGGTGACCTTGTGGGGAAAGCAGTGATTGTGTCATGGGTGACAGAAGATGAACCAGGGTCAAGCAAAGTGCGTTATTGGAGTGAGAACAGTAACCACAAGAAGATAGCTGAAGGGAAGCTTGTTACTTACAGATTCTTCAATTATTCTTCTGGTTTTATTCATCACACCACCATCAGAAATTTGGAGGTACTTTTAGATTAATTCCATTTTAGGATATTCATTATCTAGAAGCCTATTGCCTACCTAGAAGCTTGTAAAAAATAAGCAAAAAGGCATTTTCTTTATGAATTAATTATTGATGTTTGTGCTTATTTATGGGCAGTACAATACCAAATACTACTATGAGGTTGGACTTGGAAACACCACACGGCAGTTTTGGTTTGTAACTCCTCCTGAAGTTGGTCCTGATGTGCCCTACACATTTGGTCTCATAGGTAAGTAGTAGTTTATTAACACTGTGTTACATTCATTTTGACATTTATCACTTGTCTTAAAAGTTGGTGGTTTCTTAATTTCACAATGTATTGGATGGTTGGAGTCACCAATGTGTTTAGCACGTGAAACTACCCAGAAAAATAACTAATTCATTTATCAAGACAAGACTTAACATCTTTTAAAGCTTATTTTTTGGTGAACTAACATCATTTAAAGCTAATAATGTAAATATTAGGAGAAGCTATTTGGTCTTTATTGCTGTGAAATGTTGAACATTGATCAAAAGTTTAGGATTAGGAACAATGCAATATGTCAGTGTCCCAATAGACCAATATGTTGTTAATAAGTGGCGTGGTGGCTTTACTTGCAGGGGATCTTGGTCAGAGCTTTGATTCTAATAAGACACTTTCTCACTATGAATTGAACCCAAGAAAAGGACAAACTGTGCTGTTTGTTGGAGACCTTTCTTATGCAGATAACTACCCAAATCATGACAACGTTAGGTGGGATACTTGGGGAAGGTTTACAGAAAGGAGTGTTGCTTATCAACCATGGATATGGACTGCAGGGAACCATGAAATTGATTTTGAACCTGACATTGTGAGCTTCTCATCAGAAATTGATTTAATTTAGTTTTACTATTTGAGAAACTTTTCATTCTTCTGTTTTCCAACAACAAATTTTAACCCTGCTGTAATGCATTTTCCAAGGCTAGATTTTAGTAAGAAGGAAGTTTTTCACTTAAGTCACTGGTTTTGTTGCAGGGTGAAACCGTACCTTTCAAGCCTTACAGCCACCGTTACCATGTTCCTTATAAAGCATCTCAGAGTACTGCACCCTTCTGGTACTCCATCAAGAGAGCTTCAGCACATATTATTGTCTTGGCCTCATATTCTGCATACGGTATTGCTACTTGCATATTGCATATTTATCTAGAAAATGTTTGGTGATTCTTTGATTTCTAATTAACACATTTTTGTTTGTAACAATCTCACAGTAACAATTACCTAATACTGATAAACAACAAATCCTACTGAATAGTTTATGTTCTCTATCCTTAGAGATTCAACATTTTTCCCATGGGATATTTTGTTCATCTAAAGCATCATATATTTTTCTATCCTTAAATTCTTTCTTTTGCTTACTTCTTGGATTAAATGCACACATTGATTCTAATGTCACAGCCTTAAAAGCGATATCTTTTTTTTGTATAATAATCTTAATTTTCTCAGGAAAATATACGCCTCAATACAGATGGCTTGAAGAGGAGCTACCAAAAGTCAACAGGACTGAAACTCCATGGTTGATTGTTCTCATGCATTCACCTTGGTATAATAGCTACAATTATCACTATATGGAAGGGGAAACAATGAGAGTAATGTATGAGCCCTGGTTTGTGCAATACAAGGTTGATGTTGTGTTTGCTGGTCATGTCCATGCCTATGAAAGATCTGTAAGTGCTGCTGATACTCAGCTTCATAAGCTACTAACACTAAAATTTCTCATTTGAAATTTCTACATCATGCTTCTGAAAGGCACCAATATCAATCATGTACAATTGACTTGCATTCAAACTTGAGAAATAAGTATGTAAATGTCTATTACTCCTCATAAATATTAAACTCGGATCGATGTGGTTGATCCGACCGGCTGACCTAGTAACCGATGGTTTGACCAAGTCAAGACAACTATCAGACGAGTTATGCATATGAACCGGTGAAAATCGGTGGTCTGACCAGTTGAACCAATGACCGGTCCTATTTTAGTAACACTGCATAAAAATTTTATAAGTGAAATAAACTCTCAAAATGTTGCACAAATAATGTACTTTCAAACTCGTATTTGATTTGATAAAAACAAAAAAACAAAACTGGTATTTGATTGATGGGCTACTATATCCCAGGAGCGTGTTTCAAATGTTGCATACAATGTTGTAAATGGTCATTGCACTCCTGTGAAAGATCAATCAGCTCCCGTATACATAACCATTGGGGATGGAGGTAACCTTGAAGGCTTAGCAACCAAGTAAGCTTTTTTATAAATGTAACATTACATAGTCTTGTTGCTTTCATGAAACTAAATCTGATATGAACCACGTTTGAGCTGCAGCATGACAGAACCACAGCCAGAGTACTCTGCATACCGAGAGGCTAGCTTTGGACACGCCATTTTTGACATAAAGAACCGAACACATGCTCACTACAGTTGGCACCGAAACCAAGATGGATATGCTGTGGAAGCTGATTCTGTTTGGTTTTCCAACAGATACTGGCACCCGGTTGATGATTCCACAACTCATGCTCATCATTAGGACACACATTCACTGGTCTTCGGAGAATAATAATAAATTCATGATTCTGTAATCACATGAATGTCAATATCATCAGCATTCGTTTTCAGTGCCTTTATGATTCTACTTTGTAACTCTCTCATATGCAAATTGCTTGCTTCTATTCTGAAAACACTTTACTTTCCTGTCACATCATTTTGAGTATATTTACTTCATATTGCACGGCTATGTGATTGCACTCCCTGTTGCTAGTATAAATATGTTTCAATGTCCCTTTGGTATACACTTAAGAAATGAAATTATGAAGATGAAAAAAATTTAAAAGTTAATATTAACATTTTATGTTGTTTGAAACAATAAAAACTCATTCACCTAATAGGAACTCACTCACTTGATTGAGTTATGTAAAAGATATACAAGTTATATACCTGACACACATATATATGAAATTGTATATGTAGCATATGTAATCTTGAATATAAAATATATAGGGGATTCTAAATTTCTCATTGCATACATTTTAATAAAAATTGAAGACGATGCACTGGAACTTAATTTAACATCATTCATATCTGATAAAAAAAATGGTTTTCTTTATTGAATTTTGCTACAATGTTATGGTTATTGTTGATGTTGTTGAGATGATTTTAAAAAAATGAAATGAAGGTATATGTTGAGATTTGAGAATTAAATTCTCTGATAATCGATTACCATTGTGTGTAATCGATTATCAAAGAGTGAAAACTCTGATTGAGTAACTTTTTAAATTTTGAGACGCCAAATGGTATGACCTTTCAAAGGTGTAATGCCAAATGGTATGACTTTTCAAAAGGTGTAATTGATTACCATTGTGTTGTAATTAATTACATGCCTTTTCAGTAAATTTAAAGAGTCTCAACCTTTTATGAAGAGTTATAACAATTCATAAATTTGTGTCCCTTTGATTCAGAAGATGTCTGATCAACATCTATATAAAGGGATCCAAGTGCATTACTCAGAAACGCAGAAATAAAAACACAAATTAAATTTCTTTCATCCTTTGTTCTTGTTTTGCAACAATACAAGAGTGAGTATTGTTGTTGAATCTTCTTTGTATCTCAAAATTGGATTTCGTGATACCCACACTCTATAGGGACGAAATACTAATTTTAGGAAAGTGCTCTGCATGCCTAGAAGATCATATCAAGTCCTCTAAATTGTTGTTCATCTTTTGGTTCACCCTTACTTTGGAAAATTGTTCCAACAATCTAAAATTAGTATTTCCAAGAAAAATGGCAACAATCCGTGATATGTCTACAAATTTCCACAAATTAGACAAATTTGAAGGCGTTGGTTTTCGTAGATGGCAAAAGAAGATGCACTTCCTCCTCTCCGCCCTTAATGTGGCCTATGTTCTTAGCACTCCACAACCAAAGGAGAGAGAAGAGGAAACTTTGGAAGAACAAAGAAAGAGGCACAAGTGGGAGAATGATGATTACATATGCCGTGGTCACATTCTGAATGGCATGACCGATGCATTATTCGATGTGTATCAGTATGTAGAATCGGCCAAAGAATTGTGGGATCAACTTGAAGGCAAATACATTTCTGAAGATGCATCAAGTAAGAAATTCCTTGTTAGTAATTTTAATAATTATAAGATGAGTGATGCTAGACCTATAATGGAACAATTCCATGAAATCCAAAGAATCCTTGGAAGTTTTAGGCAACATAATATTGCTATGGATGAGACTTTTATTGTTTCTTCTATAATTGATAAATTACCACCCAATTGGAAAGATGTGAGAAATTCTTTAAAGCACAACAAGGATGATATAAGTGTTGAACAATTGGCAACACATCTTCGAATTGAAGAAGGAATCCGTCTACAAGATGGTAATAAGGATTCTAGCAATCCTAATTTGTCCACTGTTAATATGGTGGAAGATGAGAAATCAAAGGCAATACCAAAGTTCAAGAAAAGGCCCTTTAATTTCAATAAAGGAAGTAGGAACAAGAGGCCTAAATTTGGTAAGGCAAATCAACAAGCAACTTGTTGGGAATGTGGCAATTCCGGTCACATGAAAAGAGATTGTACAATCTGGAAAAGGAAAATGGCCAAGAATGGTGGAAAGCAAGGTCAAGGCAATTCTAGCCAAGACCAACTGTAACGTCCTAGGTTATTTTTGCATTTATTTTTATTCAAACGATTACATCTTACAATAAATTTTTCCTTTTCTTAAAAATTAATCGATATTTAGAGAAAAAGCAATTTAATTTGAACACAACGGATGGGAGAAAGGGAAATCAGGGTTTCTCGCTTGAGCGAGGCCCCTACTCGTCTAAGCGAGATACCGGACTCTCACTTAAACGAGGTTCTATTCGCTTGAGCGAACACCTTTCACACATCGGATTATACAAAACATACAACCGGACTCCCAAAATTTCACTCTAAAAATGGTTCTGTGAACCCAAGGAGTTACCATAGCTACCATGAAAGCATATGCAAATAACAGTGATATATTTTAAAATATAGGTTTACATCCGATCCGGTCTTAATTAAACACAATTAATAATACTAAGAAGTTCTTGTACACACATATGACTCTATAGAGAGTCACTCAAAGTCACTCGGACCCTGGCACCGTTCTCCCCCTTGGCGCGACTCCATGGCTCCTTCCCCCTCCCTGTCTCTGGTTACTAAAAAAAAAAGGCAAGGGTGAGTGTTTGGCATTGTAATTAATATAGAATGGAACTTAACAAATATATACATGCATATTGATACATACACATCAAGTATCATTCGAAAGTAAGCATACCGAAACATAGTGTATTACATACAGTAATTATATTAAACCAACCACACAATTCCATCACATTCATCACGATCACAACTGACTCTCATACAATCTGACTCCTAGTATCCGGATACTAAAGGATTGGCCTTCAGCTGGGGGTCCTACTTGACACCCCGTGAACCCTGCTTGGTTCACCGAGTCCTGCTTGACTCTCCACCTCGACCACTGGGTCCTACTTGACCACTGGGTAGCTCAACTGGGCACGAAAACCACGGGAGCCGGAAATGAGGGGCTATCATATACCGTCGGCCATCCCACACCACATAGTCATTCAACAGTTTACCTTTCACATAATAATATCAATTCCTCATCACTCGGGTAGCCTGCTTGCTAACCCGACGTCACATAACACTAATCATTTCAACATTAGATATCACAAGATCATAGCATGATAAACTCAACCACACCCGATCTTCCACTAATTAATGAACCCAGTCACACATGCACAAGCATAAACACACAATTACATTTAGCAACATTTTCCTTAACCTGTTTACATTACCTCAATGACCTGAATAAGAAGCGAGTCCTATTCTAATTAATTATAACCCGAACACCCCCCTTACTTTGGTTCCACGCTTCGATGATCTATTCTCTGTGTCGATTCCTTCCTCTAAACACTGGTTTCGCAGTCTCAACTCCGTCACTCAGTCTTCCGTTGCTTAGCCTACTACCTACGGATCATAAAGTACAGCTCGTCACTTCAACGTCCTTAGTTCATGGACTGCATCTGGGCTCACACTCACCAGAGGAGTGGAGAACAGCCACGAATATAGCCATGCATGGCTTTAAACCGCTAAAGAATAAAAGGAATAAGGGAATCACAATTGGAACGGATCAGTAGACTCACCTTGAAGCCTCGATCACAGGAATGGGAATAAATTGAAGTTTGGACACAAATGGAGTCCCTCTCCAGCGCATGCAACTCAGCGTTAAGAGAGGAGAGAAAAACGAAAGAGAAGGAACAGACCAACAGCAAAGGTAACTTGTAAATAATGAAGAGGGAAGGAAGAGAATCTCCTTATATATATGTATAACTCATGGGCAAGATCGTCTTTTCCTTTATTTTATTTGTATTCTTACTAAATTTAATTAATTTCACTATATTGAACTATTGCATAGTTATCAAATCAATTACACGTATTTATTCCCTCAACGTTTAATTATTCACAATTCTCTAATACTTCGCAAGAGTATAGGCCCAATATGAATATCGGCCCCGACGTCCTAACTTAATGTTCATACCTCGGAAATCCGAGCTACAACTTGAGAGATCGGATATCTCATCCGTGCTCACCTCTTGGTTACTTACATCCGTTGTTTCAGTCATTATGAGGTTAATCCGGGCTATGACCCCGTGTGAGGCGCTCTCCTCACAACGGTTGGACCAGACCGCCTAGCCCTGCCCGCTCTTCTCCTACACTTCCGATCTTTAACTCCGCCTGCTCGCGCTTCTAAGACCGATCTCGACACCGGCTTTCTTATCTCTGGTTCATACAGAACAAATATTAAATAAAACTTCTAAAACATTTACTAATCATTTCCCATTTCTTATAATTCTCATTAAAACATCAGGGATGTTACACCAACCTAAGAAAGGTAATTTTGCACACATTGCACATAATTCCAATTTGAATTTTGTGGAAATGGTTTCTGAAATCTTCTGTGTGCAGACTGATGATTCTTGGTGGATCGACTCAGGAGCTTCAAGACACGTGTGTAAAGATCGGTCTCTATTCAAATCCTTGAAGGAAGGTGACAATGGAGAAGTTCTTTACATGGGAAATGATTCTATGGCTAAAGTCCTAGGTTGTGGACAAGTAGAATTATTACTTAGTTCTGGAAAATCACTTGTATTAAGAGATGTACTATATGCTCCAGAATTAAGGAGAAATTTAGTGTCTGGAGTAATCTTGAATCGATTAGGTTATAAATTGGTATTTGAAGCTGATAAGTTTGTACTATCTAAAGGTGGTGTATTTATTGGTCTAGGATATCTCTATAACAATATGTTTAAATTAAGTACAATAAATCGTGTTATTGATTCTGCTTATATTATTAATCATGATTCTTCTTTATGGCATTTTCGTCTTGGACATATTAATTATCGAAAACTACATTCTATGTCTAAATTTGATCTGATTCCTCCATTTGATTTGAACATAGAAAAGTGTAGAACATGCATGCTAACAAAGATAACAAGAAAACCTTTTCCTAATATTGAAAGGAATTCAACTTTGCTTGAATTAGTACATAGTGATTTATGTGATTTTCATAGTACACCTTCATTAGGAAATAAGAAATATATGATAACATTCATTGATGATCATACACGCTTTTGCTATGTTTATCTTTTGTTTACTAAAAATGAAGCCTTAGAAAAGTTTAAGGTTTATAAAAATGAAGTAGAATTGCAACTTAATACTAAAATTAAAAAGTTGAGAACTGATAAAGGTGGTGAATATTATGATCCAATTTATTTTCAATCTGTGGGTATTATCCATGAAACAACTACTGCATATACACCACAACAAAATGGTATAGCAGAAAGAAAGAATAGGACTTTGGAAGAAATGGTTAATTCTATGTTGTCCTATTCTGGTCTAAGTGATGGATTTTGGGGTGAAGCCATGTTAACGGCTTGTTATATTCTAAACCGAGTTCCGATAAAAAGGAATGAGGTAACCCCGTATGAGCTTTGGTATAAAAGAAAGCCAAATTTGACTTATCTCAAAGTTTGGGGTTGTAGGGCAATTGTAAAAATACCGGAACCCAAGCGTAAGAAATTGGGTGAAAGAGGAATTGAATGCATTTTTATAGGTTATGCTGAACATAGCAAAGCCTATAGGTTCTATGTAATAGGACAAAATGATTATGTGTCACTACATTCAATCATAGAATCTAGAGATGCAATTTTTGATGAAAGGAGATTTTCTTCAATTTCTCATTCAAAGGATTTAACTCCTAATACCAATATTGAAGAATTGGATCAAAGCTTGATTGATCAAGGATCAAATGTTCAAACTCTAGATGAGAATGATGCTTCCACATCACAACCTAGAAGAAGTAAAAGGGCAAGAAAAGAAAAATCCTTTGGCCCAGATTTTCATGTGTACTTAGTTGAAGGTACAAGAGATTCTATCTTAACAAAGTTCTCATATTATTATAATATAGAAGAAGATCCATTGACATATCAAGAGGCTATGAGGTCTCAAGATGCTGCTTTCTGGAAAGAAGCAATTAATGATGAGATAGAATCCATCATGGGAAATAACACATGGATTTTGGTTGGCTTACCTCCTAAGTGTAAACCAATAGGATGTAAATGGATTTTCAAGAAGAAAATCAAAGCTGATGGAACTATTGATAAGTTTAAAGCACGTTTAGTGGCACAAGGGTTTAGACAAAAACCTGGAATCGATTATTTCGATACATATGCACCTGTGGCTAGAATCTCCACTATAAGGTTATTAATAGCACTTGCTGCTATTCATAAACTTGTGATACATCAAATGAATGTCAAGACTGCATTCTTAAATGGAGAACTAGAAGAAGAAGTGTATATGAAACAACCTGAAGGTTTTGTTATGGAAAACCAAGAACACAAGGTCTGTAAATTGATTAAATCCTTGTACGGATTGAAACAAGCGCCAAAACAATGGCACCAAAAGTTTGATGACGTTGTATTATCAAATGGTTTCAAAATAAACAATTCAGACAAGTGTGTGTATAGTAAATTTGATGACAAAGGTAATGGTGTCATAATTTGCTTGTATGTGGATGACATGCTGATTTTTGGAACAAAATTAGATCAAGTAAATTTGACCAAAACATTTCTATCATCATATTTCTCCATGAAAGATATGGGAGAAGCTGATGTCATCCTAGGTATAAAAATTAAGAGAGACAATGAGAAACTTATCCTGTCTCAATCACATTACATTGAGAAAGTTCTCAAGAAATTCAATAACTTTGAATGCTCTCTTGTTTCAACTCCTATGGACCCAAGTTTAAAGATATTACCTAATGGTGGTAAGGCTATTTCACAATTAGAATATGCAAGGGTAATAGGATGTTTGATGTATGCAATGACAAGTACAAGGCCAGATATCGCATTTGCGGTAGGTAAACTGAGTAGATATACTAGTAACCCTAGTTTATCACATTGGCAAGCTGTACGTCGAGTACTTAAGTACTTAAAGAAAACTATTGATTATGGTTTGACATATAGTGGTTATCCTTCAGTTTTGGAAGGATATTCTGATGCAAGTTGGATTACAAACCAAGAAGATCACTCTTCTACTAGTGGTTGGGTTTTCCTCTTTGGAGGAGGAGCAATTTCTTGGTCATCTAAGAAACAAACTTGCATTACTGATTCCACTATGGCTTCAGAATTTATAGCTTTAGCTTCAGCAGGAAAGGAAGCTGAATGGCTAAGGAATCTCATGTTTGAGATACCACTGTTACAAAAACCAATATCACCTGTAGCAATACATTGTGACAATGTTTCAACTTTGGCTAAAGCTTATAGTCAAGTGTACAATGGAAAATCAAGACATATAGGTGTGAGATATAGTTATGTCCAAGGACTTATCAAGGATGGTATTATTACCGTTGATTTCGTTCGAACAAAGCTTAATTTGGCTGATGGTTTTACAAAGGCATTGGCTAAAGATTCCATCTCTAGAATGTCTATTGAAATTGGAATGGAGCCCACAATTAATCACTAGTAAGGGAATCTTAACTTGACGCTTAATATGACATTAAGTCTTAAGTTCAATAAGATTAAATCTCTTATTTGATGATTGAAAGCACAAGGGTGCTTTGGACCTGTGATGTAAGGAGGTTGAATAATTCTTAATTGATTTCTTGAATTTATGTTTTATCGCAGGAACATGTTTTACCTAAGAAATCAACCTATGTAAGTGCGAAGTTTGGCCGCTTCAAGAAGTCAAGGGGCAATGACTTTGATACACTTATGAATAGATATGGATGCATGGCCCTATTGTGTCAAGTACAACAAGAACATGTAGTTTATCTTATATGTAGTTGTATCTTCAAGTTTTCATTATGTATTATATCGGTTCAATCGTTTCGATACCAATAAAATACGATTTCTTGGAATGTATACTCTACTAAGTGGAAGTTCAAGTCTATGTACACTTTCATTTACATGTAAGATTGTATATATTAAATTTAAATTTGTGTGTAGTAATTATTTAATACTCTCAAATGGGGGAGGATTGTTGAGATTTGAGAATTAAATTCTTTGATAATCGATTACCATTGTGTGTAATCGATTATCAAAGAGTGAAAACTCTGATTGAGTAACTTTTTAAATTTTGAGACGCCAAATGGTATGACCTTTCAAAGGTGTAATGCCAAATGGTATGACTTTTCAAAAGGTGTAATTGATTACCATTGTGTTGTAATTAATTACATGCCTTTTCAGTAAATTTAAAGAGTCTCAACCTTTTATGAAGAGTTATAACAATTCATAAATTTGTGTCTCTTTGATTCAGAAGATGTCTGATCAACATCTATATAAAGGGATCCAAGTGCATTACTCAGAAACGCAGAAATAAAAACACAAATTAAATTTCTTTCATCCTTTGTTCTTGTTTTGCAACAATACAAGAGTGAGTATTGTTGTTGAATCTTCTTTGTATCTCAAAATTGGATTTCGTGATACCCACACTCTATAGGGACGAAATACTAATTTTAGGAAAGTGCTCTGCATGCCTAGAAGATCATATCAAGTCCTCTAAATTGTTGTTCATCTTTTGGTTCACCCTTACTTTGGAAAATTGTTCCAACAGTATATATGTACAGTAATTGTATTTTTTTTATCGTATATTCAACTGTTTTTTTAAGAGAACTATGAAGATTAAATAAATATTTCTTATGATATATATAGTTGTATGAACTGTATTGCTCACTTATCACTATCTGAAAATTGTTTTTGAGAATATTTTTCATTTTTACAAACAAAAAATAAAAAAAAATTGATAACTAATTTTCTATCCATAATTTTTAAAAACTAAAAATATTTTAAAAACTAAAGTTCACTTTTAGATGTTTTTTTAAACTTTTTTTAATACAACCTATTCCCCAAAAATAATTTTTAAATATAAGTTGAAGTCATAAAGCTTCTTAATATTAAATTATTATTTTTTACAACTTATTAAATTCATTTTAACAAATTTTTAAATATTATTAAGCTTCATAAAATAACTATAATTTTTTTTACCAGATGTTGAATTCATTATAGTTAAATATTTCACTTTTTAAATAAAAGTTTTATCTAAAGATTTATCTGATCAAATATTTAATTACTTTTACTTTTAAAATTAATTTTAAGAATAAATTTATCGAACAACTTCTTAGTTTTTTATTTTAAAAAATAAATTTTAACAATATATTGTCAAACAGATTTTTTTATTTTTTATTTTAAAAACTGTATTAAAAGTATGTTTTAAAAATAACTTTTTAAAATCAGAAACGGAAAAATAGTTTGAATATATATATATATATATATATATATATATACAAATCACACGAGTCACTCACTATTAGATATAACATATTAAATGATAATGCTCAATTATTGTGTGAATATATAATATTTACTCTAGTATATATGTACACAACAATTATTTAATTAAGTCACAGTCTTTAGATAATCTGTTTCTGCTTGTTGTGAAACAAATATACTCTTGTATTGGGTTTCTTAAACCTGTAACAAAAAAAATCCTTTTGTCTATGGTTATATATTTAATGTTTTTCATCAATTTTATTTATGAAATTATAATTAAAACTCAATTACTATTATTTTTAAAAAATAATATATTCATATTTTGTTGGGTCAAATAGAATGGAATAATTACTATTATTATCCCGTATATAAAATAATGTGATCCAAGTATATTAAAATGGACAGGATTAAAAGCACAAAGTTCATTAGTTTAATTGAATATAAATAATTTTTAATACAGGATTGAAATGCTCATTCTTGAAGGAAAAGAAGTATTAAACCCCCTAAAATTTTTAACTTAAAAAGTCCCCTAAATTATTTTTATTTGATGTGCATTAAAAAAATCATTGATTTTTTATTGAGTTAAAAAAATTACATCAATTACTTTAAAAATTGATGTAAATTTTTTTCTTACATTGGTTTCATTTAGAACCAATTCAAAACATTTATTATACATTGTTGGGATTTTTATTTTATTTTATTTTATAAATATACATTGTTGAGGTTTACATAGGTTAACAAAATAATCTATCCAACAAACATAATAAAAAAATCGATTGCACCTACTTATAAGACCAACCATGCATGTAAACCCTGTTATCTATACCCAACTGTTTTGTTTTGTCTTCCGAAGAAAACTATGGAATTGTTGTTATATAATAACTAACCTGCTGCTATTTCGTTTATCTCTAATCTGAATGGATATTCCTCATCATATGCCATTAACACTCCTATATATATATATATATTAGTTCCCATTCCTCATCATAGTTTGAGAAAATGGGTGTTATGGGTTTTTGGACAATAGCATTAGCTTTGGTTGTAAACGTGTGTATGGTGTGTGATGGTGGAACAACCAGTCTTTTCCTTAGGGAAGTTGAGAAGGCTGTGGACATGCCACTTGACAGTGATGTTTTTGCTGTTCCTTCTGGTTACAATGCTCCCCAGCAGGTACCCTTCTTCATAGTCATATCAATCTTTACTTCATCCTAGGATCATAGATCATTCTATATCTATGCTCTTGTACCTTTAATTGTCTGTATTTTAACATACATTTTAAATAATACAAGACTAAAATGATTTTATTAGAAATTGTGTTGTATTTACATTCAAATCAGTAAAGAACTATATTAGATATAATTTCCTGTAAATATCAATTTTTAAATTGTTTAAAATATGTCTTAGGATATAAATTAAAAAAAAAATTGTTAATCTTTACATAAACAGTGAGGGTTACTCAAAGTGAAGCTTAGAGAGAAGTGGTATTAGAAGAATATTATGATCGGTGGATCAAGTTATGCTTAATGCTTTTGCTTTGACTTGGTTGATCAGGAATTTTCTTTCCTGCTTTTATTTGAATCAATGTCAGTGAGTAGCTGGAAAAACTTGTTTTTTTCTTTCTGGGGGGCCTTGAAGTTTTAAACTTTTTAATGTGTGGTTGTTGTGTGTTATTAAGGTTCATATAACACAAGGTGACCTTGTGGGGAAAGCAGTGATTGTGTCATGGGTGACAGAAGATGAACCAGGGTCAAGCAAAGTGCGTTATTGGAGTGAGAACAGTAACCACAAGAAGATAGCTGAAGGGAAGCTTGTTACTTACAGATTCTTCAATTATTCTTCTGGTTTTATTCATCACACCACAATCAGAAATTTGGAGGTACTTTTCTTTTACATTAATTCCATTTTAGGATATTCATTATCTAGGCTACCTAGCTAGAAGCTTGTAAAAGATAAGCAAAAAGGCATTTGCTTTATGAATTAATTATTGATGTTTGTGCTTATTTTTGGGCAGTACAATACCAAATACTATTATGAGGTTGGACTTGGGAACACCACACGGCAGTTTTGGTTTGTAACTCCTCCTGAAGTTGGTCCTGATGTGCCCTACACATTTGGTCTCATAGGTAAGTAGTAGAGTATAAGAGTATTAACATTGTGGTACATTCATTTTAACATCCATCATTTGTCTAACAAGTCCGTAGTTTCTTAATTTCACCATGTATTGAGTGGTTTGAGACTTTGAGTAATTTATTTTAGCACACGGGAGTAGCCAGGAAAAGAAATGCATCTCTTAAAGTTAATAATGTAAATGTTTGAAGAAGCTATTTGACCTTTACTGGTGTGAAATGTTGAGCATTGATCAAAAGTTTAGGATTAGGAACAATGCATTTTTCACTGTCACAATAGGCCAATATGTTATTATTAAGTGGTGTGGCTTTACTTGCAGGGGATCTTGGTCAGACTTTTGATTCAAATAAGACACTTTCTCACTATGAATTGAATCCAAGAAAAGGACAAACTGTGCTGTTTGTGGGAGACCTTTCTTATGCAGATAACTACCCAAATCATGACAACGTTAGATGGGATACTTGGGGAAGGTTTACAGAAAGGAGTGTTGCTTATCAACCATGGATATGGACTGCAGGGAACCATGAAATTGATCTTGTGCCTGAAATTGTAAGCTTCTCATAAGGAATTGGTTTAATTTGGTTTTAACTAATCGAGAAACTTTTCATTCTCTTGTTTTTCAACAACAAACTTTAACATTGCAGTAATGCATTTTCCAAGGCCAAATTTTAACAAGGAAGTGTTTAACATAGATCACCGGTTTGTTGCAGGGTGAAACCATACCCTTCAAGCCTTATACCCACCGTTACCATGTTCCTTATAAAGCATCTCAGAGTACTGCACCCTATTGGTACTCTGTCAAGAGAGCTTCAGCACACATCATTGTATTGGCCTCATATTCAGCATATGGTATTCCTACATACATACTACTTTTCTTGTCTGAAATACAATTCTGTTTGTAGAAACAGTAGCAATCACCTAAAACTTAAACAACATATTCTACTGAATAATTTATATTCTCTACCTTTGATTCAGCATCTTTCCGAGGAATATTCTGTTCATATAAAACATCATATAGGTGTCCAAATCATTGTCCAACAACACTTATGTTAATTAATCTCACTCCATTAATGCACACATTGAATTTAATGTCATGGCCCTTAAAGTGATTTTCTCTTCTGGTATAATAATCTTCATTCTTCAGGAAAGTATACACCCCAATACCAATGGCTCGACCAAGAGCTTCTGAAAGTCAACAGGACAGAGACTCCATGGTTGATTGTTCTCATGCATTCACCTTGGTATAATAGCTACAATTATCACTATATGGAAGGGGAATCAATGAGAGTAATGTTTGAGCCCTGGTTTGTGAAGCACAAGGTTGATGTTGTGTTTGCTGGTCATGTTCATGCCTATGAACGAACCGTAAGTGATCAACACCTCAATTCCTCATTTGAAATTTCTATATTATGCTTCGGAAAGCCACCGGTATCAAATCATGTATCAATTAACTTGCATTCAAAATGCAAAGTAACTATGCATGTAAATGTGAGTTGCTGTGCATACAAAATTTTGAGGGAAACAAACCACAAAATATTGCACAAATCATGTACTTCCATAATCTTTTCTGAATCTGTATCTAATAGATAGACTACTATGTCTCAGGAGCGTGTTTCCAATATTGCATACAACATTGTAAATCGTCATTGCACTCCTGTAAAAGATCAATCAGCTCCTGTGTACATAACCATTGGAGATGGAGGAAACATTGAAGGCTTAGCAAAGAAGTAAGCTTTACACATGTAACATGATAATCCTGGTTCATTTCTTGTTACTTTCATGCAACTAAATCTGATAGAAACTACATTTGAGCTGCAGCATGACAGAACCACAGCCAAAGTACTCTGCATACCGAGAGGCCAGCTTTGGACACTCCATATTTGAGATAAAGAACCGAACACATGCTCACTACAGCTGGTACCGAAATCAAGATGGAGAGGCAGTTGAAGCTGATTCTGTTTGGTTTTTCAATAGATATTGGCACCCTGTTGATGATTCCACGTCTCATGTTTTGCATTAGCACACAGATTCACTGGTCTTTGAAAAAATAAATTCATAATTCAGCAATTGTATGTTTGTCAATACCGCAAACATTAGTTGTTAGTACCTTTGTCATTCTAATTTGTAAATATCTCATATTTATGCAAATTGCTTGCTTCTATTCCAAAACATTTCATTCTCTTTTATCATACTATTTTAGGTAGCACCAATAAAACCAAAGCCACAAAATTGGTTTTCTATCCTGATATAATAACAGTAGTCAGAACTCAATATACACCATACTAACTGGTTTCTTCTAGCTCTTTTGTTTCTTTCTTGTCTAGAATGTGCATGTTTTATTGGGTTTTGTTTGTCACTGATTAGTAAAATATCAATCTTCCGGAGTTAAAAAACAAAACAACTATAGAATGAATTGATTTTGTGAAGAAATACAATTTAAAATTTTGAGAATAATAACACCCTTATACTTGAAGTGGGATTTTAAAAAAACTAATTTTCTGTTTTTTATAAAGATTGTTTTATTTGTGCATGTGGGTAATCTACTTTATGTGAGATTTTATTTTCAATGACTAATGTTATATTTTGAGTAAGAAACACCCATATTTCATAAAGTGAAATTTCAACACTTATATATATATTGATCTGTCCTGAACCGGGGTCTAGAGATCCGGTGTCAAGTCAATCATAAATAGTATGAAGATTCTATGCAGAAGATCGGATGTATGAGTATCCGGTGTAAATATCCGTTGTCCTTGTATAAGGAGGGCGGATTGGGCGTTCCGGAGGTCCTTCACACGGCCTAACGCGTTGATGTGGGCGAAAGGTGGTGTCACCTGCAAAGATTCTCCGACGCTCAAGTCAGTGATAATATTCCAAGTGAGGAATGTTTTTTAGAGAGTAATCGTAAGTAGATTTAGTCAAAAAGATCCCTCCCCTCATTGATGAAGAGAGTTCATATACCTGATTGGCTTGAAATACGAGGACATATTAGTGGGGAACCACTAACCTCCAATAGCACTATATATTATTATTTTATTGTGCACTTGCCAGCATGATTGGGTCAAGTGCCTATTTTATATTGAGTGTAGAGTGTATAGGCTAGAATTAGGGGACAAGTTGATCATTCCCGTGAGCAGATTTTGGCTCGTAGTGCAGGGAATTATTGATCGGTCCCTGTAGCAATGCCTTTTGTCTTCTGCATAGTGACGTGTGAGTTATCCGGTGTCATGGTGTTATCCTGGACAACCGGTATAGGGAGAGCGCCTGATACGGAATTAGAGTCCGGATGTATACCGATGACACCGGTCACACGTTGGCGAATTGACAAAGACGTTGAAATATGTCTTGTAGGACGGATACCGGTATTGAGACCGGATCATATGTCCCCTAGCTTGTGTGAGGGACTGAGTAGTTGTTCACATAAGCTACTCAACCTGCGAGAGGTCTAAATATCGGTATGCTTATGCGCATAATAGTTTCTTCACATGTACTATCATATTGCAAAGAACCATTCTTTAATCGAAAGATCCGATGTCTTGACGTCGTCACAATGGATTCAGACAAAGATTTGCTGTATGAGGATTTCAAGAGTTTGTTGGAATTGAAGACTCTTGAAATTCGTGTAACGGCTGTAAAGCGTGAATTGCGTCGCATGATTAGACATTAAATGCTTTTAATCACGTGGGCGAGCAATTATTGCGTCTAAGATGGAAATCTCAGTAACTGTCGTTTAGGGCTTAATGGGCCTACAATTTTTGAAACTTCTGGGCCCAGCAGATAGGCCCTTCGTCCAATTGATATTGTTTTGGCGCGCATGAATTTGGACCGACTGTGTCGTTTCACTTGTGAACCAACGCGTTTAGTCATGGACGACACAACCTCAAGAGTTGGTAACCGAACCCTTTCGTTTCCTATTAAAGAAACACTTAGTGGATTCTGGGTTCCACTCGTTTCTGATTTCTTAGCAAAACTCTGCAAAAATTTTGCAAGGACGCTTGTCGCTTGTTCTACGAAGCTTTTCTCAGTCTTCATGCTCCTTATCATCTGAGGTAACTATTTTTCTTTCCCCTGTTATTTTCATCTTCTTTTGCCCTGCTATTTCTGTTCGAAAAGAATGTACTTTATTTTGGGGGAGATTAACTTCTTGCAACCCTAATTGTCATGGGGGAAGAATCCTTGTGATTCTTCCAAGGGCTGAGTCATGTCGCTCAGAAAGGGGATCTTACTCACTGTGGAAAGTGACTTTTCCCTTCTCAGAGTCGTCCTCTGATTGTAGTCGCTCTGAAAAGTGAAATGAGTAATGATTGTCACCCTTCTGACGATGTGACTTTTTATCGTAGATCAGAGATTTTGGTCTAGGCGACTCAAATGGCGACTGGAGAAGGAACCTCCGGAGATCACACCGTTCTGAAGACAGCAGAAGGTCTCTACAGCGTTGCTGTCTCTAGGCTGAACTGGGAAGAACTTCAGGCTAAGTGGCCTTTCTGTTGGGTAGCTGATGAGTTTAAGAACTTGGCTTCCCGTCATGCAAATGAGGATGGATCTCGAATTCAACCAAGGTTCACACTTCATGCAGAGGAAGAAATGAAAAAGTGGTTCAGGGTGTTTGCACCACTCCCTACAGAACGGATATGCCACGTCGTGCCAAATGACCGTTCCGTATACATGCATGATTTCGTATTTCATTACCTCGGAGTTTGTTTTCCCCTATACGAGCTTCAGATGGGTGTGTTAAAGTTCTTAAATTGCGCACCCTCTCAACTTCATCCCAACGGTTGGGGCCTCATCCGTGCTCTAGAGGTTCTGGGCGATTATTTCAACTTTACACCTACTGTAGCGATGCTGTTCTATTACACTCAGGTAGTTCGGAGGGCTAACAAGCAGGGCGGTGTTGGTCTAGTAACACTCCGGACCCTATGTTCCTTTGTGAACTTTGAATCCTACACCGATTCGGCTAAAGTTGATGGAAAATCATTCAAATCCTACTTTACCCGGATATCTGTTAAGAAGAAGAAACCCGTCTTTTGGAGGGATGAAGAGGGTCTTAATAAATTTCCTCTGAGCTGGACTCATAAGCATTTTCTTTTAAACTCCCAAGCATATTATGCTGATCAATCCGAGCTATCCCTCGAATCGTCGAAAGTGTTGTTCGCACTTGAAGCACACACTACACGTTCTAAAGTATTTTCGTGTAGGCGTCTTTTAAGTAGTTCAAGCGGAGTCTGGGACGAATATCTACGTAATTCTTATTTTATTTCTCTTTTTCTCCTTTGTCAAATGTGTCGAGTATTTCGTAGTTGCTAATATCTTGTGTTTGTGTATGCAGGTGAAATAGAGCAGGCATCTCCGGAGATGAATAAGTTGAAGGGGTTTAAAGCGGCAGGTAAATTCGTAGCTCGTGAGAATGAAATTCAGGCTAAGACTTCTGTAAAGGATCGTCCTGAATTGATTATTCTGACCTCAGATGTAGAAGGGGAGATTCTGCTGGTCGAGGGCGGCTCGACTGGTGTTGGCGCAACTACGAGTCAGCCCCAAATAACCGAGAGGAGGAGAAAGATCAAGAATGATTCTTCCGGAGGACCGTCGAAGAAACATAAACCTTTGAGGAGTCCAAAAAGGGGAAGGGCTTCAGAAGGTAAAGCTGTAGAGACCTCGGATGCAGCTGATGTTTCTTCCGGACTCCATAAGGGCATTCCTGTCGGGGTTTCTGGATCTAGTCCGATCTCCTACCCAACAACTTCATTCCTTACCCCCTTCCTCTCATATCGGGGAACAACTCCAGCGATTCTTCCTCAGCCGCTGTATGAACTTCGGCCCACACTTAAAACTAAAGAAATCAAGGAGGCGTGTGAGGCCGGAAAATGGCAATTAGCAGAACTGACTGGGATGCTTCACTCATTCAGTTTGTTAGCCGACGATGTTGACAAGGTTGATGAGCTGAGTGATAAAATAGAACAGCTCAACCTCTCGTCGGAGAAGGACAAAGCCACTCTAAAATTAATGGAAGACCGCCTTGCCAAGTCTAAAGAGTTCGGGGATATTATGAATAAGGAGAACCTTAAGCTTAAAGGCATGCTCAAATACTTGGAGGATAAACTGGCGGAGAGGGAGGAAATGCTTGATAAATCAAAGGAAGAACTCCGTAGCAGCCAGGCTAAGCAAGTTGAGCTCGAAGATAAAAGCAAAGTTGCTGCGAAGGATTACTTTAAACAAGCCGAGGAGTGGTCCCAAAAGGAGAAGAAGTTCCTCCTTGAGATCGAGGGACTGAAGAATGGGAGCACGGAATCTGAAGGATCGAGTGGGGAACTATCAAGGTTGCGGGAAGAATTGGCTGTAGCAAAAACTGAGAAGCAGGAAGCTATTGACATATGCACTCAGGCGGTTGAAGAATCCTTCGGCCTGGCTATACGCCAAGTTTTCTACCGCAACCCCACTGCGAAACTTAGCCTCTATGGTATGGATCCGTTCTATGAATTCCATGGAGGAAGGTTAGTCACAGTGGTTGATGGTCGACATGAAGATCCTCCAAAGTCCTTGTACGGTTTGCCTCCCCTTCCTGAGGGTCAAAGTATGGGACCGGATTTTGTCTTTCCTACGTCTGAAGTTGCCTCATCTGCAGAAGGTACTGAGGCTCCCGAGGGGAAGACTTCTGAGGAAATCCCAAAGGAAGGGACACAAGAGCTTGGAGCAGGGAAAGCGCAGAAAGAGACTGAAGAGCAAATTCCCCCTCCGTAGTCTTGTTTTTGTTTATATGTAAAGTTGTGTACCGGGATCAACTCTGGTTTTGAACAGTTACATGTAGTTTTGCTTTTTCTTTTCCTTCTCTATGAATGAAAGAAATTCTATTCAGATATTTGTCTTGGATGTATATATTGTCTCAGTACCTGATAGTCCGTTCTGTATGACTAACCGTTGAGGTCGAATCGAAATAATTACCTCAGAAAATTAGGTAATTTTAGAACAGAAAGACATATACATGAGTACTGTCCCCAAGTATAGGCGTGTTAAGGAATAGGTACCTATTGTAGGGCGTCATTCTTAATTCTTTTGGGGAGAAAAAGAGTCGATCCGTTGTTCTCAGAAGTGGTGTCACAAGACGGATGACTAATATTAATTTCTGTTATTCTCATGGGACGTTCACAGAGTAAACCTGTCATTCAATGTGAGAGTATTGTTCACGCCAGAAGTTACATCGTCAAATCACGGATTAGGTGATTGAGATCATCCTTCCTGGGAACATATGTTACGCCAAGAGTTACATCATCGAATCACAGAATAGGTGATTGATATGATCCGTCCTGGGAAATGCTTCTCAATCGTAGGAGTACGGATTGAGTCTTCAATTTCATATCTGAATCCGAGTGTGGATTCATATTCATAATCAAATCCGGTATCGAAATAAGATTATCACTCTACTAGCCCCTTAGCTTATGTGAGGGATTAGTAGATTTGCTCATATAAGCTGTATCGATTGTAATATGTCTGGATACCGGTTCGTCTGTTAGAGGAGTATTTATCTAACACGTGTTAGATTTTGAAATTGTGCTGTCGTGTAATGTCCGTTCTTGGAAAAAGATTCCGTTGTGATGGAATTCTTTAGGACGGATTATGGACAGATTCTCTGCGAGAATCCCAAAAGTGTTTGAAACTCGCAACCTTTGGTATTCGAGCAACAGTTTTAATATCTCCCATGATTGGATATTTAATGCCTTTAATCACGTGGGCGAGCCATTATTGCGTTAAATACGCATGTCTTTATAACCGTCACACGGGAGCTTGGTGGGCCTAAAATTTGAATTTAATAGGCCCATTTAAAAGGCCCTGTAACGAATCGATGGCATTTTCGCGCCTTTGGATTCAAAATGACTATTTTGATCCACCAAAAGGGAGAGTCGTTTGAGAGTAAACGACAGGTTGTTTGAGTCAGTATTTGAGACTCTTCGTGCCCTGAAAAAGACGTATTTAGTAATTTCAGAAATCACTTCATCTTGCTTCCCTGACAAACCTCTGTAATATCCCGATTTTTAATTAATTACCGGTTTGATAAATTTCAGATTAAGGATTATGATTGGTTTATTTGATGGCTAAATAGATTAATTAAGGAATAATAATAATATTAAACTTGTAAATGACCCTTGTGCTTTGGTGGTCAATTGGGTCCGGTTCTCTCTCTCTCTCTTTGTCCACGTGGAGTGCAATGATGGCTGTGAGAGTTAGCATTTAATGTTGATAGGATTACATTAATGAGGATGGGATGGCTGATGGAATGTGAGCTGATGGGGCTGTAAGGTGATATAGCTTCACTTTCACGTTTTTCCCCTCTCCCTATCTTCATTTCTCTTTGGTGCGTGGAGAACCATTCTCCTCTTCTCTCTCGCGTCTGTTCTTCTTCTTTTGCTGTTCTCCATCTTCTTCATTTCCTCTTCCACCCAAAAATTGCGCAGAGCCTTGAGTGGAAGGAGAACATTGTGGCTGTGTGTAAACAAGTGGGGCAGCATGGTGCTGTGTTTTGGAGGTTGGTTCCTCCTTTGTTTCCTTGGTGTTTCTTCTTCTTCCTCTAGTTGAGGAGGCTATTTGTGGCTCGGTTGGGAGCCTATGCCAGCAGTGTGGAGTGCCTTGGCTGGTGGAAGATGGTCCACTGTGTTGAGGCTGTGACGTTGTAAGGAAGGAGTCATGGTTGGGTGGAGCTTGGAAGCTTCTCCACTGACTGGGTGGCAGAGCAGAGTGGAGCATGGAGTGTTGATGTTATGTGTGTGTTGCGTTCAGGGGAGCTTCTGGACGTATCTCGCTCAAGCGAGAATGGCCACGCTTGAGCGAGCCAGTGAAGAAATGGTCACTGGACCATTTTCGCTCAAGCGAGTGAATGTGTGGCTTGAGCGAAAGGCTGAAGACTGATGCTGGTTGTCAGGGAAGATGTGTGGCCCTTCCTACGTTGGAATGCCGAGCAGAAGCTGCTATGGCTGGGCCGAGTGGCCCATGTGACTCCTGGAAGCTTCATCCAGGTAAAGGGGGCTTTGCATCTCAAATGCATGGATTTCTGGACGGGTTTCCGGGTGAAATTGTCACTGTGTTGTGTTTTAATGTGTATGGTATGCTGTAGTTGAGTAAATAGCCCGGATTATTGATGCTTATTATTTATGTAATGTATGATACCCGTTCATATGATGTGTGATATTTGTTGATGATGTTTATGATAAGATGTATGAGATGCACATGATGAATGTTGTGTTCTATGTGTGATCCTCTATTTGTCCCTGGGTATGTTGTACATTTGAATGCATGTGATGCTTGTTGATGCATATGCTTGTGATGAATGAATGAATGGGGACTGTGATGACAAATGCCGAGTAGGCTTATTATATAAAAGCATGGGAGCTTATGGAAAAGGATACATCCGAGTGATAGAGGACAATCCAAGTGACATATCATATGTAAAAGCATGGGATGTTTATTGGTGTTAGATTCCGAGTGGAATTATATATATAAACTGGTGTGAGGCTTAGAAATGCTAAGGCCGAATGGATCCCATGAATGTGAGGCTTATGGCATAGTGATTATCAAGTGAATGGCATAGTGATTTCCGAGTGGATGTGATGTGAGCCGAGTCATCTGATTCGCTGTGAAAATGCCGAGTGCATAGAGTGTTGAACGCAGATTTCCGAGTGGGCAATCGAATGAATATGAGTTGAATTTATATGCATACGTGTTATTGAGTTATTGAATATGAACACCTTGCGGGGTGCCACAAGGGTATAATCCCGAGTGAAGAGGACGGGGTCCTAATGTTGAATATGATGAAAGACCTCGAGTTGGACTCGGGGCAGTGCCTGGGGCACTAAGCGTGAAATGAGACGCTTGATGAAATGTCGAGTGCATTGGCGTGGGACGCCGAGTGAATAAAACCGTATGCATCCGATTCGCCACTGGAATGCGTTGGACTTCTATTACCGATCGGCAATCAGATGATGGAACATGTGATGAATATGGTTAAGTCCTGGAGCTGGGCTCAAGCACACTCCTTGAGCAAGGCTCGGAGTTGAGTGAAATCCGAGTGGATCAGTATACTAGTTGCTGAGTGAATTAGGCTTCATAGCCGAGTGAAATGGGTAAGAAACCCGATTGGAGATGTTTGTGATTGCCCATATTGAATGACAGTACATGTTGATTGATTGATGATATATATATATATATATAATTGTATTGTGGATTCTATGATTAATCCGAGCCAATATCTGTCATTTAATATGTAATGCTCACCCCTACACCATTTTTCAGTATATGCAGGTCGGATTGGATGATGTGATGGCTTTAACCCGAGTGTTGGGTATTTATTGATGAGGCTGTGTACATAATGTAATGTACCGAGTGTCTTTTGTTGTTTTAAAGCCTTGGCCGACTCATAACAATGTTGTATCATGAATATGAAATATATATATATATGTACTGGAATCCGAATGCATGTTAATATATATATACTTCGAGTGGATGGTATTATATGCATACCGACTGATTGTGTTGGTGAATGGAAAGTATAAAGATAATAAGTATCCGAGTGTATGTGTAACACCCCCTTATATACACGAGATAAAAAAAACTTTTAGAAAGATATACATATTTATCACTCTTTATCTCGTGTATACAAGGACGTATATACATCTGATTTCCTTTGAATATTGAAAGTAAAAAAAAATTGTCTTTCAATATTTATCCATAATGACAAAATAATTTATAGAAATCATAAGTGATAAATCATTACAATATTATATCCGAATGAAAGAGTTTATCAAAGTTTAACCTTGACCTTGTTACAATTATCTACTTGATATTGTAATAAGGCAAAATAAAACTTAACTATACCTCTACTACAAATGTGAACAAACATTTCCTAGTCCTTGAACCATCGAGTTTTTGAATCCTACTCTTGTCATATCTCTTCATCTAATCGATTGAGGATGAGACCACTTTATCCTCTTGTAATTACATATCCTTCCATCTTGGACTGCTAGCTATATATCATATAACATATATTTTGGACACAAAAATTCAAACAAGAAGGAGTGAGAAACAAAATATAATTTATTACAGATAAGACATAAGCATAAGGGTTTTCACAAACTAATATAGTAATATCAGTCATATTCTCATATACAATCAATTATGAATATAGGGTTTCCACATACATAACACTTATATTTTCCTTCATAACCATCCATATAGAATGTCACAATCACATGAATGTTATGTAATGCTTATGCTACTATCTCATTCAGTTTATGCATGTGGGCCCTTAAAGTTTTAGTTTGCACTGGGCCAACCAGGAGTTTACACTGTTTCATAAATTCTGGATAATAATAACATAAATGCCTTCATGGCATATGAACAGCTCAACTGGCGTGGAAACACTTAGAGACTAGTCAGACTGAGAAAGTTTTTATTGTGAAAGTACCCGACACCAGGGAGCGACCCCAGGTCACCTGAAGCACCCTTTCACACTCTCTCATCCCAAGGCTCGCAATTAAGCCTCCTCTAATGTATCCTCGGTTTCTATAATCCGTCCCCAGGCAATATCACATCTCATTTCTCTTTAATGATTCATGATGCATGAACTACTCGTATATTTAGTTGGTTAAGGCTTTTAGAAACTCAATTATTAAATACCATAAAGGTTCACAAAATCATCACAATAAACTGTACATTTCCATAAGTTCTTCTTTGAACTTCTGTTATACTGAAATAATTTAGTACAGTCTTCAAATTCAGATCTTACCAAAATTGAGTTTCCAAGCCTTAAATATCTCAAAGCTTTCTCTTAAAAATCTTCATATATTTACATAATCTTTCTCAATTTGAATCTTAACTAGATTGAGTTTTTGAAATCTCCACAAAATATTCTTTAGTTATTTCGTTGGGGAAAACCAAAATAATTTACTTTAAACTTCTAATTTCTAAGAAAATAATTTAAATTCATTAACTAAGAATACTTAAAACTATAAAAATTTTCTTTAATTCAAGAATTTATTATCTCAACCTCTGATTTTCATAAAATAGCTTCTTTCTAATACTAGATTTTATTATAGAGATTAAAAATAAAGTTAATAAAAATTATTTATAAGAAGAAATAAAAGACTAAAATAATTACAAAATACTTTCTCTTGGAATAAAAATTTAAAGAGTAAGGTAAGAAAATTCTTACTGAGTTTTAACTTTCCGTCATGCTTGCTATATGCTCAAACTTCATATCACAAGATCATCAATCATTCATCAACCACAATCAAGTATAGTAATCTCATCAATCACAATCAAATATCATCAAGCATAATTGCATATTATTAATCACAGTCTAATATTATAAATCACAATATCATTAATCGAAATCAAATATAATTAATTATAATCAAGTCAAATCAACTAAATATCGCTTATAAATATAATTCAAATTTTTAATGGTTATTTAAATTAGTAGATTTGATTTTGAGTCCTTATAGTCCATTCCTCGCACAGGTCTATATAAGTCCATATATCCAGTCTTCGCATAGATATAGTTCAGTCTAGACAGGTCATAATAGTCCAAGTCCTTGCATAGGTTTAGTTCGATCCATATAGGATATAAAAATCCAAGTCCTTGCATAGGTTTAGTTCAGTCCGTATAAGTTATAATAATTCAGATCTATGTATAGATATTTCAGAATAAGTTACACAATATATATTAAATTTATTATAAATTTTAAGTTGAGAAGTTATCACTTTAAAATAATAATATTATTAAATTTAAAAGGAGTAGGGGACTCCTCCCTTTATTCTTATGTCTTTCATATTATATTCTTATCTCACTCCCCCTTACCTCTTGTATACCGATTCGTTATTGAAAATCCATGCGCGCCTCGTCTCCGAGTTCTAAAACATACCAATTTCATTTTAATATAATTACAAGATGAAAATTAAGATTACAACTTAAAATAAAAAAATGGTAAATTTTGAATAGTGAATAGTGAATAGTGAATAGTGAATCATGAATAGTAACAGTAAATAGTAACAGTAAATAGTAAAACGTGAATAGTAACAGTAAATAGTAAATCGTGAATAGTAATGGTAAATAGTAATTTACTATTTGAATAGTAATTTACTATTTGAATAGTAATTTACTATTTGAATAGTAATTTACTATTGAAATAGTAATTTACTATTGAAATAGTTTTTACTATGTAGAATAGTAACTTAAAATAATATTATTTCCAGTATAATAACAGATTTCTAAAAACGATATAAAAATAACCCAAAAAATATAAAAAAGAAGTATTCTTACCTTAGGATTTTGGCAGAACCTTCTCTCCAAAAACTTTTCTTCTCTCTCTCACTTCCACCACTATCTCACTAGCACTACTATATTAAGAAAACTTAATCTGAAATTGTGAATTCTAAAGAAGAAATCCTTCGGTATTTATAGGAAAAAAATTTACTATGCATTCCATTATTTTAATATAAAAGTACTATGCATTTTTGAATTTTTTATTCTAGGTTACTGTGCATCTTTTGAAAATTTCATACATGCACAGTGATTTGCATAGTAATTGTCGGCAAAATTATTAAGTCAAATAGTAACCCTTCACTCGGTATATTTTAAATATTCAAAATAAGTCCTTTTTGAAATTTAGCGATATTATATCAGTCCTCACTAATTTTATAATAAGTAATATAAAGCTGAAATTTTAAAAATCTAAAATTTTCTGTTAATACAAATTTATTGATACGTTTCTAATTTTTTAACGATTAGAAAAAATCAAGATTTTTCTCAAACCGATAATTTTTAGATAAGTCTACTTGAAATGGATTTTAGAAAATTTTTTTATAATATAACTTTACATTCTTGTAAATATTTTTAATTTTAAGCAACTCTATATGAATTTAAAATATATTATTTTATTAAAATAATTCAAAATTTTCAAAAAATTCCAGAAAATCATAAATATTATGTAGATCAAAAAGTTCAAAAGAACCATAGTCTAATTCCTTCAAAATTTTATTTTAAAATTCTAATAAGAGTTAAATCTTAAATATGTAAAAAAACAAAAATATAACAACATAAAATAAAAATGGTGAATAATAAAGATATTAAAAATTCTTAATATAATTTTCTTAATTAGTGAATACTAATTAAGTCACTTTAAAATTCTCATTCAGAAATATTTTTATTTTTTTTATTATTATTATTTTAAAAAAACAAATAATAAAAATATAAATACCAAAATTTCAAAAAAAAATGATAATAATAAACTAACTTATAGTAAGTATTTCTCAAGAAATATATTAATATCTATTTCCTATTTGTGATGAAAATAGGATGTTACAACTCTACTCCCCTAAAAGAAATTTCGTCCTCGAAATTTAATATTGTTAATAAATCTTACCATAGATAAACTAACTGAACTGTTCTAAAATATATTTCTAGTTTCCTTGACAATTGTGTACATTTTCCTTAACATTGCCATTTATCTCTCTTTTTTTTAATCTTATCAGTATTTTTTTTTCCTTAACTCAAAAATATTACTCGTCTTAATTTTGTCAACCATGCTCATCATAAATTGATGGTTAACTCTAAACACTTCAATAATTACGTTTCTCAATCTATTAAAATCTTACTTAACATAATCCATAACATCTATTAATTAAAATTCCTACTCATAACATAGTAAAATGGACTGCTGAGAATTAATTACTGGACAACTAGCCGTTAGCAACTAGCCGTTGGACTAGCCGTTTATGACCGTTGCAACTCTCCCTCCCTTGCTTGCTTATAAATTCTCATTCCATTCTCACTTCCTATCACAACTTCAAGATTTCTTAGTTTCTCTCTTCTATCTAATTTCTTCAATCTTTTTCTCAAGTACTATCATACTATTCGATGGCCAACCTTCCTAGAAGTAAGGAAGAACGAAGTCGGGATGGACTACAGGTTGTGGTAACAAGTGCCTCACTTCTTATAATCGTTATGATTATTTCTCTAGTTTGGATAATTTTTGTATTGCCAAGACCTCTATCTATGATATACTAGATGTTCTATTTTATTTTCCTTAATGTAATCGTGTATAATAAATTATCCTAGTGAGAAAGGATAAATATGTCTTAGTCCATGTTGTACTTGTTTATCTAGTTAAATCCTTGTGGTCTTTGTTTCATGATAATCCAGGGTATGTAATCATTTTTTATTGTCTTCTATAATGAATTAAATATTCCTTAACTAAGTGATTGTCCATTCCATTATAATTGACTACAACCATTACATATAATTGATAAATTCTCCAATCTTAAATCACTACGTTGACTTAGAAATACTCACTTGAATTTATTTTTTTTTTGGTAACTAAGACTTATGTAATTCTCTTTATAGGAAAATCAATAAGTAAAGGTTCATATATACTTCCTCATGGTTTACTAACACATTTCTTTATTTTAAATCTACAATGGTCATTACATAACAATGATTTATATCAGGTATGTATATTCGTCAAACAAAATCGATGACTAAAAGAAAATAACTTGATAAACATGTATCATATTGTTAGGAATCACAAAAATATTTTATGTCACAATTTCTAAATATTAAACCAATATCAATGTCTTCCATATCTATAATGCTTATTTTAGGTCATTCATTGATATATTTATCACAATAAATCAATTTAAAAAAAAATCAAAAATATATGGTTAATTACATTCGATGTCACAATCATAAAAGTTTCATTAATTCATATATTTACACACATAACCATCATATATATTATTCAATCGTAGACATCATAAATGAAAACTTCATCAAATCAAACAATAATTAACATATTTTATATGTCATACAAAAGAAGAATCAATACAAATAGAAAGAGATACAATTCCTAATATGATTATTTGTTATATCAAACAAGTTATAAATTATCATATTTCTTTCATGAAGCATACATCCACACATTTTTCTTTTCAAAATATATCACCAAAGGACAAAACTATGATTCTATCTTAAACAATTTGTTATACTAGTTTGGGATTACAACAATTATCTACCCATTGGAATTCTAATTCACATAAGTATCTCTTACAACTTCAAGGACATGGTAAGGAATATCCTAATAGAATTTATTGAGTTTATCTCCATTTCTCCATATACCACATTAACCCAAGGTTAAATTCGTTGATCTTAACATCCTTCTTTTGACATGTCTTTCACTACTTAGTGCAAATCATTCGGGGTGATCAGTCCCGATAGTTTATAACTAAGTAGTCAAAGTCACGACAGCTCCAGTCTAGAATTCATACCAAAATATTTCTAAGAATTTTCTATTGTCTTATCTCCCTTGTTGTCTCATACCATATTGTAAAACAGGAAAATGTTAGAATATTTCACTATCACATATTAATCAGAGAATCAAACACCATACAATACATTTGGAATAAAAGGAAATAACTGCATTAGTTAATTTACCTTATCATTCCACCATACATTAAGGCCCGTACTTAAACAATGTCAAGAAAGACTTCAGAATGGCCAGTTTCTGATAATCCCTGCAATAACATTTTTCAAGTAACAGGCTATAAAGTTCTAACTTATACTTCTTATGAACTTAAAATTAGTTCCTTCTTTCTATACTCCTAATTTTTCTTCACTTACTTCTTACCATTTACTCTAATAAAATTTCCTCTTTTCTCAACCATAAAATCTCTTGTCAAACTCAACCATCAGAGTACACTAACACGCTAGTAAGACCATACCACAAGCCGGTTTGGATTGAACTGCTCTGATACCACTTTGTAACACCCCCTTATATACACGAGATAAAAAAAAACTTTTAGAAAGATATACATATTTATCACTCTTTATCTCGTGTATACAAGGACGTATATACATCTGATTTCCTTTGAATATTGAAAGTAAAAAAAAATTGTCTTTCAATATTTATCCATAATGACAAAATAATTTATAGAAATCATAAGTGATAAATCATTACAATATTATATCCGAATGAAAGAGTTTATCAAAGTTTAACCTTGACCTTGTTACAATTATCTACTTGATATTGTAATAAGGCAAAATAAAACTTAACTATACCTCTACTACAAATGTGAACAAACATTTCCTAGTCCTTGAACCATCGAGTTTTTGAATCCTACTCTTGTCATATCTCTTCATCTAATCGATTGAGGATGAGACCACTTTATCCTCTTGTAATTACATATCCTTCCATCTTGGACTGCTAGCTATATATCATATAACATATATTTTGGACACAAAAATTCAAACAAGAAGGAGTGAGAAACAAAATATAATTTATTACAGATAAGACATAAGCATAAGGGTTTTCACAAACTAATATAGTAATATCAGTCATATTCTCATATACAATCAATTATGAATATAGGGTTTCCACATACATAACACTTATATTTTCCTTCATAACCATCCATATAGAATGTCACAATCACATGAATGTTATGTAATGCTTATGCTACTATCTCATTCAGTTTATGCATGTGGGCCCTTAAAGTTTTAGTTTGCACTGGGCCAACCAGGAGTTTACACTGTTTCATAAATTCTGGATAATAATAACATAAATGCCTTCATGGCATATGAACAGCTCAACTGGCGTGGAAACACTTAGAGACTAGTCAGACTGAGAAAGTTTTTATTGTGAAAGTACCCGACACCAGGGAGCGACCCCAGGTCACCTGAAGCACCCTTTCACACTCTCTCATCCCAAGGCTCGCAATTAAGCCTCCTCTAATGTATCCTCGGTTTCTATAATCCGTCCCCACGCAATATCACATCTCATTTCTCTTTAATGATTCATGATGCATGAACTACTCGTATATTTAGTTGGTTAAGGCTTTTAGAAACTCAATTATTAAATACCATAAAGGTTCACAAAATCATCACAATAAACTGTACATTTCCATAAGTTCTTCTTTGAACTTCTGTTATACTGAAATAATTTAGTACAGTCTTCAAATTCAGATCTTACCAAAATTGAGTTTCCAAGCCTTAAATATCTCAAAGCTTTCTCTTAAAAATCTTCATATATTTACATAATCTTTCTCAATTTGAATCTTAACTAGATTGAGTTTTTGAAATCTCCACAAAATATTCTTTAGTTATTTCGTTGGGGAAAACCAAAATAATTTACTTTAAACTTCTAATTTCTAAGAAAATAATTTAAAATCATTAACTAAGAATACTTAAAACTATAAAAATTTTCTTTAATTCAAGAATTTATTATCTCAACCTCTGATTTTCATAAAATAGCTTCTTTCTAATACTAGATTTTATTATAGAGATTAAAAATAAAGTTAATAAAAATTATTTATAAGAAGAAATAAAAGACTAAAATAATTACAAAATACTTTCTCTTGGAATAAAAATTTAAAAAGTAAGGTAAGAAAATTCTTACTGAGTTTTAACTTTCCGTCATGCTTGCTATATGCTCAAACTTCATATCACAAGATCATCAATCATTCATCAACCACAATCAAGTATAGTAATCTCATCAATCACAATCAAATATCATCAATCATAATTGCATATTATTAATCACAGTCTAATATTATAAATCACAATATCATTAATCGAAATCAAATATAATTAATTATAATCAAGTCAAATCAACTAAATATCGCTTATAAATATAATTCAAATTTTTAATGGTTATTTAAATTAGTAGATTTGATTTTGAGTCCTTATAGTCCATTCCTCGCACAGGTCTATATAAGTCCATATATCCAGTTTTCGCATAGGTATAGTTCAGTCTAGACAGGTCATAATAATCCAAGTCCTTGCATAGGTTTAGTTCGATCCATATAGGATATAAAAATCCAAGTCCTTGCATAGGTTTAGTTCAGTCCGTATAAGTTATAATAATTCAGATCTATGTATAGATATTTCAGAATAAGTTACACAATATATATTAAATTTATTATAAATTTTAAGTTGAGAAGTTATCACTTTAAAATAATAATATTATTAAATTTAAAAGGAGTAGGGGACTCCTCCCTTTATTCTTATGTCTTTCATATTATATTCTTATCTCACTCCCCCTTACCTCTTGTATACCGATTCGTTATTGAAAATTCATGCGCGCCTCGTCTCCGAGTTCTAAAACATACCAATTTCATTTTAATATAATTACAAGATGAAAATTAAGATTACAACTTAAAATAAAAAAATGGTAAATTTTGAATAGTGAATAGTGAATAGTGAATAGTGAATAGTGAATAGTGAATCATGAATAGTAACAGTAAATAGTAAAACGTAAATAGTAACAGTAAATAGTAAAACGTGAATAGTAACAGTAAATAGTAAATCGTGAATAGTAATGGTAAATAGTAATAGTAAATAGTAATTTACTATTTGAATAGTAATTTACTATTTGAATAGTAATTTACTATTAAAATAGTAATTTACTATTGAAATAGTTTTTACTATGCAGAATAGTAACTTAAAATAATATTATTTCCAGTATAATAACAGATTTCTAAAAACGATATAAAAATAACCCAAAAAATATAAAAAAGAAGTATTCTTATCTTAGGATTTTGGCAGAACCTTCTCTCCAAAAACTTTTCTTCTCTCTCTCACTTCCACCACTATCTCACTAGCACTACTATATTAAGAAAACTTAATCTGAAATTGTGAATTCTAAAGAAGAAATCCTTCGGTATTTATAGGAAAAAAATTTACTATGCATTCCATTATTTTAATATAAAAATACTATGCATTTTGGAATTTTTTATTCTAGGTTACTGTGCATCTTTTGAAAATTTCATACATGCACAGTGATTTGCATAGTAATTATCGGCAAAATTATTAAGTCAAATAGTAACCCTTCACTCGGTATATTTTAAATATTCAAAATGAGTCCTTTTTGAAATTTAGCGATATTATATCAGTCCTCACTAATTTTATAATAAGTAATATAAAGCTAAAATTTTAAAAATCTAAAATTTTCTGTTAATAAAAATTTATTGATACGTTTCTAATTTTTTAACGATTAGAAAAAATCAAGATTTTTCTCAAACCGATAATTTTTAGATAAGTCTACTTGAAATGGATTTTAGAAAATTTTCTTATAATATAACTTTACATTCTTGTAAATATTTTTAATTTTAAGCAACTTTATATGAATTTAAAATATATTATTTTATTAAAATAATTCAAAATTTTCAAAAAATTCCAGAAAATCATAAATATTATGTAGATCAAAAAGTTCAAAAGAACCATAGTCTAATTCCTTCAAAATTTTATTTTAAAATTCTAATAAGAGTTAAATCTTAAATATGTAAAAAAACAAAAATATAACAACATAAAATAAAAATGGTGAATAATAAAGATATTAAAAATTCTTAATATAATTTTCTTAATTAGTGAATACTAATTAAGTCACTTTAAAATTCTCATTCAGAAATATTTTTATTTTTTTATTATTATTATTTTAAAAAAACAAATAATAAAAATATAAATACCAAAATTTCAAAAAAAATGATAATAATAAACTAACTTATAGTAAGTATTTCTCAAGAAATATATTAATATCTATTTCCTATTTGTGATGAAAATAGGATGTTACAGTATGCGTATGTGTATATACATATATGTTATGTTGATAACATGGTTGTGAATTGGTGGAAGTGTACTGCTGTATTGGTAGTCGGACTTAGAATTAGAGAATATGTTTATATAAGTGATTTATGTTGATTTGATACTTCATACCGACTAGGAAATGATGGTGTATTAATATTCCTAAGTTAATGAATCCTGAGTGAAATGTAAGTGGCTTAGTTGCTTTTCCGAGTGAGTCTTATGTATGTGACTCCATATCTGAGTGTGACTCATCTGTATGTTGTAACACCCTCGGTTAGATAGGACAAATCCTTCTGTAGGTTCATCCTATTTAACTGAGAGTGTTAACAGTTTTTATAAAAAGTGAATATTTTTTTTAAAATAAAATTAAATACGTGGCAGATCAGTGGAAGCAATATTATATAGATCACATAGTCATTCACAAACTGTAAGTAATTGTACTCTTAACAGAATGGGGCACGCAGGCACCCACAAATATTATACAGTCATTGATTATTAATAATAAATATTCTATCTCTAATGATTGTTCTCAGTGGGTTCAGCGTATTGCTGTTCTTCACACTCGGGTTCTTGGTTTTCTAATTCCTCTGAAAAATGGTCAACAGTAAGGGTGAGTATAACCCAAGACCCTGATTGGTTAATCCGGTGCGGACATAATCCAGTTAACAAATAATATCACATAATTCATACAATTAGCATATTTATAACAATCAAGCATGTCGTCATGAAAAATGCATGAATTGAATTTATTATGATTTATCTTTGATTAAGTCTCATGATGCATGTGGGCCCAATAAACTCGTCATTATCATCCTTTCATTCTTTGGAATTCATCCTGCTCAAGTTGTTTCTTGGGCACAACGTTTCCATTCTAGAGCGATCGGAGCTCACCAAGTCCCCTTTCTTTTATCATATGGTATGAATGAACTCACAGGTTCTCATCATCATTTCATCTTGGGACTTGGCTCTTCACGATCATAGATACATCCCGTCATTTAGTCGAAGTACACCAGAATTGCATCGTCTTACCCGGCTATCAGACGCGACTCTGATGCCATTGGGTTGCCGTTCCAGTTGTACTCCCAAGATTCTTCTACTGAGATCGAACGTGAATGTCCTTCAGCGTACCAGGTGTATGCTCTAGTTTTTCTTCTTCAAAACATATTTTCATGATGCGAAATGCATTATTTTTATCATTAGATCCCTGGGTATCTTATGTGTTTCCAGTCTCATCATATCATTCCCAAGCTCTTTGAATTCCATCAATTATTTAAACGTTGTAAGATATTCGTTTATTATTTTTAGAAATATATCTATTATATCTTGGTTAAAATTATATTTTTCCATAAAGAGTAAAATAATATATTTTTTATGTAAATACTCATAATTAAGATGTTAACAATGTATAATAATAATAAAACTAATAATAATAATAACAATATTAAGTTTGATAATAAATAATAATAATAATAGAATAAGAATGATAATTATAACTTACCAATAACTTAAAAAGTAGTAAAGATTAGTTTCCAATTGAAAATTCAAGCGAAAAACACTAAAAACAGAGTTTTTCAAGTGGAACAGGGGTAAATCCGAGTGAAATAAGTATGATTCCGAGTGGAATCATACAGAGATGGGTTCTCCAAGCGATCTGGCTAAAAATCCGAGTGAAATGACATTGGAAAGCTGTTTTCCGACTGAAATAAGTTTGGGTCCGAGTGAAAATGAACTGGAATGCTGTTTTCCGACTGTAACAGCTTGAATCCGAGTGAAAATGAGTTTTCCGCATGAGATAGCTATGAATCCGAGTGAAATAAAGCTGAGCAGAGTTTTCTAAATGAAATTAATATGTTTTTCGAGTGAAACAGAAGCTGAAAATGGTTTTCTTAATTTAATTATCTTGAATTCTGAGTAAAATAAATTTCTGAGTGAATTAAAACATGAATCTGTGTGAAGTCAGTAGGAAAATGGTTCCCTGAGTAGCATTGTTTGCAAATCCGAGTGAAAATGAGTCTCTAAGTGAAATAAAGTATAATTCCGAGTGGTATTCAGTCAAAAAGGAGTTTTCTGAGTGAAATTAATTATTTCTTGAGTAAATTCTGACTGAAAGGAGTTTGATACGTGAAATAATTATAAATTCGAGTAGAATCATACTGATGAGTTTTTCTGAGTGAAATTAAGGTGTTTACCGAGTTAAATCACTGAAAAAGGGTTTCATGAATGAAGCTAAGCTGTTTTCCGAGTGAAATATGTGTTTGGAAGAGTGGTCTGAGTGAAATAAAACTGGGAAGATGCTGTCCGAGAGAAATAAGATGTTTTTCGAGTACAATCAGTCTCAGAAGTGTCTTCCGAGTGAAACATAATGATGAAACATTTTTCTGAGTGGAATAAAATAAGATTCCGAGTAGAATTAGGGTGAAAGTAACTTTCTGAGTGAAAATAATGTATTTTCCGAGTAAAATGTTCTATCCGAATGCTCAGGTCGGTTTTTCATAAAATCCGAGCTTATTACTCACTGAATCCGACTTCTATTTTATAATTCCTTGCTGGAACTCACATAAACACCCAGGATCCTTAATATCTTCACAGTCCAACAACCAGCATATATTTTTATCAATTTAATTATACATATATTCAAATATAAAACAATAACCATAACATTTAATCAAACAACTCTGAACTGATTATAAGCATTTAGTAACAAATATATATATGTATATACCAATAATAGCAATTAAAGCATTTAATTCACATAACACTGAATCTGTCTTGGAAAGGTGAGGAACCAGGTTCCTTAACCCTTTCCTTCACTCGGTTTTCCCACAGAGCACCCAAGAATATACCCCCTTACCTTTATGGAGCTACTAGAGGAGAAGAAAAGGCTCCCTTTCACTGTCCTGCATGAATTCCGAGTGACATAGAAGGGAAAGGAGAGAGACAGAAGTTTGTTGGAAAGGAAAATTGTAATAGAAGTGTGTTTGCAGCTGTGTTTCGTGTGTGTGTTCTGAGAATCCTTAAGCTGGTTTAAATAGGGAGAGAGTAAGTGGAATGAGGGACAACTTTTCTGAGTGGCTGTTAGTGGAGTGATAATGGAGGGTCAGTGGGAATTAATTAAGAGGATAGGCTGAGTCAGTGCCCATTTCTGGTCGTCCATTATCTATAATGCGCATGATTGAATTAAAATAATCATTACAAGACAAAATTGGAGTCAATACGCACTACTGATACTGAATACCGAGTGAAATTACCACTCGGTTAACCACTATACCGACTGGAATTCTCACTTCCGAGTCAACAATTGCAAGGCTCGCTTGAGCGTGACTTGCTCGCTTGAGCGAAGTATGCATCAGGGTCCTTCTCGCTCAAGCGGAATCCGACTCGCTTGAGCGAGTCTTCAAGTCTTCGCTCGGAATTCCTTTGAAACCGACTCAGGTACTCGGTTTCTCACTCGGTAATACCTCTCCAGACCGAGTCCTCTCTTTCTCAGAGTCTTCACTCGGAAATCTGAGTCTTCATTCACTTGATTCACTCGGTTTAGGACAACTTCTTCAACTATATTTCCAATTAATGTTTATTTAAGCCATTACCTCTCGAAACAAGGCCTACACGTACGAGTCTCACTCGGTTTTGGTCCAGTAGAGTATATCTCACTCGGAATTGGCTCCCTCTACCATTTTCCACTCAGTTTCCTAAGCAAATACACATGCAACTGTTCGGAATCCTTCCCAATTGATTCCACAACATACTCCAGTCGGTAGGAAGCATCAAATCAACATAAACATGAGTATATATGCATTCTTTCACTCGGAATACTTCAATCAGAGTAGTCTCCTTCAGAAAAGGAAGCATTTGGCACGGTTTGACTCGGAAACGAGTCATTCCAGGGTGTTTTGATTCAGAATTTCACCCAGAAGTGGTTCTCTTGAACACACTTCACTCAGAATTGCCTCTCAGGTCAGGACTCCACTCGGTGGTAGCCTTCTCAGTCATGTTTTACTTGGAAAACATGATACTGACTCGGAATTCTCTCCTTCACTCGGAATTCCTAATCATTCACTCGGAATTCTTCTCTGTCACTCGGAACAGAGCTCTTTTCACTCAGTTTTTGCATAATTTCACTAATAGTCCATGTAAATTCTATTATTATGTGCAAAAATAACATTTTTGAGATACTACAGACCATCAACAGGGTATATATTGACTTATTCTTGCTTACAAACCCTCCATAATTAAAATTTACAAGGGTAAAACTACTTCTAAAAAGAGGGATGTTACATTCTCCTCCCCTTTTAGGAATTTCATCCCGAAATTCAAAGTTAAAATAATTGAGGCTACAATTCTCTCATTTTCTCCTCAATTTCCCAAGTAGCATCCCCATCATCTGTTTGACTCCAAACTACCTTGACCAAAGGAATTTCCTTGCCTCTTAGCTGTTTGAGACGTCAGTCAGCAATCTTGACCGGCGATGCTTCAAAGGTAAGGTTTTCTTTCAGAACAAATTGATCGGGACTTAGAACATGATCAGGGTTTGGTACATATTTGTGAAGCTGAGAGACATGAAAGACATTATGGAGGTTTGTTAGCTCAGGTGGCAGAGCAATACGATACGCATGAGTTCCTATCTTTTGCAGAATCTGATAGGGTCCTACGTATCTGGGGCTTAACTTTTTGGCCTTCAAAGCTCTTCCTACTCCAGTGGTAGGGGTAACTTTGAGAAATACATGATCACCCTCTTCGAATTCTAATGGCTTCCGACGTTTGTCGTAGTAACTCTTTTGTCTATCTTGCGAAGCCTTCATTGCCATCTGAATCCTTTGGACTTGTTCTGTAGTCTTCTGAACAATCTTTGGTCCAATTATTGTCTTCTCACCCGTCTCATACCAACACAAAGGTGTGCGGTATTTTCTTCCATATAAAGCTTCATAAGGGGCCATTCTGATGCTAGCATGATAGCTGTTGTTGTAAGTGAACTCAATAAGTGGGAGATATTCTTGCCAACTTCCACCATGTTCCAAGACACAAAGACGTAACAGATCTTCAAGAGTCTTGATCGTCCTTTCCGATTGTCCGTCTGTCTGTGGGTGGTATGGGGAACTTAACTTCAGACGAGTCCCCAGAGCTTGTTGTAGGCTCTTCCAAAATTGTGATGTGAAACGAGGATCTCGATTAGACACGATTGCCGTGGGTGTCCCATGTAACCGTACGATTTCCTTGATATAGATCTGGGTGAGTTTCTCTAGGGAATACTTCATATTGACAGGAATGAAGTGAGTGGTCTTTGTTAATCGATCCACGATTACCCAAATAGCATCATATCCAGCTGATGTTCTGGGAAATCCACTCACGAAGTCCATAGCAATCTCATCCCATTTCCATTCTGGAATATCCAAAGGACGAAGGGTCCCACTTGGTCGTTGTTGTTCCGCCTTTACCTTCTGACACATCAGGCAAGCTGTTACATACTCAGCGATATCCCTTTTCATTCCTTGCCACCAGAATAATTTCTTCAAGTCCTGATACATTTTGGTCGATCTTGGGTGGATACTGTATTTGCTCTTATGTGCTTCATCAAGGATGGATCTTTTAAGATCTGTATTAACTGGAATACAGAGTCTCTGTTGATACCTGATTGCCCCATGTTCATCTTTGCTAAACTCTGAGACTCCTTATTTTGTCTTTTCTACTAGATCTTGTAATTCCTGGTCATTGGCTTGAGCTTCTTTGACTTGTTCCAAGAAATCATTGGAAATTCTTAGCATTCCAACCATAAGACTTCCCCTTTTTGGTGTCACTGCCAGATTCAAATCGTAAAACTGTTCAATCAATTCGAACTCCTTTGTCATCATATATGATAAACGTAAAGCCTTTCGACTGAGTGCATCAGCTACTACATTTGCTTTCCCAGGATGATATCGAAGTTCAAAATCATAATCTTTGATAAATTCCATCCACTTACGTTGTCGCATATTCAACTCCTTCTGGTCGAATAGATACTTCAAGCTCTTATGATCATTGAAGACTTCAAAGCATGTACCATACAAGTAGTGTCTCCAGATTTTCAAGGCAAATACAACTGCAGCTAATTCCAAGTCATGTGTGGGATAATTCACTTCATGCGTTCTTAGCTGTCTTGAAGCATAAGCAACAACCTTTCTTTCTTGCATTAGGACACATCCTAGTCCTTGTCTTGACGCATCACAATATACTTCATATGGCTTGGCAGGATCTGGCAAAATCAAGACAGGTGCACTAGTGAGTCATTGGCGTAACTCCGTAAAACTGCTTTCGCATTTGTCAGTCCATTCAAATGGTTGATCTTTACGAGTCAGCCTAGTTAAAGGTGCTGCAATTCGAGAGAAATTCTCGATGAATCGACGATAATATCCGGCCAGTCCAAGGAAACTGCAGATTTCCGTCACATTCTTGGGTTGTTCCCAATTTAGTACAGCTTCTACCTTTGTAGGATCCACAGCAATTCCTTCCTTAGAGATGACATGTCCTAAAAATTTCACTTCTGTCAACCAGAATTCACATTTTGAAAACTTGGCGTACAATTGCCTCGCGCGCAAAGTATTTAGAACAATTCGGAGATGCTCCTCGTGTTCCTCATGGCTTTTGGAGTAGACGAGAATGTCATCAATGAATACAACCACGAATTTGTCCAAGTACTCATGAAAGATTCGATTCATGTATCCCATAAAGACTGCAGGTGCATTTGTAACTCCAAAGGGCATAACAAGATACTCATAGTGCCCATATCGTGTTCTGAATGCTGTTTTGGGTACATCATCTTTCTTCACTCTGATTTGATGATAGCCTAATCGCAGATCAATTTTCGAGAAGATAGTGGCTCCTCGTAATTGGTCCATCAAATCATCAATTCTTGGGAGAGGGTATCGGTTCTTGATCGTAGCTTTATTCAACTGACGATAGTCAACACATAACCGTATACTACCATCCTTCTTTTTGACTAGAAGAACTGGTGCTCCCCAAGGTGAGACACTGGGTCTTATCATTCCTTTCTCTAAAAGTTCTTCTATTTGTTCTTTAAGTTCACTGAGTTCCTTAGGTGACATTCGATAAGGAGCAATAGAGATTGGTCCTGCACCCGGTATAATGTCAATACTGAACTCAATTTCTCGCTCTGGTGGTAGCTCTAGTATATCATCAGGAAAAACTTCTGGAAATTCCTGAACAACAGGAATCAGGTCAATTTGAGGAGTTGCCTTACTTTCAGATTCAGTAAGGATCATGTATAGTTGGACTTCCTTTGCTGGAATTACCTTTTCTGAGTTAATAGGACAAAGATCAGTGTTTTGATCACAATGAGATGTAGTAAACCCGAGAGTGATGGATCTATTATGACAATCAATCAGAATATGGTTGGCAGCAAGCCAATTCATTCCTAGAACAATATCTAGATCAATCAAAGGCAAACATATCAGATCTACTTGATAAGCTTTCCCTTCGATGTTGAGTGGGCATTTCGAACACATGTAAGAAGGGCAAATGGGCTTATTTGCAGCAGTCGTGACAATCATCTTATTAGGCAGAGAGGTTGTAGGAAGCTTTAAATGTTTTACACAATTCTCTGATATGAAAGAATGAGTGGCTCCAGAATCATATAATACATTTAATAGAGCACTTCCTATAAAGCATGTACCTTGCACAAGATCGTTCTCTTGTGATACCTCCGCACCATTCATGGTAAAAACTCTGGCATTTCCTCCTGGTCTTCCAGTTGAGTTGTTTCCAGGCCTTCCAGGATTATTGTTTTGGTTGAAGTTGTTGTTGCGGGAAACATTCTGCACTCTTGGGGCATTATTTGCAGGGGTATTTGCAGCAGGTCCCCTATTCCCTTGGCCTGTTGGTCGCACTACCTGTCTTTGAGTCATCTGTTGCTGGTTGTTAGCATTTTTGAACCAACAGTCAACATCACGATGTCCAGTCCGTCCATAAATTGTGCAGGTTCTACAATTTACTGCCATATGTGGTCCTCTACAAATATAGCATTTCAGGTTCCGATTATTCCCTTGATCTCTTGAAGGATTTCAGTTGGCTGAGTTGGAAGGTCGAGAATATGGCTGATCTACTTGAAAATCCCTCATTTGCTGTCGATCTGGCATACGTCGTTCTGGGCCATGATTAGACGTTCCAGGTCGTCGAAGATTAGAGGTGTTCTCAAATATGCGGCATCTGTCAACCAAAGTAGTGAATTGTGTAATTTGTTGACAACATATGACTTGGCGAATTTCTTGCCGTAATCCTGCTTCAAACTTTGCGCATCTAGACGCTTCTCCCATGTGAGTGTAGTAGGGACAACATTTTGCCAGCTCATCAAACTTAGCAGCGTATTCCCCAACAGTCATATTACCTTGTTTCAGATTGAAGAATTCCTGCTCCTTCTGTCTCCTTATGTCTTCAGGGAAATATTTAGCGAGAAATTCTGTCCTGAATCGTCCCCAAGTAATGATATGCCCATCAGTAGCTAGTCTGACTCTAGCATGAGTCCACCAGTGTTCTGCTTCTCCAACCAGCATGAAGACAGCAAAGGTTACACAATCCTCATCAGAACATCGCATAGCGGCAAAAATCTTTTCAAGGTGTTCAATCCATAGTTGTGCTCCTTCTGGATTGAAGCCTTCTTTGAACTGCGTAGGATTGTTCCTTTGAAAATCAGCTAATCCCTGTCTGGCAGAAGCATGAGGTAACTCTTGTCGTTCTATTACCTCCACAATTCTGGTAAGAAGATTCTCCATCACATGATTGTTATTTTGGCGTGCCATAAGGAATTTGCTGAAAGAATATCAACAAATAGATTCAGGGTATGCGTTATGTGGAGCATTCCACATAGGATATTTAGTCTTAGGAGTGTTATGGACTGTTCAATATTTCTATCAGAGTACGTGGAAACCTAATGGTCCACTCCCCAAGCTTGATGAATCGACTATGCTCTGATACCACCTTTGTAACACCCTCGGTTAGATAGGACAAATCCTTCTGTAGGTTCATCCTATTTAACTGAGAGTGTTAACAGTTTTTATAAAAAGTGAATATTTTTTTTAAATAAAATTAAATAGTGGCAGATCAATGGAAGCAATATTATATAGATCACATAGTCATTCACAAACTGTAAGTAATTGTACTCTTAACAGAATGGGGCACGCAGGCACCCTCAAATATTATACAGTCATCCGGAGTCTGATTATTAATAATAAATATTCTATCTCTAATGATTGTTCTCAATGGGTTCAGCGTGTTGCTGTTCTTCACACTCGGGTTCTTGGTTTTCTAATTCCTCTGGAAAATGGTCAACAGTAAGGGTGAGTATAACCCAAGACCCTGATTGGTTAATCCGGTGCGGACATAATCCAGTTAACAAATAATATCACATAATTCATACAATTAGCATATTTATAACAATCAAGCATGTCGTCATGAAAAATGCATGAATTGAATTTATTATGATTTATCTTTGATTAAGTCTCATGATGCATGTGGGCCCAATAAACTCGTCATTATCATCCTTTCATTCTTTGGAATTCATCCTGCTCAAGTTGTTTCTTGGGCACAACGTTTCCATTCTAGAGCGATTGGAGCTCACCAAGTCCCCTTTCTTTTATCATATGGTACGAATGAACTCACAGGTTCTCATCATCATTTCATCTTGGGACTTGGCTCTTCACGATCATAGATACATCCCGTCATTTAGTCGAAGTACACCAGAATTGCATCGTCTTACCCGGCTATCAGGCGCGACTCTGATGCCATTGGGTTGTCGTTCCAGTTGTACTCCCAAGATTCTTCTACTGAGATCGAACGTGAATGTCCTCCAGCGTACCAGGTGTATGCTCTTGTTTTTCTTCTTCAAAACATATTTTCATGATGCGAAATGCATTATTTTTATCATTAGATCCCTGGGTATCTTATGTGTTTCCAGTCTCATCATATCATTCCCAAGCTCTTTGAATTCCATCAATTATTTAAATGTTGTAAGATATTCGTTTATTATTTTTAGAAATATATCTATTATATCTTGGTTAAAATTATATTTTTCCATAAAGAGTAAAATAATATATTTTTTATGTAAATACTCATAACTAAGATGTTAACAATGTATAATAATAATAAAACTAATAATAATAATAACAATATTAAGTTTGATAATAAATAATAATAATAATAGAATAAGAATGATAATTATAACTTACCAATAACTTAGAAAGTAGTAAAGATTAGTTTCCAATTGAAAATTCAAGCGAAAAACACTAAAAACAGAGTTTTCCGAGTGGAACAGGGGTAAATCCGAGTGAAATAAGTATGATTCCGAGTGGAATCATACAGAGATGGGTTCTCCAAGCGATCTGGCTAAAAATCCGAGTGAAATGACACTGGAAAGCTGTTTTCCGACTGAAATAAGTTTGGGTCCGAGTGAAAATGAACTGGAATGCTGTTTTCCGACTGGAACAGCTTGAATCCGAGTGAAAATGAGTTTTCCGCATGAGATAGCTATGAATCCGAGTGAAATAAAGCTGAGCAGAGTTTTCTAAATGAAATTAATATGTTTTTCGAGTGAAACAGAAGCTGAAAATGGTTTTCTTAATTTAATTATCTTGAATTCTGAGTAAAATAAATTTCTGAGTGAATTAAAACATGAATCCGTGTGAAGTCAGTAGGAAAATGGTTCCCTGAGTAGCATTGTTTGCAAATCCGAGTGAAAATGAGTCTCTAAGTGAAATAAAGTATAATTCTGAGTGGTATTCAGTCAAAAAGGAGTTTTCTGAGTGAAATTAATTATTTCTTGAGTAAATTCTGACTGAAAGGAGTTTGATACGTGAAATAATTATAAATCCGAGTAGAATCATACTGATGAGTTTTTCTGAGTGAAATTAAGGTGTTTACCGAGTTAAATCATTGAAAAAGGGTTTCATGAATGAAGCTAAGCTGTTTTCCGAGTGAAATATGTGTTTGGAAGAGTGGTCCGAGTGAAATAAAACTGGGAAGATGCTGTCCGAGAGAAATAAGATGTTTTTCGAGTACAATCAGTCTCAGAAGTGTCTTCCGAGTGAAACATAATGATGAAACATTTTTCTGAGTGGAATAAAATAAGATTCCGAGTAGAATTAGGGTGAAAGTAACTTTCTGAGTGAAAATAATGTATTTTCCGAGTAAAATGTTCTATCCGAATGCTCAGGTCGGTTTTTTATAAAATCCGAGCTTATTACTCACTGAATTCGACTTCTATTTTATAATTCCTTGCTGGAACTCACATAAACACCCAGGATCCTTAATATCTTCACAGTCCAACAACCAGCATATATTTTTATCAATTTAATTATACATATATTCAAATATAAAACAATAACCATAATATTTAATCAAACAACTCTGAACTGATTATAAGCATTTAGTAACAAATATATATATATATATATATATATATATATATGTATATACCAATAATAGCAATTAAAGCATTTAATTCACATAACACTGAATCTGTCCTGGAAAGGTGAGGAACCAGGTTCCTTAACCCTTTCCTTCACTCGGTTTTCCCACAGAGCACCCAAGAATATACCCCCTTACCTTTATGGAGCTACTAGAGGAGAAGAAAAGGCTCCCTTTCACTGTCCTACACGAATTCCGAGTGAAACAGAAGGGAAAGGAGAGAGACAGAAGTTTGCTGGAAAGGAAAATTGTAATAGAAGTGTGTTTGCAGCTGTGTTTCATGTGTGTGTTCTGAGAATCCTTAAGCTGGTTTAAATAAGGAGAGAGTAAGTGGAATGGGGGACAGCTTTTCTGAGTGGCTGTTAGTGGAGTGATAATGGAGGGTCAGTGGGAATTAATTAAGAAGATAGGCTGAGTCAGTGCCCATTTCTGGTCGTCCACTATCTATAATGCGCATGATTGAATTAAAATAATCATTACAAGACAAAATTGGAGTCAATACGCACTACTGATACTGAATACCGAGTGAAATTACCACTCGGTTAACCACTATACCGACTGGAATTCTCACTTCCGAGTCAACAATTGCAAGGCTCGCTTGAGCGTGACTTGCTCACTTGAGCGAAGTATGCATCAGGGTCCTTCTCGCTCAAGCGGAATCCGACTCGCTTGAGCGAGTCTTCAAGTCTTCACTCGGAATTCCTTTGAAACCGACTCAGGTACTCGGTTTCTCACTCGGTAATACCTCTCCAGACCGAGTCCTCTCTTTCTCAGAGTCTTCACTCGGAAATCCGAGTCTTCATTCACTTGATTCACTCGGTTTAGGACAACTTCTTCAACTATATTTCCAATTAATGTTTATTTAAGCCATTACCTCTCGGAACAAGGCCTACACGTACGAGTCTCACTCGGTTTTGGTCCAGTAGAGTATATCTCACTCGGAATTGGCTCCCTCTACCATTTAACACTCGGTTTCCTAAGCAAATACACATGCAACCGTTCGGAATCCTTCCCAATTGATTCCACAACATACTCCAGTCGGTAGGAAGCATCAAATCAACATAAACATGAGTATATATGCATTCTTTCACTCGGAATACTTCAATCAGAGTAGTCTCCTTCAGAAAAGGAAGCATTTGGCATGGCTTGACTCGGGAACGAGTCATTCCAGGGTGTTTTGACTCAGAATTTCACCCAGAAGTGGTTCTCTTGAACACACTTCACTCAGAATTGCCTCTCAGGTCAGGACTCCACTCGGTGGTAGCCTTCTCAGTCATGTTTTACTTGGAAAACATGATACTGACTCGGAATTCTCTCCTTCACTCGGAATTCCTAATCATTCACTCGGAATTCTTCTTTGTCACTCGGAACAGAGCTCTTTTCACTCGGTTTTTGCATAATTTCACTAATAGTCCATGTAAATTCTATTATTATGTGCAAAAATGACATTTTTGAGATACTACAGACCATCAACAGGGTATATATTGACTTATTCTTGCTTACAAACCCTCCATAATTAAAATTTACAAGGGTAAAACTACTTCTAAAAAGAGGGATCTTACATATGTTAGTAGCTCTTGTGGATTCCGAGTGAAAAATATATAGTGAACCCCGAGTGGGAAATGATTTTGTATAAACCCGAGTGGAAATCCGAGTGAACCTCTCCAAGGGAAGAGTTGTTATGATGGATTAGATTGGACATATTCTGAGTGGTTTATATATATATATATATATATATATATATATATATATATATATATATGATCCGAGTGAAGTTATGCATGTATTCCGAGTGAGCATGGGTACCTATTCCGAGTGAATAAGGTAATATGTATTCTGAGTGTGTAAGTGTGGAATGAGTCCGAGTGAATTACTTGGGTAATTCCTCTTAGTGTTGAGGAGTTTGGATCATTCCGAGTGGAATTGATTTTGTAGGCTATTTCTGAGTAATGAGTGGTTAAGGCATTATCCGAGAGTGAATAGGCATGAATGCCGAGTGTGTGGCCGAATGAGTATTGGTCGGTAATGATACTAGTTACCGAGTGGAATACCACTCAGAAGATGAGTTGGTTATGAATGATTAGACCGAGTGATTTATGGACGAGAGGAAGCCTATGTATTCTCTGAGTGATAGAGTTCAAATACACCGAGTGCTAAATGGTTGATGTTTACCGAGTGACTCGAGGCTGAACTATACCGAGTGGCGTTTGGTTGGGTAATAACCCGAGTGAGGGGTTTTATGGAATCCGAGTGGGATACCCCTCATTCCCGAGTGGATTATATATGTGACCCTTGTGGATAAAATAGAAGACTAAGTTATGGGTTGCCAAGGGAGGTAATTGATGGGGTCGTTCCCGAGTGATTGGAACCCCTCGATACCGAGTGAATGGATGTCTTGATACCGAGTGATGGGAATGCCGAGTGTGGCTTCTCGCTTCAGCAAATGAAGGCTTCGCTCCAGTGAGTGTGTGTTGTTGGAAGGCTTGGGGTCGGCTTCGCTTAAGCGAATGGTGGTTCGCCCGAGCGAGTTGTGCGGTCTCGCTCAAGCGGAGTCGGATCTCGCTTGAGCGAGTGGGCGCTGTATTGTGGGCTTCGCTTAGGCGCTGTGTTCGGTTTTATTTTTCCTTGCCTTCTTTCCCATTTTGTTTTTCCCTTCTTTGATTGGCACTTTTCCTTTCTGCCTTGCGCTGCTTGTCTTCTTGATTGGTCATTGGACCTAGCTCTCATATCTTCATATATGGGAGTGGCTTCTTATTATGATCCAGGTATACTCTAAACAAAACGCGAAAATTTTTCCCCTAAAAATTAGGATGTCACAACCTCTGTAAAAAATTTCGAGAAGACATTCCTGTTTGCCCCTGTGAATTTTGATTCACTATCCTCCTTCATTCCTAGGTAACCCTTCTCCTTCATTTTTTCGTGTTTTCTTTTAGTTTCTCTGAATGTCTAGGAGAGGTTTTAGCACGGGTCGTGTTAACCCTAGGGGAAGAGGAGGAAGGGCCTTAACTCAAAACCCCTCAAATCATGGTGGGAGGATCCCTGTGATCTTCCAATCGAAGCCACCTTATTCAGAGAGGAAGACGTCGTCGTATCCAAGGCGAAGGGTGATAATACCCTCTTCAGAGTCCTCCTCTAGTGAGAATGCTGAGAGTGCTGATTTATACCTCTCTGATGATGTGGATTTTTACCGCAGCGTAAAAGCTTTTAAGATGGCAGTAAAGAAGACGACCGGAGGAAGAACTTCTGGTGGTGAAACACCCTCTCAATGGTACATCATGAAGACAGCTTCCGGATTGTGCAATGTAGTTACACACTGGATTGATTGGGTGAAGTTCCAACGGAAGCGTCCCTTTAGCTGGGTGGCTGAGGAATTTCGTGATACACCGTCCATCCATGCTCGGGAGGACGAAGCAGAGTTGGAACCACGCTTTACTGTCTTCAAGGAGGAAAAGCATACGGGGCGTTTTATGGTGTTGGCTCCACTTCCAACAGAATGGATATGTCATACACTGGATGAAAGGTCCATATATATGTATGACTTCCTATTTCTGAATCTAGTGTGCGCCTCCCTTTCACAAAGTTTCAGATGGGGGTCCTAAGGTTTTTGGACTGCGCCCCTTCACAGCTTCATCCCAACGGATGGGGGTTGATCCGTTCTCTTGAAGTGCTTGGGGAGCACTTCAATTTCACACCGACGGTGGCTATGCTTTTTTATTTCTCACAAGTGGTCCGTCGTGCAAATAAAGAGAAGGGAGGAGTAAGTTTGATAACCCTCTGGACTCTCTCCAAGATCATCAACTTCGAGTCCTATACTGACTCCGCCAAAGTTGATGGTCGTTCCTTCAAATCTTATTTCACCAAGATCAGCGTTAAGCCTGAAGATCCAATTTTTTGGTTAAATGAAGATGGGATTCAAGAATTTCCTGTGGCCTGGACGCATGAGCATTTTTTGTTAACCTCCCAGGCCTATTATACTGATGAAGATGAATTGAGCCCAACTTCGATCTCTGTTCTTTCTGCTCTTCAATCATACACCGCCTCGCACAAATTTTTCTCCTGCAGACGTTTGCTAGGGTCAAAGTCCACCCGCGAGGAATATTTGCGTAATTTTTCTGTCATTTTTCATGTTCTCTCATATTATGCCTTGAAATCTTCGATCTCTAATTGTGTTATTTGATTTTGCAGTTGAAATTGAGGCTAAGTCATCAGAGATGAACAAGTTGAAAGGGCTCAAAGCTGGAGAGAACTTTGTTGCGGCTGAGAATGATATTCAGGCAAAACGGAATTCTAAGAAGGCTACTGCTGAGACCATAACACTCACTTCGCCTGTTGGTGACGATATTCCCTTGCTGGAGGGCGGATCTGATAAACCGACCTCTGATGTTGTGGTTAAGAAGGGCGGAGAGAAAAGGAAAAAGGCAAAAAATGATTCCTCCAGGACCTCGGAGCCTCAACCTTCTCCCAAAAAACCAAAAATTTCCAAAGGGGCAGCTGATCCAGAGGCTTCTAAAGGAAAGAAAGTAGAAGGGCTTACTCCGGATGCCCCAGGCAGTGTGATTACCTTCGGTGCAAAACCAATAACTTCCTATTTTATGCCCAAAGTTCCTTGCCCCTCAGATGACAATCCCGGTCTCACCCAATACCTTATGTATGAGGGTCCTGTGCCTGAATGCTTTCCTGAGTCTCCATACAAGCTGAAGACTCCATTAGAAAACGAAGAAGTAACCAAAGCTTGCGATGCCGGACAGAGGCACTTGGCAGAATTGTCCGGTCTTCTGAAGTCGGTCCGCAAGCTTTCAGAAGATAATGAAAGGCTTAGTAAATTGGTTGGCAAGGTTAATGACCTTAACGTTGCTGCAGTTGGGGATAAGGCAAGCATCCTCTGACTGGAGAATAAATTAGAGGCTTCCAAAGAGGAAGGTATAAAAAGGACGAGGAAATTGCCAGTCTGAAATATCTTGTTAAGGAGCTGGAGGTCCAGATACTTGATCAGAAGAAAGCCAATTCCGACCTCCATGCTAGCCTTTGTACAGAGAAGGAGCATTCGGCCAAATTAACGGAAGAATTGAAGGACGCCAAGGTCGTTTACTCCCAAGGAGCAGAAGACTGGTCACGTAAGGAGAAGGAGTTGCTTTTAAAGTTGGCGGGTTCGACTGACGAAGTCAGAACTTTGAAAGCGGATTTGGCTGAGGCTGTAGATATGTGTGACCAAGCAGTCAAGGAATCTTTCGGGCTGGCTGTTCGTCAAGTTCAATACCGGAATCCCAAAGTGGAACTTAATCTAAACGGTATTGATCCGTTCTATAAGTTTCACCAAGGGAAACTAGTGGTCGTTGTTAATAATCGTCAGGAGGATCCGCCTAACACCCCGTACAAGTTTGCTCCTCTACCTGAAGGTCAGTCAATGAAACCTTCTCTCCTGAAGCCTAGAAGCGAAGGAACAAGCATTGGTGCTGAAGCAACTAAGGCTACTGGTGATAGGGGAGGCAAGGCCGCAGGTAAAGGCAAAGGAAAGGACGGAGAGACGAGCCAAAAGAAATAGTGTCCTCCTTGTCTTAGTTTTTATTGATTCAAATCTGCTGTGTTCCGGGATCAGCTCCGGATTACTGAATGAATTCCTTCGTGTAATTTAGCATTTGATCAATAAAAGAACAATTTGCCTTTATATGTTTGTCAGTTGAAAACAGCTTCGATAGAAGGATTGCATGTGTAATGAATCATTCCAGATTTAAGTACGTAGAGTGAAGAACGAATATTAACATATAACCTTCACTGCGGATTTGAACATGCAGGATGAAGAACGGATAGAGACATATAACTATCGTTCTCATGTATGGGCACTTTGATAGCTAAAGGCTTGGTTTAACAGAAAAGATAGAGTATCTTTTGTCAAGTATGGATAATTTGGTGTGATGAAGTCATTTTCTGGAATCACACGTTTGGTATACAAGCCTGGTAAAAAGTGTACCTTGCTCCTTGAAGATCAGGCCTTTTGGTTGTAAGTACCATAATGGGGATCGCCGTTGTGAGGGAACATGCTATTGTCATGAGAACGACTTACAATGTTAATCTTGAGGGGAAGTGATTGTGAGAACGTTTCACTAAGAGTTCATCCCTCGAAATATTCGTTAGGCTGTCGATATTGTCCCCCAGTATTGTTGGGTGATCAGTTCTGAGCGAATATTTGATTGAACAAATTCCGAGTGAAACTTCCGAGTGGAAGTTCTTCTGAGTGAGAATTTCCGAGTGGAAATTCTGCTGAGTGAAGATTTCCGAGTGGAAGTTCTGCTGAATGAGAATTTTCGAGTGGAAATTTTGCTGAGTGAAGATTTCCGAGTGGAAATTCTGCTGAATAAGAATTTCTGAGTGGAAATTTTGCTGAGTGAAGATTTCTGAGTGGAAGGTTCTGAGTGATTCTTCAGTCGCATTCGGTTTTATTGTACTCATTACACTCGGAGTTCAATTCTGCCGTGGAAGACGTCCGATTTCCACGTGATGTATCACCGAGTGGATAATCTCCGAATGAGAAATCACCGAGTGAATTATTTTCCGACTCGGGGAACGGATGAGAAAAATTCCGAATGAAATATCTCCGATTCCCGCTTGATGTTGAGCCGGGTGGAAGTTTTCTGAACAGGAGATCACCGAATGAGGGATTTCCGAACGGGAAGTCAGCGAGTGACTTATCTCCGACTTCTGCGTTGCACGCACCGAGTGGAGAATTTCCGAATGAAATGCTTCGGATGAAAATGTCTGAGAGGCATACCCGAGTGTGATACTCTAGGGTAAGATTTCACCGAGTGAAATCACCGACTGCTGCCCGGCATGGTACCGAATGGAGAATTTTCGAATACTTTGGTTGAATATGCTTCAGATAAGGGTGTACCCGAATGAATTATTCTTGAGTCAGAATTCATGAGTCAGGCTTCGAATAAGTAATGCCGATTGTAGAATTGATGACCCGGACTTTGAAATCATGAAGTTCCCAAATAAGGGACTTCAAAAGAGAATGTTAATCCGGAGTTCAGAATAACTTACTTGTTGTGTTTGGAGTTCGGTTCGATCCTACAATCCAAAATTCTGATCGGGGTTCGGTTTTGATCCTACAGCCCATGTCGTATTTGGCGTTCAGTTGATCCTACTAACCGTTCTTTAGTCGGTCTTTGGTTTTACCCATTGACGATTCTTCACCGATGTTCGGCCAGACCTACTAGTCGTACTCGGGGTTTGGTTTAATCCTACAATCTGAGGCTTCAACACGGGGTTCAGATCAGGGCTAATCCTGAACCTGCTGCGCCCGTTACTCGGGGTTCAGCGTGGTTTTGGACAAGAACCAGCTTACTGCGCCCAAGCCTTCTCCGGTGTTCGGCCATACCTACTAACCGTACTTGGAGTTCGGTTTGATCCTACAATCCAAGCCTTCGACAGTGTTCAGCCAAACTTACTAACCGTACCCAGAATTCGGTTAAATCCTACAATCTGGGCCTTCAAAAGGGGTTCGGTACAGCCTTGTGAAAAAGGTCTGATCCTACTGCGCCCTTTTCCTGGGATTCGGTATGATCCTTGCAAGAGGATCAATCCTACTATGCCCAGGTCTTCAATTGTTCATGCACATTCGAGGAGTTACATCGTCAACTACAGAATGGGTAGTTGAGATCATCCGTCCTGAATATGTTTGTGCACGCCGGATAGACTGAAAATGACAGTATAAGAAAAACTCGAAAGAGTTAAGTTGATATATGAGATTCTTATTGAGCAAAAATAAGAATTACAATAAAAGCGTAGCTGGGATAATAATATTGGTTTCTCCATTGAACACTCTCAAGTGAAGAGAGAAGAGTGCATGTTGCTTCAGCAGCTAGCTGTAATAAATGCGCAAGTTCTGGGTATTCCATTTGTTTCGGATCGGTGTGCCATCAAGGTTTTCAAGGCGGTAAGAGCCTTTACCAGCGACTTCGGATACCCTGTAAGGGCCTTCCCAGTTCGGGGCTAATTTGCCTTGATGAGCAAATTTGTTTCCCACACTTGCTTTCCTCAAAACCAAATCCCCGATGTTGAAAGTCCTTTATTGGACTCATTTGTTATATCGAAGGGCAGCTTTGGCTTTGATGGCTTGATCTCTAATGAATGCAACCTCTCTGAGCTCTTGTATGACATCCATTTCTGATGCCAAGTTAGCGTTGTTGCTTTCTTCAGAGAAATACTTGACCCTAGTAGAAGCAATTTGCAGTTCTACAGGTATCATTGCCTCCACCCCGTAGGTCAGGCGATAAGGGGATTCATTGGTGGAAGAATGAGGCGTTGTTCGATATGCCCAGAGGACGTGGCACAACTGATCCGTCCATCCGCCCTTGGCCTCGCCTAGACGTTTCTTTAGTCCTTTCAGCACCTCCCTGTTGGCCACTTCAGCTTGGCCATTGGTTTGGGGATGTTCAATGGAGGAAAATATCTGGGCTATTCCTAACCCTTCGAGTAAATCTGTGAATTTCCTGTCCTTGAATTGAGTGTCATTGTCTGTGATAACCCGTGCTGGGACTCCGAATCGTGTTATAATATTTTCATACATAAAACGACGAGTTCGGGCTGAAGTTATGTGCACCACTGGCTCTGCTTCAATCCACTTAGTGAAATAATCAACCCCTACAATGAGGTATTTGATGCCTCCAGGGGCAGTTGGAAAAGGGCCCAAAATATCCAAACCCCATTGGTAGAACGGCCATGGAACAACAGATGTGAAGAGTTCTTCTGCCGGTGTGTGGTGAAGATTAGAGAATTTTTGGCAGGCGTCGCATTTCTTGACGAAGTCAATGGAATCCTGCTTTATCGTGGGCCACCAGTACCCCACCCTGAGGATTTTTCTCATCAGACTTCTTCCTCCGGCGTGGTGCCCACATTGTCCTTCGTGCACTTCTTCCATCACTCCTTGTACCTCATCCTCTTTTAGACAGATTAAGTAAGGTACTGAAAGTGCCCTTCTGTAAAGGTTGCCATCAATCATAGTAAAGTATGGCAATTCTCTTCTTATTCTTTTCTTTTCCTTCTCATCAGTGGGCAACTGCCCATCGGCCAAATAACGGATGTAGGGGGCCATCCATGTGTCACCGTAAAGGGAGTTGGTCATTATGGCGTTTAGAGAAGGGAAAAGAGGAATGCTGGGCGATGTCAGAGTACTTTGGACCAATGTTGTGGTGCTACCAGGTCGTTTGGTGCTTGCCAGCCTGGAGAGTATATCCGCTCTTGTATTCTCTTCACGTGGAATGTGTTTAAATTCCATCTTTGAGAATTTTTCTCTCAACTCGTTGACGCAGTTTAAGTATAATTGGAGTTGAGGCTCACAGGCTTGATAATCTCCCAAGATCTGTGAAATCACAAGCTGTGAGTCACTGCAGAGCGTTGCCTCAGAGGCTCCGATGTCAATCGCAGCTCGTAGTCCGGCCAAGCAAGCTTCGTATTCAGCTTGGTTGTTGGAAGTTTTGAAATTAAAACGAAGGGAGATCTCTAAGTGTACTCCATCGTCACTTTCAAGAACTACCCCTGCACCAGAGCCCTTCTGATTTGATGAACCATCAACGTAGATGGTCCAATGAACGTGAGGTGTAGCTGGATCTATCCCTGTCATTTCCACAATAAAATCTACCAGGACCTGAGCTTTAATAGCGCCTCAAGGTTCATAGGATACATCAAACTCTGAGAGTTCAATGGACCACTTGATCATCCTACCAGCGAGGTCAGGTTTGATTAACACAGAGCGGAGTGGAAGGTCCGTTCTTACCAAGATTGGATGTGCGTGAAAGTACGGTCGTAGCCGTCGAGAGGCCCAAACAACAGCGAGGGCGGCCTTTTCAATTTTTTGATACCGGATCTCAGCACCTTGTAAAGTTTTGCTGGTGAAATAGACCGGTCTCTGTCCATCAGGAGTTTCCTTTACTAAGGCTACGCCCAAAGCTTCATCTGAAATAGCCAAGTATAGGATGAGCGTGTCTTCGGGGTCAGGCTTTGCTAGAATAGGAGGTTTGGACAACACCTCTTTAAGCTCTTGAAATGCTTGTTCTTGTTCCTGTCCCCACTCGAATTTCTTGGACTTTTTCAGCACTTTGTATAGAGGAAGTGACCTGTGAGCCATCTTTGGCATAAACCGTGCCAAGGCTGCTACTTTGCCATTCAGGGATTGGACTTCCCTCAGATTTTTTGGGCTTTGCATGTTAAGAATCGTTTGGCATTTCCCTGGATTGGCCTCAATACCGCGTTGAGTCAACATGAAACCCAAAAACTTCCCAGCTGGGACAGCGAAGGTGCATTTCAATGGGTTTAACCTCATGTTAAATTCTCTCAAGCGGGTAAACACTTGGCGTAGGTCTTCAATATGATCACCCCCCTCCGATGTCTTGGCTATGATGTCGTCAATGTACACCTCAACAAGTTTGGTGTGCATGCCCTCAAACACCTTATTGATCATGCGCTGGTACGTGGCCCCAGCATTTTTCAGGCCGAAGGGCATAACGGTGTAACAAAAGACACCACGATCATTGATGAAAGCTGTTTTCTCCTGATCCTCCTCGCACATCGGAATCTGGTTGTAACCTGAGTACGCATCCATGAAACTCAGATACTGATAACCGGAGGAATCATCCACCATTCAATCTATGTTAGGAAGAGGGTAAGGATCTTTTGGACAGCAACGATTAAGGTCCATATAGTCGATGCATATTCTCCATTTGCCATTGGCTTTCCGGACCATTACTACATTTGAAAGCCAAGAGGAATAACGGATTTCCCTGATAAATCCAGCCTTAAGCAATTCCTCAGTTTGCTGGCAAGCTGCTTTCTGTTTCTCTGGTCCCAATCTTCTCTTCTTTTGGGCAACCGGTCTCGTCTCTGGATAGACGGACAATTTGTGACAACAGAAAGTAGGATCTATGCCAGGCATATCGGCTGCAGTCCATGCAAAGAGGTCTTTGAACTCCTGTAAGAGCATCAACAGTCGCCGCTCCATTTCTGTATCTAGCTTGTCGTTAATATGGGTGACCTTTTCTGGAGAATCTCCCAATATGATGTCCCTGGAACTTCCATCCGGTGTGGGCTTTGATGGGTTGGACGGATCAATGTGCAAATCCGCCCTAGGGTCCAGGTCGACAAGGCTCACAGAACCAGCAGCTGTCCCAGAATCATTGAGTTTCCTCTTTTTGTTGGATGCCTCCAACTTTGTCATATTCAGGCTCAGGTTGTAACAATACTTGGCCATCTCTTGGTCACCTCAAATGGATGAAACAGCATTGTCTTTATCAATAAACTTGATAAGGAGGTGTGGAGTTGACACGACTGCCTCCATGGCATTCAGGGTGGGCGTCTTATGATGTCGTTGAATGGTGACTCGACATCGATTACCAGCACTCGGGATTTAACCGTCCTGGCTCCTGGCTCACCTTCAAAGGAGATAAGGGTGTCAAGGTATCCCTTTGTTGGTTGCTTTGTACCATTGAAAGCTGTTAGTTCCTGTGTGTAAGGCTGTAAGTCTGAGTCATTAAAACCCATCCTTTTAAAGCAGTTGTAAAAAATAACATCACAGGAACTTCCCTGGTCAACAAGGATTCTTCGGATGTCCTTGTTGGTTATGACTGCAACGATGACTACAGCATCATCTTCACCAGGGATGGTAGGACCAAAATCCTCATCAGAGAATGAAATTATCGGAGCTTCAACCCCTCCTCTGTAGGGACGATTGTCTTTAACTTTTCCTTGAACAGACAGAATCATTCTATGATGATTCTTTCAGGCTGTAATTGAAGCTCCTCCCCCAGCGAACCCTCCAGCGATCATATCAATGACTTCACGTCGGCCTTGACGTTGTTGCTGAGGCATGTTATCTCTGCGTGCTATATCATCAGTCATTACACCTTTTTGTTTCTCTGCAGCAGAGAATTTTCTAACCGGATTATGGTTATTGTCATCCCCATCGTCTGGATCTCTTTCTCTTTTCTCATTCCGATCTGCCCTGTCAAAGGATTTTTCTTTGAACAGGTATTGCTTTAATTTGCCTTCCCTAATTAACGTTTCAACTGCGTTCTTTAGAGCTTGGCATTCATCAGTGGAATGACCTGTCTGTTCATGAAAATCACAGTACTTACGGGGATTCCCTGGTCTCTTCATAGGGGCTGGCCTTCTAATGCCATAGATGCTGAAAGCTGGCCATCCAACCTCTCTCAAAATCTGAGATGGCTTGGCTGACAGTGGTGCATAATGGCTGAAAGAATTAACACGCCTTTCTCGAGGTTGAGGAGAGGAGTTATTAACTTTGGGGTTGGTGAATGGCCTCTCCATACGTTCTGACCTCGTTTTCTCCTTACCCTTCTGAGGTTGTGAAGGTGGTGTTGGTGGCTTTTTCTTTGCAGCCATAGCTTCTAGGTGCATCTCTATACTCACATACTTTGAAGCCTTTTTTCTGAACTCCTCAAATGTTGTTGGTGGGCTCTTTGCTAATGAGAAAGCAAAAGCTGATCCTGGCTGCAACGCCTCGATAACAATATGCAGCTTGATGGATTCTGTGAGGTTAGGAACCAGGGATGCTTCCTTGTAAAACCTTTTCAGGAAATCCTTTAAGGTTTCATTTTCACCCTGCTTAATTTGGGCTAAAGTATGAGATGTCCTGGGAACATCCCTGGAGATGACAAAGTGACTTTCAAAAATAGCTGTCATTTCAGCCCAGGAATCTATGGATCCAGAAGGTAAACCTTTAAACCAACCGAGGGCCTCTTCTGATAATGTCCGTGGGAACATTCGACACATCACATCTTCATCAGCCCCTAAGTACATGGCTTCAAATACGTAAGCATCAAGATGCTTAGTAGGATCAGTTTCGCTATTATACTTTCCAATGGAGAGTGGCTGAGTGGTTTGAAGATGTTTGGGGATGTGGATGCTCATAAGCCTCCTTGAAAAAGGAACTTTGAGTTTGTAAGTTACCGGGGGTGCTGTAGTTAGCTCCCTCTTCCCTCGAGTAGCTTCATCATCAGAAACGTGGGTCTGTCCTCTTCCCTCAAACGTGGGGATGTTTAAGTATTGGAGAGTTGTGGATTTTTCCCCGTCGGTTGTATGGTGTGTCCCGCCAGTTTGGGATGTTGATTTCTCTCCCAAGTTCTGTCTTTCGCGTTTTAACTCTACTAACTCCTCCATCAATTTCCGTATCATCTCATCTCTTGGATCGGGTGCAGATACTTGCACCATTCTTCTTGAACTTTCGACAGGTGACTCAAAAACCAAGCGTCTGTTCGTTGGTTGTTCTTGGGCTGTCACATCTTCTACATGCCCATCAGATATGTTTCTTCCATTGCCTTCCATGACGCAAGGTCAGACTTTGTAAACGAGAGGTGGGAATAACTTTATCGTGTCCCACTGGGCGTGTCAATGATCTGTCCTGAACCGGGGTCTAGAGATCCGATGTCAAGTCAATCATAAATAGTATGAAGATTCTATGCAGAAGATCGGATGTATGAGTATCCGATGTAAATATCTGTTGTCCTTGTATAAGGAGGGCGGATTGGGCATTCTGGAGGTCCTTCACACCGGCCTAACGCGTTGATGTGGGCGAAAGGTGGTGTCACCTGCAAAGATTCTCCGACGCTCAAGTCAGTGATAATATTTCAAGTGAGGAATGTTTTTTAGAGAGTAATCGTAAGTAGATTTAGTCAAAAAGATCCCTCCCCTCATTGATGAAGAGAGTTCATATACCTGATTGGCTCGAAATACGAGGACATATTAGTGGGGAACCACTAACCTCCAATAGCACTATATATTATTATTTTATTGTGCACTTGCCAGCATGATTGGGTCAAGTGGCTATTTTATATTGAGCGTAGAGTGTATAGGCTAGAATTAGGGGACAAGTTGATCATTCCCGTGAGCAGATTTTGGCTCGTAGTGTAGGGAATTATTGATCGGTCCCTGTAGCAATGCCTTTTTTCTTCTGCATAGTGACGTGTGAGTTATCCGGTGTCATGGTGTTATCCTGGACAACCGGTATAGGGAGAGCGCCTGATACGGAATTAGAGTCCGGATGTATACCGATGACACCGGTCACACGTTGGCGAATTGACAAAGACGTTGAAATATGTCTTGTAGGACGGATACCGGTATTGAGACCGGATCATATATATATATATATATAGAGAGAGAGAGAGAGAGAGAGAGAGAAAGAGAGAGAGAGAGAGTCTACTATTTCCCCCTCAAGTATATTTCCCAATGAGTCTTCATTGCCAAGGAACGAACAAATGTGAATATAAAGTAATGTAAGATGTTTATGATTAATAATATACTCTCTAGCGTTATTAAAATAGAATAGATCAACCAATCAAATCGGTTAAATCGGAAACCATATGATCCGATCCCTTTCTATTAAAAATTCTAAAATAATTTCAACTATATAAAAAAGGTCCATCATATATGGACTTGCGTGTTTTATAGTTTAATCAACCTATATATATATATATATATATATATATATATATATATATTATATTATAGAGTGTTTCATCCACACCTAGGAGTAATATACTCAACATGAGAATTTTAAAAAACTAATTTTACGCTTTTATAAAGAGTCTTTTATTTGTGGTCATGAGTAATTTGCTTAATGTGAGATTTTGTGTCATCAACCCACACGAGTATATTTTTTAATGTGAGACTTCAACGTCCTTTAGACAATATATCAGTTAAAAATATGTTAAGAGAGCATGGTTTAATTCCCATAAGCATTATTTTTTTACACATATAAGTAAAATTCGAAGTGCGACTCTTTTTTTTATATATAAAAGGAATTAGAGGTTGCCATAATTTTATTGTACTCACAGGGTTTCTCTTTTTGCCATAAAATGCTACCTGCTCATACTTGTCATAAAATAATTCCTACTTTTGTTGTATTCATTTAGTAGTGTGGTATTTGAGCTAGATACCTTGAGATCCTAGATTCAAATCTCAAATGGTCTATTTTGTCAATTTATTTCCTTTGATCATATAATTTCTATGAATAAAAGCTTATACATTTAATATGGGGAGAATATTGTAATGACACATGTTATTTTTGCCTAGAATTAGAAAGTTGTATAAATTATAGATAGATAAATATGGAGTAAACGTTTTTATAAAATCAAAGGACATCAAACATACGTTGCATACAACATACCACACTCACATTCTTGTAAATATGTTGCATGCATACACATCATTTTTTTTTAAAATAACTTGTTGTGTCTTTAAACTTATGAGCCTTTCTTCGTCCAATACACATGCATGTATGTAGTGAGTGTATATATTAAGGGGTGTTTAGTTTTCTATTAGGATTGGTTTGACCAACCAAAAAAAATCTGTCAAACGGAGTTTTAATTCGTAAAGAATAATATTAACATTTAAATTTTTTAATTTTCATAACTCTATTTCACTAACTGTATGGGAAACTAACACTAAATGGGTTTTGAAATTACATTCTTTCTTTTTTTGATGCAAAATTACATTCTTTCTAATTTCTATATTTGGTCAAGTTTGATTACCTTTATCGCTGTCCTACGGAGTTTGGCTTTGTAGGTACCAAACGAGGTAAGGAAGCCCATTGGCCGTTGGCGTTAGCGAGAAAGGACAAAGTTAAATCACGGATCAGGCAACTACCATCAAATCATCTATCCTTTCTTTCTTTTTTAATCATCAAATCATCTATCTTCAAATTTTAGTGGTGGTTTCACTTTGATTTTTCAATTTTATTTGTAAGAGAATAAAAGAAACACAATTAAAAAACAAAAAAACTCATTTCAATAAACAAAATGGTTAGTGATTTGTTGTAGTTGATGAGCTAAGGATCTTGACTCAATGTATAGAAACATTTGTTTTAGTGTTGATATCTAAGTCTTGCTCCTTCATGTCATCTCTTCTCCTTTTCATGTTAATATAGGGCAGATGAAATGTGGACTTCAATGTTTAAGTCAGAAAAGTAATACATACGACATTAACATGACAACATGACGTGTCTTAATCATTGAAATCTTACTATTTATTGTTGTTTCTAGGATTTTGAGTCAGGATTAGTGGACTATGAACAAATTTAAAGTTTTCTGTATAAATATGATTCAAAGTGTAAGTTGAGTATATTCCTTTCTTATATACACTAGATTGTCATGCCTACCCATACTGTTGCAACTTGCAAGATTTAACATAAATGGTTTGTGTCTTGTGATAGTGGGTGTGTGCGCTCTAAATGTAGGGTCTGAGATTGATTATGGTACTCCTTAGTGCTTGTGTTATGTTGCCCCATTCTTGGATTCGGTTACACTTTGATCATTTGGGAACATGTTATGAGTCATACATTGAGTAAAATATAAAGCTTGATGTGGTCCTTAAGTCTTAGGGATCTCCGACCTAAATGACTAGTGAATTGGACTTTCATTAAGAGTCGGAATGGCAAAATGGGCTACCAACAAGTTGGATTAAGGTACCCATGTACCAAATACTAATAGGTGGGTGGAGTTATCGAAGGGGGAAACACTACCATTAAGTCAACGTAGATAGAGTGAAACCATCATACATTGACTAATATAAAGTTTGATATAATATTTAAATCTTAAGATTCTCCCACCTAATAAACTAGTTGTGGTATTGAACTCTCTTTATAGCCACAACAAACAAATTCAACCAAAGATATTAGATTCACTATACAAGTTCGGACCGGTTATATTCAACATACAAATGAAGCAAAGTAAGCATTTAACGTTTGAGTCAAACTAAAGTTGGATGAAAATTGAAACCACCAGTTAAATGTCTAAAACACTATTTCATCCCAAAGATGGAAAATTGATTTGAAAATCGATGAGAGTCTCTTTTAAAGTTCATCATAGCTCAATTTTACTAGCATAAAGTAGTGTTCCTTTACACAGTCAATTTACTACACTGTGCACAATTGTTGTGGTGTTTGGTCAGCGCAGTTTTGTAACATTATAATAGTAATAGAGTTGACAATAATAATAGAAGATGGAGAGGGGTCTTTTTCCAGCCACGTTATTTTCAAGGAAACAGAAGGGTGTCTTCAAGATAAAATTGTCAATTCTCTTGGCTTCTTAAAAAGGGTGCCCCCCTTCTGTAGTCCTAAAGCAGACTCACTTTTATTTCCTCTCTCTTTCTGGATTACCCTCCTTACACTACTAGTATTTTCATTGAACAATTATATTGGAAGGGGATGGAAAGAGAAGGAAAGATGTCAACACAAAATAAGCAGAAAGGAAGGTTCCAAAGAATATGCGTCTTTTGTGGCAGTAGAGCTGGATACAAGTCTTCATTTAGTGATGCAGCTCTTGATCTTGGTAAATTGATGGTAATTCTTTTACTACTATTATTTCCAATTTCTTCTCTTCTGTAGAACTCTTGCATGTGTTTGGTCATTATTTGTTTTGATAGGTTGAAAGGAGGATTGATTTGGTTTATGGAGGAGGAAGATTAGGACTTATGGGTTTGATCTCTCAAACTGTGTTAAAGGGAGGTTGCCATGTTCTTGGGTAATATTCTTGATTTACTTAATAGAATATGTTTAGGCTTCCTTTAATTCATGAACTTCATTGTTTAATCTTTTTCCTTGTTAGTGTGATTCCTAAAGCTCTGTTACCTCATGAGGTACCACTCCATCCTCAATTACTATGATCATGTGCTATTTTCAATCTGAATTCTTCTTCATGAAAAGCTTACACTGATCAAAGCCCACAATTAGATATCTGGTGAAACCTTTGGAGAGGTGAAAACAGTTGCAGATATGCATGAAAGGAAGTCAGTGATGGCTAAACATGCTGATGCATTCATAGCCCTTCCTGGTATGTTACAGATAAACTAAATAAATAAATAAATTTGATGTCCTTTATGTACTTTGAACATTCTTTCTTATAGTAACTCCACATGTATGCAAATTTAATGAAAGCTGCAAACTGTTCAGGAGGCTATGGAACCATGGAAGAGTTGCTTGAGGTGATAGCTTGGTCCCAACTAGGAATACATGACAAACCTGTAAGATAATCCTTATGCACTCTTTTTAGTTGAATGAATAAATCATTACAATGTAATGTTTGAAAAGCAGTAGGAAACTTTTAGACAGCCTTTTTTTCAATAAAAGAAACATACATAAAATTGATTTTTGGATATGGGTTTTTTCTTCTGTAATCTGTTATTAATAATTGTCAATTTAACTGTGAATTTGCAGGTGGGTTTGTTGAATGTAGATGGGTATTTCAACAGCTTGCTGACCTTATTTGACAAGGGAGTGGAAGAGGGTTTTATAGACAATTCTGCAAGGCACATTGTAGTCATAGCAGACACAGCAGCAGAACTCATAAAGAAAATGGAGGTATGATAATACATTACACAAAACATGCTGATTGTCATCATGTGCAAGATAAACATTTTTGGTTATGTTACTTTCTGAATTATTTAGGAGGATGAGAAAACAAAGTTTTATTGTAGGTAAAAAGTAGTGAACTACTTTAATTCATTATTTTTTTCTCAGGAATATGTCCCCAACCATCACAAGGTTGCACCAAGACAAAATTGGGCAATGGACCAATTATTGTTAGAGCCTACTGAAACTGGGGAGATTCTAAGACCGTAGATCTTCTTCATCCATATGTATAAAAAAACAAATTTAGTCCCATTTACCTTAAACAAGAATAAATAATAGCAAGCAAATTACTATATCTAGCTTGGAATCTTCAGATTCCACATTATTAAGCATGAAGCATGCATGTTGTAACTCCATCAGAATTAAATGAATAATACAATAGTTAGTGAACTTTGAATCTCTTCCCCTGAATGGCCCATTGACCCTGTTATTAAATTATTAATATAATAATATAATGAGGTGGGCAGGAAAGAGCATGGTAATGTTGCTCTTAATTATGAATTTTTTATTTTATTTTTCTGTATGGGGATGGTTGGGAAGGGTGAAGGACATGGTCCACTTTTATCACAGTTTTATTTGTGTAGAGCAAATTGTTCATTGGAGTCTGATGTATGAATCAGAGCCTCTGGATTTGACTCCAATGCTCTTGCTTTCGTTTTGTTTATAGACTGGACCCCGTTACACAATTGACACCTTTGTTTTCTAGTGTCTTTCAACTTCAAAGTGCACCTATGCCGTGGAGTTGACAATTAAATGGGTAACATTTCCTACTCAACACACGGGGCACCATAGATAAGGGTAGATATCTCTTAAAATGACATCATATCCTCTATGGTACAGTCCAGTTCCCAATCCTACACAGTAAGAGAAAAGGGGATCTGAATTCTCTACAACAACATAATGATCTGTGGGAGATGCAGGATTGATTGATTGTAAAAGATATCCTGTTTTTTTTTTTTTACAATAACAAATCTGAAAAACAATTATAATAAACTTACGCTAAGTCAATAGAAATAACCACAAATATGCAAGTGACACAAATCAAGACTTTAAAAAAATTGCAACAGAATATAATGGATGTTTATACAAATACATGACTTACAAACAAGAGCAGGTTAGTAATAAAATGAAAACGAATTCCATTAGGTTATGTTGTAAAGATGCAATTAATGACCCATCAAATCATCCACAGTAATCGATTGTTTGCATTATGATTTAAAATTGAAGTGGAGGGGATATCAATAATTGGGTTGAACAAGCTCCAATAAGAAATGAGTACCCGAAGCTAGTCGTGCCCACGACGTGGCTCGCTACTTAGATATAGATATACTTTGTATATTATAAGCTAATCTGACATGAATATTAGCCTACGCTCGAGTTCACAGGTTCCATGCCCCAGATAATTCTTGCTCTCATATAACAGCACCAATTGTATGAAACCATAGTCACATCACAGGAAAGCACAGGGAAAGTCAATAATATGAAGTTGTGCATTAAATTTTTTTTTCCAACTATGAAAGAACATCAATAATAAGACAATAAATTACTAATCAATAGATTAAAGCATAAATTACAAGCTAATAGGGTGTGCTAGTAGAGCCGTGTAGCTACAAGGTTCCAGAAGGCTAAAATGAATATTTTTACAGGGATATTCACATCACAATGCAAACTCCTAGTGTTTCAACATATACTTGTCTGACAAACGAGTATTTACAGAAATGAGAAATCTTCTGCCGGAGGGTGCAGTGCCTGTGGGACTGTCGCTGGAGGCAGCAATGGCCTGGACGATGTTGCCGGAGCTTGGAGTTGCAGGGCTCGAGGTTGCCGGCGACCTTGCAGAGCTCAATGGAGACAAATACAAGCCTCACCAGAGAAGCTATTACTCACAGTGACGGAGAAGAAGAAAGGGGTTGACAGGGAGAGAAACCAAGAGAAGAGAAGAGAAACAAGGGATGGAGAAGAGAAGAGAATAGAAATGGGTTAGGAAAACCTAAATGAAAAGAAGGAAAGTCGGAATTACCCGTTTCCCTTTAAAAATTTGCAAAACAACATAGTTTTTTGGTCCCAAGAATGAATAGCGACATCAACCAGCCACGATCCACTGCGACACGCAATGTTGGGATCGTGGATATCGCGCCGCAACATGAAATAAGACCGGTATCAGAGAACAATCACAGGAGGGGGCTGCGACGCGATTTCATGGTGGGTTCACGGCCGCACCTCCGCAATTTGACTACTATGAATAGAAACATCGGCGACAATCAGTCATATTTCATAGAAAGTTATCTTTAAAGGCTGGTTAAATTCCTCTAGATTTTTGATTTATTAACTTCTAAATCTTTAATGATGCACCAAAAAAGATATAAATTCATGATTGCCAACAAACATTACAAATTAAATTTAGATATTGAACATATAAGGGGGAAAGTAAAAAAAGGAAATCATATGTATAACATAGGGATCAGAATGATGAAAATCATTACAAATTCTTGAAATCAAAACACATCAGATTGAAACTTGGAGTTCATGAGTAAACCGAAATCCACCTCAAGTTCAACTCAACAAGTTGAATTGAAGTCACAAGAATTCACTACAAAACTCTTTGGAACCCCACTCAATTTTATAATCACTTGCCATGTACTCATATAGTCATATACTTATGCTCCACAATTCGAGTCTTTCTGTTTACATATACAACTTGGTCTCGTACATCATCAAAATCATAACCAAGGTCCAAGAAAAAGCTAAAACCTAAAGGATTAACATTGACACCTTTTCCACTGTTTCAATAGGTCAACCAAACAAGTAGAAGTGTATTTGTTTAAGAGTTGCTTTGAAAAATTCACTTCTTTTGCTAAAAATAATCTTTTTTAAATGTTACTCTTTGCGTTCCCTTTTATATGTCCAGTTTTTATTTTTTATTTGTTTTTCATTATCTGTCCTTATATGAAATCAAGACAACATTTAATGCTTATTTTCCAATTATACTCTTATGGTCTTTAACTATTTTATTTACTTTATTAAAACATGAGAAATTAACTATAAAAAGAGAAAGGATATTTTAGTAAAAAACAAAAGAAAAAGAGCACAATTATTACATTCCTTAATATGTGTAAAAACACTAAACTGAACGGATAAAAAAGAACGGGAAGTTTATGTTTGGACAAGTATATTTACAAAATAGTATCTAAAAGAAATCATATTTTAGATTATGTTGAAAAGCTGTACCAAGTTGCATCTGAAAAAATCTCCCAAAAAAATCACTTTCTTACACAATCTTAAGATAACTTTTGATAAGAGCTTAAACAAGTAGGTCCTGTGTCTGTATCTCATGAAAATTAACCTGTTGTCAACTAAAACATTATAGCAAAAAAAAAACTTCATACTGAAAAGTGAAAACAATAACAAACACAAGAAAATGTACCTTGGTGGTCTTTGATTGTAATCGAAGAAGTTGAAGAGTCAGATATCCTACGTTCTACAATAATAACATCACCATATATTTCATGCTTGAAAGCGACCTCTCCTTCATTTTGAATTTCGACCTGGATGATGGCAGAGCTACGGAGACAATAGCATAAAGAACAGTGTAAAATACATTATATTGCCAAATTCATTAACAATTCTATTGGGAAAATGAGCGTAGTTGTTTTCTTTCAGTTAAAGAACTTGCTTTGATAGGTTAGGTCTTGGGACTAGTGCAGGAATCTCAAGGCTCAAAAAATGCTTACAAAAATACTTGCAAATCACTTAGCAACAAAACCCTCACATCAACAACGGAATTCAAACCCACATTTCTGGCAGGATAGAGTTCAAATCCTTACCAAGTAGACTAACATTTATTGACAACAAAGCTAGTTTGGTTCTTTCTTTAAAAAACAAAAACTAGAAGAAAACACAACACCCTATTACACCCATGAAACATAAATCAGTTAGAAATTCTTCTCATTTGAAAATAACAAACAACATTTAAATACAGAAATGCTGATTATCACTAGATGGAAACTCCTGTATAGATGTTGGATCCATTCATTTATTTTCTAGCTTGGACAAGTTAGATTCTTCTAGCACATTCCAAGAAATAAAAAAAAAGGTGTGTTTTTTATCCCTACCCATTCACCTACTAAGTGTCCCATAATGATTGGTAACTCAGTTACAAAAACGAAGTTACGGAAAAGTATTATCATCCAATGGTCAGTGTTACGCCACACACCATCCATTCTAAGTCTACTTGATCAACAAATAGAAAAATTACTTGTAGTCAGCCTCGGTTGAGTATCGATACGGGTATTAAGTGATATATAAAAGTTAGTTTACCTGGCACCGGTTTTAACGAAATCCTTCAAAGTGGAAGCTCTTTGGGTGCCTTTGGCTCGACAGCCAAAATCAACGCAAAGCGCGGTTAAGATAGCACTCTTGCCACCTGAGGCAAACAAAAATACAATAAAACAAAGCAGAAATTGGTAAGTTAAGTTGATAGGAAGCAGAAGAAGAGGAAATACAGAAGGATGGAGAATTCATTCTTCCGTTTTGGCCAGTAATGAAATTGAGGTGGTTGCCGAAGTGAGTCATTTTTATTAGTTGGGTCATTGTTGATTAGCAAATTAGTGAAATTGGAATTATCTAAAGTAGTTACTTTCTAACTTTGTATAGTATTTTAAAGCATTTATTATATTAGTTATTTTTAAAATAAGTTAAAAATATATTTTCTACATTTGTTCTATTAGAAAAATTACAAAAATCACTCCTAAAGATTTTCAAGATTATAATTCATCTCAAACTTACATTGTGCTCCCCTTTTAAATTGTATGGTTGTTTTAGATTTTATTTTTGACAATTTTAACCATCAGAAAATCTTAAAGTTATCATATTTGTAGTAGTTTTAATTGTCACAAAGTTTTAAAATGAGTTCTCTAACTAGTTTGACTCAATTGGTTTGACAGAGATCCTACCTTCACTCTTAAATTATATGGTTGTTATAAAACTTTTAACAGATATTCAGTTCATACTAAAATAAAATAAAAACAATACATTAAATTAGTTGGTTAAACAAAGTTTGATTAACTCAAACAGTATATTTAAAAACACTAATAAGGCTACCACTAGACCATAACACATCATCACTATATGAATGGTAATATTAATATATAAATAATACAATTCATATAGACATAAGTGTATCAATTATTAATTAATACACATATGATTAAATATCTTTTTAAAAATATTATTTAAATAATAAATTTTATAATATAATTATATATTTTAAAAATATATTTTTTATTAATATATTTAATAATACATTTTAATAGTAAAGTTATTGAAAATATATAAAAAATATATTTTTAGATATATTATTATGTAAACTATTATTATATATAGTTAAATTTTTTTAAATATATTAGTATAAAAATATTTTTATTAAATATATTGTTAAATATTTTATTAATAACAATATAATTAAATATACTTTCAAATAATATTTTAATAATATAATTAAATATTTTTAAAATATTTTATTATTAAATATTGTTAAATATATTATTAAATATATTGTTAAATATTTTATTAAAAATATCTTTCATCACTTAAAATCTTCCCCCTATAATTGAAAGTGCAATTCAAATCCACAAGATTACTTACAAAGACAAAGTCTCAAACAAGCTCAAAAACAATAATGGACATGTATAAGAGTTTGTTTGTTTGGTAGTTAGGGAAATGAAGTTTAAAAAAAGGAAAAATCTAATTATTAATATTGATCTTTTATGTTGTTCGAGACAATCAAAACTTTGTTTTCCCGTAAGATTATTTTTTCACTCCTACCAAACTCCGTTGCATTGTGTACTGGAAACCAAACGTGTTGTAGATGTTTGTTAATCGTACAGTTTACTCAACGGAGTTGAAGTACCTAACGGCTAAAATTTTGTGTACACAAATAACTATACATGTTGAACATACAAGATACTTGTATGAATCACTTGAGAGCCTCTGACATTCATATAAACAGACTTTCAATGAGTTAATATAACACGTCAGATAACATGCATAAAACAACCCATATCAGCTCATAGTCATACTAAACCAATGATAAAATGTCCTTTAAACAAATTTATTTCCAAGCCAAGAGTCCGCGTGCCCTGCATATCAAAAACCACTTTATGTGAATGATACAACCATTCCCTTCTAGATGAGACGATGTCTAGAATTAGTCAGTTTTCAGACGAAGATCTATCCATTTTCTATCCTTGATGTGTTTTGCAAGTTTAAAATTAATAACCATGTTGACCCAAAAAAAAATTAATAACCATGTTGTCTTGGTTTTCATATTCCAAGTGTTCACTGGAATACAACTTGATGCATTGAAAGTCTAGGATTTCTTTATAACATGCTAGCTTCTCAAGAAACATGTCAACTCACTGTTTAAAATGTCATCGGTTTGCGAAACATTAGCATCATACAGGTTACTCGGTTAGTCCCTTGAAAATGTCACACCCCATTTGAAATATATTTACCAATTCAAGTATAAATCAATCCTCAAAATTTGATTTACATTATAACTCATTAAGCCATACAATTGCAGGTTCCTTAGAACTCTACACTTTAGATTGAAACAGTTATATCTATGGTAAAATTGGAATACAAACTCCAACCTCAAGAAGTTCCAAAATTTTCATATGCTCAGGTAATCTCTCCAATATCCATCTCAGAATCATCCTCAAGTAAAGGGTCCTTGTAATCCAAGGTATCCTGTCCCTCCAGCTGCACATGCAAGTTCCCTACTTCAGAATCACTATGGACCAACCCATCTGGACCCTCCACATCAGACAAGTCACTGTCTGTTTCAAACTTCTTTTTCCTTCCTCTATAACCTACAAGACCGAGAACTTTTTCCTTCCATAGAACCAAAGGGCACTTTTCAATTAGCTCAGAACCATCATAAGCTTCAGTTAAGAACACACTAAACCTCTTCCCCCTCTCAGAGACATAGAAGACACCACAATGCTTGAGCAGAAGCCTCATTAACTTTTGAGGCATCACAAGTTCCCAACGAAAGTGAGTGAGGTGATCAGTTACTAGCCTCTTCTCAATGGTAAAACTAAGCAGTTCATGCATTACAGCAACAGCCCTCTTATCAAATTCTAAAGATCCAGGCTTCAAACCCTGTGCATCTGCATAGGGAGACAAATAAGACCTCTGCTGAAAAAGCTGGATCTTTTCTCGATAATAACGATGCACCCTCTTAAAATTCTCAGGGAATTTCAAAGGGAATGGAAGTGAAAGCATACCCGGGGTTTGCAAGTTAGCAGTTTCAGTTATTCCTGTCACCACCTTCTTCTCCAACTCAGTGACTGCCCAAGCAGGGTTCCAAGACACAAGTTCCAAAAATTCAACCCCATCAAACGACTTCACCACCCTAAAATGCTGAGAATACTTGTGCACCCAATGGGTTCTAAAATCCAATGGCAACCCAAAATCTCTTCTGAAATGAGCAATCTTCTCCAAAGGAAGCCGTTTATCCACCGACATCATGAGAAACCTTGTAACATGTTCTGCAGCTTTATCCGCTTGCTCTTCCTCAAGTATTCTTTGTTGTTCTTCCATCAAGTCCTCAGCTTTTTGAGTCATGCCACACCATAACACCCCTTTTGGATCCTTGTATAGTTCGAAAAGCTTGGGTGTTTTGCGAAGGAAATCAGAGATCCTGTGTGGCTTGGGGAGATTGATCTGCTTGCGGTATTGTTCCAAGGAACGAACAGGAATGACCATCTCAGGTTCTTGCTTGAGAACTTCCATCAAGAAGATAATTTTGGAGGCTACCTTCCATTTCTCAGTTGCAACTTCAAGCCCATGAACCCTTTTCTTCTTGCTCCGATCTTGGACCCTTTTACTGGTTGTCATTCTTCGAATTATATACTGACCATGGTAACAGTAACAACTAATTCCTCTCCCCAACCACAAATTACCCATCACCATCACCAATCCAACCTGCACTGAAGTTCAAGTCCCAAGATTTGGGCATTTGGATCACAAGGCAGATTAGAAACAAAAGAAGAAGATTAACCAGAATTTCCAAGGTTTGAGGCTCTTTGATGAAATGTTGATGACAAGTGGAGTGAGCCTAGTATTATCTGCATTGTTGGGCCTTGGCCTTCAGCTGTTGCCATAGGCCTGGAGTACAAAATGTCTACAAATTAAAAGTAATATATATACTCCTCCTTAAACTTTATTTTATTTAATTTTAAGCAACGTTCCTTAATAGGACCAACCTTATTTTTTTTCTAAATGGCCTAATGGGTTAGAGGGAGAGGAAACAACACTAACATGAATGCTGCCAAGCTCTAAAGAAAACATCCTCAATCTGGAAGAGAAAGAAAATTATACTATACCTAACAAATGGAATTCACAGCTTGCCTTCGAGCTTTTGATTTTTCAGTACTGAAATCAGCCCCTTTTTCTGAAATTAGAAAGGAATGGACAGTGAGTGGCAGAAAAAAAATATGGCTACATTAGCATGATGATGCCAATTTCCAAGCACCTTTTAAACATTTGTTAATAATAATGATCCATAATTATAATGCACTAGTAACATTGACAACAAAAGATTCATGGTCATGATGTGTCATATATCCAGATATATTATACACATGAATTATTATTACTACTACTATTATTTTATTATACCCACTAAAGGATTCATCCAGTGGTCTTATATATCTAGTATGATGTCTACTACCTATCCAGTATTGATCATTAGTCCAGAGAAAGTCCCAGTCTGAGGGAAGGAGCACATCAAGATATCCTCTCAAAAACATAAAATAAGATTACAAGAAAAAAGTTAAAACCATAGCAAGCTATTCCCTGTAACAGCAACTATGCTGAACCAAGTCAAAGGAGAACATGAAAGACATCAAAGAATGGTTTTTTTGATTCATACTATATTAAGTCATCTTTCGGATACAGAAAGAAACTTTGCACAACTTAACTAATTAGCAAGGGCTGACTAGAATAGAATTCAACACTTCCATTGATTTTGCAATAGCAATATCCCATATAGATCATATGCTGGATGTGAACCATTTCTATGCCAGAGCCTTTATCAACAAATATGAGAAAAATATATAGTAGAGTTCCTCTCCCACAAGTAGACAAGTAAAAAAGGCTTCCAATTCCCTCCCAAACTCTTCCATGTGTGTGTGAGAGAGAGACTGGCTGTCAGGGTATATAAGCTAAGAGCATATCTTATTGTGATAGGTAAGAGAAACAAGTCTTGACTATTGAATCTTACATGAATGGTTGGTCAACATTAAAAGAAAGATATTACAGTAATTTTAGCAATAATTGCCCAAACACAAAAATTTAGTGCCTCATTTTTTATAACTAAAAATTTTAAGCTGTAGCATTAATTCAGAAATTGAAGATTCTCAATCATTGAGCACACCCCTTAAATAATGCTATGAGTTCCAAAATAAGTATAAAATATTGTCATAAATAATGTTGCAACTCATAGAAAACTTCAGTTTTATACATTTTCTTTCGTGTTGACTCACACTAAGCTTCTGACTAGCAGGGATTAAGAAATTAGTCATTAAATACAGTAGCAAGCCTAAGACTCGAGCGTAACATTCAAACAAACTCACAAACTACAAATCAGATGAAAAATATGGTGAAAATCATGATTTTTGCTACCTATAACCACAACCAAATTTTAACAAAGGCAACAAATTCTTCGCTGAAAAAAAGGCAATGAATTGAACATGATATATGCAAGACAAGGGGCAATCAACCTGGAGCCATCACTTTTATTCTTATTGCAGATTAGACCCTTATCCTGCCAAAAACATCACATAGAATAGAACAAGGATAAAAGCTTCTAGACTGAGTAGTTGTAGCCAAATAGAGGTGTGTTTGCGAGGTTGGAAACAATGGGGAGGAAGGGTAAGGGAGGTATTAGTAGGGTAAAGGATGAGGAACGGGGGGGGGGGGGGGGGGGGGGGGGTAGAAGAAAGCATTTGAGTTATATAAGGGAGAATAACACTCACAAACAAAAAAAGGGGAAGGATTTCCCATAAACCTTGTCCTTCCCGACTAAAACTCAACTTACAAAACATACCCTAACTTGGAACACTGCATATACCATTTAACTTGGAACAGAAAACGTGATCAACAGCTAACACCACTATATTTCACATAACATTTAGCACTCCTTGGTCCTTGCTTTAGCACATAGCAGTGCCACTTCAATCTTTGAATTTCAGAATCATAACCCCTTCCAGACCATAAAACTAAGTAAATCACAACCTCTTGAAACTCAAATAAAATTTTAAGTCTTTGTAGACACATGAAGTAGTGGCCAAAAATATAATCATGAAAAATAGTGGCAGAAAAAAATTGAAATACAGAGAGAAGACATACTATCATTTTTTTTACTATCTAAACATAGAAATCTATTGATAGGTTGTAGATTTAAAAAGTAACAAACTCATATTTCTTATAGCAACCATATAACCAAATAGAACCACAATACACCACCAAAATCTACTCATTTCAATAAACCACAGGACCCATAATTAATGCACAACAAAATCAGTTATTCATGACTCATATTTCTTAAGAAAAGCTATATGGTACACACAGGACCCTATGATTAATGCACATGCAACTGATTTCTACCCAATAAACTCAAAAAACTTGCAAATTCACCCAAAACCTTCCACAACATACAATCTCACAAATCAGTTGCATAATTTGGAACCAAAATCCTATTACAGAATCAAGATTTTTACTTTTTCTTATATTATTTTAAAAAATCCATTCCTGTTCTTGACAGAAAAATTGCACTCTCATGATAAGGTTTTTCTTTTTGTTTTATTTTACCAAAAGCTTAATGTTGAATTGTATATTTCTATTTTTTAGCACTTCTAGATTTCAATATCCATGGTCTTCCTTATTGCTACCACAGTGTTCACCCTTCTAAAGATATGTGGTAAGTTTAACTTTCTCTTGAAAACAATTGTTGGTCATGTAATGAGTTTTTTTAAAAAAGAGGCTAAAACAGAACATAATCCCTACCAACCTAAACCAGAATTCACAAATTGTGTGATCCCCTGCCCTCATTTGATACCATTCATCCACTCCCCACCATGGAGCCTTCCTGTCACCACCCTAAGCCACCCACGGCCACCACGAAGCCATTCTAAACCACCCACCACCAGCCACAAAACCCTTCCATCTCAACAATCACCCACCACCACCGACAGCCATGACCCATGACCAACAACCCCTTGGCCACCACCCAACAAGTAAATCAACAACCCAGATAACAAAATAAAACCAAGACAGAGTGAGGATACCAGTTGTTTGCTGCAGGTCGGGATAACAATGGCAGACGAATGGCGGATCAAGAGAGGGACCTTCACTCTGCTAACTTCTAAGACAAAAGAGGAGGGCAAAATGGTCACGTCATTTTCGTCAGTTGGGAGAAGGAAACGGAGGTGCCTTGTGGGAGCTTTCCCTTGCCCACTGTCAAACGCGGTTGAAACCTCAGAAACGGAGAATGGACAACGGCAACGGAGAAGATGATTCACAGCCAAACGACTACGCAATAGAGGAGGGTTTAGGAAACCTCAGTTTTCCAGACGGAACGGAGCTGGAACTGGAAGCCAAACATACACTAACACTAATGGGTTTTGAAATTACATTCTTTCTAATTTCTATATTTGGTCAAGTTTGATTACCTTTATCGCTGTCCTACGGAGTTTGGCTTTGTAGGTACCAAACGAGGTAAGGAAGCTCATTGGCCGTTGGCGTTAGCGAGAAAGGACAGAGTTAAATCACGGATCAGGCAACTACCATCAAATCATCTATCCTTTCTTTCTTTTTTTAATCATCAAATCATCTATCTTCAAATTTTAGTGGTGGTTTCACTTTGATTTTTCAATTTTATTTGTAAGAAAATAAAAGAAACACAATTAAAAAACAAAAAAGACTCATTTATGTTATGAAATAAACTAAAAATTATATAGGAAGATGAATTGGGAGAAGAGAATAGAAAGAGCAATCAAAGAGGAGAATTGAAGTTGAAGTTGTGTACATCTTGCCTTACCATGGAGTCCTTTTATAGGCAATAATAAAGTGCAATGGACATCCACCATTGTATTAAATATTCATAATACTCCCTCTTGAATGTCCACATTTTAGAATGTGCCTCGTTAAAACCTTACTAGGAAAAACCCAGTGGGATAAAAATCTAGTGAAGAAAAAAGAGTACAATATTCTTTACAAAGTATATCCATAAAAATAATTAAATTACAAATATTTAATTCTCCCCCTCATCAAAACACTTATGTAAGCGTGACCAATCTTCTATACTAGTTGCTCGAAGACTTTGGTTAGTAATGATTTTGTAAAGATATCTGCTAGATTCTCACATGATCGGACTTGCTGGACATTTATTTCACCATTCTTTATAAGATCATGAGTAAAGAAAAATTTTGGTGAAATATGTTTTGTCCTATCTCCTTTAATATAACCCTCCTTTAACTAAGAGATACAAGCTGCATTATCTTCACATAAGACTGTTGGTGGTAATTTTCCATCATGCAAGCCACAAGTTTCTTGAATATGTTGAATCATAGACCTCAACCATACACATTCTCGACTCGCTTCATGTAATGCTAGAATTTCAGCATGATTAGATAATGTTGCTGTGATTGCTTATTTTATGGATCTCCATGAAATTGTTGTACCACCACATGTAAACAAATGTCCTGTTTGTGATCGACAATTATGAGGATCAGACAAATACCCCGCATCAGCATAACCAATTAGGTTTGCCTTAGATATGTATGGGAAAAATAAACTCATGTCCATTGTACCTCTAAGGTAGCGAAGTATGTGCTTAATCTCATTTTAATGCCTTTTTGTGGGTAAAGAACTATGTCTTGCTAACAAATTGACAGCAAATGATATATCAGGTCATGTATGACTAGCAAGATACATTAATGCACCAATTACACTAAGATATGGTACTTCAGGACCAAGTAGTTCTTCATTTTTCTCTTTAGGTCGAAAAGGATCTTTGCTCACTTCAAGTGACCTTACAACCATTGGACTGCTCAATGGGTGTGATTTGTCCATATAGAATCGCTTTAGCACCTTTTCAGTATAAGTCTTCTGGTGCATTAAGATTCCTTCTTTTAAATATTCTAATTGTAATCCGAGACAAAACTTTATTTTTTCCCAAATCTTTCATCTCGAATTCCTTTTTCAAGCAGTTTACAGCCTTTGAGAGCTCTTCAGGAGTTCCGATGATGTTTAAGTCATCTACATAAATAGCAATTATAACAAACTCTTTTTTGAATCTCTTCATAAAAACATATGGACAAATCGGGTCATTTTTATACCCTTCTTTCAACAAATATTCACTGAGACAGTTGTACCACATACTTACAGATTGTTTCAATCCGTAAAGATTTAATTGAATAATTTTCTCGAGGATTTGTTTTATATGCTTCAGGCAAATTAAATCCTTTGGGGAGTTTCATATAGATGTCATTTTCAAGTGAGCCATATAAATATGCTGTAACAACATCCATAAGGCGTAAGTCAAGCCTTTCACGGATTGTCAAACTTATTAAGTATTGAAAAGTAGTGGCATCAATCACTGGTGAATATGTTTCTTCGAAATCAATACCAGGTCTTTGTGAGAATCCTTGTGCAACAAGTCTTGCTTTATATCGTACAATTTCACCATTTTCATTTTTTTTTCTCGTAAAGATCCATTTGTACCCAACTGGTTTTACACCTTTGGGTATTTGGACTATAGGTCTAAAAACTTTCCCTTTTGCAAGTGAGTTTAACTCTTCTTGCATTACATCTTTCTATTTTGGCCAATCATTTCTTTGTGCACATTCCTTAACAGATTTTGGCTCATAATCCCTATCATCATTTATAATATCAAAAGCTACTTTGAATAAAAAAATTTCATCAACGTCGACTTCATGTCGATTCCATTGTATTCCATCCATGACATAATTTATAGAGATCTCTTTCCTTTTATCAATTTCAGGTACCTTGGTTTCTTTTGGATTTGAAACCTTGATTATGTCAGGAGACTCTGCTGAAGTCTTTATATCCTTGATTCGACCATCTTCTTTATTTACTTTTCTTTTTCGAGGATTTTTATCTTTAGAACCAACAGGTCTGCCATGTTTTACTTTGGCTTCAGACTCATTTGCAATTTTAGATTGTCCTACAGGGATATCAATCTTTATTGGAGTATTAACAGCTGGTATGTATGACTTAGTCACTCTTTTTGGATCAGCAAATGCATTTGGTAATTGGTTTGCTAAATTTTACAAACTAATTATTTTCTGAACTTCTAGTTCAGATTGTTTTGTTCGAGGATCAAGATGTGATAGAGATATCTCATTCTAACTGATCCTTTTATCCAACTGTTTATTTTCTCCCCCTAATGGTGGGAAAACAGATTCATCAAAAAGATAATCAGCAAAACGAGCTGTAAATAAATCACCTGTCAAGGGTTCAAGATATTTTATTATAGATGGACTTTCATATCCAACATATATCCTTAACCTTCTTTGAGGTCCCATCTTAGTGCGTTGTAGAGGAGAAATAGGAACATATACCGCACTTTCAAAAATTCTTAAATGGGAAATATTTGGTTCTTTACCATGAACCAATTGTAAAGGGGAATATTCATGATAACTTGTAGGCCTGATACGAATTAATGCTGTTGCATGCAAGATTGCATGTCCTCAAGTTGAAATTGGGAGTTTTAATCTCATTAATAATGGTCTTGCTATCAATTTCAAACGTTTAATTAATGATTCAGCAAGTCCATTTTGTGTATGAACATGTGCTACAGGATGTTCAACATCAATTCCAATGGACATACAATAATCATTAAATGATTGAGATATGAATTCACCAGCATTATCAAGGCGTATTTTCTTGATTGGATAATCAGGAAAATGAGCTCTTAACGAATTAATTGAGCTAATAATCTCACAAACGTCTGGTTGTGAGTTGATAATAAACAAACATGTGATCATCTAGTTGATGCATCAATTAAAACCATAAAATATCTAAATGGTCCACATGAAGGGTGTATTGGTCCACAAATATTACCTTATATACGCTCTAAAAATGTGAATGATTCACTTCCAATTTTCATTGGTGATGGTCGAATGATCAATTTTCCTTGAGAACAAGCAGCACATGAGAAATTCTTAGTTTGCAGAATTTGTCTGTTGGACAAACAATGACCATTTGAATTCTCAACTATTTTTCACATCATAATTGATCCAGGATGGCCTAATCGTTCATTCCAGATAACAAAGTTATTCTTATTTGTAAACTTCTGGTTTATTATGGCATTTGTTTCAATTGTACTAATATATGTATAGCACAAACCAGAGGAAAATGAAGGCAATTTTTCCAATATATATTTCTTATCAGAGATTAACTTTTTTATGTAAAGATATTCATCATTTTCTTCATTTGTGGTCTTAATATGGTATCCATTTCTGCGGATATCCTTAAAACTCAATAAATTCCTTTGAGACTTCGTAGAATATAATGCACTTTCAATGTGCAATTTTGTTCCTCCAGGTAACAAAATATTGGTTCTGCCGGAGCCTTCAATTATATTTATACTACCAGATATAGTATTGACATTGGCTTCTTGTTTTACTATATGATAGAAATATTTCTCATTCTTGAGAATAGTGTGTGTTGTTGCACTGTCTACGAGACATATATCTTCATTATTCACGTGAGCATTCATTCTTCATAAAATAAAATAAATTATGAGTGAAAAATATAGTTAACAACAATAAATATTTAACATAAAATTTTATTGATAATGACTAAATTTATAATAAAACAAATTCCATAAAATAATTTATTTAGGGGTGCTTCCCTCTCCAACCGAGTGGTCAATATCTTCTTCAGGAAGAGTAAGAAAATCATCATCCATACCAGTAAAATTTGTCTCTATTGTTTTCCCTTTATTTTAAAGGGATTTTTGGTATAGATCAATGATATGCTTTGGTGTGCATCATGTGTTGTTACATTCACTTCTGGGAATGGAACGGTTCTGGTAAGACGAGACTCATGATTTTGCATGAGAAGCTCATTATTTTGTTCAGCCACAAGTAGACAATGATCAATTCAGTATTTCGTGAAATCTTTTCATAATATTGCTGCTGCAGGAGCATATTGGATGCATAAAAAGTGGAGAATGTCTTTTTCTAACATATCACTTCCAGTGATTTGTTTTTTACATAATTTCAATTTAGAAGTGATTCTAAATAGCACAAAATATATTAATTTAACTATAATAAAATTATGGCTAAAGAATGAATTCATTAAACAAATAGAATTAATAAAAATTCATGGTAGATGTAATTATTATTATTATTATTAAGTTCACGTGAATGTATAATACAATTTCTTTTGTCTCATTACAATTATTATAACACTACCCCTTTTTTTTCTTTTAATTTCTTAGGTAATTGTAATTCTTCAGGAATTATCAATAAGTGTTTTCAAGAATTCTTCTAGAATTCTTTTAAGTTCTTCCAGAACATATATGATAATATAATATTTATGACTTCAATAATGATCGAATTATATGACCATTAATCTTATACATCCTACAGGGATGTCTTAAATATAAGTTCTTTAGAAAATTTTATAATGATTATAAATATTTATATTATATCTTATTTTCTTATAAGAGTAATATTGTTTTTTTTTAAAAAAAATAAAGTAACTTATAAATCAACTTAAATAAAACTTCACATAAATGATCCGGTAATGAAAATTTAAAATTTTCATAAAATATCATTCAAATACAAACGGCCTAGTGGTAGAGTGATAGCTTATCATTGGTATAAACCTAGGTTCGATTCTCTACTAATGTGTATATTATTTATTAATGCTATTAGAAAGTAGCCTGAAAGTAGCAATCAGCGTAGCAATGTCTATTTATTTAGTAAAAGTGGTGATAATTAATATTAATTCACATGACATCAAATAATAATAAAATAAATCAATACAAAAACTCAATGGAGCAATAATTATATATATATATATATATATATTAGATTGTTATAATTCTTTGGGAATTATCAATGAATATTTTCAAGAATTCTGAGTTATTTGATTTTTAACTGTATACATCCTTTTGAATAAGTTCTTCAGGAACCTTTTTTTTTATGATATAAATATAATCTTATACATCTTTCTGGAATGTTTAAATATAAGTTCTTCGGGAACTTTTATAATATATATATAAATAATATAAATTAAAATTATAAAGAATAATAATAATAATCATATATTACCTCTCTTAGTCTTGAATAAATCTCAGTTGGTCAGAATCTCATGTTGATAACGTGTTATGAAATAAACTAAAAATTATGTAGGAAGATGAATTGGGAGAAGAGAATAGAAAGAGCAATCAAAGAGCAGAATTGAAGTTGAAGTTGTGTACATCTTGCCTTGCCATGGAGTCCTTTTATAGGCAATAATAAAGTGCAATGGACATCCACCATTGTATTAAATATTCATAATAATTTCAATAAACAAAATGGTTAGTGATTTGTTGTAGTTGATGAGCTAAGGATCTTGACTCAATGTATAGAAACATTTGTTTTAGTGTTGATATCTAGGTCTTGCTCCTTTTAGGATTTTGAGCCATGAGGGTTAGTGGGCTATGTACAAATTTAAAGTTTCCTATATGGACATGATCCAAAGTGTAAGTTGAGTATATTCTTTTCTTATATAAACTAGATTGTCATGCCTATCCATACCGTTGCAACTTGCAAGATTTAACACAAGTGGTTTGTGTCTTGTGATAATGGGTGTGTGCGCTCTAAATGTAGGGTCTGAGATTGATTATGGTACTCCTTAGTGCTTGTGTTGTGTTGCCCCATTCTTGGATTCGGGTACACTTTGATCATTTGGGAACATGTTATGAGCCATACATTGAGTAAAATATAAAGCTTGATGTGGTCCTTAAGTCTTAGGGATCTCCCACCTAATTGATTGGTGAATTGGACTTTCATTAAGAGTTAGAATGGCAAAATGGGCTACCAACAAGTTGGATTAAGGTACCCGTGTACCAAATACTAATAGGTGGGTGGAGTTATCCAAGGGGGAAACACTACCATTAAGTCAATGTAGATAGAGTGAAACCGTCACATACTGACTAATATAAAGTTTGATATAATATTTAAATCTTAAGATTCTCCCACTTAATAAACTAGTTGTGGTATTGAACTCTCTTTATAGTCACAACAAACAAATTCAACCAAAAATATTAGGTTCAGTATACAAGTTCGGACCGATTATATTCAACATACAAATGAAGCAAAATAAGTGTTTGACGTTTGAGTCAAACTAAAGTTGGATGAAAATTGAAACCAACAGTTAAATGTCTAAAACACTATTTTCATCCCAAAAATGGAAAATTGATTTGAAAATCGATGAGTCTATTTTAAAGTTCATCATAGCTCAATTTTACTAGCATAAAGTAGTGTTGCTTTACACAGTCAATTTACTACATTGTGCACAATTGTTGTGGTGTTTGGTCAGCGCAGTTTTGTAACATTATAATAGTAATAGAGTTGACAATAATAATAGAAGATGGAGAGGGGTCTTTTTCCAGCCAAGTTATTTTCAAGGAAACAGAAGGGTCTCTTAAAGATAAAATTGTCAATTCTCTTGGCTTCTTAAAAAGGGTGCCCCCCTTCTGTAGTCCTAAAGCAGACTCACTTTTATTTCCTCTCTCTTTCTGGATTACCCTCCTTACACTACTAGTATTTTCATTGAACAATTATATTGGAAGGGGATGGGAAGAGAAGGAAAGATGTCAGCACAAAATAAGCAGAAAGGAAGGTTCCAAAGAATATGCGTCTTTTGTGGCAGTAGAGCTGGATACAAGTCTTCATTTAGTGATGCAGCTCTTGATCTTGGTAAATTGATGGTAATTCTTTTACTACTATTATTTCCAATTTCTTCTCTTCTGTAGAACTCTTGCATGTGTTTGGTCATTATTTGTTTTGATAGGTTGAAAGGAGGATTGATTTGGTTTATGGAGGAGGAAGATTAGGACTTATGGGTTTGATCTCTCAAACTGTGTTAAAGGGAGGTTGCCATGTTCTTGGGTAATATTCTTGATTTACTTAATAGAATATGTTTAGGCTTCCTTTAATTCATGAACTTCATTGTTTAATCTTTTTCCTTGTTAGTGTGATTCCTAAAGCTCTGTTACCTCATGAGGTACCACTCCATCCTCAATTACTATGATCATGTGCTATTTTCAATCTGAATTCTTCTTCATGAAAAGCTTACACTGATCAAAGCCCACAATTAGATATCTGGTGAAACCTTTGGAGAGGTGAAAACAGTTGCAGATATGCATGAAAGGAAGTCAGTGATGGCTAAACATGCTGATGCATTCATAGCCCTTCCTGGTATGTTACAGATAAACTAAATAAATAAATAAATTTGATGTCCTTTATGTACTTTGAGCATTCTTTCTTATAGTAACTCCACATGTATGCAAATTTAATGAAAGCTGCAAACTGTTCAGGAGGCTATGGAACCATGGAAGAGTTGCTTGAGGTGATAGCTTGGTCCCAACTAGGAATACATGACAAACCTGTAAGATAATCCTTATGCACTCTTTTTAGTTGGATGAATAAATCATTACAATGTAATGTTTGAAAAGCAGTAGGAAACTTTTAGACAGCCTTTTTTTCAATAAAAGACATACATAAAATTGATTTTTGGATATGGGTTTTTTCTTCTGTAATCTGTTATTAATAATTGTCAATTTAACTGTGAATTTGCAGGTGGGTTTGTTGAATGTAGATGGGTATTTCAACAGCTTGCTGACCTTATTTGACAAGGGAGTGGAAGAGGGTTTTATAGACAATTCTGCAAGGCACATTGTAGTCATAGCAGACACAGCAGCAGAACTCATAAAGAAAATGGAGGTATGATAATACATTACACAAAACATGCTGATTGTCATCATGTGCAAGATAAACATTTTTGGTCATGTTACTTTCAGAATTATTCAGGAGGATGAGAAAACAAAGTTTTATTGTAGGTAAAAAGTAGTGAACTACTTTAATTCATTATTTTTTTTTCAGGAATATGTCCCCAACCATCACAAGGTTGCACCAAGACAAAATTGGGCAATGGACCAATTATTGTTAGAGCCTACTGAAACTGGGGAGGTTCTAAGACCGTAGATCTTCTTCATCCATATGTATAAAAAAACAAATTTAGTCCCATTTACCTTAAACAAGAATAAATAATATCAAGCAAAATTACTATATCTAGCTTGGAATCTTCAGATTCTACATTATTAAGCATGAAGCATGCATGTTGTAACTCCATCAGAATTAAATGAATAATACAATAGTTAGTGAACTTTGAATCTCTTCCCCTGAATGGCCCATTGACCCTGTTATTAAATTATTAATATAATAATATAATGAGGAGGGCAAGAAAGAGCATGGTAATGTTGCTCTTAAGTATGAATTTTTTATTTTATTCTTCAGTATGGGGATGGTTGGGAAGGGTGAAGGACATGGTCCACTTTTATCACAGTTTTATTTGTGTAGAGCAAAATGTTCACTGGAGTCTGATGTATGAATCAGAGCCTCTGGATTTGACTCCAATGCTCTTGCTTTCGTTTTGTTTATAGACTGGACCCCGTTACACAATTGACACCTTTGTTTTCTAGTGTCTTTCAACTTCAAAGTGCACCTATGCCGTGGAGTTGACAATTAAATGGGTAACATTTCCTACTCAACACACGGGGCACCATAGATAAGGGTAGATATCTCTTAAAATGACATCATATCCTCTATGGTACAGTCCAGTTCCCAATCCTACACAGTAAGAGAAAAGGGAATCTGAATTCTCTACAACAACATAATGATCTATGGGAGATGCAGGATTGATTGATTGTAAAAGATATCCTGTTTTTTTTTTACAATAACAAATCTGAAAAACAATTATAATAAACTTACGCTAAGTCAATAGAAATAACCACAAATATGCAAGTGACACAAATCAAGACTTTTAAAAAATTGTAACAGAATATAATGGATGTTTATACAAATACATGACTTACAAACAAGAGCAGGTTAGTAATAAAATGAAAACGAATTCCATTAGGTTATGTTGTAAAAATGCAATTAATGACCCATCAAATCATCCACAGTAATGATTGTTTGCGATTATGATTTAAAATTGAAGTGGAGGAGATATCAATAATTGGGTTGAACAAGCTCCAATAAGAAATGAGTACCCGAAACTAGTCGTGCCCACGACGTGGCTGCACGCTACTTAGATATAGATATACTTTGTATATAATAAGCTAATCTGACATGAATATTAGCCTACGCTCGAGTTCACAGGTTCCATGCCCCAGATAAATCTTGCTCTCATACAACAGCACCAATTGTATGAAACCATAGTCACAGGAAAGCACAGGGAAAGTCAATAATATGAAGTTGTGCATTAAATTTTCTTTTCCAACTATGAAAGAACATCAATAATAAGACAATAAATTACTAATCAATAGATTAAAGCATAAATTACAAGCTAATAGGGTGTGCTAGTAGAGCCGTGTAGCTACAAGGTTCCAGAAGGCTAAAATGAATATTTTTACAGGGATATTCACATCACAATGCAAACTCCTAGTGTTTCAACATATACTTGTCTGACAAACGAGTATTTACAAAAATGAGAAATCTTCTGCCAGAAGATCGCAGCAATGGAGACTAATGCAGCTTTTAAAACCACAAAAATATTGACATCTAGTATTTAGAATCTACAAGGATTTCAGCATGTTACAGTAGAGAAGATGCAGAGGAATAAACAGTTGATGAAATTGAGCAGATAAACACTGTCAGAAGCATTTCCGGTGAACAATGGAAGGTCCGGTTTCATCATACTCTGCCTTGGTTATATGCTGATTTTGAGGGAAAACCACTTTGGCAAGTATGGCACCTCCCACCCATGCAGAGTACATGGTTAAATTTTCTGGCATGTATTCTGGAGGCTGCAGTAAGCCATTAGATTACCCACCAGCAGAAACATAAATTAAGAATAACGATACTAGCCAATCAAAGAAAAGAATAATGATACTACTTTTGCAGTTTTATATTATTCATGCACAAGAAGCAAAAACCTTTTTTACACTTGCAAAGTTTTTATCTTAAAATCTGCCAGAGAAAGTTAAAAACAAATATTATTTATAACATGAAGTTGTTATAACTTGAAGTGACTTCACAACATAACCAAATTACCTTAACCAGGGTGGGTTGAACAGCAGATGAACTTAAGCTAGATTCCTTTTGAAATCTTTCTTCAAAACCTGCAGCAATGAGGAGCATTAGCCTCTAAGAAATAATAAATCACAAGTAACAGCTTTGTGCCTTTGTCAGAGATGAGAAATCCAACTGCTTTAAAATAACCCCTAACTTGTTAAGGGCAAATTGAATAAATTGATGTATTAGATAATTGATGTTTAGTTGCTAACAAGAAAACCTGAATTCCATATGCAACTAAAGGTGAAGACTAGCAAACTAAAAAAATAAAAACATTACATTTAATAAATATTGATGAACAGAAACCAAAGATCAGCACATTATCTTTAGATGGAAAAAGTACAACATATCAGAACAACAAATCATGCTTATACTAAATTCACCAGAACTAATGAAGATAAAAATTTACCAGTCATAGAAGAAGTGCCACCACAAACCACAGTATTTTCCAGCAGCTGTCGTTGGTTATCAGATGAGACAGTTGAAATAGCACGAACAAGCTGCTCAACAATGCCATGAGCCTCTAAACCCAGTAGACTTGGCTGAAATAAAGCTTCCCCAACAGTATATCTTTCTCTCCCAATTGATATCACCTATAAGATAATTTAACTTTCAGATGAATCTTAATTCTTAAATCACTGAATATCCATTTTTAGAACTAATAATGTGAAAACACATAGTTGACACTTGACAGGGACTGCGAAGGAAACAAAGGTTTGTGGGTTTGGTAATTTTTAGTCCATCAGGCCAGCCTGTTTGGCCAGCAAATAATCTTCAGGCTGGTCCAGATTTTTAGAAGACAAGTCTTTGTCAGCTCGACTGACAAAAGCTTCAGGTCCATCAAATAGATAGCCAGCTACCCTTTGAGAGATCCTGCAACACTGCCCCTCCTAACAGAATATGTAATCTTCTGATATAATGTTTAACAGTCTGAACTTTTAGAGAACTTGTAAAGGGTTTCCTCAAATTGTGAATTAAAATATATAACACAACGAACAAAAATCCACATGATAAGCCAAATATATTGCTAAATTTTGAAAGTTTAAAAACATAATTTATTCCCAAGTAACAATCAGTCATCAGCCACCTCATCAATTCTGCTCGTAAGCATTGCTTAAATCAATCAATCACAATAACTGAGAGAAAGCTCTGCTCTCTGCTTAGACCCTACTTACTCTTCATCCTCACCTTGACTTTCATTTTCATTTCCTTCCCACTCATTATTCAATCAGTATTAATTGAAATTCATATACAGTAGTAGTGTAATACCAAAATTTTTGAGGAATTTATCAAAAGCTAACATACAGCAGGCATCAGACTTCACAAGTCAAAACAATCAGAGAAGTACAGAAAGCTGACCTGTCCATCAGGAAGGGTATGTTTCTCCACAGGACAAGAATATTGGGTCTTCTGATAAGCTAATTCATCTTCAGCACAGTAAGAGTATTGCTCTTTTATTTTCTCCACATCAGACATGCTGATATTTACTAGTGGATTGGATTTTCCAAGTTCTAGAGCCAGGAAATTAGTCAGGTCAATACCCCCAAGCTCAAATCTTCTGGAAGCAATGTGGTGAACAGCACCCTCAATCACCGGTGCAATATCTAGTTATAAAACCAAAAAGATCTTGATACACATAACAGCCAGTAAGCTCGAGAAAATGTTCATTGGTATTTGAAGAGAAACACTCAAAATGGTGCATGCAATATTTACTGGAACATTATTAGAATGGTCGTCTCAAACCAAGATTAAAGAAAAACAACTTGTCTTCACAGCCCACACCATGTATTGATACTTTTAAATCATTTGGCATACATTTCCGTGTAATCTTACATCTGTATTGTTGTTTTGTTTTAAGAAAAATTGAAGGTGTCAGGAAAAAGAATGCAACTGACTGAGATATACTTTTAAATCATTATTGCAACAATTACCAAGTACCAAGTACAATGATAATTGAAAGTTATCCATGTAAAAGTTAAATATAGTAACTCCTCACACTTATCTGCAGAAGAGAAAAAATGGAAAATAACATTTTCATCTTTCAGTTTAATTGCACAAGGAAAACAAGAAGTTACGAAAAACCAGCTAGATAGAACTCTGAAACTACCCTATAATATACTAGGAACCTGAGTTACGATAACTGGAGTAGGATCCAGAGCCCAAAGCGGGCGATCCTTTCTAGCTCCTAGTCAGGTAAGCAGATAACACAACAAAAAGAATATTGCATAAAAAAATGATGGTATCTAGAATAGGCAAGGTATAATGAACAACAAAGAAACACGTAGAACATGTTTGCTTTGCGTAATTTAAATTAAGTTGATATTGCTTCAGATGATGCAGATACCTATTTTCCCATGTCCAATATCAACTGTGCACCCTGAAATACGTCCAACAGCATAGAGAGACAACACTGCCTGTTCCGAGGCGTAAAACCCCGATATGTTGAATGTTTCAAACATGAGTTGCACCAACTGTTCTTTGTTTGCCTGGAAAACAACAATAATCAAGAAAAGCTGCACAATAGACACCAAAAAAAGATTGCAAAAAATGGTTGAGAATAAAATAATGTTTATAAAACCAGACCGGTTATCGAACCAGCGAGGGTACCTGTTCAAGGAGGTCGAGGTCAACCGGCCGGTCGGAACAATTTGAACAACAATGGAAATGGTGATGAAATGTTACCTTAGGGGTACAAAGTGGATCTGTAAAAAGTATTTGTCCTTCATTGCCGATTTCCCATCCGAGACCGGAATAGAGAACATGGTGCAACAAGTCCTCCATGGCGTCCCAATCTCTGATAAATCCTCGCACAACAGGATCAACGGTGACATCGTCGTTATCGTCATCCACCAGTTTTTTCATCTGAGTGGGAATTATCTGAGTGAAACGAAAACATGGTAAGTTTAAGAGCATTGAAAGCAGAAACAAGAATGAAAAATTGCGCCAACTACTTGGGAGTTAAATTGAGGAGAAAGAAATAAAGAGAAGAATGAAACCATCGCAGGAGTCTGGTCAGGAATAGCAAAACCGGCCTTGAGGAGCTTAGAGCCAACGTCCACCACCACCGCTTCCATTTCCAAAACCCTAACCTCTCTTCACTTCAACTCTTCCAAGTATAGAAACTGGCCTCCACTATAGAGTGTGAAAATGCACTCACATTAAATTTTCTAACTATTAATATTAATATTAATATTGATTTTATGGTTTGTGGAGCAATTAAATTTTCATTAAGCTAAATAGATTTTATTTTACCATTTGTTTAATTTTGGTTTACTTGGTTATTTGATTGGTTAAACAACCAACTAGATAATCACAAGTTTTGTCACTTTGTTATTATTCATATCTAATTCAAGTTAAAAAAGATTTTTAAGAATTTAGTTGATTTGATCAATTAATTTGTGAATTAATTAGGTAAATAGTTTATGTTAATTCTTTATGACGATCAATTTAATTATGGTTTAACATTCGATTTTATTTTGATTGTTTTATATAAATCTCTTCATCATTTCAATAACATGTCTAATTTTAAAAATATTATGTCCAGTTAGGTTATTTCAAAAATTTTACCAACCATTTTCTGAAAAGTTCTTAGATTCAATGAAAAAATTATGATAAATTAAACAAAACCCCCTTAATTTATCATCGTTTTCATTTATATCATGTGTGAAGATTCACAATTACAGTTTTAAATAATCAATTAAATAATCATGCCAAAAAAACATATTAAGTCAACATCTTAATTTTTAAACATTTATAATGTAAGGGCTAATTTAATTAACAAAATATATTTTAATACAACTTAAGTTATAACTTTTAAGAAAGAAAACTTATTTTCTCTTTAAAGTTTTTTAACCTTTTCTTTTCTTTTCTCCCTAATCAAATTAGTTCTATCTTCGCATTTGCATTAAGTTTTACTTCTTTTCTTTCTTGTCTGTTTCCTTAATTAATCAAATAAACCCTTGGAGCATACATATGAGTTAGTTTAGGACAATGCCTTATAGCCGCCTATTGGGTATATACAGTGTGGAAATTAGATAACGAAATTTGCGCGATTTCTCATAAGTTTCAGCCAAGTTCAACAGTATAATCAGGCTTTTCAGGAAATTTTGATTTAGCAGAAGTATAATCACGCTTTTCAAATTAAATCTTTAACTTTTTATTTGTTAAATAGGTGTCATATCTTTTTTAAATGTTCATTGATGATTGCACGTATCATTTATACTGCAACCAATAAAGTTTTTATATTAAGAGCGGTCATATCAATAATACCATACATCTATGATAATGTCGTACGGTCATCAAACAAAGATATAATCATGTGTGATTTTGTCTGTCATATCATTACTCCATTAACTGAATTTATTAAAGAAAATTAAACTAAGAGAATCTAATTAAATCATTTTAAAAAGATACGGATTTAAACAAAAAAAAACATTAAAGATTTAACTTAAAATTAAAAAAATAGTTCCTCAAATAATAATTTGATAATGAGAAAGGACTGAAGACCCAGAAAACAATTAAACAACAATTGCACACGGAGATGGAACACCTCAAATATCAGCTGGAAGATCATTCACCACCTTGGTTACTCATCCAATTTGATCTGTATACCAAACATGTACTTTTATTACCACATTTACCACATGGACACAACGAAATTTATGGATAAATCACCATTACATGTAAAGGCCAAAGGATGAGATTGCATATTGAAATAATAGTGTTAAAAAATACTTATTAAATTAATCGTATGCATATAAATATTCAGCCAAATAATTCAGACTAAGATTGTATGAAGAACTTCCCATCTCCGCCAACACACTTAGCATAGAATTATCTTTAAATAATTTTGGTTAACATAGAAAAGCAAAATAGTAGCTCTGCTTTTTTAAGCAACAATACCTACTAAAGAATACATGAAAAACTGTTATGTCAATTGCCAACAACTTTAAAACGCACAAATACAGGGAGAGGAGAGAGGGGGGAGGGGGGGAGTTCTCATTATTGAATTACCAATTAATGTAAATCGCATCCGAATAATTGACCTGCAACTACAACCAGGGAGTGATGGAATGGACTATTTACAGTTTCCATGAATGCAACCACGCCATAAACTAAGGAACAGTCGCAACATGTTTCTACGAAGAAACTTCTATTGACTCTCTAAGCAAAGAACTACATACAGACTGTAGAAAATTTAGAGGAGCAAGAATATCATATATGATGCCTATGCGATTCAGGAAATAAAAACAAAGACACCACTTCACATGAGACTTCATGAAGATATTTGATCACGCTTGCGTTTATGATCCTCAGGGGATGGCATATTATCACCCTGAATGTTCACAGGTGCAGTTATCGAACTACACAAGTCTTTGTCCGCAACAAAATGGCTATCGCTGGTTGGAGTAACCAGTTCCCCATCTTCTATTGAAATCAAGTTAGACTTCCCCTCAGCAGGGAGATCAGCATTGCTATTTAGTGGTTCCTTACTGGTAAGATCATTGCTTTCCTTGACAGATAGATCACTTGAGCTGGTGGTAACTTGTGTCTCAACCAAAAGGTCTTCAAGGAAATGCCCAGTAACTGGACTTCTCTGTGAAATGAATTTCACATCCAAGATTGGGGTTTCAAAATCTACAACTGAGGAAGCAAGTGAAAATCCAAGTACGTTCTCTATGATGTTCTCATGGAAGGTTTTCCTTGGGACCTCTGTTGCAACTGTAAGTTCAGTCCTTGCAGATGTTCCTTCCTGACCACATGAGTTCTGATTGTCAAGCAACTCCTTTGAAATGTCACTAATATTGGACGACAAGCCAACACTTTTCTGACCATTAATGTTTCCATTTTTGTCATCTTCAGATTTGTCAGTAAAACCTGCTCTTGGATTATCTTCAGCTAAAATATTGGCTTCAATATTCACCTCATCTTGATCTCCTTCTGCCCTGCAAAATTGACCATATTTTTCAGCTTCCTGGGCAGTCTTCTCTGAGTTGGAATCTGTGTTTACCCTCTCACCACTTTCCACAGAAATGTTGGGTGAAGCCAATACTTGGATGTCACTTATTTCCTCATTGTCTGGGAGATAAACCAAATCATTTTTCACTATCTCACTATTGCCTCCATGGTCATCATCATCTTCATTTGAAAACTCAGGGGCTTTAACAGTTAGACTTTTGGTATATTTTGGGCACTCTATAGTTGTAGAAGAAGATAAAAGATTAGCTAATGCAGATGATAAAGCATCATCAATTGACCGCTTCCCTATATCTTTTGAAGAAGCTATTTCTTGTCCTGATGCATTAACGTCTTCATCCTCCCCATCTGGAAACTCGGGAGCTGTAACTACAAGACCTGGGAGCAATTGAGTAGTATTTGCTGAACCAGACATATCATCAGAAACATATGGTACTTCTGCATCTAAATGTTTCTTATCTGATTCACTTTCCCTAGTGATAGTAGGATCAAGACAATTGTCAGAGGAGTTGACATCTGATTCAATGCAAGAAGCATCAGGAGCCGAAATTCTAGAACATGATGGCACTGCAGAATTCTGCAATTTCTTAGTCAGTGCATCCAGTTGCTGCTCAACTCGCTGAAGTCTTGTCTCAATGCTGCTCATGGGCATGACCATTTTCTCCTGAAAGCCTAAACAGATTTCTTCTATCCTGTCCATTCGTGATACAAGCTGTTCCAGGGCCCTTTCAACATTGCCACCCAAAGAATTACCATGATTGCTCTCAGAAATCATAACTTGCGAGGGGGCAGCACTATGATGGCACTCTGTTTTATCAATTTGAAAGGGAGCAGCACGATGGTTGTTCTCCATTTCAGTAATTTTTGAAGGCACAAAACTGCAAGTGTTGTCTGCTTTTGCAGCCAGTGAGGGTAATGCAGCTTGGTTGCTCTCCATTTTAGCAACTTGCAACGGAAGATCTGGATGGGATGGACCCACCCAACTTTCTTTCACCTCATTCAACTTCAATTCTTGAGAATATTCTATGCTACCTTTTCCCTGCAGCTGAGTTTTAACTACAGGATGACTTGGGTGGGTTGCTCCCAAACCATATTCCGAATCTAGTTGCTTTTCCTTTCTAAGAGCACTTAGATGGCCAAGCCCTGCAGTCTTGGACAATTGCATTACTGTGGGAAGAAGCATAGCCATTAGGGAACCTCCAGATGTATTTTCATTACGGCTTTCTGAATCAGCTGAATCCACAGGATCAGCAAACACATAAATCTCATCAACATAAACACATCCTTTATTCTGAAGCGAGAGCAAACGAAGGGTAACAGAGATGCAAGGATCTGCATCATCAATCTCTGCTGTAGCCTCATGAAGATCCTGGGTGCAGGAAAAGAAGACCTTGAATTATTGAAATCATAAAATCAATAAAATGCCACAATCTTCAAGTTACAAAATATACAACACATAACAATATCTAGGCAAGGGCAGCTTGATTGAGCTAAATTGATGGTTACCTCTACCATTATAGAGAGACTAATCCTTCATTTTGGTCCCTGAGATTATTTGTCGTCACTCAATCGCAACCCTAACTTTCAGAAACCATCACTTTAGTCTTTGAGATTATTCATCATCAATTACACCTCTGCTTCTATTTGGTGGGGTTGGCTAAAAACAAGTTTTTGATTCGTTGGCCAAACGAAGATGGATGGTACAAACCACGTACTCACCGTTGGAGGATGACTCTTCCATAAGCCCTTTTTTGCAACTTGTTACCAAACAGACATGTAATCGATTGACATAAAGTGATGGTCTTCTGAAGTCAGGTACTAAAGTGATTGTTTCCAAAAGTCATAGCAATCTGAATCTCAAGGATTTGGTAACCTAAAGGAAGCTAACAGACATACATATATATTATACCTGAGAGGTTTTGAGAATGGGGTTTGGAGTATCGACAACTTTGACTTCAACCCAATCATCTTCGGTGGGATCTTGAACAGGAAGAACGCGGCCATCTCTAACAGCAACACCGCAGTGAACAGTGCAGAGGTATTCACGGTTGGGTGCACAGTAAATCTCGTACACTCGAGCGGTACTCCGAACGTACACTTGTCTCAATTCGCGTTTCTCACCAAAATTAACTAGGAACAGTTCAATCAATCAATCAATTATTTGAAAAGGAAAGAAAGAAGTGAGGAAGGGGAAGGTAGCACTCACTGGTGATCTCGCAAGGAGGGGAATCAGAGGAAGGGGATTGAAGAAGAAGAGGAATTGATTTGGAGGGGTTATGTTCATCGTCATCGTCATCGTCGAGCGAAGATTGGAGAGTGATGGAGTTGCGGAGAGAGCCAGAGGCAACGGTCCAATTTGCCTCCATCGATGAATCGAACAAGAAGAGTGGAAGCTGGAAAGAGATTTTACAGACGAAAAATTCTTTCTTTGTTTATTTCTATGTATTCTGAAACCCCTATCGCCTATTGGGTTCTTTGTTACTTCTACGCACACTATCAGCAAAATACTATCTTGTTATTTTTAATTCTCCAATTTTCCCTATTAATATAAGCAAAAATTTCCTAATCGGTAAGATGAAAAAATCATTATTAGTATAATTTTGTAAAAAAAATTAAAAATTAAATTAATTGAACAATTAAAACTATATTGGTTTGAGCATTAATGAATAAATAATTCTGATTAAATTTATTGATTAGTTTTTTATAGATGAATATCTCCTTGAATTCAATGAATTTTTTTGGAGTATTTTCAAATATTATATTTATAATGTTTAGTTATAAGAAAATTTTATATAATTATAAAATTTACATACTTCAATTGTTTCGAATTAAAAAAGTCATTAGATATCTTTTTTAATTATATAAGATACTTACTTTGATAATGATAAAATTTATTATTAATAAATTAAATTAAAAAAACTTAAAACAATTAAATATGATCTATATTATTGAAAAATTTGATAAAGACGTATGTGTCTATATATATATATATATATATATATATATATATATATTGAAAAAACTTAATCTCAATATGGTTATACGGCTCAATTTTACCTCTCTCACTCTCACATAAGAGAACCTTTCTAACATAATACATCCTATATATATATATATATATATATATATATCATAAATAAAGAATATATAATTTAGATACAAATATTTATAAATTAAGCTTAATATTTTTGTTTTCAAAGCCTCACTTAATATTAATTTAATAAATATTTAAGAAATTAAATTTTTAAAAAAATAAATTAATATTAAAGAAATCCTTATGATTTATAACTTAACATTATTATTATCATGTTTATTTTTAAAAAATACAAAATAATATTTAAAAGTGTGTTAACTTTATTTGAAATCCTAAACTTTTAAATAATCAACTTTTTTGGTAAAATTGAAATAATCAACTTCACATGTAATAATTTCAAACATAAATAAATAAATAGTTTTATTCAAATAAGTCATAAAAATATACATATTGAAAAACATTTTTTACTCTCAAGGTTTTCTTCATATTTTAGAACTCATTCAAGGTGGTTATAAGTTTCTGATTTTTTATTTTAAAAAGTAAATTTAAAAATAAGATGTCTTCAATAAAAACAATGTTGAGTTAAATATTAACTTACTTTCAAAATTGTTTTTAGTTATGTTTAAAAACAAGAAAAAATATCTTTTTTATTTTTGTTTCAATTTTATAAACCACGACTCTAAACAAAAACTACCACCACCACCATTACAGTTATGGTTGCCATCACATTTGTTACCACAACCACCATTACCACCCCATCATCGTTACTACTGTTATTGTCATTACTATCACCATCCCAAGAACCACAATTATCGTTACCGCTAACACCATAACCATCACAACCACAACCCCAAACCTAAAACCACCATCATCACCATCACTCTAACCAACTTCGTTGCCGCCATTACCGTCATCGCCGCCACCAATATCGTAGCCACCACCACCACATGGTCATCACCATTGTAACCATTGTCGTTTTCACCACCACATTGTCATCACCACTACCACTATCATTGTCATTGTCATTGTCATCACCATCACCACCACTATCATTACTATGACCATTACCCGGGTTTTTTTAAAAATTAGTGTGTTTTTTAAATAAATTTTAAGTGTAGTGTAGTTTTAAAAATATTTTGATGTCTGGGTTAAAAAACGTCCAATCATTAATTATATTTCGCATGTTGAAGGTAAGAAACGTCATTTCTCCCGCCCAGTATACGAAATAAAGCAGATGTGGACACTTGTCATCAGCTCACGCATTTCTTATGTTGGAAAGGAGAAATGTGTAACACCCTCTGTTACATCTCAATAATTTCTAAAAAAAATTTATGAATACTTTTTTAAAAAAATATAATCGCTAAAAGAAACTGTCAGAGTAAAATTACATACAATATTTCTGAAATACCTCATGTATTATCATTAAAATTTATAAAGTAATTTTACATTCATCCAAATAAAATAGATATTAAACATTATTAGAACGAGAGGAAACTTCATGGCCCAAGAGCAGTTACCTAGTGACATTATTTATTCATTGGACCACGGTATTCATACCGAGCTCCATTTCTATAACGTGCTATATATACTGTCAATGTTCTTCGATCCTTCCTTCTGTACGAACCATTAATTTAAAACATATGAAACAAAAAATAGAGAAAGGAGTGAGAAACAGAATATAATATTCCCAAATGGGACATAAGCAATAAAGGGTTTTCACAAACTAGTATAATAATATCAATCACAATCACATACACAATCAATTTATGAATGTATGAATGATATGTCATATCTTTATCATAACTTACCTATATATGTGGGTCTCTTAAATTTTAATTTGTAATGGGCCACCCAGGAGTTTACACTATTCTATAATTCCGGATAATAATATCATGAACAGCTCAACTGGCATGGAAACACTTAGAGACTAGTCAGATTGAAAAGGTTTTTATTGTGAAAGTACCCGACATTATGGAGCTACCCCAGGTCCCCTGAAGCACCCTTTCACACCCTCTCATCCCAAGGCTCACAATTAAGCCTCCTCTAATGTATCCTCAGTTTCTATAATCCGTCCCCAGACAACATCATTTTGTTTCTCTTTGATGATTCATGATGCATGAACTACTCGCGTATTTAGTTGGTTAAGGCTTTTAGAAACTCAATTATATTATCAGGGCCTACGAATCACGACATAGCTACCCCAGTAAACTGTACTTTTTCAACTTCTCAAATACGCACATAGAATTTTGGTACAGTTCCTTTTCAATTCACAAATCAAATCTCCTTATAAATTTGAGTTTCAAAGCCTTAAATATATTTCACAACCTTCTTTAGAAAGTTTATAGGTCAATTCAAAATCAATTTCTAAAAACTCGAATTCAGAATTATCAATCTTTAAAACCTTAGTACTTGAAAATTTTGTATAATATTTTTATACATTTAAATAATATGTATATATATATATATATAAATATTAGTAAAAATTTAATTTTATAAAATAATTTCTCTTTCTTTTTCTTTTTGATAAACTAACTAACAAATCTAAATTTTAGTAAGGATATATACATATATATTAAAAGATAAAAAGAGATTTCTAAAAACTTATGTAGTTTTATTGAAATCTAAGGAATTTCTTAAAAAAAATTTAAATAAAGATGAATAAGTAAATAAAGAAGTAGGAGATAAGTAAATTCTTACTGAATTTTAGCTTTCCGTCATGCTTGCTATATGCTCAAACCCCACAGTACAAGATTATCAATCATCATCAAACATTGTCAATCACAATCAAATATCATAAAACATAAATAAATATTAACAATCATAAATCAAATCAAATAATTAAGCACCAGTTATAAATATGATAATTTAAAATTCAATGATTATTTAAATTAATAAAGTTTGTTTTAAGTTCTATGGTCAATTCCTCGCACAGGTTTATGTAAATCCAAGATAGTCCAGTCCTTGCATAGGTCTAGTTCAGTCCATATATGTCATAATAGTCCAAGTCCTTGCATAGGTTCAGTCAAGTTCATAATAGTTCAAGTCCTTGCATAGATTCAATCCAGCCCGCATAGGTCATAATAGTTCAAGTTCTTAAGTAAATATTTCAGATATTAAGTTACACAAAATGCTTAATTTATTAATAACAATTATTATAAATTTTAAGTTAAAAGTTATTATTTTAAAATAATAATATTTTTATGTTTAAAAGGAGTAGGAGACTCCTCCCAATATTCATATGTATTTTTATATTATATCCTTATCTCACTCCCTTACCTTGATTTGCTACCAAAAGTGAATTCGTTCTGCGCCTCCAAGTTCTAACAAAATATTAATACTAATTTATTTCAGTATGAGCATAAGATGAAAATTAAGATTGCTATCAGAATGATAAATACGCATAGTAATAGTAAATAGTAACGGTAAATAGTAAATCATCAATAGTAACAGTAAATAGTAATTTTTGAATAGTAATAGTAAATAGTAAATTGTGAATAGTAAATTTTGAATAGTGGTAGTAAATGGTAAATCATGAACAATAATAGTAAATAGTAAATTTTGAATAGTAACGGTAAATAGTAAATTTTAAATAGTAACGGTAAATAGTGAATTTTAAATAGTAACAGTAAATAGTAAATTTTGAATAGTAACAACAACTAATAAATTTTGAATAATAACGGTAAATGATAAATTTGAATAATAACAGTAAATGGTAAATTATGAATAGTGACAATAAATAGTAAATTTTGAATAGTAACGGTAAATAGTAAAAATAACACAGTGGTAATTTATTTTTACTATAGTAACTTATTCATAATAGTACTAGTATATTAATGGTTTAAGAGTGCTAAAAAAATAAACTAAAATTATAAAAAGAATATAGAAGAAAGTTATTACCTTACACCTCCGGCAGAACTTCTTTTTACCAAAAGAATTTACTCCCCACTAATTTCTTACGTACTATCTCTCTAGATTCTCTCTAATTTTTGGTGTGGAAATGTTGTAAATGAGTCATCTATTTATAGGAAGAAAATTTTACTATTTAAGATTACTTAATTATTTTTTTACTATTCATGATATAAACATTCACCCATCGGTCACTATTCATGATATAAACATTCACCCACCGGTTACTATTTATGATGTAAGTATTTACCCACCGATGATGTAAGCGATGATGTCGGCAGTGGCATTTTGGTTATTAGATGAAAGGTTAAGGGTATTTTTGTCATTCTTAAAAAATGAAAAAAATATAAAAATTCTAAAAAATTATAAATTATATCACAATCAAAAAGTTCTAAAGAACTATAATCAAATTCCTTTGAAATTTTATTTTAAATAAGAAATAATGAAATTAGGGGTGTTACAACTCTACTCCCCTAAAAAAATTTCGTCCTCGAAATTTACACTTTTTAGTAAAACAATTGGGGATGAGACTCTTTCATCTCATTTTCTAGTTCCCATGTAGCATCTTCCCCTCTCGTTTCACTCCAAATGACCTTCACGAGTGAAATTTCCTTGTCCCTTAGCTTTTTTATTCTTCTGTCAGCTATTCTGACAGGTGGTGCATCATATGTAAGATTATCTTTAACTTATACGACATCAGGTTCAATAACGTGTGTAGGGTCAGATATATACTTTTGTAAATTTGACACATGAAAAACATTATGGATATTAGAAAGAAAAAGTGGTAATGCTATTTGGTAAGCAAGAGGACTAACTTTCTGAACTATTTGATATGGACCAATAAACCTAGGAGTTAGTTTTCGAGATTTCATTGCCCGACCGACCTCAGTCGTAGGTGTGACTTTCAAGAATACATGATCACCTTCTTGAAATTCGAGCGGCTTTCTTCTTTTGTCATAGTAACTTTTCTGTCTGCTTTGTGCTGCCTTCATCTTTTTCTGAACCATTTTGATTTTATCCGTAGTTTGTTGTACCAACTCTGGTCCTAGCATCAAGTTTTCACCAGTCTCAAACCAACATAGCGGAGTCCTAGATTTTCTTCCATATAATGCTTCAAAAGGTGCCATGTTAATGCTAGCATGGAAACTGTTGTTGTAGGTGAACTCCACATATGGTAAGAATTGATTCCAACTTCCTTTATGCTCTAACACACAAGCTCGTAACAAGTCCTCTAGAGATTGAATTGTTCTTTCTGATTGTTTATCTGTCTGAGGATGATATGCTGAACTCAGACGTAGTCTTGTTCCCAAAGCCTTGTGTAAGCTCTTCCAGAATTGCGATGTAAAATGAGGGTCCCGATCAGAAATGATACTTGAAGGAATTCCATGTAATCTCACGATCTCCTCGATGTATAATTTTGCCAGTTTCTCCATTGAGTAACGAATATTAATGGGAATAAAGTAGGCAGACTTGGTTAATCTATCAACTATTACCCATATTGAATCATGTCCTAATGGAGTTTTAGGTAAAGAAGTCACAAAATCCATGGTAATGCTATCTCATTTCCATTCTGGTATTTCCATTATTTGTAGCATTCCAGGGGGGTTTTGATGTTCTACTTTAACCTTCTGGCAAATTAGACATGCAGCCACATACTCTGCCACCGCTTTCTTCATTCCAGGCCACCAAAATAACTTCTTCAAATCTTGATACATTTTAGTAGCTCCGGGATGAATGTTCATATAACTTTTGTGGCCTTCTTCCAGAATTGCTTTCCTTAACTCCTCTTGGTTAGGGATACACACTCGATCCTTATACCTCAGCAATTGGTTGTTTCCTACGTTGAACTCAACTTCTTTTCCTTATTTTAAGAGTTCTTTCTTCTCTTGTAGGAATTCGTCCTCTCGTTGAGCCTCTAAAACTTGCTTCAAGAATTCACTTGTCACTTGCAACGCTCCTAATCTGTAGCTGTTAGCATTAACCTTTACTGCTAGGTTAAGATCTCTGAAGTTCTCTATCAATTCCAGCTCTTTAATCATCATGGTGGACGCATGCAGAGACTTTCGACTTAAAGCATCAGCTACTATGTTCGCTTTTCCAGGATGGTATTGCAACTTAGAGTCGTAGTCCTTTAAGAACTCCATCCATCTCCATTGCCTCATGTTTAACTCCTTTTGGTCGAATAAATACTTGAGACTTTTATGATTGCTAAACACATCGAATGTTGCACCGTATAGATAATGCCTCTAAATCTTTAAGGCAAAGACTACAACTGCTAATTCTAAGTCATGGGTAGGGTAGTTAATCTCATGTTGCCTTAATTGGCGCGACGCATAGGCTACAACCTTCTTGTCTTGCATGAGTACACTTCCTAGTCCTTGTTTAGACGCATCACAGTAAACTTCAAAACTTCGATGTGGATCAGGGAGTACTAACACTGGTGAAGAAGTAAGTCGATCTTTCAACTCTTGGAAACTATTCTCACATTGTGTCGTCCACACAAAAGGTTGTCCTTTCCGTGTTAGCTTGGTTAGTGGGTATGCTAACTTTGAAAATCCTTCGATGAATCTCCTATAGTATCCAGCCAAGCCCGAGAAACTTCTGGTCTCAGTGATTGTGGTTGGTCTCTCCCATTTCAAAACTGCTTCCACTTTAGAAGGGTCTACAGCTATTCCTCCTTGACTAATTATATATCCTAAAAAGTTCACCTCTTCCAACCAGAATTCACATTTCGACAGCTTTGCATACAATTGTTTCTTTTTCAGGATTTCCAACACAACTTTCAAGTGTTCGACATGTTCTTCTCTACTTTTAGAGTACACTAGTATATCATCAATGAAAACCACTACAAATTTATCTAGATATGGATGAAAAATCCGATTCATGTAATCCATGAATACGGCTGGTGCATTAGTTACACCAAAAGGCATCACTAGATATTCGTAATGGCCATAGCGTGTTCTTAAAGCAGTTTTTGGTACATCTTCTTTCTTCACCCTTATTTGATGGTATCCAGACCTCAAATCAATCTTGGAGAACACCGTGGCACCACGTAGTTGATCCATCGGGTCGTCAATCCTTGGCAGAGGATATCTGTTCTTGATCGTTAACTTGTTCAGTTACCGATAATCTACACACAACCTCATGCTACCATCCTTTTTCTTAACCAATAACACTGGTGCACCCCAGGGGGATACACTGGGTCGTATGAACTGCTTCTCTATCATCTCTTCAAGTTGTTTCTTCAACTCTGCTAATTCTAGAGGTGACATTCGATATGGTGCAATTGAAATTGGTCTAACTCCAGGTACTAGATTAATGGCAAATTCCATATCTCTTTCTGGGGGTAAACCAGGGATATCTTCTGGAAAAACGTCAGAAAATTCGCACACGACTGACAAATTTTTGATTTTTGGTTCTTGCTCTCCTTTCATTGAAAGCAATAGCATGAATCCTTGAGCCCCTCCTTTTAAAGAGGCACTCACTTGGTTGGCAGTTAGAAATCTTGAATCCTCTAGATTCAAATTTACAGGTTCTTTAAACATTATGGTCTTGTTATGACAATCTATTAGAACATGATTGTCAGACAACCAATCTAGCCCAATAATAACTTCTAAGCCAGAAAGGGGTAAGCAAAAGAGATTAGCCTTAAAGTCCCTGCCATCTATGACAATAGGGCACTCCCAACAGGCTTTAGAAGTGACAATGGGATTATTCCCAGGAGTATGAACAGATAAATCAAATGGCAATTCTATCACGGGTAATTGTAGTTTTTCTACACAGTCATTGGAAATAAAGGAATATGATGCACTTGAGTCATACATAACAGTTAAAGGAATCTTATTAATGATACACTTACCTTCCACCATGGAGTCAGAATGGGATGTTTCTTCCCCATTAATTGCAAAAACCTTTCCTTTCGCCTTTGGCCTTCCGACTACACTGTGTACGCCACCTTGAGTATTTATGGATGTACTTGCACCTTCAGGGTTCTCCCTCTTTATCTCTGGGCAATCCTTGATGTGATGACCCGGTTTGTTACACTTAAAGCAAATATAAGTGTTTTTGGGACAATCCCTTTTTAAATGGGGTCCTCCACAGATAAAGCATTTAAATTCTAGTGCAGGTGTTGGATAATAACTTCCAGATGAAGCTTGGGGATTGTTAGGAATAGGAGCTGTTCCAAACCGACGAAATGGCGCTTGGTAAGGCCTTTTTCTCCTAAAGTCTCTTCTTTGGTGATGGTGAGGTCCTTCACTCTCATTTCTCCCGCCTTCTGAATGGATTCACGGCTTTTGGTCATTCTGTCCTTGTGATCCTCTTCGAAGATCCTACAGCGATTTACCAATACAGAAAATTCACGGATTTCCTGCATTCGTATAGCTTATTTGATTTTTGGCCGCAATCCGTTTACAAACTTTGCACACCGATCACCTTCATTAGTAGCATCATTATAATGAGAATGAAAGCGAGATAGCTCTTCAAACCTGGATGCATACTCTCCAACGCTCATATTTCCTTGGGTCAGTGACAGGAATTCAAATTGTCTTTTCTCTTTAACATCAGCTGGAAAGTATTTCTCCAGAAACATATCCTTGAAATAATTCCAAGTGATCTCCACTTGGTTAACTTCGAACTGCCTACGCATATTATGTAACATCCCTCTTTTTAGAGGCAATTTTATCCTTGTAAATTTTAATTATGGAGGGTTTGTAAGCAAGAATAAGTCAATATATACCCTGTTGATGGTCTGTAGTACCTCAAAAATGTTATTTTTGCACGTAATAATAGAATTTATATGGAATATTAGTGAAATTATGCAAAAACCGAGTGAAAAGGGCTCTGTTCCGAGTGACAGAGAAGAATTCTGAGTGAAGGATTAGAAATTCCGAGTGAAGGAGAGAATTCCGAGTCAGTATCATGTTTTCCGAGTAAAACATGACTGAGAAGGCTACCACCGAGTGGAATCCTGACCTGAGATGCAATTCTGAGTGAAGTGTGTTCAAGAGAACACCTTCTGGATGAAAATCCGAGTCAAAACACCCTAGAAAGGCTCGGTTCCGAGTTGAATGTTTCCTTTTCTAAAGGAAATTACTGTGGTTGGAGCATTCCAAGTGAAAGAATGCATAAATCCTTCTATTTATGTTGATTTGATGCTTCCTTTCTGACTGAAGTATGTTGTGGAAACAATTGGGAAGGCTTCCGAATGGTTTTGCTTAGGAAACCGAGTGGAAATAGTGGAGGGAGCAAATTCCGAGTGAGATACACTCCACTGGACCAAAACCGAGTGAGACTCGTACGTGTATGCCTTGTTCCGAGAGCTAATGGTTGAAATAAACATTAATTGGACATATAATTATAGAAATTGGCCTAAACCGAGTGAATTGAGTGAAGGAAGACTCGGATTTCCGAGTGAAGATTCTGAGAAAGAGAGGACTCGGTCTGAAGAGGTATTACCGAGTGAGAAACCGAGTGCCTGACTCGGTTTCAAAGGAATTCCGAGTGAAGATTTGAAGCTTCGCTCAAGCGAGCCTTGAAATTGTTGACTCGGAAGTAGGAATTCCAGTCGGAATAGTCTTAACCGAGTGTAATTTCACTCGGTATTCACTAACAGAAGTGCGTATTGACTTCAATTTTGTCTTTTAATGATATTTAAATTCAATCGTGCGCATTATGGATAGTGGACGACCAGAAATGGGCACTGACTTAGCATAGATCTTTATTTAAATCCTAGTGACCTTTCCATTAGCACTCCACTAACAGCCCACTCAGAAAAGCTGTCCCCCACTTGTTTTTCCACTCACTTCCTCCCTATTTAAACCAGCTCAAGGTTCTAAGGACTCACACCACACACACGACTCAAACACCCTTCATCACTCTCTTTCCCAGCAAGTTTCTTTCTCTCTTTTCCCTTCTGTTTCACTCAGATTTGAAGCAGGACAGTGAAGGAAACCTCTTTCTTTCCATCCAGGAACTTCATTGAGGTAAGGGGGTATATTCTTGGGTGCCTTGTGGGAAAACCGAGTGAAGGACAGATTCAGTGTGTATGAATTAAATGCTTTATATTGTTATCTGTATATGCATGTATATATATATATATATCTGTTACCGAGTGTATATAATCAGTGATGAATTATGAAATGACATGTACTTATTGGACTGAAAATACTAAGAATCATGGGTACCGTGTGATTTCCAGTGAAAAACTATGAATAAAAGATGAGTTTAATGATAACAGGTTCTGTTTTAGGCCAATCCGATCGGTTTTGGTATCATTTCAATCGGATTCTTTATATTACCAACTCATTTTCATTCGGATATAACATATTTCACTCGAAAAACACTCTATTTCTCTCGGACAGCATCTTCCAAGTCCTATTTTACTCAGAAATCTCTTTCTTACATTATTTCACTCGGAACTTGACTTAATTTCACTCAGAAAATATAATCATCTTTTACTCAGAACCCTTTTTCAGTAAATTCACTCGGAAAACACTCTATTGCTCTCGGACAGTAGCTTCCCAGTCTTATTTCACTCGGCAAACACTTTATTTTACTCAGCAAGCAGTTATTCTACTCGGATTTGTTTTATTTCATTCAGACAGAACACTTTTCAACTAATTTCACTCGGTAAACTCATGTTTCACTCGGAACTTATCTTATTTTTATTCAGGAAACTCTTTTCCTACTGATTCCACTCGGAATCATAATTGATTTCATTCAGGAACTCATTTTCACTCAGAATTTAAGTAGCTTCACTCATGAAAACCTTTTCCAGTAATTTTAACTCGGTAAACACCTTAATTTCACTCAGAAAACTCCTTTTTGACTGAATACCACTCGGAGATATACTTTATTTCACTTAGAGACTCATTTCCACTCGGATTTACAAACAATGCTACTCAGGGAACCATTTTCCTATTGACTTCACACGGATTTAGATTTTAATTCACTCAGAAATTTGTTTCACTCAGAATTCTAGATAATTAATTAAGAAAATCATTTTTCAGCTTCTGTTTCACTCGGAAAACTTATCAATTTCAGTTAGAAAACTCTGCTCAGTTTATTTCACTCGGATTCATAGCTATCTCATGCGGAAAACTCATTTTTCACTCGGATTTAAGCTGTTCCAGTCGGAAAACAACATTTCACTTCATTTCACTCGGATCCAAAATTATTTCAGTCGGAAAACAGCTTTTCCAGTGTCATTTCACTCGGATTTTTAGCCAGAACGTTTGAAGAACCCTTCTCTGTATGATTCCACTCGGAATCATACCTATTTCACTCGGATTTACCCCTGTTCCACTCGGAAAACTCTGTTTTTAGTATTTTTCACTTGAATTTTCAATTGGAAACTAATCTTCAATACTTTTTAAGTTATTGGTAAATTATAATTATCATTCTTATTCTATTATTATCATTATTTATTGTCAAATTTAATATTGTTATCATTATTATTAGTTTATTATTATTATACATTGATAACATCTAAATTATGCGTAATTACATAAAGAATATATTATTTTACTCTTTATGAAAGAATATATATATAATAGATATATTTCTAAAAAATAATAAACGAATATCTTACAAGGTTTAAATGATTGATGGAATTCAAAGAACTTGAGAATGATATGATGAGACTGGAAATACATAAGATACCCAAGGAATCAATTGATAAGATAAATGCATTTCGCATCATGAAAATATTTTTAAAGAAGAAAAACCTCTAGAGCATACACTTGGTATAGTGGAGGACACTCACGTTCGATCTCCATGAAGAATCTTGGGAGTACAACTGGAACGGCAACCCAATGGCATCAGAGTCGCGCCTGATAGCCGGGTGAGACGATGCAATTCTAGTGTACTTTGACTAAATAACGGAGTGTAACTATGATCGTAGGGATCCAAGTTCCAAAAATATTTAAATCAATGATAAGAACCAATGAGTTCATTTGTACCACATGGAACTTGGGCGGACCCTGATCGCTCTAGATGATTGGAATGGTGATATTCCAAAGAATGAGAAGAAGATGAAACGATTTATTGGGCCCACATGCATCATGAGACTTAACCAAAGATAAATCATAATAAATCTGAACTCATGCATTCATTACAGCATATTTGATTGTTATAATTGTGAATATGTTATATGTACGATTTTTTTTCATGGTAATATGCTTGATTGTTATAATTGTGAACATGCTAAATATACGATTATGTGATGACAACATGCTTGATTGTTATAAATATGCTAAATGTATGATCTATGTGACATTGTATGTTAACTGGATTATGCCCGCACCGGATGAACCAATCAGGGTCTTGGGTTATACTCACCCTTACTGTTGACCATTTTTCAGAGGAATTAGAAACTCAAGAACCCGAGTGTGAAGATCAGCAATACGCTGAACCCATTGAGAACAATCATTAAGGATAGAATATTTGTTATTAATAATCAGACACCGGATGACTGTATAATATTTAAGGGTGCCTGCGTGCCCCATTCTGTTAAGAGTACAATTACTTACAGTTTGTGAATGACTATGTGATATATACAATACTGCTTCCACTGATCTGCCAAGTATTTAAAAAAAAATATATTCACTTTTTCTGAAAACTGTTAACACTCTCAGTTAAATAGGATGAACCTACAGAAGGATTTGTCTTATCTAACCGAGGGTGTTACAAAGGTGGTATCAAAGCATAGTCGATTCAATAAGCTTGTGGAGTGGACCATTAGGTTTCCACGTACTCTGATAGAAATATTGAACAGTCCATAACACTCTTAAGACTAAATATCCTATGTGGAATGCTCCACATAATGCATACCCTAAATCTATTTGTTGATATTCTTTCAGCAAATTCCTAATGGCACGCCAAAATAATAATCATGTGATGGAGAATCTTCTTACCAGAATTGTGGAGGTAATAGAACGACAAGAGTTACCTCATGCTTCTGCCAGACAGGGATTAGCTGATTTTCAAAGGAACAATCCTACGCAGTTCAAAGGAGGCTTTAATCCAGAAGGAGCACAACTATGGATTGAACACCTTGAAAAGATTTTTGTCGCTATGCGTTGTTCTGATGAGGATTGTGTAACCTTTGCTGTCTTCATGCTGGTTGGAGAAGCAGAACACTGGTGGACTCATGCTAAAGTCAGACTAGCGACTGATGGGCATATCATTACTTGGGGACGATTTAAGACAGAATTTCTCGCTAAATATTTCCCTGAAGACATAAGAAGGCAAAAGGAGCAGGAATTCTTTAATCTGAAACAAGGCAATATGACTGTTGGGGAGTACGCTGCTAAGTTTGATGAACTGGCAAAATGTTGTCCCTACTACACCCATATGGGAGAAGCGTCAAGATGTGCAAAGTTCGAAGCAGGGCTACGACATGAGATTCGTCAAGCCATATGTTGTCAAAAAATTACACAATTCACTACTTTGGTTGACAGATGTCGCATATTTGAAAACACCTCTAATCTTCGACGACCTGGAGCGTCTAATCATGGGCCAGAACGACGTATGCCAGATCGACAGCAAAGAAGGGATTTTCGAGGAGATCGACCATATTTCCGATCTTTCAACTCAGCCAACCGAATTCCTCCTAAAGGTCAGGAGAACCAAAGCGGTAGAAACTGCATAATTTGTGGACGGATCGGACATCGTGATGTTGACTGTTGGTACAGGAATAAAAATAACCAACAACAAGTAACTCAAAGACAGGCAGTACGACCAACAGGTCAAGGAAGTGGAGGATCTACTGCAAATGTCTCTACCAACAATGCCTCGAGAATGCAAAATGTTCCCCGCAACAACAACTTCAGACAGAACAATAATCCTGGAAGAACCGGAAACAACTCAACCGAAAGGCCAGGGGGAAATGCCAGAGTTTTTACCATGAATGGTGCAAAAGTATCACAAGAGAATGATCTTGTGCAAGGTACATGCTTTATAGGAAGTACTCTATTAAATGTATTATATGATTCTGGAGCCACTCATTCTTTCATATCTGAGAATTGTGTAAAACATTTAAAGCTTCCTACAACCTCTCTGCCCTATCAAATGATTGTCACAACTGCCGCCAATAAGCCCATTTGCTCTACTCGCATATGTCTAGAATATCCTCTCAACATCGAAGGGAAAGCTTATCAGGTAGATCTGATATGTTTACCTTTGATTGATCTAGACATTGTTCTAGAGATGAATTGGCTTGCTTCCAATCATATTCTGATTGACTGTCATAATAGATCCATCTCTCACGGGTCTACTACATCTGAATGTAATCAAGTCACAGATTCTTGCCTTGTTAGCTCAGAAAAGGTAATCTCAAAAGAAGTCCAACTATACATGATCCTTACTGAAACTGAAAGTAAGGCCACTTCTCAACTTGAACAGATTCCTGTTGTTCAAGAATTTCTAGAAGTATTCCCTGAGGACATACGAGAGCTACCTCCAGAGCGAGAAGTCAAATTCAGCATTGATATTATACCGGGTGTGGGACCAATCTCTATTGCTCCTTATCGGATGTCACCCAAGGAACTCAGTGAACTCAAAGAGCAATTAGAAGAACTTCTAGAGAAAGGAATGATTAGACCCAGTGTCTCACCTTGGGGAGCACCAGTTCTTCTAGTCAAAAAGAAGGATGGCAGTATGCGGTTATGTGTTGACTATCGTCAGTTGAATAAAGCTACGATCAAGAACCGATATCCTCTTCCAAGGATCGATGATTTGATGGACCAATTACGAGGAGCCACTATCTTCTCGAAGATTGATCTGCGATCAGGCTATCATCAAATCAGAGTGAAGAAAGAGGATGTACCCAAAACAGCATTCAGAACACGATATGGGCACTATGAGTATCTTGTTATGCCTTTTGGAGTCACAAATGCACCTGCAGTCTTTATGGGATACATGAATCGAATCTTCCATGAGTACTTGTACAAATTCGTGGTTGTATTCATTGACGATATTCTCGTCTACTCCAAGAGTCATGAGGAACACGAGGAGCATCTTCGAATTGTTCTAAACACTTTGCGTGCAAGGCAATTGTACGCTAAGTTTTCAAAATGTGAATTCTGGTTGACAGAAGTGAAATTCTTAGGACATGTCATCTCTAAGGAAGGAATTGCTGTGGATCCTACAAAGGTAGAAGCTGTATTAAATTGGGAACAACCTAAGAATGTGACGGAAATCCGCAGTTTCCTTGGACTGGCTGGATATTATCGTCGATTCATCGAGAATTTCTCTCGAATTGCAGCACCTTTAACTAAGCTGACTCGTAAAGATCAACCATTCGAATGGACTGACAAATGCGAAAGCAGTTTTACGGAGTTACGCCAACGACTCACTAGTGCACCTGTCTTGATTTTGCCAGATCCTGCCAAGCCATATGAAGTCTACCGTGATGCGTCAAGACAAGGATTAGGATGTATCCTAATGCAAGAAAGAAAGGTTGTTGCTTATGCTTCAAGATAGCTAAGAACGCATAAAGTTAATTATCCCACACATGACTTGGAATTAGCTACAGTTGTGTTTGCTTTGAAAATCTAGAGACACTACTTGTATGGTACATACTTTGAAGTCTTCAGTGATCACAAAAGCTTGAAGTATCTATTCGACCAGAAGGAGTTAAATATGCGACAACGTAGATAGATGGAATTTATCAAAGATTATGATTTTGAATTTCGATATCATCCAGGAAAAGCTAATGTTGTGGCTGATGCACTCAGTAGAAAGGCTTTACGTCTATCATATATGATGACAAAGGAGTTAGAACTGATTGAACAGTTTCGCGATTTGAACCTAGCGGTAACACCAAAAAGGGGAAGCCTTATGGTTGGAATGCTAAGGATTTCCAATGATTTCTTGGAACAAATCAAAGAAGCTCAAGCCAATGACCAGGAATTACAAGATCTAGTAGAAAAGACAAAAGAAGGAGTCTTAGAGTTTAGCAAGGATGAACATGGGGTGATCAAGTATCAACAGAGACTCTGTATTCCAGTCAACATAGATCTTAAGAGATCTATCCTGGATGAAGCACACAAAAGTAAGTACAGTATCCACCCAGGATCAACCAAGATGTACCAGGACTTGAAGAAATTATTCTGGTGGCAAGGAATGAAAAGGGATATCGCTGAGTATGTAACAGCTTGCCTGATGTGTCAGAAGGTAAAGGCGGAACAACAACGACCAAGTGGGACCCTTCGTCCTTTAGATATTCCAGAATGGAAATGGGATGAGATTGCTATGGACTTCGTGAGTGGATTTCCCAGGACATCAGCTGGATATGATGCTATTTGGGTAATCGTGGATCGATTAACAAAAACCGCTCACTTCATTCCTGTCAATATGAAGTATTCTCTAGAAAAACTCACCCAGATCTATATCAAGGAAATTGTACAATTACATGGAACTCCCACTGCGATTGTGTCCGATCGAGATCCTCGTTTCACATCACAGTTTTGGAAGAGCCTGCAACAAGCTCTAGGAACTCGTCTGAAGTTAAGTTCCGCATATCATCCACAGACAGACGGACAATCAGAAAGGACGATCAAGACTCTTGAAGATCTGTTACGTCTTTGTGTCTTGGAACATGGTGGAAATTGGCAAGAATATCTTCCACTTATTGAGTTCACTTACAACAACAGCTATCATGCAAGCATCGGAATGGCCCCTTATGAAGCTTTGTATGGAAGAAAGTGTCGTACACCTTTATGTTGGTATGAAACTGGTGAGAAGACAATAATTGGACCAGAGATTGTTCAGAAGACAACAGAACAAGTTCAGAGGATTCAAATGGCAATGAAGGCTTCGCAAGATAGACAAAAGAGTTACTATGACAAACGTCAGAAGCCATTAGAATTTGAAGAAGGTGACCATGTATTTCTCAAAGTTACTCCTACCACTGGAGTAAGAAGAGCTTTGAAGGCCAAGAAGTTAAGCCCCAGATACGTAGGACCCTATCAAATTCTGCAAAAGATAGGAACTCATGCGTACCGCATTGCTCTGCCACCTGAGCTGACAAACCTTCACAATGTATTTCATGTCTCTCAACTCCACAAATATGTACCAAGCCCTGATCATGTTCTAAGTCCCGATCAATTCGTTCTTAAAGAAAACCTTACCTTTGAAGCATCGCCAGTTAAGATTGCTGACCGACGTCTCAAACAGCTAAGAGGCAAAGAAATCCCTTTGGTCAAGGTAGTTTGGAGTCAGACAGATGATGGGGATACTACTTGGGAAATTGAGGAGAAGATGAGAGAATTGTACCCTCAATTATTCCAACTTTGAATTTCGGGACGAAATTCCTAAAAGGGGAGGAGAATGTAACATCCCTCTTTTTAGAGGCAATTTTATCCTTGTAAATTTTAATTATGGAGGGTTTGTAAGCAAGAATAAGTCAATATATACCCTGTTGATGGTCTGTAGTACCTCAAAAATGTCATTTTTGCACGTAATAATAGAATTTATATGGAATATTAGTGAAATTATGCAAAAACCGAGTGAAAAGGGCTCTGTTCCGAGTGACAGAGAAGAATTCCAAGTGAAGGATTAGAAATTCCGAGTGAAGGAGAGAATTCCGAGTCAGTATCATGTTTTTCGAGTAAAACATGACTGAGAAGGCTACCACCGAGTGGAATCCTGACCTGAGATGCAATTCTGAGTGAAGTGTGTTCAAGAGAACACCTTCTGGATGAAAATCCGAGTCAAAACACCCTAGAAAGGCTCGGTTCCGAGTTGAATGTTTCCTTTTCTGAAGGAAATTACTGTGGTTGGAGCATTCCGAGTGAAAGAATGCATAAATCCTTCTATTTATGTTGATTTGATGCTTCCTTTCTGACTGAAGTATGTTGTGGAAACAATTGGGAAGGCTTCCGAATGGTTTTGCTTAGGAAACCGAGTGGAAATGGTGGAGGGAGCAAATTCCGAGTGAGATACACTCTACTGGACCAAAACCGAGTGAGACTCGTACGTGTATGCCTTGTTCCGAGAGCTAATGGTTGAAATAAACATTAATTGGACATATAATTATAGAAATTGGCCTAAACCGAGTGAATTGAGTGAAGGAAGACTCGGATTTCCGAGTGAAGATTCTGAGAAAGAGAGGACTCGGTCTGAAGAGGTATTACCGAGTGAGAAACCGAGTGCCTGACTCGGTTTCAAAGGAATTTCGAGTGAAGATTTGAAGCTTCGCTCAAGCGAGCCTTGAAATTGTTGACTCGGAAGTAGGAATTCCAGTCGGAATAGTCTTAACCGAGTGTAATTTCACTCGGTATTCACTAACAGAAGTGCGTATTGACTTCAATTTTGTCTTTTAATGATATTTAAATTCAATCGTGCGCATTATGGATAGTGGACGACCAGAAATGGGCACTGACTCAGCATAGATCTTTATTTAAATCCTAGTGACCTTTCCATTAGCACTCCACTAACAGCCCACTCAGAAAAGCTGTCCCCCACTTGTTTTTCCACTCACTTCCTCCCTATTTAAACCAGCTCAAGGTTCTAAGGACTCACACCACACACACGACTCAAACACCCTTCATCACTCTCCTTCCCAGCAAGTTTCTTTCTCTCTTTTCCCTTCTGTTTCACTCAGATTTGAAGCAGGACAGTGAAGGAAACCTCTTTCTTTCCATCCAGGAACTTCATTGAGGTAAGGGGGTATATTCTTGGGTGCCTTGTGGGAAAACCGAGTGAAGGACAGATTCAGTGTGTATGAATTAAATGCTTTATATTGTTATCTGTATATGCATGTATATATATATATATATATCTGTTACCGAGTGTATATAATCAGTGATGAATTGTGAAATGACATGTACTTATTGGACTGAAAATACTAAGAATCATGGGTACCGTGTGATTTCTAGTGAAAAACTATGAATAAAAGATGAGTTTAATGATAACAGGTTCTGTTTTAGGCCAATCCGATCGGTTTTGGTATCATTTCAATCGGATTCTTTATATTACCAACTCATTTTCATTCGGATATAACATATTTCACTCGAAAAACACTCTATTTCTCTCGGACAGCATCTTCCAAGTCCTATTTTACTCAGAAATCTCTTTCTTACATTATTTCACTCGGAACTTGACTTAATTTCACTCAGAAAATATAATCATCTTTTACTCAGAACCCTTTTTCAGTAAATTCACTCGGAAAACACTCTATTGCTCTCGGACAGTAGCTTCCCAGTCTTATTTCACTCGGCAAACACTTTATTTTACTCAGCAAGCAGTTATTCTACTCGGATTTGTTTTATTTCATTCAGACAGAACACTTTTCAACTAATTTCACTCGGTAAACTCATGTTTCACTCGGAACTTATCTTATTTTTATTCAGGAAACTCTTTTCCTACTGATTCCACTCGGAATCATAATTGATTTCATTCAGGAACTCATTTTCACTCAGAATTTAAGTAGCTTCACTCATGAAAACCTTTTCCAGTAATTTTAACTCGGTAAACACCTTAATTTCACTCAGAAAACTCCTTTTTGACTGAATACCACTCGGAGATATACTTTATTTCACTTAGAGACTCATTTCCACTCGGATTTACAAACAATGCTACTCAGGGAACCATTTTCCTATTGACTTCACACGGATTTAGATTTTAATTCACTCAGAAATTTGTTTCACTCAGAATTCTAGATAATTAATTAAGAAAATCATTTTTCAGCTTCTGTTTCACTCGGAAAACTTATCAATTTCAGTTAGAAAACTCTGCTCAGTTTATTTCACTCGGATTCATAGCTATCTCATGCGGAAAACTCATTTTTCACTCGGATTTAAGCTGTTCCAGTCGGAAAACAACATTTCACTTTATTTCACTCGGATCCAAAATTATTTCAGTCGGAAAACAGCTTTTCCAGTGTCATTTCACTCGGATTTTTAGCCAGAACGTTTGAAGAACCCTTCTCTGTATGATTCCACTCGGAATCATACCTATTTCACTCGGATTTACCCCTGTTCCACTCGGAAAACTCTGTTTTTAGTATTTTTCACTTGAATTTTCAATTGGAAACTAATCTTCAATACTTTTTAAGTTATTGGTAAATTATAATTATCATTCTTATTCTATTATTATCATTATTTATTGTCAAACTTAATATTGTTATCATTATTATTAGTTTATTATTATTATACATTGATAACATCTAAATTATGCGTAATTACATAAAGAATATATTATTTTACTCTTTATGAAAGAATATATATATAATAGATATATTTCTAAAAAATAATAAACGAATATCTTACAAGGTTTAAATGATTGATGGAATTCAAAGAACTTGAGAATGATATGATGAGACTGGAAATACATAAGATACCCAAGGAATCAATTGATAAGATAAATGCATTTCGCATCATGAAAATATTTTTAAAGAAGAAAAACCTCTAGAGCATACACTTGGTACAGTGGAGGACACTCACGTTCGATCTCCATGAAGAATCTTGGGAGTACAACTGGAACGGCAACCCAATGGCATCAGAGTCGCGCCTGATAGCCGGGTGAGACGATGCAATTCTAGTGTACTTTGACTAAATAACGGAGTGTAACTATGATCGTAGGGATCCAAGTTCCAAAAATATTTAAATCAATGATAAGAACCAATGAGTTCATTTGTACCACATGGAACTTGGGCGGACCCTGATCGCTCTAGATGATTGGAATGGTGATATTCCAAAGAATGAGAAGAAGATGAAACGATTTATTGGGCCCACATGCATCATGAGACTTAACCAAAGATAAATCATAATAAATCTGAACTCATGCATTCATTACAGCATATTTGATTGTTATAATTGTGAATATGTTATATGTACGATTTTTTTTCATGGTAATATGCTTGATTGTTATAATTGTGAACATGCTAAATATACGATTATGTGATGACAACATGCTTGATTGTTATAAATATGCTAAATGTATGATCTATGTGACATTGTATGTTAACTGGATTATGCCCGCACCGGATGAACCAATCAGGGTCTTGGGTTATACTCACCCTTACTGTTGACCATTTTTCAGAGGAATTAGAAACTCAAGAACCCGAGTGTGAAGATCAGCAATACGCTGAACCCATTGAGAACAATCATTAAGGATAGAATATTTGTTATTAATAATCAGACATCGGATGACTGTATAATATTTAAGGGTGCCTGCGTGCCCCATTCTGTTAAGAGTACAATTACTTACAGTTTGTGAATGACTATGTGATATATACAATACTGCTTCCACTGATCTGCCAAGTATTTAAAAAAAAATTATATTCACTTTTTCTGAAAACTGTTAACACTCTCAGTTAAATACTACAGAAGGATTTGTCTTATCTAACCGAGGGTGTTACATACTATCCCACCAATGTTCAGCATCCTCAGATAAGGCATAAGTAACGAAGACTACTTTATCACCTTCAATACATTGCAGTGCTCAGAAGATCTTCTCTATCTCTCGAATCCATATTTGTGCTCCATCAGGGTTGTATCCTCTCTTGAAACGAGGTGGATTACGTTTTTCGAACAGGTCTAACCTTCTCAAGGCATCATTACCTTGACCTTCACGTGTTCCCATTGCATTGATTAAGCGTTCTACAACTCCAACAAGATCATTTCCGGCCATTCTTTTCCTGTTTCACAGTAACTGAGACATGTCATATCAATCACAGTTACTACTAAGTCAGATATTCTATTTTCTATCACCTACACAGAGTTTACAGACAAAGCAAAACAGAGCTTTCCCCAGGCCTACGGGATTAACTGCTCTGATACCATTTTGTAACACCCTCTGTTACATCTTAATAATTTCTAAAAAAAATTCATGAATACTTTTTTTTAAAAATATAATCGCTAAAAGAAACTATCAGAGTAAAATTACATACAATATTTCTGAAATACCTCATGTATTATCATTAAAATTTATAAAGTAATTTTACATTCATCCAAATAAAATAGATATTAAACATTATTAGAAAGAGAGGAAACTCCATGGCCCAAGAGCAGTTGCCTAGTGACATTATTTATTCATTGGACCACGGTATTCATACCACGCTCCCTTTCTAGAACGTGCTATATATAGTGTCAATGTTCTTTGATCCTTCCCTCTGTACGAACCATTAATTTAAAACATATGAAACAAAAACATAGAGAAAGGAGTGAGAAACAGAATATAATATTCCCAAATAGGACATAAGCAATAAAGGGTTTTCACAAACTAGTATAATAATATCAATCACAATCACATACACAATCAATTTATGAATGTCTGAATGATATGCCATATCTTCATCATAACTTACCTATATATGTGGGCCCCTTAAATTTTAATTTGCACTGGGCCAACCAGGAGTTTACACTGTTCTATAATTCCGGATAATAATATCATGAACAGCTCAACTGGCATGGAAACACTTAGAGACTAGTCAGATTGAAAAGGTTTTTATTGTGAAAGTACCCGACATTATGGAGCTACCCCAGGTCCCCTGAAGCACCCTTTCACACCCTCTCATCCCAAGGCTCACAATTAAGCCTCCTCTAATGTATCCTCGGTTTCTATAATCCGTCCCCAGACAACATCATTTTGTTTCTCTTTGATGATTCATGATGCATGAACTACTCGCGTATTTAGTTGGTTAAGGCTTTTAGAAACTCAATTATATTATCAGAGCCTACGAATCACGACATAGCCACCCTAGTAAACTGTACTTTTTCAACTTCTCAAATACGCACATAGAATTTTAGTACAGTTCCTTTTCAATTCACAAATCAAATCTCCTTATAAATTTGAGTTTCAAAGCCTTAAATATATTTCACAACCTTCTTTAGAAAGTTTATAGGTTAATTCAAAATCAATTTCTAAAAACTCGAATTCAGAATTATCAATCTTTAAAACCTTAGTACTTGAAAATTTTGTATAATATTTTTATACATTTAAATAATATGTATATATATATATATTAAAATATTAGTAAAAATTTAATTTTATAAAATAATTTCTCTTTCTTTTTCTTTTTGATAAACTAACTAACAAATCTAAATTTTAGTAAGGATATATACATATATATTAAAAGATAAAAAGAGATTTCTAAAAACTTATGTAGTTTTATTGAAATCTAAGGAATTTCTTAAAAATAATTTAAATAAAGATGAATAAGTAAATAAAGAAGTAGGAGATAAGTAAATTCTTACTGAATTTTAACTTTCTGTCATGCTTGTTATATGCTCAAACCCCACAGTACAAGATTATCAATCATCATCAAACATTGTCAATCACAATCAAACATCATAAAACATAAATAAATATTAACAATCATAAATCAAATCAAATAATTAAGCATCAGTTATAAATATGATAATTTAAAATTTAATGATTATTTAAATTAATAAAGTTTATTTTAAGTTCTATGGTCAATTCCTCGCACAGGTCTATGTAAATCCAAGATAGTCCAGTCCTTGCATAGGTCTAGTTCAGTCCATATATGTCATAATAGTCCAAGTCCTTGCATAGGTTCAGTCAAGTTCATAATAGTTCAAGTCCTTGCATAGATTCAATCCAGCCCGCATAGGTCATAATAGTTCAAGTTCTTAAGTAAATATTTCAGATATTAAGTTATACAAGATGCTTAATTTATTAATAACAATTATTATAAATTTTAAGTTAAAAGTTATTATTTTAAAATAATAATGTTGTTATGTTTAAAAGGAGTAGGAGACTCCTCCCAATATTCTTATGTATTTTTATATTATATCCTTATCTCACCCCCCTTACCTTGATTTGCTACCAAAAGTGAATTCGTTCTACGCCTCCAAGTTCTAACAAAATATTAATACTAATTTATTTCAGTATGAGCATAAGATGAAAATTAAGATTGCTATCAGAATGATAAATACGCATAGTAATAGTAAATAGTAATAGTAAATAGTAAATTATCAATAGTAATGGTAAATAGTAATTTTTGAATAGTAATAGTAAATAGTAAATTATGAATAGTAAATTTTGAATAGTAGTGGTAAATGGTAAATCATGAACAATAACAGTAAATAGTAAATTTTGAATAGTAACGGTAAATAGTAAATTTTAAATAGTAACAGTAAATAGTGAATTTTGAATAGTAATGGTAAATAGTAAATTTTGAATAGTAATAGCAACTAATAAATTTTGAATAATAACGGTAAATGATAAATTTGAATAATAACAGTAAACGGTAAATTGTGAATAGTGACAATAAATAGTAAATTTTGAATAGTAACAGTAAATAGCAAAAATAACACAGTGGTAATTTATTTTTACTATAGTAACTTATTCATAATAGTACTAGTATATTAATGGTTTAAGAGTGCTAAAAAAATAAACTAAAATTATAAAAAGAATATAGAAGAAAGTTATTACCTTACACCTCCGGCAGAACTTCTTTTTACCAAAAGAATTTACTCCCCACTAATTTCTTACGCACTATCTCTCTAGATTCTCTCTAATTTTTGGTGTGGAAATGTTGTAAATGAGCCATCTATTTATAGGAAGAAAATTTTACTATTTAAGATTACTTAATTATTTTTTTTACTATTCATGATATAAACATCACCCACCGGTCACTATTCATGATATAAACATTCACCCACTGGTTACTATTTATGATGTAAGTATTTATCCACCGATGATATAAGCGATGATGTCGGCTGTAACACCCTCAGTTACACCTTAATAAATTCTATGAAAATTTGTAAAATTTTTTTTTTACCAAACATATGATTGTTAAAAGGAAACTATCGGAATAAATTAAATACATCATTTCTGAAATACCTCATAAGTATTATTAAAACTTTATAAAGTATTTGTACATTCATCCGAAGAAAATAAACATTAAACATTATAAGAAAGAGAGGAAACTCCATGGCCCAGAAGCAGTTACTTATTAACATTATTTATTCATTGGACTACGGTATTCATACCGAGCTCCCTTTCTAGAACGTGCTATATTTACTGTCGAGATTCTTCGATCCTTCCCTCTGAACCATCAATTTAAAACATGTGAAATAAAAACACAGAGAAAGGAGTGAGAAACAGAATATAATATTCTTGATTAAGACATAAGCAACAAAGGGTTTTCACAAACCAATACATAATAATATCAATCACAATCACATACACAATCAATTATGAATGCATGAATGTTATGCAATATCTTCATCATAACTTACCTATATATGTGGGCCTTTAAATTTTAATTTGCACTGGGCCAACCAGGAGTTTACACTGTTCCATAAGTCCGGATAATAATAATATGAACAGCTCAACTGACATGGAAACACTTAGAGACTAGTCAGATTGAGAAAGTTTTTATTGTGAAAGTACCCGACACTAGGGAGCTACCCCAGGTCCCCTAAAGAACCCTTTCACACCCTCTCATCCCAAGGCTCGTAATTAAGCCTCCTCTAATGTATTCTCGGTTTCTATAATCCGTCCCCAGACAATATCATTTCATTCCACTTTAATGATTTATGATGCATGAACTACTCGCGTATTGTGTTGGTTAAGGCTTTTAGAAACTCAATTATTAAATCCCTTAAAGGTTTACAATATCATTTCAATAAACTGTACATTTTCTCAATTCTCTGAATTTCTGTCCCACAGAAATAAATTTGGTACAGTTTTCGAATCTCACTGAAATTTGAGTTTCTAAGCCTTAAATATCTAAAAACTTTCTCATATAAAACTTTACATAATCTTTCTCAAATTAAATCTTAACAAAATCAAATTTAGAAATCTCAATTATTTCCAAATATCTTTAGTTATTAAGTTGGAAAATAAAATAATTTTCTTTTGAAAATTTTGTTTTATTAAAAGAGAATAATCTTTAAGTTATTAACCAAAAATACTTAAAATTACAAAATTTTTCTTTATCTCAAGATTTAATTATTTCAATTTATTATTAATTTTCATAAGATATTTTCTTTCTAAAATAAATACTAATTTTTTTATTCTAAATATTGAAAATAAAGTTAATATGAATAATTTCTAAGAAGAGAAGTTTTAAAGTAAAAATGTAAAGAGTAAGGTAAGAAAATTCTTACTGAGTTTTAGCTTTCCGTCATGCTCGCTATATGCTCAAACTCCATATCACAAAATCATCAATCAAAATCAAGCATTATCAATTATAACTAAATATCATCAATCAGTCAATCATAATCAAATCAATTAAATATCATTAATACATATCATAATGCAAAATTTAATGATTATTAATATAGTCAATTTAAGTCCTTTTGGTCAATTCCTTGCATAGGTATATGTAAGTTCATATAATCCAGTCCTTGTATAGGTATTGTTCAGTTCATATGGGTCATAATGGTCCAAGTCCTTGCATAGGTATAGTCCAGTCCATATAGGTCATAATGGTCCAAGTTCTTGCATAGGTATGTTAGAGTTAGTTAAACCGGATATTTAATTTAAAATTTATTAAAAATTTTAAGTTAAAAAGTTAATATTTTAAAATAATAATATTATTAAATTTAAAAGGAATAGGGGACTCCTCCCATTATTCTTATGTCTTTTCATATTATACTCTTATCTCACTCCCCCTTACCTTGAGTTGTTACCAAAAGAGAGTTTGCTTTGCGCCTCCGACTTCTAGAAATATTAATACCAATCTTATTTCAGTATAGGTATAAGACGAAGATTAAGATTAATACTTAAAACAGAAATGGTAAATTTTGAATAGTGAATAGTGAATAGTGAATCGTGAATAGTAACAGTGAATAGTAAAACATGAATAGTAATGGTAAATAGTAAATCGTGAATAGTAATGGTAAATAGTAAATCGTGAATAGTAACGGTAAATAGTAACAGTAAATAGTAATTTACTATTTGAATAGTAATTTACTATTGAAATAGTAATTTACTATTGAAATAGTGTTTACTATACAGAATAGTAACTTAAAATAATATTATTTTCAGTATAATAATAGATTTCTAAAAACGATATGAAAATAACCCAAAAAATATAAAAGAGAAGTATTCTTACCTTAGGATTTTGGCAGAACCTTCTCTCCAAAAACTTTTCTTCTCTCTCTCACTTCTACCACTATCTCACTAGCACTACTATATTAAGAAAACTTAATCTGAAATTGTGAATTCTAAAGAAGAAATCCTTCGGTATTTATAGGAAAAAAATTTACTATACATTCCATTATTTTAATATAAAAGTACTATGCATTTTTGAATTTTTTATTCCAGGTTACTGTGCACCTTTTGAAAATTTCGTACATGCACAGTATTTTACATAGTAACTGTCGGCAGAATTATTAAGCCAAATAGTAACCTTTCACTCGGTATATTTTAAATATTCAAAATGAGTCCTTTTTAAAATTTAACGATATTATATCAATCCTTACTAATTTTATAACATGTAATATAAAGTTGAAATTTTAAAAATCTAAAATTTTCTGTTAATAAAAATTTATTAATACGTTTCCAATTTTTTTAACGATTGGAAAAAATCAAGATTTTTCTCAAACCGATAATTTTTAGATAAGTCTACTTGAAACGGATTTTAAAAAATTTTCTTATAATTTACATTCACTTTCTTATAAATATTTTTAATTTAAGTCACTTATATGAATTTAAAATTATTTTAAAAATATTATTTTATTAAAAAAATTCCAAAATTCTAAAAAATCATAAATAATACGTAGATTAAAAAGTTCTAAAGAACCATAATTTAATTACTTCAAAATTTTAATATAAAAATAAAAATAGGGGTGTTACAACTCTACTCCCCTTAGAAAATTTCGTCCTCGAAATTTACATTATTCAGTAAAACAAATGAGGATGAGACTCTTTCATCTCAGTTTCTAGTTCCCATGTAGCATCTTCCCCTCTCGTTTCACTCCAAATGACCTTTACAAGCGGAATTGTCTTGTCTCTTAACTTTTTTATTCTTCTATCACCTATTCTGATAGGTGGTGCATCATATGTAAGATTATCTTTAACTTGTATGACATCAGGTTCAATAACATGTGTAGGATCAAATATATACTTTCGTAAGTTTGACACATGAAAAACATTATGGATATTAGAAAGAAAAAGTGGTAACGCTATTTGGTAGGCAAGGGGACTAACTTTATGAATTATTTGATATGGACCAATAAATCTAGGAGTTAGTTTTCGAGATTTCATTGCCCGACCGACCCCAGTCATAGGTGTGACTTTCAAGAATACATGATTGCCTTCTTGAAATTCGAGCGACTTTCTTCTTTTGTCATAGTAACTTTTCTGTCTGCTTTGTGTTGCCTTCATCTTTTCCTGAACTATTTTGATTTTATTCGTGGTTTATTGTACCAACTCTGGTCCTAGCATCAAGTTTTCACCAGTCTCAAACCAACATAGCGGGGTCCTACATTTTCTTTCATATAATGCTTCAAAAGGTGCCATGCCAATGCTAGCATGGAAACTGTTGTTGTAGGTAAACTCCACATATGGTAAGAATTGATTCCAACTTCCTTTATGCTCTAACACACAAGCTCGTAACAAGTCCTCTAGAGATTGGATTGTTCTTTTTGATTGTCCATCCGTCTGAGGATGATATGCTGAACTCAGACACAGTCTTGTTCCCAAAGCCTTGTGCAAGCTCTTCCAGAATTGTGATGTAAAACGAGGGTCCTGATCAGAAATGATACTTGAAGGAATTCCATGCAATCTCATAATCTCCTCGATGTATAATTTTGCCAGCTTCTCCATAGAGTAACGAATATTGATGGGAATAAAGTGAGCAGACTTTGTTAGTCTATCAACTATTACCCATATTGAATCATGTCCTAATGGAGTTTTGGGTAAAGAAGTCACAAAATCCATGGTAATGCTATCCCATTTCCATTCTGGTATTTCTATTGATTGTAGCATTCCAGGGGGTTTTTGATGTTCCACTTTAACCTTCTAGCAAATTAGACATGCAGCCATATACTCTGCCACCACTTTCTTCATTCCAGGCCACCAAAATAACTTCTTCAAATCTTGATACATTTTAGTAGCTCCGGGATGAATGCTCATATAACTTTTGTGTCCTTCTTCCAGAATTACTTTCCTCAACTCCTCTTGATCAGGGATACACACTCGATCCTTATACCTCAATAATTGGTCGTTTTGCACATTGAACTCGACTTCTTTTCCTTGTTTCAAGAGTTCTTTCTTCTCTTGCAGGAATTCATCCTCTCGTTGAGCCTCCAGAACTTGTCTCAGGAATTCACTTGTCACTTGCAACGCTCCTAGTCTGTAGCTGTTAGCATTAACCTTTACTGCTAGGTTAAGATCTCTGAAGTTCTCTATCAATTCCAGCTCTTTAATCATCATCGTGGACGCATGTAAAGACTTTCGACTTAAAGCATCAGCTACTACGTTCGCTTTTCCAGGATGGTATTGTAACTCAAAGTCGTAATCCTTTAAGAACTCCATCCATCTCCTTTGCCTCATGTTTAACTCCTTTTGGTCGAATAAATACTTGAGACTTTTATGATCGCTAAACACATCGAATGTTGCACCGTATAGATAATGCCTCCAAATCTTTAAGGCAAAAACTACAGCGGCTAACTCTAAGTCATGGGTAGGGTAGTTAATCTCATGTTGCCTTAATTGGCGCGACGCATAGGCTACAACCTTCTTGTCTTGCATGAGTACACTTCCTAGTCCTTGTTTAGACGCATCACAGTAAACTTCAAAACTTCGATGTGGATCGGGGAGTACTAACACCGGCGCAGAAGTAAGTCGATCTTTCAGCTCTTGAAAACTATTCTCGCATTGTGTCGTCCACACAAAAGGTTGTCCTTTCCGTGTTAACTTGGTCAGTGGGTATCCTAACTTTGAAAATCCTTCAATGAATCTCCTATAGTATCCAGCCAAGCCCAAGAAACTTTTAATCTCAGTGATTGTGGTTGGTCTCTCCCATTTTAAAACTGCTACCACCTTGGAAGGGTCTACAGCTATTCCTCCTTGACTAATTACATGTCCTAAAAAGTTCACTTCTTCCAACCAGAATTCACATTTTGACAGCTTTGCATACAATTGTTTCTTTTTCAGGATTTCCAACACAACCTTCAAGTGTTCAACATGTTCTTCTCTGTTTTTAGAGTACACTAATATATCATCAATGAACACCACTACAAATTTATCTAGATATGGATGAAAAATCCTATTCATGTAATCCATGAATACGGCTGGTGCATTAGTTACACCAAAAGGCATTACTAGATATTCGTAATGGCCATAGCGTTTTCTAAAAGCAGTTTTTTGTACATCTTCTTTCTTCACCCTTATTTGATGGTATCCAGACCTCAAATCAATTTTGGAGAACACCGTGGCACCACGCAGCTGATCCATCAAGTCATCAATCCTTGGCAGAGGATATCTGTTCTTGATCGTCACCTTGTTTAGTTGTCGATAATCTACACACAACCTCATGCTACCATCCTTCTTCTTAACCAACAACACTGGTGCACCCCAGGGGGATACGCTGGGTCGTATAAACTGCTTTTCTATCATCTCTTCAAGTTGTTTCTTCAACTCTGCTAATTTTAGAGGTGACATTCGGTATGGTGCAATTGAAATAGGTCCAACTCCAGGTACTAGATCAATGGCGAATTCCACATCTCTTTATGGGGGTAAACCAGGGATATCTTCAGGAAAAACGTCAGGAAATTCACACACAACCGGTAGATTTTTTATTTTTGATTCTTGCTCTCATTTCGTTGAAAGCAATAACATGAATCCTTGAGCCCCTCCTTTTAAAGAGGCACTCACTTGGTTGGCGGTTAGAAATCTCAAATCCTCAGGATTCAAATTCACTGGTTCTTTAAACATTATGGTTTTATTATGACAATCTATTAGAACATGATTGTCAGACAACCAATCTAGCCCAATAATAACTTCTAAGCCAGAAAAGGGTAAACAGAAAAGATTAGCCTTAAAGTCCCTACCATCTATGACAATAGGGCATTTCCAACAAGCTTTAGAAGTGACAATGGGATTGTTTCCAGGAGTATGTACAGATAAGTCAAATGGCAGTTCTATCACAGGTAATTTTAGTTTTTCTACACAGTCATTGACAATAAAGGAATGTGATGCACCTGAGTCATACATAACAGTTAAAGGAATCTTATTAATGATACATTTACCTTCCACCATGGAATCAGAATGAGATGCTTCTTCTCCAGTGATTGCAAAAACCTTTCCTTTTGCCTTCGGCCTTCCGACTGCACTATGCGCGCCTCCTTGAGTATTTATACTTGTACTTGCACCTTCAGGGTTTTCCCTCTTCATCTCTGGACAATCCTTGATGTGATGACCTGGTTTGTTACACTTAAAACAAACATAAGTGTTTTTAGGACAATCCCTTTTCAAATGGGGTCCTCCACAGATAAAACATTTAAAATTTGGTGCAGATGTCGGGTAATAGCTTCCAGTTGAAGCTTGGGGTCTGTTAGGAACAGATGCTGCTCCAAATCGGCGAAATGGCGCTTGGTAAGGCTTATTTCTCCTGAAGTCTCTTCTTTGGTGATGGTAAGGTCCTCCACTTCTCATTTCTCCCGCCTTGTGAATGGGCTCATGACTTTTGGTCATTCTATCCTTATGATCCTCTTCAAAGTTCTTGTAGCGATTTACCAATACAGAAAATTCACGGATTTCCTGCATTCGTATAGCTTCCTTATTTTCTGGCCGCAGTCCATTTACAAACTTTGCACACCGATCTCTTTCATTAGTATCACCATTATAATGAGAATGAAAACGAGATAGCTCTTCAAACCTGGATGCGTACTCTCCAACGGTCATATTTCCTTGGGTTAGCGACAGGAATTCGAATTGTCTTTTCTCTTTAACATCAGCTGGAAAGTATTTCTCCAGAAATATATCCTTGAAATAATCCCAAGTGATCTCCACGTCGTTGACTTCGAATTGTCTACGCATGCTATCCCACCAATGTTCGGCATCCTCAGATAAGGTATAAGTAGCGAAGACTACCTTATCAGCTTCATTACATTGCAATGCTCGAAAGATCTTCTCTATCTCTCGAATCCAGATTTGTGCTCCATCAGGGTTATATCCTCCCTTGAAACGAGGTGGAATGCGTTTTTCAAAAAGGTCCAACCTTCTCAAGGCATCATTACCTTGACCTTCACGTACTCCCATTGCATTGATTAAGCGTTCTACAACTCCAGCAAGATCGTTTCCAGCCATTAGTTTCCTGTTTCACAGTAACTGAGATTTGTCACATCAATCACAGTTACTACCAAGTCAGATATTCTATTTTCTATCACCTATACAGAGTTTACAGACAAAGCAAGATAGACCTTTTCCCCAGGCCTATTGGATTACCTGCTCTGATACCACTTTGTAACACCCTCAGTTACACCTTAATAAATTCTATGAAAATTTGTAAAAAAATTTTTTTTTTACCAAAGATATGATTGTTAAAAGGAAACTATCGGAATAAATTAAATACATCATTTCTAAAATACCTTATAAGTATTATTAAAACTTTATAAAGTATTTGTACATTCATCCGAAGAAAATAAACATTAAACATTATAAGAAAGAGAGGAAACTCCATGGCCCAGAAGCAGTTACTTATTAACATTATTTATTCATTGGACCATGGTATTCATACCGAGCTCCCTTTCTAGAACGTGCTATATTTACTGTCGAGATTCTTCGATCCTTCCCTCTGAACCATCAATTTAAAACATGTGAAACAAAAACACGGAGAAAGGAGTGAGAAACAGAATATAATATTCTTGATTAAGACATAAGCAACAAAGGGTTTTCACAAACCAATACATAATAATATCAATCACAATCACATACACAATCAATTATGAATGCATGAATGTTATGCAATATCTTCATCATAACTTACCTATATATGTGGGCCCTTAAATTTTAATTTGCACTGGGCCAACCAGGAGTTTACACTGTTCCATAAGTCCGGATAATAATAATATGAACAGCTCAACTGGCATGGAAACACTTAGAGACTAGTCAGATTGAGAAAGTTTTTATTGTGAAAGTACCCAACACTAGGGAGCTACCACAGGTCCCCTGAAGCACCCTTTCACACCCTCTCATCCCAAGGCTCGTAATTAAGCCTCCTCTAATGTATCCTCGGTTTCAATAATTCGTCCCCAGACAATATCATTTCATTTCACTTTAATGATTCATGATGCATGAACTACTCGCGTATTGTGTTGGTTAAGGCTTTTAGAAACTCAATTATTAAATCCCTTAAAGGTTTACAATATCATTTCAATAAACTGTACATTTTCTCAATTCTCTGAATTTCTGTCCCACAGAAATAAATTTGGTACAGTTTTCGAATCTCACTGAAATTTGAGTTTCTAAGCCTTAAATATCTAAAAACTTTCTCTTATAAAACTTTACATAATCTTTCTCAAATTAAATCTTAACAAAATCAAATTTAGAAATCTCAATTATTTCCAAATATCTTTAGTTATTAAGTTGGAAAATAAAATAATTTTCTTTTGAAAATTTTGTTTTATTAAAAGAGAATAATCTTTAAGTTATTAACCAAAAATACTTAAAATTACAAAATTTTTCTTTATCTTAAGATTTAATTATTTCAATTTATTATTAATTTTCATAAAATATTTTCTTTCTAAAATAAATACTAATTTTTTTATTCTAAATATTGAAAATAAAGTTAATATGAATAATTTCTAAGAAGAGAAGTTTTAAAGTAAAAATGTAAAGAGTAAGGTAAGAAAATTCTTACTGAGTTTTAGCTTTCTGTCATGCTCGCTATATGCTCAAACTCCATATCACAAAATCATCAATCAAAATCAAGCATTATCAATTATAACTAAATATCATCAATCAGTCAATCATAATGAAATCAATTAAATATCATTAATACATATCATAATGCAAAATTTAATGATTATTAATATAGTCAATTTAAGTCCTTTTGGTCAATTCCTCGCATAGGTATATGTAAGTCCATATAATCCAGTCCTTGCATAGGTATTGTTCAGTTCATATGGGTCATAATGGTCCAAGTCCTTGCATAGGTATAGTCCAGTCCATATAGGTCATAATGGTCCAAGTTCTTGCATAGGTATGTTAGAGTTAGTTAAACCGAATATTTAATTTAAAATTTATTAAAAATTTTAAGTTAAAAAGTTAATATTTTAAAATAATATTATTATTAAATTTAAAAGGAGTAGGGGACTCCTCCCATTATTCTTATGTCTTTTCATATTATACTTGATCCGGTCTCAATACCGGTATCCGATCTGCAAGACATATTTCAACGTCTTTGTCAAGACATCAACGTGTAACCGGTGTCATCGGTATACATCCGGACTGTAATTCCGTATCAGGCGTTCTCCCTATACCGGTCGTTCAGGATAACACCATGACACCGGACAACACACACGTCACTGTGCGAAAGACAAGGATCATTGCTACAGGGATCGATCAATAATTCCCTGCACTACGAGCCAAATTCTGCTCACGGGGATGGTCAACTTGTTCCCTAATCCTAGTCTATATTGTCCATGCTCAATATAAAATAGCCACTTGACCCAATCATGCTGGTAAGTGCGCAATAAAATAATGCTAATGGGAGTTAGTGGTTCCCCACTAACGAGTCCTCGTAAAACGAGCCAATCAGGTATATGAGCTCATTTCATTAATAAAGTGAGGGATCTTCAACTGAATTTATGAACGATTACTCTCTGAAATACATTCCTTACTTGGAATATCATCACTGACTTGAGCGTCGGAGAATCTTTGCAGGTGACACCACCATTCGCCCACTTCAACGTGTTAGGTCGGTGTGAAGGATCTCCAGGACGCCCAATCCGCTCTCATCATTCCAGGACAACGGATATTATACCGGATACTCATACATCTGGTCTTCTACATAGTATTTGTATACTATTTGTGATTGACTTGAGTCCGGATCTCTAGACCCCGGTTCAGGACAGATCATTGGCATGCCCGGTGGGACACGATAAAGTTATTCCCATATCCTTTGACAGAGCGAGTAATCCACAATGGAAGGCGAAGCACAAGAAATCGTGGAGAATCAACCTGAAGGCAGAACCAACCCCAACGTCTTCAGGAAGCTCAACTTTGATTCTCATGGGGGCAGCTCAAAAAAGATAGTAACAGTGTCTAATCCTGATCCTCGTGATGAGCTAATTAGTCAACTCCAAAGGGAACTCGCTGAATTACGAAAAGAAAGGAGGCAAAGCGAGGATAAGGAATCATCTCGCACACGAAATACTCTCCACACAACTGATGGTGAAAAATCCACCACTCTCCAATACTCAAATATCCCTACGTTTGAGGGGAGAGAACAGACTCGTGATTCGGAAGATGAAGCTTCCCGAAGGAAGAGAGAGTCAACGACAGCGCCCCTAGTGTCTTACAAGCTAAAGGTTCCTTTTTCAAGGAGACTTATGAGCATCCACATCCCCAAGCACCTTCAAACTACTCAACCACTCTCCATCGGAAAATACAATGGTGAAATTGATCCTACTAAGCACCTTGATGCTTATGTGTTTGAAGCCATGTACTTGGGGGCTGATGAAGATGTGATGTGTCGAATGTTCCCTCAAACGTTATCTGAGGAGGCCCTCAGATAGTTTAAAGGTTTACCTTCTGGATCCATAGATTCTTGGGCTGAAATGGCAGCTACTTTTGAGACTCACTTTGTCATCTCTAGAGATGTGCCCAAGACATCTCATACCTTGGCTCAGATTAAGCAAGGTGAAAACGAAGGCTTAAAAGATTTCCTGAAGAGGTTCTACAAGGAAGCTTCCCTAGTTCCTAACCTCACAGAGTCCATTAAGCTGCATATCGTCATTGAGGCATTGCAGCCAGGATCAGCTTTTGCTCTCTCATTAGCGAAGATCCCTCCAGTAACTTTTGAGGAGTTCAGGAAAAAAGCCTCAAAGTATGTGAGTATAGAGATGCACTTGGAAGCCATAGCTGCAAGGAAAAAACCATCAACACCACCTTCCCAAACCCAGAAGGGTAAGGAGAAAACGAGGTCAGAACGCATTGAGAGGCCATTCACCAATCCTAAAGTTAATAACCATTCTCTCCGACCTCGAGAAAGGCATGTTAATTCCTTCAGCCATTATGCACAACTATCTGCCAAGCCATCTCAGATTTTGAGAGAGGTCGGATGGCCAGCTTTCAGCATATATGGCATCAGAAAACCAGCCCCTATGAAAAGACCAGGAAATCCCCGTAAGTACTGTGATTTTCATGAACAGAACGGTCATTCCACTGATGAATGCCAAGCTCTAAAGAACGCAGTTGAAACGCTAATTAGAGAAGGCAAGTTAAAGCAATACCTGTTCAAAGAGAAATCCTTTGACAGAGTAGAGCGGAATGAGAAAAGAGAAAGGGATCCAGACGACGGGGATGACAATAACCGTAATCCGGTCAGAAAATTCTCTGCTTCGGAGAAACAAAAGGCTGTGATGACTGATGAAATAGCACACAAAGATAGCATGCCTCAGCAACAGCGTCAAGGTCGGCGTGAAGTCATTGACATGATTGCTGGAGGATTCGCTGGAGGAGGAGCTTCAATTACAGCTTGTAAGAATCATCATAGAATGATTCTATCTGTGTAAGGGAAAGTCAAAGACAATCGCCCTTACAGAGGTGGGATTGAAGCTCCAACAATCTCTTTCTCCGACGAGGATTTTGGCCCAACCATTCCTGGTGGTGACGATGCTGTGGTCATCACTGCAGTGATAGCCAACAAGGACGTCCGAAGAATCCTTGTTGACCAGGGAAGTTCCTGCGATGTTATTTTTTACAATTGCTTTGAAAGAATGGGTTTTAAAGACTCAGACTTACAGCCTTATACGCAGGAACTAACAGCTTTCAATGGAGCAAAGCAATCGACTAAAGGGTATCTTGATACCCTTATTTCGTTTGAAGGCGAACCAGAGGCCAGAACGGTTAAATCCCGAGTACTGGTAATTGATGTCAAATCACCATTTAATGGCATCATAGGCCGCCCCACACTAAATGCAATGGAGGCAGTTGTATCAACCCCACATCTCCTTATCAAGTTCATTGACAAGGATAATGCTGTTTCATCTATCCGGGGTGATCAAGAGATGGCTAGGTACTGCTACAACCTAAGCCTCAACATGACAAAGCTGGACGCCTCCAATAAAAAGAGGAAACTCAATGATGCTGGAGCAGCCGCTGGATCTGTAAGCCTTGTCGACCTGGACCCTAGGGCGGATTTGAACATTGATCCGTCCAACCCATTAAAGCCCACACCGGATGGAAGTTCCAGGGACATCGTCCTGGGAGATTCTCTAGAAAAGATCACCCATATTAATGACAAGCTAGATACAGAAATGGAACAACGACTACTGACGCTCCTGCAAGAATTTAAAGACCTCTTTGCATGGACTGCAGCCGATATGCCTGGCATAGACCCTGCTTTCTGCTGTTATAAATTATCCGTCTATCCAGAAACGAGATCGGTTGCCCAAAAGAAAAGGAGATTGGGCCCAGAGAAACAGAAGGCAGCTTGCCAACAAACTGAGGAATTGCTGAAGGCCGGATTTATCAAAGAAATCCGTTATTCCTCTTGGCTCTCGAATGTGGTGATGGTCCGTAAGTCCAATGGTAAATGGAGAATGTGCATTGACTATGTGGACCTCAACCGTTGCTGCCCAAAGGATCCTTATCCTCTTCCTAATATAGATCGGATGGTAGATGATTCCTCTGGTTATCAATACCTGAGTTTCATGGATGCTTATTTAGGTTACAACCAGATTCCGATGTGCGAAGAGGATCAAGAAAAGACAGCTTTCATAAATGATCGCGGTGTCTTTTGCTATACAGTTATGCCCTTCGGCCTGAAAAATGCTGGGGCCACTTACCAACGCATGATCAACAAGGTTTTTGAGGGTATGCATACCAAGCTTGTTGAAGTGTACATCGATGATATAATAGCCAAGACACCGGTTGGAGGCGATCATATTGAAGACCTACGCCAAGTATTTACCCGCTTGAGAGAATTTAACATGAGGCTAAACCTAATGAAATGCACTTTCGCTGTCCCTGCTGGGAAGTTCTTGGGTTTCATGTTAACTCAACGTGGTATTGAAGCCAATCCAGGGAAGTGCCAAACGATTCTAGACATGCAGAGTCCAAAGAATCTCAGAGAAGTCTAATCCCTGAATGGAAAAGTAGCAGCTTTGGCACGGTTCATGCCTAAAATGGCTCACAGATCACTCCCTCTATACAAAATACTGAAAAAGTCCAAGAAGTTCGAGTGGGGACAGGAACAAGAGAAAGCATTCCAAGAGCTTAAGGAGGTGTTGTCCAAACCTCCCATTCTCACAAAGCCTGACCCCGAGGATACACTCATCCTATACTTGGCTATTTCAGATGAAGCTTTGGGCGTTGCCTTGATAAAAGAAACTCCCGATGGACAGAGACCGGTCTATTTCACTAGCAAAACATTACAAGGTGCTGAGATCCGGTATCAAAAAATCGAAAAGGCCGCCCTCGCTGTTGTTTGGGCCTCTCGACGACTACGTCCGTACTTTCACGCCCATCCAATTATAATGAGAACGGATTTACCACTCCGCTCTATTTTATTCAAGCCCGATCTCACTGGGAGGATGATCAAATGGTCTATTGAACTCTCTGAGTTTGATATAGCCTATGAACCCTGAAGCGCTATTAAAGCTCAGGTCCTGACTGATTTTATTATGGAAATGACAGGGACTGATCCAGATTCCCCTCGTGTCCATTGGACCATTTACGTTGATGGTTCATCGAACCAAAGAGGCTCTGGAGCAGGTGTAGTTCTAGAAAGTGATGACGGAGTACACCTGGAAATCTCCCTTCGCTTTAATTTCAAAACATCCAACAACCAAGCTGAGTACGAAGCTTGTTTGGTCGGACTGAGAGCTGCAATTGACATCGGAGCTTCTGAGGCGACGCTCTGCAGCGATTCACAACTGGTGATTTCACAAATCTTAGGAGATTATCAGGCTCGCGAACCTCAACTCCAATTATACTTGAACTGTGTCAAGGAGTTGAGAGAGAAATTCTCGAAAATGGAATTCAAGCATGTTCCACGCGAAGAGAATACTAGAGTGGATATACTCTCCAGATTAGCAAGCACCAAACGACCAGGTAGCACCACTACGCTGGTTCAAAGCACACTAACGTTGCCCAGCATTCCTCTTTTCCCTTCTCTAAATGCCATAATGACAAATTCCCTTTATGGAGACACATGGATGGCCCCCTACATCCGTTATTTGGCTGATGGACAGCTACCTACAGATGAGAAGGAAAAGACAAGGATAAAGAGGGAATTACCATACTTCACTATGATCGATGGTAATCTTTACAGAAGGGCACTCTCCGTGCCCTATTTGATTTGTCTCAAAGAGAATGAGGTGCAAGACGTAATGAAAGAAGTGCATGAAGGACAATGTAGACACCACGCCGGAGGAAGAAGCTTAATGCGAAAAATCCTCAGGGCCGGATACTGGTGGCCCACGATGAAGCAAGACTCCATTGACTTCGTCAAAAAATGCGACGCTTGCCAAAAATTCTCTAATCTTCACCACACACCGGTGGAAGAACTCTTCACATCCGCTGTTCCATGGCCCTTCTACCAATGGGGATTGGATATTTTGGGCCCCTTTCCAACTGCTCCTGGGGGCATCAAATATCTCATTGTAGGGGTCGACTATTTCACTAAGTGGATTGAAGCAGAGCCGGTGGTACATATTACTTCAGCCCGAACTCGTCGTTTCATGTATGAAAACATTATAACACGATTCGGGGTCCCAGCATGGGTTATCACAGATAATGGCACCCAATTCACGGATAGAAAATTCACAGATTTACTCGAAGGGTTAGGAATAACCCAAATATTCTCATCCGTCGAACATCCCCAAACCAACGGCCAAGCTGAAGTGGCCAACAGGGAGGTGCTGAAAGGACTAAAGAAACGCCTTGGTGAAGCCAAGGGTGGATGGACGGACCAGTTGTGTCACGTCTTATGGGCATATCGGACAACGCCCCATTCTTCCACCAATGAATCCCCATACCGCCTGACATATGGGGTAGAGGCAATGATACCCGTGGAATTACAAATTGCTTCCACTAGGGTCAAATACTTCTCTGAAGAAAACAATAACGCTAACTTGGCATCAGAAATGGATGTCATACAAGAACTCAGAGAGGATGCATTCATCAGAGATCAGGCTATCAAAGCCAAAGTTGCTCTCCGATACAACAAACGAGTCCAATCAAGGACTTTCAACATCGGAGATTTGGTTTTGAGGAAAGCAAGTGTAGGGAATAAATTTGCTCATCAAGGCAAATTAGCCCCAAACTGGGAAGGCCTATACAGGGTATCCGAGGTTGCTGGCAAAGGCTCTTACCGCCTTGAGAACCTTGATGGCACTCCAATCCGAAATAAGTGGAACACCCAAAACTTGCGCATCTATTATAGCTAGCTGCTGGAACGATACATACTCTCCTATCCTCATTTTAAACTGAATACTGGAGAAATTATTTTCCCAGCTACGCTTTCATTGTAATTCTTATTTTTGATTTAATAAGAACCTCTCACAACAATTTAACTCTTTCGAGTTTTTCTTATGCTGTGATTTTCAGTTTATCCGGCGTACAGAAGCATATTCAGGCTGGATGATCTCAACTACCTGTTTTGTAGTTGACGATGTAACTCCTCGAATATGTGCAGCGTACAAGAGCATACTCAGGACGGATGATCTCAATTACCCATTCTGTAATTGACGATGTAACTCCTCGAGTATGTGTAAGAAACTGAAGGCCCGGATCGTAGGATTAAACCGAACTCTGGGTACGGTTAGTAAGTTTGGCTGAACATCGGTGAAGACCTGGGCTGTAGGATTAAACCGAACCTCAGGAAATGGGTTGTAGGATTGAACCGAACCTCATTCTAAGAACGGTAAAAGGGTAGAACCCAACACCGTATTGAAGGCTTGGGCGCAGTAAGCTGGTTCTTCTTCAAGACCACGCTGAACCCCAAGTAACGGGCGCAGTAGGTTCAGGATTAGCCCTGATCTGAACCCCGTGTTAAAGGCTCGGATTGTAGGATTAAACCGAACTCTGAGTACGACTAGTAGGATTGACCGAACGTCGGTGAAGAATCGTCATTGGGTAAAACCAAAGACCGATTGAAGAACGGTTAGTAGGATTTAACCGAACGCCAAATATGACATGGATTGTAGGATCAAACCGAACTCCAAACACAACAAGTAAGTTATACTGAACTCCAAATCAATACTCTCTTTTGAAGTTCCTTATTTGGGAGTTTTATAGCTTTAAATTCTGAATCATCAATTCTTCAGTCGGAAATGCTCAATTGAAACCTGACTCATAAACTCCGACCCAAAAATAATTCATTCGGGTACGCCACAATCTTAGGCACATTCACCCGAAACCTTTCAGTCGGAAATATTTATATTCGCAATCATCAAATAGAGGAATTTCTACTCGAAATCCTCACTCTTAAAAACTCTCACGTGAAAGCATCACTCAGAGTTTGCTCAAAGTACTGATCACCCAATAATACTAGGGGACAGTATCAACAATTTAACGAATATCTTGAGGAATGAACTCTTAGTGAAACGTTTTCACAATTATTTCCCCTCAGGATTAGCATTACAAGTCGTTCCCATGACAATAACATGTTCACTCACAACGGCGGTCCCTATTATGATATTTACGACCAAAAGGCCTGACTTTTAAGAAGCAAGACATCTTTTACCAGGCTTTTATACCAAATTATTCATACTTGACAAAAGGAACTCTATCTTTTTTGTCAAACCAAGTCTTTGGCTATCAAAATGCCTATGCATGAAAACGATAGTTATACGTCTCTATCCGTTCTTCATCTTGCATGTAAAAATCCGGAACGAAGGTTCTACGTTCATACCCGATCTTCACTACTTAAGTCCGGAATGATTCAATACACATGCAATCCCTCTATTAAAGCTGTTTTCTACTAAACAAGTATATAAAGGCAAATAGCTCTTTTATTGATCAAATGGAAATTACATGAAGAAATTCGTTTAGTAATCCGGAGCTGATCCCGGAACACAGCGAATTTGAATCAATAAAAAAAAAGAAAATACAGGGAAGGCATTAGTTCTTTTGACTTGTATCTCCTTCCTTCCCTTTGCCTTTATCTCCGGTCTTGCCTTCGTTAACGCTAGAGCTTGTTCCTGTACTTCTGAGCTTCAGGAGAGAAGGTCTCATTGATTGGCCTTCAGGTAAAGGAGCAAACTTGTATGACATGTCAGGCGGACTCTCATGACGGTTTTCAACAATGGCCACCAGTTTCCCTTAGTGAAACTCATAGAACGGATCAATACCATTCAAATTAAATGTCACCTCGGGATTCCGGTATTGAACTTGACGAACTACCAACCCGAAAGATTCCTTGACTGCTTGATCACACATATCTACAGCTTCAGCCAATTCTGCTTTCAGGGTTTTGACTTTGTCAGTCGAATCCGCCAACTTTAAGAGCAGCTCCTTCTCCTTACGCGACCAATCTTCTGCTCCTTGAGAGTAGACAATCTTGGCTTCCTTAAGCTCCTCTCCCAGCTTTGAAGAGCGTTCTTTCTCCGTACAAAGACCGGCTTGAAGGTCGGAATTAATTTTCTTCTAGTCAAGTACTTGGACCTCCAGCTCCTTGGTAAGATACTTCAGTCTGGCAATTTCTTCATCCTTCTTATATCCTTCCTCTTTGGAAGCCTCTAATCTACTTTCTAAACGGAGGATGTTTGCCTTATCCTTAGCAGCAGCAATGCTAAGGTCGTTAACCTTGCCAACCAATGAACTGAGCCTTTCATTATCTTCTGAAAGCTTGCGAATCGTCTTCAGAAGACCGGATAACTCTGCCAAGTGCTTCTATCCGGCATCACAAGCTTTGATTACTTCTCCGCTCTTCAATGAAGGCTTCAGCTTGTACGGAGATTCAGGAACGCTCTCAGGAACAGAACCCTCATATACAAGGTATTGAGCAAGACCGGAATTACCTTCAGGAGGGCAGGGAGCTTTAGGTGCAAAGTAAGTTGTTATTGGTTTTGCACCAAAAGTAATCACGTTGTCAGGGGCATCCGGAGTGTGCCCTTCCACCTTTTTTCCTTTAGAAGGCTCCGGATCAGCAGCCCCTTTCAAAGTTTTTGGTTTCTTGGGAGAAGGTTGAGAGTCTGAGGTCTTGGAGGAATCACGCTTTGTCCTTTTCTTTCTCTCTCCGACCTTCACAACCGCAGCCTCAGAGGCCGGCTTCTCAGATCCGCCCTCTAGCAAAGGGATATCGTCACCAGCAGACAAAGTCAAGATTATAGTCTCAGCAGTGGCCTTTTGAGAGTTCCGTTTCGCCTGAATGTCGTTCTCAGCCGCAACAAAATTCTCTCCTGCTTTGAGTCCTTTCAGCTTATTCATCTCTGGTGACTTGGTCTGGATTTCAACTGCAAAACCAAATAACACAATTAGAGATCGAAGATTTCGAAGCATGATATATAAAAGCGTGAAAAATGACAGGAAAATTACATAAATATTCCTCGCGGGTAGACTTCGATCCTAGTAAACGCCTACAGGAGAAAAATTGGTGCGAGGCGGTGTAGGATTGAAGAGAGGAAAGAACAGAAACCGAAGATGCGCTCAATTCATCTTCCTCAGTGTAGTACGCCTGGGAGGTTAATAAGAAATGCTCATGCGTCCAGGCCACTGGGAATTTCGGAATCCCGTCTTCGGTTAACCAAAAAACTGGTTCGTCAGGGTGGACGCTGATCTTCATAAAGTAAGCTTTGAATGAATGACCATCAACTTTGGCGGAGTCAGTGTACGCCTCAAAGTTGATAATCTTGGAAAGAGTCCGGAGGGATATCAAGCTCACTCCCCCCTTCTCCTTGTTCGCACGGCGGACCACTTGGGAGAAGTAGAAGAGCATAGCCACCGTTGGTTTAAAGTTGAAGTGCTCCCCAAGTACTTCAAGAGAGCGGACCAACCCCCATCCGTTGGGGTGAAGCTGCGAAGGGGCGCAGTCCAAGAATCTCAGAACCCCCATCTGAAACTTTGTGAGGGGAAAGCGCACGCCTAGATTCAGAAACAGAAAGTCATACATATATATGGACCTTTCGTCCGGTGTATGACATATCCGATCTGATGGAAGCGGAGCTAACACCAAAAAGCACCGTTTGTATTTATCCTTCTTGAAAACCGTAAAACGCGGTTCCAGCTCCGCTTCGTCCTCCCGAGCCCGGACGGATGGTGTTTCACGGAATTCCTCAGCCACCCAGCTGAATGGGCGTTTCTGTTGGAATTTCACCCAATCGATCCGGTGTGCGACTACATTGCACAGTCCGGAAGCTGTCTTCATTATATACTGCTGAGAGGGTGCTTCCCCACCGGATGTTCTTCCCCCAGTGGTCTTCTTCACCGCCATTGTAAAAGCTTTCACGCTGCGGTAAAAATCCACATCGTCAGAGAGATACAAATCAGCACTCTCAGCACTCTCACTAGAGGAGGATTCTGAAGAGGGTATTATCACCCTTCGCCTTTGATATGGCGACGCCTCCCTCTCTGGGTATTGTGGCTTCGATTGGAAGATCACTGGGATCCTCCCACCACGAACTGTAGGGTTTCGAGTTAAATCCCTTCCTCCTATTCCTCTAGGGCTAACACCACTGAAGCTAAAACCTTTCCTAGACATTTACAGATACTGAAACAAGACACAAAAAATGGAAGGCGAATGGTTACCTAAGGATAAAGGAGGATAGTGAATTAAAATTCACAGAGGCAAACACGAAAATCTTCTCGAAACTTTTGCAGAGGTTCGTCGAGGGAGCAAGAAGAAGTGATTACTAGAATTGCCAAATATGCCTTTTTCAGGGCATGAAAACTCTCAAATACCGATTCAAGCAACCTGTCGTTTACTTTCAAACGACTCTCTATTTTAATGAATCAAAATCGTCGTTTTTAACCCAAAGGCGCGAAAATGCCATCGTTTCGTCACAAAGCCTTCTAAATGGGCCTATTAAATCCAAATCCTAGGCCCACCAAGTTCATGTGTGACGGTTATTAAGACATGCGCATTTAACGCAATAATGGCTCGCCCACGTGAGTAAAGGCATTAAATGTCCAATCATGAGAAACGTGGCCACCATTACCCGAATACCAAGGGTTGCAAAATTCGATAAACTTTTGAGATTCTCATTGCTTTAATCCGCCCTCAAGCATTTCATCACAACGGAACCTTGTTCCCAGAGCGGATATTTACACACCAGTACAATTCCGAAATCCAGACGTACTACGATCGATATAGCTCCTATGAGCAAATCTACTAATTCCTCACATCAGCTAGGGGGCTAGTAGAGTACTACTGATATCTGATTTCAGATACGAAAATTGAGCACTCAATCCATACGATTGAGAAGCATCCACCTCAATCTGTACTCCTACGATTGGAAAAATGTCTCCAGGACGGATGATCTCAATCACCTATTCTGTGATTCGATGATGTAACTCCTGGTACGAACAATTCCAATCATCACTCCAGGATGGATGATCTCAATCACCTATTCTGTGATTCGATGATGTAACTCCTGGTACGAACAATTCCCATCATTATTCTTATGATGGAAGCTTTTGAAAATTGAGAAGCATTCACACAATCCGTACTCCTACGATTGAAAAAATGTCTCCAGGACGGATAATCTCAATCACTCATTATGTGATCTGACGATGTAACTCCTGACGTTGTGTACTTGTCCAGGACGGATGATCTCAATCACCTATTCTGTGATCTGACGATGTAACTCCTGGCGCCGTACACATCCCAAGGACGGATGATCTCAATCACCTATTATGTGATCTGACGATATAACTCCTGGTGCCGTACACATCCCCAAGACGGACGATCTCAATCACCTATAAAGTGATTCGATGATGTAACTCCTGATACAAACAATCCCCATCATCATTTTTATGATGGAAGATTTTGAAAGTTAATCCGCACTTTTGCTCTCAAGTGGTATTTTCCCAGGACGGATACTCTTTATCACCTATTCTGTGGTACAATGACGTAACTCCTGGCATAGACAAACTTCCATCATCATCCTTATGATGGAAGGCTCAAACACCACTTTCTTACACCTTCGCAGTTCCCCGAACTTGGAACAATATTCTTACAATGGACGACATTGTTTTCTCCAGTGAGAATAACATGAATAAAGAACAGTCATCCGTCCTGTTACACTATTTTACTAAACAATGGATCGACTCCTCTTTTCCCCAAAAGAATTAAGGATCATGCCCTAAAAGACAGGCACCTTCTTCTTAACACGCACTTGGGGACATGTATATATTTATCCGTTCTAAATTCATTTGTTGTTTAATCTTCCGAGGCAATGATTTCAATTCGACCTCAAGGTTAATCATACAGAACGGATTAACAACGACTTAAATATACATGAAATGTTGAAGATAAATTTCTTAAATGAATTTTATTCATAAAGGACGAAATTACACAATTGTTCAAAACCGGAGTTGATCCCGGTACACAACTTTACATATAAATGAAAACAAGACTACGGGGGAGGAACCTGCTCTTCAGCTTTCTGTGCCTCCTCAGCACCAGGCTCTTGTGTCCCTTCCTTTGGGACTTCCTCAGGAATATCCCCTCCGGGAGCCTCAGTTCCTTCCGCAGATGAAGGAACCTCAGACGTAGGAAAGATGAAATCCGGTCCCATACTTTGACCCTCAGGAAGAGGAGGCAAACCGTATAAGGACGTCGGAGGATCTTCATGACGACCATCAACCACTGCGACTAACTTTCCTCCATGGAATTCATAGAACGAATCCATTCCATAAAGGCTAAGTTTCGCAGTGGGGTTGCGGTAGAAAACTTGACGTATAGCTAGGCCGAAGGATTCTTCAACAGCCTGGTTGCATATATCAACAGCTTCTTGCTTCTCAGCTTTCGCTATAGCCAATTCTTCCCGCAACTTCGACAGCTCCCCACTTGATCCTTCAGACTCCGCTCTCCTAGCCTTCAGTCCTTCGATCTCTAGAAGGAGCTTCTTCTCCCTTTGGGACCACTCCTCAGCAGCAGCTTTGCTTTTATCCTCGAGGTCAACCTGCTTAGCCTGGCTGTTGCGGAGTTCTTCCTTTGCTTTGTTGAGAACTTCCTCCTTCTCTGCCAGCTTGCCTTCCAAGTCTTTGAAGTCACCTTTAAGCTTAAGATTCTCTCTGTTCATGATGTCTCCAAACTCCTTAGACTTGGCAAGACGGTCTTCCATTAATTTGATTGTGGCTTTGTCTTTCCCTGATGAGAGGTTGAGCTGTTCTAATTTATCACTCAGCTCATCAACCTTATCGAAATTGTCAGCCAACTCGCTGAATGAATAAAGCATTCCAGCAAGTTCTGCTAACTGCCACCTTCCGGCCTCACACGCTTCCTTAATTTCTTTAGTACTAAGCGTGGGCTGGAGCTCGTACATCGGCCGTGGAAGAGCTGCTGGAGTTGATCCCCGATATGAGAGGAAGGGGGTAAGAAACGAGGTGGTTGGGTAGGAGATCGGATTTGACCCAGAAACCCCAGCAACGATTCCCTTATGCTGTCCGGAGGAAACACCAGCTGTTTCCGAGGTTTCTACAGGTTTATCTTCTGAAGTTCTACGCTTCTTGGATGGACCCCCGAATGAATCATTTTTTATTTTTCTCCTCCTCTCAGCTACTGGGGGCTGACCCGTAGCTGCGCCGACATCGGATGAACCACCCTCAACCAGCGGAATGTCCCCTTCAGCGTCCGAAGTCAGGATGATCAACTCAGGACGATCCTTTGTGGAGGGCTTAGGCTTAATTTCATTTTCGCGGGCAACGGATTTACCCGCCGCCTTAAATCCCTTCAACTTATTCATTTCCGGAGTTTCTTGTTCTATTTCACCTGCATGAACAAGCACAAGAGATTAGCAACTACGAAATATTCGATATATTTGACAAAGGAGAAAAAGTGAAATAAAATGAGTATTACATAGATATTCATCCCGGACTCCGCTTGAACTACTTAAAAGACGCCTACACGAAAATACGTTACGACGTGTAGTATGTGCTTCAAGTGCGAACAACACTTTTGACGACTCGGGAGACAGCTCGGATTGATCAGCGTAATATACGTGGGAGCTCAAGAGAAAATGCTTATGGGTCCAACTCAAAGGAAATTTGTTAACACCCTCTTCATCCTTCCAAAAGACCGGTTTACTCTTCTTAATAGATATCCGGGTGAAATAGGATTTAAACGATTTTCCATCAACCTTGGCCGAATCGGTGTAAGACTCAAAGTTTACAAAAGAACAGAGAGTCCGGAGCGTCACCAGGCCAACACCGCCTTGCTTATTCGCCCTCCGAACTACCTGAGTGTAGTAGAATAACATCGCTACAGTAGGCGTGAAGTTGAAATATTCACCTAAAACTTCCAAAGCACGGATGAGGCCCCATCCATTGGGATGAAGTTGAGAGGGTGCACAATTTAAAAACCTCAGCACACCCATCTGAAGTTCGGTTAAAGGGAAACGGACTCCCAGGTAATGAAAGATAAAATCGTACATATATACAGAACGGTCATTTGGGACGACGTGGCATATCCGTTTTGTTGGGAGTGGTGCGTATACCCTATACCACCTTTTCGTTTCTTCTTCCGCATGGAGTGTGAACCTTGGTTGAATCCGGGGTCCTTCCTCATCTGCGTGACGAGAGGCCAAGTCCTTAAATTCACTAGACACCCAGCAGAAAGGCCATTTAGCCTGAAGTTCTTCCCAGTTCAACCTTGAAACAGCAACGCTATAAAGACCTTCTGTTGTCTTCACAATGGCATTATCTCCGGAAGTTCCTTCTCCAGTAGCCATTTGAATCGTCTAGACCGAATTCTTTAATCTACGATAAGAAATTATGTCGTCAGAAAGTTGATAATCATTACTCACTTCATCTTTTACAAAGCGACTACAATCAGAGGACGACTCTGAGAAGGGAAAAGTCACTTTCCATAGTGAGTAAGATCCCCTTTCTGAGCGACATGACTCAGCCCTAGGAAGAATCACAAGGATTCTTCCCCATGACTATTAGGGTTGCGAGAAATTATTCTCCCCCTAAATGAACCACATTCTCTTCAAGCAGGAATAACAGACCCAAAATAAGACGAGATTTACAGGGGAAGAAAATAATTACCTCAGGTAATGATGATGAAGATGAAGAATGAAAAAAGTCTCGTAGAGTAAGCGACGAACTTCCTTGCGAAATTTTTGTAGAATGTTGTTAAGAAATCAGAAACGAGTGGAACCCAGAATCCACTAAGTGTTTCTTTTATAAGAAACGAAAAGGTTCGGTTTCACACTCTTGAAGTTGTGTCGTTCTCGACTAAACGCATTGGTTCATAAGTGAAACGACACAACCGTTCCAAATTCATGGGCGCCAAAACAATAGCAATTCGACGAAGGGCCTATCCACTAGGCCCAAAAGTTTCGAAGACTTTAGGCCCATTAAGCCCTAAACGACGGTTATTGAGATTTCCATCTCAGACGCAATAATTGCTTGCCCACGTGATTAAAAGCATTTAATGTCTAATCATGCAACGCAATTCACGCTTTACAGCCGTTACACGAACTTCAAGAGCTTTCAATTCCAATAAACTCTTGAAATTCTCATACAACGAATCTTTGTCTAAAATCCGTTGTGACAACATCAACACACCGGATCTTTTAATCTGAGAACGGTTCTTTGCAAAATGATAATAAATGCTAAGGAACTGTTATACGCGTAAGCTTACCGATATTCAGACCTCTCGCAGGTTGAGTAGCTTATGTGAACAACCACTCAGTCCCTCACACAAGCTAGGGGACATATGATCCGGTCTCAATACTGGTATCTGATCTGCAAGACATATTTCAACGTCTTTGTCAAGACATCAACGTGTAACCGGTGTCATCGGTATACATCCGGACTGTAATTCCGTATCAGGCGTTCTCCCTATACCGGTCGTTCAGGATAACACCATGACACCGGACAACACACACGTCACTGTGCGAAAGACAAGGATCATTGCTACAGGGATCGATCAATAATTCCCTGCACTACGAGCCAAATTCTGCTCACGGGGATGGTCAACTTGTTCCCTAATCCTAGTCTATATTCTCCATGCTCAATATAAAATAGCCACTTGACCCAATCATGCTGGTAAGTGCGCAATAAAATAATGCTAATGGGAGTTAGTGGTTCCCCACTAACGAGTCTTCGTAAAACGAGCCAATCAGGTATATGAGCTCATTTCATTAATGAAGTGAGGGATCTTCAACTGAATTTATGAACGATTACTCTCTGAAATACATTCCTTACTTGGAATATCATCACTGACTTGAGCGTCGGAGAATCTTTGCAGGTGACACCACCATTCGCCCACTTCAACGCGTTAGGTCGGTGTGAAGGATCTCCAGGACGCCCAATCCGCTCTCCTCATTCAAGGACAACGGATATTATACCGGATACTCATACATCCGGTCTTCTGCACAGTATTTGCATACTATTTGTGATTGACTTGAGTCCGGATCTCTAGACCCCGGTTCAGGACAGATCAATACTCTTATCTCTCTCCCCCTTACCTTGAGTTGTTACCAAAAGAGAGTTTGCTTTGCGCCTCCGACTTCTAGAAATATTAATACTAATCTTATTTCAGTATAGGTATAAGACGAAGATTAAGATTAGTACTTAAAACAGAAATGGTAAATTTTGAATAGTGAATAGTGAATAGTGAATAGTGAATAGTAAATCATGAATAGTAACAGTAAATAGTAAAACATAAATAGTAACGGTAAATAGTAAATCGTGAATAGTAATGGTAAATAGTAAATCGTGAATAGTAACGGTAAATAGTAACAGTAAATAGTAATTTACTATTGAAATAGTGTTTACTATGCAGAATAGTAACTTAAAATAATATTATTTCCAGTATAATAACAGATTTCTAAAAACGATATGAAAATAACCCAAAAAATATAAAAGAGAAGTATTTTTACCTTAGGATTTTGGCAGAACCTTCTCTCCAAAAACTTTTCTTCTCTCTCTCACTTCTACCACTATCTCACTAGCACTACTATGTTAAGAAAACTTAATCTGAAATTGTGAATTCTAAAGAAGAAATCCTTCGGTATTTATAGGAAAAAAATTTACTATGCATTCCATTATTTTAATATAAAAGTACTATGCATTTTTGAATTTTTTATTCCAGGTTACTGTGCACCTTTTGAAAATTTCGTACATGCACAGTGTTTTGCATAGTAACTGTCGGCAGAATTATTAAGCCAAATAGTAACCTTTCACTCGGTATATTTTAAATATTCAAAATGAGTCCTTTTTGAAATTTAACGATATTATATCAATCCTTACTAATTTTATAACATGTAATATAAAGTTGAAATTTTAAAAATCTAAAATTTTCTGTTAATAAAAATTTATTAATACGTTTCCAATTTTTTTAACGATTGGAAAAAATCAAGATTTTTCTCAAACCGATAATTTTTAGATAAGTCTAGTTGAAACGGATTTTAGAAAATTTTCTTATAATTTACATTCACTTTCTTATAAATATTTTTAATTTAAGTCACTTATATGAATTTAAAATTATTTAAAAAATATTATTTTATTAAAAACATTCCAAAATTCCAAAAAAATCCAAAAAATCATAAATAATACGTAGATTAAAAAGTTCTAAAGAACTATAATTTAATTACTTTAAAATTTTAATATAAAAATAAAAATAGGGGTGTTACATCGGCAGTGGCATTTTGGTTATTAGATGAAAGGTTAAGGGTATTTTTGTCATTCTCAAAAAAGAAAAAATATAAAAATTCTAAAAAATTATAAATTATATCACAATCAAAAAGTTCTAAAGAACTATAATCAAATTCCTTTGAAATTTTATTTTAAATAAGAAATAATGAAATTAGGTGTGTTACAAAATGCAGGTGGTTTCGCCTGTTGGAATAAAGAAACACTGGTCGGTGTCAAATCAGAACCCATTTCGCCTGTTGGAATGGAGAAATGTCAGTCCCGTCAATCAGAAATTCCGTATGTTGAGAATGAGAAATGTCAGTCCATGTCTTCCTCCCACTTTGTGAAATTGATCGTATATAACTCATTCACCCACCAAAATTGGAGACAAGTTATTCATGCTTCCTCTGAAATTGGAGAGTTATTTGTGTTTCCTTTTTTTGTCTATTGTAAGTGCAGTTTTTGCTACAATTGAAAGGTATGTATGTGTAAAAGTCATTTTCTTTACTTCACTTCTTAGTTTCAATTTTTAATTTTTTTGTGTTAGAGTTGTTTATAAAAATTTACATGTTTTAAATATGATAGTTATTATATCTAATGATAAGTTTTAAATTGTATTTTTAGTCTTGTATTATTAAATATAATAACTATCACATTTAAAACTTATATAAATACAATTTTTAGCCTTGTACTATTAAATATAATTTAGTCTTGTATTATATCTAATGATAAGTTTTAATAATACAAAACTAAAAATACAATTTAAAACTTATCATTAGATATAATAACTATCACATTTAAAACTTATGTAAATTTTTATAAACAACTCTAACACAAAAAAATTAAAAATTGAAACTAAGAAGTGAAGTAAAGAAAATGACTTTTACACATACATACCTTTCAATTGTAGCAAAAACTGCACTTACAATAGACAGAAAGAGGAAACACAAATAACTCTCCAATTTCAGAGGAAGCATGAATAACTTGTCTCCAATTTTGATGGGTGAATGAGTTATATACGACCAATTTCACAGAGTGGGAGGAAGACATGGACTAACATTTGTAACATCCCAGAAATTTATAGAAAATTTTGAGAAGTGGAGAATATTAATAATTGTTTTTAGGAATTTATTTGATACTTTTATGAATTATGAGTTAATTATAAAAGGTGTGATTAGAAGAAGAGAGGTTTAATTTAAATCTTTAAAGAAATTGTAAAAGAAATGGAAAAATGACCGGCTGAGCAGGTAACCGATTGGAAGTGACCGGTTGGGCAGGTGACCGGTTGCCATGAGTTAAATAAAGGTTTCTCTCTCTCAATCATTCACTTTCTGCGAGAACCTTCTTCTTCTTCTTCACCTGTTCCTTTTCTCCTTCTCCTTCCTCCATCGTCGAAGAGCTGCAAGCCTTGAAGGAAGGTCCTTTTTTTATCAAACCTTGAAATAGTTGCATAGCCAAGACAGGTGAGTTCTTTGGACCGTTAAGTTTTTTATCTTGCCCCTTTTGTTTCTTTTCTGGATGAATAGCCATGTGAGGAGGAGTACTGTTCCGATCTCCACTCCTCTTGGCTGAGAGCCTGAAAATGGCCCTTGATCGTCTGGATGGTGGTGTGATGGTAACGTATTTCACGTTCCAGAACCGTTGGTGGAGGAACAAACACTGATGGAGCGATTAAGGAAGCTGGTGCTGGAACAGAGGTGGAACGGTGCACCCAGCAACTGTTGAAGCTCAGAACAGAGGTAAGGGGGTGTTCGGGTTATAATTAATTAGAATTGGACACTGTCCGAGTCATTGTAATGACAGTGAACCGAGTGAAAATTATGTGAATATATGTATGAATGTATGTATGGATGTGCACACCGACCGGTTTAGGATGGTGTGTGTGTGTGTGACTTTGTTGAATGAAATTTGAGAATGTATGAGTATGCATGTGTGTGAGCACCGATCGATTTCTGATCTTGTGAATGTGACGAGGAGTATTTGATGTTGTGATAATTGTGATAATGCCGAATGAATTGTATATGAATGTGAATGAATGTATGTATATGTATGGACAACGATCGGTTTCTGATCATGTGTATGTGGCTTGAGCCGATTGAAATTTGAAATAATTAATGTTGTGACAATTAGTGTTTAATGGCAATGTGAAGTCGGGTTTGACAAGCAGGTCACCTGAGTGATATTGTTAATGAGTCGGGTTTGACAAGCAGGTCGCCCGGGTGATAATGTGATGGATGGGCTTGACAAGTCAATCGCCCTGTGATGAGAGCACATGCCAGTTTCTGGTAGTTGCATTTGTTGATTGATGATGATATGAAATATGATTATGTGGTATGGGATGGCCGACAGTATATGATACCCTCATTTCTGGCTTCAGTGGTCAAGCAGGACCCAGTTGAGCTACCCAGAGGTCTATGACCCAGTGGTTGAGGGGGAGTCAAGCAGGACTCGGTGAACCAAGCAGGGTTCACGGGGTATCAAGTAGGACCCCCAGCTGAAGGCCAATCCTTTAGTATCCGGATACTAGGTGTCGATTTTATGTGAGTCAGTTGTGACAATTGATGATTGGATGATTTTGCCGAGTGCAATTTGTTATAATTGCCGAATGAGAATTTGATATATTTGATGAGTATGATTTGACATATTTGTTGAGTGCAGTTTGATGTATTTGCTGAGTGTGAAGTATTATAATTGATGAGTATGATGTGTATATTTGCCGAGTGTAATTTGATACAATTGCTGAGTATAATTTGATATACTTGTCGAGTGAGTTGGCTATGTTTGCCGAGTGTGAATTAGTTTTAATTGCCGAATGAAAATTGAAATAATTGCTGAGTGGTTATAATTTCTGAGTGGAAAATTGTTATGTTTGCCGAGTATGAATTATTGTACTTGCAGTGAGAATTGATGAGTATGATGTTATATTTGCCGAGTTCAATTTTATTGTATCTGACGAATGAGAACTATCATAATTTGCCGAGTGTGATGGTTATAATTGCCGAGTGAGAAATGCAATAAGTGTCGAGTGTTAATTGCTATGATTGCCGAGTGTGAGTGTATTGCTGACTGTGAGTAAATGCCAAGTGAAATATGCAGTTTGAGAATAAAGGAATCGGACGAAGTTTATACTCGTATTTTATTTAAATTCCATTCTAGATTAATTATGATGCTAAACACTCACCCTTGCTGTGGTTTACATTTTTAGTAACCAGTGACAGGGAAGAGGTCGGAGTCATGGAGGTGCGCCAAGCGGAGGATTGATGCCAAGGCACCGAGTAAATTAAATGAATTATGTAATATATGTATATTTTGAGTTTACCGAGTGTTTAATGCTACAATGTGTTGCCTGTATAATCAAATAAACTTGAATCGGTATGCTGTGTGAAGTGAGTATAAATTCTTGATGTTAAATGATTGGTGTTTATTTTATGAGTGAATTTGCATTGCTGTGGCAGAGTCGATTACCGGGTGAAGCTAGCCGAGTGGATTCCTTCTTATCCGAGCAAGGGCCGATTGAATTGGTGCCCATTTTCGTTCAAGTGAATATCCCTCATTTCAGTGAAGAATAACCGAGAGACCCACTTCCGAGTGGAAAGGTTAGAGTGTCTCCGAGTGAGCTATGGCTGAGATTCCGAGTGAAGATATGAGTGAACTATTTTGAGTGAAGCTTAAGAATGTATTTCGGGTGAGGTATACCCGAGAGAAACAGTTTCCAAGTGAATGAAAGCTAAGAGTTTTCCGAGTGATGAAATTGTAAGCTGTTACCGAGTGACACATAACCGAGTGGTCCTTTTCCGAGAGAAACCCCGACTCGTGAGTTTGGTTTGCTGTGTGGCATTCGCTCAAGCGAGTCGACACTCGCTTAAGCGAATCAGGGGCTTGCTCAGGCGATTGACCCCTGACTCTGTTTTCCTTCTTTCGCTGTTTCTAAACAACTCTATTTTATTAATGGTTTCAGTTTTAAACGATTTCAGTCGGTTATTACTATTTTATGTATGATTTTATTATTTTGAATATATTTAATAAAAGTAATTATTAATTTATATTGAGACCGGGTGGATTTTTATTAAAAGTGAAAAACTTATTGTGAAAAATGGGAAAAATGACGCGGGTCGTCATAACATTTCTCATTCTCAACATACGAAATTTCTGATTGATGGGACTGACATTTCTCCATTCCAATAGGCAAAATGGGTTCTGATTTGACACCGACCAGTGTTTCTTTATTCCAACAGGCAAAACCCACCTGACATTATGTTGACCAGTGTTTCTCTTTTCCAACAGAAAAAATGCATGAGCTGATGACAAGTGTCCACATCTGCTTTTTTTGTATACTGGGCGAGAGAAATGACGTTTCTTACCTTCAACATGCGAAATATATATAATGATTGGACGTTTTTTAACCCAGACATCAAAATATTTTTAAAACTACACTACACTTAAAATTTATTTAAAAAACACTAATTTTTTTTTAAAAAAAAACACCATTATCCTTACCACAACAACCATTGCCACCATAACCCTAAACTGTAACATCCCAAGTTTTTGTAATATTTAGCAAATTCATTTATGAAGGATTAATAAAGAAATTCTGAATGAAATTTCAAGTGAATGCTGTTTGAGATATAACATTCCGAGTGAATATGGTGCGATACCGAGTGAAGTAAGACCGTGAAACCTATCTCCGAATGGAATTAAGGTGTTTTCGAGTGAAACATCATTAAGCAAATTATTTCTAAGTTAAGAAAATAGTGTCCGAATGAGACGCTTTCGAGTAAGTAAATCTGAGTGGAACGGTTCCGGATGGAGTATCTCTGAATTGAAACTTTTCAAGTGGAATCTTTCCGAGCACGACATTCCCAGGTGGAATGATACCAAGTGAGAAAAGACTCGCTCTAGATTATTTTTCCGAATGGAAACCCGAGTGAGAGATGGTCGGTCTTGGAATTAATTGCCGAGTGAAAGATCACACGAGAGAGGAGTCGGTTTTGGATTAATTCGCCGAGAGAAGATCGATCAAGTGTTGAGTCGGTGTGAGGGTGAATTACTGAGTGAATGACCGATCGAGTGATAAGTCTGCTTAAATGTGAATTGCCGAGTAAAGGACCGAATGAGAGGAATCGGTTCTGGAATAACTTCCCGAGTGAAAAACCGAGTGTTGGGAAGGACGACCTCTGGTCGGGTTTCGCTTAAGCGAGTGGATACCTCGCTCAAGCGAGTGAGTATGGAATTCGTTACTGGACATTTCTCGCCCGAGAGAGTGGCTATTTGGAAGGAGCCTCGCTCGAGCGAAAGTATGGAAAATGGTTACTGGGCAGTTCTCGCTTAAGCGAGAGCGGTTTGCTCAAGCGAGAATCAGGTTTGATGCTTTCCACGTCAACCTGTTCTTCTACCTTCTAGTAAAGTCTTTTTCTAATATTTTCCTAAGTATGGGACCCTCTCTAATGTGTTGTCCCTTTTCATTAAATGCTTACTCCTTATTCAGCATCTGAAGAAAAGTACAACAAATATCTTTTGGTCATTCACGTCTCTTTGCATGAATGATATAAATACCAATTTTCACTGTTAAAGGAGTTTAGAAAAACCTTTGAAAGAAAAGATATCATCTGTAATCATCCTCTTCCAAATACTGCTGAAAAAGCCATTAACGAAGAAGGAATCAGTCTTCATTTCTTCTTTTATAAAGAAAACACTAGATTAGCACAAAGCTGAGATTACAGTCGGAATTCGCAAGCTGTGAATTGGATAAAGCTTTAAGTATTGCAAGAGCTCTTAATTCCAGGTAGGGGAGCATTTCATTTCAAATAAATAGTTTATGAATGGATGTGGAGTGATACTAAAATGTTATATATGTGTGTTATGTGTTTTGATACCCCGCTTGTATGATGCTTTATGTTTTGATATATATATATATATATATATATATATATATATATATTCCATTCATATTTCTGATATTAATACCGACAGTGATATGAGAGTCATGAAGAGTATATGCGTGAAATGTATGAGTGAAAAGTATGTTATGACTTTCATAAAAGACCTTGGGTGGGACTCAAGGCAACCTCTTGAGCAGGACTCAGGGTTTTGGCCCGTAACACTGAGTAGAGGACCGCTATCACTCTGGGTGTGGTACTCGGTATTGCATTATGGGCGTAGAGCGGTTTGGTACCTGTAAAATGGCCGAATCAGCCGAGTGCTGAATTATGGCTCGGGGAGCCAGTGTTGCAACACAAAACTAACAGTCTTATGGATCCATTTATTTAAGCATTGGTGTGCACTAATTTTTGGTGTGTATGCTTTGATTACTGATAGGAAATGCTATTTGTGTTGTATGACTCGGTTTGTGGTAAGTGTATAGTTATGGATTGGACCTTAAATCCAATTCCATAACTATTATTTGATATGTTTATGCTTACCCCCTACTCATTATTTTTGCAGTGGATAGAGGACACGGTGATGGCATTTGAAGTCACTCGACCGACTGGAGCATTATGTATTAGTATGCATAATACATAGTGTACATAGTAAACTAGGTAGAAGCCTTGGTCGGCTCTTGTGTTTACCGAGTGATATATTGATTACCGAGTGATATAATTTTTGTATTATGAAATGGCTGATCGGCTTTTGTAATGTGACAATAATCTTATTAATACAAATTTTCTTTTAATCATGAAATTATTTATGAAAAGTCTATTTATGTTTATATTGTATTCCAATGGGTCAGTCGGATTGATGAGAAATCGGTACTTTTAATGACTGAATCCGATCTCTATTGGAAATTTAAATTATTTGCAAAAAATTAACTTGATTTATCGAAAATTAATTTAAAAATTAAGGATGTTATATTTTGGTATCAGAGCAAGACTTGAAAAGTCCAAGGCCAAGGTTAAGCTACTAAATGCTATGGTCGAGTGAAGCCATATCACTGTTGTTGTGTAATGTAGTTAAGGAAATCAACTATAAATAAATTGCTTTCATATCCATGAGAGGTACTAAAGTATGATGATTATTTCAGGATAAGAATGGACCCTCATGGTATGGACGAAATGGCTGCTGCCTTTTAGCGTGTGGCTGATATTCTAGAAAGGCAGAATCAGCCCCAGCCGAGTAACAATCAAAGCATTGATTGTTTCTTGAAAAGAAAACCGACTGAATTCCATGGAGGATTTCAGCCTGATCAAGCCTATGCTTGGATTCAGAACCTTAAACGAATCTTTGGCAGCTTATAGTGCTCTGAAGCGCAGAAGGTGGAGTATGCTATTTTCATGCTTCAAAAAGAAGCTAAAAACTGGTGGAGAATGGCAAAAAGCCGCTTGATTGCCAAGGAGACTGAACTGAATTGGGAAAACTTCAAGGAATGCTTCCTTGAAAAGTATTTCCCAAATACTATTACGAGTCAAAAGGAGTTGGAATTTATGGAACTCCGAGAGGGCAATATGAGCATTGAGGAATATGCAACAAAGTTTGAGGAGCTGTGCCTGTTCTATCCTCCTTTCCAGATGCCGGGTACAGAAGGTTCGAAATGCATCAAATTTGAGAGTGGTTTGAACCCAAAGATTAAGAAAGCTTTCCGACACCAGGAGATTAGAAGCTTTCCGATCCTTGTTAATAAATGTAGAATATATGAGGAGGACGATAAAGCATCAACCGGCTCGAGTAGCAAGTCGGATAGTTCTTCAAGGTTACCACCAATCAGCTTTAAGAAGCAAGGAAAGTCTGTGAGAGGAGAATCTTCCTCTAAATCTAGAGGTCGGGGAAATGCTGGTGCCCGACTGGTGAATAAACCGAGAGCATCAAATGCTTTAGATGTGGAGGCAGTCACTATGCTCGGAACTATGACAAAGATGAGGATGTCATTTACTACCATTGCAACGAGAAAGTACATGTCTGTCCTAACTGTCCTTTTCTCCAATCAACTGAATCATATGCCAGTGTAAACCATGGAGGCTTCAGAGGATGAGGCCGTGGAAACGGTAACAGAGGAGGAAGAGGCAATGGGGAACGTGGCAACAATTCTATAATACCGAGAAACGATCGGGCTGGGAGTTCGAGTTCATCGGCGGCAGGCCGAGTGTATGTTACTACTATAGAAGAAGCTGCTAAAGCCCATGACTTGGTTCAAAGTAAGTGTTTATTTGGAAATACCACTCTTGACATGGTGTTTGACTCGGGTGCAACTCACTCGTTTATTTCTAATGATTGTGTCATGCAAATGAGATTACCTGTTGTTACTATGAATCGGCCATTAAATATGTTTAATCCGACTGGTGCAAAATTGTGGACTTCCATGATGTGTGAGAACGTATCTTTCACTCTCGGTGATAGGGATTTTACTGCTAATTTAATATGTCTACCTTTGAGAGGTCTTAACATCGTTCTCGGTATGGATTGGCTATCAGCCAATAAAGTCCTGGTTGACTGTCGGAATCGGCAAGTAATTTTTCCTAAACAAAAAGACGATGAATATGAAATCAAAAATATATCTCAACTGCTTATGTTATTTTGTATGGTTGATGGGAAGAGTGAGTCTCGAATTCGAGATATCCCTATTGTTTGTGACTTTCCCGAGTTATTTCCAGAGGATGTACCCGGTATTCCTCCCAATAGAGAGATTGAATTCTCTATTGATTTAATCCGTGAAGCCGGGCCAGTTTCTAGAGCTCCTTATAGAATGTCCCCGATTGAGTTGGCTGAACTAAAGAAGCAAGTTGATGAACTACTCGAAAAACAATTTATCCGACTGAGTGTATCACCGTGGGGTGCTCCGGTGTTACTCGTCAAGAAAAAGGATGGTAGCATGCGGTTATGTATTGATTACCGCCAACTGAATAAGCTAACCATCAAAAACAAATACCCATTGCCTAGGATCGACGATTTAATTGATCAGCTACGTGGTGCATCGGTCTTTTCAAAAATTGACTTACGGTCGGGATACCACCAGATCCGAGTGAAAGCTACCGATATTCCTAAAACGGCATTCAGGACCCGGTATGGACACTATGAATACGTGGTAATGCCATTCGGAGTGACAAATGCTCTGGCTGTGTTCATGAATTATATGAACAATATTTTTCATTCTTGCTTGGATAGGTTTGTGGTGGTATTTATTGATGATATATTAATCTACTCAAAGTTTTATGAAGAACATAAAGAGCATCTCCGATTGGTACTCCAAGTGTTAAAGGAGAAGAAATTGTTTGCTAAATTGTCTAAGTGTGAATTCTGGGTGGAAAGAATTCAATTCCTGGGTCATGTTATTTCCAGAGAAGGTGTCTCGGTAGATCCTTCAAAGGTCGAAGCTGTAATGATTTGGGAGAAGCCTAAGTTAATCACTGAAGTCAGAAGTTTTCTGGGTTTAGCCGGTTACTATGGAGATTCATTGAGGGGTTCTCCAAAATCGCTTTACCATTGACTAAGCTAACCCGGAAAGATGTTCCTTTTGTGTGGTCCTCTGAGTGCGAGCAGAGTTTTCAAGAATTGAAAATCCAATTGACTTCTACTCCTGTATTGGCTTTGCCAAATTTGTAAGAAAGCTTTGTAGTTTTCTGTGATGCATCTAGACTTGGCCTAGGATGTGTACTGATGCAGAATGGCCGAGTGATTGCTTACGCTTCACGACAGTTACGACCGCACGAGCAAAATTACCCAACTCATGATCTGGAATTGGCAGCAGTGGTCTTTGCACTGAAAATTTAGAGGTACTATCTTTATGACTCTAAGTTTGAAGTATATAGTGATCATAAGAGTCTGAAATATCTGTTTGATCAAAAGGAATTAAATATGAGGCAAAGGAGATGGATTGAATTCTTGAAAGATTATGAGTTCGATTTAAAATACCACCCAGGAAAGGCCAATGTGGTAGCCGACGCTTTGAGTCGGAAGTCCATTCACATGGCGACAATGATGGTTAAAGAGATGGAGTTGCTTGAACAATTCTGAGACATGAATTTGCAAGTGGATATGTCTTCGTCTCGGAAAGTGACTCTCGGTACATTAAAGATAGCTAATGAATTTTTAAAGATTGTTTATGTACAGCAAATGACCGATTCTTATTTAGCCGAGATGAAAGAAACTCAGGATAAAGGTAAAGATTTATTTCTGACTGAGGGCTCAGACGGTATTTACCGAGTGAAGGGGCGGATTTATGTACCTGACTCGGAAAATTTACGACAATCGGTGCTTAACGAGGCACATAAAAGCATGCTAAGTATTCATCCGGGTATTACTAAGATGTATCATGATTTGAAATTACATTTTTGGTGGCCCGGAATGAAGAAGGATGTAGTCGACTTTATGGCCCATTGTATAATTTGTCAAAAAGCAAAGGTTGAGCATCAAAAACCGACCGGTGGTTTACAACCTTTGGAAATTCCCGTGTGGAAGTGGGATGCTATAGCTATGAATTTCGTAATGGGATTACCAAGGACTCGGAATGGTCATGATGCTATTTGGGTTATCATGGATCGATTGACAAAGTCTGCACATTTTTTGCCGATCAACATGAGTTATTCCTTGCCAAGGCTAGCACAATTGTACATTAGCGAAATAGTCCAACTGCATGGTGTTCCATCTTCGATTGTATCGGATAGAGATCCGAGGTTTACTTCCCGATTTTGGGGAAGTCTACATCAGGAGTTAGGTTCGAAACTCCAATTGAGTTCGGCTTATCACCCTGAAACAGATGGGCAATCCGAGCGGACTATCCAGAGTTTGGAAGACTTGTTAAGATCCTGTGTGCTAGAGCATGGTGGGAGCTGGGAACAATACCTTTCACTGGTCGAATTTACTTATAATAATAGCTATCATAGTAGCATAGGTATGGCTCCCTATGAAGCTTTATATGGAAGAAAATGCTGAACTCCTCTTTGCTGGTCGGAATCGGGTGAGAATCTGATGTTAGGACCAGAGATTGTGCAGCAGACCTCTGAGCAAATCCAAATGATCAAGGACAAAATGAAAGCATCCCAAGACCGTCAAAAGAGCTATTATGATAATCAGACAAAGCCGATTGAATTTCAAATCGGTGATAAAGTCTTTTTGAAAGTCTCTCCAAGCAAAGGCATTGGAAGGGCATTGAAAAGCAAGAAATTGAGTCCAAAATATATTGGTCCGTATGAAATATTGAAGAGAATCGGACCTGTAGCCTATCAAATTGCATTGCTTTCTCATCTAGCAAATCTACATAGCGTATTTCACGTTTCTCAATTAAAGAAGTACTTACCAGATCCTACTCAAGAAATGCCGGATGATGATGTTGAAATTCAAGAAAACCTGACCACTATAGCCAAGCCCACTGGTATAGTGGACCGATCGGTGAAACGATTGAGAAACAAGAATGTCCAATTGGTTAAGGTTACATGGCAGCAAGATCAAAGTATCATGTATACTTGGGAACGAGAAGATGCTATGAGGGAACAATATCCCGAGTTATTTCATTGATGTATAATTCTTGTATTTAAATTTCGAGGACGAAATTTTTGTAGGAGGGGAAAAATGTAACATCCCAAGTTTTTGTAATATTTAGCAAATTCATATATGAAGGATTAATAAAGAAATTCTGAATGAAATTCCGAGTGAATGTTGTTTGAGATATAACAATCCGAGTGAATATGGTGCGATACCGAGTGAAGTAAGATCGTGAAACCTATCTCCGAATGGAATTAAGGTGTTTCTGAGTGAAACATCGTTAAGCAAATTATTTCTAAGTTAAGAAAATAGTGTCCGAATGAGACGCTTTCGAGTAAGGAAATCTGAGTGGAATGGTTCCGGATGAAGTATCTCTGAATTGAAACTTTTTAAGTGGAATGTTTCTGAGCACGACATTCCCGAGTGGAATAATACCAAGTGAGAAAATACTCGGTCTGGATTATTTTGCCGAATAGAAACCCGAGTGAGAGATGCTCGGTCTTGGAATTAATTGCCGAGTGAAAGATCACACGAGAGAGGAGTCAGTTTTGAATTAATTCGCTGAGAGAAGATCGATCAAGTGTTGAGTCGGTGTGAGGGTGAATTACCGAGTGAATGACCGATCGAGTGATAAGTCTGCTTAAATGTAAATTGCCAAGTAAAGGACTGTGAACACCTCTTTCGGTCCGATCCAAGTGGAAAAGAATTCTGAGAGGACTGGACTTCATCTCCGAATGATCTGCCGAGTGGAATGACTCAGAATGATGATTTCCGAGTGAAAAATGGCTATTTCTGAGTAAAAATGGCTTTTTCCGAGTGAAAAATGGCTGTTACCAAGTGAGATATCCGAGTCAGCCGTTACTGAGTAAAAATCCGACTAGGATGTCTCCAAATGACAAGTCTCCGAGTGGGCTCCAAGTATGGGACATATTTCCGAACGAGAAAAGGCTCTGGATAATCATTTTCGACTAATATGACTCGGAATGATCATTTCCGAGTAGGAGTTTCCGAGCGAAAAGTCACCGAGTGGTATATCTCTGGAGTGAGGCGTTTCTGAGTGGACGAGTTACCTCTCAAATGAAGAAACGCTCTGAACTCCGAGTGAGTTGTGCAGAGAGTTGCATTTTTCGAGCAATGCAAGGCTCCAACTGGAAAACAAGGCTGAATCCGAGTGATGGCACCCGAAGGAATGATGAAGCTGAGTCCCAAATTCTGAGTGGAGGGAAGACTGGCTCCGAGTAGTCAGATTCTCAATTTCTCAATCCTGATTGAAGTGTGAAGGATGACTCCAAGTGAAACAATCCCAACATCCGAGCACATCATGATTGAAGTATGAAGCCGACTCCTGAGTGAATATGTCTGAGTCGCTGATAAAAACAAGGACGACTCCCCGTTGTGAATCCGAGTGGGTTGAAGCTTATTTCCAAACCGGTTGACAACATTCTGAGTGAATCAATGTGATTCAATCCGTGTGATGAGTTTCCGGATGAAACTTACTTCACGACTGAATCAATGTGAAGTTAAAGAAAGAATGGTTCTGATCTGCTAGCAACCGAGCAAAATATTTCTGAGATGCCGAGTGATCCAAGCAGAAGGGCAGAATGAAGCTTCAGACAGAAGCAGCTCCGAGCAAATGATCTCCGAGTGAGTCACTTTTGAGACAATTCCGAATGAATGTTTCAATCAGTGAGGCAATCGGAGGAGCTTTGACTCGGAACTTTTTTCTGTTCCGATTAAATGCTTCAAGCAATACCGTTTCCGGACAATGTAACGCCGAGTGAAGAAATTCCAATTAAACAAAGGTCTTTCACTCAAGCGACTCTGGTTACGCTCAAGCGAGAACTTTGGAGGCCATAATCTCGCTTAAGCGAGGGAGTCTCGCTCAAGCGAGGGAGTCTCGCTCAAGCGAGAGGCATAATGTTAGCTACTGGAATGTGCTCACCCAAGCGAGTTTAACACGCTCAAGCGTGAATGGGAACCACTCTTCAGTCAGCTTTCGAGTCCCCTTTAACCATTTCCGAGTCCCTTTCCACTCAATTTCTGAGCCATTTTTAACTATTTCCGAGCCATTCTTTTAGCCAATTCCGAGTCAGCTTTCACCCAATTCTGAGTCATCCTTTTACCCACTTCTGAGTCACTTTCACCCATTTCCGAGTCTTCCTCAGTCAGTTCCGAGTCACTTTTTCACTCGGTTCTGATGGAATGTTTCACAGCATCCTCATACCGAGCAAAGCTTTCACTCGGTTTTTGTATAAACAGCACCTTTTCCACTCGGTCTTATGCTTAAAAGGCACCTTTTCTACTCGGGTTATTTCCCACTATGGGTGTATACCGACTGAGGCACTAAATCCGAGTCAGAAGCAGAAAACCGACCCCTACTCCCACTGTTCGCCCGCGCTGACTTGGATTCCACCACCCAAGTAGATCCATGAATCCTGGAGGTGGCAGACAGGGGGCGGAAGTGGAGAAATTAAAAATCCCCACCAGCCGATGTCCCCTACTACCAGGCTGCCTCCACTCTGAGTGGAAGCCTGAGCTGGCCAAGCACTCAAAAATCCCTATAAGTACCCCATCTGAAGATGCTCAAAGGGTTGGGCTTGGAGGATTGAATTTTGGTGGATCCAGAAGCTTTCATTTGAAAAGGAGGAGGAAACCTTCATTTTTAGAGAAGATTCTGAAGCATTTTAGAGAGCAGAGATACCTCTAACGGCCCTCTTTCCTTTTACAGCACCATCCGTTCTCCTTCTCCTCACTCCCATACCAACCATTCCTTCACTCGGTCCAGCACCTCTCCACACCACACACACCGTACAGCCCCTCTCTCTTCTCCACACCATCCTCCTACCCACCAACATTGTCCCAGCTCTTCCTAAACCTCTCCACACTGTCCTCCTTCTCATCTCTAACCGTCCTAACACACTCCCCTCCATCCTCACCTCCCTCTCATACACCGTACAGCCCCTCTCTCTTCTCCACTTCGTCCTCCTTCCAACCGTACAACCCCTCTCTCTTCTCCACACCGTCCCTCAAACCTCTCAAACACCGTCCCAACACCTTTCCCATCCGTTCTCTTCCAAAACCGACCTGCTCCCCAAGACCGTCCAGCACCCTTCTCTTTCCCTTTAAACACCTTCAAACTCCTCTCAAACCCCCACTGCCTTTCTCCCTCGGTCAGTCCCTTTCTCACTCGGTCGGTATCTTCCACCTTCAGTCAGTTTCTGACCCCCTCTGTAGTCTCTTACTCCATCACTCGGTATTCCACTTTTCACTCGGTATTCCACTTTTTTACTCGGTATTTAATTTTTCACTCGGTATTCTATTTTTTCACTCGGTTTTTCCATTTTTACTCGGTTTTCCACTTTTCCACTTAAGTAAATTTCTGTTCTTTTCTTTTCTTTTCTTTTTTACCCCTTCCTAGGTTCGTAATAAATAAATAACAAAAAAACAAGTGTTTCACGTTTAGACTAGCCAAAAAAAACATCATCCACCATTAATCTTTTAGCCTCTTCCTAAAAAAAACATCACCAAAGAACTACGTAACCCTGATTTCTTGATAACTCAAGAATACGTAGGAGCAGGACTTTAAATCCTATCGGGCCCATCTTTTTTTATCCCCACCTTTCCCATTTCATTCCTATTTTATTTTCTTTATGTTTCCTTTGTAACCGCCCTTTATCAATCCCATGAAAATCAATTTAGACGTGACGTCTTGTTAATTTTCCCATAAGGAACGAGATACTTAGGACGAGACGTCCCGCTTATCCCCTTCCCAAATCTCTGACCCTGTGTCTTGATAAAATTCCATGAAAATCAATTTAGACGTGACGTCTTGTTGATTTTCCCATAAGGAACGGGATACTTGGGACGAGACGTCCCGTTTATCCCCTTCCCATTTCTAACCCCGTATGTGATTAAAGGATGACTAATTTAGACGCGACGTCTTGTTAGTATCCCTCCCTTTCTCTGTTTTTATATCAAAGCCGAGGTTAATTTGGACGCGACGTCCTGTTGACCTAGACTCTATGTTTGTCCAGTTTGTTCCTTCCATTTCCTTCTGTTTTTACACAAAGTACAACAATAAAAGGGAAGAAATAAAACATCTTTTGTAAGGCTATTTATGTTGTGCATTTTCAATCTTGGTACTGTTTCTGACAGGCGATGTAGGGTGCTAATACCTTCCCTACTCGTAACCGACTCCCGAACATGAATCTCATTTTTAAACTAGTGCTTTCACTGAACTTAGTTTTTTCCCAATGTTTTTCCTATGGATAAAAACGTTGGTGGCGACTCCCTGTTTCATACTAGTTTTTCTTTCTCGCCGCGCCGTCACGATCCAGGTTGCGACAGATGGCGACTCCACTGAGGACACTTAAGAGAGTCAGGCCAATTTGATTAAAAGCGCATGTTCTTTTTATATAGCCTTTGTTATCTCAGATTTCTTCCCCTTGTTTTATTTTCTATTGATTGTTGTAAATGTTTGTTATTATTTCCAATTGTATCTTGTTATTTGTTTCGTTGTCTATGTTTTGCATGTTTGTTGAACCCTAGGGTAGAAGACCATGTTACTTTTCTGCAATCATTGAACCCTTGGGTAGACGATTTGTTCTGTGTTTGTTCTTTGTGCAGAATGGGGTAAGGTAAAAGGTATTGAATGCCCTTCCACACACTACACTCACAATTATTTGCTCACACCTATGAGTGGCGCCCTATACTCGGGCCCCAAATGAAGCTTAAGTTAGGAGAGGTTAGTAACAGAATCGTGTGGGATGTACTTCCTATCCGGTGTTCGTGAGAACCTCAACCAGAGTTCGACCTCTCATGATATACGCACCTAGTGGATTCCCCACTGTTTGCGTCCCTGTCATGGTTAGGATCTTGGCTCTAGTGACCTTCTAGATGTCTAGTGGAAACCACCCGGTGTGGAGAGTCACTTTTAGACAAGCCATAGGGCCTAGAAAAGACTTTCAACAAAACCCGACCTAGGCCACAAAAGGGCAAACTTTACTTTACCTTACGTAATTTTTGCTTTCCCTTTTATCCAAAAAAATGAATTATCTACCACCCGTAGATTTGCTTAGTTTTTGAAATAAAAACTCGTTTTGGAACACACAGTATTCTTCGGGTGAATAGATAATCCTCTTTTGGTCATGTACCTCTGAGTCCTGAGTCATAGATTTTCCTAATCGTCCAAAAAAATAAATATAATTTTGTTTCCGCTCCAACAGGGGGCGTCGATGATGATTAGAAAATTATGACTATTGCGACTTAGACCCTTGGTAATCGTTGTTTCCCAAAAAAAATTTGCTTTATGTTAAATCAATGGGGAAGTACCGATTCCAAAACATGACATCAACTAATTTCTTTTCCTTATCCTTATTTCGTGGAAGGCTATTCAGAACTTAACGAATACCCTTTTGAGTATCTATGGAAATTAACATGGGATTGAACTTAAGAAACGAGGGCTGTAACTGCCCGAAGAAAATGTTTGAGCTTAAGGCTCCCGCCTCAGGATGAAAGATTTCTTCTGTCTTCACAATTATCCCATATTAATTTCCATGTTTACCATACCTAGTACTTTTGAATGATAAGTTCTAAGGAACAGTCAAAGGATATTCGCTAAAGCCTGTAATTGCTTCCCACGACATTCTCCTTTTTTCTATTTCCACCTAACATTTTTGTTTTTTTTAAAAAAAGAGACACAGGCGTCACGGGTAGGCATCCTTATTAGACCCGGCTCCAAAGGAAACTCATGGCTGAGGCAGAAGCTGTTGACGGAGACTTTAGAACCGAGTTCGATCAGTTGAAAGAGCGAGTGGCAAAGTTAACTAAACTTTTAGAAAAGAAACTCACAGAAGGAGGCTCATCTGCAGGTGTTGAGGACGCCCCACAACAGCCTGCCACCGCACCACCCCCCCTTGGTTCTGACCCAGCAAGAACCCAACTCCCTAACACAATGACACCCCCTCTCACCATTCATGTCGGAAGACCTAACCCTACCATGGAGGCCCAGCCACCTTACAGTCAGTCTTATGCACAACAGCATACATTTGTCGGTCCTGACGGCAACCCAGTACCTTTTCCACTTTATGGCCTACCACCAGGGTACTATCCCCCGCTCGCTAACCAGCAAGACGCCCACGACCAGCAAGCGATGAATCCTCACGCTTCATACCCCACCCAGCCAAACATGCCACCACTCCACCAAACCCAAAACACGCAAGCCCATGACCCACAAGCCTACCAAACCCAAAACACACAGGCCCATGACCCACAAACCTTCCAAACCCAAAACACACAAGCCCCAGTGGCCCAGCCAACCTACAACGCACAAGCCCAAAATACACGAGCCCAGATGATCCAGCCGACTTATGCCGTACAAGCTACGGCCCAACCCCAAGGTCCCTCACTGAATACAGGTCTAATGAACCAGTCCCATACGTTGTCTCCTTTCAACCAGTCACTCAGCTATCCATACGGATACGTAACCCCCTATATGACTAATCTCCAAGATACAACCCGCATGATGAACCCGGTAGCCGGTCATAGCACGGTTGCAGCTCCCCAAAAGGAAAAGATAGAAATCTTAGAGGAGCATTTGAGAATGATGGAAGGCGCCGGAGGTTTTGGACTGATAGATGCTTCTGAGCTATGCCTAGTCACAGATGTTGTCCTCCCGCCCAAATTCAAAATGCCTGACTTTGACAAGTATCGGGGAATGACTTGTCCAAAGAACCATCTCACGATGTACTGTCGAAAGATGGCATCCTACTCTTCTAACGACCAACTGTTGATCCACTGCTTCCAAGATAGTTTGGCAGGGGCCGCTCTTACATGGTATGCTCACCTTGAGCGAAACCATATTCGTTGTTGGAAGGACCTAGCAGATGCCTTCCTTAGGCAATACAAGTATAATATGGATATGGCACCTAACAGGGTTCAGTTACAGAATATGGTGAAGAGGGACAATGAAACGTTTAAGGAGTATGCCCAATGATGGAGAGAGACAATGGCGCAAGTGGACCCCTCATTGTCGGAAAAAGAGATAGTCGCGATGTTTATCGACACGCTCCCATCACCTTTCTACGGCAAGATGATTGGTAGTGTTTCAGCCAACTTCTCCGACATCGTGACTATTGGGGAAAGGGTAGAGAGCGGAATACGAACGGGAAAGATCACTCAGGGCCCATCTGGGGCAAGCATGACAAGAAAGCCGGCGCCTGGGAGAAGGGATGGAGAAACTAATTCCATCTCTTCTAATCAAAAGACAGCTCCGCCGAGACCATTCGCCCCTACCATGATTCAAGCTCCCAATCCTTATGTGGCCGCTGCCGCTTAGGGCCTGACAGCTTATACTCTCCACTTCCGTCCGCCTATGGTAAGAGCACCAATGCCACAACCCATGCCATATAATCATCCACAACAAGCGATTCGACCACCTGATCATAATCAGAATACGAGAAACCCCAACAATGAGTGCACCCCTGTGCAGTTCGATCCAATTCCCATAACATATACCGAACTTTTACCAATCCTCGTTCAAAAGGGTCTGGTAGCTCCATCCCCCATGAGGCCATTGCAACCTCCTTATCCAAGGGGGTATGACCCAAACGCTCATTGCGATTACCATGCTGGGGCACCAGGGCATTCCACAGAAAATTGCATAGCTTTGAAATATAAAGTGAGAGATTTAATCAAAGCCGACTGGATTAATTTTCAAGAAGGAAGCCCTAACGTGACCATAAATCCCCTGCCTAATCATGGAAGTTCAGAAGTTAATGTCGTGGTGGCCGATATTGAAGATGGTTTTGATGATAATGCCAATTTGGTGATCGCTTGCCCACCGGGCCAAGAGTTCGGTAATTGGGAGGCTGTCGAACTCCTTACGATTGTAAACGATTCACCAAAGTAATTTGTCATTGCCTTAAATATCTTGTTTATCCCTCTGCTATGCCTAAGGCTTTGGGACTTTTCATGTAATAAGGGCGAAAAAAACTTGCTTTATCATTCAATCAATAAATGCGTATAAAAAAAAAGGTTTTTTTCTCATCCCATTATCCTTGCTTTGATTCATTTTCTTTATTTACTTGTTCCCTTTCCCTCTTTTTATTTTTGCCATAACATACTGAATTGTAGATCCAAAAATGATTCTCTTGAAACTAGTGAAATCACAATTCCGCTTCACAATTTCAATCACCCAGTCGACTATGCCGACGAAGAAGGAAACCTGTGAGCCACCATACTAGTTAACAAGATTGTTAGAACAAGAGGTTAAAGAGTACCCCTAAGTCAAGAACAATTGAAGGAATCACAGGGGCAACCTATCAGAAGGCATTTTGCAGGAATCTATGGAATGACAACATGGCCAAGTCCCGTATTGGACAAGTGGTAGGCCAGTCATTTAAGGAAATTCAATAGTCATCAACATAGATGGGGGGCAAATTGCTGATGCCTATAAATACAGATACAATCAAGGGAGACTTTACAAAAAAAATAAAAAAAATGAAAAAAAAAGGAAAAAAAAAGGAAAAAATGATCAAGCTTGGAATCCAATGCATGTGCCCAGTAGGACAAGCTGGTTACGTCCAGATCATCGAGCAAACTGTCATTTTCTGTATAAGGGGGATGAATGTCGTTAGGCCAAGAACTTGCATTCTTGTCGTCATCAACACCTCAACCCTAAAGAGTGCGCCATTCCTCATGCCTATGTAGCCGAGGAAATAGTCTGTCAGATTGAGTCGTTGCATCATTAAGGGGATAAAAACAAACAAAAAAAAACAAAAAACAAAAAAAAAGAGGGCAAACAAAAAGAAATGGAAAATGAAAAAAAGAAAAAAAAGAAAAAAGAGAATAAAGGCCAAAATGATGATTCAAAAGTAATTCCCTCTCATTGATGCCAAAAGACTCACCGATATTTCCTTGGGTACATGGCATAGGAGAAGACTCTCCTATTTGAAGTAACATCAGTTTCCCAAAGGATCAAACTAAATTTGAAAAGGGTTAGGCAGATTCAACTGGAGTGTAATCAGTTTCAACCTTTTACTGAAAGGGATACAGCCAAAAATGAACAAGAACACATTATAAAGAAAGCGAAGAGCTCACTAGGCTGAAAACCTGAAAGGGTGGCCTAGGCAAAAGTTAGAGCAACCCGGTGAGTTAAAAACCTGAAAAGGCGGCTCAGGTAAAAATTAGGGTCAAGATTTCGGCAGAGTAACTAAAGTTCCCAATGCAAAATGTGCAAACTGAGGCATGTGGACCATGGTTAAACTACCCTCTCAAAGGCAGAGTTAAACGATGTACTTGAGGTCGTGACGTGGGATTAAGGTTCTCACTAGTCTCAGGAATTCACTGGAGGATCCTTGAACCTTCCCTGTTTCTCCTGGCCTTGACCTGTCCTATGTAACTTCATTCCATCCCATCTATTTTCCCCTTTGTCCATTCTCTGTATTCTGTTTGACATACATGAATAAAATTTATCCTTTTTCGATACGTGTTATGAATTGCATTGATCTGATAAAACATTGTGTTTTTATAAAAATAAAATGAAAGAATGGTGAACATTTAAAGTCGTAAGGGACAAGACGCTCCCACTACTTGACCTCATCTTAAACAATTATCACAAAGACGCTCCCACTATGATCGCCTCTTTGATTCTCCTCTGTCCATGAGTTATCCTAAGGGCGGGCCGCAGTTTCACAGGACCTACCCAGTTTTTGAATGTATCTTTGCACTACTTACCCTTTTTTCTACAGGTTATTATAATGGACAGTCATGTCAAGCATTGACGCCTCAATCAAGTCCTTTTCCTCAATGGAACCACAGCTGCCAAAACTAGAATCTTTCAAGTCTTCTCCTTAATCGCCAAAGTTGGTACTTCTCAGAACTCCTTTCTTAAGTCGCCAAAGTTGGCAATTCTCAAAGTCTTCTCCTTAATCGCCAAAGTTGGCACTTCTCAGAACTCCTTCCTCAAATCGCCAAAGCTGGCACCTCTCAAAGTCTTTTCCTTAATCGCCAAAGTTGGCACTTCTCATAATTCTTTCCCCAAATCGCCGAAATTGGCATTTTTCAAAAAAATCTCTTCTTCAACCCCAAAGTTGACACTCTTCAGAATCCCTTCCAAATCGCCAAAGTTGGCACCTCTCGAAGTCTTTTTCTCAACTGCCAAAGCTGACACTTTTTCAAACTCCCTTCCAAGGATTCTACCTAATACATTCTGACAGTCAAGCGTATCTCCTTCCCAAGCCCAAGGATAGTTTCCAGTAAAACTTTCCCCCAGTAGAATCACCAAACTCTCCCTAGTGAGCCTACAATTCAGATCATCTTCTCCCAATAGTAAGAACATTTTCTAATCAGGCTTAGAAGAACTCTCCCCAAAGGGCCCAACATATTTCTCTCAGTGAATCCACATATACCAGGTGGACCCCAGATTCCCCCTTCCCAATCAAGGGGCAATGCCCTAAGCCATCAATCCTTCTCTAGTGGAACTACACTTCCCAAACAAATCAAATTGGGGCATCACCCCAGGATTATTTCTTCTCACTCAAGGGGCAGCTCCCCAAGGTTTCGAAGTAGATAGTTCAAACTGGGGCATCACCCCAGGTTCATTCTCTTTCACCCAAAGAGGCAGTACCCCGAACCATCAATCCTTCCCTAGTAGAAATACATTTCCTAAACAACTCAAACTGGGGCATCTCCCCAGATTTCTTTTGTTCATTCAAGGGGTAGTTCCCCAACAACCTTCAAATCATGTCAAACCGGGGCATCACCCCTGGTCCATTCTCTTTCCGCCAAACAGGCAGTTCCCCAAGGCTCCTACAGACCATCTCAAACTGGGGCATCACCCCAGATCTATTCAGTCAAGGGGGCAATTCCCCAAGATTCCTTCAAAATATATCAAACTGGGGCATCACCCCAGGTTTACTCTCTTTCATTCAAGGGGGCAATTCCCCAAGATTCCTTCAAAATATGTCAAACTGGGGCATCTCCCCAGGTTTCTTCTGTTCCAGTCAAGGGGGAATTCCCCAAGAACCTTCAATCATGTCAAACTGGGGCATCGCCATGAGCCTTTAAGTCCAGTGAGTTAATTCAGACGAGACGTCCTGTTAGCTCCTCCAATCTCTGCATTTCCATTCGCCTATTCAGGCACCCTTTACTTTCCATTCACCTATTCAGGCACCCTTTGCTTTCCAGTCGCCTATTCAGGCACCCTTTACTTTCATTCGCCTATTCAGGCACCCTTTACTTTCCATTCGCCTATTCAGGCACCCCTTTACTTTCCATTTGCCTATTCAGGCACACTTTACTTTCCATTCGCCTATTCAGGCACCATTTACTTTCCATTCGCCTATTCAGGCACCCTTTACTTTCCATTTGCCTATTCAGGTACCCTTTACTTTCCAGTCGCCTATTCAGGCACCCCTTACTTTCCATTTGCCTATTCAGGCACCCCTTACTTTCCATTCGCCTATTCAGGCACCCCTTACTTTCCATTCGCCTATTCAGGCACCCTTTACTTTCCAGTCACCTATTCAGGCACCCTTTACTTTTCATTCACCTATTCAGGCACCCTCTACTTTCCATTCACCTATTCAGGCACCCTTTACTTTCCATTCGCCTATTCAGGCACCCTTTACTTTCCATTCGCCTATTCAGGCACCCTTTTTCTTTTCAGTCGCCTATGCAGGCACCCTTTTACTTTCCGTTTGCCTATTCAGGCACCCTTTACTTTCCAGTCGCCTATTCAGAAACCCTTTACTTTCCAGTGGCCTATTCAGGCACCCTTTACTTTCCATTCGCCTATTTAGGCACCCTTTACTTTCCAGTCGCCTATTCAGGCACCCTTTACTTTCCAGTCGCCTATTCAGGCACCCTTTACTTTCCATTCGCCTATTCAGGCACCCTTTACTTTCCATTCGCTTATTCAGGCACCCTTTACTTTCCAGTCGCCTATGCAGGCACCCTTTTACTTTCCGTTTGCCTATTCAGGCACCTTTTACTTTCCATTCGCCTATTCAGGCACCCTTTACTTTTCAGTCACCTATTCAGGCACCCTTTGCTTTCCGTTTGCCTATTCAGACACCCTTTACTTTCCAGTCGCCTATTCAGGCACCCTTTGCTTTCCGTTCGCCTATTCAGGCACCCTTTACTTTCTAGTCGCCTATTAAGGCACCCTTTACCTTCTGTTCGCCTATTCAGGCACCTTTTACTTTCCGTTCACCTATGCAGGCACCCTTTGCTTTCCGTTCACCTATTCAGGCACCCTTTACTTTCTAGTCGCCTATTCAGGCACCCTTTACTTTCTGTTCGCCTATTCAGACACCCTTTACTTTCCAGTCGCATATTCAGGCACCCTTTACTTTCCAGTCGCCTATTCAGGCACCCTTTATTTTTCATTCGCCTATTCAGGCACCCTTTACTTTTCGTTCGCCTATTAAGGCACCCTTTACTTTCCAGTCGCCTATGCAGGCACCCTTTTACTTTCCGTTTGCCTATTCAGGCACCCTTTACTTTCCATTCGCCTATTCAGGCACCCTTTACTTTCCAGTCGCCTATTCAGGCACCCTTTGCTTTCCGTTCACCTATTCAGGCACCCTTTACTTTCCAGTCGCCTATTCAGGCACCCTTTGCTTTCCGTTCGCCTATTCAGGCACCCTTTACTTTCCAGTTGCCTATTAAGGCACCCTTTACCTTTTGTTCGCCTATTCATGCACCCTTTACTTTCCGTTCGCCTATGCAGGCACCCTTTGCTTTCCGTTCGCCTATTCAGGCACCATTTACTTTCCAGTCACCTATTCAGGCACCCTTTACTTTCTGTTCGCCTATTCAGGCACCCTTTACTTTCCAGTCCCCTATTCAGGCACCCTTTGCTTTCCGTTCGCCTATTCAGGCACCCTTTACTTTCCAGTCGCCTATTCAGGCACCCTTTGCTTTCCGTTCGCCTATTCAGGCACCATTTACTTTCTAGTCGCCTATTAAGGCACCCTTTACCTTCTGTTCGCCTATTCAGGCACCATTTACTTTTCATTCGCCTATGCAGGCACCCTTTACTTTCCGTTCACCTATTCAGGCACCCTTTACTTTCCGTTCACCTATTCAGGCACCCTTTACTTTCCTGTCGCCTATTCAGGCACCTTTCGCTTTCCAGTCGCCTATGCAGGAACCCTTTATTTTCCAGTCTACCGGGGGTCAATCCCGATCTTCTCACTAAAAGAATTTTTCTCGGTCCATTCAGAACTTAAAAAAAAAAAAGAGAGAGGCAGATGTGGAAAAGAGGAAAAGGTTACAACAACTCGGATGCCATACCTATCGAGAGGTCCCACTTGGTCCCTACATCGGTGTTCATATCTTTACTTCCTTTTCACTTCAAAAACACGGAAAAGCTTCGTGTTTCTCTTGTGAAAAAGAAGTAAAGAGGGGCATCTGTGAATACCTCTTTCGGTCCGATCCAAGTGGAAAAGAATTCTGAGAGGACTGGACTTCATCTCCAAATGATCTGCCGAGTGGAATGACTCAGAATGATGATTTCCGAGTGAAAAATGGCTATTTCCGAGTAAAAATGGCTTTTTCCGAGTGAAAAATGGCTGTTACTGAGTGAGATATCCGAGTCAGCCGTTACTGAGTAAAAATCCGACTAGGATGTCTCCGAATGACAAGTCTCCGAGTGGGCTCTAAGTGTGGGACATATTTCCAAACGAGAAAAGGCTCTGGATAATCATTTCTGAGTAATATGACTCGGAATGATCATTTCCGAGTAGGAGTTTCCAAGCGAAAAGTCACTGAGTGGTATATCTCTGGAGTGAGGCGTTTCTGAGTGGACTAGTTACCTCTCAAACGAAGAAACGCTCTGAACTCCGAGTGAGTTGTGCAGAGAGTTACATTTTCTGAGCAATGCAAGGCTCTAACTGGAAAACAAGGCTGAATCTGAGTGATGGCACCCGAAGGAATGATAAAGCTGAGTCCCAAATTCTGAGTGGAGGGACGACCGGCTCTGAGTAGTCAGATTCCCAATTTCTCAATCCTGATTGAAGTGTGAAGGATGACTCCGAGTGAAACAATCCCAACATCCGAGCACATCATGATTGAAGTATGAAGCCGACTCCTGAGTGAATATGTCCGAGTCGTTCTGATAAAAACAAGGATGACTCCCCGTTGTGAATCCGAGTAGGTTGAAGCTTATTTCCAAACCGGTTTGCAACATTCTGAGTGAATCAATGTGATTCAATCCGTGTGATGAGTTTCCGGATGAAACTTACTTCACGACTGAATCAATGTGAAGTTAAAGAAAGAATGGTTATGATCTGCCAGCAACCGAGCAAAATATTTCTGAGATGCCGAGTGATCCAAGCAGAAGGGCAGAATAAAGCTTCAGGCAGAAGCAGCTCCGAGCAAATGATCTCCGAGTGAGTCATTTTTGAGATAATTCTGAATGAATGTTTCAATCAGTGAGGCAATCGGAGGAGCTTTGACTCGGAACTTGTTTCTGTTCCGATTGAATGCTTCAAGCAATACCGTTTCCGGACAATGTAACGCCGAGTGAAGAAATTCCAATTAAACAAAGGTCTTTCACTCAAGCGACTCTGGTTACGCTCAAGCGAGAACTTTGGAGGCCATAATCTCGCTTAAGCGAGGGAGTCTCGCTCAAGCGAGGGAGTCTAGCTTAAGCGAGGGAGTCTCGCTCAAGCGAGAGGCATAATGTTAGCTACTGAAATGTGCTCGCCCAAGCGACGTCTTGTTAGCATCCCTCCCTTTCTCTATTTTTATATCAAAACCAAGGTTAATTTGGACGCGACGTCCTGTTGACCTACACTCTATGTTTGTCCAGTTTGTTCCTTCCATTTCCTTCTGTTTTTACACAAAGTACAACAATAAAAGGGAAGAAATAAAACATCTTTTGTAAGGCTATTTATGTTGCGCATTTTCAATCTTGGTACTGTTTCTGACAGGCGATGTAGGGTGCTAATACCTTCCCTACTCGTAACCGACTCCCGAACTTGAATCTCATTTTTAAACCAGTGCTTTCACTGAACTTAGTTTTTTCCCAATGTTTTTCCTATGGATAAAAACGTTGGTGGCGACTCCCTGTTTCATACTAGTTTTTCTTTCTCGCCGTGCCGTCGCGATCCAGGTTACAAGAAGGACCGAATGAGAGGAATCGGTTCTGGAATAACTTCCCGAGTGAAAAACCGAGTGTTGGGAAGGACGACCTCTGGTCGGGTTTCGCTTAAGCGAGTGGATACCTCGCTCAAACGAGTGAGTATGGAATTCGTTACTGGACATTTCTCGCATGAGAGAGTGGCTATTTGGAAGGAGCCTCGCTCGAGCGAAAGTATGGAAAATGGTTACTGGGCAGTTCTCGCTCAAGCGAGAGCGGTTCGCTCAAGCGAGAATCAGGTCTGATGCTTTCCACGTCAACCTGTTCTTCTACCTTCTAGTAAAGTCTTTTTCTGATATTTTCCTAAGTATGGGACCCTCTCTAATATGTTGTCCCTTTTCATTAAATGCTTACTCCTTATTCAGCATCTGAAGAAAAGTACAACAAATGTCTTTTAGTCATTCACGTCTCTTTGCATGAATGATACAAATACCAATTTCCACTGTTAAAGGAGTTTAGAAAAACCTTTGAAAGAAAAGATATCATCTGTAATCATCCTCTTCCAAATACTACTGAAAAAGCCATTAACAAAGAAGGAATTAGTCTTCATTTCTTCTTTTATAAAGAAAACATTGGATTAGCACAAAGCTGAGATTACAGCCGGAATTCGCAAGCTATGAATTGGATAAAGCTTTAAGTATTGCAAGAGCTCTTAATTCCAGGTAGGGGAGCATTTCATTTCAAATAAATAGTTTATGAATGGATGTGGGGTGATACTAAAATGTTATATATGTGTGTTATGTGTTTTGATACCCCGCTTGTATGATGCTTTATGTTTTGATATATATATATATATATATATATATATATATACCATTTATATTTCTGATATTAATACCGACAGTGATATGAGAGTCATGAAGAGTATATGCGTGAAATGTATGAGTGAAAAGTATGTTATGACTTTCATAAAAGACCTTGGGTGGGACTCAAGGCAACCTCTTGAGCAGGACTCGGGGTTTTGGCCCGTAACACTGAGTAGAGGACCGCTATCACTCTGGGAGTGGTACTCGGTGTTGCATTATGGGCGTAGAGCGGTTTGGTACCTGTAAAACGGCCGAATCAACCGAGTGCTGAATTATGGCTCGGGGAGCCAGTGTTGCAACACAAAACTAACAGTCTTATGGATCCATTTATTAAACCATTGGTGTGCACTAATTTTTGGTGTGTATGCTTTGATTACAGATAGGAAATGCTATTTGTGTTGTATGACTCGGTTTGTGGTAAGTGTATAGTTATGGATTGGACCTTAAATCTAATTCAATAACTATTATTTGATATGTTTATGCTCACCCCCTACTTATTATTTTTGTAGTGGATAGAGGACACGGTGATGGCATTTGAAGTCACTCGACCGACTGGAGCATTATGTATTAGTATGCACAATACATAGTGTACATAGTAAACTAGGTAGAAGCCTTGGCCGGCTCTTGTGTTTACCGAGTGATATATTGATTACTGAGTGATATAATTTTTGTATTATGAAATGACCGGTCGGCTTTTGCAATGTGACAATAATCTTATTAATACAAATTTTCTTTTAATCATGAAATTATTTATGAAAAGTCTATTTATGTTTATATTGCATTCCAATGGGTCAGTCGGATTGATGAGAAATCGGTACTTTTAATGACTGAATCCGATCTCTATTGGAAATTTAAATTATTTATGAAAAATTTACTTGATTTATCAAAAATTAATTTAAAAATTAAGGATGTTATATTTTGGTATCAGAGCAAGACTTGAAAAGTCCAAGGCCAAGGTTAAGCTACTAAATGCTATGGTCGAGTGAAGCCATATCACTGTTGTTGTGTAATGTAGTTAAGGAAATCAACTATAAATAAATTACTTCCATATCCATAAGAGGTACTAAAGTATGATGATTATTTCAGGACAAGAATGGACCCTCATGGTATGGACGCAATAGCTGCTGCCTTTCAGCGTGTGGCTGATATTCTAGAAAGGCAGAATCAGCCCCAGCCGAGTAACAATCAAAGCATTGATTGTTTCTTGAAAAGAAAACCGACTGAATTCCATGGAGGATTTCAGCCTGATCAAGCCTATGCTTGGATTCAGAACCTTGAACGAATCTTTGGCAGCTTGCAGTGCTCTGAAGCGCAGAAAGTGGAGTATGTTGTTTTCATGCTTTGAAAAGAAGCTGAAAACTGGTGGAGAATGGCAAAAAGCCGCTTGATTGCCACGGAGACTAAACTGAATTGGGAAAACTTCAAGGAATGTTTCCTTGAAAAGTATTTCCCAAATACCGTTAGGAGTCAAAAGGGATTGGAATTTATGGAACTCCGACAAGGCAATATGAGCGTTGAGGAATATGCAGCAAAGTTTGAGGAGCTGTGCCTGTTCTATCCTCCTTTCCAGATGCCGGGTACAGAAGGTTCGAAATGCATCAAATTTGAGAGTGGTTTGAACCCAAAGATTAAGAAAGCTTTCCGACACCAGGAGATTAGAAGCTTTCCGATCCTTGTTAATAAATGTAGAATATATGAGGAGGACGATAAAGCTTCAACCGGCTCGAGTAGCAAGTCGGATAGTTCTTCAAGGTTACCACCAATTAGCTTTAAGAAGCAAGGAAAGTCTGTGAGAGGAGAATCTTCCTCTAAATCTAGAGGTCGGGGAAATGCTGGTGCCCGACTGGTGAATAAACCGAGAGACATCAAATGCTTTAGATGTGGAGGCAGTCACTATGCTCGGAACTGTGACAAAGATGAGGACGTCATTTGCTACCATTGCAACGAGAAAGGACATGTCCGTCCTAACTGTCCTTTTCTCCAATCAACTGAATCATATGCCAGTGTAAACTGTGGAGGCTTCAGAGGACGAGGCCGTGGAAACGGTAACAGAGGAGGAAGAGGCAATGGGGAACGTGGCAACAATTCTATAATACCGAGAAACGATTGGGCTGGGAGTTCTAGTTCACCGGCGGCAGGCCGAGTGTATGCTACTACTGTGGAAGAAGCTGCTCAAGCCCATGACTTGGTTCAAAGTAAGTGTTTATTTGGAAATACCACTCTTGACGTGGTGTTTGACTCGGGTGCAACTCACTTGTTTATTTCTAATGATTGTGTCATGCAAATGAGATTACCTGTTGTTACTATGAATCAGCCATTAAATGTGTTTAATCCGACTGGTGCAAAATTATGGACTTCCATGATGTGTGAGAACGTATCTTTCACTCTCGGTGATAAGGATTTTACTGCTAATTTAATATGTCTACCTTTGAGAGGTCTTGACATCGTTCTCGGTATGGATTGGCTATCAGCCAATAAAGTCCTGGTTGACTGTCGGAATCGGCAAGTAATTTTTCCTAAACAAAAAGCCGATGAATATGAAATCAAAGATATATCTCAACTGCTTATGTTATTTTGTATGGTTGATGGGAAGAGTGAGTCTCGAATTCGAGATATCCCTATTGTTTGTGACTTTCCCGAGTTATTTTCGGAGGATGTACCCGGTATTCCTCCCAATAGAGAGATTGAATTCTCTATTGATTTAATCCCTGGAGCCGAGCCAGTTTCTAGAGCTCCTTATAGAATGTCCCCGATTGAGTTAGCTGAACTAAAGAAGCAAGTTGATGAACTACTCGAAAAACAATTTATCCGACCGAGTGTATCACCGTGGGGTGCTCCGGTGTTACTCGTCAAGAAAAAGGATGGTAGCATGCGGTTATGTATTGATTACCGCCAACTGAATAAGCTGACCATCAAAAACAAATACCCATTGCCTAGGATCGACGATTTAATTGATCAGCTACGTGGTGCGTCGGTCTTTTCAAAAATTGACTTACAATCGGGATACCACCAGATCCGAGTGAAAGCTACCGATATTCCTAAAACGGCATTCAGGACCCGGTATGGACACTATGAATACGTGGTAATGCCGTTTAATATCCCATCACTCATTATATTTCGCACATCCAATTTAAGAAATGGCAGAAATATGCTTTTCGCCCAGTCCATGCACGAAATGCTTCAGATTTTGCCACTTGTTGTAACATCCTAACTTTTATGATTTTTAGAAAAATAATATAAAAAGGATTAAAGAAGAATTTATGAATGAATTTCCGAGTGAAAAATGTCAAAGACAGGATTTTTCGAGTGAAATGAATTCAATTCCGAGTAAAATGAGTATGACTCTGAGTGAAATAAGACAGAAGACTGATTCCAAGTGAATTTAAGATATTTTCGAGTGAAACAGTATTAAGAGAATTATTTCCGAGTGAAGTAACGTTGTGTCCGATTGAGACACATTCGAGTGAAGCAAATCCGAGTGAAACGGAAACATCTCCGAGTAGAATGATTCCGAATGGGTTGTTTCCGAGAGAAGTGGAGGTACTTCTCGGAAAGATATTTCTGACTAGTAAACTCCTGAGTGGAGTATATCTAGATGGATGGTTTGCCGAGTGAAGTGTCTCTGTGACACTTTCGAGTGAGACTTTCCGAGTAAGTCTTTTCAGGAGGAGAGCTTCTGGATAGAGAAAGACTAACTCCGAATGAGTATGTTCTGAGTGAATAATTCCTGAGAGTAAATCCGAGCGGTAAATTCATGTAATTTGGGCTCGGGTCGATCTTTAGAGTTTCCAAGAGCTTGTGCTCGGATTCGTTTCAAGATAGCCTTCGACCCGAGTAATCCTTTCAAAGTGGAAAGATTTCCGAGAAAGGAATTGGATTTCGAACTCCGAGTAATCTTTCAGATGAAAGACTTCCGAGTGACACAAGAGGAAGACTTTGACTCAGGAAAAGGTACATCCGAGTGAAATATGTCTGATTAAGGTATTTCCAAATAAGACAATTGTGAAAGGGTCATTTCCGAGGAAGGGAAGCCGAGTGTTTCATGAGAAGGAACCATTCCGAGTGAATAACTTTCGAATGAAGGAATTCTGAGCGGAAAGAGACTCTGATGAGTCCTCTCAGAAAGATATGCCCAGATGCTGAAACCGAGTCAGAATTAATAAATATTTTACTATAGATGCTTTCCACGTCACCCTGTTCTTCAACGTTCTAGCAAAATCCTTTCTCAGATATTTTCTAAGTATGGGACCCTTTTTAATGTGCTGTCCCCTTTTCATTAAATATCTTATTCCTTTCATTATCATTAAAGAGACGTGTGTCAGAATACTTCAATTCATTCACGTATCTTCTATGTGAAATATATAAATACATCTATTGTTGGATTAATTTAAGAACTCTTGAAAGTAAAATCATCAGCCTTACTTTCCAATTCTCTGGAAACTATCGAACGAAGATAATTAAATCTCCTTTTCTTCTCTTCACGAAGGAAAGCCTGGGACTGGTGCAGGAATTGCAATTCCAGTCGGAATTCTGGAACAGTGACTTGGTTATAGTTTTTAAAGCTGCTGGAACTCCTTAATTCCAGGTAGGGGAGCGTTACATCTCAAATAGATGGTTTATGAATAGATTTGGGGTATTATTGATATGATAGATGTGATGTATGTATGAAATGTTATTGAGGCCCCAATTAAATAACATACTTTATGTTAATTACTTTCCATTCATATTGAGTTTATGTGATGTTGTTGTTCATGATATTGAGTTCATATGAGATTGATGAAGGTGATATGATATGAATTATATGCATGAAGTTATCATGTACTGTGCCTATTGTTATACAGAGTGTTTTATTTATTTTTTTGTAAATTTTAAAGAGCCGGTCGGCTAATGTAAATTTGAGAATATTATTATTTAATTCAAATTCTGTTTTGGAAATTTGAATTATTTGTAAAATTTTATTTGATTTATTAAAATTCATTTTAAAATTAAGGATGTTATACTTGTCATGTTCACAAGGATTTCGCCTATTGGATGGAAGAAACATTGGTCAATGTCACGTCAACCTACAGCCTGCATTTCTCCTAGTGGAAGGAAGAAATCCTTGTCACATCAGTCAGGCATCAGTTAGAATTTCGCACACTAGTTGTGTGAAATTAGCTCTTTATAAATCCCGCCTCAACCAAAATCGGAGACCATCCGTGTGCTTATTTATGTGAAAGCTAAAGAATTAAAAATTAAAACTATTTAAAAACAACTCTAACATAAAAAAAATTAAAAATTAAAACTAAAAAATGAGAAGAAGGTATAACAAGAATAGGTTATTTTTTATAACCGGTGTAAGATGTATTAAAAAATACTATTTGAACTAGTTATTAGAAACAACATTAAAACTAAAAAAATGAGAAGAAGGTATAACAAGAATAGATTATTTTTTATAACCGGTGTAAGATGTATTAGAAAATACTCTTTGAACTAGTTATTAGAAACAACTAATTTAATAAAACTAAATGTTTTAATTTTTTTTGTGTTAGATTTGTTTTTAAATAGTTTTAATTTTTAATTCTTTAGCTTTCACATAAATGAGCACACAGATGATCTCTGATTTTGGTTGAGGCGGGACTTATAAAGAGCTAATTTCACACAACTAGTGTGCGAAATTCTAACTGATGTCTGACTGATGTGACAAGGATTTCTTCCTTTCACTAGGAGAAATGCAGGCTGCAGGTTGACGTGACATTGACCAATGTTTCTCCCATCCAATAGGCGAAATCCTTGTGAACATGACAAGTGGCAAAATCTGAAGCATTTCGTGCATGGACTGGGCAAAAATCATATTTCTGCCATTTTTTAAATTGGATGTGCAAAATATAATGAGTGATGAGATGTTTTTTACCCCAAACACCAAAATATTTCTAAAACCACACTACACTTCAAATTTTTTTTCAAAAAACACACTAATTTTAAAAAAAAACCTAACTATTGCTATCAGCACTACCTTAAGCACCACAGCCACCATAACCTTAAACCATTGCCACCACCCCCTACGACTGTCGCCACCATCAACCTAAACCTAAATAACCACCACTGCCACAATTGCACCACTATCATCATCATTGTCACTACCACTATTGTCAACACCATAATTATATTATTATTGTTGTTTACGTAATATGTAGTTGAACTTAAATAAAAATTTTGTAATGTTTATCAAAATCGTAAAAACTAAAACATAAAAAAAAAATAAAAACAAGCTTTAATTTTTAAAAATTTTAGAACTAAAGCCACCGAGACAGGGCCTTAGAACTAATTAAATTTAGTTTGTTCTATTTCTTATCTTCCTTTAAGTGTTTAGCAATTTTTATATATATACACAAGCAATGTTTTCACAACCTTAACCTAATCAAATATAAATTCAAAAATAAATTGTGCATTTACACATGTTTTCCAAATATTGAAAAAGAAGTTAGAAAAACCTAAAATGTAAACATGATTATTCGAGTTGAATAATTAATTATACACCACAAGAAATAAGAAAAAGTAATAATTCTTGTTTGGTTTTACCGGTTTTAGGCCGGGTCAGAGTTTTCTTTTAGCGCCCCTATCATAATTTACTTGTTAGTTCCTGTATTTCTTTCACAGGTTATGAATGCTTCCAAAAAAATAAAAGAAATTGATTTCGTGAGCATCGACATAGTTTTTTAATCCAATGGTTTCTAGACTGTCAAGATTATTTCTTTTACTCTTATTAGACTGAAAATGTGATACTGTTCCTTCCTCTAAGTAAAACGCAGACATAAGTGCAAAGTAAATTGTTTCATTAACAAATAGTACAGAGACTCAGAAAATATTACATCCACTTTGTTTTTTCTTTCCAAAGCAAAGAAGTTAACAAAAGCCCAAGGCCCTCACTTGTGACAGATCTTAGCTGTTGGCATGGTGACACAAACAGAGGCATAGATTTTCTTAGCTTCTGGGGTACCACGTTTGACCTCATCAGCCAAAGCCATCCCAGTAACAGAACAAACAGCTGCAGCAGCAGCAGCAAACATCATGTTCCTCCTTCCATTGGTGCCCTCCTTCTCAGTCTCATAACTGACCTTCACCTTCTCTCCTTCAACTGCTCTGACAGCATTTGCTACCACCAGCCTCCTCTGGGACGCCACCGGAGACCGGCTGGTGACGGCTGAGCTGCCAAGGAATGATGCTGTCATGGTGGTGATTGATGCCATTGTTGCTATGTAATCTCAGCCCTGAGCTAGCTCCCAAAAATGGTCCTAGTGTTGCAACTAGTTAAGTTTGATAAAAGAAACAGACTATATGGAATGTATATCATAAACGAGTAACTGGTAGGACCATCCACTATCTTATCTCCTGGATGAAATGACCAGTGAATAATTGCCACGTGGAATAAGTGATCCTCTTGGAACTGGTGGCCCTTAGATGTAAAATGCTTTATATGAATCACGGATTAGGAGGATAGATAGAGTATTGTGAGCCACACAACATTCTACTCACCAGTTTTAACATCCAACACTAGATTCCATAGCCCAAAACAAGAACTAAAGCAAAGAAATGCTCTACATTGAATTGATTTTACATTTCAAAGTATGGTTTACAACAGATAACTTGTGCATCTATGCTGTATTGATATGAGTTGTTGCACGAGACATATAGCTTCAGTTCACAAAATAAATAAAAAGGGCAATGACGACAATTGGCTTTGTAGTGTAGAAGTGAACCTAAGCGCAAAGAATAGCTTCTTCTATTGTTCTGTATGGAGGAGGCAATAACTTGTGTATGTTATCAAAAAGATCTCCCCGGCCAGGTGGAGGTTCCGCAACAGGTGAATCCAATACTGAGTCGGGAATTGCTACAAGGGTTTCTTCGAAAAATGATTCCATTGTCTACATGGTTCAAGAATTCAGTTAGCATTTGAATCAATTACTGTTATTACTGAAGTTATAAATGGATAGTTTATAGTAAAAAAAATTATGTAACCCATGCATACTTGAATTGAAAGAAATATAAGGGAAAAAAGAACTAGTTATCTGAGTACATTACATATATCAAGACAATACACGTTTTTGGGCATTAACCTCACTCTCCACGGCAATCATTATTTCCAGGGATGTTCTTTGCCTCTCATTCCTGAGTCTCAATCTAGTCCCACATTTTTTTGGGTACAGACTATCACTATTTATCTCTAATCTAATAATGTGGCTAAGATCAAATACAGATCCTCAAGGAGCCTTTCAATTTAAATGCATCATTTTAAATTTTCTGGAGAAATGGAAACAACTCCATGAAAGCCACAGGGAAGAAGACTAATACAAGTTAGAAGGATGTTGATATACATGCTAGACCACCATATCATGCACTTAATCATCCATAAAATAGAAATAGTGGAAAAGAATGGTAACTGAAGACGACTATGTATATAAGGTTTAACCAGATAATCCATAATCATACGGCATACCATGCAATTTCGAAAAGCAGCATCAGCTTTGCGCTTCCAAAGACCATTACCGGGTTCTGAATGGAAAAGATGGAGTAAAGGCTGCAACAACATAACAGACAACGGCTATATAATATAGCAGCATATTGGATGTAGAAATTTATCATTAGTAGACATACAACTTGCTTCATGAATCATGCAAATGGAGGAGGTGGAACAAAAAACCTCCAATCTTTTCACTCAAAATATAATAGGAAGTAGGAACCCTTCATAGATTCTAGACATTGGACTGCAAGAAATAAAAAAAATGTGTGTAGTGTATAAATACTTAGTTATTAGTTATATGTAGAAAATAAATGTCTGTGGTAAATAACTTAAATCTACATATAAAAGATTATAGCTTTATATATCAGCTATTTGACTATTTCACACAACATACAGCAATACGCAGGAATTTCTAGTGAATGGAAGGAGGTGAGAAAGTTAGAAATTCAACTCAAAGAGGGTTACACTTATCCCCACCTTCACAATATCTCGCAAAGTTGGCTTCCGTCCATATTTTCCCAACTCTGAGTCACCATAGACTAGATATTTTTCAAGGACCTTATTTAAATGAGAAATAAATAATTAAAAGCAAAAATGGTAAACTCTAAGTAATGTAAAAGTTAACTCAGTTGATGCAGATGAATCCATGGAAAACCATTCTATAAATGAACCTGACGACGAGTAAGACCCGAGCTTGGTGTACCATAAATTGCGGTATCAACATGTCCCAAAATATGCCAAGGGCTGTTGAAATTATTAAATATCAATTTACATACAATAAAGGTCAATCAATAAAGCATTGTTATAGATATACTATTCTTGTGTCCCCACTCCCCACCTTACACCTTAAGTTTACTGAATTAGGATGATTTCTTTTCCCTTTCATTGAAGAGCAGATTCTGATACTTTGAAAGCAAGATACTTTTTGTTTTAGACGTCAAAGGGGAAGGGGGGGGAAAATTATTGAGTTTGACCCTTACTTATTGTATGCTGCTCGTCCAACCATAACACCATCAGCCCCAGCTTCTCGAGCTGCATTGGCCTACAAAACCGAAGTTCCCATGAAAACAGGCGGTGATAGAAGCATCAATACAATATGTGGCAATTATAAGAGAGCAGTTCTAGTGCTAAGAAATTCCAAAATTTCATATGAATATTACATTTTGATAATCCAAAAATGATTGCCATGATAACCACTCACCTCATCAACACTAGTAATGCCACCATTGATTGTAAATGTTAAGTCAGGGAAGTCACGTAAAAGGCCATAAAAGAATTCATATCTGCATTAAAAAACATGAGGTACCAAATGCAAATCTACATATTATATGGCTACAAAATCAAATTTTATTAGCACATACTTTAGTGGAGGAATACTCCTATTTTCAGCAGGGCTAATGCCATTGAGCAGTGCCTTCCTTGAGTGAATTATGAAATGCTTAGTGGGTGACACAGAAGAAACCTGGTATATAAAATCACCTGACAGACAATGGAAAGTTCAATATGTACCCTAAAAAATTAGCAATGAAACCTGGAATATTAGATAAATCCCCAGCAACAAGTGGTACAAAAGTACAAAGTGCTAAATTAGACTGTTTAAACGTGTAATCTGCTATATTAAATATCACAAAGGAGAAGCAGTGACAGGTCCAATTAAAAGGCCAAATTTAGATAAAGTAAAACAATTAAGATCCAGATTACCAATGGAAGAAAACCCAAATGGGAATGTTTGAGACTGACAGAAATGAGAACATATCAAGCATGGAAACATGATATCTTAAAGGACAAATAAATGGAGACGCCTGCGACTGCACACCTAATAAATAGTTGCCATAACAAAAAATGGGATCCTAAAAACTCCACCAAAAATATGTTTTATGTTTGACTTTGCACATTATAGTTCATATGTTGTTTGGTTTCAGTAATTGGTAGCAACCAAATTCATAACCCTATCCCCACTGTAAGTTTGTTACTATAGCAATCATGATATCATATATGAAGGTTCCTATCTCCTATCTGCATGTCACAATTTGGATCCCCTAATTAAGTAGCAATTTCACTTCGAGTTAATGACAAAAAAACCAAGGGATTTTGAATTAATAAGCCCTCACTATGTACACATGCACCCAATCTTCGAATATTCTTTTAAGTGATTCTAAATGCAAGACACTTTGAGCAGTTTAGTCACAAAAAGTTATGAAATATTACAGATACTTACACATATACGTGATGGACTGTAATACCATTTTTGCAACTTTTATTAATAAGATGAGGATAAAACCTATTCATTGAATCCAAATTTTGTAGCCTTTCAACTTGAATAGACAAAGAATGTGTAAATAAGAACCTTACACAGCTCATTGTAAGAATCATGATCATCCACACCAATTCGACATTTGACACTGACAGGTACATTTGTATTGGCGGCAATTGCTGACATGGCCTCAGCAACAAACTTTCCTTATATGAATTAGATATCTAAATCAATACACATTGGCAAAGAAAAATTATACATTTAAGCTGTTTGCATGCCATTATATTTAATTAAGGATGGTTCTCTAACCTTGGGGTTAAGCATAAGACTTACACCAAAGCATCCATGTCCAGCTACTTTTGGACTAGGACATCCGCAGCTGGCATATATTTTGAAAAATAAAAAACTAAGTCAAAGACCAATAGTGGAATTATGGAATTTTATGGTTTTAAGATAATAAGCAATATACAAACTTTAAGTTGATCTCATCATAGCCATAAGTATTGGCAATCTCAGTTGCTTTAGCCAAACTTTGTATATTACTCCCTCCAATTTGAAGCACAATGGGATGTTGGTCTGGAGAATATGCCAAGAATCTGTCCTGAGCAGAACGGAAAAAATAAAAGAATAAACGGTTTCCCAATATCAAATTATCCAAAAATTAGGGAGCTTCTGGATACCCTTGCTTTACGTTGACCTCTTGTGCACACACATGTGCATTGCCCACTGAGATGACATATTTTTAAACGGAAACCAATCCTTACAAGTTATGATATGACATACATCATATGTTACCACAGGAAACTCATAAAACATGACAAATATTGTAATTGATCTTAGTTATTCACGTAAGTGAAACCCTTTTAGCTCCATAGTACTTAGTTTTTTTCTTTTTTCCATTCTATATTTATCAGTTAACAAACAGACTTATATATACTTACGAGATTGTCCTTTTGATGAACAATTGTTTCAGCGGCAAGCATCTCCGTGTACAGCCAGGCATGTTTTGATATGAGACGTGCTAGAGTCCTATAGTGATTATCTGTCCAGTCCATCATTGGAGCAACACTGAAATTCACCAACCAAAAACAAGCCGAGACCAGGTTGATAAAACCATCACACTTTATCTATAAGGTTTCGTTAACCTCAGTTCTTAGGTTGAGTTTAAGTCACCCAAACCGATAGCTATCTATCGGGGTGAATGCAAATCAAAGATGCAATAATATGTTCATTCTCGATAAAATGTTACCACTTCAACTGACTTAAACTCGGCCCTTAAGGCTGATCTTAACCAATCCCTTATTTATAGTACAAGGCTACAAGCAAACGGGGATGAGATACCAAGAAAGAAATGCAGAGAAACCAGGCACCCACCTGAACCAAGGAGGAAGGTAGTATTTAGCAACCATACCAGGTTTATGTTGTGATTGTTCTTTCTGAGCATAGGCAGAAAAGAACCTACGAGATATACGTACTGAGAATTTGGAAGTGCTTTTAATGACGTTAGAAGTAGTAGGAGCAAATGGAATGGGCAGGGCAAGCTTCATCATCTCATTCCTTTCAGATGCTCTCTAAGGTAATGGCACCTACCCATCAAAGGAAACCAACTTTTATACTTACACGCAACAACACATGCCATGAAACATTTCACGCCGACGACATATACCAAACCATCACAGAACAACCCAAAAAGTAAAAAAGAAAAAAAAAATTGTGATTAATTGAGAGGCATTTTATCGAACAGGAGATAGGCAGAGTGATAAATAAAGCACAGAGAAAGAACATTTACACGAAGGGAAGAAACTTACGTCGGCGTTCACCAAAGTCGGTGACTCGAGCTTATCCAGATTCCTCGGAAATAATCGAAACGAACGCATTTCACCATGCTCTGTTTGGTTACATATAATTGTTCAATGTTATTGTTGACACTGACAGTGAAAATTGTTCTACGTTTTTAACCGCGCTTTTCGAAAATAGCAAAATTAAAATACGGATTAAATTGAAAAACGCTTAACGAAATAAAGTTTTTAGCTTGTTTGATTTTTTATAATGAAATTATATATGCTTACGTGAATTTAAATTAAATCATTTTGAAAAAAATAAATTAAGATATACACAATATAATAGAGATAATTATACCAATTCTATTGAAGTTTAACTCAATTACCCTTGACAGGTATTTTATCTATCTTGTAATAAAACAATGTTTCATTTTGAAAATTACACCAACCTCGTCTTAAGTAAGGTCAATGTCACCTCCAATTTATCTTTAAAAAAATTCCTATATACATACATTGTCTTTTGAGTCATTTTACATATTATAATTGTTATAGGATATATTAAAATTTATATAACCAGTTATTTGATAGATATTTTTAATATTGGAGTTATTGGAACCTGCATGTAAATTGCTCAATTACATTCAAATTTTGGTTGAGTTTTGATTATAGCTAGGTAAAAAATCAAGAGGCGTATGATAAGCCTCATAAGTGTTTGTGTGTGGATATGGTAAAGTTGTAATTAAAGTGTATCATGAGAGAAATTCATCCATGATGAAAAAATTAAATGTGCCATGAAGAGGGGCTATAGATATTGGATGTGAACATAGGTTCCTTGTGTATTTAATGAAATGAAATCTAACCGTTCAAGTACTAAATTGACCATTTATTAATAAAACAAGAAAAATATATTGTTTTTCACATTATGTGACCTAGATTTTATACATTGATCAATATCTATTTCCTAATTAGAAGAAAATGTCAAATATGCTCATGAATAGGCAACATAAATCCAAAATTAACAAACACATTTGTGACATAACTTGTCACATCTACAGATAAATTTCACATATTCTAAATTAGTAGAATATATGATCAAAAAAATTTGTCATGTTTAGGAGTAAATTTTATGGACCAAACTTGGTAAATACATCAATGACATAAATTCCTTGGATTATAGGCATAACTATATACCTTGTTTAGGTCAACATAAGATTCTTAAAATAAAATAACTTTATATTTTACTTAATTAGGGTAAGAAACTATATTTTATTTTACCCTTTTTACAACTCTATATAACATTTCTACATTTATAATGAATTGTGCCAATTTGTTGTATATATCAAGGATAAAATCATTTATTTAATATCCATTTGAGAATCAATTATGAAAATACAACTATGAAAATGATAGTATTTGTGATTAATATTGATGTCGCACATCATTAGAGACAAACAATTTTTTGTTTGAGTCAATAATTTTTTCCTTATTTGGCCAACCAAAGATAAGTTTGATATAAATTTAATAATTGAGTGAGTGTTTGACTTTTAGATAAGCTTTATAAGTTGCACAAGTTTGGGACAACATATTGAAGTGGAAATTGATTGACGAGGAATATGAGCGAAGGTCAGGACGGGACCAATTTGAATAGTTGAAATGTGAATTGGTTAGATGACTAGTTTAGGTTAATTCTTTAACACTATTAGTTAGATTTCAATTTGATCATAATTTACTTGAACCGGTATCTTTGTCGGTTCAATGATCGGTCTGATTATGAAATCATTAGGTATATCAACAATATTAACAGAGGCAGACTCATAAAGTGGTTACCCTACACATCAACTCCCTATCTCCTTTCTCCTAGGCAATTGATAAGTTTGTCTCCAAACCAATAAGCTCCATTAAACACGCATCATTGTGTTCCTCATCCTTCAAAAACCTAAGCAACCATATGCTAGACCATCTTGAAGCAAACTGCTTGCCCTCATAACTATACTAGTTGGATTCCAACTCCCACCAACATGTAGTGTTGTGGGACTGCAAAAACAAGTTGTTTGAGCTTGTAAAAATGATGGTCAATCACGCTTTCTAATTTGGGTTGCTTCACCTAAGATGTTGCAGACTACAAATTGCAGGGACCATTACTTATCCTAAAAAAAACTTGATTCCTCTACTTCCATGTTTCCAATAAATTTATCACTGTTGGGTCATACTTGTAATAAGTCAATCAAACCATGACACAATAGTGCATCACTGGTTTGTGCATTGCATCATGCATGTTGAGTGAAAGCCACACGTGCATGTCTAGAATCCTTCAACAAAATGAAATAATGTTTTGCAAGGATAATGGAAAATGAGTTGACATAGTCAAATAGCATCTAACCCTTTTTCCATTAGCAAAGCTGCATGGAGTAGAGCCACATAAAATGTTGCATAACCCTTTCCAACACCTTTTTAGTGGCAAAATTTCACTTCAAAGAAGCATATCCTGAGGTTGTAGTATATATTCCACTGCTATTCAATCTCTAGAGGATTTCATCCTCACCTTGAGGCTGATCCGGGATTAATATATATGAGAGATTGTAACCTTCAAATGTAATGGCATCTATGTGGTGAAAATGTTAAAACGTCACTAACCTTTATTCCAAAGGTCTAGAATCACCATTTCAATGTCAGAAATATGGACACATATTAGTACCTTGTTACATAATTATCCACACTACATCCAATCCTTACACCACAATGATGATTTCCCTTTACTATACCATAAAACATCCAAGTTTTCCTGTTAACCCTCTCATAGATTGGTATAAAAGATAATACTAACTTGGGCAAACATGGTCTACATGCTTTATTAATCATAATTGGGTTGAATTCAACCTTTTTTACCCTGCCTTGAAATATGAGAACTCCCGAATATTTGCCTAAATTAGAAGCATGGTGAATACCAAAAATCCACGATGATCTTACATGTTGTCTGTTAGGCATTAGCAAATCATTTTGGATCTTCCCAGATTGACCTTTAACTAGGTAATTTGCTCAAAACTCCTTAGTGTATTAGCAATAACATTCATGAGTATGTGAAGCTTTGCTAAGTAGAATAACATCTTCCGCAAAGAGAATGTTGGAAATACCTAAACCCTTATGGGATGTTTTCATAAGGATCCATATCCATAACTACTAACAGGTTTATGAATTTGAATGACTATAACCATACAATATATAAATAGATAGATAAAAGGTTTTCATTGTTTGAGCCTTCTACTGAGGGAAATATAAGGTGATTTATGTCCATTTTAAAGGATTGACATTTCAGACTCGCATACATCTTACATAATAAGATCAACAATTATTAGTGGCAAGCCAAAGTTATACAATGCTTGTTGAAGAAAGTCTTAACAAACCCTATTACATGCCTTCTCAATATCAATCTTCAAAGCCACATACCACTTTTTAGACCTGTCAGTTTGCAAGATATGCAGCAATTCTTGCACAAAATTGTATTGTCTCGCATCCCTTTTCTTGGAATAAAGTTTCCTTGAAATAGAACTATTCCTTCAAGACATGTTCTTAATATGTTTACCAAAATCTTTAAAATTATCTTATAGGTCATGTTGTATAGACTAGTAGGTTTAAAGTCCGTTAGACGGCTAGGATGATCCACTTTTTAGGAAAAGAACTATTAGTGTCCTCAAAATTTATAGGTCTCTTATTCCACTTCTAAACACTTGTTAAACCATACTAGTGATATCTTTACTTACACGTCATTATTTATAAAAAAAAATTCCTTTGGGTGTATTGATTTTAGGTTTGCTAAAAAATAATATAGTAATATCTTCAAAGTTTATTTCTTTTTACAACTAAAATTATCTCTCTCTTCATAATTTAATGAAATCTATTAAGAGATAAAAACAATTAATTAAAATCACATTTTAATTATTTTGGTCTTGACACATGTAAAAAAACTAAAACACCAACACCTTAAATAAAGCAAAGATTTTTAAAACTTTATTAAATCATTTTACCTAATTTATGACAATTAAGAATGTTGATTGATTCAGTTATAATCATTGAAGTTGAATAAAATATTAATTTTTCAAAACTACTCTTACCTTGTATTTGAATGGAAAATTTTAATAGAGGAATCATTTTAACAATGTATTTCATTTATTATTATTATTTTGATTGAAAAAAATTTATGCATTAATAGAAGTATTATAGTAAAAAAAAAGGAAGATCATGTAAGTGTCTTAAAGACATTATTTAAGAAGCAAAAGTAAATTTTTGTATGTGAAAATCATGCAATTGCTTAAAATCAGGATGAATGAGTTTTAACGATATTTTTAAATAAAAATCTTATATTTTTCTGTTTAGGGCAATTGTTAATATTGTACAAAAAGTAATTAATTATATAAAAAACTGAAAGAGAATTTTATAGAAAATGACAATTTTTTTAAAAGGGACAATTGTAGTAAATTTTTTTAAAAAAATTAGATGATGCACCTTTACCTTTTCTAACCTTACCAAAAGTATAAATAAGAAAAAAATAATAATTACCTATAAAACATGAAAAATTCATGATTTTAAAAAAAATTCTCTCCTATTTTTTTAAGTATAATTTTTTTTTTGACATTGAGATCATCAAAGTAAATCTTACCTTTAATGACAAAACATTTTCTATAAACTTAATTCATAAAAATATGCTTAAAGAACTAACTATTCATCAATTTATACTTATAGTATTTTTATATTTGTTTTCCTCCTTAATTAAATGTGATAATATTAAGAATTTTTGAAAAAATAGGATGAAGGGATATTAAAAATATTTTTAAATATTTTTTTATCTCATACAAAATTTGCAAGATAAACTCTAATATTAATAAACATGTTTTTTTTTTATTAAAAATGTTGTCATTTATATTCACCTTTTTTGTCGCATATTTTAACTTAAACAAAACCCTTACAAGGGTTAAATGGAGCAAAAGGGAAAAAAAACAGAGTGAAGAGGCGACGTCGTCGTTTCATCGAGGTGGCATTCCCCAACTAGCATAACCTCATTCGTATGCTTCACTGATAAATATTCATTCAGCACTTCACTACATACACTCTCTCTTCTCTTCTGCTTCTGCTTCTGCTTCTCTGTCCCTCTCTCCTCGGTGATTTTTCGTTGGATCTTCAAGTTACCGTTAACCTCTTATCCTTTTTCCTTTCATCCTCATCAATCACACAGCATAATCTCTTATAACTCTTCTCTTTTCTCGTTTCTGTAGCAGGTTTTAGCGCCGTTGGGGTTTTGGTGTTCGAATCGGATCCCAAACCTTTGGAATTAATTTAGGTATCCCATGGCTTCTAGGTTTTATTCATTCAATTAATCTAGATATTTCCCCTTGCATCTCAATTCTCATCTCTTCGCATTCATGATCAATTGGTAGATTCAGCACAAATGCACACACGATGGATTATTAACACACCGTTGCTTTTTGCCTACTGTTGCGTCATTTCTGAATGATTTTCCAAAAAAAGCTTTTAATATGTTAAGATTTTCATAACGGTACAACGTCTAGCAATGTAATGGTTTGATAAATTTTAGCATTTTGTTATGTCTATTATTATAACTCGTGTTCGTTTACAAAATATGGATTCTGTGTTGGGTTTTAAGAATTTTGTTTTTATACTCTCTGATTATTTGAATTAATTGTGGTTAGGTTTTATGCGTTATCAGAGTTGAAGGCTTGCTATTAGTTCAATATGGGATTTGATAACGAGTGCATAGTGAACATTCAATCTCTTGCTGGAGAGTACTTCTGTCCTGTTTGTCGCTTGCTCGTTCTTCCAAATGAAGCTTTGCAGTCACAATGCACTCATTTGTACTGCAAGCCGTGTTTGACTTACACTGTGAGCACTACAAGGGCTTGCCCTTATGATGGTTACCTGGTCACCGAGGCGGATTCCAAGGTTATTTTACAACCCACTGATTCCAAAATGCTTCTGCGTGATGAAAATTTTCCTATGTGTAATGAATTTGTATTTGTACGCCTTAATTGCAGCCTTTGACAGAGTCAAATAAGGCACTTGCCGAAACTATTGGAAAAATAGCAGTTCATTGCCTCTATCATAGGAGTGGATGCACATGGCAAGGAACTTTGTCTGAGTGTACTTCTCATTGTTCTGGATGTGCTTTTGGCAATTCTCCTGTTGTTTGCAACAGGTGTGGAGTCCAAATAGTGCATCGCCAAGTACAAGAACATGCACAAAATTGTCCTGTATGTGCCATGTATAGCGTATTAGTTCCTTCCATCTATTTATGGCATGCTGCTTCTCACTTATGTATGTTGGTTGGCAGGGTGTGCATGGTCAGGTTCAACAGGCAGCCGTTACCCAGGATACTTCAGCCACTAGTGCTGTTGCTTCTACGGATCAAAACCAAGCTTCTGCTTCAGTTGGAGCAACGGCTTCTCAAGCTCCTACTTCTCAAAATGCTGTCACAACTACTGTGCCTGGGCAGGTTTCAAATCAGATACCCAACCCTGCTTCTCAAACTCAAGCGTCAGGGCAAACTGTTATGCAGCCAACAACAGAACAATGGTATCAGCAGCAACAATATCAACAATACTACCAGCAATACCCTGGTCAAGATCCATACCAACAGCAATATCAACATTACTATCCCTATCAACAATCTGTGGTTCCACAATACCAGCAAGGCTATGGTCAGCCCCAACCTCAGTCTCAATCACAACCCCAGGCCCCACTTCAACCTCAGCCCCAGCCACAGACCCAACACCAATCCCAGCCATTACCTCAGTCTCAAGGACAGTCTCAGCCACTTTCACATGTTCAGGCTCCTGTTGCCCCACCGTCTCAAAATCCAATGCAAGTTCACCAACAACCACAGCAACTTCAACCTGCTATGCAATCACATGCTCAGACAAGTCACCCACCTGGCCATGGTCAAGCTCCCCCTCAGCCTCAGCCTCAGCCTCAGCCTCATCCTTACCCTCACGTTCAGCCTAACTCTGGCCATCCTCAACCCCAACAAAATATGCATCCTTCTTATCAGCAACCACATCCTCAAATGCAGCATTCTCAGCCTCAAATTCAACAACCGGGTCAGAAGTATCCTGTTCCTCAACCCCAGGTTCATCCACAACTGCAGCCTAATGCTCCTGTTCAACATCTTCCACCGCCCCCAATGCATCCTCACCGGGCTGTGACTCCTAATGTCCAGCCTCAAGTACAAAATGCTACGCCACATGCAGTGACAGGTCATCACTCCTATCCCCAACCTCTGCCTCCCCAAAATATGCAACCGGGAATGTACATGCATCCTCCAAGTGGACCTCAACCTCAGGCCCAACATCCCGTCCAGATGCAGAATCAGTATCATCAGCAAATTCCAATGATGCGTCCTAATCAATCTCATGCAATGCTTCCTACTCAGCAACAGCCAACTTTGTTGCCTTCTCCTGTTCAGGGCCAAACTACCCCTACTGTGCAGCAGCAGCCGGTATATACTCACAATCAACAACCTGGGCAAATCAACCAGGGTCCTATTATGCAACCTATTCAGCAAGCACCTCAGCAGCCATTTGCACAACATCAAATGCCTATGTCATCTCATTTACGGGCCCAAGGTCCAGCACCATTTCCCAAGCATGCTTATCCACAGCCACAGGGTAATACTGCACCATCAAATAACACTCAGCACACCCTATCTCAAAGTGCTGTGGGAAACCCGTTAATTCCGAGTCATTCAGGTCACATACAGCAATTTGCACAATCTGCCAGTAACATTCCAGTTAGACCTGGGCAAAATGGTGCTGGCTATACCCCAACCAACAATCCAATACAGTTACCTTCTGTGCAGTCTAGGACCCCACTGCCAATTGAAAGACAAGGTGATGTTGCCGAGCAACAAACTGACTCTGCCTCTGGGAAACTTGGTAAAAATTTTAAAGATTTGGACGTGACGCCTGGATCCGCGAATGAGTTGAAATCTGAAAACGTTGAAGCAGATTTGCAACCAATTGAAGTTGGGAATAGGCAAAATAGTGAAGATCCACGCTATGTGAAGACATCAGTGCCAAATGCCAATGCATTAGAAAATGGTGATTCGGTTAATAAGAATCTTGGGAAGGGAGAGGCTGCTGTGCATGGGATTCAGAAGGATGGTAATGAGCATTCTGTTGTCCAGGGCAATGATTTTCAAGATGGACCTCTGCTGAAGACAGAGAAAAAACACCCTGAGTCAGAAACTGATAAACTGCGTAATGATGATACATGTACTCCAAGACCCCCTTCTGGTGCTGACAATCTAGCACCGTCTGTATCCCAAAGCAATGGGGGTTTTGCTCAGCCTTCTCATACTGCCAGTCTTACTGATCAGGCTAAGCATCAACAACCAGTCATTAATTATGGGCCTGCTGCCGGCCAGCAGAGATCTTCTGCCGGCCAGCAGAGATCTTCTGCTATGTCAGCATCACAATTGCCACATCCAGCAGTTCCTAATCAGCCACTCTCTGCAGGCCACTCTTCAACCCTTGTTAGGAATCATGAACCTGCCCATGTTCTTCATCCAGGGCAGCCCCTAAACTCAACAGAGAGTTTCCAGCCAACTACGTTTAAGCAACCTCAGTCTCTTGGACCCCAAGGGCCATATAACCAAGTCCATGAACCTCCTTTCCATGCTGGAGCATCCAATTTGTCTCGTATTGGAGGGCCACAATTTCGGGCACCACTTCCTGGAGATATGCATGGTCGAATGACAGCCCATTTACCACCTAATGTGCCTGAAGATTTTGGTTTGCAGGAAGAAAGGTTCAAACCTTTCCGTGTTCCAAATGAACAGAATATCGATCAAAGGGAATTTGAAGATGACCTCAAGAAATTCCATAGGCTGCCTTTGGATGCTGAACCAGTTTCTAAATTTGGAAATTATTCATTAGGTCCATATGAAGCTGGGAAGGGACCAGTTGTTTTTCATGACGATGTAATCAAGAAATCAGGTTCTACCATTCATCCTGGATATCTTGGACCAGGTCCTGGATATGGGAGACTTCATATGGATGGTATGTCTCCAAGAAGTCCTGTTAGTGAATATGCTGAGATGTCTTCCCGGAGATTGGGGCCCTACTCTGGCGATATTGTTGGTAAGTCTGGAATAGATGATTTTGATGGCAGAGCTGCACGTCATTTTGGTGAGTTCCGCAGTAGCCGATTTCCTCATATGCCTAGCCATTTGCATAGAGATGAATTTGATGGTTTTGGTAATTTTCGAATGGGTGAGCATCCAAGGAGTGGTGATTTCATTGGCCAAGATGAATTTGGTGGCCATTATCGAAGGGGTGAACGTTTGGGTATGCATAATTTCCCTAGACATTTGCAGCTTGGGGAGCCTGTTGGTTTTGGTGCCCGTCCTGGGCACATGAGAGCAATTGAACTTGGTGGTTCTCGGAGTTTTGAATCTTACAGCAAAGACGGCAGACCAGGTCATCCACACCTTGGTGAGCCTGGGTTTAGGAGCAGCTTTTCTCTTCCAGGATTTCCTAATGATGCTGGATTTCTAACAGTTAAGTGTTGATTAACCTTTTTTTTTGTATTCACTATCTTTTTTTATGAAGGTAAGAGTTACCCTTCGTTTATCTGATAGGAAAGTGTGAGAAAGCATAGAATTTTTTTTTCTCATTGTTTGGATAATCTTTTTTTTTCCCACTTATGATAGGAAAATAAGTTTGGTGGGTTCCAGTTTTCTTGTTCACACTCCATATGAAATGACCATTACAATAACCTTCAATTTGTACTATTTCACACTTTTTAACACAATGACAAGGGTACATATCTAATTTAATATGCTTGACTTTTTTCTCATCACTTTTCATACATGCTAAACATAATCAATATAACTATTTTATTCACTCTTTTCTTTTCTCATCATTTTTTCTCACACTTTTCTAATTCTCCAAACGGACCCTTAAAGAAATTGAAGTTGAGCTGATGGAATGTGGAAGTTTTGGGGGAGTGTAGTGGTTATTTTTATATGTAAATTGACTGCAAGATCCAAGTCAGACTTTTATATTTATCTTTTATGTATACCACTCTTGTGTTTTTCAGGGAGATGTAAGGTCATTTGATAATCTGAGGAGAAGGAATGCTTCTAGCATGGGGTGGTGCCGTATATGTAAAGTTGATTGTGAAACGGTTGAAGGTTTAGACTTGCATTCTCAAACAAGGGAGCACCAGAAGATAGCTATGGATATGGTTAAAATGATCAAACAAAATGCAAAGAAACAGAAATTGTAGGATTTCCCCCTTCTTTTGCTGTTGCTTTTGTTGTTTCATAATTCTGGAAAAAAAGTACACTTTCATTTGGAAGATAAATCCTTTTATTAGTTCATAATGCGGGTTTCTTTTGTTTTGTAGAATACCCAGCGAACAATTCTCAGTTAATGAGGGGCACAAGATTCGGCATACTGGTTATGAGGGTCGTGGAAAGAAGCATTGAGTAGTTGTGGTTTGCTCTAATTCTGATATGATCTCATGCAGTTTCCCTTACTGTGGTAGTATTGCATTTAGCAATACTTACCATTTGATGCCCTTTTCCCAGTTTCAAGGTATTTTTGCTACTCATTATATCAGGTTGCTGCCTTCATGTTAATGGAGATGTTTTTCCGAACTAGACTGCTGTGGCAGTTATTTTGTTGGCTTTTGATTTTGAAATCCATAATTCATAACTGGAATAGTTGTCTCCACCTTTGGTGCTATATTAACAGTTTCTTCCATTACATTTTCCATTGGGTTTTGCTATTTATAAGTTCAATTTCTATGGATGCCAAACTTGTGACTTATATAAGAAGTTCCCTGTTGATGACCGAGCATTGATGGTAGCTGAAATCCTAGTCTGTTTAGGTTTCTTCCTGGTTATTGTTTATTTTATAAGATTCAATTTAGGGATCCAGATTGCCTGTTTAAATTAGGGAACAGCCTGCATCTTGGGTACAATCACTTGAAATGGGCAGGAATTGAGCTATTTCAGTCATAAATATTATTAGCACAAAAACAAATTTGGATTGCGACTGACTTGGTCAAGTTGTGCATTGCAACTGTTCCCCATACCGGATAGAACAGTTAGCCTCCCAATTGTCATGTTAAAATTAACAATCAAATGATGTAGACAAGCTGCAATTACTCACCTAAATTATTTCGTTGAGATCGGCATTAGCAACGCTTATTAGTAAGAGATTAGATTCAGGGAGGAAGTAACACAACTATATTAATAATATTTATCCTTTGGAAAAGGAAGATTTGGATTGTTATTGAAGAATCAGGGAATCAATCAAGAAAGATGACATAGATAAAAGAGATAATTCATCATTTTACAACTTAAACATAGAAAACCAATAATGAAAATATGCTTGTTGCTTTGCTATGAATTTTTAGGCTGCCACATACTGACATCTTTTTCTGATAATGGAACTGAAACTAGATATGACCTGAGTTAGTCAAATAGCAATAGTAGGCTCATGTCTGCGTGTGAAGAAGCAGTCAGCTGCCACAGAACATGGATAGTGGTGCATTTCACATTTGTGTATGAAGTGGCCGCTTTTGCAGCTAGAGATGTAGGGTTGCACAGTGCTGAAGTGCTACGGCAGAGATGATATTCTAAATATCATTTTCCCTCTTAAAACTGTTTCATTTTGAGGATTCTTTTAGGGGCAAACTTGGGACTTGTTTGTTTCCTACTTTTGAAAACAGTTTAATGTTCTTAAAAATCAAAGAAAAAACTCATTATGAGGAGTCTTTTGGGGACAAACTTGGGACCTGTTTGTTTCTTACTTCTGAGAACAGCTTAATGTTCTTAAAAATCAAAGAAAAAACTCATTTTGAGGATTCTTTTAGGGACAAACTTGGGACCTGTTTGTTTCCTACTTTATGTTCTTAAAATTAAAACAAAAGAACTTATTTGATAGACCAATTCTTGAAAACAATTTTTGAAACCAATATCTCTTTTAGATTTTAAAATCTATGATTTGAAAATATCTAAAACTTGTTTTGGTTTTCCGAACTCATGTCTAAGATGTCTTTTTTGTTTTTAGAAACTATTGTTATAAAATAAATAGTTTTAAAAAATAAGAAACAGAAGTGTAATCCAACAGGCCTTCTAGTTTTTTTTTCCACTTCTCTTTTCTCTCTGTCGGAGACCTCTCTTACTCTTTTCCTTGTTCTGTCTGTGTGACTGTTGCAGAGTCACCTATCTCCACCAACTCCCAACTTTTCAGCTCTCCTTTGCGGTTCTCCATCTGATTAGGGCTTTCATAGGGTGTTCCTTCCGACCTTTCCTCTTCTTTTTGTGTTAATGTGTATGTACTATATTATAAATTATAAATACTTAATTCTTACATAAAATTTCACAATAGCAACCATCTTGCTATGTGCTGTATTGCTTGTAATGGAGTTGGCCACTATACCTAGCTGAGATTCAAAACTATGGTTATGCTTATAATCCTTCTTATTGATGTAAATTTGATTTTCAAGTAATTATTTGGGAGTACTTTTTTGGGGCCTGGTAATATTCATCTATCACTATCTATGATTGGGTTCTGGATTTATAATAATAGGGTATTGAACTACTGTTGCATGTCATCATTCATCTTTGCTTAAATGTCATCATAAAGTTTGTAACATTTCAGGTGTGGTATGCACTTTATTTTAATCCTCCCAATGTAGGAATGTTAGGAGAAATTACTTAGACCAATATTTCCACCAGTGTCCAGATAAATCCTAGGATTCTTGTGGACTAGGGAGGGATGATGCTGTAGTTCTACTAGATTGGAGTAACTAGTGCATAGTAATTCCATAGTTTCAGCTGATGTGTAGTGAGCTATTTTAAGGCTTAATGTTGTGATAATTTATTCAAATTTGAACATATTCTTCTATCAAGTGAGGTTTCATTTTCATTAATGGATGAAGTAGGAAAGGATGTACGCCTTTGCTTTGGCATTTTATCGCATTTGAGCACTAGACTGAGTTTGCTTTTCTTGTTTAGCTATTAATAGTTCAATATATTGATGTATTTCATCCCCGGGAGAGGTAACTTTAATATGTTGTTTGGAGAGGATTGTAGTCAAATATGTGGATGCTGATTTGAACTAGGAGATTTAAACCAATTTTGGCTTTATCCTTTTTAATGAACTGGTTGGCTAATCTTTTCAGTTGTTTGCATGGATATAGATTTTCGATTATAAATGTCCAAAACCTTACAATATGGGGATACACCAAATTATCAAAATATCTAGGCTACGTAATACCGGCCCATCAAATGTAAAACACTTAGAAGTTATTTGAAAGTAAGAATATCCTTATAGTCTTAGACTTGATCTACATAACCCTGAATTTAGTATTGAGGTCAACCAAGCAAAGACTTTTAAGAAAGCATGAGATAGACAGATTTAAAAGGAATAAAAAGGAGCATAATTGACTAGAAAGTTAAAAGATAGTTGAAGGTTGTAGCTTCAAAGTTTAATTCCAATTTTGATTTGAGACGTAGAGAACTGTAGGAGTAGGACTATTTTAGAGAGATGGAAAGGATGTATTCATTTTGCTACTATAGATCCAAAGAACATTCAACTATGATGCACTGGGTTTGATTAAGTAACCTGTAATATATATTTGGATTCTGATATATGTAGTGGTGGTAGTGACAATAATTTAAAATTCTTTTCTTCTAATTTAGAGGTTGTTGGATTTTTTTTTGTATCATTTCCTAGAATCGCTTCTTCCTAGTTAAAGATTATGTCGTCTTTCTATCACACAATGTTGGGAGGGCTCATTGAAGGGGTGAGATAGACTTCTTGATTGGCGATTCTGGGCCTCAATCTCTACCCTGTCATTGTATTTTTGTCAGGTTCGTGATTTTCAATCTTAATAATTTATGTTAACAAATTCCTTCATAATTCAAACAACAGTCTACTCATGCCCACATCTTTTATTGTTGAATGCTATCCTTTTCTAGTAGAATATCCCCTAGTTGATTTTATTTTTCACAATGATACAAATTTTCTAATCAAGTAGGATGCGTTACCTCAGTGTCCTGTGTTACTCATTGAGATGCACAATGGCGACATGCTGGTCACATAAGGTGAATTTGAACACAATTTAGGAACAACAGTACTTCCAATCCTACACCTCCCTCTGCCTCAATGAGAAAGTTGGCGTAATGATATATAAAAATGAGATGCACAATGCCCCCCCTTTGCTGTCCGTATGTACCTACTCTAAATAGAGATGGACGGCAGAAAAGCCTTGTTTTTTGGAATAAAAAACTTTTGTCTAGGATTGAATACTTTGGAAATAAGTCAATGAGTGAATACTAACTAGTGAAAAATATATGATAAATAAATTAAAAGCTGTTCTGTGCAATTATAACGTTATGCCTCAGTTGAACATTCAGAGACAAACTTTGACACATTAAGACACTGTTTGGTAAAATAAACATGACTTCTCAGTTATCTTATAGTTTTAGCCTTTTTAAGTGTTAAATACTAGTCAGCTTATAATAGCTGTATTAGCTTTAGATAATTATGGGGTTGTAACGTGTAAGCCATTGTGAAAGAGAGGGCTAGGGAAGTCGTGCCATTTCTTACCTCTTCAAAGTTAAGTGTTTGTTGAACTGCAAAATGATGGTCTCGGTAGTGTGGTTGACCTTGGTGGGCACCAATTTTGTGGAGATCCAAGGTTTCCTTTAAGGGAGGTCAAGGATTAAATATATTATGAGACAATCTTCTTTCCCAATATTTTCTCCCAAAAAATATTACTATTGGGCAACATAATACATTCTATACGGATCAAAATGAATTCATAATCATCTCGACAAATTACTAAAACATAGAGTACGTACATAATATTGCCATGAAGACCAACCTGCTAAATAGAGCTCGTCTTGTTATTTTGTGAAGGTCATGTATTGTTTACATGCGCAATAAAATTCCCAACGATTTCCCTTTTGAATGCTTTCATACTATGTAAGATAATTACTATCTATGTTGTAGGTTTTAGCTGAGTATTGTGTTTTCAGAATATACTAATTGAAATAATTACTTGCTGCAAACCACAATCTGTCGAATTTTTGAAATTATGATTGTGTATGTAATAGATCCATAATTCTTAGGGCTAGGAACAATGTTAAATTAATCACCATCACAAATGAAAAGACATACGATTTATAATTTTTGTAAAAAAATGACATGTTATATATTTTTTTATATTGTTTATTAGAAAATGACAATATAATTTAATTAAAAAATTAACTTATAAGTTAAGGGTTACTTAAGTCTTATAAATTGGATACTAACTTGACTATGTTCCTAGTTGATGTGAGACGTTATTTAATATACCCTTTTATGCCTTGGATTAGACATCTGAAATATGACATTTCATGGGATTAGACATTTGTAAAAGACCCAACATTCAGATTGTCGTACTTTGATGCCATAGGAAAAGGAAAAAGAAAGTGACTTTGATAGGGAAAATTGAAATGCAGCTCATATAGGGTGCTTAGTAAGAAGTGACATCTTCCTGTTTAATATCAAAATGAGATAAAGTTTAGGTAGTGTTTGGATACTTTTCTTCCGCGTTTCTTAAAATTTACTTTATCACGGAGAACTTTTTTTGGGGCTAATTTCCAAGTTTGGCAGACAACCGTTGTTAGGATTCAGTAATTTTTCTTCATGTGTTCTACATATAGTTATATATTCCTTGTTTTTCCAGTTGATAAATGTCATTTTCTTATTCATGAAAAGATTTTATGATGGTTGCTGAATGAGAACTTTCTTGCATTCCAGTGATGAGTGGAAAACTTTAGGTATCAATCAGCTAAACATGACTCCGTTAAATATAATAGTTACAACGATGAAACACTTGTTTATGCAACTTCTTTAAGAACAATATAACTGTTTTTGAAGAAATTGTGGGAAATCACTGAAAAAGTTTTGAAGATTTTCTCCACTTATCTTAAGAAAATAAGTTTAATAGATCTCAATTTTTACACTTTTTGGTCCTCCATGGACCATTATAATCTTCAAATTGTTATTTTACACCTTTTCATACACAAGGATATATTTGTAATTTAATGTTCATAAGATTTATTTTTATCTTTTTTATACTTACTAAACATTATTAATATCACTATTTTTTAACACTTAGTTTTTTTTTTCGTTAGTACTTTTTCCTCATTTTTTTAATTATCCAAATGGATCATTTTTAGGCCGGAACCAAATGGACCATTTGAATGGGTTAGCATGGTTGCAAAAAATTTTCAACCTTATTTTTTATTTAAGTTTTTCTTTTTTTTTGGAGAATATTTAAGTTTTTCTAATTGTATGTATAACGCACTAACGTGGGCTTGGACCTGAAAGAATGATTGAATGAGAAAGAAACTGTAAAGACACAACAATCAGGTTAGAGGCCATAACTCTATCACCATTGTGAAGCGGTTAAGGCCCGGAAGAATGCAGAACCCATTTGCTGGGCCTGAAGTCATGGATGTAATTCCAGTTAGCCATCATTCCCTTGGGAGGCTCCATCAGTGTTCTTCATGGATATCTTGTAATTCTTGTTTCAGGAAATGAATGAACACAAGTTGTGATTGTTCATTTTCACGTCCGGGTTGGAAACACCAAGCCATCAACTCTTCAACATGGTTTTCTAGTGGCTGTTTTGCTTTTAGGTTTTATATTTAGTGAACCAGAATAACAATATAAAATATGTATAAAATTATTAGTGTGTTCGATTGGACGTGAATGCTGCTATCAAATATCATAGTTCGGGTAGTTTGCATAAGATTTTAGCTTCAAGTTTCAGTACATTTATTGAAGAAAAAATCACTAGCAAAACGTTACTGTGTCAATTTCATGTTAAAAACACTTTACTTTTGACATAAAGGAAAAGAGCGTTACTCTTGATTAAATAAAAAAAAAGTTTTTTTTTTTTGGGGAAAAAAAAGTTTCCACTTACGGACATTTTATGTTGAAGTTGTAAAACTGGAATCGGAATGGGTTAGGTTCAATGCCCCCATACCGAGTAGTCCTTAAAATCGAGAACGTCGGTTATTTTATTCTTCAAATTTTATATTCAATTACCTATTTCATCATTAAATTTTAAAATCAAATATTTAGCTTATAAAGTTAAACCATCCGAAGAGTCAAAACATGCTAAATTTATTTAGGGTTTTTGTTAACTGTGGGCTGGTTCAATTTAAGTTGTTATAAGTAATGACGTTTTATTGGAATGGATGTAAGTATTGCATCACACTTGCATTTTACTCGGACTTCATTTCTTATTTGCAGTATAGCTGTGTGTGAAAATGGGTTGTCCGGTTTCTGACGGATTTAGGCTTTATTGGGGCAGGTTATTGACGTGTTTTTTGGTCTTTTGCGGATTTTTGGTAGGCTAGTTTTATTTTTTACTTTTTTTGGTAAAAAACTTTTTTTAAAAAAATACAACTACTAAAAATATATTGAAACTTTTGTATACTCTAAATCAATTACAAAATTAATTTTGAGTAAAAAATAAGTACAATAGTTTATTTCCATTTTTGTAAATAAAATAAAAAATGTTATGGACTACCTATGGCCCGGTTTGACAAAAGCTCGTTTTTAAAAAAACTCAATTTTAATTTGGACTCATGTTAGTGTCCAAGCTTGTCCATTTTGTGAGTCTAACCTATTTTGACATCTCTAATTTGAGAGGGGAGCAAAATAAAGAGGGATAGAAATTGGGATAAAAAAAAGTTTTTTTTCCTTTGAAGGGAGAAAAATGGAGGAAGGAGTGAAATGAGGAAAGAGAAAACTGATATAAAAAGTAAATTCTTCTTTAATTATTCGAAAATAAAAAAAGAGGAAGAAGATAGAAAAAAGAAGTTCCATTGAAAATTAATTTTTTTCTTAGATGGAAGGAAATAAGATGAAATATGATGAATTTTTTGTTTTATTTATTTTCATATTTAATAATTTAGTCAATATTATTAGAAGAGTGAAGAAAATCAAATTTTTACATATTTAAATTAATTATAATAACAAAAGCAATTTTTATATATTAAATTTATTTTATTTTTATATAATTAATTTATTTTTGTCTACTTTTCCAAGCTTCCAAACAATAAAATATTTTTTTTACTAAATTACCATACTGCTTTTGCATGTTTAAGATATGTTTTAGTTTTATCATGTGTATTTAAAAAATTTCTATTTGGTCCTATATGTTTTTTAATAGCTTTTTATATATAATCATTGTTAATGGCTCAACATAGTTTTTTTAGACAAAATAAATTTGGGTTAAGTTGATGATAACATAACTTAATGTTTTTAAGACAACACCATTTTGCTAATGTGAAGTGGTTAGAAAGGGAATCATTTATTCCCTTACTTATTTTCTCTCTATATAATACCTACCCTTACCCACCCATCCATCCATCCATCCATCATCCACCGCCTTCACATTCACCTATCCACCTCCACATCAATACCATCTGCAAGTCATAAACTCATTTTCTTCCCCACCATCATAATCAAACTTATTTCAAGCTCATTCCACGATCATCGCATCGAACCATAGCCACCATAGCTAAACAACTTCACACTTATTTTTTTCTCGTCATAATCTTCTCCGACTATATCAAATCACCACTGCTCCCTACTGATTTTTGTCAACCCACGACATAACTCTCATCATTGTCACACCATTTCCCTTGAAACACATTTTTTCTTCCATCACCAACAACCTCATTCTCGGCGATGGAGTACTTGAAGAGTGAGGGAGCACGTAGGGCTCTGCCCGAGAAAATGATAAACAAAAGGATGTGGATGTGGGAAAGGTTAAAGGGGTGATGATCAAGAAGAGGAAAATGATATAATAAGGGAGAAAGAAAGAGAGGGAAAAAGGAAAAAAGTGTGATAATCATGGCATTTTAGGAACAAACTATCAAAAATAAAAATAAAAGAGTTTATTTTGAGAAAGTAAAGGGTGTTAATAACACAGCCCTAGTCTCTTTTATGTATCTGGCCTCCGAAAGATAGGTTACTTTGTGTTGCAATGTTTTTCGGGCTTTCCTCTAGTCATGGGCCTACCTAAGTCTTGAATTGGATCTCGGGCTTGATTTTTCCCCTGTTGGCTTGGACTTTGATATCCACGCCATTCTCTTCTTCTTAGAAAAAGATTTACCCTTAAATCTAATAATTCATCACCTTCATCAAAAAGAGACATGTCAAATATATTAAAAGTAACATGAACACCATATTTACTAGGCAAATCAATTTTACAAGCATTGTCATTGATCATCTCCAACACTTGCAAATGACCATCTCCCTTTGGTTAAAGTTTTGACTTCCTTTGCTCAGGGAACCTTTCGTTCCTCATATGAACTTAAACCCACTTATTGGGTTCAAAAACAACTTTCATTCTCTCCTTATTAACTTGTTTGGCATAACTCCCACTTTTCTATTTGAGCCTTCATATGCCTATGCAACTTCTTCACATAACAATCCCTAACATTGCATCTTTATGCTTAAAATAGAAATATTAAGCATATGCAGTAAATCAAGTTGAGTTTTGAGTACTTCTTTATTCTCTTAATTGTGAGGATTATTTGTTCTTGGATAAACAACAAAGTTTGGTCTTGTCAAGGAAACTTGTCTTGTGATGATTTAAATCGATCTTATCAAGAAAATTTGTGGTAATCAAACCGATCTTATCAAGTTTACTTGTGGTGATCAAATTATGACTTATGACTTACCTTCTAATTTTTTTTTAGAGTGTAACGCCACCAACCCTTTTTAAACCTTTTACCCAAAAAATATCATTCTTCACTAAATTTGAAATTCAAAACAATCCATTTCTATTTGCATCAGTTGGTATTAAGATTTCGACTCATTGATTTTCAGTTATGACAAAAATAAATGATGACTTGCTTTTTCTTAATGATGATCAACAGTTGTATCTTGTCAAAATATAAAGGATGATGAAAATGCACACTAAGAAGCTTTATGAAAAATTGATAAATTTTATAAGAGACTTGAGAAAATAGAAAAAAAGCCTAGAGAAAAAATATCAATAAAAGGTGCAATTATGGTATCACCTTATTATGAAAAGGGTAATTCCAAAAGTCCCTTAGAATGAAGAGTGACAGAAAAGAAAAGGAGAGTGAAAAGGAAACTTAGGAAAAAAGTGAATGAAAATCATAATGATGGAGAGTTGAAGATTATGAGTGAGGACGAAATAGAAGAAAAACAAATTATGATAAAATAAAATATTTTGAGTGAAAATCAAAGTGAGAAAGGGTTTAAATTTTTAAGTGAGCATTTAGAAGAAAAAGAAAATGAGACATATGAAAAATGGATGAAAATCATAATGATGAAAAGTTGACAATTTTGAGCGAAGACAAAAAAAGGAAAAAAATTGAGATTAAAAATGTTACCCCCTCCTAATTAAATATTACACATTCTAATAGTTATTGTCTCGATATTAAGATGACTCCCGTTTAGGAAAGTTACTTGAAATTCTCATAAGTTTGAATTATCATTTGTCTTAAGAATCGAGTTTCCTAAAAGAGCCCAAAAAGTGATTATGATATCTTCTTTTAAAAATCAAATATTTCAAACATTGATTGATTGTGTAACGTTCCTGCCTAATTTTTTAAAATTTACTCAAGGGTCTAATAAAGTTTGAAATTTTTTTCCCAATTAACTTTACCTTTGTCGAATAAACCCTAAGAATCTAAGTGGTACATGACCTCGAACCACTCAAAACCCCCTATTTTTGCTTTGGTAATCGATTATAGAGGAGCTGCAATCGATTACCAGCAGACTAGACCTGCATAATTATGCAGATTTTGGCTTACAAGCTAACTTCCATACCTCCTAACTTGTTTGTTTTGACTCTGATTGCTACAAAATTTAATGGGCACTATAAACAACCTATTCCAAACCTGCCACCGTAATCTGTACCCAAAAAATTTTTGGTATTACAGAGTTATGCAAAAAATACATTTCTATGAATTTTAGGTAACTTAGGCACTAAAGTCCTATCATACTTCATTTAATTAGCTATCTCAACATACTTGCAATTTTTAATCATGCATAAGGTTCTATTAACCATCTCTAGGTATTCTAAACTCTACTGAAACTCAATTTTACTTTTTCTAATTGGCTTAAATAGCCTATTTTCTCTAAAAAGCGCAACCTCTTTAATTATACTAACATCATCTATCAACCAATTAGCAATATCGTCATCAACCACAACCTGCCTATCATTATATTTCTATCACACACAGCTCAATGTTGTGGACTACTAGCATACTTATGCCCTATTCACATAGTTCACACCATCATCATTACCACATCACTCATGGCATCATTATCACTAACACACACATATATATAGACACCGCTAGTTGGCTTAGTGTCACTCGTAACAGATACACACGCATCATAATAACATATACTCATATCATACATCACATGTTAATCTATCAGTACCAGCCCATATATACTCAATGTCAAAACATGATTACCAACATAAACATACCCTTAAACTACTATCATTACATATTTCATATTATTTTCCCCCGTTCCTTGGCATCTTTCATATCACTAGGTGCTTTCCTCCATCGTGTATGTGATATCCTTGTCATTGGTGACTAAAAATCATATAGAAAGGATGGGTGTTGAATCATTAACTAGTATAAAAATTAAAATTTATAAAAATGGCAATAACATTACACTTACACTTATAACTTACTCTCAATTACCTTCATCCTCCAATTTATTATAATTGATTAGCTACTCACATGCTTAATTCATCAATAACATAAAATTCTCATTTTAATACCTCAAGATGTCACTCAGGCTACAACATTACTCTATATATAAACATAGACACACACACAAACATATATGTATGTATATTAAATCTTAAACATATATATTTAATTATTTCAACGTCAATATGTAACATCCTAAAATTGATAAAAATGATTAATTAAGAGAGAAAATGGTAAATAATTACACATGGGTTGATTAATGTCCCAAAAGATTTAGAAATAATTAAATTGAGATTTATTATGATTGTTCATAATTTATTGAAGCTAAAAAAGCTGAAATTAATACCCAATTAAAATATGGGTGTCGTACCAAGTATCTCCGATTGAGATACCGTTAGTCAGGGCTGTTAAAAATATTATGATGTATCCGAATATACCTTCAAAATAATTTTTGGATGAAGTATTGAACCTGAACGGTTATTGTAAAACGGGAAAGCATTAATGAATGGTTAAAATTTAAAACATTAACCCATTCCATTCTCCTTATTTTCAAGTTGGCTACTCTCTTCCAAGGGTAAGATATTTGCTCTCTCTTCATTCTCCCTTTCTTCTTCTTCCTAAAACCTAGCAAATGGTGTGTCCATCCAAATCATTCTTTTGTTTGAAATACAAACTATGAATTAAGAAATAAAATACTAACTTAATTTAAATCTATAAACATACATCGATCTTTCATGACAAAGTCATATCAAGAGGTGAGTTTATCCAATCCCAACAATGAGGATTTAGTTTCACATGTCCATGGTAAAAATTAAACATATAACAAAGAGTTACAAAGAAAGTGATGAAAGCCTTGAAGATTTGATGAAAATATCAAGAAGATGAAATCTAAAAGGTTTGCAATAACATTGCATGTGTTCTTTTTATAAGTCGTGACATTGATTACTATTGTCTTATATATTTGTTTGTCTCATAAGGGACCCCAAATTACAATAAAGTCATTCTTAGAAAATCCAACAACATATAAAACTTATCATTGCCAACAATCTGGACTAAGAAGATCCACAAAACTTAAAAGACAAACAAATGAGATGAAGACTCCATTTCCATTGACATAGCTACACAAGTGACATGGAAGAATATAATAATCTTTTAGCTTTTTTTATTAAACAAAAGGAAAAAAAAAGCTAGTCAACTTGATAAAAAGAATATCTCATTTGAATATTAAACTAGATTAAATGTATAAGGGGGATTGTAAATTTTTCATTGTTTGAGGCTCCTTGTAATTTATATAAAACTCAATGGGGTTTGTTGTGATTTACTTGAGAAATAATCCTGTATACCTTTCTCTGGTAAACAACAAATCAAATTATAACAATTTTAAATTCAAGTAAATTATATGATGATGTCCTAATTTAGAGTGACACTAAAATTAGAGTTTATGATGTAAAATCAACATTTATGTTTATCATCTTTGTGGAGCAATCCAAGACATTGTCTACCTATAACAATCCATCAACTAGTAGAGGATGGAAAAGTTTATGGAAATTTTAAGTTATTTCATGGTGCAAAGATTTGATTTGAAGAGTATAAATAATATTTTTCATGTTAAAGCTAATTTGGCTTAAAAAAATTATATTTGAGTTGATCTAATGTGTCGGATTAGTGGAACGAAAGACAAGTGAGTCACATATATACTACATGATTGTCTAATGGTTAAGCCCATTTGGTATTTTTCATTACTTACACCATAAGAATAAGTAATGTAACATACTTTGGTAGATATCTCATTAAATTTGCATTTATTGATTGTTTTTAATCAATAAAATCTTTTTCACCATCAAACATAAACACACATTAAGTATCAAGATTTTTAGAGGTATAATTACTTTATACTATATATATATATATATATATATATATAAAATATTTTATGCCATTTTTTATCATAGCTATTTTATGTGGTATACCATAATAATATTTAGGGATGTCAAAAAATATCTAAACTGGTGGATACCTACAGATAAAAATCTGTTACGGGTATAAAAACCCGCGGGTATAGGTACCCGTGGAAGAACAGAGACTGGTTTTATACTACCCGTTAAGGAATGGACACATGTATACATATAATGGTATCCGTACCCACGGGTACCCGTATATATAAAATTACATAAATATCTATATATACTTTTCCTATTCCTTGTGCGTTGGAGCTGCCACTGCTTTTGCTTTGTGTTACTTTAAAAAAATGAAATGTTTCAATGTGTAACTTCAACAGCAACGCGCGAAATCATAAGTATTTCTTTTGACAAACTAAAATTCTTAATGTTTTTCGAGTGGTGATGAGAAATTGTGCATAATAAAACCCACATGCATAAAAGTTGAAAAATTAATCAACCTATTAAAATAACATTTTAAAACAATCAAATATAAATAATAAATACAAACAGAAAATTAAGAAAATTATTGAGAATAAACTTGTAATAAATATTAAAACTAATGTAAATATTTGATCTTTATTCTCGATCTTTAGGGATGAGGTTAATAAAATTCAGTTTAAAATTTTGTAAAAAAATTATTTGTTACGTTCGTTGAATCCAGTTTATTTCAGTCTGTAATTTGTAATGGTGGATATTTTATTTATAATTCAGTTTAATGTTTTTATATTTTTTCCATTTTCTGTTTTAATTAGGTACCTGTGGATATCCATAGATACTCGTATCTGTCCGTCACAGTTGACATCCCCAACGATATTCAATATAAAAATTATAATTATGACCGTTGAAAACTTTTTACACTAACAATCACTTATCAATCATCACACACATGGCTTTTACATAGTTAGTACAAAATCAATTATTTATGTTTACATGACTAGATAACTATAGGAAAAACGCTTTACATCGACAATAATTTTCATTTATATTTATAACCATATTTAACATTTCATCATACCTATATATGTCACCAAGAAAAAATGGTTTTTAATTAAATATATACCTTTTATAATATACTAAATTTCATACATGTAAGTTGTACGAGTTTATAAATAGAAAGTATGTTATTCAATCTCATTAATTATTTACAATTTATTAATAAAAATATGATTAAAAAATATTTTTCTCATGAAATGTAAATATTTCAATGAATAAATTATCATATTTTATTTAAAAAAGATATAATAAATTATTTTTGACATAAAAATTACATGATATTCATAATTATAAACAAATGTTACAGTTAAATAGTCATAAAATGACACACACAAAATTCATTATAAGAACTTTGAATTCACATATTCAATATTGGATAAAAACTATATCAAATTCTATACAATCCTTATAATTTCAATATCATATAAATAACATTAAAACAGTTTGAAGGTGAACACTTTTTTTTTCATTCTCTTCATCTTCATATTACATTAGGTATACGCCTCAATGAATAAATTATTATAATTTCTCTCTCTAAATATATTAATTTAAAATTACATGATATCTCTATTATATAGATTTGTAAAGCTTTTTATGACATGTGTCAGCCTTTAATGAAGTGCGGCTTATTTATTTTACTTGCTGAAATTCATAATAATAATAATTTATAAAAAAATTAAAATATCAAATTATATATGTTATTGTAATTATGAAATTTAAAATTAAACAATCCATTTAAAATCAAATTAAAATATTAATTGTCATCAATGTCTAATCTCTATTTATATTAAATAATATTAATAACTAATTTTAAAATATTTTTATTTAATAAAATCTCTATTATATACATTTGTAAAGCTTTTTATGACACGTGTCAGCCTTTAATGAAGTGTGGCCCCATTTATTTTACTTTTTCAAATTCATAATAAACATAATTTTTTTAAAAAAATTAAATATCAAATTATAGATCTTATTGTAATTATGAAATTTAAAATTAAACAATCCATTTTAAAATCAAATTAAAATATTAATTGTCATCATAATCTAATCTTTATTTATATTAAATAATATTAATAACTAATTTAACAATATTTTTATTTAATGAAATAAAATTATTTTAAATAATAAAAATAAAAGCAATAAATTATTAAATTAGATAATAAATTATTTTGAAAATACATCTAGTATAATAATAAATTAGTTTATTTGTTTTTTTTAAAACCTGTTTTTTTAAAAATTAATAGTAGATAACAAATTATCAAAATATTTTTTTAAAAATAAAAATAAATTTATTTGTTTGTTTTTTATTTTTAAAACCTATTTTTTAAAATTAATAGTAGATGACAACTTATCAAATCAATTTTTTAAATAAAAATTAAATTATATTGTTTGTTTTTATTTTTAAAATCTGTTTTTTAAAATTAATAATATATAACAACTTATCAAATCATTTGTTAAGAAAAAATAAATTATTTTTTTATTTTTTATTTTTAAAACTTGTTTTTCAAAATTAATAGTAGATAATAACTTATCAAATCAATTTTTTAAAATAAAAATAAATTTGTTTTTTGTTTTTAAAAACTATTTTTCAAAATTAATAAATAGATAACAACTTATCAAATAAATTTTTAAAATAAAAAAATTTGTTCATTTGCTTTCGTATTTTTTAAAACCTAATTTTCAAAACTAATAAATAGATAACAACTTATCAAATCAATTTTTTAAAAATAAAAATAAATTTGTTTGTTTGTTTTTTATTTTTAAAACCGGTTTTTCAAAATTAATAGCAAATAACAACTTATCAAAATAATTTTTAAATAAAAAGAAGTTTTTTGTTTGTTTTCTATTTTTAAAACTTATTTTTCAAAATTAATACATATATAACAACTTATCAAATCAATTTTTTTTAATAAAAAAGTTTAGTTTATTTGTTTTATATTTTAAAACCTCTTTTTCAAAATTAATAGTAGATAACAACTTATCAAAACAATTCTTTTAAAATAAAAATAAATTTGTTTGTTTGTTTTTTATTTTTAAAACCCATTTTTCAAAATTAAGAAATAGATAACAACTTATCAATCCAATTTTTCTAAAATAATACGCTTAAGTATCTATAATGTCAAACTTATAAATTAATATGATTTCTTAAGCACTTTGTCTGCTTTCTCTCTTTATCTTACTCTGCCACTATCAACGTTCATGTTCACGTTCATCACTCTACCGTTTATAGCATCTGATTCACCCCTCACTTCTATTGTTGTTGAGATGAATTTCACCTATGCTTATTTTGCTAACGTTAAAGTTGGAATGGTTAATTGGAAGTTTTATGCTAGAGTCATCAATTTATGGAGGGGAGCAGATTTAGTGACAATAAAAATCTCAATACATTGGAGATGGTTCTGATTGATTAAAAGGTAAATTATAGGTGTTTAAAGCTAATTAAAGTTAATATTGGGTCCATTTGTTTAAACTTGCTTTTAAGTGCTTATTAAAAAGCACTTCTTTTTATAAGTGTTTTTTTAATAAGCAGATCAAAGTTGCTTCTTAAAATAAGATGAAATTAGCTTATTTTTAGCTTCAGCTTATTTTTAAAACTAAACACATCAAAATTTAAAATAAGTATTTTTAAAAAACCATTTATATCTTAAAATAAGTTTAAACAAATGAGCCTATTATATATTTTGATTATGGTGTAAGTGAATTAATCATGACTTAATATAGGGGGATCGAATGAATGCTATAGTCCAAAAAGATTTAGTGAAAAAGTATGAGAAACTCCTTATTTAAGGAAAGACGTATGTCTTCGAGAAAGTAATGATCTTAAAAGCTAAGGGCGTGATCAAACCTGTGGATCATGAGTTCAAAATTAGTTTTATTGGCAACACTGTTTTCAACTTATTTGAGTGTAATGACATCCAAATGATATTTTTTATTTTGTCTCGTTTAACGATGTTTTAAAGGATAGCGCAGATTCTAATTTAATGATAGGTATTGTTCAATATAATTGTTTTATTTTATTTATATACCAATTAATATAAATTTGTATAATGTTGTGTGAATTTTTTTCCTAGATATAATTGGACATGTGGTTCAAAGAGATGATCTTATTGAATAAGTAAAGAGTACTGAATTGAGATAATACTTAAAAATTTAGAGTAAATTATGTTTATTTATAGACTTCTTCACAATTGAGTATGACTTTTTCTTATATACATATACATGACTATTTTTTTGTATGAACATGTCAGTATAGGAAAATACAATTGACGTACTTTTTTGGGAGAATTTGCTGATATAATAGTTTTCATTCTAGCATAACAAGGTCAAAGTTTTCCTGTTACTATCATTTTATAAACATATCTAATAGTAAGTATTATTTTCCATATAAATAAAATTAATAATATTATGATGATATTTTTTGAACTCATTAAATTTATATGATATTTTATATTGTTTTACATTCTTATATTTGTTGACAGGTAAAAGGGGAGTGACCAATGCTTTTCATGGAACAAACATGATTATCAATGCAGATATTCATGAGATAAAAGACTATATTAAAAGGTAAATAAATTTTAGGCTAAAAGGTAAAATTAGCCCCTAAGAAATATTCAATTTTGTTATAACACCCTATAACGATTTTCCCAGTTTAAGACCCCTCTAATATTTTATTTAGTAGTATTAAACGCCTACTTTTAAAAAGTGTTGAGGTAGAGCCTGTCTTTTTGCCACTCGCTTCACACGTGGCATGTGACTCAGCCTCACAATGCTGACTAGGATTAAATGGAGAATTAATTCAGATTAGTAAGGATTAATTGAGTTAATTATAATTGTTTATTAAAAGTAGAAAGGTTTTGTTTAAAAAATATTGTAGGGTTGTAATTTTTTTTTTTAAAGTTCTTTCTTCCTTCGTCTTCCTCACATGTTTCTTTCGCACCCATTCGACTCCCGTGTGAGTTCACCTCCGAAGAAGAAGAGAAGTAACCGTACGAAAGTGAAATCTAGAGTGGAGTGGTCGTGTGCGTGTCTGGAGGCAAAAGGTGTTGCGCGTGAGTTAAGAGGGCAACAAACGGGTAAGATTCCTTACTTATGTTTTTTCAGTGAGAACTTTGAATTGTTTTATTGTTAGTGGGGACCATGAAAGGGTTATAGTATTCTTGTTTATGAACCCCATGTGAAACGTTTTGTAATATTGTCTCAATGTGCATGTGTGACAGTTATTTTTATTTTCCAACAAACAAGATGAGTTTTGCAGTTGTTTTTCATCACAATGGGAGATTTACTGATGGTCCACCAATGGAGTACATAGAGAATGAAATTGTAGTCATCCATAACATTGATATTGATAGGTGGTCTTATTTTGAGTGTGAGGCTTTGGTTATAGAATTGGGTTATAAAAGGGGAAACTTTAAAATGTGGTGGAAAAAACATTGTGGGGAGTTTGTTGGGATTACATGGGATTGTCATGCATTGGAAGTGGGTGAGTTTACTATAAAAAATGGTTGTGAGGTGGATATTTTTATTGAACATTTAGTTATAGATGGTGACATTGTACTGGAGTTAACATACAAAGAGGAAAGAAGGGGGGCTGAGAAAGAGGTTGTGGGGAGGGAAGATGGCCCAGTTAACAAAGCTGGACGAAGCAAATCTAGGCCCATGGTGAGGCCATTTGGCCCACCCAAAAAGGTAAAGACTAGACAAAAAATTTATAAAAGTGGGAAAGACAACTTATTTGGTTGTGGTGAAGAAAAAGTTGATGTTCAGGGGACTCATACTGGGAATGGAGGAAGAGAGGGGTTGGAAACTGAGAAATGTGATGAATCAGAAGGTGTTAAAGTTGTTTCTGACATTGGAGATGGTGTTGATTCTATTTGTGATGGGGGAGAGGGTATGAAAGTTGTTTCTAATAAGGGAGAGGGTGTTGAAGCTGTTTCTGACAAAGTGGAGGGGGTTGAAGCTGTTTCTGATAAAGTGGAGGGGGTTGAAGCTGTTTCTGATAAAGTGGAGGGGGTTGAAGCTGTTTCTGATAGGGGAAAGGGTGTTAGAGATGGTTCTGATAACATGGAGGGAGTTGAATCTGGTATGAATGACAACCAGGGTGTCGAAGATGAAGACTATGATAAGCAGACTGATAAGGATAAGGACTATGATGTAGAAGGTGCAGGCTTAGGTACAGAGTGGAATAGTTTTATAGATGAGGAGCAATGTGGTGACATTGAGTTTGACTATGAAACAGATGGTGTTAGTAGTTATGTGGATTCAGATGAGGATGGTGATGATGTAGATTTTTAGTTTCTGGCATTTGAAGAAGACAGGTTAGGGAGGAAGTTTGAACTCAGGTTGGGGATGGAGTTCACTTCCATGGTTCAGTTCAGGCAAGCTATACTAGAATACAATGTGCATAAGGGAAAGCAAGTAAAGTACATAAAGAATGAGCCATATAGGTGTAGAGTGGCTTGCAGTCAGGAAGGATGCTTATGGCTGGCCTTTGCTAGTCGTGTTGGGAGGACAAATATTATTAGGTTGAAGACATTCATCAATAATCATACATGTGGCAGGGTGTATGAGAACAAGAATGTTAATGCCAAGTGGGTTGCAAAAGTGATATTGCCAAAGATGAAAAGTAACAGAAACATGAAGTTGGAGGAGATTAAGGCTGAGTTGAGGCTTAGTCACCAGGTTGGTATAAGTGGCTGGACAACATACAATGCTAGACGAATGGCAATTGAGATGATGGAAGGAGAGGCAAGCAAACAGTATGACCTGCTTTGGAACTACAGTGTTGAGTTGAGGAGAGTTAGTGATGGTGCTACTACTTGCAAGGTTCAGTTAGTTACCCTAGATGATGGGTTGCAACCAAGGTTTGGCAGTTACTACCTTTGCCTTGATGCTTGTAAGAAGGGTTTCTTGAGTGGATGTAGGCCAATCATAGGGGTTGATGGATGTCACTTGAAGACAGCACATGGTGGAATCCTCTTAACAGCAGTAGGTAGGGATGCAAATGATCAGTATTTTCCACTGGCTGTAGGTGTTGTGGAGGTTGAGAATAAGGATGCCTGGACATGGTTTCTGAACTTGTTGATGGAGGACATTGGAACACACAGAAGAATTGTTTTTATTTCTGATCAACAAAAGGTATAATCTAAATTTTGGTAATTAATTATGTAGTTATTTATGTATATTTCAGTTTAATTATTTCCTGCACAGGGACTGTTGCAAGCAATTGATGACTTGGGCTTGAGGAGTGAACACAGATATTGTGTAAGACACTTGCACAACAACTTGAAAAAGAAACATGGTGGTGGTGCAATACTGAGGGACCTTATGATGGGTGCAAGTAAGGCAACTTATGTGCAGGTATGAATACACTTATACATGTATGCATTATTTATCATGTTTGTGATTGAAATTTTATCATTTGTTCACAGGCATGGGAAGCAAAAATGAACCAGATAAAGGACATGGATGAAGGGGCTTGGACATGGCTTATGGCTTTGTCTAAAGAAGCTTGGTGTAGGCACCAATTCTCACATTACCCCAAATGTGATGTGGTTATGAACAACCTCTGTGAAGCATTTAACAGTGTGATCTTACCAGCAAGAGATAAGCCCATTTTGAGTATGCTAGAGTGGATAAGGACTTACATTATGGTTAGGTTTGTGAGGCTGAGGACCAAAGCTGTCAACATCAATGGACAAGTCATGCCTAAGCCCATGAAGAGGTTAGAAAGAGAGCAAGAGTTTTCTGGGAATTGGTTCCCACAGTGGACTGGAGGAGGTGTATTTGAGGTGACACATACAATGATGAATGAGAAGTTTGTAGATGACCTTCACAAGAAGAGTTGTGCATGTGGATGGTGGGAACTTGTAGGGATGCCATGTAGACATGCTATATGCTGCATACTAGAGAGAGGACAACAACCAATTCAGTATGTTAATGCTTATTACTTCAAGGAAACATATGAAAAATGTTATGCCAATGTTGTTGGTGCAATAAATGGCCCAGACTTGTGGCCAAGAACTGAACACCCACAAACCTTACCTCCAATTTATAAGCGTGGACCCAGAAGGCAAAAGAAACTAAGGAGAAGGGATCCAATTAATGAGGACAGTCCTAACAAACTAAGGAGATGTCCTGCAAAATACCAATGCAGAAACTGTGGGGAAACTGGCCACAACAAGTCTACATGCAAACACCCTCCAAGACAAACTGATGTAAGCAAAGAAACATGTATGCATAATTCACACCATGTTTTGCATTATATAATACTATTTTGTGCCTTTAGGAACTTGAACCTGAACAACAACCAGCAGCTGCAGACAATGCTACACCACATGCAATAGTACAAGACCCCCCTGAGTCAACAATAGAAGGGACCTCTACTTTGCCACCTGCTGCAGATGTCCCTATCAAGAAGAAGAGGGGAAAGCCTCCTAAGAAACCAGATCAACCTGCCCCAGCCACCCCAACAGCATCCACAAGAGGAAGAGGAAGAGGCAAGGGAAGGGGCAGGTGAAGGGGAAGAGGGAGATGGAAATACAGTTCTGGTGCCAACACAATCTAGTGTAGTTCAGACCATGTAATTAGGATGACATTATGTAAAGTTTTAGTTTCATTTGGAATTCAATGTTTAACAACTTTTAAGTACAATCTCATGTTTTGATTGTCAGTTGCTGTAAAATATTATGTTCATCTTTAAGTACATTATGGACCTGTAGCAAGCCAATGTTATTTTTTCCCATCCAACTTATCTATCATATTCTCTTAATTTTGGTAATTCCAACAAACTAGTATCACTGTTAACAATCCATATGCAAAGACTTTAAAAGTTGACATATCCATTGATACTTAAAAATTACAGACACCAATACTGAACATAAGATACATTAACATTCACACAAAAACTCAAGGACACCAACCCCTAATCATACAGGGGCCTAACTCAACAAAACAAAAAATCTTGGGGGGCCTATGCCTATATTATCAGGGAATGAAACTGCACTCAACCATCTCATCAACCCTTCACTGCAACCAACACCAGGGTGAGGAAGACAATGGCCCATGACACTGCACACAGCCACATTAACATGAAATTCATTGTTTTGTATTCTTTTAATCTCTCTTCGAGCCTTACAACTCTGTCCATCCCCTCGTAGAGGACTCTATTGTCATTGTTAGACAAGCTGGCACACCTTGAAAAGTCTTGTTGCCCACTGTCAACCCATTCGAAATACCCACACGACTTTTCGTTCTGCAAAGGATTGAAGGAAATTATCACTATAAAAAAACTCAATGAAATACAACAAATCGTTAACCCCAAATGAAAATACTATGTGTACCATCCAATTAGCACATATGAGGAATGTTCTACCAGGATTTTTTGGGCTCCTGGACACTAGTATCAACACGGGTTCATTACACTTACACAACTTCTTAATTGGAACCCTTGAAAATGACGCACTAGACCTTGTAGACATGGAAGAACTCATCATGTACCACACCTTTTTTGCTTTAGTACCTTTTATGGTGTTGGGATAACTGGGGAGGAAGACAAGTTACCGTTACGTCGTATAGCCCTAGCGCAAGGTGGGGAAGATGAAGTAAGAAAGAAACCTTTCTACTTTTAATAAACAATTATAATTAACTCAATTAATCCTTACTAATCTGAATTAATTCTCCATTTAATCCTAGTCAGCATTGTGAGGCTGAGTCACATGCCACGTGTGAAGCCAGTGGCAAAAAGACATGCTCCACCTCAGCACTTTTTAAAAGTAGGCGTTTAATACTACTAAATAAAATATTAGACGGGTCTTAAACTGGGAAAATCATTATAGGGGGTTATAACAAAATTGAATATTTCTTAGGGGCTAATTTTACCTTTTAGCCTAAATTTTATTGATTTATACTATGCAATAGGTATATAAAATCTAATGATTTTATGTTTTTATATGGAGATTGGAAAATGAAAAAGTCATGATGACACCTATAATGAGTCAAATGTCTTCGAAGTCAAGTTTATCTCAAGAAGATGATCTTTAGTCTACCGAAATAAAGTATATTATTTTACTTTTATAACTTCTATTAACAAAATTTCAATATATATATATATATATATATATATATATATCTACACGTCTATAAATTAATTGTGTTTGTAAGTATGTTTCTAATTTTATATATATATATAGGAAAATATTGAAAGAGGTATTGAAGTTACTCCGATTAGCAAAGAATGTAGAAAGAGGTCTCTAGGAGCCGTTGGTTTAACTTACGACAATGATGATGGCTGTAACATCCTAAATTTGAAAATTTTAGAAAATAATTCATTAAGGCTCGGTGGTTTATTATTTTCTTGCGCGCCTTTAGCATTTCGGGTCTATTTTTCTCAAATGATGCTTGATTGGAATGATTCCGGTCTCGTTCACTTTGTTTCAAAGAGATCTTCAATCTCTATCTCTGGGCTTTATCCCAAATTCTCACTATGTCATACTCAAACTCAAAGATTAAGTAAATCCATATTAGAATGATGATTATTCACGTTTTTATCCTGTGCATGGTTCGTGTAGAAATTCATAACTTTCTCATATGATCTCCGTTTCTTGAAAACTTAGTGTTAAAATCACCGTAAAAAAATTATCTACATTTTCCGTGAAGACATCAAGAGCTAGATCTTCCCAGATCGGTACAGTTTTGGAGATCTTTGAGGAACCATATTCATCACGTCACCATGGTGACAGGTCTCAGAAAAATGGCAATATCTCTCTTGTTAGTTATTCAAATCACTTCATTCTTTTTTATATAGATCCGTATCAAAAATATCTACAATTGTTATGAAGGGCATGAAACCCAATTCTCAAAGGAGAATTTTTGGTGAATTTATTTCTGAGCACCTACCTGATTCAAAGACGATTAGAGTATCCTATCGTATTTCGATCATAACTTGGGCTACCGATATCGGATCATTGCAAATAATATATCAAATCGAAGGGAAAAAGAAGATATATAAGTTTCATGTTGAAAATTTTTCAAGATTCTGCTCTCATGAATTGTCATATATTTAATTGCAACGTTCCTAATTTTCATTTCCTAAAAATCATGCACATGCCATGACATTTCATGCTAACCATACCATATCATACACATGTCTATATATATTCATGTTATTGTCAGTGGTAAGCAAATTCTTCACTCCAAACTCTGATCCAACTGACCCCACTAGCTGCACATAACAATGACTATTAAAATAATCCCTTCCTATAATGTCATATACACATGAGATTCCTTTGACCATTTTCCACTCTTCTACCATTCCATTCACGCCGCAGGAGCCTATAACACAGCCTAGGATTCGAAAATTCAGCTGTTTCTGTAACACCCCGAATTTTATAAAAATGAATAATTGATGGAAATGAATAATAAACAAATAATTAAATTAATGAATTGATAATTATTGAGGATGATTCGTGAAAATGTATGGATTGTTGTGGCAAGGTATGAATACAAGTATATAAGATGATAAAGAGCTTGGATTCAGCATGTGTAATAAATTTGGAATGTAAATTTACAAGTATGAATGTGTGAACAGGTGGAATAAGCTTTATAATGTGTAAAAAACATAGAAGATGTTCAAATTTGACTTATAATGAGACTTTCCGAGTGAGAATGCTCAGGACGAGTTGCATAAGGCTTACATATTGTATATGAGTTGTTGGAAGGGAGTGTATTGGCTTTGATTGCAAATTTCATGGGCTGAGTTGTTAAGAATTACGTTTTGTTTGGGTCCTGATGGTCTCGCCCGAGCGAGAAAGGATCTCGCTCAGGCGAGGATCCACTGCATTGGTAAATTAGTCTCTGGACCAATTTCGCCCAGGCGGTGAAGTTCCCGCTAAAGCGAGCTGGAGAAAAATGGTTACTGGGCCTTTTTCGCCCAAGCGAGTGTGAATGGCTTGAGCGGAAGTATAAAATCTAAAGCTGGAATGGTGTTTACTTAAATGGGTGGCTGTTAAGGTTGTGTTTGACCGAGTATGACGAGTGTAGGGTGCGTAAGTAAGATTCTGGATGAGAATTCACTCGAGTGGGAACCTTAGAACGTAATTTTATGAGTTGTGGTGAATTTCCGAGTGAAATTCCGAGTGACATATGTCCTAGTCTTTCCCTTCCGAGTGAATAAGGTATAATCCGAGTGGTTAACATGTGGGTAAGTCTGAGTGGGACTTAATTTGGTAAATCCCTCTAAGTAAGTAGAGGTTAGAGCAATTTCTGACTGGAACCAGATTGTGGGGGCCCTCTTCTAAAAGAAAGGGAGTTTTATGAAATCTACGAGTGGAGTCCCGAATAGGGAATTTCTGAGTTGAAGGTAACTTATCCCGAGTGGATCCCTCTGTGTGTGAAATTCCGAGTGGGAATGCCACCGAGTGGGGACATATGGTGTGTTATCTAGAAGTACTCTGGAATAACTCCGTTTGAGAGAAAAAGAAAGGAAGTCGATTTTAGAGAAATTACCGAATGTAAGATTGATTGGGATTACTCGGAATTGGAATGCATTACCGAGTGAAAGGTCAAACGAGAGAAGAGTCGGTTTTGAAATAATTCACCAAGTGAGAACTGATTATAAGTTGAGTCGGCGTTGAGATGAATGGCTGAGTGGTAGCCGATCAGGCGTTGAGTCAGTTTGGGAATGAAATGCTGAGCGAGTGATGTCTTATACACTCCGAGTGAATGTTGAATGTAAATTCCGAGTAAATAAGGTTTCATGTACTTTGAGTGGCTAAGGGTTAAGTGACTCCGAGTGGAATTTGATTAAAGAGTTTATTCCTGAGAAATGAATGGTTAAGGTATTCTCCGAGTGAGAAGAGGTATAAATACCGAGTGGAAGACCAATGAGTGATGATTCAGTGCTAAGGCAAGTACCGAGTGAAGGACTGATTGGGAGGAGGACTCGGTTTCAGAATAAATTCCTGAGTGAAAAACCGAGCAAGATGAGTTGGTTTTGATTATTTTACCGAGTGGGAAACCGAGCGAGATGAGTCGGTTTTGGAATGAAGTTGTCGAGTGAAAAACTGCTTGTGATGACTCGGATTTAGAATAAATAGCCGAATGAAAGACTATATGAGTGTGAGTCGGCCCTGAATGACTTGGCTTAATGGAAAGTGGATCGGCCTAGATTGTTATACCAAGAAGTGAGAACCGAGTGTGAGATGACTCGGATCCGGGTGAATTTTTGCCGAGTGAAAATCGAATGAGTGTTGGGTCGGTTTTGGGGGAAAATTCTTTCAATAGAAACCCGAGTGCTGGGAAAGATGATTTATGATTGGATTCGCTCAAGCGAATTAATACCTCGCTCAGGCGAGCGAGTGTGGAAACAGGTACTGGGGTTGTTTCGTCTGTGCGAATGGAGAGGCATATGCGAGAAGGGGCTGTCTCGCTCAAGCGAATGTGGGTTTCGCTTGAGCGAGTGACACCCTGTTTGCGTGTTTCTTCCCTTTTCTCTCAGTTTTGTTTGTATTTCCTATCCTTTCTCAGTTCTGATGGTATTGGCCCTTTTTCCCTTATTTTATTAGATAACGAGGGAATATAAAAGGGAATTAATGTAATATAACATGACGTGATGGAATATTGGGCTGCCATTTTAATTAAAACGGTGAGATTTTAATGGGAGGAGGATAATAAATCAAAAACTCTCACTTTCTCTCCACTTCACGTCACTTCTTCCTCTCCTTTCTACATTCTTCTTCTTCGTCTTCTTCCCTACTCTATCTCCTCTTTTCTTCTCTCCAAAAACCAAAACCGTGTGGAGCTTTCTTACCCTCTCCCATTTTACTTTCATGGAGGCTCAAAGGAGAAGCTCATGGTTGGATCCTCTTCCACTCTTCTCCTCTATTTTCGTGCAGAACCCTCTTTTCCTTGGGGGCTCGTGGCCAACTCTTGGGTGAGGTAAGTTCCTCACCACTCTTTATGAGTTTATGCCTTAGACTTTGGGTTCTTGGTTTTGGAGGAGTATATATGGCATGGGTTGTTGGGAGAGCACTTATGATGAGAAACCCTAAGGTGGGGTATTGTATTATGGCATTAATGGTGGGTTATTATATGTGTAAGGAGTTGATACTTGGATGAGTGGAAAATGAATGAGCGTTTATGGTGTTGTTGGGTTTTAGTGAAACCCTAATTTTAATAAATTGGGGAAAATATGAAATATGAGTGGGAAATATATTTAATGATGATAGTGAGTGATATTGATATGGGAGAATGGTCATTGACAATGGTTGATGAATATTAATAATGATAAGTAAGTTTTGGTGAAACCTTAGCCCTAAGAATTTGGGAAAATGGATATATTGTAACATGGAAAGTTAAATTGAATGTGAATAGGTGATATTCAATGTGTATGTTGTTAGTTATAGTGATGAACAATGATGAACATTTTAGATAATCCTTAATGGTGGAACTAATAGGATATACCTATTGGTTGGTGAATTGATAGGCTATAGATGGATGAGTTGAAATTGTTAATTTGGTGATGTTGTTGAGTTTGGTTGGTCCATAAGATCTAGAGAACCTTGGTTCTGGGAAAGGAATTCCCGAAGCCTAACACGATTACATATGTTGATGATTAACAAGTCTAGGACTTGGGGTTAAGCTTTATGATAAGCTAACAAATGTTTAGAGTTATGATGGTTATTGATTATGTGTATGTATATGTATGGTATGTAGATTGTATTACGGGTGATGCAATGGAGCATTTGGAGCGTTGGGATGGTTTGGCTCTTCCCTCAAGGTAGGAGAGGAGTTAACATTCAAATTGCATGAGTAAATTGAATAGTGATTATTGTATGTGATGAATACTCATGTTTGCCTTGCCGTGTATATGTATTGAATTAATTGAAATGGCAACTGATAATTATTGAGAATTATTATGATACTTTTATGATGGGTGCAAGTAATTGACTTGCATGTGTATGAGGCAAATATGATTGTTATATATATATATATATGTAATTTGTAATACTTTGTTGCCACATGTGTGGATTAATATGATGTTTGTTGTTATGCCTCTTGATAGCCATGTGTGGACTACTATGAGTGATGTTTGTGGCCATTGAGTGCCAATTATATGAATGACATGCCTTGAGGGGCTTGTATGTAATTATATGATTATTGTAATGCCGTTATGGTTGATTACAAGTGTTAACTTGCGTATATGATGTGAAATATATATATGAAAAATGTTGAGATGGAAATGCCACATTAAAACTTGAAAATAATGACTAAAACCAATAAAGATAAAATCCACTATAGTGCATATGGTGGTGTTGGTGATTATGATGATGGAGATTGATGAGTGGCATTTGGGATGCACAGAGTGAGCTTGCATTTGATTTGCATTGCATTGCATCCATGGCATATCATAGCCGCCGTTATGGAACATTGGGGGAGTTCCCTCGGCCGACCCAGTGGGAGGGTGGCTCGGTGCACGAGCAAGTTGTGTTTTCCCCTGTGACTTAGTGTAAAGTCACAAAGCCGCCCATGTAGTGCTTCGGGCTGCATGTGGCCGACCCTTGTGGGGGGTGGCTCTTGATGAGCAGGTGACCCCGGTGGTCTTTATGATCACAGCCGCCATGATTTGATATCTGGCTGGCCCGCAACACCATATGTTGAATATGTTGTATACCGCGGTCATGGTGAAAATGGCCAGGTGTTGCATGATGGGCGATGCGGTTTGGTACCAGTAAAAAATATGGTGAATATGCATGCATTATGATATATGTGTACACATTTTACTACTGCAGTAGGGGCATGGTATGTGATCATGCTTGAACCCACAATTTGGTGTTTATTCCCACAGTCGGATCCGTATTTATTGTTGATTATTCCATTGTGCATATGCATTATCCATATGAGCATTTGCATATAGCATAGAGATATGCCATATTATGATGACGATTGATGATGGTAAAGATGATGAGATGGTGTTGATGAGAAGGGTAATTTAATATACCGAAAGACCACATGAAAGTAATAAATAATATGAATAAATGAAACGTTATGAATATGATGATATATATATATATATGTTGTGGCCCAATGTATGAAAGGCGTATTTGTTATAATTGAGGATGATGATCTTAGCCTATTGTGGCGCTGTGATAGTTACGTGTTGGCCCATTGTGGCGGTGTGATGAATGTGTATATGCTTGCTTGTTATGGTTTGTTGAATAAGTATGAAATGTACATATGTTGTTGAATTAATAAACTATGATGATTGTTGATATGTATAGCAGAGCACACATGATGTTGTATGTATATACACATGATCACAATATATATTATTCGTCATTTTGAATGTTTAACTCACTCTCCCATGTGGTCTCCTTTTTAGCATTGTGATGCAGGTTGCCATGGGATGAGTTTGGATTTAAAGATCAAGATTTGATAAAGGTATATAGTGGTAGAGGAAGTGCCTTGGCCGGCATCATTTATGGATTCTTGTGTATTAATTAAATGGTATATGATGATATAGATGATTTAGAGATTTTGAGTATGTATAAGACAATCCTTTGAATTGATGGATGATGAATATATATATATATATATATATATATATATATATGTAGGATATAAGAGATGATTTGATGTGTATTAAAGGGATTGAAATTGAATGATGTTCATTGATGATTGAAATAGTCGGGAGAAGATTCCCGAATGTATATAAATGTATTTGTGTATATATAGGTATATATGATTATATCTTAGGCTTTGCATGCTTACGAAATAAATTGTAGAATGATGGTGAATGTCTAATAGGATTATAATATACCTTTGCATGTTAGCCTAGCCTTTTCTCATATCGTCATATATGGGACTAGGCGTGTGCCCGGTATACACATTCTTCCGCTGTATACTCTATTATTATTATTATTATTATTGATCTGTCCTGAACCGGGGTCTAGAGATCCGGACTCAGACCAGTCATAAATAGTATGTAAATACTGTATAGAAGACCGGATGTATGTGTATCCGGTGTTGGTATCCGTTGTCCTTGAGTGAGGAGAGCGGATTGGGCGTTCTGGAGATCCTTCACACCGACCTAACGCGTTGAAGTGGGCGAATGGTGGTGTCACCTGCAAAGATTCTCCGACGCTCAAGTCAGTAATATTCCAAGTAAGGAATGTATTCAGAGAGGAATCAGTCGTAAAAGAGCTGAAGAAGAAGAAGATCCCCCTTCAATCATGAAGTGTGTTCATATACCTGATTGGCTCGATTAACGAGGATTCGTTGGTGGGGAACCACCAACTCCCATTAGCATTATTATATTGCGCACTTACCTGCATGATTGGGTCAAGTGGCTATTTTATATTGAGCATAGAGAATGTAGACTAGGATTAGGGAACAAGTTGACTATTCCCGTGAGCAGAATTTGGCTCGTAGTGCAGGGAATTATTGATCGATCCCTGTAGCAACAATCCTTGTCTTTTGCACAGTGACGTGTGTATTATCCGATGTCATGGTGTTATCCTGAACAACCGGTATAGGGAGAACGCTTGATACGGAATTACAGTTCGGATGTATACCGATGACAACGGTTACACGTAGATGTCTCATCAAAGACGTTGAAATATGTATAGCAGATCGGATACCGGTATTGAGACCGGATCATATGTCCCCTAGCTTGTGTGAGGGACCGAATGGTTGTTCACATAAGCTACTCAACCTGCGAGAGGTCTTAATATCGGTAAACTTACGTGTGTAACAGTTCCTTAGCATCTGTTGTCATTCGTAAGGAACCGTTCTAAAATTAATAGATCCGACCTGGCGATGCGGCCACAACGGATTCAGACAAAGATTCGTTGTACAAGAATTTCAAGAGTTTATTGGAATTGAAAACTCTTGAAGTTCGTGTAACGGCTGTAAAGCGTGAATTGCGTTGCATGATTAGACATTAATGCTTTTAATCACGTGGGCAAGCAATTATTGCGTCTGAGATGAAAATCTCATTAACCGTCGTTTTGGGCTTAATGGGCCTGAAGTTTTCGAAACTTTTGGGCCTAGTGGATAGCCCTTCGCTGAGTCGCTATCGTTTTGGCGCCCAAGAATTTGGAACGGTTGTGTCGTTTCGCTTGTGAACGAATGCGTTTTATTGAGAACGACACAACTTCAGGAGGGGGTAACCGAACCTCTTCGTTTCTTATAAAAGGAATACTTAGTGGATTCTGGGTTCCACTCGCTTTTGTTTTCTCAACGAAACTCTGCAGAAATTTTGCAAGGAAGTTTGCTGCCTACATTGCGAGGGTTTCTTCGTTCCTCAAATTCATCACTGTCATCTGAGGTAACTATCTCTTCCTTGTCGCTCTAGTTTTGCTTTGGTTTGCTACTCTTAGTTATAGAAAGTAGGCTTCATCTAGGGGGGGAATCAGTTTCCCGCAACCCTAATAGTCGTGGGGAAGAATCTTTATAATTCTTCCTAAGACTGAATCACGTCGCTCAGAAAGGGGATCTTACTCACTGTGGGAAGTGACCTTTCCCTTCTCAGAGTCACCCTCTGATTGTAATTGCTTTTAAAATGCAGTGAGTAATGATTGCAACTTTCTGACGACATTTTATTTCTTATCGTAGATTAAGGAGTTCGATTTAAAAAATCCAAATGGCCACTGGAGAGGGAACCTCTGGAAATAGCGCTATTTCGAGGACATCTGAAGGTCTCTATAGCGTAGTTGCTTCGAGGCTGAATTGGGAGGAGGTTTAGGCTAAATGGCCTTTCTGTTGGGTGTCCAGCGAGTTTAAGGACCTGGCCTCTCGTCATGCGGATGAGGAGGGATCTCGGATTCAACCGAGGTTCACGCTGAGTACGGATGAAGAGACGAAAAAGTGGTACAGGGTTTATGCACCACTTCCGACAGAGCGGATATGCCATGTCGTCCTTAATGACCGCTCTGTATATATGTACGACTTTATTTTTCATTATCTGGGAGTTCGTTTCCCTCTAACCGAACTCCAGATGGGTGTCTTGAAGAGTCTGAACTGTGCACCCTCCCAACTTCATCCCAACGGTTGGGGCCTCGTCCGAGCTTTGGAGGTCTTGGGTGAACATTTTAATTTCACGCCCACTGTAGCGATGCTATTCTACTACACTCAGGTAGTTCGACGGGCAAACAAGCAGGGTGGAGTTGGTCTGGTGACTCTCCGGACTCTGTTCCTTTGTGAACTTTGAGTCTTATACGGATTCTGCCAAGGTTGACGGGAAGTCCTTCAAGACTTATTTCACTCGCATATCCATCAAGAAGGGCAAACCAATATTTTGGAAGGATGAAGAGGGCGTAGACAAATTTCCCCTGAGTTGGACACACAAACATTTTCTCTTGAGCTCACACGCGTACTACACTGATCAATCCGATCTGTCTCGTGAGACGTCGAGAGTGTTGTTCGCACTTGAATCACACACTACACGTCGTCACGTCTTTTCGTGTAGGCGTTTGCTAAGTAGCTCAAGCGGAGTCCGGGAGGAATATTTGCGTACTTCTCGTTTTGTTTCACCTTTTCTCCTTTACCAAATATATATAGAATATTTGTAGTTGCTAACATCTTGTGTTTGTTCATGTAGGTGAAATAGAACAAGAAACTCCAGAGATGGACAAGTTAAAGAAATTCAAGGCGGCGGGTAAGTCCGTTGCCCATGAAAATAAAGTGAAGCCCAGGCCCTCAACTAAGGATCGTCCTGAGTTAATCATCCTGACCTCGGATGCTGAAGGGGACATCCCACTGGTTGAGGGCGGTTCATCCGATGTTGGCGCAGCCTCGGGTCAGCCTCCAGTTACTGAGAGGAGAAGAAAGATCCAGAATGATCCTGCAAGGCGTCAGTCCAAGAAGCAAAGGACTTCGGAGGATAAAGCTGCTGGGGTTTCTGGATCAGAGCCGACCTCCTTCCCAACTACCTTGTTTCTCACCCCCTTCCTCTCCTATGAGGGTTCTACTCCAGCCACTCTTTCTCCACCGATGTACAAACTCCGGCCTACACTCAGTCCTAAAGAAATTAAGGAAGCGTGTGAGGCCGGAAGGTGGCAGTTAGCCGAACTTGCTGGAATCCTTTCTTCAGTCAGCGAGTTGGCTAACAACGTCGATAAGGTTGAAGAATTGAGTGACGAATTGAAAGAACTCAAGCTTTCCTCGGAAAAAGACAAAGCCGCCGTGAAGTTAATGGAAGATCTTCTTAGCAAGTCTAAGGAGTTTGGAGATATCATGACTAAAGAGAATCTCAAGCTCAAAGGCGATCTTAAAAACTTGGAAGGCAAAGTGGCAGAGAAGGAGGAAGAACTCCGTAGTAGTCAGGATAAAAATAAAGCTGATGCTGAGGAGTGGTCTCAAAGGGAGAAGAAGCTCCTTCTTGAGATAGAGGGACTGAAGGCTAGGAAAGCGGAGTTCGAAGTATCCAGTGAGGAGCTGTCCAAGTTGCGGGGAGAGTTGGCTACAGCGAAAGCTGAAAGAGAAGAAGCTGTTGACATATACAGCCGGGCTGTTGAAGAGTCCTTCGGCCTAGCCATACGCCAAGTCTTCTACCGCAACCCCACTGCGAAACTTAACCTTTATGGAATGGATCCGTACTATGAATTCCATGGGGGAAAGTTAGTCGCAGTGGTGGATGGTCGTCACGAAGATCCACCGACGTCCTTGTATGGTTTGGCTCCTCTTCTTGAGGGTCAAACCATGGGACCTGATTACGTCTTTCCTGTGTCCGAGGTTCCCTCTTCTGAAGAAAGGGCTGAAGCTCCTGGAGGGGAGATTCCTGTGGAGGTTTCCAAGGAAGGGGCACAAGAGCCTGGTGCTGAGGAGGCACAGAAAACTGAAGAACAGATTCCTCCTCCGTAGTTTTGTTTTCCTTTATATGTATAGTTGTGTACCGGGATCAACTCCGGACTTTGAACTATTGTATACAGCCTTGTTTTTAATGAATGAATTCCATTTAAGGCATTTGTCTTTATCGTTTCATGTATATATAATTCAATGCTAATCCGTTCTGTATAACTAATCTTAAGGCCGGATTGAAATAACTGCCTCAGAAGATTAAACAATAGATAAATTTAGAATGGCGAAATATATACATGTCCCCAAGTATGTGTTAAGAAAAAGGTGCCTGTCTTTGGGGCATGATCCTTAATTCTCTTGGGGAAAGATGGGTCGATCCGCTGTTCAGTAGAGTAATGTAACAGGACGGATGACTGCTTTTAATCCGTAATACTCTCACAGGAGATGACAATATTGTTCCAAGTTTAGGGAACTGCAAGGAAGTGGTGTTTGAGTCCTTCATCATAAGGATGATGATGGGAGTTTTTTCTACGCCAGGAGTTACGTCGTTGTATCACAGAATATGTGATAAAGAGTATCCGTCCTGGGAGAATACCACTTGAAAGCGAAAGTGCGGACTGACTTTCGGAATTTTCCATCATAAGAATGATTATATAAATTGATCATGCCAGGTGTCTTGTCATCAAATCACTTCATAAGTGATTGAGATCATCCGTCTTGGGGATGTGTACAGCATCAGAAGTTATATCGTCGGATCACATAATAGGTGATTGAGATCATCCGTCCTTGAGGTGTGTATGGCGCCAGGAGTTACATCGTCATATCACAGAATAGGTGATTGAGATCATCCGTCCTGGGCAGGTATACCATGTCAAGGAGTTACATCGTCATATCACGTAATGGGTGATTGAGATTATCCGTTCTGGAAAAGTACACAACACCAAGAGTTACATCATCAGATCACAGATTAAGTGATTTAGATAATCCATCCTGGAGATATTTTTCAATCGTAGGAGTACGGATTGAGTGAATACTTTTCAGTTCTCAAAAGCTTTCATCGTAAGAATGATGATGAGAATTGTTCATACCAGGAGTTACATCGTCGAATCACTTTATAGGTGATTGAGATCATCCGTCCTGGAATGATTCACACCAGGAGTTACATCATCAAATCACAGAATAGGTGGTTGAGATCATCCGTCCTGGAATGATTATTGGAGTTCTTCGTACCAGGAGTTACATCGTCGAATCACAGAATAGGTGATTGAGATCATCCGTCCTGGAGACATTTTTCAACCGTAGGAGTGCGGATTAGGCAATTTTCGCATCCATCCGAAATCCGAGTAATATCTCTACTAGCCCCCTAGCTGATGTGAGGAAGCAGTTGACTTGCTCATATGAGCTATATTGATCATAGTACGTCTGGATTTCGGGACTACATCGAAGTGTATATGTCTGCTCTGGGAACAAGGTTCCGTAGTGATGAATTCCCTAAGGGCGGATTCGACAATGAGAATATCAGGAGTTTATCGAATTTCGCAACCCTTGGTATTCGAGTAATGGTGGCCACGTTTCTAATGATTGGACATTTAATGCCTTAATTCACGTGGGCGAGCCATTATTGCGTTAAGTGCGCATGTCTTAGTAACTGTCACGCATAGTATTGTTGGGCCTAGTATTTGGTTTTAATAGGCCCATTTCGATGGCTCTGTGACAAAATGATGGCATTTTCGTGCCTTGAGGTACTAAACGACAATTTTGGTCCACTAAATGGGGAGTCGTTTGGAGGTAAACGACAGGTTGTGTTTAGTGGGTATTTGAAAAATTTTCGTGCCCTGAGATAGGCGTATCTGGCAATTTCAGTTACCATTTCTTGTTGCTCCCTTGACGAACCTCTGCAAAAGTTCCGAGAAGTTCTTCGTGTCCGCCTCTGTGAATTTCAATTCACTATCCTTAGGTAACCACTTTCCCTTCGTTTTCTGTATCTCTTTTCAATATTTGAGAATGCCTAGGAAGGGTGTTAGCTTCAGTGGCGTTAGCCCTAGAGGAAGAGGAGGAAGGGCTTTGGCTCAAAACCCTAGTGTTCGTGGTGGGAGGATCCCAGTGATCCTCCAGTCGAGACCACCGTATACAGAGAGGGAGGAGTCGCAATATCAAAGGCGAAGGGTGATTATACCCTCTTCAGAGTCTTCCTCCTCCAGTGAGAGTGTCGAGAGTGGGGATTTGTATCTCTCTGATGATGTGAAATTTTATCGCAGCATCAAAGCTTTCACAATGGTGACAAAGAAAGTTACTGGGAGGAAATCGTCTGAAGGGGAATCTCCTTCTGAGAAGTATATCTTGAAGACCCAATCCGGCCTATGCAATGTTGTTGCACACCGGATAGACTGGGTGAAATTCCAACAGAAACGCCCATTCAGCTGGGTGGCTGAAGAATTTCGTGAAATAGCATCAGTTCACGCTCGAGAGGAGGGAGCGGAGTTGGAGCCGCGTTTCACGGTCTTCAAGAAGGACAAATACAAGAAGTGCTTCATGGTGATAGCTCCGTTGCCATCCGATCGAATTTGTCATGCTCCGGACGAAAGGTCCTTGTATATGTATGACTTTTTATTTTTGAACCTTGGTGTGCGGTTTCCCCTTTCAAAGTTTCAGATGGGGGTTCTGAGATTCCTGGACTGCGCTCTTTCGCAGCTTCACCCCAACGGATGGGGATTAGTCCGTTCTCTTGAAGTGCTTGGGGAGCACTTCAACTTCAAACCGACGGTGGCCATGCTCTTCTATTTTGCTCAAGTGGTCTGTCGTGCAAATAAAGAGAAGGGGGGAGTGAGCTTGATATCCCTCCGGACTCTCTCCAAGGTTATCAACTTTGAGGCGTACACTGACTCTGCCAAGGTTGATGGACATTCATTCAAGTCCTATTTCACGAAGATTAGCGTTCACCCTGATGAGTCAGTTTTTTGGTTAACTGAAGATGGGATTCCGAAGTTCCCAGTGGCTTGGACGCATGAGCACTTTTTGCTGACCTCCCAGGCGTACTACACTGAGGAGGATGAACTAAGCCCGTCTTCAGTTTCTGTTCTTTCCGCCCTTCAATCCTACACCGCCTCGCATCAATTTTTCTCTTGCAGGCGTTTGTTAGGATCGTGGTCTACCCGCGAGGAATATCTGCGTAATTTTCCTGCTATTTTTCATGTTTTATCGTATCATGCCTTGAAGTCTTTGATTTCTAACCGTATTGTTTGGTTTTGCAGTTGAAATTGAAGCTGCGTCACCAGAGATGGAAAAACTGAAGGGGCTCAAAGCTAGAGTGAATTCCGTGGCAGCTGAAAATGACATTCAAGCGAAACGGAATTCGAAGAAAGCTACAGCGGAGACCATCATTTTAACCTCATCTGCTGGTGACGATATTCCCTTGCTAGAGGGCGGATCTGAGGGGGTTACGATTGAGAAGGTCGGAGAGAAGAAGAAAAGAATAAAACGCAGTTCCTTAAAGACCTCGGATCGTCAACTCTCTCCGAAAAAACAAAAAAAACAAAAAATTTCAAGTGAGGGCGCTGATCCGGAGCTTTTAAAGGGAAAGAAAGTGGAAGGGTCCGTTCTGGATGCAGGATCCACTCCGGATGCCCCCAGCGACGGGATCACTTATGGTGCAAAGCCAATAACGACTTACTTTGCTCCAAAAGTTACTCGCCCTCTTCAAAGTAACTCCGGTCTTGCACAATATCTGGTATACGAGGGTTCTGTTCCTGAGGGCGTTCCTGAGACTCCGTACAAGCTGAAGCCCTCATTGATGAGCGATGAAGTAACCAAAGCTTGCGATGCCGGACAGAAGCACCTGGCAGAATTATCCGGGCTCTTAAGATCGGTTCGCAAGCTTTCAGAAGAGAATGAGAGGCTGAGCTTGTTGGTTGGCAAGGTTAATGACCTTAGCGTTGCTGCTGCTAAGGATAAGGCAACCATCCTTCGTCTAGAAGGTAAATTAGAAGCTTCCAAAGAGGAAGGATATAAGAAGGATGAAGAAATTGCCAGGCTGAAATATCTTGCCAAGGAGTTGGAGGCCCAAGTAGCTGACCAAAAGAAAATCAATTCCGACCTCCACTCCGGTTTTTGTGCGGAGAAGGAACGCTCTTCAAAGCTGGAAGAGGAGCTTAAGGACGTTAAAGTTGTTTATTCTCGAAGAATCGAAGATTGGTCGCGTAAGGAGAAGGAGCTGCTCTCAAAGTTGGCGGACACAAAAGCAGAATTTGACGAGGCTGTAGATATGTGCGATCAAGCAGTCAAGGAATCCTTTGGGTTGGCTGTTCGTCAAATTCAATACCGGAATCCCAAGGTGAAACTTAATCTGAATGGTATTGATCCGTTCTATGAGTTTCATCAAGGGAAACTGGTGGCCATAGTTGATAAGCGTCATGAAAGTCCGCCTGACAATCCTTATAAGTTTGCTCCTTTACCTAAAGGTCAATCCATGGGACCTTCACTCCTAAAGCCCATAAGCACAGGAACAAGCTCCCGCACTGAAGAAGGCAAGATCGGAGACAAAGGCAAAGGGAAAGAAGGAGATTCAAGCCAGAGAAAGTAGCGCCTTCCTTGTTTCCTTTTTCATTTTATTGATTCAAATTCGCTGTGTTCCGGGATCAGCTCCGGATTATTACACGAATTGTAATTCTCGTTTAATCAATAAAAGGGTTTTTTACCTCCATTTTCGTTTAATCAATAGAGGGATTGCATGTGTATTGTATCATTCCGGATTTAAGTAATGAAGATCGGATTGTAAAACAAAATCTCCATACCGGACTTATGCATGCGAAATGAATTTCACAATAAGATCACCGCTTGTGAGGGAACACATCATCGTCTCAAGAACGGCTTAAGGGGAATGATTGTGAGATCGTTTAGACGAGAGTTCATTCCTCAAGATATTCGTTAAACCGTTAATGTTGTCCCCCAGTATCATTGGGTGATTATCACTTTGAATAAACTCTGAGTGAGATTTTCTCGTGAGAGTTCTTGAGAGTGAGGGTTTAAAATAGAAACTCCTCTTCAAATATTTCCGACTGAGAGGTTTCGGGTGAGTATGCCTTAGATTGTGGCGTACCCGAGTGAATTGTTTGTGTCGGGGTTTATGAGTCAGGTCTCGATTGAAGAATTGATGACTCAGAACTATAAGCTATAAAACTCCCAAATAAAGAACTTCATAAGAGAGTATTAATCTGGAGTTCAGTATAACTTACTTGTTGTGTTTGGAGTTCGGTTTGATCCTACTGTCCATGTCATATTTGGCGTTCGGTTTAATCCTACTAGCCGTTCTTCAATTGGTCTTTGGTATTATCCAATGACAATTCTTCACCGACGTTCGGTTAATCCTACTAGTCGTACTCAGAGTTCGGTTTAATCCTACAATCCGAGCCTTCGATACGGGGTTCAGATCAGGGCTAATCCTAAACCTGCTGCGCCCGTTACTTGGGGTTCAGCGTGGTCTTGAAGAAGAACCAGCTTACTGCGCCCAAGCCTTCGCATGGGGTTCGGTTTGTGGCCTTGAAAGAGGACCAGCCCTACAACCCATGTAGTCTTCGAATGGGGTTCGGTTTGTGGCCTTGAAAAAGGACCAGCCCTACAACCCATGTAGTCTTCGAATGGGGTTCGGTTTGTGGCCTTGAAAAAGGACCAGCCCTACAACCCATGTCCTGAGGTTCGGTTTAATCCTACAACTCAGGTCTTCACCGACGTTTGGTTAATCCTACTAGTCATACTCAGAGTTCGGTTTAATCCTACAATCCGAGCCTTCACCGGTGTTCAGCCAAACTTACTAACCGTACCCAGAGTTCGGTTTAATCCTACAATCCGGGCCTTCAATCAATTAAACACACTCGAGGGGTTACATCGTCAATTACAGAATGGGTAATTGAGATCATCCGTCCTGAATATGTTTCTGTACACCGGATAAGCTAAAAATCACAGCATAAGAAAAACTCGAAAGAGTTAAATTGTTGTAAGAGATTCTTATTAAATCAAAAATAAGAATTACAAAGAGAGCGTAGCTGTGAAAATAAATTCTCCAGTATTCAATCCAAGATAAGGATAAGAGAGTGTAGATTATTTCAACAGCTAGCTATAATAGATGCGCAAGTTTTGGGTGTTCCATTTATTTCGGATTGGAGTGCCATCAAGGTTTTCAAGGCGGTAAGAGCCTTTGCCAGTGACCTCGGATACCCTGTATGGGCCTTCCCAGTTTGGGGCTAATTTGCCTTGATGAGCGAATTTGTTCCCTATACTTGCTTTCCTCAAAACCAAATCTCCAACGTTGAAAGTCCTTGATTGGACTTGTTTGTTGTACCGGAGAGCAACTTTGGCTTCGATGGCTTGATCTTTGATAAAAGCGTCTTCTCTGAGTTCTTGTATGACATCCATTTCGGATGCCAAGTTAGCATTGTTGGTTTCTTCAGAGAAGTACTTAACCCTTGTGGAAGCAATTTGCAGTTCCACAGGTATCATTGCCTCGACCCCGTATGTTAGGCGATATGGGGATTCATTGGTGGATGAATGAGGCGTTGTCCGATATGCCCATAGGACATGACACAGCTGGTCTGTCCATCCGCCCTTGGCTTCACCAAGGCGTTTCTTTAGTCCCTTCAGCACCTCCCTGTTGGCCACTTCAGCTTGACCATTAGTCTGGGGATGTTCGACGGATGAGAATATTTGGGTTATTCCTAACCCTTCAAGCAAATCTGTGAATTTTCTATCCGTGAACTGGGTGCCATTGTCTGTGACAATCCGTGCTGGGACCCCGAACCGTGTTATGATGTTTTCATACATGAAACGACGAGTTCGGGCTGAAGTAATATGCACCACCGGCTCTGCTTCTATCCACTTAGTGAAATAATCGACCCCTACAATGAGATATTTGATACCCCCAGGAGCAGTTGGAAAGGGGCCCAGAATATCTAATCCCCATTGGTAGAAGGGCCATGGAACAGCGGATGTGAAGAGTTCTTCCGCCGGTGTGTGGTGAAGGTTAGAGAATTTTTGGCAAGCATCACATTTTTTGACGAAGTCAATGGAGTCTTGCTTCATCGTGGGCCACCAGTATCCAGCTCTGAGGATTTTTCGCATTAAGCTTCTTCCTCCGGCGTGGTGTCCATATTGTCCTCCATGCACTTCCTCCATTACATCTTGCACCTCATCCTCTTTGAGACAAATCAAATAGGGCACTGAGAGTGCCCTTCTGTAAAGATTACCATCAATCATAGTGAAATACGGTAATTCTCTCCTTAGCCTCGTCTTTTCCTTCTCATCCGTAGGTAGTTGTCCATCAGCCAAGTAACGGATGTAAGGAGCCATCCATGTATCTCCGTAAAGGGAGTTAGTCATTATGGCGTTTAGAGAAGGGAAAAGAGGAATGCTGGGCGACGTTAGCGTGCTTTGAACCAGCGTAGTGGTGCTACCTGGTCGTTTAGTGCTTGCTAACCTTGAGAGTATATCCGCTCTCGTATTCTCTTCACGTGGAACATGCTTGAATTCCACCTTCGAGAATTTCTCTACCAATTCCTTGACACAGTTCAAGTATAATTGGAGTTGAGGTTCGCGAGCTTGATAATCTCCTAAGATCTGCGAAATCACCAGCTGTGAATCGCTGCAGAGTGTCGCCTCAGAAGCTCCGATGTCAATTGCAGCTCTTAGCCCGGTCAAGCAAGCTTCGTATTCGGCTTGGTTGTTGGATGTTTTGAAATTGAAACGAAGGGAGATCTCCAGGTGTACTCCGTCATCACTTTCTAGAACTACACCTGCTCCAGAGCCTCTTTGGTTTGATGAACCATCAACGTAAATGGTCCAATGGGCTCGAGGGTAATCTGGATCAGTCCCTGTCATTTCCATAATAAAGTCAGTCAGGACTTGAGCTTTAATAGCGCTGCGGGGTTCGTAGGATATATCAAACTCAGAGAGTTCAATAGACCATTTGATCATCCTCCCAGCGAGATCGGGCTTGATTAAGACAGAACGGAGTGGTAAATCCGTTCTCACTATGATCGGATGGGCGTGAAAGTACGGACGCAACCGTCGTGAGGCCCAAACAACAGCGAGGGCGGCCTTTTCAATTTTCTGATACTGGATCTCAGCACCTTGCAAGGTCTTGCTAGTGAAATAGACCGGTCTTTGTCCATCAGGAGTTTCTTTTATCAAGGCAATGCCCAAAGCTTCATCTGAAATAGCCAAGTACAGAATGAGTGTGTCTTCGGGGTCAGGCTTTGTGAGAATGGGAGGTTTGGACAACACCTCCTTAAGCTCTTGGAAAGCTTTTTCTTGTTCCTGTCCCCACTCAAATTTCTTGGACTTTTTTAGTATTTTGTACAAGGGGAGCGACCTGTGAGCCATCTTTGGCATGAATCGTGTCAAAGCTGCTACCTTGCCATTCAGGGATTGGACTTCTTTGAGATTCTTAGGACTCTGCATGTCTAGAATCGTTTGGCACTTCCCTGGATTGGCTTCAATACCACGTTGAGTTAACATAAAACCCAAAAACTTCCCAGCAGGGACAGCAAATGTGCACTTCATTGGGTTCAGCCTCATGTTAAATTGTCTCAAACGGGTGAATACTTGGCGTAGGTCCTCAATATGATCGCCACCAACCGGTGTCTTTGCTATTATGTCGTTAATGTATACTTCAACAAGTTTGGTGTGCATACCTTCAAAAACCTTGTTGATCATGCGCTGATATGTCGCCCCAGCGTTTTTCAGGCCAAAGGGCATGACTGTATAGCAAAAGAAACCACGATCATTTATGAAAGCTGTCTTCTCTTGATCCTCTTCGCACATCAGAATTTGGTTGTAACCAGAGTAAGCGTCCATGAAGCTTAGGTATTGATAACCAGAGGAATCATCCACCATCCGATCTATATTAGGAAGAGGATAAGGATCTTTTGGACAGCAGCGGTTGAGGTCCACGTAGTCGATGCACATTCTCCATTTACCATTGGATTTAGGGACCATCACCACATTCGAAAGCCAAGAGGAATATCAGATTTCCCTGATAAATCCGGCCTTCAGCAACTCCTCAGTTTTCTAGCAAGCTGCCTTCTGTTTCTCTGGGCCCAATCGTCTTTTCTTTTGGGCCACAGGTTTCGTCTCTGGATAGACGGATAGTTTATGACAGCAGAATTCAGGGTCTATGCCTGGCATATCGGCTGCAGTCCATGCAAAGAGGTCTTTAAACTCTTGCAAAAGAACCAGCAGTCGCTGCTCCATTCCAGTATCTAGCTTGTCATTGATATGGGTGATCTTTTCTGGAGAATCTCCCAAAACGATGTCCCTGGAACTTCCATCCGGTGTGGGCTTTGATGGGTTGAACGGATCAATGTTCAAATCCGCTCTAGGATCCAGGTCGACAAGGCTTACAGATCCAGCCGATGTTCCAGCATCATTAAGTTTCCTCTTTTTATTAGAGGCGTCGAGCTTTGTCATGTTGAGGCTAAGGTTGTAGCAGTACCTAGCCATTTCTTGATCACCCCTGATAGATGACACAGCATTATCCTTGTCAATGAACTTGATAAGGAGATGTGGGGTTGATACAACTGCCTCCATTGTATTCAGAGTGGGACGGCCTATGATGCCATTAAATGGTGATTTGACATCAATCACTAGCACCCGAGACCTAACCGTCCTGGCTCCTGGCTCGCCTTCAAACGAGATAAGGGTGTCAAGATACCCTTTAGTTGGTTGCTTTGCGCCATTGAAAGTTGTTAGTTCCTGCGTGTAAGGCTGTAAGTCTGAGTCTTTAAAACCCATTCTTTCAAAGCAATTATAGAAAATAACATCGCAGGAACTTCCCTGGTCAACAAGGATTCTTTGGACGTCCTTGTTGGCGATCACAGCAGTGATGACTACAGCATCGTCACCACCAGGAATGGTTGGGCCAAAATCCTCGTCAGAGAAAGAGATTGTGGGAGCTTCAATCCCACCTCTGTAAGGGCGATTGTCTTTGACTTTCCCTTGCACAGATAGAATCATTCTGTGATGATTCTTACGGGCTGTAATTGAAGCTCCTCCTCCAGCGAACCCTCCAGCAATCATGTCTATAACTTCACGTCGACCCTGACGTTGTTGCTGGGGCATGCTGTCTTTCTGTGCTGCATTGTCAGTCATCACACCTTTTTGCTTTTCTGCAGCAGAGAACTTTCGAACCGGACCGGGGTTATTGTCATCCCCATCGTCTGGATCTCTTTCTCTTTTCTCATTCCGTTCTGCCCTGTCAAAGGATTTTTCTTTGAACAGGTATTGCTTCAACTTGCCTTCTCTAATCAGCGTCTCAACCGCGTTCTTTAGCGCCTGGCATTCATCAGTTGAATGACCATTTTGTTCATGAAAATCACAGTACTTACGTGAATTTCCTGGTCTTTTCATAGGGGCTGGTCTTCTGATGCCATATGTGCTGAGCATTGGCCATCCGACCTCTCTTAAAATCTGAGACGGCCTGGCAGACAATTGTGCATAATGGCTGAAGGAATTGACGTGCCTTTCTCGAGGTCGAGGAGGGTGGTTATTAACCTTAGGATTTGTAAATGGCCTTTCCATGCGTTCTGACCTCGTCTTCTCCTTACCCTTCTGGGTTTGAGGAAGTGGTGCTGGGGGCTTTTTCATTGCAGCTATCGCCTCCAAATGCATCTCTATACTCACGTATTTTGAGGCTTTCTTTCTGAACTCCTCAAAAGTTGCTGGAGGGCTCTTTGCTAATGAAAGAGCGAAAGCTGAACCCGGCTGCAATGCCTCAATAACGATATGCAGCTTGATAGATTCTGTGAGGTTAGGAACCAGGGCTGCTTCCTTATAAAACCTCTTCAAAAAATCTTTTAAGCCCTCTGTTTCACCTTGCTTAATCTGAGCCAAGGTATGAGACGTCTTGGGTACGTCTCTGGAGATGACAAAGTGGGTTTCAAAGGCTGCTGCCATTTCCGTCCAAGAATCTATGGATCCAGAAGGCAGGCCTTTAAACCACCCGAGGGCCTCCTCAGACAATGTTCGAGGGAACATTCGGCACATCACGTCTTCATCAGCCCCCAAGTACATAGCTTCAAACACATAAGCATCAAGGTGCTTAGTTGGATCAGTTTCACCATACTTTCCGATGGAAAGTGGTTGAGTAGTTTGAAGGTGCTTGGGGATGTTGATGCCCATAAGTCTCCTTGAAAAAGGAACCTTCAGATTGTAAGTCAATGGGGGTGCTGTTGTTGAATCTCTCTTCCTTCGGGAAGCTGCATCCTCAGAATCGCGAGTCTGTTCTCCCCCCTCAAATGTAGGGATATTTGAGTACTGAAGAGTGGTGGACTTTTCACCATCAGTTGCGTGGGGAGTGTTTCGCGTGCGAGATGATTCTTTATCCTCACTTTGCCTTTTTTCTCTTCGCAATTCAGCGAGTTCTCTCTGAAGTTGTTTGATCAACTCATCGCGAGGGTCAGGATCAGACACAGTTACTATCTTCTTTGAGCTGCCCCCATGAGAATCAAAGTTGAGTTTTCTGAAGGCATTAGGATTGGTCTTGCCTTCAGCTTGATTCTCCATGAAGTCATGCGCTTCGCCTTCCATTGTGGATTACCTGCTCTGTCAAAGGATATGGGAATAACTTTATCGGGTCCCACCGGGCGTGCCAATGATCTGTCCTGAACCGGGGTCTAGAGATCCGGACTCAGACCAGTCACAAATAGTATGTAAATACTGTATAGAAGACCGGATGTATGTGTATCCGGTGTTGGTATCCGTTGTCCTTGAGTGAGGAGAGCGGATTGGGCGTTCTGGAGATCCTTCACACCGACCTAACGCGTTGAAGTGGGCGAATGGTGGTGTCACCTGTAAAGATTCTCCGACGCTCAAGTCAGTAATATTCCAAGTAAGGAATGTATTCAGAGAGGAATCAGTCGTAAAAGAGCTGAAGAAGAAGAAGATCCCCCTTCAATCATGAAGTGAGTTCATATACCTGATTGGCTCGATTAACGAGGATTCGTTGGTGGGGAACCACCAACTCCCATTAGCATTATTATATTGCGCACTTACCTGCATGATTAGGTCAAGTGGCTATTTTATATTGAGCATAGAGAATGTAGACTAGGATTAGGGAACAAGTTGACTATTCCCGTGAGCAGAATTTGGCTCGTAGTGCAGGGAATTATTGATCGATCCCTGTAGCAACAATCCTTGTCTTTTGCACAGTGACGTGTGTATTATCCGATGTCATGGTGTTATCCTGAACAACCGGTATAGGGAGAACGCCTGATACGGAATTACAGTTCGGATGTATACCGATGACAACGGTTACACGTAGATGTCTCATCAAAGACGTTGAAATATGTATAGCAGATCGGATACCGGTATTGAGACCGGATCAATTATTATTATTATTATTATTATTTTTGTATACCTTTATGGGCATTTTAGTTATCGATCCAGCTTTAGGTTATATAGTCTCACTCTTTGGTCTTCTGTGATTTGGGTCTTGATGTGATCAGGGTGGTGTCTTTGAAATGTTTCCAAACGCGAAAAATTTACTCGTATTTTTATTAATTATGACGATCACATCGGGATTCGAGTACAGAAAATCAGGGGTGTTTTAGTTTCCACTCAACATTAATTATTCATATGTTTATTTGTTGTCATAACACCATGCCACCACTAAACAAATTACAAATTCTTCCACCCATTTCATTGTCATTCACGGCTGCATGAGCCATGACCAAGTCAGATTCCAAATCCAGCTGCCATCACTTAGCTAACAAACTTATCATTAAAAATATTCCTTTGCATAACACTTCTAATGTATTCAATTTCATTCCTACACCTATTCATGAATTCAGCATGCCTTCCACTCTAATTCCTTCTTTATTCACGTGTACTTACATCAATGATCTCTGTCAATCCCACCGTTGGATCGGCTTGAAATTTTGAGAGTGTATTTTCAACATCCTTCTCTACGTTCTCACCGTTCATATTTTCATTTTGACATCTGTAGGTGGAGAAATAGTTTTCAAACCGCGACCTTTTTCTAGTTTACAGGAATTCTAACAAGCTTCGGAAAAACTGCCATCTCCGATTCGTTAACCGTTGGATCAGGCTGAAATTTTGGTATGAGGTTTCTGAGATGTGGTTCTAGGTACTGACCGTTGGGATCTTGGTTTTGAGGTCTATAGTGGGAGGTATTGTGCTTGAACAGTAGCACGAGTTTAAATCAACGATTGACTCGGATCGTTCGAGGAGCGTTCGAGTTTTGAAATTAAGGATTTCAGGTAGGGGGAGCGTTTACATTTTAAATGCATAGCTTATGAACAGGTTCGGGATAGTATTGTTATTATTATTGAGAAATCCCGAATATATAATATATATGATATAACTGTGTTATGATATTTTCCGTTCATATGTTATTGATATTGAATTTGGCATGAGATATATATGTTGTATTTGTGAAATTGTTATGATTCCTATGCATGATATGTAGTAGGATATGTGATGATAATATGAGTATATGCATGAGATGCAAATTGATATAGCATGGGATGCTTAAATTGATGAATAAATTTGAAATATAATCATGGTTTCAAGGATTCCACAAAAGACCTTGGGTGGGACTCAAGGCAAAACCTCTTGAGCGGGGCTCGGGGTTAGCCCGTGACACTACCGTTGTCGCTGAGAGTGATTGTGTCACGTGAGAGGGCAAACGATTTGGTACCAGTAAAACGGTCGGATCAGCTGAGAGCTGAGTTATAACTGAGAGCCAGTGTTGCAACACAAAAATTAAAACTTAATAATGGATCCATATAATTGAGTATATTCATGCATTGATATATGTTGTTGAGAACAACATGAATGGTATAATTATATGAGAATATGAGATTGGATGTTATATGATGAGGTTGTGTGGTATTGAATATGATTATGTATGTTAATGAATTAGATACTTGATCCAATTCAATAACTATCATTTGACATGTATATGCTCACCCCTATTTGTGGTTATTTTTACAGTGGATATAGGACGCAGCGATGATATATGAGGTCACTCAGCATGCATGGAGCAGTATGTATATATATGTATGGTACATGATGCACATAGTTGTTTTGTAGTAGCCTTGGCCGGCTCCTGTGTATACCTGTTTTGTTATATATGTATATATATATAGGCTAAAAGGTAAATTTAGCCCCTAGAATTATTGAGAATTTAGGTTTGCCCCCTGAAATGATTTTTCTTAGTATTATTTCCCTAGAAAATTTTTAAGGTTAGAATATAACCCCTTCCGTTGACTGCCTCTGCCAACTGATGAGGTGGAGCCCAGTCACATGTCTGTCATTGCATACGTGGCATGTGACTCATCATATTAGGAGCCAAGTCACTGATTAGCACAAATTAGCCTTTTTTAATTAAAGGTTAATGAAATTATTTATTAAGTGAATTAACAAAATAAAAAAAAGAATAGAAAAAACACTCTTCTTCTTCCTCACTTCGTCTCCTTCGTGTTTTGCAGGGGACCCCACACTGTCTCCTCCTTCCTCACACTGTCTCCTCCTTCCTCCTTCCTCCACACTGTCTCTGATTCGCGTGTCCAGGGCGTTTCTGGCCCAATACGCAATCTGTTTTCACTTTCCCTCTCTCCCCGTTCAACATTATTCGAAACCCTTCCCCTCTCGAGCATCCCTTCCGCACAGCACCCCACCCCACCGTTGTCTTCTCCGTTCATCTTCTCCGACGTCTCTCCATTTCTGAGGTGTGTTTTTCTTTCTCCGTTCTGCTTTGCCTCTCGTCTCTTCTCTCATCTCACTCATCATCGTCTTCCTTCTCTGAACCGTTGGCAACGGCAGGTTCCCTTCTTCCCTTGTTCGTGTCTTTTCCCCCTCTCCTATTTCCATTTCCTCCTCCGACCAGTGACCCCAGACCTCCACACGGTCCTCTCTGTTTTTGTTTCTGCTGCTGCTGGGTTAGTAATAAATAATGATTGCTGTTTTTGTTTTTATTTGTTTGTAATTTTTGCTGTTGTTTAGAATTGTTTGGTGCTACTCTGAATGATGATTTAATGATATTAGTAATTTTTTTGCTTTGCTTGGAATTGGAAATTTGCTGCTGCTGAAGTAGCATCTGTAAGCGAAAGAAAACAAGATTTAGCATTGTGAGTAATTGTAGAAGAAGAAGAAGATGGAAGTGAAATGGTTAAGATTACCTGATAGGGTGAGGCAGAAAAAGAGAGCAGGGACAATGAAGCGATGCATGTTGTGGGTGCGTGTGATGGAGGGAGAGAGTGTGGGGAAGGAGGAGACAGTGTGGGGAAGGAGGAGATAGTGTGGAGGAAGGAGGAAGGAGGAAGGAGGAGACAGTGTGAGGAAGGAGGAGACAGTGTGGGGTCCCCTGTAAAACACGAAGGAGACGAAGTGAGGAAGAGGAAGAGTGTTTTTTCTATTCTTTTTTTTATTTTGTTAATTCACTTAATAAATAATTTCATTAACCTTTAATTAAAAAAGGCTAATTTGTGCTAATCAGTGACTTGGCTCCTAATATGATGAGTCACATGCCACGTATGCAATGACAGACATGTGACTGGGCTCCACCTCATCAGTTGGCAGAGCCAGTCAACGGAAGGGGTTATATTCTAACCTTAAAAATTTTATAGGGAGGCAATACTAAGAAAAATCATTTCAGGGGGCAAACCCAATTCTCAATAATTGTAGGGGTTAAATTTACCTTTTAGCCTATATATATATATATATATATATATATATATATATATATATATATAAATGCTTAGTTGAATAGGTAACTGACGGCTTCAGCTGGAAGCCTGGACCTATTTTGAGCATATGCTTGTTGTTATGGTGTATGATGATGTTATATTGTGAAGACCCTAGTTGGTCCCACCATATATATATATGTGTGTGTGTGTGTGTGTGTGTGTGATATTTGATATATCCATGAAACTGTTGCATTGTATAAATGGGTAGGTTATGTGATGATGAACTGCATATTAGAAGGTTGATGTAATGATGACAGGGTTATTGTACTGTTCAAAAATCCTATTTTGAAATTGAAAGTAATTCATAAAAAATTTATTTGGGTTTTAGAAACTTAGTTTTAATGGCGACACACAAACTTCTACCACAAAACAAGCTTTTAAAAGATTGAAGACATTTGGTGTAAAAAAATACTCTGTGGAAGAAGATAAAGAATGACCCACTATAGGTTGTGATGCTTAGTCATCATTTGTTCAAATAGTATTAATCTTTATAATTATTGTGTTGATTGGTCTGATCACAATTGAAGTGATTATATTGATATTAGTTTGTTGAATTGATTATAGATAATTGATTCAATTTGAATTAATTATACCTATATCTGATTAAATATATCCTTAAATTAAGGATAAATAATTAAAATTAACATTTTTGCATAAGTTCTCATAATTAAGCCAAATTATATGGGATCTGATTCATCCATTAAACTTGTATCTTATAAAAATAATATTTTAGTAAATAAAGTATTGTAACATGTGTTTGCAAGCATAAAAAATGTCTCTAACTTAGATTTTATTTACCAAATTTATTATGAATTAATTTTGAATTATAACCAATATGATTAATATTCTTAAAAATTCAAATGTCATAAGATATTGATATGTGTCAAAATTACTTAAAAAATTAATTTAAATTGAAATTAAAATTTAATAGTTATAAATTTAATTTAACTTAAATTTTAAAATTTTTATTATATTAAAATTTAGAAATATAAGTCAGAATATTTGAATTTTTATATTTCAATTTTAAATTCAATTGGAGTTTTTAGTCAATAACAAATTTGAAATTTTAATTTTTATATATTATATTAAAATTTTAATAGTAAAAAAATTTAATTTACAGTACATTTTGAAATTTTGTTATTGTATTAAAATTTTGTATATTTAAATTTTAAATTCAACTGATCATTCACTTTTAACTTTGTTCAAATTTAAATAGTAGTTAAATTTTTGATAAAGTAACGTTAGGAAAGTAACCAATTCAGAAAAGTGCTCAATCCTCTTATCTAGTCCAATAGTACAATGATAGTTATTTACTTACATTTTAAATAGTTTATTTGTTAATAAGTTATAAAGTATCAAATAATTTTGAACAATTGTATGAAATTTAGTAGACTTTATCTATGAGAATTGTAAATTTAATGGTTGAATTGATAAAATTCACTTTTGAAAAAAAGTTATTTGAAGGTGTCATTTTACTTGCTTACAATAGTCAAACCATGTCTGAACAAGCAAAAGCCAACAACATATAAAAAACAATTTCATTTAGCAAATCAGTTTTGATTTTCTTCGGGTAAATAAAGCTGAGAAATCATTTTATAGACGAGCATTGAGTAAAGTTTTCTTAAATCAAAAACATTTGAGTCACATCTACTGAGATAAATATGGTCATGTTATCATAATTCTATTCAGAGTCGTGTACCAATTATCACCAGTAGCACAAATACATGTATAGGAGCAAAGTTAATAGATATTGTACATAACCAATTTTTTAATAGCTATTTTAGCCAACCAATTTAAAAATGACTATTGTACATAACTAAAGGTAATAGATATTCCTATTTTTGTTAAATGTATATCAATTTTAAATATAAAAAAACATAAATTGTAGCAAGTTTATAATTATATTATAATAAAATGACATTATAGAGTTTAAAAATAAATAGTTAAAAGATCTATTATATTTTTTTTCTTTTTGAAATAATGAAGGATAAATAACCCCTGAAAAATTAACTACAAAATTCTAAGGAAAACAATCTCATAAGCATCATCTAACAAAAAATAAACATGACCCCCAATCAAGATTTTTAAAATACTTCTTTTGATATTTTTGGATAAATTTCTTTAGATATTTAATTCAACAATAGTTATTAGAAAAGATTTCTAACAATATATTTGTTATAAAAAATTATATATGCCAATTGAATTTATAAAATTTAATATATTTTATATGTTTCAATCTAAATATTATAATTATAAATTAAAAAAGGTCTAACATAAAAAACATTTTAAAATAGCAATATAACTGTGCAAGGTGTAACATCCTTAAAATTAACTTAAGGGGTAAATTAGATTGGTCAATTAATTAAATCAAATGAGTTAAATAATCCCCAGGTGATTAAATTAATTTTTAAAATTTACCGGGATAAGTTTTGAGTAACTGTTGATTTCCTGGTTGATCTAAAAATTAACTAAACCTGTCAAGATACCTAAATGCCCTTAATTCTATAATTGTAAAATTTCCTTACCTTCCATTTTCATTACCGCGGATGGTACAGGGAAAAAAGCCAATTAAGCTGCAGTTTTAATTTAAATCACACTGCCTTCCAATTTTTGATAACTCACGTGGGACCCATAACATTAGAAATCAAGGATTGGCTTTAATTCCAATTGCCTTTCACGTTGGTGGCACAGTGAAAGCCAATTACATTTTATTTCTTCCAATTCATGTGTAATGCAATGGGCCAAATTGCTTTTCAAGTCACATGGGCCCATGGGCAATTAAAAGTCAAAATTAGAGTTTACATTCACTCCCTAATTCACGGCTGCAGTGGAAATTGAAAAGCCCAATTGCAATTCATTCTTCAATTCACACGTGCTTCACTGGGCAAAGGGAAATCAAATTTTAATATTTACTATTACCCTTCTCCTTCACGCATGCTGCTGTAAGGGAAAAAGGGGGAAATTAGAAATTGTTCAATCTCACTTTTTCATTCACATGTAATTGGAAAAAGAGCAGGGTCTTATTTTCTTTTTCTTGGACGGTACATCATTGTAACAACCCTTTCTATTTTTTTTATTTTTTATGCAATAGCCAATTTCATATACTTTCTTCCTTGTTATCTTCGTGGACAGCTTCTGTTGTGTTTGGATCCATTTATTTTCTTCAATTAGTGAGGTTGTTTCACATTGGAGAGGTGGTTGTAGCTTCGGTGTCTTTGATTTTCTTCATTCTTGAAAAATATTCCTGGGTCGTTTGGAGGCATTCAAGTGTTGGGTAGCTTGGGGTTATTGTCGGAGCTGAGTTTTGAAGGTTGACGACTTGGTTCGAAATCACTTTGGACGCAGTTCGGAGCTTAGATATCAGTTAGAGACGTGTATCAGAGGCAGATAATATCTATAGGTAAGTTATAATTACCTAATATTAAATACAATATTTGTTACAAGCTTCAGAATATAAAATTAATAGTGTGCGAGTTATTTAAAAAAATAAATAATTATGTTTTAGGATTCTTAGAGGCTTCGGATTAGTAATCAGATAGCGTCAGATAGCTTTGGATATAACCGGAAGTGAGAATTGGAATTGTTTGAGTTTGTCGGTATGTGATATCTCACCGAAACAATTATTGAAAGGCGATTTATAGATCGAAATGAAATTTTAATAGCAATTGTGACATTAAAATATATTATTATTAATTTTAGGAATTATTGGAGCTTGTGATTAGTGATCAGATAACATTTAATAGCTCAGGGAGCTTCTAGAATCATTTATTCCAGGTAGAGGGAGCTTTTACATAATTAAATGTATAGTTATGGGCAGATTTGAGGTATGATAATATATTGAATTGTGAATTATGTGTTTTATGAACTAGATGCTTATGTTGTATGTCATTTATATGAATTTGATATTGATCTGTCCTGAACCGGGGTCTAGAGATCCGGACTCAAGTCAGTCACAAATAGTATGTAAATACCGTATAGGAGACCGGATGTATGGGTATCTGGTGTAGGTATCCGTTGTCCTTGAGCGGAGAGAGCGGACTGGGCGTCCTGGAGGTCCTTCACACCGACCTAACGCGTTGAAGTGGGCGAATGGTGGTGTCACCTGCAATGATTCTCCGACGCTCAAGTCAGTGATAATATTCCAAGTAAGGAATGTATTTCAGAGAGTAATTGTGCGTAAAAATCAGTTGAAGATCCCTCACTTCATTATTGAAATGAGTTCATATACCTGATTGGCTCGTTTTTCGAGGACTCGTTAGTGGGGAACCACTAACTCCCATTAGCATTATTATATTGCGCACTTACCAGCATGATTGGGTCAAGTGGCTATTTTATATTGAGCATAGAGAATATAGACTAGGATTAGGGAACAAGTTGACCATTCCCGTGAGCAGAATTTGGTTCGTAGTGCAGGGAATTATTGATCGATCCCTGTAGCAATTATCCTTGTCTTTAGCACAGTGACGTGCGTATTGTCCGATGTCATGGTGTTATCCTGAACAACCGGTATAGGGAGAACGCCTGATACGGAATTACAGTCCGGATGTATACCGATGACACCGGTTACACGTTGATGTCTTGACAAAGATGTTGAAATATGTCTTGCAGGTCGGATACCGGTATTGAGACCGGATCATATGTCCCCTAGCTTGTGTGAGGGACTGAGCGGTTGTTCACATAAGCTACTTAACCTGCGAGAGGTCTTAATACCGGTGAACTTATGCGTTAAATCGTTCCTTAGCATTTATTCATAAAGGACCGTTCTCAGATTAAGAGATATGGTATGTCGATGTCGTTACAACGGATTCAGACAAAGATTCGTTGTACGAGAATTTCAAGAGTTTATTGGAATTGAAAGCTCTTGAAGTTCGTGTAACGGCTGTAAAGCGCGAATTGCGTTGCATGATTAGACATTAATGCTTTTAATCACGTGGGCAAGCAATTATTGCGCCTGAGATGGAAATCTCATTAACCGTCGTTTTGGGCTTAATGGGCCTGAAGTTTTCGAAACTTTTGGGCCCAGTAGATAGGCCCTTTGTCGAATTGCTATTGTTTTGGCGCCCATGAATTTGGAACGGTTGTGTCGTTTCGCCTTTGAACCTATGCGTTTAATCGAGAACGACACAACCTCCAGAGTGAGTAACCGAACCTCTTCGTTTCTTATAAAAGAAACACTTAGTGGGTTCTGAGTTCCACTTGCTTCTATTTTCTTAACAAAACTCTGCAAAAATTTCGCGAGGAAGTTTGTTGCTCATTCTACGAGATTCTGCTCGTTCTTCATCTTCAACGTCATTACCTGAGGTAATTATTTCTTCTTCCTCTGTAAACCTTGTCTTATTTTGGGTCTGTTATTCTTGCTCGAAGAGAGTGTAGTTTATTTAGGGAGAGAACAATTTCTCGTAACCCTAATAATCATGGCAAAGAATCCTTGAGATTCTTTCTAGGGTTGAGTCATGTCGTTCAGAAAGGGGATCTTACTCACTGTGGAAAGTGACTTTTCCCTTCTCAGAGACGTCCTCTGATTGTAGTCGCTTTATAAAACGAAGTGAGTAATGGTTATCAACTTTCTGACGACATGATTTCTTATCGTAGATTAAGGAGTTCAGTCTAGATATTTCCAATGGCAACTGGAGAAGGATCTTTTGGAGATGGTGCCATTTCGAAGACAGCTGAAGGTCTCTACAGCATCGTTGTTACCAAACTGAACTGGGAAGAGCTTCAGGCCAAATGGCCTTTCTGTTGGGTGTCCAGTGAATTCAAGGACTTGGCCTCCCATCATGCAGATGAGGATGGAGCCTGGATTCGACCTAGGTTTACACTCCACGCGGAGGAGGAAACGAAGAAGTGGTTTAGGGTTTATGCACCGCTCCCTACAGAACGGATATGCCACGTCGTGCCAAACGACCGTTCTGTTTATATGTATGATTTCATTTTTCATTACCTATGAGTTCGTTTCCCTCTAACCGAGCTTCAGATGGGAGTGTTGAGGTTCTTAAACTGTGCACCCTCTCAACTTCATTCCAACGGCTGGGGTCTCATTCGAGCCTTGGAGGTTTTGAGTGAATATTTCAACTTCACTCCTACTGTGGCGATGCTGTTCTACTACACTCAAGTAGTTCGGAGGGCAAATAAGCAAGGCGGTGTCGGTTTGGTAACACTCCGGACTCTTTGTTCTTTTGTGAATTTTGAGTCTTACACCGATTCAGCTAAAGTTGACGGGAAGTCGTTCAAGACCTACTTCACCCGGATCTCCATTAAGAAGAACAAACCAATATTTTGGAAGGATGAAGAAGGCGTCAACAAATTTCCTCCGAGTTAGACTCATAAGCATTTTCTCATGAGTTCCCATGCATATTACGCCGATCAATCCGAGCTGTCTCGTGAGTCGTCGAGAGTGTTGTTTGCACTTGAAGCATATACTACACGTCGCAACGTATTCTCGTGTAGACGTCTTTTAAGTAGTTCAAAAGGAGTCCGGGATGATTATTTGCGTAATACTCGCTTTGTTTCCCTTTTTCTCCTTTGTTAAATGTATCGAACATTTGGTAGTTGCTAATCTCTTGTGCTTGTTCGTGCAGGTGAAATAGAACAGGAAACTCCGGAAATGCATAAGCTGAAGGGATTTAAGGCGGGGGGTAGATCCGTTACCCGCGAGAACGAGATTAAACCTAAACCCTCCACAAAGGATCGTCCTGAGCTAATCATCCTGACCTCGGATGCTGAAGGGGACATCCCACTGGCTGAGGGCGGTTCATCCGATGTTGGCGCTGCCACGGGTCAGCCCCTGGTCACTGAAAGAAGGAGAAAAATTAAGAATGACTCAGTGGGAGGCCCGTCCAAGAAATGCAGAACTCCGGAGGATAAGCCTGTTGAAACCTCAGGAGCAGCTGTTGCTTCCTCTGGAAGTAAAGGAATTGCTGCCGGGGTTTCTGGGGCGAAGCCAACCTCTTACCCAACCAACTCATTTCTCACCCCCTTCCTCTCCTATGAGGGTTCTACTCCAGCCACTCTTCCACCACCGATGTACAAACTCCGGCCTACGCTCAGTGCTAAAGAAATTAAAGAAGCGTGCGAGGCCGGAAGGTGGCAGTTAGCCGAACTTGCTGGAATGCTTTCTTCAGTCAGCGAGTTGGCTAATAACGTCGATAAGGTTGAAGAATTGAGTGATAAATTGGAAGAACTCAACCTTTCCTCAGGAAAAGACAAGGCCACCATAAAGTTGATGGAAGATCGTCTTACCAAGTCTAAGGAGTTTGGAGATATCATGACTAAAGAGAATCTCAAGCTTAAAGGCGACCTCAAAGGCTTGGAGGGCAAATTGGCAGAGAAGGAAGAAGAACTCCGTAGCAGCCAGGATAAAAATAAAGCTGCTGCTGAGGAGTGGTCTCAAAGGGAGAAGAAGCTCCTTCTTGAGATTGAGGGACTGAAGGCTAGGAAAGCGGAGTCCGAAGTATCTAGTGAGGAGCTGTCCAAGTTGCGGGGAGAATTGGCCACAGCGAAAGCTGAGAGAGAAGAAGCTGTTGACATATGCAGCCGGGCTGTCGAAGAATCCTTCGGCCTAGCTATACGCCAAGTTTTCTACCGCAACCCCACTGCGAAACTTAACCTTTATGGAATGGATCCGTTCTATGAATTCCATGGGGGAAAGTTAGTCGCAGTGGTGGATGGTCGTCACGAAGATCCCCCAACGTCCCTGTATGGTTTGGCTCCTCTTCCTGAGGGTCAAACTATGGGACCGGATTATGTCTTTCCTGTGTCTGAGGTTCCCTCTTCTGAAGAAAGGGCTGAGGCTCCTGGAGGGGAGACTCCTGTGGAGGTTCCAAAGGAAGGAGCACAAGAGCCTGGTGCTGAGGAGGCACAGAAAACTGAAGAACAGATTCCCCCTCCATAGTTTTGTTTTCCTTTGTATGTATAGTTGTGTACCGGGATCAACTCCGGCTTTTAACCATTATATGTAATCTCAATTCCAATGAATGAATTCCATTTAAGAAATTTGTCTTCATCGTTTCATGTATATTTAAATCGTTGCTAATCCATTTTGTATGATTAACCTTGAGGTCAGATTGAAACAACTGCCTCGGAAGATTAAACAACAAATAAAATTTAGAACGGATAAATATATACATGTCCCCAAGTGCGTATTAAGAAGAAGGTGCCTGTCTTTGGGGCATGATCCTTAATTCTTTTGGGGAAAGATGGGTCGATCCGCTGTTCAGTAGAGTAGTGTAACAGGACGGATGACTGTATTTTATTCATGTTATTCTCACTGGAGAAAATTATGTCGTTCATTGTAAGAGTATTATTCCAAGTTTGGGGAACTGCAAAGGTGTAAGAAAGTGGTGTTTTGAGTCCTCCACCATAAGGATAATGATGGGAGTTTTTCTACGCCAGGAGTTATGTCATTGTATCACAGAATAGGTGATAAAGAATATCCGTCCTGGGAGAATACCACTTGAGAGTGAAAGTGCGGATTGACTTTCAGAGATTTCCATCATATGAATGATTATGGGAATTGTTCGTACCAGGAGTTTTATCGTCGAATCACTTCATAGGTGATTGAGATCATCCGTCTTGGGGATGTGTACGACACCAGGAATTATATCGTCAGGTCACATAGTAGGTGATTGAGATCATCCGTCCTTGAGGTGTGTATGGCGCCAGGAGTTACATCGTCAGATCACAGAATGGGTGATTGAGATCATCCGTCCTGGGCAAGTACACAACGTCAGGAGTTACATCGTCAGATCACAGAATGGGTGATTGAGATCATCCGTCCTGGGCAAGTACACAACGTCAGGAGTTACATCGTCAGATCACATAATGGGTGACTGAGGATATCCGTTCTAGAAAAGTACACCTCCAAGAGTTACATCGTCGGATCACAGATTAAGTGATTTAGATAATCCGTCCTGGAGACGTTTTTCAATCGTAGGAGTACAGATTGAATGAATAGTTCTCAGTTTTCAAAAGCTTCCATCGTAAGAATGATGATGAGATTATTCATACCAGGAGTTGCATCATCGAATCACAGAATAGGTGATTGAGATCATCCGTCCTGGAGTGAAGATTGGAATTGTTCGTACCAGGAGTTGCATCATCGAATCACAGAATAGGTGATTGAGATCATCCGTCCTGGAGACATTTTTCCAATTATAGGAGTACGGATTGAGGTGGCTGCCTCTCAATCGTATGGATTCAATTTTCGTATCCGAAATCAGAGACCATCAGTATTCTACTAGCCCCCTAGCTTATGTGAGGAATTAGTAGATTTGCTCATATGAGCTATATCGATCGTAGTACGTCTGGATTTCGGAATCGTACCGATGTGTAAATATCCGCTCTGAGGACAAGGTTCCGTTGTGATGGATCGCTTGAGGGCGGCTCAGAACAATGAGAATCTCAGAAGTTTATTGAATTTCGCAACCCTCGGTATTCGGGTAATGGTGGCCACGTTCCCCATGATTGGACGTTTAATGTCTTTACTCACGTGGGCGAGCCATTATTGCGTTAAATGCGCATGTCTTAATAACCGTCACTTAGGGGCTTGTTGGGCCTAGAATTTGGATTTAATAGGCCCATTTAGAAAGCTCTGTGATGAAACGATGACATTTTGGCGCCTTTGGGTTAAAAACGACAATTTTAACCCTCTAAACGGGGAGTCGTTTGAGGGTATTTGAATTTTCATGCCCTGAAAAAGGCATATTTGGCAATCTCAGTTACCATTTCTTCTAATTCTCTTGACGAACCTCTGCAAAAGTTTTGAGAAGATTATCGTGTCTGCCTCTGTGAATCTTAATTCACTATCCTCATCCATCCTTAGGTAACCACTTTTTTTCCATACTTTGTGTCTCCTTTCAATATCTGAAAATGTCTAGGAAAGGTGTTAGTTTTAGTGGTATTAGCCCTAGAGGAAGAGGAGGAAGGGCCTTCAATCGAAACCCCACAGTTCGTGGTGGGAGGATTCCAGTGGTCTTCTAATCGAAGCCACTAAGCTCAGAGAGGGAGGCGTCGCCGTATCAGAGGCGAAGGGCGATTATACCTTCTTCAGAATCCTCCTCTAGTGAGAGTGCTGAGAGTGGTGATCTGTATGTTTCTGATGATGTGGATTTTTACCGCAGTGTAAAAGCTTTCACAATGGTGGTGAAGAAAGCGACTGGGGGAAAATCATCTGGAGGGGAAGCACCCTCTCAGCAATACATACTGAAGACAGCATCCGGGCTATGTAACGTGGTTGCACACCGGATAGATTGGGTAAAATTCCAAAAGAAACGCCCATTCAGCTGGGTGGCTGAAGAATTTCGTGAAATAGCATCAGTTCACGCTCGAGAGGACGGAGCGGAGTTGGAGCTGCGTTTCACGGTCTTCAAGAAGGACAAGTACAAAAAGTGCTTCATGGTGATAGCTCCGCTGCCATCCGATCGAATTTGTCATACTCCGGACGAAAGGTCCCTGTATATGTATGACTTTCTATTTTTGAACCTTGGTGTGCGCTTTCCCCTTTCGAAGTTTCAGATGGGGGTTCTGAGATTCCTGGACTGTGCTCCTTCGCAGCTTCACCCCAACGGATGGGGATTAGTCCGTTCTCTTGAAGTGCTTGGGGAGCACTTCAACTTCAAACCGACGGTGGCCATGCTCTTCTACTTTGCTCAAGTAGTCCGTCGTGCAAATAAAGAGAAAGGGGGAGTGAGCTTGATATCCCTCTGGACTCTCTCCAAGGTTATCAACTTTGAGGCGTACACTGACTCCGCCAAAGTTGATGGACATTCATTCAAGTCCTATTTCACGAAGATCAGCGTTCATCCTGATGAGTCAGTTTTTTGGTTAACTGAAGATGGGATTCCGAAGTTCCCAGTGGCTTGGACGCACGAGCATTTTTTATTGACCTCCCAGGCGTACTACACTGAGGAGGATGAACTAAGCCCGTCTTCAGTTTCTGTTCTTTCCGCCCTTCAATCCTACACCGCCTCGCACCAATTTTTCTCTTGCAGGCGTTTGTTAGGATCGTGGTCTACCCGCGAGGAATATCTGCGTAATTTTCCTGCTATTTTTTATGTTTTATCGTATCATGCCTTGAAGTCTTTGATTTCTAACCATGTTGTTTGGTTTTGCAGTTGAAATTGAAACTGTGTCACCAGAGATGGAAAAACTGAAGGGGCTCAAAGCTGGAGTGAATTCCGTAGCAGCTGAAAATGACATTCAAGCGAAACAGAATTCGAAGAAAGCTACAGCTGAGACTATCATTTTAACCTCATCTGCTGGTGACGATATCCCCTTGCTAGAGGGCGGATCTGAGGGGGTTGCGGTTGAGAAGGTCGGAGAGAAGAAGAAAAGGACAAAACGCGATTCCTCCAAGACCTCGGATCGTCAACCTCCTCCCAAGAAACAAAAAATTTCAAGTGAGGGTGTTGATCCGGAGCTTTCAAAGGGGAAGGTAGTGGAAGGGTCCACTCTGGATGCGGGATCCACTCCGGATGCCCCAGGCGACGGGGTCACTTTTGGGGCAAAGCCAATAATGACTTATTTTGCACCCAAAGTTACTCGCCCCCTTCAAAGTAGCTCCGGTCTTGCACAATATTTGGTATACGAGGGTTCCGTTCCTGAGGGCGTTCCTGAAACTCCGTACAAGCTGAAGCCCTCATTGAAGAGTGAAGAGGTAACCAAAGCTTGCGATGCCGGACAGAAGCACCTGGCAGAATTATCCGGGCTCTTAAGATCGGTTCGCAAGCTTTCAGAAGAGAATGAGAGGCTCAGCTTGTTAGTTGGCAAGGTTAACGATCTTAGCGTTGCTGCTGCTAAGGACAAGGCAACCATCCTCCGTCTAGAAGGTAAATTAGAAGCTTCCAAAGAGGAAGGATATAAGAAGGATGAAGAAATTGCTAGATTGAAGTACCTTGCCAAGGAGTTGGAGGCCCAAGTAGCTGACCAAAAGAGAATCAATTCCGAACTCCATTACGGTCTTTGTACGGAGAAGGAACGCTCTTCAAAGCTGGAAGAGGAGCTTAAGGAAGTTAAAATTGTTTATTCTCGAGGAACCGAAGATTGGTCCTGTAAGGAGAAGGAGCTGCTCTCAAAGTTGGCGGACACAAAAGCAGAATTTGACGAAGCTGTAGATATATGTGATCAAGCAGTCAAGGAATCCTTCGGGTTGGCTGTTCGTCAAGTTCAATACCGGAATCCCAAGGTGAAACTTAATCTGAATGGTATTGATCCGTTCTATGAGTTTCATCAAGGGAAACTGGTGGCCATTGTTAATAACCGTCATGAGAGTCTGCCAGACACGCCATACGAGTTTGCTCCTTTACCTGAAGGCCAATCAATGGGACCTTCTCTTCTTAAGCTCATAAGTACAGGAACGGACCCTGGCGCAGATAAAGGCAAGACCGGGGGGAAAGGCAAAGGGAAGGAAGGAGATACAAGTCGCAAAAACTAGTGCCTTTCTTTTTTCTTTTTTCTTTTTATTGATTCAAATTTGCTGTGTTCCGGGATCAGCTCCGGATTATTGAACGAATTCCTTCATGTAATATTCATTTAATCAATAAAAGAACGATTTGCCTTTACACGCATGTGTCTCGAGTCATTCCGGATTTAAGTAATGAATGTCGGATAATATAAAATCATCATTCCGGATTTGTACATGCGAGATGAAGAATGGATAGGGGTATATAACTATCGTTTTTCATGTATAGGCGTTTTGACAGCCAAAGACTTGATTTGACAGGAGAGATAGAGTATCTTTTTGTCAAATGTGAGTAATAAAAACCTGGTAGAAATCGTATTTTGTTTTTCAAAGGTCAGGCCTTTTGGTCGTAAATACCATGATAAAGAATAGCCGTTGTGGGTAAACATGTTATTGTCATGAGAACGGCTTGTAATGTTAATCTTGAGGGGAAGTGATAATGAGATCGTTTCAGTAAGAGTTCATTCCCCAAGATATTCGTTTGACTATTAATACTGTCCCCTAGTATTATTGGGTGAGCAGTACTTTGCACAAACTCTGAGTGATGTTTCCACGTGAGAGTTTTTTGAGAGTGAGGATTTCGAGTAGAGATTCCTCTGCTTGACGATTGCGAATATAAATATTTCCGACTGAAAGGTTCCGGGTGAATATGCCTCAGATTGTGGCATACCCGAATGAATTATTTTTGGGTCGGAGTTTGCGAGTCAGACTTCAATTGAAGAATTGATGACTCAGAGTTTAAAGCTATAAAACTTCCAAATAAGGAACTTCAAGAGAGAGTATTAATTTGGAGTTCAGTATAACTTACTTGTTGCGTTTGGAGTTCGGTTTGGTCCTACAATCCATATCGTATTTGTCCTACTAACCGTTCTTCAATGGGTTTTTTGGTTTTACCCAATGACAATTCTTCACCGACGTTCGGTCAATCCTACTAGTCGTACTCAGAGTTCGGTTTAATCCTACAATTCGAGCCTTCAACACGGGGTTCGGATCAGGGCTAGTCCTGAACCTACTGCGCCCGTTACTTGGGGTTCAGCGTGGTCTTGAAGAAGAACCAGCTTACTGCGCCCAAGCCTTCAATACGGTGTTGGGTTCTACCCTTTTACCGCTCTTAGAATGGGGTTCGGTTCAATCCTACAACCCATTTCCTGAGGTTCGGTTTAATCCTACAGCCCAGGTCTTCACCGGTGTTCAGCCAAACTTACTAACCGTACCCAGAGTTCGGTTTAATCCTACAATCCGGGCCTTCAGTCACTTAGACACACTCGAGGAGTTACATCATCAATTACGGAATGGGTAATTGTGATCATCCGTCCTGAGTATGCTCTTGTGCGCCGCACATATTCAAGGAGTTGCATCGTCAACCACAAAATAAGTAGTTGAGATCATCCGTCCTGAATACGTTTTTGTACGCCGGATAAACTGAAAATCATAGCATAAGAAAAACTCGAAAGAGTTAAATTGTTGTGGGAGATTCTTATTAAATCAAAAATAAGAATTACAATGAAAGCGTAGCTGGGAAAATAATTTCTCCAGTATTCAATCAAAAATGAAGATAGGAGAATGTGTATTGTTCCAACAGCTAGCTATAGTAGATGCGCAAGTTTTGGGTGTTCCACTTATTTCGGATTGGAGTGCCATCAAGGTTCTCAAGGCGGTAAGAGCCTTTGCCAGTAACCTCGGATACCCTGTATGGGCCTTCCCAGTTTGGGGCTAGTTTGCCTTGATGAGCAAATTTGTTCCCTATACTTGCTTTTCTCAAAACCAAATCTCCGACGTTGAAAGTCCTTGATTGAACTCGCTTGTTGTATCGGAGAGCAACTTTGGCTTTGATAGCTTGGTCCCTGACAAATGCATCTTCTCTGAGTTCTTGTATGACATCCATTTCTGACGCCAAATTAGCATTATTAGACTCTTCAGAGAAGTATTTGACCCTTGTGGAAGCAATCTGCAGTTCCACGGGTATCATTGCCTCTACCCCGTATGTCAGGCGATATGGGGATTCGTTAGTAGATGAATGAGGCGTTGTCCGGTATGCCCACAGGACGTGGCATAGCTGGTCTGTCCATCCGCCCTTGGCTTCACCAAGGCGTTTCTTTAGTCCTTTCAGCACTTCCCTGTTGGCCACTTCAGCTTAGCCGTTGGTTTGGGGATGTTCAACGGATGAGAATATCTGGGTTATTCCTAACCCTTCGAGTAAATTTGTGAATTTTCTATCCGTGAATTGGGTGCCATTATCTGTGACAATCCGTGCTGGGACCCCGAACCGTGTTATAATGTTTTCATACATGAAACGACGAGTTCGGGCTGAAGTGATATGTACCACCGGCTCTGCTTCTATCCACTTAGTGAAATAGTCGACCCCTACAATGAGATATTTGATGCCCCCAGGAGCAGTTAGAAAGGGGCCCAGAATATCCAATCCCCATTGGTAGAAGGGCCATGGAACAGCGGATGTGAAGAGTTCTTCCGCCGGTGTGTGGTGAAGATTGGAGAATTTTTGGCAAGCATCGTATTTTTTAACGAAGTCAATGGAGTCCTGCTTCATCGTGGGCCACCAGTATCCAGCCCTGAGGATTTTTCGCATTAAGCTTCTTCCTCCGGCGTGGTGTCCACATTGTCCTCCATGCACTTCCTCCATTACGTCTTGCACCTCATTCTCTTTAAGACAAATCAAATAGGGCACGGAGAGCGCCCTTCTGTAAAGATTACCATCAATCATAGTGAAGTATGGTAATTCCCTCCTTATCCTCGTCTTTTCCTTCTCATCCGTAGGCAGCTGTCCATCGGCCAAATAACGGATGTAGGGGGCCATCCATGTATCTCCATAAAGAGAGTTTGTCATTATGGCATTTAGAGAAGGGAAAAGAGGAATGCTGGGCGACGTTAGTGTGCTTTGAACCAGCGTAGTTGTGCTACCTGGTTGTTTGGTGCTTGCTAATCTGGAGAGTATATCCGCTCTAGTATTCTCTTCGCGTGGAACATGCTTGAATTCCATTTTCGAGAATTTCTCTCTTAACTCGTTGACACAGTTCAAGTATAATTGGAGTTGAGGTTCACGAGCCTGATAGTCTCCTAAGATTTGTGAAATCACCAGTTGTGAATCACTGCAGAGCGTCGCCTCAGAAGCTCCGATGTCAATTGCAGCTCTCAGTCCGGCCAAACAAGCTTCGTACTCAGCTTGGTTGTTGGAGGTTTTGAAATTAAAACGAAGGGAGATTTCCAGGTGTACTCCGTCATCACTTTCTAGAACGACACCTGCTCCAGAGCCTCTTTGGTTCGATGAACCATCAACATAAATGGTCCAATGGACACGAGGGGAATCTGGATCAGTCCCTGTCATTTCCACAATAAAATCAGCCAGGACTTGAGCTTTAATGGCGCTTCGGGGTTCGTAGGATATATCAAACTCAGAGAGTTTGATAGACCATTTGATCATCCTCCCAGCGAGGTCGGGCTTAATCAAAACAGAGCGGAGTGGTAAATCCGTTCTCACTATGATCGGATGGGCGTGAAAGTACGGACGCAGCCGTCGAGAGGCCCAAACAACAGCGAGGGCGGCCTTTTCAATTTTTTGATACCGGATTTCAGCACCTTGTAAGGTTTTGCTAGTGAAATAGACCGGTCTCTGTCCGTCAGGAGTTTCTTTTATCAAGGCAACGCCTAAAGCTTCATCTGAAATAGCCAAGTATAGGATGAGTGTGTCTTCGGGGTCAGGCTTTGTGAGAATGGGAGGTTTGGACAACACCTCCTTAAGCTCTTGGAATGCTTTCTCTTGTTCCTGTCCCCACTCGAATTTCTTGGACTTTTTCAGTATCTTATATAGAGGGAGGGATCTGTGAGCCATCTTTGGCATGAATCGTGCCAAGGCTGCCACTTTGCCATTCAGGGATTGGACTTCTCTAAGATTCTTTGGACTTTGCATGTCTAGAATCGTTTGGCATTTCCCTGGATTGGCCTCAATACCGCGTTGAGTTAACATGAAACCCAAGAACTTCCCAGCAGGGACAGCGAAGGTGCATTTCATCGGGTTTAGCCTCATGTTAAATTCCCTCAAACGGGTGAATACTTGGCGTAGGTCTTCGATATGATCACCTCCAACCGGTGTCTTTGCTATTATATCATCAATGTATACTTCAACAAGTTTGGTATGCATACCATCAAAAACCTTGTTGATCATGCGCTGATATGTTGCCCCAGCATTTTTTAGGCCAAAGGGCATAACTGTATAGCAAAAGACACCGCGATCATTTATAAAGGCTGTCTTTTCTTGATCCTCTTCGCACATCGGAATCTGGTTGTAACCCGAATAAGCATCCATGAAGCTCAGGTATTGATAACCAGAGGAATCATCTACCATCCAATCTATATTAGGAAGAGAATAAGGATCTTTTGGACAGCAGCGGTTGAGGTCCACATAGTCAATGCACATTCTCCATTTGCCATTGGACTTACGGACCATCACCACATTTGAGAGCCAAGAGGAATAACGGATTTCTTTGATAAATCCGGCCTTCAGCAACTCCTCAGTTTGTTGGCAAGCTGCCTTCTGTTTCTCTGGGCCCAATCTTCTTTTCTTCTGGGCTACCGGTTTCGTCTCTGGGTAGACGGATAATTTATGACAGCAGAAAGCAGGGTCTATGCCAGGCATATCGGCTGCAGTCCATACAAAGAGGTCTTTAAATTCTTGCAGGAGCGTCAACAGTCGCTGCTCCATCTCTGTATCTAGCTTGTCATTAATATGGGTGATCTTTTCTGGAGAATCTCCCAAGACGATGTCCCTGGAACTTCCATCCGGTGTGGGCTTTAATGGGTTGGACGGATCAATGTTCAAATCCGCCCTAGGGTCCAGGTCGACAAGGCTTACAGATCCAGCAGCAGCTCCAGCATCATTGAGTTTCCTCTTTTTATTGGAGGCATCCAGCTTTGTCATGTTGAGGCTAAGGTTGTAACAGTACCTAGCCATCTCTTGATCACCCCGGATAGATGAAACAGAATTATCCTTGTCAATGAATTTGATAAGGAGATGTGGGGTTGATACAATTGCCTCCATTGCATTTAGTGTGGGGCGGCCTATGATGCCATTAAATGGTGATTTGACATCAATCACTAGCACTCAGGACTTAACCGTCCTGGCCCCTGGTTCGCCTTCAAACGAAATAAGGGTATCAAGATACCCTTTGGTTGACTGCTTTGCTCCGTCGAAAGCTGTTAGTTCCTGCGTATAAGGTTGTAAGTCTGAGTCTTTAAAACCCATCCTTTCAAAGCAATTATAGAAAATAACATCACAGGAACTTCCCTCGTCAACAAGGATTCTTCGGACGTCCTTGTTGGCTATCACTGCCGTGATGACCACAGCATCATCACCACCAGGAATGGTCGGGCCAAAATCTTCATCGGAGAAAGAGATTGTTGGAGCTTCAATCCCACCTCTGTAAGGGCGATTGTCTTTGACTTTCCCTTGCACGGATAGAATCATTCTATGATGATTCTTACGAGCTGTAATTGAAGCTCCTCCTCCAGCGAATCCTCCAGCAATCATGTCAATGACTTTACGCCGTCCTTGACGTTGTTGCTGAGGATTGCCGTCCTTGTGCGCTACTTCATCGGTCATCACACCCTTCTGTTTCTCCAAAGCAGATAATTTTCTGACCGGATTACGATTATTGTCATCCCCGTCATCTGGATCCCTTTCTCTTTTCTCATTCCGATCTACTATGTCAAAAGATTTCTCTTTGAACAGGTATTGTTTTAACTTGCCTTCTCTAATTAGCGTCTCAACCGTGTTCTTTAGAGCTTGGCATTCATCAGTGGAATGACCATTCTGTTCGTGAAAATCGCAGTATTTGCGGGGATTTCCTGGCCTTTTCATGGGAGCTGGCCTTCTGATGCCATATATGCTGAAAGCTGGCCATCCAACCTCTCTCAAAATCTGAGATGGTTTGGCAGATAGTTGTGCATAATGGCTGAAGGAGTTAACATGCCTTTCTCGAGGTCGAGAAGAGTGGTTATTGACTCTGGGATTGGTGAATGGCCTCTCCATGCGCTCTGACCTCGTTTTCTCCTTACCCTTCTGGGCTTGGGAAGGTGGTGCTGATGGCTTCTTCTTTGCAGCTATGGCCTCCAAGTGCATCTCTATACTCACGTATTTGGAGGCTTTTTTCCTGAACTCCTCAAAAGTTACAGGAGGGCTTTTCGCTAAAGAGAGAGCAAAAACTGATCCTGGCTGCAACGCCTCAATAATGATATGCAGCTTAATAGACTCCGTGAGGTTAGGAACCAGGGCCGCTTCCTTGTAGAACCTCTTTAAGAAGTCTTTTAAGCCTTCGTTTTCACCTTGCTTAATCTGAGCCAAGGTATGAGACGTCCTGGGCATATCTCTAGAGATGACAAAGTGAGTCTTAAAAATAGCTGCCATCTCAGCCCAAGAATCTATGGATCCAGAAGGTAAACCTTTAAACCATCCGAGGGCCTCCTCAGATAATGTTCGAGGGAACATTCGGCACATCACATCTTCATCAGCCCCAAGTACATGGCTTCAAATACGTAAGCATCAAGGTGCTTAGTAGGATCAGTTTCTCCATTGTATTTTCCAATGGAAAGTGGCTGAGTAGTTTGAAGGTGCTTGGGGATGTGGATGCTCATAAGTCTCCTTGAAAAAGGAACTTTTAGCTTGTAAGACACTGGAGGTGCTGCCGTTGACTCCCTCTTTCTTTGGGAAGCCTCATCTTCAGAATCACGAGTTTGTTCTCCCTCGTCAAACGTAGGGATATTTGAGTATTGGAGAGTGGTAGACTTCTCACCATTAGTTGTGCGGGGAGTGTTTCGTGTGCGGGATGATTCTTTATCCTCGCTTTGCCTTCTTTCTCTTCGCAATTCAGCGAGTTCCCTCTGAAGTTGGCTGATCAGCTCATCACGAGGATCAGGATTAGAGACTGTTACTATCTTCTTTGAGCTGCCCCCATGAGAATCAAAGTTGAGCTTCCTGAAGACGTTGGGATTAGTTCTGTCTTCAGGCTGATTCTCTACGAAATCATGTGCTTCGCCTTCCATTGTGGATTACTTGCTCTTTTCAATAGATATGGGAATAACTTTATCGCGTCCCACTGGGCGTGCCAATGATCTGTCCTGAACCGGGGTCTAGAGATCCGGACTCAAGTCAGTCACAAATAGTATGTAAATACCGTATAGGAGACCGGATGTATGAGTATCTGGTGTAGGTATCTGTTGTCCTTGAGCGGAGAGAGCGGACTGGGCGTCCTGGAGGTCCTTCACACCGACCTAACGCGTTGAAGTGGGCGAATGGTGGTGTCACCTGCAATGATTCTCCGACGCTCAAGTCAGTGATAATATTCCAAGTAAGGAATGTATTTCAGAGAGTAATTGTGCGTAAAAATCAGTTGAAGATCCCTCACTTCATTATTGAAATGAGTTCATATACCTGATTGGCTCGTTTTTCGAGGACTCGTTAGTGGGGAACCACTAACTCCCATTAGCATTATTATATTACGCACTTACCAGCATGATTGGGTCAAGTGGCTATTTTATATTGAGCATAGAGAATATAGACTAGGATTAGGGAACAAGTTGACCATTCCCGTGAGCAGAATTTGGCTCGTAGTGCAGGGAATTATTGATCGATCCCTGTAGCAATTATCCTTGTCTTTAGCACAGTGACGTGCGTATTGTCCGATGTCATGGTGTTATCCTGAACAACCGGTATAGGGAGAACGCCTGATACGGAATTACAGTCCGGATGTATACCGATGGCACCGGTTACACGTTGATGTCTTGACAAAGATGTTGAAATATGTCTTGCAGGTCGGATACCGGTATTGAGACCGGATCAGATATATTGCATGAGATGCACTTGAATGAATTATTTATTGTTATTTATAGCATGAGATGCCTTGTAAGATGATATAGTATGAAATGTGATTTCTATATGATGTGGTTTCGAGGATTCCACAAAGACCTTGAGTGGGACTCAAGGCAAACCTCTTGAGCAGGCTCGGGGTTAGCCCGTGACACTACCGTTGCCGCTGAGAGTGATTGTGTCACGTGGGAGGGCAAACGGTTTGGTACCAGTAAAATGGTCGGATTAGCTGAGAGTTGAGTATATGGCTAAGAGCCAGTGTTGCAACACAAAGTTTTATGATAAATATTGGATCCAAATTATTAAGAAATGATATGTGCACCTATATATATATATATGTTATTGAGAATAACTTGATGTGATAGCATGGTGATATGAGTAGTCAATATTGTCGAATGGTAGTGATCCGGTCTGGATACCGGCCCCCAATCTTGTGACGTCAGAGCGACCTCATATAAGGAAAATCGGTGTCCTGGTTCAACATTACCACACCGGATATCCGATGTCTGGCCTTCCGTTCTCATCTCACGACCGCCCCACTTATTTTCTCTATAACGGATCATTGTTCATTTTCACAGAACATTTGTATAACTGTTGGCTTCTCAGTCACAGCAAGATAAGAGCCCCTAATAACTTATCAGCGAAGATACTGTATGTAGCAAAATATGTCACGTCAATGGCCTCAGAAAGCAAGTGGATGTGTCAGCAAATCATGCGGAAAAGGTAATTATCCTCTCTCCTTCCTATAGGATCGTACTCTGATAATTGACCTACCCTCCTGACACATTCTGAGTGTTGAGCCACCCTGATTGACATAATGTACACGCTATCAGAGCTAGGGGACCCACCTGTATCCAACGACTCATTTTCTCACGTACAACTATAAATAGCTCATTTCAATACACATGCAAGGAGATGTTGTTCTAACTTACACTTTACTATTACTTCGCTTGAGCATTCATTGAGTTCTTACACTCTTCTAACTTGAGCGTCGGAGAATCTTCGTAGGTGGCACCACCTTTCGCCCCCCTACAACGTGAATCGTTGGTGTGAAGGATCTCCAGGACAACAAGACCGGCCTCTCCCACTGAGAGACCGGATTAATACATTGGATACTCACTGTTCCGGTGTACAAACCCTAAAAACACCTATATTCTTGTGGCTGGTCCCACACCGGATCCTAGACTCCGGTCCAGACCAGTTCATTGGCACGCCCAGTGGGACTCGTTAGAGTTATTCCCATTTTCGCAGAAGTTTGGTTGTCACGATGGAAGGTGATGGGAGAGATTTCGTTAATGGTCACGTGGAGGATGTGACCCATCAATAGACTGGAAGGAGACTTGTCTTTGAGTCCCCTGTAACTCAAACCCGGAGGTTGGTGCAAGTGCAAACGCCTGACCCTCGCGATGAGGTTATCAGGCAGCTTAGGGAGGAGCTGATGGAGTTGAAGCGGGAGAGAGGAGGAGCTGGGGACAGGGTAACGTCCCATGCTGAGGAGGCTCACCACGCATCAAAGAGGGGCAGGTCTACAGCCCTCCAGTATTCGAAGATCCCCACGTATGAAGAGAGAGAGCAGACTCAAGACTCTGGTGATAGAGTTAGTACCAGGAGAAGGGAACAGGCGGTGGTGACTTCAGGGACGTACAAGCTCAGTGTCCCTTTCTCAAAAAGGCTGATGAGCATTACCATCCCGAAACATTTGCAAACAACTCAGCCACTGTCAATAGGGAAGTATAATGGAGAAACTGATCCCACTAAGCATTTGGATGCTTATGTGTGTGAAGCTATGTATTTAGGAGCAGATAAAGATGTTATGTGTAGGATGTTCCCAAGAACACTAACGGAGGAGGCTCTCAGTTGGTTTAAAAGCTTACCCTCAGGATCTATAGACTCTTGGGAGGAAATGGCCGCTGCATTTGAAAGCCATTTTGTCATCTCTAGGGATATCCCAAGAACTTCTCACACCCTGGCCCAGATAAGGCAGGGAGAAACTGAAACTCTTAAGGAGTTCTTGAAGAGGTTTTATAAGGAGGCAGCTTTGGTCCCCAACCTCACGGAGGCCATACAACTTCATATTGTAGTGGAAGCTCTTCAGCCTGGTTCAGCCTTTGCCCTATCTTTGGCAAAGAGCCCCCCAACAACCTTCGAGGAGTTTTGAAGGAAAGCTTCCAAGTACGTGGGCATAGAGATGCATCTGGAGGCAACCGCAATAAGAATGAAGCCTTCAGCACCCACTCAGCAGCCACAGAGAGAAAAGGAGAGAGTGAGGCCTGAGAAGCATGCCTTTAGAGAAGACTTTGTAAACACTCGCCCACATCCACGAGATAGGCGTGTATCGTCGTTCAACAACTATGCTCCGTTGAACACCAGGCATTCACAAATCATGAGGGAGGTTAGTTGGCCAATGTTGAACGTCTTTGGTATAAGGAAACCAGCCCCAGTCAAGAGGGGTGGTAACCCACGCAAGTATTGCACTTTCCATGAACAGACAGGACACAATACTGATGAGTGCAAGGCATTAAAGAATACGGTGGAAACTCTCATCCGAGAAGGAAAGCTGAAGCAGTATTTGTTCAAGGAGAAATCTGTAGACGAGCCTCAAAGGATGGAAAAAAGGAGTAGAGATCCTGATGACGAAGATGACAATACACGTAACCCAGCAAGGAAGTTCACTGCAGCCGAAAAGCAGAAGGGAGTAGTGATTGCTGGAGATGCCCAACAAAATAACATGCCCCAACAGCAGAGGCAGGGCAGACGAGAAGTGATTGAGATGATAAACGGAGGATTTGCAGGAGGAGGAGCATCAATCACAGCACGGAAGAATCACCACAGAATGATTCTGTCTATCCAGGGCAAACCAAGGGATAACCACCCTTTCAGGGACGGTATGGCAGCTCCGACGGTGTCATTTACTGATGATGATTTTGGCCCAACAATTCCAGGAGGTGATGATGCAGTAGTTATCGTGGCAGTCATAGCCAACAAGGATGTCAAGAGGATCCTCGTCGATCAGGGAAGTTCTTGTGACGTTATCTTTTATAATTGTTTCAAACGAATGGGTTTCAATGATGCAGATTTACAACCTTACACGCAAGAACTCACAGCGTTTAATGGAGCAAAACAACCCACCAAGGGGTATCTTGACACTCTAATTTCCTTTGAAGGAGAGCCTGGAGCGAGAACAGTCAAGTCTAGAATTCTGGTGATTGATGTGGAATCCCCATACAACGGTATCATAGGCCGTCCTACACTGAATGCGATGGAAGCAATTGTATCCACTCCTCACCTCTTGATCAAATTCATTGACAAGGACAACGGTGTGTCCTCTCTCCGTGGTGATCAGGAGATGGCTCGATATTATTATAACTTGAGCCTCAACATGGTCAACTTGGAAGCATTCAACAAGAAGAGAAAGCTGAACGACGGAGGAACAGCGGCAGGGTCTGTCAGTCTAATTGATCTGGACCCCAGAGCGGAATTGGAGATTGATCCACTCAACCCCTCTAAGCCCACACCGGATGGTGGTTCCAGGGATGTTGTCTTAGGGGATTCCCCAGAGAAGGTCACGCACATCAATGATAAGCTGGAATTTGCTATGGAGCAACGCTTATTAGCCCTTCTGCAGGAGTTCAAGGATCTTTTCGCATGGACAGCAGCAGACATGCCTGGGATGGACCCCGATTTCTGCTGCCACAAGCTTGCTGTGTACCCTGAAACAAGACCGGTGGCCCAGAAGAAGAGGAGGTTGGGACCGGAGAAGCAGAGGGCAGCTTGTGAGCAGACAGAGGAGTTGTTGAAAGCAGGCTTTATAAGGGAGATACGCTACTCTTCTTGGCTTTCTAATGTGGTTATGGTGCAGAAAGCTAATGGCAAATGGAGAATGTGCACAGATTATGTGGATCTTAACCGTTGCTGCCCCAAGGATCCATATCCCCTGCCCAACATTGATCGCATGGTGGATGATTCATCTGGTTACCAGTACCTCAGTTTCATGGATGCTTATTCGGGGTATAACCAGATTCTGATGTGGGAGGGAGACCAAGAGAAAACTGCCTTTATCAATGACTGCGGTGTTTTCTGCTACACCGTCATGCCTTTTGGATTGAAGAACGCCGGCGCTACCTACCAGCGCATGATTAACAAAGTCTTTGAAGGGATACACACCAGGCTGGTCGAGGTTTATATCGATGATATTATAGCCAAAACGCCCGCTGGAGGAAACCACATTGAGGATCTGTGCCAAGTTTTCACTAGGCTTCGACAGTACAACATGAGGTTAAACCCCTTAAAATGCACCTTTGCCGTTCCAGCTGGGAAATTCTTGGGATTCATGTTGACCCAACGAGGCATTGAGGCTAACCCTGGGAAATGTCAAGCAATTCTGGACATGCAGAGCCCTAAGAGCCTGAGGGAAGTCCAATCATTGAATGGGAAGGTAGCCGCTCTGGCTCGTTTCATGCCCAAAATGGCACACAGATCCCTTCCCCTGTATAAGGCGTTGAAGAAACACAAGAATTTTGAATGGGGAGAGGAGCAAGAACAAGCCTTCCAGCAACTCAAGGCCGTTCTCTCAAGTCCACCGATACTGGTTAAGCCTGACCCTGGTGAGACTTTGATCTTGTATTTAGCAATCTCTGATGAAGCCCTAGGCGTGGCCTTGGTTAAAGAAACCCCTGAAGGGCAGAGGCCGGTGTACTTTACTAGTAAGACGCTTCAGGGGGCGGAAGGAAGGTATCAGAAGATTGAGAAGGCTGCTCTAGCAGTCGTGTGGGCATCACGACGGTTGAGGCCCTATTTCCACGCGCATCCAGTACTAGTGAGAACGGATTTGCCTCTCCGTTCAGTGCTTAGCAAGCCAGACCTCGCCGGAAGGATGATAAAATGGTCTATCGAGTTGTCTGAATTTGAAATTTCGTATGAGCCTCGAGGAGCCATCAAGGCGCAAGTGTTGGCTGATTTTGTTGTGGAGATGACTGGGGCGGACCCTGCCACCCCTCGAGCGCATTGGACCATTTACGTTGATGGATCGTCGAATAGCAAAGGTTGTGGAGCAGGTGTTGTGGTAGAAAGTGATGATGGTGTGCACCTAGAAATTTCCCTCCGATTCAATTTCAAAACCTCCAACAACCAGGCTGAATACGAAGCATGCTTGGCCGGTCTCCGTGCGGCGATTGACATCGGAGCATCAGCAGTCACGCTGTGCAGTGATTCCCAATTGGTGATTTCACAGATCCAGGGGGAGTACCAAGCGAAGGAGCCGCAACTTCAATTGTACTTGAATTATGTTAATGAGTTGAAGGGAAGATTTGAAGTTTTAGAGTTCAAGCATGTGCCCAGAGAGGAAAACACCAGAGCGGACATCTTGTCAAGACTGGCAAGTACAAAGCAGCCCGGCAGCACAACGACGGTGGTTCAAAGCACTTTGACATCACCTAGCATACCTCTGTACCCTTCTCTGAATGCTGTCATGGTGAGCTATCCGTATGAGGATTCTTGGGTTATCCCTTATATTCGCTATCTGGCCGATGGTCAACTTCCCACTGATGAGAAGGAGAGGAGACGAGTGAAGAGGGAGCTACCATATTTTACTATGGTTGATGGTGTTCTCTACAAAAGGGGATTCTCTGTCCCATATCTTTTGTGTTTGAGAGAGGATGAGGTTCAAGCGGTTTTGGAGGAAGTGCACGAGGGGCAGTGTGGGCACCATGCTGGGGGTCGGAGCTTAATGAGAAAGGTCCTCAGGGCTGGATATTGGTGGCCCACTGTGAAGCAGGATTCTGCAGATTTTGTTAGGAAGTGTGACACTTGTCAAAAATTCTCCAATCTCCACCATACACCGGCCCAAGAGCTGTCCTCATCTGTTGTACCTTGGCCGTTCTACCAGTGGGGCCTTGATATTTTGGGTCCATTCCCCACTGCGCCAGGAGGTATCAAATATTTGATCGTGGGGGTAGACTACTTCACCAAGTGGATCGAGGCTGAGCCCGTAGTGCACATTACTTCTGCGCGAACAAGACGTTTCGTGTATGAAAATATCATAGCTCGGTTCGGGGTGCCAGGGCGGATTGTGACTGACAACGGCACCCAGTTTACAGACAAAAAGTTCACAGATTTGCTTGAAGGACTGGGGATAATCCAGATATTTTCATCTGTTGAACACCCCCAAACCAATGGACAAGCGGAGGTAGCCAATCGAGAAGTGCTAAAGGGGTTGAAGAAGCGTCTGGGAGAAGCGAAGGGAGGATGGACTGACCAGCTATGTCATGTTTTATGGGCATACCGCACTACGCCTCATTCTTCAACTAACGAATCCCCATACCGGCTGACGTACGGGGTTGAGGCGATGATTCCAGTGGAGCTACGAACAAGATCGGCTCGTGTGGAGTATTTTTCAGCTGAAGACAACAATGCCAACCTGGCATCAGAGCTGGACGTCCTCCAGGAGTTAAGAGAAAAGGCTTTTATCAGGGATCAGGTGGTAAAAGCAAAGGCAGCACTCCGGTATAATAAACGTGTCCAATACAGGGCTTTTAACACTGGAGATCTTGTTTTGAGAAAGGCGAGTGTAGGGAATAAATTCACTCACCAAGGAAAGCTAGCACCGACGTGGGAAGGTCCTTATAGAGTTTCTGAAATGACTGGAAAAGGGTCATACCGGTTGGAAGAACTTGATGGAACTCCAATCTGCAACAAATGAAACACTCAGAACTTACGTGTTTATTACAGCTAGTTGGTAAGGCGGCGTGTACTCTTTTTCCTTACTTGAGTTTTTTCCCATTGGGTTTTCTCAAGAAGGTTTTAACGAGGCACGACCCCAACTACGCTCTCTTTGTAATGCACTTTCAATCTTAATGAGAATACATTTTAACCGCTTTATCATTCTCACTTTTCTTATGTGTTGTGATTTATAGCCGTAGCTTAACACGCATACACCTCAGGACGGATGAACTCAACTACTAATTCTGTAGTTGATGATGTAACTCCTTGAGGGACTAATGAAGACCCCTCAGGACGGATGATCTCAATCACACATCGTGTGTTTTGACGGTGTAACTCCTTGAGGTGGAATGGGTTGTAGGGCTGGTCCTTTTTCAAGGCCACAAACCGAACCCCATTCGAAGACAACATGGGTTGTAGGGCTGGTCCTTTTTCAAGGCCACAAACCGAACCCCATTCGAAGACAACATGGGTTATAGGGCTGGTCCTTTTTCAAGGCCACAAACCGAACCCCATTCGAAGACAACATGGGTTGTAGGACTGGTCCTTTTTCAAGGCTACAAACCGAACCCCATTCGAAGACAACATGGGTTGTAGGGTTGGTCCTTTTTCAAGGCCACAAACCGAACCCCATTCGAAGACAACATGGGTTGTAGGGCTGGTCCTTCCTCAAGGCCACAAACCGAACCCCATGCGAAGGCTTGGGCGCAGTAGGCCGGTTCATACAGAAAACCACGCTGAACCCCGAGTAACGGGCGCAGTAGGTTCAGGATTAGCCCTGATCCGAACCCCGTGTTGAAGGCTTGGATTGTAGGATTGCACCGAACTCCAAGTACGGTTAGTAGGATCGAACCGAACACCGTGTGAAGACTTGAGATGTAGGACCAAACCGAACCTCAAGAGAAAGGCGTAGCTGTACCAAAATTCAAAGGTAATGTCCATCCTCAATTAGGGAATATCCACCCCAGAGCGGCTGAACGCTAACGTACCCGCTCTACATCTCCGAGGACAGATGAGCATTTCTATCTTTTTAAGAAGTTAAAAGGTAATTCTTGAGATAAAATTTCCCTTCCCAACGTACTTATACTTGGGGACAGGGCATGCTTTAACTTAATTATTTCTTCTTCGTTACAATTTGTTATCTTAATCCGGTGTGATAAGTACGCTTTAAGCAGCTAGGTAACCACACAGAACGGATTCACAAAACATTGAAAATAATAAAGTGTTTTGTATAGCACTAAGTTATCCAACAATCATACATTCGACGCAAGCAGTTGAAGAGAAACAACAGTGAATTTTATTTCCAAAAATGAGAAATTATTCAGGTTACAAAGTAGTTAAAGCTGGAGCTGATCCCAGTACACAGCTATGAATAAAGCATAAATTAAGAGGCCGGTGCTTGATCCTCCACAGTGGGCACTCCTGTCTTCTCCATTTTGCCCTCTGCTACAGTTTGGGCACCTTCTTGCGTTTTAGCACCAGAGGCAGCGGTGGACGTTGTCGGCTCCATACTTTGACCTTCTGGAAGGGGAGGCAGTTCATACAGAGATGCACGGGGTTCATGGTGCGAGCCGTCCTTATGTACTTCAACAAGTTTTCCCCCATGGAATTCGAAGAACGAATCCAATCCGTACAGATTCAGCTTCACTCCAGGGTTACGATAATAAACTTGACGGAGGGCCAGGCCGAAGGATTCATACGCCACATTTTTGCATATCTCCAAGGCTTTGGCAGCCTTGGCCTTCGCAGCAGTTAATTTTCTTTGAACCTTGGCAAAATCCTCTTCTGAAGGCCCAACACTCACACCAGCTTTCTTGAGTTCCTCAATTTGGGCTTGCATCTTCTTCCGAAGGCTCTCCCACTCCCCAAGGTCTTTATTGCGACCGTCCTCCATAATTTTGAGATCGTCAGCAAGCTTAGCCGATCTCTTCTTCTCCAGTTGTAATTCTTCTTCGAGGAGGGGTATGGATTTGTTCTGTTTCTGGAGGTCGGCAACTTCCCGCTCTAGAGCCTTGTTCGCAAAATGAACTTGGCTTGCCTCCTCAGTTTTCCTCTGGAGCGTCTCCTTGGTTTTCTTCAACTCTGACTCTACGCCTCTATGAACTTCAGCTTGTTTGGCCGCCCATGTCTCCTTCACCGCGAGTTCGGCTTCAAGTTTTTCAACCTGCTCCATGTAATCTGCCTTCTCGCTCATGGAATCAAGGAGGCCGGACAGTTTATCCAGCTGCCAACGCCCGGCCTTACAAGCACCTCGGACTCCAGCAGCGTCGAGGGAAGGGCGGAGGCAATACCTTGCCTTTGGAAGAGTGGGAGGCATGGACCCCTGAAACCATAAGTAAGGAGAAAGGAAGGAGTCACGCGGAGGATCAAACGCAGGAGGAGGACCATTCCTAGAGTCCGGCTCTGAAGCATTCTATGAAGAAGGGGCAGAAGATTCAGGAACGGGCTTCTTTCCCTTATCCTTCTTCAATCCGATTTCTTCGAGCGTCTTCTGACGCTTCTTCACAGGGTCATCAGAGGAGGGCTTTTCTTGATCTGTCTTTTTTACAAGGTGCCTCTTTTTCTTCTTCTTTTCTGGGACGGCCTCCTCGTCGCCCGCTCCAGTGGCTTCAGCCTGTTTTTCTGTCTCCTCCTCATCAAAGAGAGGAACCTCTTCACCTACTGCGGAGGTCAGGGGAATGAGGGGAGTTTTGGTGGCGTTCCTCTTTGCCTGGATCTCATTCTCCTCAGAGGAGGAATCACCGTCGGCCATCATGGTCTTTAACGACAACATCTCTGGGCAGGCTCTTTCGATTTGTTCTGCAAAACAAGAAAGGTCGAGTTAGCATATAAGAAGAAAAGATAATCAAAACGGAATAACTATGCAACACAAATAAAGTAAGAGCGGATATTACGGAGGTAGGCGTTTTTGATGTCATCCTCTGCCAAGAGGAGCCTGTTGGAAAATCCTTTGAGGGTCTTCGAGGCCGTCTGCATGGCGCTCAAGACCTCAACAGAGTGAGAGAAGAGTTCACTCTCATCTGTGTAATAAGCACGGCTCATGAGGAAAAAATGCTCGTGCGTCCAGCTAAGAGGAAACTTGGTGAATCCCTCCTTGTTTCGCCAGAAGACCAGCTTATTCGGTTGAATACGGACCCGCGTGTAGTAATGCTTGAAGGAGCGTCCATCCACCTTCGCGGATTCCGTATAAGATTTGAAATTTACCATCCTTGAGTCACTACGGAGAGTAATGAACCCAAGGCCGCCCTTCTTATTAGCACGGCGGACCACTTGGCAATAGTAGAACAGTTTGGCCACAGTGGTGGAGAAGTTAAAATGCTCCCCCAGAATCTCCAGAGCCCGGACTAGACCACAACCATTGGGATACAGTTGTGTAGGGGCGCAGTCTAAGAAGTGTAGGACGGCCATCTGGAATTCCGTCATGGGGAAGCGTACCCCCAATTTCAAGAAGACGAAGTCGTACATGTAGATCGACCTCTCATCAGGGACGCTGTGGCATACTCTCTCAGAGGGATGTGGTGCCAGCACAGCGTATCGCGCTTTGTACTTCTTGTCTGAGTATATTTTACAGCGGAAAGAGACCGTGCATTCCTCCTCACTCGCATGATGCGAAGGGATCTCTAGGAATTCCTCTTCCACCCAGCAGTAGGGTTTCTCCCTGTTGAGCTTTTCCCAGTCAAGCCGGTGTGCCACAACGTTGACACATCCTTCAGCAGAGCGGAGAACTGGTGTTTTTCCATGTCCAGGAAGATCCATAGTTGTGCAGGCACGGTGGAACGCGTACGTACTGTGGTAAAAAGCAACATCGTCAGAGAGATAACCTTCGACACTTGACCCTTCATCAGAGCGGCTGGAAGCCCTCGAGTCAAGGGGAACCTCAAAGCGACGTTGGGAAGAGGACGCTCGTGAGGAAGAAGCTTCAGCTCTCTCTGAGCGACGAGGCCCAGCCACAGGAGGATTCGCAGGAATCCTCCCACCACGGTGGCTAAGAGGGACGCGAGAGCCAAAACTCCCCCTGTTTGAAGGACCAGCGTTGCCTGCTCCAGGGCGCATGGTGGAAACAGAATGAACAAAAATTGCAAGGAGTTGAAGGAAAGAGAGGTTACCTAAAGGAAGAAGATCTTTGAGAAGTTTGAAGACGACAGAGAAATTTCCAAGAAATTTGAGCAGAGGTTCACTAAGCTTGAAAATAAGAGTGGATTCCAAAATCTGCTAAGAGTCCCTTTTATAGGTAATGAAGAGGCATAGTGTTCCGTCGAAGGTCACAATGCTTGCCTCAAAACGTAGCCTTTCAAAGTGAAACAACTCCGTCGTTTCGTCACGAATAAGCGCGAAAATGGTAACGTTTCAAAAAACGTTTTGGCAAAATGGGCCCCCTTTCAGTTTGAATCCAGGCCCAATAAGCCCAATCGACGGTTACACTCTTGGGTAATGATGGCTCGTGCGTAGAAAATGCATTTAATGTCCAATCATGCCATGCGCATTTAATGCCTCTCAACCACTTTTCGAATACCAAGGGTTTTGATTCTCAAAGACTCTTGGGGTTTCCATCATTTATTTTACGCTGTCTGAATCCGTTGTACGCAGCGCGAGAAGAGCGGTCACTCGTTCATTAGAGCGGATGCCACCGAGCTTTCAGAGACCTTCCAGAATGTACCACCGGCATCCAGACTTCTCTAGAGTTGTGTAGCTCATATGAGCAACTTAACAGTCCCTCATACAAGCTAGGGGACAGATGATCCGGTCTGGATACCGGCCCCCAATCTTGTGACGTCAGAGCGACCTCATATAAGGAAAACCGGTGTCCTGGTTCAACATTACCACACCGGATATCCGATGTCTGGCCTTCCGTTCTCATCTCACGACCGCCCCACTTATTTTCTCTATAACGGATCATTGTTCATTTTCACAGAACATTTGTATAACTGTTAGCTTCTCAGTCACAGCAAGATAAGAGCTCCTAATAACTTATCAGCGAAGATACTGTATGTAGCAAAATATGTCACGTCAATGGCCTCAGAAAGCAAGTGGATGTGTCAGCAAATTATGCGAAAAAGGTGATTATCCTCTCTCCTTCCTATAGGATCGTACTCTGATAATTGACCTACCCTCCTGACAAATTCTGAGTGTTGAGCCACCCTGATTGACATAATGTACACGCTATCAGAGCTAGGGGACCCACCTGTATCCAACGACTCATTTTCTCACATACAACTATAAATAGCTCATTTCAATACACATGCAGGGGGATGTTGTTCTAACTTACACTTTACTATTACTTCGCTTGAGCATTCATTGAGTTCTTACACTCTTCTAACTTGAGCGTCGGAGAATCTTCGCAGGTGGCACCACCTTTCGCCCCCCTACAACGCGAATCATTGGTGTGAAGGATCTCCAGGACAACAAGACCGGCCTCTCCCACTGAGAGACCGGATTAATACATCGGATACTCACTGTTCCGGTGTACAAACCCTAAAAACACCTATATTCTTGTGGCTGGTCCCACACCGGATCCTAGACTCCAGTCCAGACCAGTTCATTGGCACGCCCAGTGGGACTCGTTAGAGTTATTCCCATTTTCACAGAAGTTTGGTTGTCACGATGGAAGGTGATGGGAGAGATTTCGTTGATGGTCACGTGGAGGATGTGACCCATCAACAGACTGGAAGGAGACTTGTCTTTGAGTCCCCTGTAACTCAAACCCGGAGGTTGGTGCAAGTGCAAACACCTGACCCTCGCGATGAGGTTATCAGGCAGCTTAGGGAGGAGCTGATGGAGTTGAAGCGGGAGAGAGGAGGAGCTGGGGACAGGGTAACGTCCCATGCTGAGGAGGCTCACCACGCATCAAAGAGGGGCAGGTCTACAGCCCTCCAGTATTCGAAGATCCCCACGTATGAAGAGAGAGAGCAGACTCAAGACTCTGGTGATAGAGTTAGTACCAGGAGAAGGGAACAGGCGGTGGTGACTTCAGGGACGTACAAGCTCAGTGTCCCTTTCTCAAGAAGGCTGATGAGCATTACCATCCCGAAACATTTGCAAACAACTCAGCCACTGTCAATAGGGAAGTATAATGGAGAAACTGATCCCACTAAGCATTTGGATGCTTATGTGTGTGAAGCTATGTATTTGGGAGCAGATGAAGATGTTATGTGTAGGATGTTCCCAAGAACACTAACGGAGGAGGCTCTCAGTTGGTTTAAAAGCTTACCCTCAGGATCTATAGACTCTTGGGAGGAAATGGCCGCTGCATTTGAAAGCCATTTTGTCATCTCTAGGGATATCCCAAGAACTTCTCACACCCTGGCCCAGATAAGGCAGGGAGAAACTGAAACTCTTAAGGAGTTCTTGAAGAGGTTTTATAAGGAGGCAGCTTTGGTCCCCAACCTCACGGAGGCCATACAACTTCATATTGTAGTGGAAGCTCTTCAGCCTGGTTCAGCCTTTGCCCTATCTTTGGCAAAGAGCCCCCCAACAACCTTCGAGGAGTTTTGAAGGAAAGCTTCCAAGTACGTGGGCATAGAGATGCATCTGGAGGCAACCGCAATAAGAATGAAGCCTTCAGCACCCACTCAGCAGCCACAGAGAGAAAAGGAGAGAGTGAGGCCTGAGAAGCATGCCTTTAGAGAAGACTTTGTAAACACTCGCCCACATCCACGAGATAGGCGTGTATCGTCGTTCAACAACTATGCTCCGTTGAACACCAGGCATTCACAAATCATGAGGGAGGTTAGTTGGCCAATGTTGAACGTCTTTGGTATAAGGAAACCAGCCCCAGTCAAGAGGGGTGGTAACCCACGCAAGTATTGCACTTTCCATGAACAGACAGGACACAATACTGATGAGTGCAAGGCATTAAAGAATACGGTGGAAACTCTCATCCGAGAAGGAAAGCTGAAGCAGTATTTGTTCAAGGAGAAATCTGTAGACGAGCCTCAAAGGATGGAAAAAAGGAGTAGAGATCCTGATGCGAAGATGACAATACACGTAACCCAGCAAGGAAGTTCACTGCAGCCGAAAAACAGAAGGGAGTAGTGATTGCTGGAGATGCCCAACAAAATAACATGCCCCAGCAGCAGAGGCAGGGCAGACGAGAAGTGATTGAGATGATAGCCGGAGGATTTGCAGGAGGAGGAGCATCAATCACAGCACGGAAGAATCACCACAGAATGATTCTGTCTATCCAGGGCAAACCAAGGGATAACTGCCCTTTCAGGGACGGTATGGCAGCTCCGACGGCGTCATTTACTGATGATGATTTTGGCCCAACAATTCCAGGAGGTGATGATGCAGTAGTTATCATGGCAGTCATAGCCAACAAGGATGTCAAGAGGATCCTCGTCGATCAGGGAAGTTCTTGTGACGTTATTTTTTATAATTGTTTCAAACGAATGGGTTTCAATGATGCAGATTTACAACCTTACACGCAAGAACTCACAGCGTTTAATGGAGTAAAACAACCCACCAAGGGGTATCTTGACACTCTAATTTCCTTTGAAGGAGAGCCTGGAGCGAGAACAGTCAAGTCTAGAATTCTGGTGATTGATGTGGAATCCCCATACAACGGTATCATAGGCCGTCCTACACTGAATGCGATGGAAGCAATTGTATCCACTCCTCACCTCTTGATCAAATTCATTGACAAGGACAACGGTGTGTCCTCTCTCCGTGGTGATCAGGAGATGGCTCGATATTATTATAACTTGAGCCTCAACATGGTCAACTTGGAAGCATTCAACAAGAAGAGAAAGCTGAACGACGGAGGAACAGCGGCAGGGTCTGTCAGTCTAATTGATCTGGACCCCAGAGCGGAATTGGAGATTGATCCACTCAACCCCTCTAAGCCCACACCGGATGGTGGTTCCAGGGATGTTGTCTTAGGGGATTCCCCAGAGAAGGTCACGCACGTCAATGATAAGCTGGAATTTGCTATGGAGCAACGCTTATTAGCCCTTCTGCAGGAGTTCAAGGATCTTTTCGCATGGACAGCAGCAGACATGTGTTGGTGTATGCACTATGAGCCTTTATGCTTTTTCATTTGTATCATTTTTCTACTTATCAATAGAATAAATATTTCAGTTTAAAATTGTTTAAACATATTTATCCTTGGAGTAATAGGTCATATAAAAATTATTCCTAAAATGTCCCTAGTTAAGTATTTACATGGGGACATGTAAATACACTGAGACTAGTGTGTGAGTGTACTGATGATCTGATCTCACAGATCATAGATATAGATGATATCGAGTCTTCACACGGGTACACATTAAGAGTAATGATGTACTGGACTGACCCACCATGAGAACGTTGCATGGATCGTTACATGATTGTCATAAACGATTCTCAATGTGATAATGGTATATGTAGTCCTTCGACCTGAAGTCACTACGATTCCTACATGAGGAGTTTATTGTTTTAATGCAATTAAACGTCTTCTGTAACAAGAGGACTATAAAGGTTGTGATTAGGCAATGAACAAATTATGCAGAGGGATGTGAGTGATGTAGATGGGATTTGTCTCTCCTATGTGACAGGAGTGATATCCATAGGCCACTTGATGGAGTAAGACTAAGTAAACGCATGGCCATGCTAGAAAGAATAAATATTAGATATTTATTCGAATCCAGTCTACTCCGGTATCAAGTAAAATAAATTGGGCCGTACAAGGATGACGCGACCATGCCTTGGGCACAATTAGGATATCGTGACAAAAGGAATAAACGTATTAAATAATTATCACTTATAGGTTATGTTAATAATATTCGGACATAATGATGCATTGCTAGATGCCGCTCTTATTTTATATTAATAATAAAATAGTTTATTATTAATATGACCGGGTATTTTACCTATAGGGTCACACACATAGAGTAAGCCCATCAGAAAATGTTGTCTTATTTTAGTTGGACTAAAATAAAGCTATTGGGCCTAACTCATTTGGAATGAGTAAGGAGCCCACTTTTAGAGAGAACAAATTAGGTCAAACCTAAGCCTATAAATAGAGCATAAGATGCTCATAGGCCGTTCACTCAAGTGAGACACAAAATTCGCAAAAAGTTGCAAGAGCTACACGCCGTCAACCTAGCAGTTGGCAAGTGTTGCGATTCTGGTGGGAGTGCTCGTGTGGACTCCTAAAGGACGAGGCTACGACTGCTTCGGAGTTCTTCAAGAGGTAACCTATATAATTTCGAAATTGGTTTTTGTGCTTTGAAACACGGAACCTTGCAAATCCTATGGAATCCCTTTATTTTTCCGCTGCTCATGCTTAGGGATTTCCTAACAGTGGTATCAGAGCCTAGGTTGCAAAACCGTGTTTTGGGCATTTGTTTATATTTTATGATGATATGTTTTCGTTTGCAAGAGCTTTTGGAAAATATGATTTGCGAAATCGTTTCGGTGTTTAAAGCTTTGCAATTTTGTTTTGCGAAAATGTTTTGTGAAACTAGGATTCGAAAATAAACATGCATGATTATGTTGCTATTTTGAGTTATCGCATATGATGCATATTATTACAATGATTAATCATGTATATGGTATGACCTCTGTTTTGGCATGATACATATAATTTTGAGTTATTCTTTATAAATTGTATATGATGCATGTTATAAAGTTTCTTAATTTTAGTATGTATGTTGTTGCCGTTTAAATTTGTATGATGTATGAGTTTATGCAATTTTGATATGTGTTTTACTCATATGATTGTCATCGTACAAACTTTGAATCAATTGAGTTGATCTTCGAACATGAATGGTTCATGTTATGGGGCGTTAAGTGATAAGGTTTAAGTGTTAAACCATGGCCGTTCCTTAATCTAGGGTTCAAGAGTTGAAACCTAGATGGCCGTCATGGAAAGGCATTGCATGTTGGCATTAGCGCAAATTGAATTCTAGGTTTTGAAACCCTAGACGGCGCTGCCTCCATGTGCCTTGACGGCTGCGTTGTGAAGTGTTCGCAACAAGGAATTAGGGTTTCAAAGTGGTTGAAACCCTAGCCGAAATTTTAGAGCTGTTAATGGTCAGTGGGACGTTCTGGCTAGGAAAGATTTGGTACTTAAGCGGTCACACCGGACCCACCTCTCTTTCCTGGGAACCAACCTGACTACAGTACTAAAATTTTGGGCCGGGGCGCTGCCCCGCACCCCGCAAGGGGCGTCCCCCCCTTGACCCCCGCCCGCTAACCGGGTAGCGGGAACCCCGTACATTCTCTGCGTAGCGCCTTATTACCGACCCACGTGTTTAATGGCCCGTTTAAAATTTATTTTTTTTTTAAATTATTTCAAATGGGTTATAATTAATTAATTAACACGTTGCATGGTGAATGGTTATGGTCTTAGTTATTTTATTTAAATACAGCCTGCGTGCTGTGCCTCTCTTCATTCTGTTGTATTTCTTTTCTCAACCCTTCACTCGTATGTAAAGCGAGTTTCTTTAAAAATCTTGTAATCTTGATCGAGGCAACAAAGTAGAGATCTAGAAGAAAACTAGAGTGGTGACTCTAAGCGCTTTTGTCTTTGAAAGGAACCAAGGAGTGGTGACTCCAAGAGGATGGTGGGTTCAAGAAGTAGGACTTCATGAAGCCTTGGCTATATAGTTCCTCTAGGTTTATTTTTTTTTTTTTTCTTCTAGGAAGACCATAACCATCTCACAATTTCGTTTGCATGTTTTGGGGATAATTTTATTACGTTAAAGCGTTTAACAAAGACGGTAATTTTAAAATAAATTAAAATCCCTCAAAATAATATTAAGTTATAAACGCCTTCCAATAAGTACACTCGTCAACACTAATGTCAATAAGTAGTGGGTCTGCCAAAGCAGGGCACTATTATTTATATTAGTAAGACGCGATGGGATAATGGTAATATCCAAACTGTTTTATTGGGCTTTAACTTAACTAAGTTTTCAATTGGATTGAATATAACTTAGAGGCGTAAACATTGGGCTAAATATTCATAAGATGAATAATTAGTAATGGTTACTTAACCCAATGACTAAGAGTTGTATAAAGATACAATTGGAAAAAGTTTCCTACCTAAATAACCAAGTATTAGGTGATCAGCCAAAGCTGACTTAACGCTTGGCAAAATATGGATCTTAGCCCACTAGAAAATCTTCCAACGGGATTTTCTGATTCGTGGAGGGTATTTTTGTTTTGAATCAAAATAGTGGGAGACATATTTAATTTAAATGACCATAATTTAAATATGTTTTGAAAATGATACTTACTACATATTTTCTGTTTTAGATAACCATGACGTCAAACACACCTTCAAACCTTTCACTGCGATCAATCCTAGACAAAGAAAAATTGTCTGGTTCTAACTTCCTTGACTGGTATAGAAATTTGAGGATTGTCCTCAAACAAGAGAAAAAGCAGTATGTCCTGGAAGGTCCGATTCCGGAACCACCCGCGAACAATGCCTCTAAAGCTGACAAGGATGCTTACAAGAAGCATCAGGATGATGCTTTAGATGTCCAATGCCTTATGCTGGCAACCATGTCTCCTGAGCTTCAGAAGCAACATGAGCATATGGAGGCTTTCGATATGATCGAAAACCTAAGGAAACTATATCAAGGTCAAGCTGACCAAGAAAGATATGAAGTTTCTTCAGCCCTATTTAGCTGCAGACTTGAAGAGGGAGGTTCTGTAGGACCTCATGTGCTCAAAATGATTGGGTACTTGGAGAATCTAGCTAGGCTAGGATTCCCCTTCCCTCAGAAGTTGGCTACCGATCTCATTTTGAAATCATTACCTGACAGTTTTAAGCCAGTCATCATGAATTACAACATGAATGCATTGGACAAAACATTGCCAGAGCTACTCAATATGTTGAGGACTGCTGAGCCCAATATTTCTAAAGGAAAGGGCAAGGCCATAATGATGGTCAATTCTGGCAAAGGTAAAGGAAAGGGCATGTATAAAGGCAAAGGAAAGGCTATTGTAGGAAATGGCAAGAAGATTTGGAAAGGCAAGGATAAGCCAAGTACATCAGCCTTAAAACCTGTGGGCGGGGTGGCTAAGGAAGGTAAATGTCACCATTGTGGACAAAAGGGACACTGGAAGAGAAACTGTCCAAAGTACCTAGAAGAGCTTAAGAAGAAGGGAAGTGAGACTTCCACTTCAGGTATTTTTGTTATAGAAATTAACATGTCAACTTCAACATCATGGGTATTAGATACTGGATGTGGATCTCACATTTGTCTTAATGTGCAGGATCTAAGAAGGAGTAGGCAGTTGATGAAGGGCGAGGTAGACCTACGCGTTGGAAATGGAGCAAGAGTTGCTGCATTAGCTGTAGGGACTTATTTTTTATCCTTGCCCTCAGGGTTAGTCCTTGAATTGGACAATTGTTATTTTGTTCCGGCAATAAGGAGAAACATTATTTCTGTTTCTTGTCTTGATAAGAAAGGATTTTCCTTTACAATAAAGAACAATAGTTGTTCGGTTTATTTAAAAGACATGTTTTATTGTTGTGCAAATTTGAGTAATGGAATTTATGTTCTAGATCTCGAAACCCCTATCTATAACATTAATACTAAAAAGGTTAAAACAAATGATTTAAACCCAACTTATCTTTGGCATTGTCGCCTAGGACATATAAATGAGAAACGCATTTCTAAACTCCATCAAGATGGATATTTAGAATCTTTTAATTTTGAATCAATAGATACATGTGAATCTTGTTTATTAGGGAAGATGACCAAGACCCCTTTTACCGGAAAAGGTGAAAGGGCGAGTGATCTTCTTGGCTTGATACATAGTGATGTATGTGGGCCCATAGGGACAATGGCTAGGGGAGGTTTTAGTTACTTCATCACTTTTACTGATGATTTCAGTAGATATGGATTTGTGTTTCTCATGAAACATAAATCAGAATCCTTTGAAAAGTTCAAGGAGTTTAAACATGAAGTAGAGAACCAACTTGGCAAGACAATTAAAGCACTTCGATCTGATCGAGGTGGTGAATATTTGAGCCTAGAGTTTGATGAATATCTTAAAGAGTGTGGGATTATATCTCAACTTACTCCCCCTGGAACACCAGAATGGAATAGGGTTTCTGAGCGGAGAAATAGAACCTTGTTGGACATGGTTCGATCAATGATGAGTCAAACTGACCTCCCTAACTCATTCTGGGGACATGCTTTGTTGACAGCAACTTTTACACTTAACCGTGTTCCATCAAAGGCTGTCATAAAGACACCATATGAGATATGGACTGGGAAACGACCTAGTATGTCTTTTCTTAAGATTTGGGGCTGTGAAGCTTATGTTAAACGCCAAAGTTCTGATAAACTTAGGCCCAAGTCAGATAAATGTCTTTTTGTGGGATACCCAAAAGAAACTAAGGGTTATTATTTTTACAATCCTACTGAGGGCAAAGTGTTTGTTGCTCGGAATGCTGTATTCTTAGAAAGGGAATTCATCTTTACAAGAATCAGTGGGAGGAAAGTAGAACTTGAAGAAATTCAAGACTCACAAGGCATTGAAGAGCCAATGGTGGAAGTGGAGCAGGACCCACAAAATGTTGTGATAACACCAGCTCCAGTAGCACAAGACTTGCGTAGATCAGGTAGAATACGTCAACAACCTGAAAGATATGGATTTCTTGTAACTCAGGAAGGAGATGTATTCCTAATGGATCAAAATGAGCCAACATCTTATGAAGAGGCCATTGCAAGTTCAGAATCTGAGAAATGGCTAGAAGCCATGGAATCTGAAATGGACTCCATGTACACTAATCAAGTTTGGAACTTGGTTGATGCACCTGAAGGGGTAAAACCTATAGGATGCAAGTGGGTTTTCAAAAAGAAAACTGACATGGATGGTAATATAAGTACCTTTAAAGCAAGGTTGGTGGCTAAAGGTTTCAAGCAAATACATGGTATAGACTATGATGAAACTTTTTCCCCAGTTGCTATGCTAAAGTCTGTTCGGATTCTGCTTGCTATTGCTGCATACCATGATTATGAGATATGGCAAATGGATGTCAAGACTGCTTTCCTTAATGGAAATCTTCTTGAGGAAGTGTACATGACACAACCTGAAGGCTTTGTTAAGCCTGAAGCATCCAGGAAGGTGTGCAAGCTACAACGTTCTATATATGGACTTAAGCAAGCTTCCAGAAGCTGGAATCTTCATTTTGATGAAGCTGTTAAACAATTTGGCTTTACTAAAAATGAGGATGAACCTTGTGTCTACAAGAAGGTTAGTGACTGCACAATTGTTTTTCTGGTCCTGTATGTTGATGACATACTACTTATTGGAAATGACGTTCCTACTCTTCAGTCTGTGAAGAGTTGGTTGGGAAGCTGTTTTTCTATGAAAGACTTAGGTGAAGCAACCTACGTGTTGGGAATTAAGATCTATAGAGATAGATCAAGAAAACTTCTTGGCCTAAGTCAGAATACATACATAGACAAAGTGTTAAAAAGGTTTAACATGCAAGATTCCAAGAAAGGAACTTTGCCTATGGCTCATGGCATAAGCTTATCAAAAGCTCAATCTCCTTCCACTAAAGAAGAAAGAGAACGGATGAATAAGATTCCATATGCATCTGCTATTGGATCAATCATGTATGCCATGATATGTACCCGACCAGATGTCTCGTACGCTTTAAGCATGACGAGCAGATACCAGTCTGATCTCGGTGAAAGTCACTGGACTGCTGTCAAGAATATCCTGAAGTACTTAAGAAAAACTAAGGATTCATTCTTGATATATGGAGGGGAAGAAGAGCTCATTGTAAAAGGTTACACTGATGCTAGCTTCCAAACTGATAAGGATGACTCAAGATCGCAATCTGGGTACGTGTTTTGTCTAAATGGTGGCGCTGTAAGCTGGAAGAGTTCAAAGCAAGAGACAGTTGCTGATTCTACTACAGAGTCTGAGTATATTGCTGCCTCAAATGCTGCAAAAGAGGCAGTATGGATCAAGAAGTTCATAACAGAACTTGGGATTGTTCCTAGTATTGTGGACCCTATAAGTCTCTACTGTGACAATAGTGGAGCAATCGCACAAGCTAAGGAACCTAGATCACATCAACGATCCAAGCATATACTTAGGCGATTTCATCTCATTCGAGAGATCCTTGACCGAGGAGATGTAAAGATATGTAAGGTGCATACTGATGAGAATATTGCTGACCCACTCACAAAACCTCTTACACAACAAAAACATGAGGGGCACACTAGATCATTAGGCATTAGGCAAATGTCTGATTGGCTCTAGTGCAAGTGGGAGATTGTTGGTGTATGCACTATGAGCCTTTATGCTTTTTCATTTGTATCATTTTTCTACTTATCAATAGAATAAATATTTCAGTTTAAAATTGTTTAAACATATTTATCCTTGGAGTAATAGGTCATATAAAAATTATTCCTAAAATGTCCCTAGTTAAGTATTTACATGGGGACATGTAAATACACTGAGACTAGTGTGTGAGTGTACTGATGATCTGATCTCACAGATCATAGATATAGATGATATCGAGTCTTCACACAGGTACACATTAAGAGTAATGATGTACTGGACTGACCCACCATGAGAACGTTGCATGGATCGTTACATGATTGTCATAAACGATTCTCAATGTGATAATGGTATATGTAGTCCTTCGACCTGAAGTCACTACGATTCCTACATGAGGAGTTTATTGTTTTAATGCAATTAAACGTCTTCTGTAACAAGAGGACTATAAAGGTTGTGATTAGGCAATGAACAAATTATGCAGAGGGATGTGAGTGATGTAGATGGGATTTGTCTCTCCTATGTGACAGGAGTGATATCCATAGGCCACTTGATGGAGTAAGACTAAGTAAACGCATGGCCATGCTAGAAAGAATAAATATTAGATATTTATTCGAATCCAGTCTACTCCGGTATCAAGTAAAATAAATTGGGCCGTACAAGGATGACGCGACCATGCCTTGGGCACAATTAGGATATCGTGACAAAAGGAATAAACGTATTAAATAATTATCACTTATAGGTTATGTTAATAATATTCGGACATAATGATGCATTGCTAGATGCCGCTCTTATTTTATATTAATAATAAAATAGTTTATTATTAATATGACCGGGTATTTTACCTATAGGGTCACACACATAGAGTAAGCCCATCAGAAAATGTTGTCTTATTTTAGTTGGACTAAAATAAAGCTATTGGGCCTAACTCATTTGGAATGAGTAAGGAGCCCACTTTTAGAGAGAACAAATTAGGTCAAACCTAAGCCTATAAATAGAGCATAAGATGCTCATAGGCCGTTCACTCAAGTGAGACACAAAATTCGCAAAAAGTTGCAAGAGCTACACGCCGTCAACCTAGCAGTTGGCAAGTGTTGCGATTCTGGTGGGAGTGCTCGTGTGGACTCCTAAAGGACGAGGCTACGACTGCTTCGGAGTTCTTCAAGAGGTAACCTATATAATTTCAAAATTGGTTTTTGTGCTTTGAAACACGGAACCTTGCAAATCCTATGGAATCCCTTTATTTTTCCGCTGCTCATGCTTAGGGATTTCCTAACAACATGCCTGGGATGGACCCCGATTTCTGCTGCCACAAGCTTGCTGTGTACCCTGAAACAAGACCGGTGGCCCAGAAGAAGAGGAGGTTGGGACCGGAGAAGCAGAGGGCAGCTTGTGAGCAGACAGAGGAGTTGTTGAAAGCAGGCTTTATAAGGGAGATACGCTACTCTTCTTGGCTTTCTAATGTGGTTATGGTGCAGAAAGCTAATGGCAAATGGAGAATGTGCACAGATTATGTGGATCTTAACCGTTGCTGCCCCAAGGATCCATATCCCCTGCCCAACATTGATCGCATGGTGGATGATTCATCTGGTTACCAGTACCTCAGTTTCATGGATGCTTATTCGGGGTATAACCAGATTCTGATGTGGGAGGGAGACCAAGAGAAAACTGCCTTTATCAATGACTGCGGTGTTTTCTGCTACACCGTCATGCCTTTTGGATTGAAGAACGCCGGCGCTACCTACCAGCGCATGATTAACAAAGTCTTTGAAGGGATACACACCAGGCTGGTCGAGGTTTATATCGATGATATTATAGCCAAAACGCCCGCTGGAGGAAACCACATTGAGGATCTGTGCCAAGTTTTCACTAGGCTTCGACAGTACAACATGAGGTTAAACCCCTTAAAATGCACCTTTGCCGTTCCAGCTGGGAAATTCTTGGGATTCATGTTGACCCAACGAGGCATTGAGGCTAACCCTGGGAAATGTCAAGCAATCCTGGACATGCAGAGCCCTAAGAGCCTGAGGGAAGTCCAATCATTGAATGGGAAGGTAGCCGCTCTGGCTCGTTTCATGCCCAAAATGGCACACAGATCCCTTCCCCTGTATAAGGCGTTGAAGAAACACAAGAATTTTGAATGGGGAGAGGAGCAAGAACAAGCCTTCCAGCAACTCAAGGCCGTTCTCTCAAGTCCACCGATACTGGTTAAGCCTGACCCTGGTGAGACTTTGATCTTGTATTTAGCAATCTCTGATGAAGCCCTAGGCGTGGCCTTGGTTAAAGAAACCCCTGAAGGGCAGAGGCCGGTGTACTTTACTAGTAAGACGCTTCAGGGGGCGGAAGGAAGGTATCAGAAGATTGAGAAGGCTGCTCTAGCAGTCGTGTGGGCATCACGACGGTTGAGGCCCTATTTCCACGCGCATCCAGTACTAGTGAGAACGGATTTGCCTCTCCGTTCAGTGCTTAGCAAGCCAGACCTCGCCGGAAGGATGATAAAATGGTCTATCGAGTTGTCTGAATTTGAAATTTCGTATGAGCCTCGAGGAGCCATCAAGGCGCAAGTGTTGGCTGATTTTGTTGTGGAGATGACTGGGGCGGACCCTGCCACCCCTCGAGCGCATTGGACCATTTACGTTGATGGATCGTCGAATAGCAAAGGTTGTGGAGCAGGTGTTGTGGTAGAAAGTGATGATGGTGTGCACCTAGAAATTTCCCTCCGATTCAATTTCAAAACCTCCAACAACCAGGCTGAATACGAAGCATGCTTGGCCGGTCTCCGTGCGGCGATTGACATCGGAGCATCAGCAGTCACGCTGTGCAGTGATTCCCAATTGGTGATTTCACAGATCCAGGGGGAGTACCAAGCGAAGGAGCCGCAACTTCAATTGTACTTGAATTATGTTAATGAGTTGAAGGGAAGATTTGAAGTTTTAGAGTTCAAGCATGTGCCCAGAGAGGAAAACACCAGAGCGGACATCTTGTCAAGACTGGCAAGTACAAAGCAGCCCGGCAGCACAACGACGGTGGTTCAAAGCACTTTGACATCACCTAGCATACCTCTGTACCCTTCTCTGAATGCTGTCATGGTGAGCTATCCGTATGAGGATTCTTGGGTTATCCCTTATATTCGCTATCTGGCCGATGGCCGGCTCTTGTGTATATATTATTTTAATAATTGATGTTTATATATATATATATATATATATATATATATATATATATACGATTACTTAGTGGATTTAGGTAGCTGACGGCTTCAACTGGAAGCCTAGTTTATATGTTGGATATATATATATGATATGATGAATGATGAGATATGAGGATATGGTGATGATTTGTATATTAATGATGTTGTTGGTTATGGTGTCCATGGATGGTCCCACCATATACAGGTGATGTTGACATATTCAGGAATTACAGTTAAGTTTTACTGTTTGTTGAATGCATTGGGTGGATTCGTGTGCTTATGGTGCATTGCATTTGATGACCAGAAAATTGTTGTATTACATAAGTGGGCAGGTTATGTGATGGACTGATTAATGTATATGATGATGAATTATACAATAGAAGGATAATGTAATGTGGATAGTGTTGTTGTATGATTCTAAAACCCTGTTTTTGAAATTGAAAGTAATTTGTGAAAAATTTATTTGGGTTTTAGAAACCTTGTTTTAAAAGTTAGGATGTTTTACAAGGCACGAATTCTACTACTAGTTAAATAAATTTATCAAACAACCCCAAAATACATAAGTTAATTTAAAGTCAAGACAAAGGTTATTTTTATGCTTTTTTACACTTTTTGAAGTCCAATCTAATATCATAAATATTTTGTAAAATAAGTTAGTATTAAGGGAGTCTTTTAAAAGCTTTTAGAAGCTAAAATAGTAAACTTTGGTTTATAAATATTACTTATGCAATTTATGAATTTGAAAATTGAACTGTTCTTTACTGGGGGTGTGAAAGTATGGTTGATGAACAATTTAAAATGTACATGTCATGTCAATCTGGTACAAGGAGATATTTGTATATGTGCAAGTACGGAGTATCCTTGTATACTGAGGTGGAATACAATGCACTATGGGCGGTGTGACAGTCCGCCTGAAGTAACCTCCTTTGCCTTGACACAATTGGTGGTGGTACCTGCAATTATTCTCCGACGCTCAAGTCAGTATTCTGAAATACTGTAAGACTTAGAAAGCAAATCTGAGAGAATTATGCAAGTAAAAGTGTAAGGTTCAGAATTGGGGAGGGGGATCCCTTATACCTTTTTGCTGAGGTTTATATACCTATTACTGGTGCTCCATTATTGGTAGGACCTGTTCCTTGTTTTCTGGCATAATGCAAGAAAGGTAGTGGGTCCCAGTGTCGTTCACGAGCACCATCACTCTAGTGGGTGTTTCCACTTGCCTGGAAAGCGTTAATGCTTTATTATTTTATTCATTTTTCCCTTTTATGCGTGACAGCGTGATTCCCATTTTCAACCTCTCAAGACAGAGTCAATCTCGTGCCGGGGTTACAAGTATGGGCTCGCTACACAGTATGGGAAATTCAATATTCCGCCTGTATTGAGCCTATGGCTTGGCGGAGTAATATGCATTAGAAATACTTTATGCATGTGTACAAGATATTCAATGTTTTCCACCTTGGCGGAGTAATAAGTTTTGGCGGAGTAACGTGCCTTGGCGGAGTAACGTGCCCTGGCGGAGTTACGTGACCTGGCGGGGTTACATGCCATGGCGGTATGTACTCCGTATAAAAGTAATTATAAGGTAATTGAGACGTACTCCTCCTGTTCAAAATGCTGATCTGGCAAAGCATTAAAACCATGCTCTTGGGGACCGGTGTTGGGACCGGATCATATGCCCCCTAGCTTGTTATAGTGACTGGCGGAGTCACTTTAATAAGCTATAACACTTTTAGCTTTTATAGGCATGGGTTTAGGCGGTGTTTGCTAGTTCAGGATTTACGGACAAGTGTTTTCATGCATTTATTGCTTTTGTCATTACTTGCCACGCCTGTCATTAAAGCGCCTCGAAACCACGTTTTGCCGCTTCAATATCTCATTGCCACGTATGCCCTCGTAACGATTGCCATTCCAATGATGGGACATAAATGCGTGAGATGGCAGTTGAAATACGTTTTCGAGGTTATTACCATGGGCCTTGGATTTTAAAAATGCGGCCCAGGAAATACCTGCCCTTAGATTCATCTATCGGTTTCAGAATTAATGGAATCATCAGTGATATTCATCCAATGGCTGTAAACACATCTTTGAAGTTTTTGAGGTTTCGCTTATTTCCCCCCAAGCCATGCCTATAAATAGGTAACTCTTGGGAGAGGAAATGTTTTGCTTCATCTTCTACCTTGTATTTTTATGCTGAAACTGCTTTTGGAACGCTACTTTCTTTCGAGTTGTTTGTTGTTGCAGTTCTTCACTTCTTCAGAAATTTAAGGTAACTCTCTTGTTCCTCTATTTTCTGTCTTCACTGTTATTGGGTTGGTTTTGTTTTCTTTATATGTGTGTTTGTTGAAACGAGGATGAGAGGAAAAGAATCAGAGTTGTGCTCTAGGGTTTCTGTTCACCCCATGTTTTCGGATATTGAGAGTGAAGATGAGGCTTTCTATACTGGGAGGGATTCAACATTTTACAGCAGCGTGAAGTGTTTTAGTAATGCTGTATATTCGTTTGTATCAGGAGGTACTTCTCAAATATAAGTGATAACGATGGCAGAATGTCAGAATGTTGTGTTACATGGGTTGGACTGGGAAAAGATGCTTGAAACTGACCCTTATTGTTGGGTTGAGGAAGATGTTAAAGATGCTTCCTCTCATCATGCAACAACAAGTGGTGGGGTGATGGAGTTGTTTGTGCTAATCTGGAAGGATGAAAGGTTTGAAAGGAGGTTCATCGTCCGTTCGCCGAAGACGTTTGAACGTATATGCCATCGTCCTCAAGATGAACGTACATTATACATGTACGATATTTTGTTTACCCAGCTGGGGGTACGATTTCCGCTGAATAAGTTCCAGATGGGCGTACTCAGATTTCTGGACTGCGCCCCTTCTCAGCTGCACCCTAATGGTTGGGGGATAGTTCGCAGCTTTGAAGTGTTGGCTAAACATCTGGAATTTACGCCTACTGTGGCGTTGTTCTTTGCTTTCTGCCGCATTATGAGGAGAGTGAATGCGAAGACTGGCGGCATGGGCTTTGTAACTCTTCGGGCGGAGCCGAAGATTATAAATTTCAAGGCGTTTGCTGACTCTGCCAAGGAAGGCGGACTTCATTTTAGAATGAGCTTTGTGAAAATCTCTGTTAAGAAGAACAAGTCCATCTTCTGGCGGAGTAAGGAGGGAATTGATAAATTCCCAGTATCGTGGACTCATGAGCACTTCCTCCTGACCAAACAAGCCTATGAAGTTGAGGAGAGTGCTCTATCAGCCACCTCTGTGGAAGTACTCCGGACATTGAAGGAGTACAACTCCGTCCACAAGCAGATTCTGTGCCGAAGGCTGCTTGGGCGGGATGCTGAGGGATACTTGAGTAATGCTTTATCATTAACAATTCCAATATTGCTTGAATATTACTTCTGTTCTTTCCTGCAGCTTCTAATTGTATATATGTATGTTATTTTACAGGAGAGATCGCTGAATTTCCTGGGATGGAGCGTATCAAGCAAATTCGCATGAGTCGCCAGGAAATTGATGCGGAAAATAATGTGCAGCCTAGGAGGAATCTGGCTACTGCTCTGACAAAAACTCTCCCTTTCCCTGCCTCCACTAACGTAGTGACGTTGGAGGGTGTTGCAGGGTCCTCGACGGTTGAGGTTGAAAGGCGATCCAAAAAACGCCAAGAACCAGAAACTGTTGAGGTGGAGGAAGTGGACCCCCACCCCTTGCAAAAGAGAAAGACCAAAGGCAAAGAGAAGGTTGGGGAAGTGGCAGGGGCATCATCTGATGCTGCCATTGATGTGGAAGAGATTCCAGAGACACCAGCTGTGGCTATCACTGCTGAGTTGGGCGGTGTGGAGGGAGTTCCTGAAGAAGATGTTGTGGGGGAGGAGATGGAGGGAATTCAAGCTTCTCCAGTCCGCCAAGCTGAGAGTCCTGCCCTGGACTTGACTACTCGAGGAACAACAGTTTTCCTCATCGACGTTCCAAGGGAGTCATCCAGGCGATCCGTTTCTCTTCCTGCGGCGGGGTCTCGTCTGAACCCTTTTTTGTATTACACAAATGTGGGATCCCGCCAGTCAGAGAGGCGTGATTCGGACTTTATTCTCTGCCCAGACATCGACTTTGAGGAGATTCCAGACGTCGTTGCTGCTGCAAGGTGTCACCTTGCGGAAATTGATGGTTTCCTTGCTTCTATGCCGCGTATCGCTGAGGTTGCTGCGGAGGCTGCAATGTTTCAAGAATCATATCATGATTCTGTCGAAAAAATCCGCAGCTTAGAGCATGACAACGAACAGTTGTCGGAGGTGATCAAGGCCAAAGATAAACATCTTGACACCGCCGACTCTAATATAAAGAAGCTGGAAGAGGAGCTGGCCCGGGTCAGAGCTGACAAGGCCCTTCTGGAAAAATAAGTCTCGGGTTTGAGAGATCAAAACATAAAACTGGGCGAAGAGGTGGGCGAGCTGACCTGAGTGAAGGCTGACAATGCTCTGCTGAAATAAGGAGTTTTAAATCTGAATCAGCAGAACCAAAAACTGGGCGAGGGTGTGAGCGAACTTCAGCAGAGGTTGGTTTCCTTTGAAATTGATAAGACTCTTGCTGAAGACGCCTGGGCGACGGAGTTGGATGTAGCGGCCACTTCATATAGCAACCTTGAAAAATAGGTTGAAGAGCTGCAAGCTGAAAAAGCCATTTCAGATGCCACCAATAAGAGGCTTGATCAGGAGTTGAAAATGACTTTGGATGCAGCTGAGGTGACAATTGATGATGCTTTCAGCATGGCTATTCGCCAACTCCGACATCGTAACCCAGGCGTTGCTCTTAACATTACAGGCATTCATCCTTACTATGAGTTTATCAATGGTGAATTGATGGTGCCTGCTCGGGGGGGTCATGTTCCTGCGCCTAATGCAGAGTATGTTCTGGCGGACTTGCCCCCCTCACAAAGTTTGTCTAAACCCAGTGAGAGTCAGCCCAGCTCCGCCCGCCAAGAAGGAGTGCCACCCGAGCCTTGAGGATTAGCTCTGGAGTTCTTTTCTAATTTTGTTTTTTATACTTTAATAATATTGCCTTGTTCCAAGATAGGCTCTGGACCCTTATCAATCTTTGACAATATTCAATAAAGTATATCTTCTGTAAATTTATACTTGTTCATACAAACAATGTCTGAGTCCGTCGGATTTATGCCTTGTAAAACGATATTAAGAAGGCAGCGTAATCATTTGAGGACTTAATGAAATATGACTAAGTATAATGAGGCGGAATAACCTCTTTAGGAATTTGGTGAAGTAAAATTCAGTAATGAGGCGGGGTAGCCTCTTAGGAATTTCATTGAAGTAAATTCAATAATGAGGCGGAATAGCCTCTTAAGAATTTCATTGAAGTAAATTCTGCAAGGAGGCAGAGTAGCCTCTTGAGAATTTCAATGAAGTAAATTCAATAATGAGGTGTAGTAGCCTCTTAGGAATTTTATTGAAGTAAATTCAATAATGAGGCGGAGTAGCCTCTTGAGAATTTCAATGAAGTAAATTCAATAATGAGGCGTAGTAGCCTCTTAGGAATTTTATTGAAGTAAATTCAATAATGAGGCGGAGTAGCCTCTTGAGAATTTCAATGAAGTAAATTCTGTAACGAGGCGGAGTAGCCTCTTAGGAATTTCAATAAAGTAAATTCCGTAATGAGGCGGAGTAGCCTCTTAGGAATTTCATTGACGTAAATTCAATAATGAGGCGTAGTAGCCTCTTAGGAATTTCAATGAAGCACAGTTTTTACAAGTAGTATACTTACTTGAACTTGTCGATAGTGCTTGGGTTTGTTGATTATGTACTCCGTTAAACATTCGCAGTTAGGCGGAGTCAAGTTTTGGATGGAGCGTTCATCCCTTTGAATCTGAATTGGAGTGTATCTCCTGATCATGTGAAAATTGTTGAATCCAGGGTTGGTATGGTGCAGCATATAGCTGTGACACAAATTCTTTCCGCAGGAATTTTGCTGGACCTTGGGGTCGGTATGGTGCAGCATATAGCTGTGACACCAATTCTTTCCACAGGAAGCCTGTAGGACCTTGGGGTCGGTATGGTGCAGCATATAGCTGTGACACCAATCCTTTCCCCCCAAGGAGTTTTTTGGACCTTAGGGTCAGTATGGTGCAGCTTATAGCTGTGACACCAATCCTTTCCCTCCAAGGAGTTTTTTGGACCTTAGGGTCGGTATGGTGCAGCATATAGCTGTGACACCAATCCTTTCCCCCCAAGGAGTTTTTTTTGGACCTTAGGGTCGGTATGGTGCAGCATATAGCTGTGACACCAATCCTTTCCCCCAAGGAGTTTTTTGACTCCGTTTGTGAAGCTTTGTTGCATGTTGGATGATCTTTATGGAATAAAGAGTTATGCCATTATGCTTCAATTGTTGGAGTCGGTGTCTTATCTGCATGGGAACAAGTTCTGCCATGGATAATTAACTGAAAGTTAGAATGAAGATTGAATGTAGGAAGGCATTTTATTAATGATGGAACTACATAAAGAGCTGAGTTGGGATATGTCTCATTAGAACCTTTTCAAGGAAAACCCATTTGGGAAGAACCTGAAGTTTAGGAGAGAGATCATACCGTATTACCCAACTAGCTGTAATATATGCGTAAATTTAAAATGTTCCATTTATTCCTGACCGGAGTGCCATCTAAGTTTTCTAGGCGGTATGTGCCTTTGCCCAGAATTTCGACGACTCGGTATGGACCTTCCCATGTTGGTGCCAATTTGCCTTGGTGCGCAAATTTGTTACCGATATTGGCCCTTCTCAAGACCAAATCTCCTTCTTTGAAACGGCGTTCAAAAACACGTGTGTTATACCGTTTGGCGGCCTTTGCTTTAACAGCTTGGTCCCTCACAAAGGCTTCCTCTCTCAACTCCGCCAAGACCCCGAGTTCATGGGCGAGGTTCTGTTGATTGGCTTCTTCGTTGAAGTGGAGTGTAACGTCCCGAAACGTTGGTTAAAATTTTCGAGTAAATTTTTCGCTTTTTCGAAAGATCATTTTTTTTTTTAAAAAATTTCATCAATTTAATTCAGAGTTCATGTAACGATTAATAACAGCGGAAAAATTATCATGTATACTAGTCGTGAATAATTTAATTCAAGAAAATATTTAAGTGGCGGAAACGATTGAGAAGATAATGGTACATGACATATTGTATTTATTACAACCCATAAAATCAAAGTTCAGATAATAATTCAAATAGACATCCATCATGGCATCACTCTGCATTCTGCGTGTCACTCACTGTAAAAATTAATGTAAGAGTGAGACAGAATATAGAATAAATATAAAATAGATAAAATTGCACAAACACACTCAACGATTCATAATGATATGATGAATATGCCAAACATGTCCATTAATAGATCTTTAATTTAGTCAAATGATGTCATGCTGGATCCATTTGGTCTTGGTGGGAATACTGCAGTAAAAGTCTCATAGAGACACAAATAGGACTTTAGCGTATACCATGAATCCCTATACTTCATGGCGCTTAAGTACCGAAGTACACAATATCATAAGTAGGACTTTTGCATAAACCATGAATCCCTACACTCCATGGCACACAACAAAATAGGGCTTAACTCATCATAGAGTAACCCCCCACCAGGGTAGGCAATCATGGAACCCCTAAATTCCATGGTGCGTCCGAATGCTTATGATGCATGAATGCCTTTAATTCTTTTAACATACCATGATATCCACATTTCCAAAACCTCTTGGATAATACAAGTCCTCAAGAGACACAATACACATAATAATTCACAAAATCATGGATTTACTGTTTCAACCACATATGTCAGTAACCACAAGGCATTCATGTACATATATATTAATTATGTCATTCATAATTATTCACCATCACAATATACAGACTGTGTAATACTTTATCAACATTTATAATAATTCATAATCGCTCAATAATTTAATAAATAATTTCTATCCATAGAGAAAATATCATTTTCTTTCAAAATAGCCATTTTAAGTGACTTTCAGCATCCCCAACAGCAACATACATTAGCAAAACAGTCATAACATGGGCAAATCAACTCCTTTTTAGATGATTCCACTTCCTATAGCTCAATAATACAATTATCTACAACTTTCATGAAGAACACAGTTTCAAATTCCGAACAGAAATATTACTTATTCACGAAATACCACACTGCAACAAGGTGAGTTTTTCAAAACATACATATATTAGTAATTTCAGTGTTTCTGGAGTTACAAAAATGATTTTTGCATGAAACCAGTTCTAAAATACTCTTAACATAATTATCTACAATTTTCATGAAGACACAAACAACTAATTCATACTACAAAATTCCCAGTATTGGAAACAAGATTCGGATTTCCAAAATTCCAGAATTTCAGAATTTCAGCTTGCACATACTTCAGTAATTTGAGTATAACTTGAGCTACAAAAATTATTTTAACATGAAACCACTTTCTAAAGATCCACAACTTAATCATCTACAACTTTCATGAAGACATCCAAGGCTGATTATGCATGTATAATTCCCAGCATATCAAAATATACACTAATCATGAAGCAAATCTTTCACTCGAACATACAGTAGTATTTTGGCTATAACTTTTGCTACACATACTCAAATCAATCGGTTCAAGTCTCAAAATTCACATAACATAAAGATTTACAACTTTCATGAAGACACTGATCACTAATTCTTACCACAAAATTCCCAGTTTTAAAAAATAAGATACGGTTTTCAAGTTCACAGATTTACAGCTTGTACATACTTCAGTATTATGAGCATAACTTGAGCTAAAAAAATTATTTTAACGTGAAACCACTTTCTAAAGATCCATAACTTAATCATCTACAACTTTCATGAAGACATCCAAGGCTGATTTTGCACGTACAGTTCCCAGTAAATCAATATATACACAAAACAAAGGATAAATCTTCCATACGAACATGCTGTAGTATTTTGGCTATAACATGTGCTATACTTATTTAAATTACTTGATTCAGGTCTCAAAATTTAGATATTAAAAAGGTCTACAATTTTCATGAAGAAGTCAGAGTCAAATTCACACGTTTTCAATCTCAAAAATGAGCAAAAAGTTACGAATAAATTCTGGAATCCTAGAATCAGCATACAATTCTACCCATTTCACAAATATTCACAACCCTGTCCCCTCTTACTTGATTTGATGTCCTTTGATTAACAAGGTATGTCTTGTAGTTCCCTCGTTCCAGTCCGTAATGGAAGAAATGGAAAGAACAGCCTTTTGAACGTACAAGGATAAGAAGAAGAAGAAAAAGAGTGTGTGATTTGCTAAGTGGTTCGTATGTAGGTGGTGAGTTGTTAATAATGAGAGAATAAGTGGCAGACTTGAATGGAGGATTAGGTGAGATTTAATGGAACCTTTTGACTCGTCTCACTGTCATCTTTGCATTAAGGAGGTTAGTGATATATTAATTTATATAAAGTGGTCTGAGTGGAGTTAAAAGGTGTTCGTTGTTGAAGATTTTGAAGAGGGCGGTATTGAATTTATGAGGGTGGAATGTAGTGTGAGATGCGGTGTTGAGTGACGGGCGGTGTTGTGTGAAGGGCGGTGTTGTGTGAAGGGCGGTGTTGTGTGAAGGGCGGTGCTGTGTGTATCTTAAGAGATGTCCACGTTCTAAAGGATGTTCACGTTACTCCGCCAAAGCATTTGACCTCGTCAATGCTTATGACTCCGCCAAAACGTGTGACCCCGCCTAAATTTACTACTCCGCTAAGGCATGAGACCCCAGTTTTGTAAGAAAACTGTACCCTTCTTAGTTTGTAGTCTTCTGTTTCCTGGACAGACTCAGTCCGGTCTTTAATACCGGTACAATTTATCCGGTGTGAACATTAGTTTTAAGGACGAACTTTCCTTGAATCTAACCGGTGTTCACAAATGACAAAGCATTAATCCGGTCTCATGGTCATACGACCCATAGCTCATAGTAAAACATTGATCCGGTCTGCTTCACATAAGCTGTCCTCCCTACATCGGTCATCCGATGCGATGTGGTATTAGTGGACTTCCGATCTTCTTCTTTGAAGTCTTGACGTCGTCCTACCTTTTGAGATCAGAACGGATCAGAAGTGCCTCTTCCGACCTCATTCAACCGACTCCTCTTCTTTCAACTTTTCACTCGGAACAGCCTCTCTTTCACTCGGAAATACATTTCCAAGGCATATTTTACCCGGAAAATGGATCTTATCAATACAGGTCTATGTAGTTTCTATAATTATACCCAAAAATGGAATTTTTGGAGTATTATAAACCATCCATAAAATGCTTTATTCATTGATTAACACTTACAGACCTTCCATGCTTCATAAATTACATAATTGAACTATTATTAAAGCAGGATGTTACATGGAGGACTCGAGCCGAAGGGGCTGCCAATTCAATGGGAATAACAGCCTCGACTCCATATGTCAGCCGATATGGAGATTCATTTGTGGTGGAGTGAGGGGTTGTTCTATATGCCCATAGAACGTGGCATAATTGATTTGCCCAATCTCCCTTTGCTTCACCAAGGCGTTTCTTAAGGCCTTTCAAAATTTCTCTGTTGGCAACTTCAGCTTGGCCATTGGTTTGAGGATGCTCCACAGAAGAGAAAATCTGCGTAATGCTGAGATTTTCCAGGAGTTCAGTGAACTTACGATCTGTGAATTGGGTGCCATTATCAGTGACTATGCGTCCAGGGACTCCGAAACGTGCAATTATATTTTCATATACGAATCTGCGAGTCCTGGCTGACTTAATGTGCACCACTGCCTCTGCTTCAATCCATTTGGTGAAGTAATCAACACCAACTATCAAGTATTTGATACCGCCGGGCGCAGTTGGGAATGGACCCAAGATATCCATGCCCCATTGATAGAAAGGCCAAGGCGTTATTGATGATGACATTTCTTCCGCTGGAGTATGGTGGAGATTTGCGAATCGTTGACATTGATCGCACTTTTGAACATACGAGGCGGAGTCATGCTTCAGGGTGGGCCACCAGTACCCCGCCCTGAGTATTTTCTGTATAAGGCTACGTGCCCCTGGATGGTGTCCACATTGCCCTTCATGGACTTCTTCTAACACAGCTTGCACCTTATTTTCGTTTATGCATATTAAGTAAGGAACAGAGATTCCTCGGCGGTATAACTGTCCGTCTAGGAGTGTATAGTAAGGTGCTTCCTTCTTTAGTTTCCGTCGCTCAAGATCATCTTTGGGTAATTGTCCATTAACAAGGTAACGAACTATTGGTGCTACCCAAGAATTGTCATCAAAGGAGCGGCTTTTAATCATACACGCTGAGGAAGGAAAGGAAATGCTTGGCTCTGCCAAGGTACTTTGTACAACCGTAGTTGTGCATCCTGCCTTCTTTGTGCTAGCCAACCTGGAGAGGATATCAGCACGTGTATTTTCTTCACGGGGTACATGCTTGAAAGTGACTTCATCGAAGCGCTGCTTTAACTCATTGACGCAGTCTAGATATTGTTGTAGCAGAGGCTCTTTAGCCTGATACTCACCAAGAATTTGTGAGATTACTAATTGAGAATCACTGCATAGGGTGACAGTTTTGGCCCCAATATCTTGTGCTGCTCTGAGACCGGCCAAGCAAGCTTCATTCTCTGCCTGATTGTTAGACGTAGTGAAGATAAAGTGCAATGAGATTTCAAGGTGTACCCTGTCATCACTTTCCACAACAATTCCTGCTCCACATCCTTTGCTATTGGAAGACCCATCTACGTATACCATCCAGTGTGAGTGATCTGCATCTGGGCTAGAACCTGTTAACTCAACTACGAAATCTGCTAGGACTTGTGCCTTGATAGCAGTTCTTGGTTCATAGGAAATGTCAAATTCAGAGAGTTCTACGGCCCATTTGATCATTCTTCCAGCTAGGTCTGGTTTGAACAGTATAGTACGGAGTGGAAAGTCTGTGCGAATCAGGATAGGATGGGCATGGAAGTATGGTCTTAGGCATCGTGAAGCCCAAACAACTGCAAGTGCTGCCTTTTCAATCTTCTGATAACGGCACTCTGCACCATGCAATGTTTTACCAGTGAAATACACCGGTCGTTGGCCTTCAGTCGTTTCCTTGACCAGAGCTACTGCCAAAGCTTCATCTGAAACAGACAAATAAACAATGAGTTGCTCACCTGGGCTTGGTTTTACCAGGATTGGAGGGCTGGCCAAGACATTTTTCAAGCTTTGGAAAGCTGCCTCTTGCTCTGGGCCTCAACTGAATTTTTTGTCTTTTTTCAACATTTTGTACAAGGGAAGAGAGCGATGAGCCATTTTTGGCATGAACCGTGCTAGAGCAGTGATTTTGCCATTAAGGGATTGTACCTCTCTCAATGTTTTGGGGCTCTGCAACTCTTGGATTACGCGACATTTATCAGGATTAGCCTTAATACCTCTTTGTGTTAGCATGAAACCCAGAAATCTGCCCCCAGGGACAGCAAATGTACACTTTAATGGGTTGAGTCTCATGTCGTATTGTTGTAGGCGTTGAAAAATGAGGCGTAGATCTTCAACATGATCTCCTCCTTCCGGGGTCTTGGCAATAATATCATCAATATACACTTCTACCAGCTTTGTGTGCATACCCTCAAAAACTTTGTTGATCATACGCTGGTAGGTTGCCCCGACGTTCTTTAACCCAAATGGCATGACGTTGTAGCAAAAGACTCCTTTGTCATTAACAAATGCTGTCTTCTCTTGATCATCCTCACACATTGGAATTTGGTTGTACCCGGAGTAAGCATCCATAAAATATAGATACTTGTATCCAGAGGAATCATCAACCAATCTGTCAATGTTGGGGAGAGGGTATGGATCCTTGGGACAACATTTATTTAAGTCAACGTAGTCTATGCACATACGCCACTTGCCATTGGCTTTCTGTACCATGACCACGTTAGAGAGCCAGGAGGAGTAACGGAGTTCCCTGATGAACCCCGCCTTGAGGAGCTCCTCTGTTTGTTCACAAGCATCTTTTTGCTTAGCAGGACCCATACGCCGTTTCTTTTGTGCCACGGGCTTAGTTTCAGGATACACCGCCAGGTGGTGACAATAAAAGTTGGGATCCATGTCAGGCATGTCTGCTGGTCCAAGCGAAGATTTCTTTATACTCATGGAGAAGTGCAATTAGTCTTGCCTCCATGTTAGCCTCAAGCTTGTCATTGATGTTTGTAATCTGTTCCGGGGTGCTACCCAAAACAATAGACTTGGATCCGCCATTAGGAGTTGGTTTCAAAGGGTTCAGTGGGTCTATAGAAGACTCTGTCCTGGGGTCGAGATCCACCAAATTGACGGACGCCGCCGCACTGCCCCCTTCATTCAACTTTCTTTTCTTAGACACGGCTTCCAGCTTCACCATGTTAAGACTCAAGTTGTAGCAATAGCGAGCCATTTCTTGGTCACCCCTCACAGATGAGACTTGATTATCTTTGTCAATGAACTTGATTAACAAGTGGGGAGTTGAAACGATGGCTTCCATGGCATTCAGGGTAGGCCGCCCAATGATGCCATTGTAGGGAGACTTCACATCAATGACAAGAATCCTGGATTTTACAGTCCTTGCTCCAGGTTCGAAATCAAAGGTAATTCTCGTGTCTAAGTAGCCTTTAGTGGGCTGTTTGGCACCATTGAAGGCTGTAAGGTCCTGTGTATATGGCTGCAAATCTGCATCAGCTAGTCCCATACGTTTAAAACAATCATAAAAGATAACATCACAGGAACTTCCCTGATCAATTAGGATGCGTTTTACATCCATATTAGCGATTACTGCAATAATCACTACTGCATCATCTCCTTCAGGAATAGTAGGGCCAAAATCATCGTCCGTGAAGGTTATAGGTGGAGTCTGGACCCCGTTTCTGAATGGGCGATATTCTTTGCTATTGCCTTGCACAGACAAGATCATGCGATGATGATTTTTCCTGGCGGAGTTTGAGGGTCCGCCCCCGGCGAAGCCTCTAGCTATCATGTCTACAACCTGCCTTTTGCCCCTCGATCTGGGTTCTGGGCTTGGTTCTCTTTGGGCGGACTCCAGAACAACACCCTTTTGTTTTTCTGTTGCCGCCGTGCGTTTAGGCTCCCGAGTGTTATCAGGATCAGGAGAACTATCACGAGATCTTTTCTCAAACCTCTCTGGCTCATCATGAGATTTACCCTTAAACAAATAATGTTTCAGCTTGCCTTCACGAATAAGCACCTCAATGGTGTTTTTGAGTTGCTTGCACTCCTCCGTGGTATGGCCAACTGATTCGTGGAACTCACAATATTTCTTTGGGTTCCGACCTCGTCTGATTAGAGGTGGACGTTGAATCCCATAAACGTTAAGGGTAGTCCATCCTATTTCACACAAGATTTGTTCATATGTCGTGTTCAGGGGTGCATAATGAGCGAAATTGAACACTCGTTTATCTTGCTGTTTGAAGGATTGGTTCCCTGCTTTGTCTTTCTGAGGGAACTTATCATTCCTGGATGATTTTTCCTTCACTTTGTCATGGTGTGGAGCTGAAGGAGGTGGCTTAATGCGAGATGCAGTGGCTTCCAAGTGCATCTCAATACCTACGTACTTAGATGCCTTTCTGCGAAACTCCTCCATGGTGGATGGAGGTCCTTTTGCCAATGACAAAGCAAAGGGTGATTTCGGTTGCATGGCTTCGATGAGGATATGCAATTGAATTGCTTCCGTCAAGTCAGGGACCATGGTCACCTCTTTGTAAAATCTCTTCAGGAAATCTTTTAGAGACTCCTTATCACCTTGTTTGATCTGAGCCAAGGTGTGGGAGGTTCTAGGCGTATCCCTAGAGATTACAAAGTGACTGCCAAAAGCTGTAGCCAAGTCCTCCCATGAATCAATGGAACCTGAAGGTAAACTCTTGAACCAGCTAAGAGTTTCACCTGTAAGGGTCCTGGGGAACATTCTGCACATGACATCTTCTTCTGCACCTAAGAACATAGCCTCGTAGATGTAAGCATCTAAATGCTTAGAAGGATCTATTTCCCCAGTGTATTTTCCTATGGAAATGGGTTGCATAGTTTGCAAATGTCTGGGAACATGCGCATTCATGAGTCTTTTGGAAAATGGGATACTCATCTTGTATCCCGAGGGGGATGCGTTTGAAACTGCTCTTCTCCCCTCATGATGTTGAGCATTTGCCAGTGGGAGGCTTCGTTGCTCTTCCATGTAAGTAGGGATGCAAGAGTAATTTGGAGTACTCGATTCCTCCTGTGCATGCGATTCATGGCGAGGCTGGTTTGCAGGGCCTGCTCTCTCGTGCATAGGATTTGCCTTCTCACGACAAAGCTCTGCAATTTCTTCTTTCAGCATTCTGATCATGTCATCTCTCGGATCTGGAGAGTCAACATGCGTTGCCTTTTTGTTAGCATCGTTGTCAAAGTTGAGACGTCTAGGATTGCGTGGAGGAGAATCCTCTGTCTGCATTTTTGGTCCTGGTCTTTCCATTAATGATGAATGTGTAATGGGGATTGCTCAAGGATTGTGGGATTACCAATTTTACAGGTCCCACTGGGCGTGCCAATGAACTGTTCTTTACTGGGGGTGTGAAAGTATGGTTGATGAACAATTCAAAATGTACATGTCATGTCAATCTGGTACAAGGAGATATTTGTATATGTGCAAGTACGGAGTATCCTTGTATACTGAGGCGGAATACAATGCACTCTGGGCGGTGTGACAGTCCGCCTGAAGTAACCTCCTTTGCCTTGACACAATTGGTGGTGGTACCTGTAACACCCTCGGTTAGATAAGACAAATCCTTCTGTAGGTTCATCCTATTTAACTGAGAGTGTTAACAGTTTTTAGAAAAAGTGAATATATTTTTTTTTAAATAAATACGTGGCAGATCAGCGGAAGTAATATTGTATATATCACATAGTCATTCACAAACTGTAAATAATTGTACTCTTAACAGAATGGGGCACGCAGGCACCCTTAAATATTATACAGTCATCCGGTGTCTGATTATAAATATTCTATCCTTAATGATTATTCTCAATGGGTTCAGCGTATTGCTGATCTTCACACTCGGGTTCTTGAGTTTCTAATTCCTCTGAAAAATGTTCAACAGTAAGGGTGAGTATAACCCAAGACCCTGATTGGTTCATCCGGTGCGGACATAATCCAGTTAACATACAATGTCACATAGATCATACATTTAGCATATTTATAACAATCAAGCATGTTGTCATCACATAATCGTATATTTAGCATGTTCACAATTATAACAATCAAGCATATTATCATGAAATAAATCGTACATATAACATATTCACAATTATAACAATCAAATATGCTGTAATGAATGCATGAGTTCGGATTTATTATGATTTATCTTTGATTAAGTCTCATGATGCATGTGGGCCCAATAAATCGTTTCGTCTTCTTCTCATTCTTTGGAATATCACCATTCCAATCATCTAGAGCGATCAGGGTCCGCCCAAGTCCCATGTGGTACAAATGAACTCATTGGTTCTCATCATTGATTTAAATATTTTTGGAACTTGGATCCCTACGATCATAGTTACACTCCGTCATTTAGTCAAAGTACACTAGAATTGCATCGTCTCACCCGGCTATCAGGCGCGACTCTGATGCCATTGGGTTGCCGTTCCAGTTGTACTCCCAAGATTCTTCATGGAGATCGAACGTGAGTGTCCTCCACTGTACCAAGTGTATGCTCTAGAGGTTTTTCTTCTTCAAAAATATTTTCATGATGCGAAATGCATTTATTTTTATCATTAGATCCCTGGGTATCTTATGTGTTTCCAGTCTCATCATATCATTCTCAAGTTCTTTGAATTCCATCAATCATTTAAACCTTGTAAGATATTCGTTTATTATTTAAAGAAATATATCTATTATATATATTCTTTTATAAAGAGTAAAATAATATATGTTCTTTATGTAATTACGCATAATTTAGATGTTAACAATGTATAATGATAATAAAACTAATAATAAGGATAACAATATTAAGTTTGACAATAAATAATGATAATAATGGAATAAGAATGTTAATTATAACTTACCAATAACTTAAAAAGTATTGAAAATTGGTTTCCAATTGAGAATTCAAGTGAAAAACACTGAAAACAGAGTTTTCCGAGTGAAACAGGGGTAAATCCGAGTGAAATAAGTATGATTCCGAGTGGAATCGTACAGAGAAGGGTTCTCCAAGTGATCTGGCTAAAAATCCGAGTGAAATTGTACTGGAATGCTGTTTTCCGACTGAAACAGGTCTGATTCCGAGTGGAAATGTTGATTTCCAAACTTTTTGAGAAAAATAGGTTTAATACTGAGTGAGAAATTGAGTTTGCCGAGTAAGATGAGTTGAATACCGAGTGAAACTGAATCATCCGAGTAAAATAAATCTGTTCCGAGTGAAAAATGAATTTTCTGGGTGAAATGAGTTTAGATACCGAGTAAATTCAGGCTGCAGTGAGTTTTTGAATAAAATAAGCATCAATCCGAGTGAGATCAGGTTAAGAGTTTTCTCATGGAAGTTAAAAATATTTTTCCTAGTTAAAAGTGTTGAGCAGAAAGGTTTCTGAGTAAAATTTATATAATTTCCGAGTGACAAATCGTTCTGTTGACTAGAATACCTTCGAGTAAAGTAATCCGAATGAAATAATCCTGATTCCGAGTGGAATCAGGTTGATAAGAGTTTTCTGAGTTAATTTAACTATATATTCTGAGTGAAAATAAACTAAAGGGAGTTTTCTGAGTGAAATTAAGGTGTTTACCGAGTTAAAATTACTGGAAAAGGTTTTTATGAGTGAAGCTACTTAAATTCTGAGTGAAAATGAGTTCCTGAATGAAATTAAGTATGATTCCGAGTGGAATCAGTAGGAAAAGAGTTTCCTGAGTAAAAATAAGATACTTTCCGAGTGAAACATGAGTTTACCGAGTGAAATTAGTTGAAAAGAGTTCTGTCTGAATAAAATAAAACAAATCCGAGTAGAATAATTGCTTGCTGAGTAAAATAAAGTGTTTGCCGAGTGAAATAAGACTGGGAAGCTACTGTCCGAGAGTAATAGAGTGTTTTCCGAGTGAATTTACTGAAAAGGGGTTCTGAGTAAAAGATAAATATATTTTCTGAGTGAAATTAAGACAAGTTCCGAGTGAAATAAATTAAGAAAGAGATTTCCGAGTAAAATAAGACTTGGGAGATGTTGTCCGAGAGAAATAGAGTGTTTTTCGAGTGAAATATGGTGTTTTCCGAGTGAATTATTGTTCTATCCGAATGAAAATGAGTTGGTAATATAAAGAATCCGATTGAAATGATACCAAAACCGATCGGATTGGCCTAAAACAGAACCTGTTATCATTAAACTCATAGTTTTTCACTGGAAATCACACGGTACCCATGATTCTTAGTATTTTCAGTCCAATAAGTACATGTCATATCACAATTCATCACTCGGTAACAGATATATATATACATGCATATACAGATAACAATATAAAGCATTTAATTCATACACACTGAATCTGTCCTTCACTCGGTTTTCCCACAAGGCATCCAAGAATATACCCCCTTACCTCAATGAAGTTCCTGGAGGAGAAGAAAGAGGCTCCCTTCACTGTCCTGCTTCAAATCCGAGTGAAATAGAAGGGAAAAGAGAGAAAGAAACTTGCTGGGAAAGGAAGTGATGAAGGGTGTTTGGGTCGTGTGTGTGGTGTGAGTTCTGAGGACCTTGAACTCGTTTAAATAGGGAGAGAGTGAGTGGAAAAACAAGTGGGGGACAGCTTTTCTGAGTGGGCTGTGAGTGGATTGCTAATGGGAGGGTCACTAGGGATTAAATAAGATATATGCTGAGTCAGTGTCCATTTCTGGTCGTCCACCATCCATAATACGCACGATTGGATTTAAATATCATTAAAAGACAAAATTGAAGTCAATACGCACTTCTGTCACTGAATTCCGAGTGGAATTACACTCGGTTAAGGGCTATACCGACTGGAATTCCTACTTCCGAGTCAACAATTTCAAGGCTCGCTTGAGCGTGGCTTGCTCGCTTGAGCGAAGCTTCAATTCTTCACTCGGAATTCCTTTGAAACCGACTCAGGCACTCGGTTTCTCACTCGGTAATATCTCTTCAGACCGAGTCCTCTCTTTCTCAGAATCTTCACTCGGAAATCCGAGTCTTCCTTCACTCAATTCACTCGGTTTAGGCCATTACCTCTCGGACCAATACCCACACGTACTTCTCTCACTCGGTTTTGGTCCAGTGGAGTGTATCTCACTCGGAATTGACTCCCTCCACCATTTCCACTCGGTTTCCTAAGCAAAACCATTCGGAAACCTTCCCAATTGTTTCCACAACATACTTCAGTCAGAAAGGAAGCATCAAATCAACATAAATAGAAGCATTTATGCATTCTTTCACTCGGAATGCTCCAACCATAGTAATTTCCTTCAGAAAAGGAAACATTCAACTCGGAACCGAGCCTTTCTAGGGTGTTTTCACTCGGATTTTCACTCAGAAGTGATTCTTTTGAACACTCTTCACTCAGAATTGCTTCTCAGGTCAGGACTCCACTCGGTGGTAGCCTTCTCAGTCATGTTTTACTCGGAAAACATGGTACTGACTCGGAATTCTCTCCTTCACTCAGAATTTCTAATCCTTCACTCGGAATTCTTCTCTGTCACTCGGAACAGAGCCCTTTTCACTCGGTTTTTGCATAATTTCACTAATATTCCATATAAATTCTATTATTACGTGCAAAAATGACATTTTTGAGGTACTTCAGACCATCAACAGGGTATATATTGACTTATTCTTGCTTACAAACCCTCCATAATTAAAATTTACAAGGATAAAATTGTTTCTAAAAACAGGGATGTTACAGTACCTGCAATTATTCTCCGACGCTCAAGTCAGTATTCTGAAATACTGTAAGACTTAGAAATCAAATCTGAGAGAATTATGCAAGTAAAAGTGTAAGGTTCAGAATTGGGGGAGGGATCCCTTATACCTTTTTGCTGAGGTTTACCTATTACTGGTGCTCCATTATTGGTAGGACCCGTTCCTTGTTTTCTGGCATAATGCAAGAAAGGTAGTGGGTCCCAGTGTCGTTCACGAGCACCATCACTGTAGTGGGTGTTTCCACTTGCCTGGAAAGCGTTAATGCTTTATTATTTTATTCATTGTTCCCTTTTATGCGTGACAGCGTGATTCCCATTTTTAACCTCTCAAGACAGAGTCAATCTCATGTCAGGGTTACAAGTATGGGCTCGCTACGCAGTATGGGAAATTCAATATTCCGTCTGTATTGAGCCTATGGCTTGGCGGAGTAATATGCATTGGAAATACTTTATGCATGTGTACAAGATATTCAATGTTTTCCACCTTGGCGGAGTAATAAGTTTTGGCGGAGTAACGTGCCTTGGCGGAGTAACGTGCCCTGGCGGAGTTATGTGACCTGGCGGGGTTACATGCCATGGCGGTATGTACTCCGTATAAAAGTAATTATAAGGTAATTGAGACGTACTCCTCCTGTTCAAAATGCTGATCTGGCAAAGTATTAAAACCATGCTTTTGGGGACCGGTGTTGGGACCGGATCAAAAATTATTATAGTTACTCAATATATAAAAAGGTTTTTAAATATCATAAATTAAATCTATTTGGTGTCAAGATAATTAATTCATAACATGTGTTTTATGAACATAACTCAATAAAAACAATTTTAGCTTTTCAAAAAACATCCAAGAGGTTTTAAATTGAATAAAACCCTTTCTAATATTAATCTCACATAAATAAAGTTTTAATAACTTGAATACATTTTATTCTCTTTCATATAAAAAAAATTTAGATGTTGGTTTAATAATATGTTTTTCAATTGTTTTATTTATAACTAGTATAAAAATAAATTATTTACGACAAAATTTAGAAAACTATAGTACTTTATTACAGTTTTAAAGAGGTAATTAAAAATACATAGATATGGAATTAAAAAGGTTAGAATAGAATATGTCAAGAAATAGAGGAAATAATAAAGGCTAAATATACAATTTGGTTCTCCATAGTACACCATCATCATATGAATGGTAATATAAATTTATAAAGGACATCATTCATATTCACACATATTTGTTGATTATTAATTAATACATATATGTTACTGATAGTATATATTGATTAAAAATAAACTATATACATAATATTTTTTATTAAAATAATTTAAATATTTTATTATTAATAATTGATCTGGTCTTGATACTGGCCTATGAGCAAAAAAGTCATTAGACTTAAAGCCGTCATGTAAGACCCGAATCACATGTATTATTGAAATTTGATATCAGCCTCCAACACCACACATGAGACTGATGATCCAATACCGGTATGAGTAATTCTCTTAATACCGAAAAGTCAGAGTTATGCAATCGTGTATTTGTGTATTTAGAAAGTAACCTGCAAAGTGACTGATGAAAAGGTACAATCGGTAGGTAGCGTCACTGTTGCATGTTAGCCTTTCTACAATGCTCAGAGTCACGCTGACAATTCGTACTCGAAGCGACTCTTCCACTATTCTAAAGTATAAAACCTTAAGAATCAACGATGAAAAGACAAAAAATTCTTTCTACAACTTACACTCGAGCTCTGTTATTCTCCTTCAATATTTCACTAACTTGAACGCCGGAGTGTCCTTGTAGGTGACATCCCTTTTCGCCCCACAACGCGTGAGGTTGGTGAGATTTGATTAAGAGAACACTTAAAGGCTCGTATTCCCCTAGTGGAATAAGAGATATAATACCGATCCCCACCAGACTGATGTAAAATTCACATAGGAAGACATCGTTTGAGTGTTGATTGCCACACCGGACCTTGCACCTCAACCAGTTCAATAATATAATTAAATATATTTTAATACTAATATATTAAAAAAATTTAACTATATATAATAATTTACATAATAATATATCCAAAAATATATTTTATTATATATTTTCAATTACTTTATTATTAAATATATTTTTAAAATATATAATTATATTATAAAATTTATTATTTAAATAATGTTGTTAAAAATATATTTAATCAATATATATTATCAACAATATATGGATTAATTAATAATTGAGAAATATATGTGGATATAAATGATATGCTTTTAATATTAATATTATTATTCATAAAATGATGGTGTGTTATGACTTAGTGATAGTCTTGTTAGTGTTTGACCTAAAGGATCAAAGTTCAAAACGTATTGAAACCAAAAATTTTAATTTTATAATTAATCATCAGTTAATTAAAATCTGCCATTCCAGAAAACATATCAATCTAGATTCAAGTTTTTTTTTGATTGGATAACGTATGATGGGCCTGAACCAAATAAAAGGGGATCGGGGCCTGGGTTGTGGACGGCGCAGGATATTCTCTCTCCTTCGATTTCCTTCTCCCTCACCTGAGCGACGCCTACTTACATTACATACAGCACTCCACCCTCTCAAATCCTACCCCCTTTTTTTTTATTTTTTCTATTATTTTAAATTTTCATTCCCTCTTTTTATTTATATATTTATATAAAAAAAAGTGGAGAAGTAATTTTAGAGGGGGGAGCGAATCCCCTAAGCACGAAAAATTGAAATCTAAATCTACAACACAAAATGGCATTTCACGTAGCTTGTCCAATTACATGGTAATGAAATTTCTTTCCCTCTCTATGCCCTCTCTCTCTCTCTCTCTCTCTCCCTCGCTCTCTCTTTTTTCACTTCTTTTCTTCTCTTCAATTACAACACAATTCCGATACCTAGCGAAACGAAACTCTAATTTCAACCACTTTGTTTGTTTTCATTTATATATGATGATAATTACTCTCTTTTTCTCTCTTTCGTTTTTGTGTTTGCAGTCGCAGAATCTGTTTCTGTGCGTTAGGGTTTCCGCGCGCTCTCAATGCTCCGAACCCTCCCAATGGCTTTCTTCACGACGTTTCCGCTCTCCGCGACTTTCTCGCCGACACTCGCAGGGACGACGCCACCGTCCAGGTCCCTGTCCCCAAGGTTCTGCCTCCGCCTCCTCCTCCGCCTGATGTTACTCTTGGCGCTGACGCGCTTGACGAGTCCGCCTCCATGAAGGCCAAGCGCGTCGCTCTCCAGTGTAAGGGCGCCGCCGCCATGATCGCCGCCGAGGAGTACGCTCGCCGGTTTGAGTCCGGTGATGTGCCGGTAAGCCTTGTTTCCAGCATGTTGACTTTTTTGTGCTTTTACGTTGATTTGCTTGTTGTACGCTTGCACCTTGCTACTTGGGTTTTTCCGTGTGTTGAATTTAGCTCACTAACTGCTGCTATGTGATTGGTGTGGTAAAATTTTGATGTTGGAAACTTGGAATGTGTTCCGAAGTAAAGGGCTTTGTAGGGGTTGATGGCACTATGTGTTTAGCCGAGTGAGTGGTGTTATGTATGGCCTAGCCCATGCCCCTGCATGTTGTGCCAATGCTCTGGTCCACAACATCAATAGGTTACTATATTTCGAGGTATTATCTGTTTTGACGAAAGCTTTGACTATTTTAAGTCTCAGGGGCTTGTCTTTGTGAAAGGCGCCTTGGTGGTTGGTGACAACGGGTGCGTTTATAAACTACTCTGGATCTTAGCTCCAATGTGATGTGGGATGCGCGTGTTGTAACAAAATGCATGGATTGGATGATGAGCTGGAGTTTTTTTTAGAGATTACTGTTAGTTTGTTGTGTAAATTGGTTACTGATTGATTATTATTGTTTGTTTTGGTTATTTAGCTTTATGTGGGATATAGAAGTGATTTTATGGGCGGAGTTTTTTTTTTTTTTTATGTTTTGTCCGCTTTGAATGTTGTAAGTTTCCCAAGGTTTGTCTTCGTAAAAGGTGCCCCAGTGGTTTGAGAGTAAGAGAGTGTTTGTAAGCTTGACTATTGTAAGTCGCACGTGCTTGTCTTTGTAAAAGGCACCTTGGTGGTTGGCGACAAAGGGGGTGTTTATAAACTACTTTAGATCTTAACTCCGGTGCGATGTGGGACGCGTGTGTTGTAACAAAATGCATTGGATGATTAGCTGGAGTTTCTTTAGAGATTACTGTTAGTTTGTTGTATAAGTTGCTTACTGATTGATTATTATTGTTTTTTTTTTTGTTTATTTAGCTTTATGCCGGATATAGAAGTAATTTTGTGGGTGGAGTTTTTTTCTATGTTTTTTGTCCGCTTTGACGGTTGTAAGTTTCCTAGCATTCTCTTTGTGAAAGGTGCCTTGGTGGTTTGAGAGGAAGAGTGTGTTTATAAGCTTCTATTGTAAGTCTCATGTGCTTGTCTTTGTAAAAGGCGCCTTAGTGGTTGGCGACAAAGGGGTGTTTATAAACTACTCTAGATCTTAGCTCCAATGCGATGTGGGACGCATGTGTTGTAACAAAATGCATGGATTGGATGATGAGCTGGAGTTATGGGCGGAGTTCTTTTTTATGTTTTGTCCCCTTTGATGGTTGTAAGTTTCCCAGGGTTGTCTTTGTAAAAGGTGCCTCGGTGGTTTGGGAGGAAGAGAGTCTTTATAAGCTTTGACTATTGTAAGTCCCACGTGCTTGTTTTTGTAAAAGGCGCCTTGGTGGTTGGCGACAAAGGGGGCGTTTATAAACTACTTCAGATCTTAGCTCCAATCCGATGTGGGACGTGTGTCTTGTAGCAAAATGCATGGATTGGATGATGAGCTGGATTTTTTTAGATATTACTGTTAGTTTGTTGTGTAAATTGCTTGCTGATTGATTATTATTGTTGTTTTGTTTATTTAGCTTTATGCAGGATATAGAAGTAATTTTACGGGCAAGTTTTTTTTTTTTTTTAATGTTTTGTCCGTTTTGACGGTTGTAAGTTTCACAGGGTTGTCTTTGTAAAAGGTGCCTCGGTGGTTTGAGAGGAAGATAGTGTTTATAAGCTTTGACTATTGTAAGTCTCACGTGCTTGTCTTTGTAAAAAGCGCCTTGGTGGTTTGTGACAAAAGGGGTGTATATAAACCACTCTAGATCTTTGCTCCGATGCGATGTGGGACGCGTGTGTTGTAACAAAATGCATGGATTGGATGATGAGCTGGATTTTTTTTAGAGATTACTCTTAGTTTGTCGTGTAAATTGGTTACTGATTGGTTATTATTGTTTGTTTCGTTAATTTAGCTTTATGCGGGATATAGAAGTAATTTTATGGGTGGAGTTTTTTTTTTAATGTTTTTGTCCGCTTTGATTGTTGTAAGTTTCCCAGGGTTGCCTTTGTAAATGGTGCCTCAGTGGTTTGAGAGGAAGAGAGTGTTTATAAACTACTTATTAGTCTTGATGTCAACTCCAATGCGGTGTGGTAATTGTGGGTTGGAATAGAGTGCAATGATTGGAAGACGAACTAGAGTTTTCGTAGGGATTATGTAGTGTTGTGTTGGATATAGAAATAAATTTATGGTGTGGATATTTTTTTATGCTGTGTCTTTGTTGGTACATGTGATGTGATGGTACTACTGTCTCATATAAACAGGATAGTAGTCCGGGAAATCTTACTGGAGAGGAACAGGGACAATCCAATGTCAAAGTCTTTTGTCGGATGTGCAACCGTGTTGAAAATGAAGGAAGTGAGAGAGCTAAAAAGATGCTATCGTGCAAAAGTTGTAGTAAGAAATACCATAGGAACTGCTTGAGAAGTTGGGCTCAAAATAGAGGTGAGAAGTAAGAAGCTATATTTGTTTTTATGTGCTAATGTGGTCTAAGTGTCTTGTGTTCTTATTTTATGGGCCCTTATTTCGCAGATTTATTTCACTGGAGTTCATGGACGTGTCGTGCTTGCCGAATTTGTGAGGTAATGAGTGACACATCATGCTAATGGGCTCGTGCTTTTTCATGTCTTGTTTGTAGAACATTGTCTTGTAGTTTTTGTACAGTAAATTGAATGCAATTAGTTGTCACTTATTTGTTGTAGAGAAGTGGCTAATACTAACTAATGTTTTATTAGAGTTCTGGTAGTTTTATGCTTTATTTGCTTCATCCAGGCTTGCAGAAGGACTGGTGATCCAAGTAAGTTCATGTTTTGCAAAAGGTGTGATGGGGCTTATCACTGTTATTGTCTGCAACCTCCTCATAAGGTAGAGTTTGCATCACTTATTTGTGAGCTTAACATACATTTTATACGTACCATTTCATTTTTTATTACATTTATTGCAGAATGTTAGTACCGGGCCCTATTTGTGCCCAAAACACACAAGGTGTCACAGTTGTGGATCCAACGTCCCTGGAAATGGACTAAGTGTGAGGTATAATTGTTAATAATTTAGGTTCTGCTTTGATGTATGTTGTTGATATCCTTAACACTGTTTCCATGATTTACTGTGCTATAGAACCTTCTATTATGACTGTTGATGTATCTTCCTTGTAGAAACAAAGGAAAATTCTTTTGTTTTATCTTTTTCAATTATTATCATCCTTTTCAAAAAACTTCTTTGAAATTGCTTGATACTGAATCTTGGCAATGATAATGTATTATGATTGTTGCCCCCCTCCCCATTTAACAAGTAACAAGTACTTCTTTGTTTTTTAGTTCATTACTTTTAAATACTTTACCTTGTTCTCTTTTGTAGTTACTTGGATCTTATTTTTTGAATGTCTGGCACGTGTAAATCAAATAAACCACTTAAAGTAGTTCAAATTTTCTGTCCGATTTTTAAATTGCACCTTGGCAGTTAATTCCTCCCTTGCCTTGCAGATGTGGCATATTTTATTGAGTAATGGACTTACCGTTCCTTTTTTCCCCTAATAAAATATTGTAGGTGGTTTCTGGGATACACCTGTTGTGATGCATGTGGAAGACTGTTTGTGAAAGGGAACTATTGTCCTGTTTGTTTGAAGGTTGGCATTTCTTCTTAATCTTCTTTTAGTGAATGGTTTGTAGAACATAACCCTATATCAGTGGGCAAGTGCTTAGAAGTTAGAACAACCTTGAAGGCATTTTCTTTGATACATAGTCATAGTCTAATTTTGAAAGGAACTGTTTTGCGGCATTTTTGTTTCATATATGATATTTTGAATCGTGAAAATAATTGAAAGATACACAGCATATGTGTGTCTGTTATTTTTTCTAATATTGTCTATAAGTGCAACACAGGCTGTATTATGTTCCATATACATCCAGCCCGCATCTGAAATATTGTGCTGAACTTGGATGCACACCCCAATATCTTATATTGATTTTGTTTTGGCTTCTCTTCCATATTTGTATCAAGGTTAATCCTGGATCGTGGAGTGCGCAAACCCCAAAACTGGGAAATCATGATTGCAGTGTGGATCATGGGTGAGATTCTATCCTATCATGGGATAGAAAATAGAATTAAAAGGATATGATCTAGACAAGTACATATGCTGGAAAAATTACAAGACAATGTAAACACATCAAATTGCATAAATCCAAAATGAAACAATCATAACGCATGTTCTAAGTATCCAAAATAAAGGAAATAAAGAAAAAAAAGCCTTCTAAGGGAGCAAAAACAACTAGGAAGTACAAAATACAGTGGTAGCTGCAGGATAACCACTTGCCTGGGACGGAGGAACCAAGAGAAACAGAAGAGGATCGAGAGAAACAGAAGAGGATCGAGAGAAACAGAGCAGCGAAGGCACTGAGACCAAAAGAGATGGGCAAAGGAGTGGTGATCACAGCGGTCGGCTGAGATGCGTCTCGTTGCCGACCAGTGACGGAGGAGGGGCTAGGCTAGTAATGTTGGACGTGATGGTGGGAGGGAGATGAAGGCCAAGAGGCCAGAAACAGAACGGCGATGAAATATAAGTGCACAACCAAGGGTTTTATTTTTTGATTATGTTTAATTCAAAGAATTTTGAATAAAACGTAGTAAAATAAGTTTACCAGGACATTTACAAAAATACCCTTAATGAAATAAGAAAAAATGACACCGTTTCTTGGTGTCTTCCCTGTCGTGGATGTGAACAGGGAACCCTAAACCTGCAAAGCCGCCTACCCTTGAAGCATGAAGCATGAGGTGGGAAACGCAACCAAGACGATATTCTTGAAGCGTTCGATCACCGTGGCGCACATCTCATCGTGATCTCGGCGTGATCGAGCTTGATTAACTACTTAGATTTGTATATACTTCCTGAATCCTTGAGTTATATGTAAAATAAACAATGTGTTCTGAAAGTTCACTGGATGTTATTGACTTGTTTTGTAGGTTTACAGAGATTCAGAATCAACACCAATGGTTTGTTGTGATACTTGCCAGCGCTGGGTACATTGCCAATGCGATAATATTAGGTTGGTTTACCTCTCAAATTTGCAAAGATTAACTGCTTTCAATCTTTCACAGTATTACGGAGACTGTGTTCGTGCGTAAATATGGAATATATATGCGGAGGCACAATCTGCTATTTTATTATTTCCTCTGGTCCTTTTTATAAGGAATAATTTAGAAGGTTTTGGCGGTCCTTATTATAAGAAACTTTACAATTTCTGTGAAGCATTATTATTTCTCTATTTGCTAATAGGTCCTCGGAACTTATTTGTTAGCACTGCTATTAAGTTCAATGATATTAAACAAGGGTGTTAAAGGAGGTTGTGGGAACTCTTTTCCCGTAATAATAATAATAATAATAATAATAATAATAATAATAATAATAATAATAATAAGTTTTCTCCTCAAGGTTCAAATGCATGTTAAGGTTTTGCCGATTAGTTTCTTTGAATAAGTTTGTGTTTATTGGTGATTTTGTTATTATTATTAGGGAAATACTTCCTCCGTTCCTTTTTATCTGTCTCCATTCTGAAAAGGTTGTTCTTTTTTATTTGTCTCTTTAGAATTTTAAGAACTCATTTATTATTTTTTACCTGTTATACCCTTACAGGAAATGACCAAACACTATTAGCATTAATAAAGATTTAATTTAAGATAAGGATAAAGTAGGAAAATAAATGTAAAAATGTTGTAATCCAAGAATATTAATTGATTTTCTTAATTTGTGTGATTTAATTTTAAAAGACAAATAAAAAGAAACGGAGAGAGTACTAAGTAGTGCGCTGGGAGTATTGGTTAAGGAATAAAAGATGAAAAGTGTTCATTACAATTTGTCATTAATGCACACCTATCATTTTTCCAACGCATACCAAATGCGAAGTTCAGTAAAAACTTTCCATCTTGAATTCCTAACTATTACCTCGCACTTGTAAACAACCTTATCACTATCTTCTTTTATTGCTTGAGTGATTGTGCTTGTTGATCTGTCCCAATCTAGTCTTCATTAATCTGGTACACTGCCTATTTTAGCCATGATATTAGTGGACTCTTATTTTGGAAGAAATGTTCTGCAGTGATGAAAAATATCTCCAGTTTCAAGTGGATGGAAATTTGCAGTATAAATGTCCTACATGCCGTGGGGAATGTTATCAGGTATGCATTCTGCCTTCAATATATAAGTATTTTTTGCCCTCCATGGGAGAAACCCTTTGAATTGAGTAAATCTGAATGTTATTGTCTACATTCAACTTATATGCTCCAGGTCAAGAGTCTTGAGGATGCTGTTCAAGAGCTTTGGAGAAGAAAGAATACTGCTGATAGAGATTTGATTGCTAGCTTGAGGGCTGCTGCTGGCTTACCAACTCAAGATGAAATATTTTATATTTCACCATATTCAGATGATGAGGATAGTGGGCCTTTAAAGTTAAAGGGTGAAGCCCGTTCCTTCAAGTTCTCTTTAAAGAATTTAGCCAATAACTCACCGAAGAAGATGAAAGATTATGGAAAGAAATCTTCAAGCAAAAAGAATTCTAAGAAAAAAGACTCTCAGTCATTCATGACTGGTAAATTTGACACACCCCATAGTTTTGAAGGACACAGTGATCTTAAATCTTTGCATAGCTTGGATGATGATAAGAATGATGATGTCCAATCCCAGAGAAATGAAGGTCCAGATGTTTATTCATCACCTGCTAATGGAAGCCTGAGTCAAACTGAAGCATCTTGCCCTATCAATCAGCCAGGTATTTTGAAACATAAGTTTGTTGATGAAGTGATGGTCAGTGATGAAGAGAAGAAACCTAGAGTTTTTCGAATTAAAAGCAATAAGGCACATATTCTGGATAATGAAGAGGAGAGTGGAAAACACAGTGATAAGACTCAGAATGTGAAAGGGAAGAAGTTGGTTATAAATTTGGGAGCACGGAAAATTAATGTGGCTAGTTCTCCACGGTCTGATACTTCAGGCTGCCAAAAGGATCAGGATTTAGGGGTTGCTAATGGTATACATCTCTATTTAGTTGTTTGCTTCCATTGTTGGTGTAAATTTGCATGAAAATTGGTGATTGTGAGATTTGATTCTGTGAAATTAGAGATGGCCTATTTTTCAGTTAATATCACTTAACTCTTTCTGCCTTATGACATCAGTGACACATTTTATTCACTATTAGGGGAAGGCACTTGAGTGAGTCTGTCAAATAATTACTAGTATTCAATGGAAATTAGAGTAATTGTATGATTTGTTTGTGCATATATGTGCATCTTTGTGAATGGTTTGACTGCTCTCTTTCGTTTGCTCTTTCTTTCTGTAACTTGTCCTATTGAAAATTTGTTTCAGGAAATGAAGATATAAACCAATGGAAGAAGGGAGACAAGTTTGGAGCAGATAGACATAATGGCATAGCAAGGCATATTGATGGTAAAGGTAGTGATTTTTCTCTCAAATTTGTAATGAAGTTTGGCAATTGCTTTCCCATTATATCAAGCATTAACGTTTTAGGATATATCTGATGCTTATTCAAGTTACCTTAGGAAAAATTGACCTAGGTTCATGTGTTTTCCAGGAAACACAGTTGATTCTAGCCAATCAAAAATTTTCAAGATTTCGGGAAGAGAAGGAAATTTGATTAAGCTTGGAAAGGTCAAGCCCAACGCTTCTGAATTAAACCCGTCCTCTGGTAGAGGCAATATGTCTGATCTGCGAGGTAAACGTAGCACTGATGGAATGATTGATCAAGTGGGAATAGAAGCCACACTGAGAGGTGAAAAGACATACTTTGGGAAACAATCAGAAGGCAACTCTGATGCATATGATGAGACAGATGACAATAATAATTGTACACCTTCACATTCTTTGCCAAAAGATTCAAAACCTTTACTGAGATTCAAATTCAAGAAACCCAGCATGGAAAGCCAAAATTCTTCTCTTCAGGAGGAGAAGACAACAATCAAGGGCCAGAGGTCAAAAAGGAAGAGACCTTCACCTAAGGAGAAGGCATCGTTTAATGAGTCTGAGGATGTGAGTCAGTCACATCAAGACAGTGTGATGGATGAGATCATGGATGCAAACTGGATATTGATGAAATTGGGAAATGATGCAGTTGGGAAGAGAGTTGAAGTTCATCAGGCATCTGACAATTCTTGGTTAGTGCCTTGCCTTCTGTAGCTTTTTGTGATTTTGTTAAAGCATTGAGAACAAACAGTATTAAATACTGGCATGCTACAGTGCTACAGTCATATTTTAAAAGTGAAGTTTCCTCCATTGTTATGTTTTTACCTTAAATTGCATCTTGAAAGAAATAATCTGGTGGATAAGGGCATTGTACTTATGTGTTGCAGTAGTATGTTCTTTATGTTCGTTTATTAACCTTTTTCAAAGTTAAGAAGTTAATGAATGTATACAATAGTTTGTCATTTATTGCATCATACACTAATGGAAATGAACCATATTTGTTTATAATGATTTAATCCTTGCCTTTTTTTTTCACTTTTTAGCGTGAAAATGTTGTGTTGCAACATCATTCTGGACTCCGTAATGGATTTCAATATATACTTTTGACCTTGGCATTTTTATATCCAGGCACAAGGGGGTGGTTACTGACGTAGTAGAAGGCACTTCAAAGATACATGTTACCTTGGATGATGGGAAGGTGAAGAGCTTGGAACTCAGGAAACAGGGGGTACGTTTTGTTCCTCAAAAGCAGAAGAGATCAAAGGCATGAAGTCAACTTATCCACACCCTTGATGTTCATTGGGGACCTTTTATTCATTGACTTTGAAAGATGGTTTCATTTTGAGGCCTCTTGAATTTATATTGGTAATCGTTCGCATTGCTGCTGATTTTTGGGTGAAGCATTCTCGATTGGAGCAATTTCCATTTTCTTGAAAGAATTAACCTTTTATCCCTCCTCATTTCTTTTTCTGGGTTGGCGGTTCTTGGTCGCAAATTAGATTTTTCCTGCTTTTCTCATGTATCTGATTTCATAAAGTAGATTCTACCTGTGATGTATAGGTCAGCATTTCTGTAGAATAGGGAAGTATGGGTACAAGGTGTTAGATGTATGATTAATGCTGCTAGTAGTTCTGTGAATTGCAGGCCTCATGAATTGAGATTAAGTCCTAAAATTATTGTTATTTTATCAAAAGATGGTACTTAGCGTCTATATCTTCTCACGCTCAAATCTTGCCAACGCTAAAATAGAGAATAATGAACTTGACGGGGTTCGTATTGGGGAGCTTCTTGCTGACACTGTTCCAAACGTTGTTTGTGCGAAGAGTTTGCGAGTGTGAGGTGAAAAACCCAAGGATGATTACGGTGATGGCTGATGATGAAGCCATTGTGTTTAAATTCATATCAATTACTTCTCGTCTTAATTACAACCCGTCTTACGGAATGTACTACTCAGTACTAATTAGTTCAATTTGTTGTCATTTTTACCATAGTTGAAAAATAACATTTGTCTTTTATGGATAAGATTACAAATATTATAAAGTTAGAGAATTTTTAGAACATTTAGACGTTCTAATAATTTTATTTCTCTTCATTTTCAAAAGGCTAAAACATTTTAGTGGGATTTTTTTAAAAAAAGAAAATTTGAGTTGAGTTTTTCTTCTTCTAGAGAGAGTTTTCTTCTCTATCATTTTATCTTTTACATTTTTAATCACTCCCTTTTCATCCGACAGAAATACCACATTTGGCCGCCAGCTTCCTTGGCTGTTATCCACCATATCTTGCCGCCACCTTCTATGATTGCCCCCGCTACCCTTTTTATCCACTGCCCCACCATTACAACGTAATCGTTACTCGTTTTCCTTCTCTGTTTTTCTAGAAGTAAATTGTGTCTATTTTAATCTATTTAACACTAACAATTTTACTTGTTCAAACATGTTTGTTTAACATGAATACGTTCAAAAACAAAGATCTTATACTCTTGTTCTTTTATGTGATTAAGTTTTTTAACAGAAGGCTGTGGTTAGCACTAGGCCATTAAAGCTACCGTCTTAGGCTTTTGAATGTTTCTAGGTCTCATTTTTTATTGTTGCTAACTAAGAGTTAATATAATTTTAAAATTTTTAATGCTAGAATCAATGAATCATCATACAAATGTTTAATATCTAATAATAAATAACAGTAGAATTAAGATATTAATTATCATATAAATTATAATTGATCTTGTATAATGGTAATTTATTTATTATTTTTAATAATAAATTTTCAACATTATCCAAGAATCATATTTTCAAATTTTATTTCTCCATCTTCTTACTCTTTTTGATTCCTTTTTTTTTTATAAGGATAAGGATAGAAACCAATAAAAAATAAAAAACCAAAACAAAAAATTAATCAAAATACAATGATGAAAAGCATATTTAACTTTAAATATTTATTTGTAGTATATTAAACCCTCTAAATATTTTGTCTAAAACCCTAAATTACAATATTAAAAAACTTAATATGTTCTAAATTTAAAGATGAAATGACTTAAATAAAAAAGACTTTATTAGGATTGTTTGGGTGTGTAAATTTATTTTTCAGTTAAAGATGTTTTACTAAATTTTTAAATGAGTATATGTGAGGTGATCTTATTTAGTTTTAAGGATTATTCAACAAGTGGGAATGTAATTTATTAGTTTTATGTGGTTTTGTGTATTGTTGTTGGTTTGTAAAGCTACATGTATTTGGATTTGCCCCATTTATCTATGAAATTGATTTTTGGTGATTTTATTTTTTGCAATGCAGCAAAGAATGGACTAAAAGAAAAATATACAGAAATTAAGAGTGATTTACTTTGTAAGAAAAGTATTTTTCTTATATGATTTTCTTAAAGACCGCAAAGAATTAAAATGTTATTACTCGGCTTTCCATTCTAAAGTCCTTTGTGCCTGGAGCTAATCTTCGAAGATGCAGCTCTCGCGTAATTAAACAATGTTCCTCGTCTCATTCTTTACTTTAATATGTGTAATTTGTTTAAACATTTTAATACACTTATTCATAAAAATTAAATATGAGAAATTAAAATATTCGAATGCTAAATGATATAGAAAATTACATTTTTTTGTCAATTCTATAATATCAAACATTGAAAGGGTAAACTAGAATGGATATTTTTTTCTTTTATGGGTTTAAAGCGGGATGAATACTCTTGTGTGATATTTTTTAGTGACAAAATTTTTTGAGAAAATTTTATTCAGTTCTCTTCAAGTGTCTTTACTTTAACCTTTGTTTAGATGTTGAGATAAGTCTCATATCGGTTAAAAATATAACGAAGATTAAGTTTATAAGGCTTGAAGCAACATTTAATTATTAAGTTAGAGTTAAACCTATCATTTAACTTACAATTAGAAATAGGGGTCTTAATTTAAGATTTGTGCCAATCCTCAACTTATAAATTAATTTTTTGAATTTGTGGATTATATTAATATTATTTAATTTTTTCTTTAATTGATTTTTAAAATTGAATTAATTATTAAACTAATAAGAAAATCAGTTGAAGTGAAACATGAATAAACTGAAAATCAAACTATAGATAAATAAAAAACAATAAAAAATTAACCTAAATTGATTACTTTACTAGGTGCATCAACCAATTCAATCAAATTTTTATAACAATAAAGGTAAAACAACGTATAAACAATCATCACAAATCCTTTCACTACTTCATAATCAACTATCAAACCCTTCAAGACAAGTCTATGCCGTTAAACAACAATTTCTGAATTATATTAATTAATTTAAAATAAAAAATTTGAAATTTGTGATTTATTATTTCATGTAAAGTTGAATGTTAGAAGAAGAATCGTTATTTGGAAAAACCGAATACAAATATTATTGGGGCGCGGGGCTTTCCTTGATATATATTTTGAGCGACGACGTTGCAAGTGTTGTGAGAGTGAAGCGATGAACGCACCTGATCGTTACGAGCGATTCGTCGTCCCTGAGGGCACCAAAAAGTAGTACCCTTTCAACTCTTCTTCTTCTTCTTCTTCTTCTTCTTCTTCTTCTTCTTCTTCTTCTTCTAATTGATTTTCTTTTGCATTTGAACGAAAGGGTTTCTTACGAGAGGGACACCAAGATCATCAATGCAGCTTCCTTCACCGTCGAGCGAGAGGATCACACCATCGGCAACATCCTTCGCATGTACTCTTTTTCAAAATTTTCCTTTTTTTTATAATTATTTTAATCCTTCAAACCCTAACTTCACTCCTGGCTTTTCTTGTTCCAGGCAGCTACACAGAGACCCCAATGTCTTATTCGCTGGATACAAGCTTCCTCACCCTCTTCAGTACAAAATTATTGTCAGGGTAACCTACCATTATATTCCCCTCTCTTTTTGCTTTCATTCTATGGTATACCTTCTTTTTTCTTCGCGTAATATTTTCATTACCATGGGATTAGGTTTTCCAATCTTACTAATTAGTTTGGGTTGGATGTGTTGATTTTGTTTTTGTTTATATGACTTGAAATTTGTTAATTACATTATATAGTTAAGGGATAAAGAATTACCCTGGTTTTATTTGGAGACGCGGATTGTGTTGTTGTCGCAGGATTCCTTAAATAGATTACTCAAATTGAGTTGGAGTTGGTTTCAGGTTCGAAGTTGAACCATTGAATAACCCTGCATTCTGGCTCACTCAATTCACTGTACCACATATCATGTATCCAGTTATCTTTAAAATAGGTCTGGTAAAAGTAATGTACAAAGTTACGAACCATGTCCCTACATGATCCATATTCCCTGTAAATCTGGTTTGAACCTATCTAGACTGAGATTGTGAGAAGAACCTGAGTTTCATCCTAACTTAACACATTTTTTGGGAAGAATGAAAAGTCTTAATTGTGACTTAGCCTTGAGCAGTATTGCCTTCAAATGAGGATACTCATAGTTGACACCAAAAAACCCTGCTGGATTGCATCAGTTTGTGTCCTTTTAAATCTTTTGATGAGTAGAATTATGGTAGTCAAAATTGCGATTTTAATCGTAAAAATCGTGATTTTATGATTTTTCAACGCGTCAACGATTCAAGTTGCACAAAAAATCGCATTTGCTGTAAATCGTATCAGAATCACGATTTTAATGGAAAAAATCGTAAAAAATTTAAATACTATTTTTTGAGATCCGTTTTTTAAACCCTACCCGGTTTTTGGAATCGGGTCAAACCCGTTTGGAAAACCATTACCACGCACGAAAGGAAGTAGCAGAAGCCATTGTTTGTCCTTCTTGGCCACACGCAGTGCCTCACTGTCGCCCAACAGCTGCCCCTGTCATGTAACAGCCGCTGCCGTCGCCGAAAAGCCTTGTTGCTCGTGTGTTCCAGGCTTCGAGCTCGTGTTTTCCAGATCAGGTGTTCGAGCTCGCGCGTTCCAGGCGTGTTCCAGCCTTCCAGGTCGCCTTTCCCAGCCTCTGTTGCTCGTGTTTCGGCCTCTGTTTTTTGTGTTCGAAGCTCTGTTTTCCAGCGTAGAAGCTGATGGATGGTAGAAGATGGGTTTTTCAGTTTTTCAATAGAAAAGAAATAGAGGGTAGAAGAAGAGAGAGAAGATGATGGATGGTAGAAGATGGGCTTTTCAGTTTTTCAATAACGTGGGTGGAATAATGACTCATTTTCTTGGAATGGGTGAAAGGGGGTTAATGGACATTCAAATTTCAAAGTCATAAAGGGGGTGTGGTTCTGACTTCCAAGGTTCTTACAAAAAACAAACTCTATTTAATATTTATTTAAGTTTAAACTAAAACTTTAGTGTTATATATGCTAAAATTTTTATGCATATATAAGAATATAAGAATTTATATGTATATATAGGAATTTTTAAAATCATACGATACGATTTATAATTTTATAATTTACGATTTTTGGGACCCTCTGAGATTCAACCTTGAATCCCAATTTTAACTACCTTGAGTAGAATGGAATAGTGGATATGGACTTCACACTTACATGTACATGAATACATACACATTACATACATACATGTATGCGTGTGCACCTGTGTGCACTTTCTGTGGTCTTTATTTTTTCCTTCTGGGAAATGGTAAGCATATAACTATTTTTCTTATTTGAATCAAGAGTTCTTAGCCATTATCTGTTTTGTTTTTTATTTTTGCAGATACACACCACTAGTCAGTCTTCACCAATGCAGGCATATAACCAGTCTATTAATGATCTGGACAAGGAACTTGATCATTTGAAGACTGCCTTCGAGGTATAATGTGTCTTTTTGTGACATCATTGGTTCCTGTTTACTCCTATATTATGAATGCTTATAAAATATCAAATAGAGTATCAGCCATTAGTACCGGGCCTGGCTTGTGTAAAGGCTCTCACTTACATAGTAGTTGTAGATTTTTGTTATTAGACTAATATCTTTTGACTCTGGTGTTTCTAATACTTATTTGTACTTATGGAGAAATTGGAGATTGACCGAGGTTCAGCATTTATAACACACTTCATGTGTTGGAACTTGGAAGTGTGCTTTGTCTTTCTTATTTTGTCCTCTATTTTATGGAACTCATCATATTTTTCATAAAAGGCATTTACAGATATGTATCTAATTGAATTAGGACATCTAGGTTGGTGCCTGGAAAACAGATTTTCCATCTGAAAGAGATTTCACCTAATTTGGGAATGCATCTTCTTGAATATCAAGTTATTGATGTCTTCTAAATAATTGTCTCTTGGTGCCTTTTATGGGGTGAAATACTTAGTCAAATAGTGGACGTCATTATATATTCTAGACTGGAAAATCAGAAGGAATTTCTGGGCATAAGTGTGTGTATATGGATAAATGTTTGCTTTTTTCTTATGGTGTCGTTAGTAACATATATTCAAAATTTTATTGCAGGCTGAGTTGTTGAAGTTTTCAAGGGACTATTGATTACACTCAAGATGGATGTTGTGTGCGTTACAAGCCTTGGCAGATATTAAGATAGCAAAATCATTTCTGCTAAGTGGAGTTTAAATAGGATGTTTTGAGTGCTTTAGGATTTGTTAAATATGGTTGTGCTTGACTGAGGAATTCCAGCAGCTGTAAACAATTAAGAGTTAACAAAAATGCATTTATCTGTAGGATTACATTATATTATGCTAATTTTGTCAGCAACTACCAGTAAATTCCTGTCTCATGGATCTTATTTATCACGGACTTGGTGTACAATTGTTCTACTGTGCTGAATATGCTATGCCGAGGACCTCTGGTGGCCAGTGACCAGTTATATAATTTGGATTATTTTAAGGACAAAGCTTAGGTGTAGTTCTTTCGGATGTTTTTGATGAGGTTCTCTAAACATAATTTGAGTTTCTCTTATGTGAACGGTGAAAATAATGTTGCCATTAATTGTTGACTAAAGGTTGCTAAAATGAAATTCTAATTTTTATTGAAGAACATTAAAAATGCGAAAGGAATTATTTAAAATTTACCCCTTACTTTAATATTTAAGAGAACAAATTATTTCTAATTAAATGATTGAGAGGGTAGGCTTTTAGTGTTCAGTTGCAATTATTAGTGAATTTTATTGTAAATAAACTGAATACCGGGTCTTTCTAATCTGCGTTGAAAGTTATAAGTACTTCAAGTCAGCACCGATAAAACGTTACATAGTTCAATTGGATTAATGGGAACCTTTCAATCCAAGTTAATATAATGTAAGTAATTCGTTGCCTTAAGAATATTCTAATAATCGATCAGTGTAGGAGGGCAAGTTTCTTGGTGGGGACCTACTGTATTGTGCACTTATTTTTATTGATTGTAACATTCTGATTAAATTTCTATGAAATTTTACATTTACTTTACAATTTTCACACTGGCTCTAGCAATTCCCTGTTTGTTTGCTACAATTAGTATCTACATCTACACTACCTATTCATATACAGCTACATGATGGAGAAGTCCTCATCAAGGCCTTCTAGTTCTCCTCTAAGTTTGTGTTGTTGGATTATTAACACAGACACTGTTGTTGAAAAGTCTGGTCCTGAGAGAACATCTCCTATTGGTCCTAATTCTGGACATTGTTGCCAGTCATTCATCCCTTTTGTCAATATAGAATTGGCTCCACCTTCTCTTCCCACAATCACTAGTGAATACTGTCCTTCAAATGACCTGAGAGTGGTGAAGGTCTCAGCTGCATTTGCAAGATGCTTCTCCATATAAGAAACACGACCTTCAACTATATGCTTTTCATAGAACTGTGCAAAGCATTCATCATCCAGTCCCATCTCCTCCTCCTTCTCTGGAAGGCTCACTCTATAAGCTGCTAGTCTTGAGGCTTCTGCAGTTGTATCTACTAGGAATCTTATTACCGTCACTTTCACTCCTGAATGCCTTGACACACGACCCACATATGCAAGTGCTTCTCTATCATCTTTTCCACCAATGAACACTACTGCTACATTCAGTGATACCTCAGATCTTGATATCCTTTCAATGGACCCAAGGCCTCTGTTCACTAGAATTCCCACGGAACAAGGAGCAGTCCTCAATAACTGTTTAACAAAATATCTATTATTGAACAAGCTACAAAACAACTAACCATGTTGGTTTCATTGCTATAGATAAAAGATTGCATAGGAAACACCTAATTCTTTATACAATAAACAATACTAATGGTATTTTAAGAAATTATATCAAACATTTAATAACATTAACATAAATAACTACTTTCAACTATTATTTTTAATTAATATGTATGAAAATTAATTATTTTTGTTTATACTATTATTTAGAAGTGGAGATATTACTTTATGTTGGAAAAGAGATCACAGGATCAAGTTGTAGCTATAATTGATATTTCCTGCCATTACCTTTCGGTTAACATGTCTGAAGCTTTGACTGCCACCATCCAACTTTCCGTCCTGGCGCTGGTTCCTGTGGAATGGTAGTATAATGAGGGCTATCTTCAAGTCCTCAGCTAAAACGCAGACATTCTGTGCCATGCCATTGATTGTTGAAATTGCCAACGTTCTTCTGATTGTAATACCTTCACCATCATTGTCCACATAGGCTTGTAAAGAGCTTGTTACTTGGTCTCTCATTTCCATCACTTGCTTGTCTTTCACAGTTGTTGCATCTATTGTTTGACCCCTATCAACTGTTGCTGAAATTTCATCAGTTAGCTCAATCATTTCTGCCACATATACCATAATGCCAGGGTCTGCCACGCCTCTTGTGATCTCCATGAAGTTGATTGAAGCAGGAACATTCTCTGGTCCGTGAAGGCAAAGGAGTATCCTTAGCTCACTTGATGGGTCTAGCAACTGAATAGCCATGCGGTGAGTAGGTGCCCTTTTCCTGGCACGTTTGATGATATGTGCCACAATTGCCGGGGCATATGCTAGTGTGATAAATATTGCAATTATTAATGCAATGCCCGTGGAAGTAGATGTGCCACAACCCATCTGATGGTAGAAGGACAACCGTGAGATTCATTCAACTCAAAAGGTAAACATGGTTTCAGTTAATTTGTTATAGTTCTAAGAAAAAAAGTGATCTCTGTAGTGGTTCAGTCTTTAGTACAAAACCCTTCTTAGATTCTCAAGATTTAAATGCTACATTTTATTTTATATCATGATGGTGGAGAATGTGTCATGACTAATTCTTTAATACTTCTAGTGAAGAGTAATGTCAATTCACATGCACATGCACATGAAATAGACCATTAGCACACACACGTGGACACGACCAGACTATTACAACTCCAATATGTCTATTCTCACTCTCTGATTTCTACTTTTTTACAATGTTTTCCATGAAGATACATGCACAGTTGTAGTGTGAATAGTCGGTCATATTAGAGTGTCAATAGTCTCATATATGAAATACATGTTGGTAGTTGACATCATTGATTACCTGAAGTAGAAATTAACACTGCAAATGCTAGAGCTATAGCTATAAATTTGAATGGACACATTTAAGTTTAAGTAAATGAGTTGAGAAATAGTGAGAGGAGAATACTTGCCACTTTGATAGCCAAGTAGATATGAAAATGGCCCTTGCTGGTGAGGAGCAATCCTATGAAAATTGATTCTGGCCAGTTAAAGCCAAGCACAGCCCCAGAAACAAGTGTCCCGAGAATCTTACCAAGTATCACAATCACAACAGGTAGAAACAACCTTATCCACGTCTCAGGGTGTCCTGGTCGGAACTGGTTGAAATCAGCTGCATATCCCATCCACAAGAAGAAAATGGGAAAGAAGATTGTGGTCAAGAGATAGTTGATCTTGCTGACGATCCATTTGGAGACTCTGCCTTCCCTGGGAAAACATATCCCTGTCATAAACGCACTTAGAACTGGACTATAGTCGTATAGAGTTGAGGAGGCACAAATCATGACCATGAAGGCAATTGACAGTACCAGATGAGAACCTTTCATTGGTTTCCCTTCAGGGTTTTCATTGTTAACCCACTCTATAAAGATCGGCGAAACCACGGCGGTGAACAACGTCTGCCCAAGAACCGCGAAGCTCATCATGATCACCTTTTGAAGAGTCTTCTTCTCATTGGAAGCAGGGCAATATGTGTCCAATGGCATGAAAATGTAGCCAATAGATAACAGCAATGAGCAGAGAAAATCAGAGTGCATCCCTGCCCCTATGACAAGCTTGCCAATATCTGATTTTCCTATCTTGAGGTTGGTCAATAAACGGGTCAGAACAGGTGATGCTGTGCTTGAGATAAGGGTAGAAAATGAGAGGGTGAATTCAATTCCATGTGGCCCTGTGAAGTAATATCCAAGTGGTGTTACGAAACATGCTAGCAGAAAAGTGCAGATTATTCCTGCATAAGCAACTTGTGCATCCTTGGTTGGTCTTTTGATGAATGTACAAAGGTCCATTTCTATACCCAAAGCAAACATGTAACACATCATGCCAAAGTCAATGATAAACCCAAAGGTACTGTTGAATTCATCATATAGATTACGTAAAAACGAAACGTTGCCCATAATTAGTCCTACCTGCATACATAAACATTGATCATCAGAAACTTCAATTTTTTCATATGATGATGATGATGATGTTGTTGTTGTTGGAAGCTTACAATTATGTCTGATGTGATACGAGGTTGTGAAAGAGGCCTTAGTAGGTAATGTAAACCGTTGCAAGCAATCACCATGGCCATAAACATAAGGAAATTTTCTGCTAATTGAAGTATAAGGTACGCTAACCTTTCTGAACATTGGGTTATTGCTATTGTCATGTCAAATTTTAATTAACTAATTTTTCAGCTTTTTATGATTAGTTAGGTGTATGTTTTATTTGTTGTCTATGGTTGTCTTCTAGCTTACCATCATCATCATCATCACGGGCACATAATTTTTGCTTCTCATTTTTTGTTTTGTTCATGATGATCCATTTTTTGGCCAAAGCATTTGAGAGAAGCGAGTGGTCGTTATTCATAGCTTACTTTCAGGAGACAATGGAGGAACACTCTCATGAGTCTAACACATAATTTTGGAGGATTTGCACATTGCATCACCAGGCTTATCAACCGGAAAACATGGATAAATCACAAATTTGTGTTAAATCTCCAACACTAATTATTTCTCTATCTATACCCATTTTTTGAAAATGCCACGGTGCCCCCAACTTAATTATATCATATTATCATATGTAGTTTGTAATTCTTAAATTTAAATACAAGTTGCACCTCAATCCTTAAAACTAATTTAAGAATATAATTAGTTATATTTCTAACTAATAAGAAATATTTTAATATAGTTATCTCATATTCAAGATTAAATATATGATGTGTGTAATATGGATGTTCAAGTATCGAATCAAACCGAAATGAGAATTATGAAAACCACCAACTGTATAAATTACAAAATACAAAAAAATCATAGTTTTTAGTGCAGTTTAGTTTGGCATGCGGTTCTTTCTCTTATAACCAAACTGTATCTTCACACACTTTTTTTTTTATCATTATACTTTTTAGAATCAATTTTGTTATGTGTAATTTCTTAACCAAAAAGAATATTAGCAACATTTTTAGATCAAACTGTAACATACCACAACGTGAAGTTTACAAAATTGAATATTTGAGGGTGTTCAAGTTCATGTTATACTTGCCCGCAACATGTGTTCCAATTTTTATTTGTATTTTCTAAAGTTAAAATAATTTGACCCTTTTATAACAAGTGTTAGTCTTTGGAATTGATAATTATCAACCATTATTGTTTCTAATGCTAATTAAGGTTCAGTCAATTTGATCTCTTCTTGATTTTATTGCTCATTAATCAATTTAGTCTCTAATACGGACTAAATCAACATGTAGTTATCAATCAAATTCACAGACCAAATTGATGATGGTTGTCAAATTTAATGACTATATTATTTGTTTATTTTTTTTGTTGTAACGTTATGGACTATATTGATTAGTAATTCTATATTTTACAAATTAAATTGATAACTATGGTTAGAGTTAGGGATCAAAATTTATCTTCAGGTTAGGAACTAAACTAATTGGTGCTTGTAATTTCAAAAATTAATTTAGAGGGTGTTTGTTTAAATGTTAGGATTGATCAAACCTTGATTTGATCAATTCTAGAAAAAAGATTATACGGTCAAATAACGTGAAGAACCAATATTAACCTTTAAATTTTTTTATTTTCTTAACTTTGTTTTCTCAACTACATATCAAACAGATACTTAATCATTTAGTGTACTACTCCAGTAAAATGGATTTGCATAAACTTATTTCGACGGCTTGATTTTTATCATTCCCTCACCTTAGAGTCGATTCCATGGATTTGCATAAAGATTCCTCCAAATTTCTTTTTCATTTCATCAATCCATACATAAAAATATCACTTCATTTTCATCATTATTTTTCTCCACCAATTAAATTCAACTCGATTTATTTTCACCCAATTTCTTTTCTTTATCTAAATGATGTGTAAATGAACAAAAAATTAATCACTACAATTGAACATGCATTAAAATTAGCGAGGAATCAAGTTTGTAATGCTTAAACGCCAAAACAAACCCGCCATGAATCTCCTGTGTCTTTGTTAGAGAGTGTATTAATACTCCTTTAATATTCTGTTGTAACAAACTCAATAAGTTTGTTATTTCCTACCTGTATATAAATGCAAGAGAAAATGTATTTCAGCACAATAATAAAATACAAAGTTTCTATCTCTATTCTTTCTCTCTTGGTTTCTAAAATAGTATCCAGAGCTTCTTAAGATCCTGTGGCCATGGTGGCTGTGAATCCTTTTTCGGAGATGGCTGCCGCTATTACTCCGACGACCTTCTCCCACTCAATCTCAATCAAACTCACGGAGAAGAATTTTTACTTGTGGAAGCAACAAGTTGAAGCTGTTATTAGAGGTCACAAGCTTCAAAGATTCGTCGTTAGCCCAATCCTTCCGCCACGATATCTCACGATGGCAGATCGAGAAATTGACAACGTAAATCCAGCGTACTCTGAATGGGAGCAGCAGGATTCGCTCCTCTTCACTTGGCTTTTATCCTCTGTTTCAGAGTCCATTCTGCCGCAAGTCATGACCTGTGTTCATTCGTGGCAGATCTGGGAAGAACTTCATAACTTCTTTCATGCGCAGAACAAGGCTTAATCGAGGCATCTTCGATCAGAACTAAAGATGATCTCGAAGGGAAATTTGTCAATCTTGGACTATCTTCAAAGGATTAAGATAGCTGTCAACACCTTGTGTTCGATTGGAGATCCTGTTCCATTTCATGATCACCTTGAGTCCATTCTTGACGGACTCCTTGATGAGTATGATTCCATTGCCGCGATAATTCAGAATCACGTGGATCAATGTTCTATTGCTGACGTTGAAGCTATGTTACTGGCTCATGAGGTTCGTGTTGAACGTGCGAAGAAGAAACTTCTTGATGGAGCCACGACTTCTGTAAATGTCACACAAGTTCAACAACCTGTCACTCGGGTCAAGGTTCGACCTCATTTTCTGAAGCAAATCATGCTGCTATTGGTGTCGGCAGAGGTGATTCAAGAGGAGGTAGAGGAGGTTTTCATGGTCGAGGCCAATTTGAAAGATTTCATGGTCGTGATGGTCGTAGTGGTGGAAGACACAATGTTCAGTGCCGGATCTATTTTAAATTTGGGCATGATGCAAGCATTTGCTATCATAGAGTTCAAGATCCATTTTATGGCTATGGTTACCATCAAAATTTACCAATGCCTTCCTCTTATTTTTCTGGGCACTGCTATCCTCCCCCTAACTATTCTCCACATCGCCCACTCCAATATCATCATCAACCTATCTCAGGTGCCTCAGGTCCTCAGAAACATGGTCCTTCTTCTGCTCCTCACTTCACTGAGGGAATAAGACAGCACACTCAGGAACAACCTCAAGCATATCTCACTGCACCGCAGCTGGAGTCAAGTCAGTTGTGGTATCCAGATTCAGGAGCCACTCACCATGTTACTAATGATCCAATGCAAGTTACTAATGTTATTACAGTAAATGGATCTGAGCAGGTCTTGATAGGAAACAGACACGATTTGTCTGTCTCTTGTATGGGAAATGCCTCTTTTTCTTCATTTATTCACCCACACACCACTCTGCATCTCAAAAATCTATTGTTGGTTCCATCTATTACCAAGAACTTAGTGAGTGTGAGCAAGTTTGCAAAGGATAATAATGTATTCTTTGAGTTTCATCCAACTCATTGTTTGGTCAAATCTCAAGTCACTTCTAAAATACTACTTCAAGGCTCAATTGACAAGGATGGTTTGTATTGCTTTAATCATCATTTTTGTTATATTCCTTCTGTTTACTCTACTGTCAAGTTGAATGGTAATTGTTCTAATAATTCAAATTATATTGCTGTTGATTCAAATTCTGATATTCCTATACATTTATCTACACACACTATTAGTAACACTACTTCATCTACACATATTGTTGCACCTACCACTTATAGTACATGGCATCTAAGGCTAGGCCATCCTCATCATGATGCTCTCAAGGTTGCCTTAAATAGTTGTTGATCCGGTCTTGATACCGGCCCCAAGACAAGAGTGACGTGTCATCCGATCTAGCCATGCTACCGACCTCACAGGTAAGACATCGAACCACCTGAAAGCGTCTGGGTGTTCTCCCAAGACTTGACACCTCGCACATCGGATACAACATGCTCCATACATCAGATCGCTAGTAGACACTAATAAGTGGCTTTGGGAACAGCGCAGTGGTTCCAGTCTCCCATGACGAATCCACCCTACTGTTAGCCAAGGCCTCGATACTCAAGAGGGGGGGTGAATTGAGTATTTCAAATTTTCGCGCGGAATCCCTTTCAAATCGGTTAGTAATACACAAATGATGCAATATAAAAGATGTAATAATTATGAAGCACATTTCATACTAAAACATATTGAGTTGAATGGACTATATTCAAGAATTGATTTGATGAACAAGGCAAGTTATTAGCTTAGGCAATTCTTGAAACACTTAACATGCTATAATTAATTTCAATATAAGTATAACTTCAACAACTCAAATTAATTAAGCATGATAGTTTACTAATTTGTTAACACCAATATTCTTCTTCCTCAATAATCAAATCCAATAATGTTTAAGTCAATTGATTCAAGGATTCAATTTTACCAAATCAATTTGATATAAGTATTTAGGCATGCAAATTAAGTTCACAATAATAAAGAGTTTAAGGGAAGAGAGAATTTGCAAACCGATATAACGAGTTCCACCACCCCGGTGTACGTCTCGCCTTCAAGCAACCCACTTGAAGGATTTCCACTATTGAGAATTTGAGATTACAAGCTTTGAGCAATTGTCTCCTAGTGTCCCACACTCAAGAACCCAATCCTCACAAGCAAAGGGCAACCCACCCAATCTCACAATCTCTCAATACCCAAAGGTTGAACCCCAACCTTTGTGACCACTTAACCTAGAGTGAATACCTTGGTGTATATGGTGTTTGGTTTACAATTAAATAACTCTCTCACTAGAGTAGATACACAATTTAAAGCTCTCACCAAATAATAACTCTCAAAGAGAGGATATACAAATTTAGCTCACAAATTACTTTCTCTCTAACTCTTAAATAACTCACTAAGAGAATATGCCAATATAGAACAAGAGAGAATGAGTAGAAGAGAATGAAGCAAGGAGGAAGAAGTAAGCAAATGGAAATGCTTCAATTGCTTGGTGTAAGTTTTGCCTTCAACTCCTTCTCTATTTATAGGCTCCATGAGGCATGACAAATTCAAATTTGAATTCCTCCATCACATGGCCTTGCATTATTTAATTCCTTGGAGCTTGAACTTGGAACATGCTTGTCTCAATTCAAAATGGCATTGCAATTCCAATGAAGCTTTTAATGTCTCCAAGAAGAACATAGCATGTGCATGTTTGATTTAATTCAAATTAAATTGCATTACCAATGTAACACATGCATGTGGAGAGGGACAAAGTGTGAAGCATTGCCTTGAACTTTCCAACCATGTTGCACAATGTCTCCTTTAGAATTTTGAATAATTCTCTTCAAGAATTAAATGATTCCAGCGTGCATTTTGGCCCCTGACAGCTACAAGAATCGATTCAAGCAATTAAACTAATGTTACTGGGCAAATCACAACGTGTGAATCGATTCAAGTAAGGAGTGAATCGATTCATTCAATGAAAAACACATCCTGGGCACTTTGAACACGCATGAATCGATTCTTAACAAGGATGAATCGATTCAATCATTTGTTTTGCACATCCTGGGCCTGTTACCACGCATGAATCGATTCAATGATGGGTATGAATCGATTCATCATGCTGATTCTCCATTTTCTTGTGCATATTTCATCCTTTTGACATGTACTTGCATATGGCTTTGTTCTTTTGATCCTTAGGCATATTTGTTGATCATTTTCACCTAATTTAAGCTTCTTTAAATGCCTTGAACCATTTCATCAATTTTCCATCATCAAACATAATTAATTCATCCATAAATATATATGTTTGATCTTGATCCTCCATTTGTTGTGTCATTATCAAAACCTACATCAACATAAAATTACATTCTCCCCCTTTTTGATGATGACAACAAATGCTTGTCTCTTGGGGTGTTAGTATCACAACAATTCAAATATATTGCAAGAAAGACTTGCCTTATCACATACAATTTGATACCAATTGTTGATGAAATCATAGGCACAAGTTTAGAAGAGAATATTAAGGATAAAAGGTCTCTCCCCTTTAATAAGGTCTCTCCCCCTTAATATATGTTCTCTTCCTCTTAATCATCTCCCCCTTAATCATTCAACACTTTAAAGATCTCTCACCTTTTACAAGATATTTTTATGCCATTTAGATAGTGTATATCTTCTCCCCCTTTCTTATATATTTCTTTCTTTATATCTCTCCCCTTTTGTAAAAGACTTTATTCCATATAGGGTGTATATATATATATCTTCCTATAATCTTCTCCCCCTTTGGCATCATCAAAAACTTTCCTTATGATAAAACATTAGTCATAGTAATTCTCCTCTTTTTGGCATAAATAACATTTTACTAATCCTTTCACTAATCTCTCCCCCTTTGGCATCATCAAAAAGATCATCATCTTAATTATATTCTATGTCATCAACATATAGGCTCATGTATTTGAATAAGAGAGATTTAGAGCAAATATTTCATGAAAAGGATTTCAAATCAAAAGCTCATATCATGATCAAGTGTATATGTCAATTTGATGCATTTAGAGTCACTAATCAATCACATAGTTCATTCATCAAGTAAGCATATAATTGATTGCTAACTCATTTTTAATCATGTAATTGATATCACAAGTATGGTAAGTGTCACATGATTCTTTCCAAGTAAGCACACATATCACTTCAAGTAAGTACATCATCATTTTAACTAAGCACATGGTTTTCTCCTTTTTGGCATTATCAAACACACAAGGATTTTTCCAAGTAAGCATATAGGAGAATAGAATTGTAAGCATGATGGATATTCATTCATGTGTATGCTCCCCCTTACTATTGTAATTGATGTCACTTATAAAAACATATACCACTTATTAACATGTGAAATCAATTTGATGAAGTTTGATACCAATTGTTGAACACATGTCATGCATTTAATAGATACTAATTGTTGAAAGATATACCAATTGTTAAAAGATCATAATGTATCATGCAAGATATATCTCCTTCTTAATCATTTAATAGATACTAAGATGTCATGATATTTTCTCCCTCTTTGACATATATTGATACCAATTGTTATAAGTAATAACTCTAAATGATGCCAATTGTTATGAACCCAATTACACTAATTTGATCAAGTCTAATACCAATTGTTATTAACTCATGTAATTGAATACCAATTGAAATTGAATACCAATTGTTATTAACTTCAATCAAGTTAAGCACCAAACACATATAATTGAATACCAATTGTTAAGCTAATTGATGTAATTCTTAAGCTAATTGATACCAATTGTTCATGTTGGCCTTATTTAGCAAGTTTGATACCATTTGTTTATTTCTTAAGCACTTTATCACCTTTTAATAGATACCACTTATGCAATGAATAGAAGTCATAATATGAATAGATACCGCTCAAGAGTTAGATACCAAATGTATATGAAATTCACTAATCAATCATTAATCAAAGTGGTAATCATAGAAGAATTTTCAACAATATGCACTCAAATATAGGTATCATAGAAATGATGGAATGATTAATACAACATGTTGGCTTACTCATGCATTTGTATTGTAACACATGCCAATTTTATGACCCTTTTATGTCAAACATTCTTTTCTTGATCAACACCATTTATTTCTTATTCATTGTCCATGCCATTTGTTACTAGTATCTAGTCATGATATCACTAGGTGGATTTGCCAAATTGAGCTCTAGATATCAATTATAAACATTTAAGCATATTATCACAAATTGTTGACATTTCAAGCATACATCATTCTTCATAATATTTGTTTAAAAACTCTTTTCAATTTCAACGATGCATATATTCAAATTTCTTTTCATATTCAAGATCAAGCATCATCAAACATATATGTCACTCAAGATAGATGCCAATTTGCTCAAGCATGGTGTATCAAGGAAGGTCATGTCATGTATTATAATGCATTTTCTCTTAATATACCATGTATTGTCACATATCATGCATTGTCATTTACATGTCATCAAAATCATGCATTGTCATATTACTAGTCATGAAATTAAAGTCTAGGCATAGAGCATACATACTTTCTCCTTAGGCATTATCAAAACCAACATATAATTGCATAGAAAAATTTTGCCTAAGATTGTCAACTTTGTAAAACATGTAAGCACAACATAGTTCTAACTCAAAGCAACTTTAAAGTTTGTCATAATCAACTTGTCATAACATATGTATTTATCATCAAAGCATATTGACAAGTATATAATCAAGAATATGTCCCCATGATATCTTCCCCTTACTAATTCAATTGAAACCATTGTTAAAGGAAGATGTTTGTTGTTTAGATACCACTAGTTAACTAACATACTTCTTGTTCAATAAATGATACATCATCAAGAATTCATGTTCAATCAAAAGTTCATATCATTAAGAATTCATACATTATCAAGGATACATACATCATATATCATCAAGAGTTTATGCATCAATTAAGACTTTGAATTTAAGCATCAAGATTTAACATTTCCATGTTTCAATCCTTCCTAACACACATGGATGCAAACAACTTTAATCATATCTCTTGTTTTTCATAGAATCAAACATATTATCCAAGTAATCATTCATCAAACTTTATACCAATCATTTAAATCATTAATCATCAAAAACATAAGGGTATGCACATACATCATTAATCCTAAATAGTTATTTATTTATTCATTTCAAAACACCTTTCATGTTCAACCATATCAAATCAAAGTTTGATCTCAAAAATTCACCATGAACAAGTATGGAATTTGGCTTTACAAAGTTATTTAGACATTTCTAAAAATTCTCAACAAATTATCAACCAAGTCCATAGATTGTTCAACATAATTAAGCATACAAACACATAGCAAACATGATAATTGATCAACTAGAGTAAGGATCCGATCGTACCTTGTAGTTGTGTAAAGCCTTACGTTCCTATCCTTTTCATCCCTTGTTCTTTTAGGTGAAGATTGTGAATCTTGATTCCTTGGTAATTCGTCAATGAGAAATTGCCGATTGAAATATCCTACAAATTGTCAAGTTTTATGGTACCCTTTAAAAGTTGGGTCCTTTCTTGTTAGTTTAGGATTTCAAATTTGTTTTTGGAATCCATACCTTTCTTGTACACTTTTGACGGGATTTCTTTATAAAGCAATTAGAAGATATATGACCATATATTCCACAATAAAAACATGTTGCATCCAAAGAGTAAGTCATAGTAGAATTGTAATGGTTCTTATTATGTTCTATATGATTCCTTTTAAAACAATTAGGCAATGAGTTCTCTTTTCTTTCATGGTTTGTGCATCTAAGAGAAGATTTGGATTTTTCTTTGTAGGATGCACAAGGGTTCTTGTAATGAACTATTTTTCTTCTATCAAGTGTATGCTTTTGATCTTTAATAGGTGCACTTAGATTCTTTTGACTACTTGTAAGCTTACTAAGTGCTTCTTTTAGTTCTTTATTCTCTTTTTCAAGAAGCATACATTTGTCAATTAGTATACAATCTTTATTTCCATTACAAGTCCTAGGAGATGCATTTGGAGCTACTAATTTATCATTTTGAATTCTAAGAGTTTCCTTTTCAATGTGCACATTATGCAATTCATTTTCAAGCTTCAAAATGGTTTGTTTTGAGCATGCATATTTCTTTGATAACAAGACAAATTTTTCATGCAATTCTTTAAAAGCTTCTAGCAATTCATCTTTATCAATTTCATCATCACTATCATCACTAAAAGCATTTAAAGAGCATACCTCATCATCTTGAGAGTGCTTTGTCATTAGGCATGCAATTTCTTCTTCCTTCTCGTTGGTCTCTTTTTCAATGCTTCTTTCGAATTCTTCATCTTGACTAGAAAGAGTACTAATTCTTGCATCTTTATCATCATTAGTATTTCCATAAATTGTTTCAAGAGTTTCCCACATTTCTTTAGCATTGTTACAAGTAATAATTCTAGAAACATCATTAGGTTCTAATGCTAATGTGATAAGAATTTTAGCTCTTAAATTAAATTGTACCTTTCTTTCTTCTTCTTTAGTCCATAAGTTCATGGGCTTCATACATTCTATATTATCAACAATGTATTTGGGAATGAAAGGACCAAATTGAATAGCATTCCATACCTTGATGTCATAGGCTTGGATAAAGATTTTCAACCTTTCTTTCCAAATAACATAGTCTTTACCATTGAAGATTGGTGGTCTATTTAGTGTACCATTTTCCGGAAATGCATCATAGGATGTAGAGGCCATCTTGATCTCTTGAAGCGGTTAAGCTTGATCTTCCAAGAGTCAAGCTCTGATACCAATTGTTAGCCAAGGCCTCGATACTCAAGAGGGGGGGTGAATTGAGTATTTCAAATTTTCGCGCGGAATCCCTTTCAAATCGGTTAGTAATACACAAATGATGCAATATAAAAGATGTAATAATTATGAAGCACATTTCATACTAAAACATATTGAGTTGAATGGACTATATTCAAGAATTGATTTGATGAACAAGGCAAGTTATTAGCTTAGGCAATTCTTGAAACACTTAACATGCTATAATTAATTTCAATATAAGTATAACTTCAACAACTCAAATTAATTAAGCATGATAGTTTACTAATTTGTTAACACCAATATTCTTCTTCCTCAATAATCAAATCCAATAATGTTTAAGTCAATTGATTCAAGGATTCAATTTTACCAAATCAATTTGATATAAGTATTTAGGCATGCAAATTAAGTTCACAATAATAAAGAGTTTAAGGGAAGAGAGAATTTGCAAACCGATATAACGAGTTCCACCACCCCGGTGTACGTCTCGCCTTCAAGCAACCCACTTGAAGGATTTCCACTATTGAGAATTTGAGATTACAAGCTTTGAGCAATTGTCTCCTAGTGTCCCACACTCAAGAACCCAATCCTCACAAGCAAAGGGCAACCCACCCAATCTCACAATCTCTCAATACCCAAAGGTTGAACCCCAACCTTTGTGACCACTTAACCTAGAGTGAATACCTTGGTGTATATGGTGTTTGGTTTACAATTAAATAACTCTCTCACTAGAGTAGATACACAATTTAAAGCTCTCACCAAATAATAACTCTCAAAGAGAGGATATACAAATTTAGCTCACAAATTACTTTCTCTCTAACTCTTAAATAACTCACTAAGAGAATATGCCAATATAGAACAAGAGAGAATGAGTAGAAGAGAATGAAGCAAGGAGGAAGAAGTAAGCAAATGGAAATGCTTCAATTGCTTGGTGTAAGTTTTGCCTTCAACTCCTTCTCTATTTATAGGCTCCATGAGGCATGACAAATTCAAATTTGAATTCCTCCATCACATGGCCTTGCATTATTTAATTCCTTGGAGCTTGAACTTGGAACATGCTTGTCTCAATTCAAAATGGCATTGCAATTCCAATGAAGCTTTTAATGTCTCCAAGAAGAACATAGCATGTGCATGTTTGATTTAATTCAAATTAAATTGCATTACCAATGTAACACATGCATGTGGAGAGGGACAAAGTGTGAAGCATTGCCTTGAACTTTCCAACCATGTTGCACAATGTCTCCTTTAGAATTTTGAATAATTCTCTTCAAGAATTAAATGATTCCAGCGTGCATTTTGGCCCCTGACAGCTACAAGAATCGATTCAAGCAATTAAACTAATGTTACTGGGCAAATCACAACGTGTGAATCGATTCAAGTAAGGAGTGAATCGATTCATTCAATGAAAAACACATCCTGGGCACTTTGAACACGCATGAATCGATTCTTAACAAGGATGAATCGATTCAATCATTTGTTTTGCACATCCTGGGCCTGTTACCACGCATGAATCGATTCAATGATGGGTATGAATCGATTCATCATGCTGATTCTCCATTTTCTTGTGCATATTTCATCCTTTTGACATGTACTTGCATATGGCTTTGTTCTTTTGATCCTTAGGCATATTTGTTGATCATTTTCACCTAATTTAAGCTTCTTTAAATGCCTTGAACCATTTCATCAATTTTCCATCATCAAACATAATTAATTCATCCATAAATATATATGTTTGATCTTGATCCTCCATTTGTTGTGTCATTATCAAAACCTACATCAACATAAAATTACACCTACGAGGGGCACACACCTCGCCACTTAACCCACGATTGTCTCCCACGATAGATTAAACAAATATATTTTCCATGCTCTGACAAAATAGAATGGGCATCATTCTTTCCTTGAGCCACCAACACCGAGGAACATGCCTTGCTCCCCAGGCCTAATTAGGTCCATAATTCATGAGCATCTATATATATTTGAACTATGCATGCTATGACTTCTTCTGATCACCTATTACTACTTGCTGCCTCACATGCATCTGTTTCTTACACACGTTCACTAACTTGATCGTCGGAGTCCTTTCGCAAGTGACACCACCTTTCGCCCACACCAACGCGTGAGGTCGGTGTGAAGGATCTCTAGGACATCAAGACCGCTCTCTATATACAGAGACATCGGATATACAGACCGGATACTCACAGAACCTGTCTTCAACATCACTCGGTCTTCAACTTCTGTGACCGGCCCGATACCGGATCCCTTGACCCCGGTTCAGGACAGATCATTGGCACGCCCGGTGGGACTCGCTAAAGTTATTCCCACCTCTCGTTTCTAAAGTCTTGTCTTGTATCATGGAAGGCAATGGGAGAAACCTACCAGATGGGCATGTGGAAGACATCACTGCCCAAGAACAACCAGCAAACAGGCGCTTAGTTTTTGAGTCGCCTGTGGAAAGTTCAAGAAGAATGGTGCAGGTGTCTGCACCAGATCCAAGGGATAAGATGATACGAAAGTTGATGGAAGAACTGATTGAGTTGAAATGTGAAAGAAAGAGTGTGGAGGAGAGAGCCACGTCTCAAACCGAGGGGACACTACACACAACTGAAAGAGAAAAATCCATAACCCCCCAGTATTCAAACATCCCCACGTTTGAAGGGAAGGAACAGATCCACGATTCTGATGAGAGAGTCGCTAAAGGGAAGAGAGAGCTGATGACAGCCTCTCCAGTAACTTATAAGCTCACAGTTCCTTTTTCGAGGAGACTTATGAGCGTACATATCCCTAAGCACCTGCAGACTACTCAACCACTCTCTATCGAAAATACAGTGGTGAAACTGATCCTGATAAGCATCTATGTATTTGAAGCCATGTACCTGGGGGCAGATGAAGATGTCATGTGCAGGATGTTCCCTCGGACTTTTGTTGATGTTTCCCTTAGTTGGTTCAAGGGGCTATCATCAGGTTCCATCGACTCATGGGAAGAAATGGCAACAGCGTTTGTGGACCACTTTGTCATTTCCAGAGATATTCCCAGGACATCTCATACTTTGGCCTAGATTAGGCAGGGGGAACTTGAAACTCTCAAGGACTTCTTGAGGAGGTTTTACAAGGAAGCAACTGTTGTTCCAAACTTGGCAGAGGCATTACAGTTGTACATCGTGATAGAGGCTTTGCAACTGAACTCTGCTTTCGCCCTGTCATTGGCCAAAAGTCCTCCGGCGAGTTTTGAAGAATTTAGGAGGAAAGCACCCAAGTATGTGGGCATTGAAATGCACTTGGAAGCAACAATGGCAAAAGGGAAATCCCCAATACCACATCAACAACAACGGAGAGATAAGGACAGGCCCGGGTCGGAACGCAAGGAGAGATCACTCCGTAACAGCGTCTTCGATAATCCTGTACCTCTAAGTCGGGAAGAACAGGTAAATTCATTTAGCAATTATGCTCTGTTAAATTCTAAGCGGTCATAGATTCTAAGAGAGATCGGATGGCCAACGCTTACTACATACGGGGTCAGGAAGCCGCCCCAGCTTCATAAACATGGTGACCTTCGAAAATACTGCGAATTCCATAAACAAAAGGGCCACTCGGGCAGATGAATGTCAGGCCCTGAAGAATACTATTGAGACCCTGATCCGAGAGGGTAAGCTCAAATAGTACCTTTTCAAAGAAAGTACTTTTGATGAACCAGACCCGATTGAGAAGAACGGTGAATGGGTAAAATCCAACACCGATTGAGAAGAACGGTGAATGGGTAAAATCCAACACCGATTGAGAAGAATGGTGAATAGGTAAAATCCAACACCGATTGAGAAGAACGGTGAATGAGTAAAATCCAACATCGATTGAAGAGAATGGTGAATGGGTAAAATCCAACACCGATTGAGAAGAACGGTGAATGGGTAAAATCCAACACCGATTGAGAAGAATGGTGAATGGGTAAAATCCAACACCGATTGAGAAGAATGGTGAATGGGTAAAATCCAACACCGATTAAAGAGAACGGTGAATGGGTAAAATCTAACACCGATTGAGAAGAACGGTGAATGGGTAAAATCTAACACCGATTGAGAAGAACGGTGAATGGGTAAAATCCAACACCGATTGAAGAGAACGGTGAATGGGTAAAATCCAACACCGATTGAGAAGAACGGTGAATGGGTAAAATCCAACACCGATTGAGAAGAACGGTGAATGGGTAAAATCCAACACTGATTGAAGAGAACGGTGAATGGGTAAAATCCAACACCGATTGAAGAGAACGGTGAATGGGTAAAATCCAACACCGATTGAGAAGAACGGTGAATGGGTAAAATCCAACACCGATTGAAGAGAACGGTGAATGGGTAAAATCCAACACCGATTGAAGAGAACGATGAATGGGTAAAATCCAACATCGATTGAGAAGAATGGTGAATGAGTAAAATCCAACACCGATTGAGAAGAACAGTGAATGGGTAAAATCCAACACCTATTGAGAAGAACGGTGAATATGTAAAATCCAACACCGATTGAAGAGAATGGTGAATGGGTAAAATCCAACACCGGTGAAGGCTTGGGCGCAGTAAGCTGGACCTTCTTCAAGGCCACGCTGAACCCCGAGTAACGGGCGCAGTAGGTTCAGGATTAGCCCTGATCTGAACCCCATTTGAAGGCCCAGATTGTAGGAATAGATCAAACTCCGAGTACGGTTAGTAGGATTAAACCGAACGCCATTGAAGACATGGGTAGCAGGATCAAACTGAACCTCAGTCGAAGGATTGGATTGTAGGATTAAACCAAACTCTAAGCACGACTAGTAAGTTTGGCCGAACGATTGAAGAAGAATCAATCGTCATCCTCATTATTCGAATTCGCTCAGAAGTATTTCCCCTGGGAATTTTGCACTCGGAAACACTTCAAATTCGAAGTCAGACTCATGAATTTTTAGTCGAAAATATCTCACTTCGAAGTTACAATCAGAAATTATTCACTCAGGAATATCTCTACCCGAAACATACTCATTCGAATATCTCTTCCCCTGGAAATGGACCATTTAGAAATGTCTCACTCAGCGTTATCCCACTGGGAAATGTCTCACTTGGTGCCATACCACCCGAGACTCGGTATGTCTCACTTTGTTCCATACCACGGGGAATCAGAAATGTCTCACTTGGCGCTATCCCACTGGGAAATGTCTCACTCGGTGCCATCCCACGCGGAAGTGTCACACTCGGAGACACCCCACTCGGGAAAGTTGCATTCAACTTGGAGACATCCTACTCGGGTTTAGCGGTACTCGTAAATCTACCACCCGGGAGGATCACTCGGTATTTTTTAAGACGAGCCCAGGCACGAGCATAGAAGACTCAAATGACACGCATATACTTTCACTAAATAGCATGAGGAGGCTCCAGGTAATGGAATTACCCTGGTAACAAGGCCAAAACCTACCACACTTGGAGTCGCTCCTTCAGAGTCAGTTACCGATTCAGAGTCACTCACTCAAAACCGTTCACTCATAATGTTAGGGGACAATATTTAACAGTTAATAGGTACTGCAAAGATATTTTTGCATGTTATACCGACATCCAGACCTCTCGCAGGTTGTATAGCTTATGTGAGCAACTTTATAGTCCCTCACACAAGCTAGGGGGCAAATGATCTGATCTTGATACCGGCCCCAAGACAAGGGTGACGTGTCATCCGATCTAGCCATGCTACCGACCTCACAGGTAAGACATCGCACCACCTGAAAGCGTCTGGGCGTTCTCCCAAGATCGGCGAGTCCGTGTTGACACCTCCCACATCGGATACAGCATGCTCCATACATCAGATCGCTAGTAGACACTAATAAGTGGCTTTGGGAACAACGTAGTGGTTCCAGTCTCCCATGACGAATCCACCCCACGAGGGGCACGCACCTCGCCACTTAACCCACGATTGTCTCCCACGATAGATTAAACAGATATATTTTTCATGCTCTGACAAAATAGAATGGGCATCATTCTTTCCTTGAGCCACCAACACCGAGGAACATGCCTTGCTCCCCAGGCCTAATTAGGTCCATAATTCATGAGCATCTATATATATTTGAACTATGCATGCTATGACTTCTTCTGATCACCTATTACTACTTGCTGCCTCACATGCATCTGTTTCTTACACACATTCACTAACTTGATCGTCGGAGTCCTTTTGCAGGTGACACCACCTTTCGCCCACACCAACGTGTGAGGTCGGTGTGAAGGATCTCCAGGACATCAAGACCGCTCTCTATATACAAAGACACCGGATATACAGACCGGATACTCACAGAACCGGTCTTCAATATCACTCAGTCTTCAACTTCTGTGACCGGCCCGACATCGGATCTCTTGACCCCGGTTCAGGACAGATCAGTTGTAATATCAAGTTACCTAATAAAATTCCATTTGAATTCAATTGTACTGCCTGCTGTCTTGGGAAAGCTCATAGATGAACTTCTACAGCTTCATCAAATACATATGACACTCCGCTTGAACTTGTTTTTAGTGATTTATGGGGTCCTTCACCTGTAGAGTCTCTTACAGGTTTTAAATACCTCTTTACATGTGTTGATTCCTGCATAAGATACACCTGGGTTTTTCCATTGAAAACCAAGTCTAAAACATTTCAAATATTTAAACATTTCAAAGCTATGGTTGAACTTCAACTAGATCAAAAGATCAAATCTGTTCAGACAGATTGGGGAGGAGAATTCAGACCCCTCAACTCATATTTCTCAGAGTTAGGAATTGTCCATGGAGTTATATGCCCCCACACTCATCACCAGAATGGATTGGTAGAGAGAAAGCATAGACACTTAGTGGAAACTGGGTTAACTCTACTGGCCCAAGCTGATTTACCCTTTGAACTATGGGATCATGCCTTTATCACTACAGCTTACCTAATAAATAGGCTACCAACCACTATCTTTGTAGCAAGAATCTCCTTATTTCAGGATGTTTCACAAACTACCTGACTACAAGTTTATGAAGGTTTTTGGATGTGCATGTTTTCCCTTCATCAGACCATATAACACTCATAAGGTGGCTTATCACTCCAGAGAATGCGTTTTCTTGGGATATTCTTCATCTCACAAAGGCTACAAATGTTTAAACTCAGAAGGAAAAATCTTAATATCTAAGGATGTCATTTTTCATGAAACACGGTTTCCATACACTCTTATGTTTCTAAGTTCTGCTGCAGATAAATCAAATTGCAGTTCAGATTCTACACCTGCAATTCTACCTGTTTCCTCTCTCATGTCTATTCCTACACCATATCAAACTGCTCCAGCCTCACCTATCCATGTTGCCTCTCCATCTTCCTCACCATCTTTATCATATCATGATGTCTCTAATTCCCCTATCCATGTATCTAACACAGGTAACTCTAACTCCATAAATTCTGATCCCACTACCTCTATCACATCACCTATTTTACATTTTGTTTCCCCTACCTCTGATCCTACTATCTCTGTTCATCCCTCCTTAAATACCCATCCTATGACCACTAGATCCAAAAATGGTATAGTCAAACCAAAAATATTTTTCACACATTGTGAACCTTCCTCTGTCAAACAAGCTATTGCTGATCCTAGGTGGCTACAAGTCTATGAATGAAGAATATCAAGCCTTAATGAAAATTAATACTTGGTCTTTAGTATCTCTTCCTCTTAACAAACAAGCTATAGGCTGTAAATAGGTGTTTAGAGTCAAGGAAAATCTAGATGGCTCTCTAAACCGGTATAAGGCTAGACTTGTAGCTAAAGGGTTTCATCAACAACATGGATATGATTATTCTGAAACCTTTTCCCTTGTAATAAAGGCTGTCATAGTGAGAACTATCCTCACTGTTGCTATTTCCAAAGCCTGGTCTCTTCAACAAATAGATGTTAATAATGCCTTCCTTAATGGTTTTCTTGAGGAAGAGGTCTACATGTGTCAACCCCCTGGATTTGAGGTTCCAAACACTGCTCTTGTTTGCAAATTGCATAAGGCACTTTATGGGTTAAAACAGGCACCCAGAGCCTGGTTTGATAGATTAAAGTTTACTTTAACCAAGTTTGGGTTTCAGTCTAGCAAGTGTGATTCATCCTTGTTCATTAAGAGCAATGGCACTCATTGTCTATATGTACTAGTTTATGTTGATGACATTATCATAACAGGAGATTCATCTGCTGCAGTTCAAGAACTCATTAAAAATCTCAACCTTAATTTTGCTCTAAAATAGTCGGGTGTTTTAGACTATTTTTTGGGAATTCATGTGTCTCATCTACCAAATGGTTCCATTGTGACATCCCGGTCACTGTTGAGGGCGGGGAGTGATCGCCGGTGCATAGGCACGGACAAGGAGCGGCTCCTGGCAGGCTTCCAGTGGAAGGGACACATGAACGAACCAAATACATACCAGAATGAGAGGGATCCGAAGACTGTATAGGTATGGGACTATAAGTCGAGGATAGCTTAAAGAAATGAATTCGTACTACCTATACCAACAAATGCATTAGCCTTTTTGGTGGTCTATCACTTAAGGACTTAACTTGGAGTAATTCTGGGATGGGTGACCTCCTGGGAAGTTCTCGGGAAGTGTGTGATTGAGGACAAAGCACACTGGAAAGGTCTCGTGTTGGTCTGTGGGCAGAGTCGTTCATTCCTGAAAAGCGGGCGGGGCGTTACAGTGGTATCAGAGCCTAGCGTCTCCTAGTACGGTATGGTTCAGGGACGAACCAGGCGGAAGCTGGTGGGTATGTGACATCCCGGTCACTGTTGAGGGCGGGGAGTGGTCGCCGGTGTATAGGCACGGACAAGGAGCGGTTCCTGACAGGCTTCCAGTGGGAGGGACACATGAATGAACTGAATACATACCAGAATGAGAGGGATCCGAAGACTGTATAGGTATGGGACTATACAGTCGAGGATAGCTTAAAGAAATGAATTCGTACTACCTATACCAATAAATGTATTAGCCTTTTCGGTGGTCTATCACTTAAGGACTCCAAACTTTGAGTAATTCTGGGATGGGTGACCTCCTGGGAAGTTCTCGGGAAGTATGTGATTGAGGACAAAGCACACTGGAAAGGTCTCGTGTTGGTCTGTGGGGAGAGTCGTTCATTCCTGAAAAACGGTCGGGGCGTTACATCCATCATTTTATCTCAGACCAAGTATATCACTAAAATTCTACACAGGGCAGGCATGGGTGATGCAAAAGGTATTTCAACACCTATGATAGGGAATCTGAAGCTCAGCAAACAGGGTATGAATTATTTGGAAGATCCTACTCTTTACAGGTCCATAGTAGGAGCATTACAATATGCCACAATTACCAAACCAGAAATCAGTTTTACAGTCAACAAAACCTATTAGTTTCTTTCTAAACCTCTTGAGCAGCACTGGAGAGCAGTTAAAAGAATTTTGAGATATCTAAGTGGCATAAAATCGCATGGTCTTCTTCTGCAAAAAGTTTCCCCTAATAAGCCTTTTCCTATAAAAGCATACTGTGATACAGATTGGGCATCTGATTCTGATGATAGGAAATCTATATTTTGAAGGTTTAAAACTGTGTTTGCAGGATGTTAAAATAATTTATAACTGTTCAACTGAAATTCCAACCTTCTTGAAATGTGTGCAATGTGATTGGAACACTTTATTGTTAGATTAGCTTAAATTCTTTTAAAACATGATTTATTTTGCCTTTAAAAAGGCTGCATGATAAAAAAAAAGGGAAAAGGTAGAAATTAGTAATGGTAATGTAGTACAATAAAAAAAACATCTTTTGAAAATAATTTCACAGGTATGTTCATTTAGAAACAGATTTTTTATATATACAAAATCTTGATTCGAGACTTTATTTAAGTGATACCAATTTTATGATGTAAATAAAATCCTATTGATAGAAATTTTCATTTTAAGTTTACTGATAACCATTGTTTAATCTAAATATGAATATTTATTGATGAAGTATGAGTAAGTTATTTTTTAATGTAAGTATAGGTAATGTTAATTAATATAAATGACTTTTCTTTTAGTTTCCTTTAACCGGTTATGTTTTTCTTTTCAAGGACTGAGTTGTTGTAAATAAATATATAAATATATTTATTATACTTTTATTTTTAAATAAAAAATCATATTTATCGTGCTAAAAGTTGATAGATTAAATTCAACCCAAAGGATAATATGTTAATGATACACCTTTTCATAGTCTAAACATATTCAATTGTTGTGCATTTGAAGTTAACAATTTGTTGTAGTAAGTTTGTTTTACATTTATCTTATTCGCGATGACTTTTTGAGAGGGTAATAATAGTATTGGTTTTTTTGATAAATGTATTAACGTGTAATTTTGATGAATTAAAGGTTTTCTATTTTACATCAACTTATAAGCTTGTAAATCACACAAAGTATATTCACAATATATTTAAGGATTTGATCATTGTTTGTTTGTTAAGAAAATACTAAAATGTATAAGTTAAAGGTGAATAAATGAGAAAAGTGATAAGTAAAAATATTAGGATCGTAATTTCCTATTTTACTTAATTCATTGAGTTCTTATTACGTATAGTTACATATTTAATTATGTTAATGTGATATATTTTATTAAACCTATTCCCTTATAGAATAAAACATAAACCCCTAATATCAAATATCAATCTCTTAAAATTTACATCAAAAAAATTCTTAACATCTATTATTATCAATCTATTTCTAAATGAAGAGAAAAATAAACATTTTATTCCTTAAACTCATTCCACAATCGCAAACATATGTATAAGCATTTAACAGAGAAGAGAATAGAACTTCAAAGAATACTTCATTTGATTTATTTAAAAGATTAAATTACTTGATTTGGGTTTAAATAAAAAAATATCTTAAGGCACCACATTCATGAAAACATGTTAATGTACAATACTTCATTTGATTTTATTTATAAGATTAAATTACTTAACATTATATAAATTAAGAAATCTAATTATTATTTTTATCAAATGTATTAAGGTTGTCAATTATTTTTATTATATTTACAAAATTACATTTAACATTAATAAAGAAAAATAAGTTAATTTATCATATTTTAATAATATCCAAAGATAGATTTTACTAATTAATAAGAATAGGCCTTGGATAAAATAATAAATCTATTTGTAAATTAAAACAATTAAGAAATACTCTAAAAAATATATGGTTAAAAGAACCGAAAGGAATACAAAGTAGAGTTTCGCAAACTATCATGAAACGATTTTTTACTATTTCTCAGTTATTAGTTATTGTTACTCTTTTATCATTTACTCTCGTGCAAATATGTTGCCATATTAAAACAATTTATGTTTAATATATATATATATATATATATATATTATTCTTAAGTAAAAAGATTCCTATAATTATAAAAAAAAATACATGTTTTTAATAAGATCTATCGATTCGAAACTTAGAAAGAAAAAAAAGAGTCAAATTAATACATATATTCTTACATTAGGGTGTTTAAAACATTCATATAACTAATAAATTACATCGGTAACTTAATATAAAATTATTTTAAATTTTATTAACCAAAATACTTCTATTAATATATTCCTCTTGTTTTTTTGCCTGACATAATTTTTTATAAAAAATTCCTTGTGTCATTTTATAAGTTTAATAAAACTTTTATTGTTTTTCTATTACAATGCCATTATTTTCTAATAAATAAATGACTATAAGATGTAAAATAAATGATAAAACAAATAAGGAGAAAGTTATATGAAAATTACATATAATAAAAAGAAATGGAAAGAGTATAATTTTACTTAGAATCAAAATAGTAATAATGATATATAATATTGACGAGAAATTAAAAAAAAAAGAACGTTGGAAAGATTTATTTAATTTGTTAAATTATGCATTTTGTATTAGATGTAGAATAATAGGAACTCACTGGTGTTTATAGAAATATTTATAAATTATTTATTAATAAGTTAAATTTTTAAAAAAGTGGAAGGGAATGATTATGAGGAATTCAAAATTTGAAAAAAGGAGAATGAATGCATGGAGTGTGTGAGCGGGAGAGAAAAGGGAACAGTATAAATACGATAGAAACAGAAGGCATTCCATTCCCATTACCGAAAGAAATAGAAATTGGAAACAAGAGCAAGAGAAACAGAGATCCCATCAACAACAGAGAAAGAGAGAGAGAGAGAAAGAGAGAATGTGAACCTCATTACCGGAGAGCCTATCGTTCACCGTCGCTCTCGGAACACCATTCTCATTCTCATTCTCATTCTCCTTCTCTCCTTCTTCATCATCTTTTTTTCTCTCTCTCTCTTTCCAATTCATTGTCCATCATGAGCGTCATCTCACGAAACATTTGGCCCGTTTGCGGAAGCCTTTGCTGCTTTTGCCCTGCCTTGAGGGAACGATCCAGACATCCTATTAAGCGTTACAAGAAATTTCTCGCCGACATTTTCCCTCGCTCACCGGTTCTACGCTAATTACATCAATCAATGATAGTAATCATATCCTAATATTAATTAGTTAATTTTGATTTTGCTAATGATCGCAGGATGAGGAACCGAATGAACGCATGATCGGAAAGTTATGCGAATATGCCGCCAAAAATCCTCTTCGTGTCCCCAAGGCATGTGTTCTATTCTTCTTTTTTAAGTGTTTTAAAATTGCATATCAAAAACCATAATATTGTGACCAATTGCTGTGAATTTACGGATATGTGTTGAATTGGTTCGTTCGTTCGTTTGTTTGTTTGTTTGTTTCAGATAACGAGTTATCTAGAACAAAGATGTTATAAGGAGTTGAGAACTGAAAACTACCAATCGGTCAAAGTTGTGATATTGATATATAGGAAGTTGTTGGTTTCTTGCAAAGACCAAATGTCAGTTCCTTATTTATTTTTCAAAATGAATTCATTCGAGACTGAATTGCTGGTTAATGAAATCATGTCATGTTATTTGCATTTACGTATGACCTGAGGAAACAACAGAAGCTGATCTTCCCTTTCGTGCGGCAGGCCTTTATTTGCGAGTAGCTTGCTTAGCATCATTCAGATTCTTCTTGAACAGACGCGCCACAGTGAAGTGCAGATTTTAGGTTGCCAGACTCTGTTTGACTTTGTTAACAATCAGGTGGGGGATTTTGGTAGGTTCTCTATTTGAGTTTGCTGTTAGTTTGTTCTAATCGTGATACGTAGATAGATAGATGATTGATAGATAATTAAATGCGTACCACCGTGCAAGTTTCAAGTGTCTATTATTTTCTCATTTGTGCAGAAGGAGGGTACTTATATGTTCAATTTAGATGGGTTTATTTTGAAACTTTGCCATCTAGCTCAAGAAGTTGGAGACGATGACAAAGTGCTACATTTGCGTGCTGCAGGAATTCAAGTCCTTTCAGCGATGGTAATTAGAATCTTACATGGACATATTCTGTCCACTGTTCTGTGTTCTTCTCAATTTTAATCCATTTTTTCAATGCACCAGACATGATTGAGTTTTTTTTTTTTCAAAATAGAAGATAATGCAGGGCTGACAAAAAATTGATAAAATTGTTTGCTTCATGTTTTACAGATTTGGTTCATGGGTGAATTCTCTCATATTTCAACTGAATTTGACACTGTAAGTTCGTAATATATTTAGTTTAACAATTTACAATGTAAGGTACTTTCTGTTACTTATGTAGAAAAAAATTGTTAGTGGACTATTCGTAGTTTATACTTTATAATTCTTAAATTATTGTACGTCTTGGGCCTGAAGCTAGGTGTTCTATAAATCTGTTAATAATTAATAACTCTAGTTTAGTTTCTGCTGTGATCAGCTTATGTATGATAGCTTTGATTGTCCAACTCAATACATACGACTTCAAGAGTGAAAAACACCTCCACTGACTACGATCATAGTCATTTAATCTGGATTTGACTTTCTTATTTATCAGCATTTGTACCCCTTATGACAGTTCCACAGGAATGATGGGATCATATGTCTTACTCTTCTGTATACATCCTGCATTTGACAGATTTGTGTATCTCTTGTTAACTCAGGTTGTTTCAGTTGTTTTGGAAAATTATGGAGATGTCAAGGAAGATTCTCAAAATGAGAATGCAATGCGGGTTTATTCCTGGAGGATGATAGTGACTGACAAAGGAGAAGTTAACGTTCCTACGTAACTGTCCTCCTTATGATTGCTTACGTTTTGTGTTGCTGATCGGTTATAGAATCTAACTTTTTTTCTTCTCCTGGATAGGGAGGATGCCTCGAATCCTGGATTTTGGTCACGGGTTTGCATACAAAATATGGCAAAGTTAGCTAAGGAGGGTACTACAGTACGACGTGTTCTAGAGTCCCTGTTTCGCTATTTTGATAATGCCAATCTCTGGTCTCCAGAACATGGGCTTGCTCTTTCTGTTCTGCTCGACATGCAAACATTGATTGAAAATTCTGGTATTTTATTTTCTACAGTGCTCTAAAATTAACTTTCTGTCCAAATTTCTTTCTTGTATCTGAACAGTTTTATGATTGGGTTTGCTGTAATTTACAGGACAGAATACACACTTATTACTGTCCATTTTAGTCAAGCACCTTGATCACAAGAATGTCTTAAAGGATCCTAATATGCAGCTTGACATTGTTGGTGTTATTACCCATCTTGCTCAACAAACAAGGGTTCAACAATCTGTGGCTATAATTGGTGCATTGAGCGATATGATGAGACACCTCCGGAAAAGCATACACTGCTCAATTGATGATTCAAATTTAGGGGCCGAAATAATACAATGGAACCAAAAATACCGATCGGAAGTAGATGAATGCCTTGTACAGTTAACAATTAAGGTGACAATAAACTCCACACTACCAAATATGATTTTAGTTAATAGTGTAATGAACTGGATAAGCATATAGATCTGTATCCACATTCGGATTTGAAAACTTGGATCTTTAATTTTAAATGATCTAATATTCTTTTATGGTTACTGGCTATCATGTTACGCAGATTGCTGACGCAGGTCCTGTTCTTGATACCATGGCTGTGTTGTTGGAAAACATGTCTAGTATTACTGTTATGGCCAGAACCTTGATTGCTGCAGTTTATAGAACTTCTCAAATTGTTGCTTCAATACCAAATTTATCATATCAAAACAAGGCAAGATTAGTAAAACTGTTTAATTGGCCAATATTATAATATTTGCCTGCTTTTTTCTGACTTTTCATCATGCTTTTCTGTTTGTCTGCATACTTAAACTCTACTCTTTAGGCATTCCCTGAGGCATTATTTCATCAGTTACTCCTGGCAATGGTCCATGCAGACCATGAAACCAGGGTGGGTGCACACCGCATATTCTCTGTTGTTCTTGTGCCATCTTCAGTTTGTCCTCAACCTTCTTCATCAGACACCCCCTTGACAAAGGCAGCTGATATTCAAAGGATGCTCTCAAGAAATGTCTCCGTGTTTTCTTCCTCAGCCGCGCTCTTTGAGAAGTTGGAGAGGAAGCAAAATTTGTTGCAAGAAGTTAGTCATACTGATGTAATGAAGCAAAATTCCTTGCCAGAAGTTAGTCATACTGATGGAAAGAAGCAACATTCCTTGCCAGAAGTTAGTCATACTGATGGAAAAAAGCCAAGTTTCTCGCCAGAAGTTAGCCATACTGATGGAAAAACCAACGATAACTCCATTTTGAACCGATTGAAATCAACTTATAGTCGGGCTGCTAGTACAAGAAAGCCTGCTATGACCGCTAGTGAATATATAGAGCACAGGAACTCAAAGATTAATAATTCTTCTGTGATGAATAGATTGAAGTCAACTTACAGTCGAGCTGCTAGCGTTAAGAAGCCCCAATTAAACGTAATTGTGGAAGAAGATACTGCAAATACTTCCAATAAACAACCGGTATACACTTTCACTTCATTTTTCTTACGTTTCTGTAATATTTAAAGAATTCATTAGTCAAACACCCCCAGATGCTACCAGTATTCTTATGACTACTATGTCACAGATATTACCCATTAGGCTGAGTAGTCATCAGATTACCCTTTTGCTATCGTCAATCTGGGCTCAGTCTGTCTATTCTCTAAACACGCCTGCAAATTTTGAAGCAATTGCTCATACCTACAGTCTTGTCTTGCTAGTGGCTCGGAGTAAGGTAATGCAATCATATTTGTCATTTTAATTAATATCTATCAAATAAAAATAGGTTAGAACAAATTATTGATATCAATTGACTAGTTAATTATTATTAGAAAATGGTGGGACTAACTAAACCAAAAAATTAGCTCATAAGTTAAGGATTGCCTCAAGCCTTATAAACTAAAATATTGCTCATATTTGATGAAGTGTTTTTCATATGATGGAGAACTTGCATTAATTCTTCAAAGATTACGTATTTTGCTTTTAATTTTCTTATGAGTTCTGGTATCAGCCATGCAATGCAAGTACTTCTAAACTTTCACTAACAGTTAAATATTTTTATCAACAGTCTATAATGTCTGTAGTCATTATGTATTTTTGCTAGCAATTGGATATTCTTTGAACTTTTTGTGGCAAAAGTTATCTTTTATGTGCAGCTTTTATTTTATCCTCATATCTTGTAAGTTTTGGCCCCTACAGAATTACTCACATGAGGCTCTAACTCAAAGCTTTCAGTTGGCATTTTCCTTGAGGAGCATTTCTCTCAATGAAAACGGTAGAGCCTTGATTCCCATATTATGAAATGTGTGTACGATATTCTGTTTGCATGTTCTTATCTGTTGTAAGAATGAGAGGCTCAATATGAGCAATGTATGTTATGGATGGATATCTTAAACTCATGTATAGGGTCACATGATTTCTTTGCCAACCTTTCACTTCTAAAGGAAGGTATGGTACTCAGGACTGGAGAGATTCTATTCCTGCCTTTATTGTGAAGGAATGACATTTCCTTAAATTGTTATGTGAAGAAGACATGGAATTACAATTCCATTTTAATCATTGATTCTGCAAAGACAGGTATGATCTTTCCTTCCTTTTATGATGGGAATGATCATTCCTTGCAGCTATGAACAAATTAGTGCTTGGTTTACAATTTTAGGCTAGTGATGTATTATGCTTCATAGAGAAGTATGGCAGTCTGTATTTTCCACGTATAAAATTAATGAGACCAGTTCTTACTTACTCAACCAATAGAATTGTAGATTAGAATATACTCATGTTTGATTTGATTTATTATTCTTATTTATTTTATATTGCTTTGGACAAAATGGTTTGAAGTTTGTTAAGGTGCCCATTTTTTTGAAACATTGTTAATTTTTTTCAGTAAAACTGCAACCATCACGTCGCAGATCTCTTTTTACACTAGCAATATCCATGATTATCTTCACATCCAAGGCCTACAACATTCTCTCTCTCATTTCTATTGCTAAAATGGCATTGACAGATAAAACGGTATGTACATCTTGTTCCTTACAATGTTTTGCATTTAAGTTGTTGTGTTTTTCTTACTTTCTTGACTTTCTGTTATTGCTTGCTTCTATCTATTTCCCATTGGTATTTTTTTTGGCTATAAATTATTATTATTCATTTTACCTTTTAGAATCTTTTGTGCTTTTAGGTTGATCCATTCCTGCAACTGGTTAATGACACCAAGTTACAAGCTGTTACTGATACAGCTAGGCAGCCCGGTAAAGTTTATGGATCAAAAGAGGATGACGAAGATGCTTTAAAGTCACTTTCAGCCATAAAGTTAACAGAGAGCCAGTCGAAAGAATCATATGCTACTATGATAGTGCAGAGTCTGGAAAAATCGCCAAATGTAAAAACCAGATATCATGTAATGTTAAGTAGTTTCTGGATCAGTGTGCTAACTTGAGCCCTTTGTACACAGGAATCATCCACCTTAAGAGAACGGCTGCTTAATGACTTTTTGCCGGATGATGCCTGTCCATTAGGAGTGCAGTTATCTGCTGAGACAACAGGAAATATGTACCAGTCTGAACTAAATGATGATAAACATCCTGATATGGTAACCTGCACAGTTCTGATCTTGCTCTTTTCAATAATTATTTCCATTTTACCTTAACCTTCATAGCTCACTTCCATGAAATAATGCAGGTTGATGTTCCATTATTTACTATTGATGATGACAATCCAGCATGTGGTTTAGAAGGCCAAGCTACTCCTGATGCTCAGCAGCAGCCCTCACAAAATCTAAGCCTGCTGAGTGTAGATGACATTTTGGGTTCAGTAAGTTCTTTGAGTCATTAACTTATTCACCCAAATAACATATTCAGTTTGGAATAATTCATAGGGAAAATCACCCCCCCCCCCCCCCCCCCCCCCCCAAAATTTTGGTGCCAAGATATTGATTTTTCGAACATAAAATAATCCAAAGCATAGCATCATACTGGTTAGAGATAAACTTTCTTGGGCGTACACCTTAGAGATTAAGTTTTTCAGTTGATTCAACAGTTCTATTGTCAAGCTGTCAAGAGTATCATTTCAGTATGAGATTTGAGTGGACCCAAGTTTTGTCAAAACTTAAAAGCCCTTGGGGTTTTGCAAGAGGGAACACCTTAGATGTATAAACAACTCTGTGATCTGTTCCTACTTGGGGTTCTCAACATACCTAATGTCTCTAAAGATGTGGTTGGATGCAGAATTTTATAACTCTAGGGTATTGTGATACTAATAATGACTAATGGATGATGATCATAAAAAAGAGTCAAGTAATCTAAGATTATGTGTATCATTTGAAATTCCTCTTATTTGTACTAAAAATTATCAAGTTAGAATTTTGTTGTATTCTTAAAGCTCTTCCTTATCATTCAAACATATTGTAAATTTCAAAATTCTCCCTCATGATGATGGATTTTATGTAAGATAAAGTCAAATATAATATTCCTGAATTGAGCACAACTATATTGGAAAGGGTGTGCGCAAATTCATTCTCAGTTTTAGTTTTAGGATGACCCACGTAAAGTTTTGCAGTGTCACAGCGTTCCTAACTAAGCTGTGTCCATTTCCATGTCAATACCCAAAATTTTTAGCTGGGTATTGTTTCTGCTGATTCTCAACATTAAATGACCGGTTTGTCCATGCTTAGATCATGGGTGAATATTATTCTTAGCATCCGTTTAACTGTTAGGTGTAGAATTAATCCTGAAGTTGAAAAAAGAATACCTACGCATTTCTTTCTTTGTTTTCCTTGACTATTATGATGGAAATGGTACTTTTTGGTTTTACCGTTCAAATGTTATTTCTCAAAAAATAAAAATGAATGTATTAGATTATAAAAAATGATAATTCATCTGCAGGTTTTGGACGCAACACATCAAGTAGGAAGGATTTCTATTTCAACAGCACCTGACATGCCTTATAAGGAAATGGCTCTCCATTGTGAGGCCCTCCTCGTAGGAAAGCAGCAGAAGATGTCCACTTTCATGAGTACCCAATCTATACAAGGACTTTCATTCAGGATTCCTGTTCCCGAGTACAACCAGGGAAAGAATGTGTCGCCAGATTCCAATGTTCAACAGAGTTTACCTTCGGTACCTCTTTACTTCATCTAATTTTGAAGTTTAGAATAATACTGTTTGCATTGAGTCATATCTTCGTTTATAGTTGATTAGGGGTATTTCAAGCTACTATTTTTTTTAACAAAGTGTTCGGTGACTAAATTCTACTAAACACACCAACCCTTTTATTGGATGCCATCATGCTGAAAAAGCTGAAGTTATCTTGATTCCTATTACCAAAAATTTATCTTATTCCCATGCCATTTGAATTGCAGAGTGGAAACCCATTTTTGGATTTGAACTTTGGTGCTGCTACACAAAGCACATTGCCTGACACTGGTCCAAGGCTTTGCGCAACAGCATACCAGCATCAGGCTGCCTTCTTTCAACTGCCAGCATCACGCCCATATGATAATTTTTTAAAAGCTGCCGGTTGTTGATTCGTGACAGAAAAGATGGTGGTGCTCATATTGGTTGGGCTTCTTGATAAAACTGTCTTCGCATTAGTTCATATACAAGATACTCAGAAAGTTGCATTAGCTGCTTTCTTGACCATGAGTTGGCAACAATTGTAAAATCAGACAGTTCACTGAATTGTATCTCTTCTGCATTGATTTACTTTCAGCAAGGAGGTGTATCTTTTTATTGGCGTCCTTGCAAATTTTTCAGAGCTATGCATAAGTTACCGGTCACATGAGAGTGTACGTCTTGTTTTTATTCTCTTTTTCATTTTTCTTCCTTCCTTCATTGTTCTTTAACTCTTCCGTTATTGGGGTGTGAAAATTTTGTAAAGACAATTCTTTTAGACAGATTGCAATCAGCAAATGAATCAGTTTTGCTCCTGGAAAGAAGTGTTGATAGGATGTCATGGTATGGCTGTCTTGATCTGGTTTACGTTCCCTGTTAGAGCTTGCAGAACTAGCATATACACAGCTGTGATAGTACAATTCAGTAAAACATTGAAATTCAGAATAAGGGATCCATGTTTAGAGAGGTGCAGGAACTTGAATGATACAGTGAGTCAAACTACTTTTGTAGCAGAATAGCAAACCATCCTCTCATGTGTTCATGGCTATCTTTAAACCCTGATGGTGTTCCAAGTCCTCCTCTGTTGATCATCTATGTTTTGATTTGATATACATCTCAGAGATACCCAATATATATATCACATTTGAGTAACAAAATAAAAGTAATTTATTAATTTGAGCTAGCAATATATATTCGGGGGGCTGGATATGAGTTTTGAATGGTGGGGTTGACGGTTGAGCTTCTTTAATAAATTATTAATTCTTTTAAAAATATTTATTAAAATTTTTCAAAAGTTTTTTTATGATAGATGTGCTGAATGTTCACTCTAAATTGATAAACCTAACTATAATAAGTTTCACATTTTATCCAAATTTGCACTTGTAGTTCTCAAAATTAGTTGCCCGGTATTCATTAGGTTGGCATGATGTGAGTAACAGGGCTATGAGAGGTAGTATCTAAAGGTCTTTTAAGACCGGACGCAGCGGATTTCATCAGTAATGGCTAAGATTCACTTGTCAAGTCCCGGTGTTTGATGCACTTGTTCTATCCTAGCCGTTCGATTTGATCCAATGGTGCATATGGTTGAGGTGCAGGGAAAGAGGAGTAATTTGTAAATAAGAAAGTTTTGTTGAAGTGCATCTTGGAATTTTCCCTTTTATTTTTGGTCAATAGATTTCATTGAGAATAGCAAAGTGGGCTCAAAAGCCCAAGAAGTACAATTCAACAAGCCTTGCAGCAAATGGACTGAAAACATGGCCTGCTTGCACTCCATGAGAAGAAATCTCACTGTCCTATCTTCCCAATCTCCCCATTTAGCCTAGGTAAAATTTACAACGAAGACAAAAACCTCAACCCAGATGTAGAGAAGAGAAAGACCTTCGTGGCTCCTAACGCGAAACCATCACGATGGAGGAATCCACTGCTTGTCCTCGACAAGAATTTTCCTGAGGGAATTTTCGTTTTATCCGGGCAAAAAAGCTAATTTAATTTTGTATGAAATATAAAGCCCAAAGCATACATTTAATGGAGTGATTTAGATTTTACCCGTTCTATCTCATCTTACAGAAAAAAAAAAGATAATTAAAATATTGAACATATTTCATACTCACATTAAAACTTTAAGAGCATCTAAAAGACTACACATTTTATGAATGAAATTATTTTCTTTCATGTATGCCTAAAGGTATATACATTAGTGAATAAAAAAAAGTATAATGTTTGCATTTAAAATCAAACATTGACGTTTTTTATAAGCAAAATTAACATTAACCTTTTCTAGTGTGAAAGATTCACCTAACATTAACTTAACTTCCTAAGTATTTGTAAAATTAAAAGGTGCCATATGTTTTTTTTTAATTTGTGACATGAGATTTGTTCTAAATGTCTTTTTAAAACTCCAAGATAAGATTAAAATTCTTATTCGTCGATTATAATATTATCTTTTATTTAATAAAATAAGAAGATATTAATTAAGAAACAATAATATTAAGTATTTACTTTGTGGTTCTATTTATAAGTTATTTTTAATCAAATTCTACAAATCAAGAAATGATAGTTAAGTGATAAAATCTATCTAAAAATATAATTGGTTTCCAACTATAGCTTTGTACCCAAGAAACTTCACTAATACCTTCACAAATGTATTGTCTCTCTTCTCTTTTTACAATGTCTTTCTAAGGATCAGTCTTACAATGCTTTTTTAAGCCTGATCGTAAAAAATTAAGCAAAAATTCAATCGTTCGGTATGGTTATCTTTTTTGTGAGTTTTAGCCTTCAAAATTTTATTAAATATTCATCTGTTGTAGAAAAACTATAAAACTTTAGAAACAAGAAGATCGAGTGCTCATACGTATTGCTGAAAAAAAAACATGTAAAAATTCGAGCTCTAGGTACCATTTTCCAATTATTAGATTTTACACTGAATACCTTTTTAAGAAAATCGCTACTCCCTGGAAGAAAACTGATGAAACTTTGGGGACAACCTTCTAATGCCTTTCTAAGCATAACCGTAAAAAATCATGTAAAAATTCAACTGTTTGGTATGGCCATCTTTTTTCATGGTTATTAGCATTCAAAGTTTAATTAATAATTCATCTGTTAGAGAAAAAATATGAAACTTTAAGAACAAAAAAGTAGTGTGTTTCTAAGTATTGCTTCAAAACAATCATGTAAAAATTCAAGCTCTCGGTACCATATTTTATTTATTGGGATTATATGTGACACCTAAAACCCAAATTACAAATTCCAATTAATTAACCCAAATTTTTGAAATAAATTTTTCGCGTTTAAAGAATCATTTTGAAATTCGTAATTTAAATTCTGAGGTCATGTAACATCCCAAAAATTTCATTCTCATGTATAATCATTTTTAATCTAGACCGTTAATGATATTATCTATTTACATTAACTTTCTACATAAGTTTGGCTGTGAATCGGAGCTTCTTTTTGATTCGTTCAAATAGCTTTCTTTGATATTAACCTCTGGTAGCGTTCTGACTGGGAGATTACCGAGTGAAGTACTTTCGAATAAGATATTCTGAGTGAATCATGTCTGAGATGAGACTGTCCGAGTGAAGAAAGGAATCGGTTTCTGAGTGAGGTATGACCGAGAGAACTTCCGAATGAAGGAAGGTTATGTTTCCGAGTGAGGTATGACCGAGAGAACTTCCGAGTGAAGGAAGGTTAAGATGTTTCTGAGTGAGTCATGACCGAGAGAACCACTTCCGAGTGAAGGGAGTCCTGGTCTCGGAGACATTTCTGAGTGAAGCGTGTCCGAGAGAACCATTTCTGAGTGAAAGAAAGCTTTGGCTTCAAATGAGACATTTCCGAGTGAAGAAAATCCGAGATGATCACTTCTGACTGAAGAAAAGCTCTGGCTTCGAATGAGCGCCTTTTGGACAAAGACGCTTCCAAGTTCCATACTTCCGGGTGGAGTGTCTCCGAGTGACTCATTTCCGAGTAAAACGTCCCCTAGTAAAACGTTTCCGAGTGAAACGTCTCCAAGTAAAACATCTCCGAGTAAAACGTTTCTGAGTGAAACGTTTTCGAGAGAAGTACTTCTGAGTGAAGAAAAGCTTTGATTTCAAATGAGTACTTCTCGAGCGAGATATTCCCGAGTAGGGTATCTCCGACTTAAATACAACTTTCTTAAATGGGGTGTCTCCGAATGCGACACTTCCGTGTGAGATGGCACCGAGTGAGACATTTCCAAGTGGGATAACACCGTGAGACATTTCCGATTTCCGTATGGTATGACACCGATTGAGATATACCGAGTGAGTCATTTTCAAGGGAAGTACTAGACAGAGAAAGGTTTTGATTTCGAATAAGTACGTTTCTGAGTGAATAGTTCCCGAGGGAAATTGAATATCCGAGTGGTAGACCCCTTCATTCTATTCGTGCTTGGATGTCTTAAAGATTGCCTAGAGCCTATGCTCGGGCCCATATTCAAAGTTGCCGAGAGCTTGTGCTCGGGTTCGTCTTCGAGATTGCCTACGACTCCGAGTGATATTCCCAAGTGGAACGATTTCCGAGAGGACTGAACTTCGACTCTGAATGATTCTTTTAGTTGTAAGATTTCCGAGTAACGCAACTCCGAATGATCTTTCAGTTGTAATATTTCTGAGTGACGCACTTCCAAGAGAAATATTTTCGAGTGAAGACTGACTGACTTCGAATAAGTACTTTTCGGGCAGAGATATATCCGAGTGGATAGTTCCTGAGTGAATCAATTCTGAACGAAAAGTGGTTCTGACTTTGAAATAACACTTTTCGGGCAGAGATATCCGAGTGAGATATTTCTGAATGAGGTGTCTCCGGGTGAGACATTTTCGAGTGAGTCACTTCCGAGGAAGGAAAAGCTATGACCGAGTGTTTCAAGCAGAAACAATTCCGAGCAAATCCACTTCGAGTGAAGCAATTTTGAATGAAAAAGGCTCTGATGAAAACTTCTCAGAAAGAGATATGTCCAAACAGTGTTAGAATTGATATTTTACTCTAATCATATCATCTTGTACATATTTTAATATATTTACTTCAATCATACAAGTTCCAGTATGTAGACGGAGGAAATGGTCAATAATACAGCTCATTTTCTTATCTAAAACCTCTATTATCACCGCAATTAATGCACTACAATCCAATTACAAAAAAGCTTGTCCCCCACTTGTCTTTTGCATTATTAAATCGACACTACATCTCGTTCCCAAGTCTGAATTCTTAGAACAAACAAAAATTTGTAAAGTCTCTCTCTCATTTTCCTTTTCTCCGTCAAGTCACCTTTGATTTGAAGCTAGGATAGTAAGAAGAGAACATTTTTCAAATCTAAGATCCTCCATCAAGGTAAGAGGGGATAGGGTTGTGAATAAATATGGAATGGGTAGAATTGTATGTTGTTCTAGGATTTTTCAGAATTATTTTCATAAATTGTTACTTAATTTTGAAGCTAAAAATGTGTGAATCTGACTCTGGCTTCTTCATCAAAGTTGTCGATCTTTTCGTTATGTGAATTTTGAGACTTGAACCGACTAATTTGGATATGTATAGCATGAGTTATAGTCAAAATACTACAGCATGTCTGTTTTGGAATAAGTACCTTCTGTTTTGTGTAAATATTAGTATTTTGGGAATTATACATACATATTTAGACTTTGATATCTTCATAAAAGTTGTAGATATTTATGTTATGGATCTATAGAAAGTGGTTTCAAGTTAAAAGGATATTTGTAGCTCTAGTTATACCTAAATTACAGAAGCATGTTCATGCTAAAAATCTGCTAATGTGAATCACTATTTGTATTTTTAAAACTGGGAATTTTGTGATAAGAATTAGTGTTTAGTGTCTTCATAAAAGTTTTAGATATTTATGTTATGAGTAATTTAGAACTAGTCCCATGCCAAAATTATTTTTGTAGCTCCAGAAACGTTGAATAAACCAACATATATACGTTTTATTACTTTCTTGGAGATAGTTTAGTATACTATGAAATTGTGATATTTCTGTTTGGATTTGGAAATTATCGTTTTCATAAAAGTTGTAGATAATTTTGTTATGGAACTACAGAAAGTGGAATTACTTAAAAAGGATTTTATTTGATCACGTTATGGCCATTTTACTAACGTATGTTACTGTTGTAAAATTCTAAAATTTACCTATAATGATTATTTTGGATGTTAATGATATTTTCCATGTGAGTAATGATTTATTTATGAATCATTGAGGGATTATTGATTATTATGGATGTTATTGGGTGTTCTATGAATGTCATACAGTATGTATATCTTTGTGATGAATAAGTATGAATGACTAAATTAATGTATACATGAATGCCTTGTGGTTTATTGAGATATGTTGTTGAACTGTAAATCCATGATTTTGAGAATTAATATATGTGATGTGTCCTTTGAGGACTTGTGGTTTTCCAAGTGATTATGGAAGTATTAATATCATGGTATGTTAAATCGATAAAGAGAATTAAAGGCATTCATGCATCATAAGCATTTGGACGTACCATGGAATTTAGGGGTTCCATGATTGCCGGCCCTGGTGGGGGGTTACTGTTAACCCGGCGATAGTGTTTCAACTGTTTGTGTTTACCACCGGGTCATTAATTAGCAAGCGCACCAATCGTTTGTAGTTTGCAAAATTTAGATATCGTTTCACTGGGATTGAAAGTCCAATAACAACAGTAATTTTCTATTCACTATGGTAAATGTGAAGAAAGTTATGGACAAAAGAATGATTTATATACAATTTATACAATATTCACAGGATAGCATGGTGGAGTTGTTCATGAGATAAAAAGAAAATAAAAATCTATCTAAAAAGTTGAGTTGCAATCTAGAATAGGTAAGATACTTGAGATAAACGCAGATAAACAAATTATGTTGGAAATTGGATCCCTAATCTAGAATAACAATGAGGAACTCAAGACATGCATATTTAATCATCAAGTTTCATGTCATTGCAGCTTAAAATCATTATAACTGATCCCTCGTGATATAAATTCTAAGAATTCACCGTAAAGTCCGATCCCTCGTTAGCTTTCTTAGTAAAAACTTGCATTAAGACCTGGCCTTATGGCAACAATGGTTAACAACCCCTATAGAATTGAGATACCAAGGGTATTCCAACTTTTACTTTCGTCAAAACAAGTTTCAATACGACATGAATAATCATTCTCCCATTTGACATTCACACTAATAAAACAAGTTTCAATACACATGAAAATCATTCTCCTGTTTGACATTCATATTAATAAAAGATTGAAATACTAATATGGACTTGAATCATAAACATGCAGAGGTCGAATTCACAACATTATACTCAATAGATTAGTTCACCAATTTCAACATAAACAGATTAGTTACACATGGTGAAAGTAAAAAAAACACTTACAGAGGTTGACATTACGAAGACGATGGAAACTTCACGATATAACGATCACAATACACCACAACACTCTCAAGTATCTAGAAAACTATTCTAGAACTACAAACTCTAAAAGAAATACTCAAAATTCGAGTATAGAAGAGAGGAAAGAACTCTGAATGTAGAGAATGGGATGTTATAAATGGTGTTGGATGGCCCTATTTGTAGGGCTGAGTAAGGGTGTTGACGCTACGCGTCAGTCCCCTGACTCAGCCTCCATTAACGTAGCTGGTAGTGGCCACCTTGGAATATTATATTCAATCATGCTTGGCCATGTGTTCCTATCTCCACTGCGTTTTGGCCATTTGTGTTGAGTAGAGTGACCACTAATGGGTCACTAGGTGAGTGCTTGGCCAGCTTGGCTGTGGAGTCCACACAGCACTGACGCTATGCGTGGATATGACGCGTAGCGTCAGGATCAAAAGTAGCTATGGACGCTACGCGTGGGATTGATGCTACGCGTCAGATCCTTCAGTATAATTTTTTCTTGAATTCTTTACTTTTTCACTGTAAAACTAGAGAAAATTGATCAAGGCAAGATTATTTCCAACAACATCCATTTATTGAATTAAAACCTAATTTTCTAACAAATTATCCAAATTTTTATTATTTTTATGAAATTTTTATTAAAAGATTTATTGTAAATTTGAGGACTAACAAATACCCCCAACTTGAGACATTGCTCGTCCTCGAGCAAGAGAGAAAAATAAAAAATAAAAATTTGAAATCAAATTTGTGAGTTAGTCCGAGAATTTACCACAAAAAGTAATTACACAATTTCCCATTTTGAAATAATCAATTATAGACATCTAATGTAACAAAGGTTTAATGGTAAAATTTTTTACAATATTTTATTAACATATCAAACATAATTTCAGGCTTACCTCTCCAAGTGTTTATCTCAATGTAATTGGTAACCTGTTTCACTCAATCAATCATAAAATCAAATGAATTTAATTTTGATTTTTATCTAATCAATGGTTAATTATACAGAGTTAATTCAGAAATCATAAGGTCTTTTCACGGGTTGTAATGAGGCTTGGCTTACAAGAATCAATGGTTTTTCTTGGAATTCAAAAACCTGAAATCATAAAAGAGCATTTTATAATTTTTAGGCTTTCTCTTGACCCAAACTTCTCATTTTCTTTGATTAATGAAAAATAAATACCCCCAAGTTGATTCTTTTCACTATTTTTGACTTTTCTTTTTCATACTTTATTTTCTTTTGAAAAGAATCAAGTTGCTTATTTTCACTCCCCATTTTTTGTGAGAACATTTAAAATATTTTTCATTTATTTCAACTGCTCTTTTAATCAATCAAGTATAGGGAATGGTTAAAACAAATTTAGGTTTTAAGGGTACCAAAGAATTTATTTTAGGCTCAAATTGGCTTTTAAAGGATAAAATAATTTTTACCAAGGTAAGCTGTTTGGCCCAAGGTTTCTTTTCACCAATAAATGTGCCTCGATCATTTTCCTGAATTCTCTGTACAACAACACAAATCAAAGATTAAAGTAAAATCAATTCGAATGAAGTTATGTCGATTAAACCCTTAAGTGTTTAAAAAGATCCCTCAACTCACTGGGTTATTGAAATTTGCTTGATAGTTAATAAACTTATTGTAATTAAATTTTATCAAAATTCCTAAGTTATAAAAGAATCAATAATTGATTTTACAAAATTGGTTTTATTGTGTAAAAATGTTAAGTGAATAAATTAACTTTCTAACAAAAATTTGATTGATTTATTAAAACATAAAATTTATTTTTGGATTTTTCAAATTGAACATGCAAAAACATAATAAATTATGCAAAAATAAACACACCACACATAATAAAAGACAAAATATAATATAATCCAAAAATAATATCAATGTAAATATAAAACTAACAATAAACTAAAAGTGTATGTAAAAAGGTGCAGAAAATAAATAAGATAGCACCATCAGTCCTCCATATAACATCCTTAATTTTTTAAAAATAATTTTTAATAAGACAAATAAATTTTTCGCAAATAATTTAAATTTCTAAAACAAGAGTCGAATCCCACAATCCAGTGCCGGTTATACCTCAGTCCGACTGACTCATTTTATAATACAAATAAATACAAATAAACTTTTCACAAATAATTCCGAGAGCAAAACAAAATATGAATTAAATAATATCATTGTCATTTTACAAACGCCGACCGGCCATTTAATATATAAAAATGTACAATCGGTAATCACAGGAGCCGGCCAAGGCTTCTACCAACAATAACTATGTGCACTATGCATTTCACATGTTAATACATAATGCTCCAGTCGGTTAAGTGACTTCAAGTGTCATCACTGTGTCTTCTATCCACTATAAAAATAGTAAGTAGGGGGTGAGCATAAACATATCAAATAATAGTTATTGAATTGGATAAAAAGTCCAATCCATAACTATTTAAATAACACATACCGAGCTATATAAAACAACATGAACAACATGTTATTTATTCTCAACAACATATATATCAATGCACACGGGTACTCATTCGGATAAATCATTATTAAGTCTTTTAATTGTGTTGCAACACTGGCTCCCCGAGCCATAATTCAGCCCTCAGCTGATCCGGCCGTTTTACAGGTACCAAACCGCTCTACGCCCATAATGTAACACTGAGTACCACTCCCAGAGTGATAGCGGTACTCTACTCAGTGCTACGGGATAAAGCCCCGAGCCCCGCTCAAGAGGTTGCCTTGAGTCCCACCCAAGGTCTTTTGTCTTTTGCCTTGAGTCCCACCCAAGGTATTTTATGAAAATCACATCATATTTCATAATCATTCATCACACAAGTATCACATACTGATCGATATGCATCCCATGCATTTATGTTCATCATGAAAAATTCATGAATAACATTCTTATACTCATATCAATATCAATGTTAATAATATGAATGGAATATATGAAAACATAAAGTGTCATATAAACGGGGCCTCAATAACAATTATGCACACAACATATATACACAGTAAATAATACCCCTCATCCATTCATAAACTATCTATTTGAAATGTAACGCTCCCTCTACCTGGAAATAAAGAGTTCTTGCAGCTCTTAAAGCTATATCCAATTTTTAGCTTGTGAATTCCGACTGGAATTTTAGCTTTGTATCAGTTCAGAGTTTTCTTCGTAAAGAGAAAAATGAAGTTTAATTACTTCTTCGTTAATGGATTTTAGCAAGAGTTTAGAAGAGAAGGATTATAAGTGATATTTTTACTTTTAAAAGTTTTTTAAACTTATTCAACAGTAGAAACTGGTATTTATATCGTTCATGCAAAAGAGAAGTGAACGATAGGAAGGAGTCTGACACACGTTTCTTCAGATGATGAATAGGGAATAAGCATTTAATGAAAAGGGATAGCACATCTGAGAGGGTCCCATTCTTAAGAAAATATCAGAAAATGAATCTGCTGGAAGCTAGCAGAACAGAGTGACGTGGAAAGATCTGATAGTTAAAATAATCAATAATTCTGACTCGGTTTCGTCTTGGGCACATCCTTCCGAGAAAGCCTCTGTCAGAGTCAATTTTTTACTTATGTCACTCGGAAGTCTTCCATCTAAAAATCACTCGGGGTCAAGGACAATCCCAAATACAAACCCGACCACAAGTTTTCAGGCCTCTGAATATCGACACGAACACGAATTAACGAAGTTCACCACTCGGTGACTTACCACTCCGATGTTTACTTTCCTTGGAAATGGTTCACTCGGAACATACTCAATCAGAGTTGAAGTCTTTCTTCGTCCAGAACACTCTTCCTGGAAAGACTCACTCGGAATGTCCCAATCGGTGCTGTACCACTCAGAACTAGAAATGTTTCACTTGGCACCTTTCCACTTAGAAACGTCTCACTCGGAAATGTCGTGCTCAGAGACATTTCACTTGGGAAAATCTCAATTTAGAGATACTCCACTTGGTCATTTCTCAAAATCTGTCCTGAGAAATACTTATTAAATTTTTAACGTTTTTCCCCACTCAGGAGTGTTTCTCTCGGAAACGTTTCATTCGGAAACATTTCACTCAGATTTTCCTTATTCAAAAGTGTTTCATTCGGACACCGTTTACTTAACTTAGAAATAATTCGCTTAATGATGTTTCACTCGGAAACATCTTAACTTCTTTTGGAAATGGCCTTCTCGGTCTTACTTCACCCGGTATCGCACCATTTTCACTCGGAATTTCATTCAGAATTTCTTCATTAATCCTTAATGAATGAATTTTCAAAAATTACAATTTTTGGGATGTTAGACTCCATCTAGTCATCATCATCCTCCTCCTCATCAGCATCACCATCAGTATCAGTCTGTGCTCCAGAAGGTCCACCAGTCTCAAACTCAGCCGATGTGACATATGGTGCTCCCTCACCCTGAAGTGTGTACTGATAAAATTCATCATGAAGATGAATATAAGCTCTATGTGTGGCAGCCATCATCTGCATCAAATGCTGATGCTCAAGTGTCATCCTGGGAAATCCCTCTGTGACAACATCAGCAGGTGGTGGCTGTACTGGTGGTCTCCTCCTCCTGGGTCTGGGCTGAGCCTCCTGCTCCAAAGGTGGAAGCTCGCACTGCTGAACAAAATAGTCTCTGTTCACTAAGACCTTGGGGACTCTCCCCGAAGAACTCGTGAACTCTGGTAATGGCACAGCAACTCCCTGCCTCCTCAGTAAGGCAGATATGATGAGAGGGAATGGAATAGGGTGATTCACTTTATACTTGTGAACACATCTTTCAGTCCGACCCAAATAGAAAGGATTCTGAGATGACTGGGCTTCATTTCCGAATGATCTGCCGAGTAGAATGGCTCAGAATGATGATTTCCGAGTGAAAAATGGTTATTTCCAAGTGAAGAAGGCTATTTCCGAGTGAAAATGTCAGTTCCGAGTGAAATATCCGAGTCAGCCGTTACTGTGTGAAGTTCCGACTGGGATGTCTCTGACTGACAGTTTCCGAGTGGACTGCTTCCGAGAGGCTTACTTCCGAACAAAGCAAAGACTTCCTTATGTCTGAATGATCATTTCTGAATGACAAGTCTCCGAGTGGGTTTGAAGTGTGAGTTAATTCCGAATGAGAAAAAGGCTCTTTATTGTCATTTCTGAGTAGAATGACTCGGAATGATCATTTCTGAGTAAGGGGCCTCCGAGTGACACATTGCCGAGTAAATTGTCTCCGGGTGTTTCTGAGTGAAGGATTCCCGATTGAAACCACTGAATGAAAAAGGGACTGTCTTTGAATGAATACTTACCGATTGGATACATTCCCGACTGAAGCCAGTCTGAATGAAAATTAAGCCCAAATGAAGACTTCAAGGAAAGCACATCCGAGTGAAAACAAGGCCGACTCCGAATAAATCCGAAAGGAAGATTGTCAATCCAAATTCTGATTACCCCTGAATGAACACATCCGAGTGGGAAGCATTATTGAAGCTGAATTCCAAATTCTAATTGGAAGATGAGACTGACGCCGAGTGAATGAATCCAAATGATTGGATGATGAGTGAAATCATTCTGATTGGAAGATAAGACCGACTCCCAAGGTCAGTTCCGAGTGAATATATCCGAGTGAATTATCTCCGACTGAAACCCTTCTAATTAAAAACAAAGCTGACTCCGAGCGAATGCATCTGAAGGGCTGATTGTCGACTGGAACCTTTCTGATTGAAAACAAATCCAACTCAGAATGATCAGATCCAAGAAGAATGGAGTATTGCCGAGTGGAATACTTCACTGTTGGAGTAGAATCCGAGTGGAAGCTTCCCTATCAAAGCCATTCTGAGTGACAAATGGTTGACCTTGAAGAAATATGTCCCTGTTAGAGGTGAATCCGAGTGGTAGCTGTCCGACTGCAAACCAATCCGAGTGGAAAAAAGGACTGACCTTGAATAAATAATGCCCAAAGCTATTCTCCGAGTGAAGGCATGCTAAATGAAGACAAATCTGATTCGGGATAGGTACTTTTTCTGGGCACAATTATTTTCGAATCAAAGATCCCCGAGTGAGTTGATTCTGAATGAAGAAACACTCTGTACTCCAAAAGAACACTTGTTGAATAAGAACAGATCTCCGAGAGATGCATTCCGAGCGAAGCAAAGCACTGATCTGCAAAGAACGCTTCTACCGACCAGATTCTATCAAGCTCCAAAGTTCTGAGTGAAAAGAAAGACCAACTCCTGAGTGTGTAAGTCCGAATGGGTTAATTGATGATTGAGGCCAAATTCCGAATGAAAAGCAAGTCCGATTCCTGAGTGAATACACCGAGTGGTCCGATTGTACATCCTGAGCTGAGTTGAAAGTTCCATTCTGATTGAAGAAACAAGGACGACTCCCGATTGTACATCCGAGAGGGTTGATGCACAAATAAAACAATTCTGAGTGAAAGGCAAGGATAATGAATGCGTCCAATTGACTCACTCCCGAGCCATGTATCCGACCAAAATTTCTCCGAGTGATTCAATTCAAGTGATGTGTTTCTGAGTGAAATTTACTTCAGGATTGAATCAGTCTTAAGTCAAAGAAAGAATGGTGCTGAGATGCCGAGTAAAATATTTTGAAATACCGACTGAATCAAGCAGAGGAGCCGAATGAATGCTTCAAGTAGAAGCACTGCCGAGCACAACTCCTCCAATTGAAGCAACTCCGATTGAGTACTTCAAACGGTTATACTACCAAGCAAATCTGAGCAAACAATCTCCGAGTGAATCACTTAAGCAATTCTGGTCGAATGCTTCAAGCAATTCTCGCTCAAGCGGCAAGCATAATGTTAGCTGTTGGAATGTGCTCGCCCAAGCGAGTTTAACACGCTCAAGCGTGAATGGGAATCACTCTTCAGTCAACACCGAGTGAACCACGCTTCAGTCAACACCGAGTGAGCCACTTTTCAGTCAGTGCCGAGTTACACTCTTCAGGCGGTTTTGAGTGAGTCCTCTCACTCAATTTCCAAGCCATTTTTACCCAATTCCGAGCTATCCTTTCACGCAATCCCGAGTCATCCTTTCATTATTTTCGAGCCCCTTTCCGCCCATTCCTGAGCCATTCTTTTAGCCATTTCTGAGCCATTCTTTTAGCAATTTCCGAGCCATTTTCACCCAATTCCGAGTCAGCTTTCACCCAATTCCGAGTCATCCTTTCACCATTTCTGAGCCCCTTTCCGCCCATTCCCGAGCCATTCTTTTAGCCATTTCCGAGCCATTCTTTTAGCAATTTTCGAGCCATTTTCACCCAATTCCGAGTCAGCTTTCACCCAATTCCGAGTCATCCTTTTACCCACTTCTGAGTCACTTTCACCCATTTCCGAATCTTCCTCAGTCAGTTTCGAGTCACTTTTCACTCGGTTCTGATTGAATGTTTCACAGCAGCCTCATACCGAGCGAAGCTTTCACTCGGTTTTTGTATAAACAGCACCTTTTCCACTCGGTCTCGTGCTTAAAAGGCACCTTTTCTACTCGGATTATTTCCCACTATGGGTGTATACCGACTGAGGCATTAAACCTGAGTCAGAAGCATAAAACCGACCCCTACTCCCACTGTTCACCCGTGCTGACTTGGATTCCACCACCCAAGTGGATCCATGAATCCTGGAGGTGGCAGACAGGGGGCGGAAGTGGGGAAATTAAAAATCCCCACCAGCCGTTGTCCCCCACTTCCTGTTAGTGGCTAGGCTGGCCTCCACTCTGAGTGGAAGCATGTGCTGTCCAAGCACTTGCCAACTCCCTATAAGTACCCCATCTGAAGATGCTCAAGGGGGACCCAGAAGCTTTCATTTGAAGAGGAGGAGGAAACCTTCATTTTTAGAGAAGATTCTGAAGCATTTTAGAGAGAAGAGATACCTCTAACATCCCTCTTTCCTTTCACAGCACCATCCGTTCTCTTCCAAAATCGACCTGCTCCCCAAGACCGTCCAGCACCCTTCTCTTTCCCTCTAAACACCTTCAAACTCCTCTCAAACCCCCCACTGCCTTTCTCCCTCGGTTAGTACCTTTCTCACTCGGTCGGTCTCTTCCACCTTCAGTCAGTTTCTGACCCCCTCTTCAGTCTCTTACTCCATCACTCGGTATTCCACTTTTCACTCGGTATTCCACTTTTTACTCGGTATTCCACTTTTTCACTCGGTATTTAATTTTTCACTCGGTATTCTATTTTTTCACTCGGTTTTTCCATTTTTTACTCGGTTTTCCATTTTTCCACTTAAATAAATTTCTGTTATTTTCTTTTCTTTTCTTTTTTACCCCTTCCTAGGTTCGTAATAAATAAACAACAAAAAACAAGTGTTTCACGTTTAGACTAGCCAAAAAAAAACATCATCCACCATTAATCTTTTAGCCTCTTCCTAAAAAAAATCACCAAAGAACTACGTAACCCTGATTTCTTGGTAACTCAAGAATACGTAGAAGCAGGACTTTAAATCTTGTCGGGCCCATCTCTTTTTTTATCCCCACCTTTCCCATTTCATTCCTATTTTATTTTCTTTATGTTTCCTTTGTAACCGCCCTTTTATCAAGCCCATGAAAATCAATTTAGACGTGACGTCTTGTTGATTTTCCCATAAGGAACAGGATACTTGGGACGAGACGTCCCGCTTATCCCCTTCCCAATCTCTGACCCCGTGTCTTGATTAAATTCCATGAAAATCAATTTAGATGTGACGTCTTGTTGATTTTCCCATAAGGAACGGGATACTTGGGACGAGACGTCCCGTTTATCCCCTTCCCGTTTCTAACCCCATATGTGATTAAAGGATGACTAACTTAGACACGACGTCTTGTTAGCATCCCTCCCTTTCTTTGTTTTTATATCAAAGCCGAGGTTAATTTGGACGCGACGTCCTGTTGACCTACACTCTATGTTTGTCCAATTTGTTCCTTCCATATCCTTCTGTTTTTACACAAAGTACAACAATAAAAGGGAAGAAATAAAACATCTTTTGTAAGGCTATTTATGTTGCACATTTTCAATCTTGGTACTGTTTCTGACAGGCAATATAGGGTGCTAATACCTTCCCTACTCATAACCGACTCCCGAACTTGAATCTTATTTTTTAAACCAGTGCTTTCACTGAACTTAGTTTTTTTCCAATGTTTTTCCTATGGATAAAAACGTTGGTGGCGACTCCCTGTTTCACACAGTTTTTCTTCCTCGCCGCGCCGTCGCGATCCAGGTTGCGATAATACCCAAGGGCATAAAAGTGAATCCGTTTAGAAATAAGCTCGGCGATGTCGATGGTATGGCCCTGAAGAATAGAAAAGAGAAGGCAACAGCGGTCAACTGAGATAGATGAGAGGTGAGTGACAGGAGTGATGTTATGTAGCATAAGGTGGGACCACACCTGGGCTAGAGGGGTCAGCTGGGTCATCAGAAGGTTAGATGGGCTTTTTCCAACCTTACTCAGGTTGAAAAAGATTCCATCTTTGATCAAGAAATGAGCAACCCGTTCGAGGGAGTATCCTAGATCACCCTCAGCAACGATCTTGTTTCTGTTTTCCTTCCAGAAACAAGTATCGTCCTCGGGAGTAGGCTCCCAAGGATTACCCAATAGGGTATTAATAGTATCTCGGTCATAAGTAATATGCCGGCCCCTAACCCAACTCGTCCTCTGTTGGCCAATGTTTGGAGAGTCTTGATGAGTCCTGTAGGCGTTTTCGTAGAATTCCATCACCAAGATGGGATCCCCCTCAATCGGTAGAGAAAACAGGGGTCCCCATCTTCTTCTTTGAACTTCATCCTGCAACTCAGGATAATCTCCAGTGTAACATCCCAAAAATTTCAATCTCATGTGTAATTATTTTTAATCTAGGTCACTATTAATATTATCTAATTTTCGAGTGAAGCATGCCTTAGAAAGGACTGTCCGAGTAAGGAAGAGACTCTATTCCGAGTGAAAAAGGAAAATTCCGAGTGACTAAGAGAAATTCTGAGTGAAGGTTGTGTTTTCTGAGCGGAACATGGCCGAGAGAGTTTATTCCGAGTGGAATCCTTGTCTGAGGCACTTCTGAGTGAAGTGGGACTTATAGAACCACTTCTGGGTGAAAGAATCTGAGTGACTCACCTTGGAATGACTCACTGCTGAGTCAAAAGCATTCAAATGACTCATTTCTGAGTCAATTATATCTGAATGACTCAATTCCGAGTCAAACATCTCAGAAGGACTCATTTCTAAGTCAAGTATTTTCCAACGACTTAATTCTGAGTCATACATTGTTAAGCATTTTCATTTCTGAGTGAAAGTTTCCTGAGTGCCCATTTCCGAGAAGGAGTACAAAGGAAAATTTATTTATGAGTGAAATATGACTAGAGAGATACTTCCAAGAGAGGAACCAGAGTTGTGTAACATTTCGAGTGAGCCTTATGTATACGACTCCATTTCTAAGTGAGAATCATACGTGTGGGCATTTTTCGAGTGATGATGGCCTTAATGGACTCTGAGTGAAATGTAGTTGAAGAAGTTGGCCTAACCTTGGCTAAGTAATGATTAGCAGAGTGAACCCCGAGTGGGGAAAACTTTAATATTCCAGAGTGTTGCTTTCTGAGTGAAAGATGTTATAACTATTATGAGTGAAAGTTATATATATATATGTTCCGAGTGAATATGGGTACCTATTCCGAGTAAATAGGGAGTTATGTATCTTGAGTAATTAAGTAATGACTGTGTCCGGGTGAGACTTGATTGTGATGCTTGTATCTGATGTATGAATGGTTAAGTTATTTCTCAGGTGAGAAAAGGTATGAGTACCGAGTGAAGATCGAATGGGCGATGGTCGGTCTTAGAGTTATTAGCCGAGTAAGGATCAACCTGATGAGGAGTCGGTTTTGGGATGACATACCGAGTGAGTAATCAATTTAGAGATGAGTCGGTAAGGAAAGGAATTGCCGAGTGATGGTCGATCTGATGTTGAATTAGTTCTGGAAGTGAAATGCCGAGTGAATGATGATCAGTAAGGATTATTCTACCGAATAGAAATCTGGGTGTTGGGAATCGGTTTTAATAGATTTTACCGAGTGCACAATCGAGTAGAATGAGTCGGTTTGTAGTAATCTGCTGAGTGACAAACCAAAGAGTGTGGGATCGGTCTGGAAAGATTTAATTGAGTGAAAGACTGCTTGTGATGACTCGGAATTAGCCGAGTGATAGACTATGTAAGTGTGAGTCGGCTTAGGAATGATTTGGTTTGAAACTGCCGAGTGAGAGACTGATTGAAAGCTGACTCGGTTTCAAGAGGTTCTGTCGAGTGAGAATCTGAGAGTTTGGAGTCGGATTGAATTTAATTTGTTGAGTGAAAAACGAGTGGATGAAGGGTCGATTTTGGGGAATGACGACCTCTGGTCGGATTTTGCTTAAGTGAGGCTTGTGTGTCTCGCTCAAGCGGGTCAGTATTCGCTTGAGCGAAACTCACATTCGCTCAAGCGAGTCAGTTTTCGCTTGAGCAAAACTCCTCTGCCAGTGTAATGTGTGGCACTCGCTCAAGCGAGAGAGGATTCTGATTGAGCGAGAGTACTCGGATTTCCCTCCCTTCACGGTACTGGCAATTTCCAGTCGGCATATATGCTGACTGGGTAGAATTTTACTCGGTATTCACTGTTAGAATTAACGTTTTGACTTCAATTTTGTCCCTTTATGCATATTTTTAATATATCTGATCCAATTACTCACCCTAGTGGGTGGACGGACAAAAGTGGAAGACATATAACTTACTTTCTTATCTAGATCTCCATTATCAACCCACTAACAGCCCACTAGAAACCCACTCACGAAAAGTTGTTCCCCACTTGCCTTTGCATTATTAACACTGCCTTTGTTAAGACCAGAACTCCTTAGATCAATTAAGTCAGTCAATTCTCTTCCTTTCATTCCTCTTATCCATCAAGGCACCTTCAATCTGAAGCTAGGACAGTGAGGAGAACATTTTCAGTCGGCCAGAATCTTCAATCCAAGTAAGAGGGGACAGGGTTATGAATAACTATGAAATGGGTAGAATTGTATGCTGTTCTAGGATTCCAGTTTTAATTTCGTATATTGTTGCTCAGTTTTGAAATTGAAAACTTGTGAATTTGATTCTGACTTCTTCATGAAAGTTGTAGATCTTTTTGTTATCTAAATTTTGAGACCTGAATCAATTAATTTGAATATGTATAGCAAAAGTTATAGCCAAAATACTACAGCATGTCCGTGCGGAATATTTATCCTATGTTTTGTGTATATATTAAAATTCTGGGACTTATACATGCATAATCAGACTTTGATGTCTTCATAAAAGTTGTATATATTTGTGTTATGGATCTGTAGAAAGTGGTTTCAAGTCAAAATGATTTTTGTAGCTCAAGTTATACCTAAAATACTGAAGTATGTTCAAGCTGTAAATCTGTTAACTTGAGATACGAATTTTATTTTTAAAACTGGGAATTTTGTGGTGAGAATTAGTGATCGGTGTCTTCATAAAAGTTGTAGATATTCTTATTATGTGAATTTTGAGACCTGAAACGACTGAATTGGATATGTATAGCATGAGTTATGATCAAAATACTACAGCATGTCCGATTGAAATACTTATCTAGTGTTTTATGCATATATGAATATTCTGGGAATTATACATACATTTTTAGACTTTGATGTCTTCATGAAAGTTGTAGATATTTATATTATGGATCTATATAAAGTGGTTTCAAGTCAAAAGGATTTTTGTAGCTCGAGTTATGCCTAAAATACTGAAGTATGTACAAGCTGTAATTCTGTTAATCTGAAATCCGAATCGTATTTTTAAAACTGGGAATTTTGTGGTGAAAATTAGTGGTTGGTGCCTTCATGAAAGTTGTAGATAATTGTGTTAAGAATAATTTAGAACTGGTTTCATGTCAAAATCATTTTTGTAGCTCCAGAAACATTCAAATTACTAATATATGTATGTTTTGAAAACTCACCTTAAGGCAGTGTGGTATTTCGTGAATAAGTGGTATTTCTGTTTGGAATTTGAAATTGTGTTCTTCATGAAAGTTTTAGATAATTCTATTATTGAACTACAGCAAGTAGAATCACCTAAAAAGGATTTGATTTGTTCAAGTTATGGCTGATGTACTAGAATATGTTACTGTTTGAAACGCTGAAACTTACTTATAATGGTTATTATGAATGAAAAGGATATTTTCTCTAAGGGTAACAATTTATTATTAAACTCTTGAGTGATTATGAATTATTATTGATGTTGTTGAGTGTCTAATGAGTATCATACAGTTGTATATTTTGGTGGTAGATAATTATGAATGATTAAATTTATATATATACATGAATGCCTTGTGGTTATTGTTACATGTGGTTGAAACAGTAAATCTATGATTCTGAAAATTATTATATGTGATGTGTCCTTTGAGGACTTGTGGTTTTCTGAGTGGTTTTGGAAATATTAATATCATGGTATGTTAAATGATAAAGAGAATTAAAGGCATTCATGCATCATCAGCATTTGGACGCACCATGGAATTTTAGGGGTTCCATGATTGCCTACCCTGGTGGGGGGTTACTCTATGATGAGTTAAATCCCTATTTTTACGGTGTGTTGGTCATTGGGCTGTAGGGATCCATGACTGTATAAATTCTTACCGATGTGTTGGTCATGGGGCTGTAGGGATCCATGACTGTATAAATTCCTACTGATGTGTTGGTCATGGGGCTGTAGGGATCCATTACTGTATAAATTCCTACCGATGTCTCTATGAGACCTTTTACTGCAGTATTCCCACCAAACTAAATGGATCCAACATGACATCATTTGACTAATTAAAGACTTATTAAATAAACTTGTTTGGCATATTCATCATATCATTATGTATTATTGATTGTGTTTGTGCAATTCTATATATTTTATATTTATTCTATATTCTGTCTCACTCTTACATTAATTTTTACAGTGAATGCCACCTAGATTGAAGAGTGATGCTATGGTTGATGTCTAAGTGAATTATTGCTTGGATCCTGAATTTATTCTAATTTTATGATTTGTAATAAATACAACGTGTTATGTACTGTTATTTTTAAAATCGTTTCCGCTACGTAATTATTCCTTGAATTTTATTATTCACGACTAGTATGCATGATAATATTCCGCTATTATCGACTTTTATGTGAACTCTGATTTTAATTCATGAATCTTAAAATGATCTTTTAAAAATGCGAAAAATTTATTCGGAAAATTATATGGGACGTCACATCCAGCACTCAAATCAAGCACTTTCTCCCACATCAGCTTTTGGCCCTTAATCTGATGAAAGCGGACCCATTTCGCGTCAGTGTGAAATCTCATGGGATCCCTTGGTCCCAGAACCTCTTCTCCCTGAAGATCAGGATCCTCAGAGGTGGTGTCAGTATCTGTGGCCTTCCTTTTTCTTTTAGAGGGACCAGTAGTGGGGATAGATTTCCTTGGTGCCATCTGCAAAAAGGAAAATTTAAAAATCAAACACACATTATTATTTGAAAAACATATCAAACATATACAATCAACAAAAAAATTTAAACATAAAAAATTTTGTTAAAGGAAATCACACAAGATATAACACAAAATTCACAACAACATATTTTTGATTTATTTTGTAAAAATCAACATGCATATTTTTGGATTTTTATAAATAAAACAAAAATTCACACAAAAATGCATATTATCATAAATTTTACATAACATGCATACAAATTTTTTTTTATGTTTTTTTAATTTTTATCAATGCAAGAAAGTATAACAAATGCAAACTAAGAAAATTTATTAATTAAAAAACAAACAACAAACATCAAAATAGGCATACTAGACAGAATTATTTAAACATCAAGCAATTATTTACATGAAACAGCAACATCAAACAAAAACTAACAAAACAGTTAAAAATAGAGGCTGACGCTACGCGTGGATGGGATGCTACGCGTCAGCTCTGTTCCTCCCACGCTACGCGTCAGTGGGACGCTACGCGTGGGCTTGCAGAACAGAAACTGCAAAACAGGGGTTGCGCAGTAACAATCCCTTTCCACAACCACATTCAATCCATTCAATTCCTTATTCTAACAGTAAACAAATACCAATGGTCTTCTAATCCTAACCCTAACCGCATGCAATTCTAAGAATTGAAATTGATTTTAAAAGGAAGGGATTTAGAACACTTACTTAGAATCCTTGAACGGTTGAGGAATTGGGAAGGTTGAATGGTTGAGAGAAAAAGAGGATTTAGCAATTTAGGTTTCTGAAAACTAAAGTGAGACATAGAGGGAATTTTAGGTTTTTAAAACTTAAGATGGGCCTCTCTATTTCAGTTTTAAAAACTGTACATGGGCCCTGACGCTACGCGTGTAATGGACGCTACGCGTCAGGTCTAAAATTCATAGTCCACGCTACGCGTCCATGGGGCGCTACGCGTGGGCTTCTGTTTTTCATTTTTCAAAATTTGAATTTTCAAAAGCTTCTTTTTTTTGTTAAAAATAATTGAAAACAACAAGAAAATAATGGGTTGCCTCCTATTGAGCGCTAGGTTTAATGTCTCCAGCCTGACATTAACTTTGATTAATCAGGTGGTCTCCCAATATTTGTTGAGGAATCACCTGTCTTTTTCTTTCTCCTTCTTCTTCTTCGATGCTTAATTACCTGTCTTTCATTATTCAAAGCATCGGTTAATTTAAAATAATTTAATTGATTGAGAAGAGATATACCTGGTTCGGTTGAAGGGTAAACTTTTTCCTTATCATTCGTCCTAAGATGTTCATGAGCACTGAAGTTTACCTCTTCTTCATAGACTTTGACTGCAACCATTCCTTAATCGACATCCACCTTTATCTTTGCAGTCTTCATAAAAGGTCTTCCTAGGATCAGGGGGATCTCAGTATCCTCCTTTATATCCAGTACCACAAAGTCAACCCTGAAGTGGTACTTATCAACCTTTACCAACACATCTTCCACAATCCCAACAGGCTTCTTGATAGAGCGATCCGCAAACTGTAAGTTTGTCTTAGCTTCTTTTAACTCAAATTCACCAATTCGCTTTATTAAATCTAAGGGCATCAAATTGATGTTAGCCCCTAAATATAACAAAGCATTCCTGATGTTGATATTTCCAATAGTTACAAGAATGGTGAAACTCCCCGAATCTTTACATTTTTTGGGGGTTATGATGGCAGTACAATTTGTTTCTTGCTCTTCATTCACAGGTTTTTGCATATTTTTTTCTTTTTCATTTTTTCATTTTTTTCTATTTTTTTACTTTCCTTTTCTTCTTCTTCTTTCTTTTTCTCATTCTTTTCTTTACAATCAATTTTCACAACTTTACAATTCTCAGAAGAAACAGCATTACATTGTTCCCTTGGGTTTTGAGTGTTTGCAGTAAACCCAGAATTTTTCAATTCAGCTATTTCCTTTGCAAGCTGACCCATTTGTATGTCTGATGCTTTTCGGGCAGCTTCATTTGTCTCCACAAATTGCAATAACTGTTGGATAGATTCCTCAATCCTTGTCAATCTTGCATTGTCAATTTATGATTGTTGTGGCTTAAATTGATTGTTAGGAGGTCTGTTGGAAGGTCCAGCATTTTGTCTCCATCCAGAATTCTGATTCTGCCATCCATGTTGAAAATTGTTAGGAAAAGAATTACCATAATTGAAAGGAAAGTTACCCAATGGTATTCTTTGATGGTTCAGAAAATTGGCTTGCTCTTGCTCATTTCTGTCAGGGGCACAATAACCACATGGTTGTTCACCCATGCAATGCATACATTGTTTCACTTGAGCGGGGGGTGGTGATGTCACTTGAGCAATTTGAAGTTTCTCTAGTTGTTTGCTCATGACTTCAATTTGTTTGGTCAGCAATTTTTGCTGAGCCAATACCGCATTATTCACTCCTACTTCGAGCATACCTGGCTTCCTCTGTACATTACCTCTTTTATGTTTTGCTTGGCGGTCATTAATAGACATTGATTCCAATATCTCAATAGCTTCTTCCACGGTCTTGTTCATTAAAGAACCACCTGCACAAGCATCTAACATCATCTTGAACTGAGGTAATAAACCATGGTAAATGATTCTTACCTTTTCAGCATCATCCAATTTGTGGTTTGGACACTTTCTCAAGAGTGCCTTGAATCGTTCCCATGTTTCTCCTAATGATTCATCATTGTTTTGAGAAAAAGAATGTATGGCTGTCATGGCTTCAAAGTATTTTGAAGGAGAATAAAATCTTTCCAAAAATTTTCTTTCGACATCGGACCAGTTTGTAAAACTACCTGGTGGGCAAGATTTAAACCATTCTTTAGCTTTACCAATCAATGAAAAGGAAATAACCTCATATAAATAGATTCTTCTTGATTGGGTTCAAAACTAATTGTGCTGCATAACTCATAAAAAATAGTTAAATGTTCATACGGTTCTTCATGATTTAAACCAGCAAATTGATTATTTTGAATAATATTTAAAGTAGCAAGTTTAATCTCCACTGGTACAACAGGTCCTTGAAACATTGCCGAAACTCGGGGTAGACCATTAATAGCAGCAAACTGTCCCAACGTTCTCCTTTCAGCAACCATATTTGAATTTTCAAAAATTTTAGAAGTAGAAGAAGAATTAGTTTGTGTTTTAGATTTCAAAGACTTGATTTTTTTTACAAACTTTTCTATCTCAGGATCAAAATAAATTTTACTTGCGGTAGATCAAGTTTGCATACATAAACTAGACAAAGAAAGTTAGTGTAACAGTAATAAGAAAAAGTAAATAAACAAAATTTAACTAAGGTAAAAAAAAATATTTACCACGGTAATCAAAAAAATTTACTGTTTTACTGAATCAATTCAATCCCCGGCGACGGCGCCAGAAAACTTGTTAACCCGACGATAGTGTTTCAACTGTTTGTGTTTACCACCGGGTCATTAATTGGCAAGCGCACCAATCGTTTGTAGTTTTCAAAATTTAGATATCGTTTCACTGGGATTGAAAGTCCAATAACAACAGTAATTTTCTATTCACTATGGTAAATGTGAAGAAAGTTATGGACAAAAGAATGATTTATATACAATTTATACAATATTCACAGGATAGCATGGTTGAGTTGTTCATGAGATAAAAAGAAAATAAAAATCTATCTAAAAAGTTGAGTTACAATCTAGAATAGGTAAGATACTTGAGATATACACAGATAAACAAATTATGTTGGAAATTGGATCCCTAATCTAGAATAACAATGAGGAACTCAAGACATGCATATTTAATCATCAAGTTTTATGTCATTACAACTTAAATCATTATAACCGATCCCTCGTGATATAAATTCTAAGAATTCACTGTAAAGTCCGATCCCTCGTGAGCTTTCTCAGTAAAAACTTGCATTAAGACCTGGCCTTATGGCAACAATGGTTAACAACCCCTATAGAATTGAGATACCAAGGGTATTCCAACTTTTACTTTCATCAAAACAAGTTTCAATATGGCATGAATAATCATTCTCCCGTTTGACATTCACACTAATAAAACAAGTTTCAATACACATAAAAATCATTCTCCCGTTTGACATTCATATTAATAAAAGATTGAAATACTAACATGGACTTGAATCATAAACATGCAGAGGTCGAATTCATAACATTATACTCAATAGATTAGTTTACCAATTCCAACATAAACAGATTAGTTACACATGGTGAAAGTAAAAACAACACTTACAGAGGTTGACATTACAAAGACGATGGAAACTTCACGATACAACGATCATAATACACCACAACACTCTCAAGTATCTAGAAAACTATTCTAGAACTATAAATTCTAAAAGAAATACTCAAAACTCGAGTATAGAAGAGAGGAAAGAACTCTGAATGTAGAGAATGGGATGTTATGAATGGTGTTGGATGGCCCTATTTATAGGGCTGAGCAAGGGTGCTGACGCTACGCGTCAGTCCCCTGACTCAGCCTCCATTAACGCAGCTGGTAGTGGCCACCTTGGAATATTATATTCAATCATGCTTGGCCATGTGTTCCTGTCTCCACTGCGTTTTGGCCATTTGTGCTGAGTGGAGTGGCTAATAATGGGTCACTAGGTGAGTGCTTGGCCAGCTTGGCTGTGGAGTCCACACAGCACTGACGCTACACGTGGATGTGACGTGTAGCGTCAGCATCAAAAGTAGCTATGGATGCTACGCATGGGATTGATGCTACGCGTCAGATCCTTCAGTATAATTTTCTCTTGAATTCTTTACTTTTTCACTGCAAAACTAGAGAAAATTGATCAAGGGCAGATTATATCCAACAACATCCATTTATTGAATTAAAACCTAATTTTCTAACAAATTATCCAAATTTTTATTATTTTTATGAAATTTTTATTAAAAGATTTATTGTAAATTTGAGGACTAACAGTTACTCTATGATGAGTTAAAGCCCTATTTTCGTTTTGTGCCATGGAGTATAGGGATTCATGGTTTATGCTAAGTCCTACTTATGTACTTCGGTACTTGAGCGCCATGAAGTGTAGGGATTCATGGTTTATGCTAAGTCCTACTTGTGTACTTCGGTACTTGAGCGCCATAGAGTGTAGGGATTTATGGCATTATGCTAAGTCCTACTTGTGTCTCTATGAGACTTTTTACTGTAGTATTCCCACCAAACCAAAATGGATCCAGCATGACATCATTTGACTAAATTAAAGATTATTAAATGTAAATGACCTTGTTTGGCATATTCATCATATCATTATGGTTTGTTGATTGTGTTTGTGCAATTTTACTTATTTTATATTTATTCTATATTCTGTCTCACTCTTACATTATTTTTACAGTGCATGCTACATAGAATGACGAGTGATGCAATTAATGAAGCTTTTATGATTTATTGCTTGGACTTTGACTTCATTTGAATTTTAATGGGTTGTAATAATATTATGTACCATGTACTGTAATCTTCTCTATCATTTCTGCTATATAAATGTATTATGTTTTAATTGTTCACGACTAGTATGCATGATGATATTCCACATTTATCAATTTTTACGTGACCTTAGAATTTAAATTACGAATTTTAAACTGATTCTTTAAAAGCGAAATTTTTTTCAAAAATTTGGGTTAATTAATTGGAATTTGTAATTTGGGTTTTGGGTATCACATTGGTGGTATCAGAGCATTTTCAAAAATTCAGGGCCAATTGTTATGACATGTATTGTTTCTTTGATATACTACGTGAATTGTTTGATTACTTGCTTGACAATATGTTAAGTGTGTGCTGTATGACTTGTTGCTTAACTGATAAAATTGTAAAATACTTATCGTTATGTTATAATCTTATAATTGTATACGATATATTTTCCCTTAGAATTAGTATACATCAAACTACGAATGTAGGATGGCAAGAAACAACAACGACGCTATGGCAGCCGCTTTCAACCACTTGGCTGAGGCCTTGGAGAGGCAAAATCAACCAAGAAATACTTGAGGACTACACGGATTAGATCATTTCTTAAAAAGGAAGCCATCATAATTTAAAGGAGGCTATAATACAGAGGTAGCATACCTATGGATTAAGGAAATGGAACGCATCTTCCGATCTCTACCCTGCACAGAATTCAAAAAGGTAGAGTATGCCACCTACATGATGATTGAGGAAGCAGAAAACTGGTGGATCCATGCCAGAATTCGTATGACTGAGACTGACAGACCTTTGGACTGGGCCAACTTCAGATACTGTTTTCTAGAAAAATATTTTTCAGCGAGTGTAAAGAGCCGAAAAGAGCTGGAATTCATGGAGCTGAAACAAGGCTTAATGTCTGTTGGTGAGTATGCTGCTAAATTTAAAGAGTTATCCCTCTTTTACCCTCCTTTCTAACAGGCAGGTGCTGAAGCCTCAAAATGCGTCAAGTTTAAGAATGGTTTGAATTTTGCAATTAAAGAGGCTATCTATTATCAAGAAATTTGGAGCTTCCCCATCTTGATCATTAAATGCCAAATTGTTGAAGAAAACCACCAAGCCAGATTGGCACAAGAGAAGGTAAGTAGACAACTGAGACCTCAGTCAGTTACCTTCAAAAGGAAAGGGTCGTTCTATTCAAATCATTTCAAGGGAGGACCATCATTATCTTTTGAGAGAAGTAACAATCATATGAATATAAAGTGTCTTAAGTGCGGAGGTAATCACCATATACGTGATTGCAACAGACGCCTAGAAGATGTCACTTGCTTTCGATGTAATCAGAAAGGTCACATCAGTCCAAATTGTCCATAGAACCGTCAAAACAACAACAACAATAACACCATGAATAATCAAAGAGGTTCTAGTTATCAAGGAGGTCGTGGAGGAAACACGCGTGCTGTTCAACCTCTGAAACAGAATGAGGAGTCAATAGACAATAGATTACAACCAACAACAGGAAGAGTCTTTGCTATCAGTGGTTCAAAGGCAGACCAAGCAGACCACCTTGTGCAAAGTAATTGTGAGATCAATGGTACTATTTTATCTGTATTATTTGATTCTGGTGCTACACATTCTTTTATTTCTGAAGAGTGTGTTAGACGTCTTCAATTACCTGTGAAGTCTATGATATATGACCTAATTGTTTCCACTCCCACCGGTACACAACTTAGGACTACTAAGGTGTGTAACGATTGTTCTGTGCTGGTAGAAGGTAGAAACTTTCTTGTCAATCTTGTTTGTTTACCTTTGAAGAATCTGGAAGTAATTTTAGGGATGAACTGGTTATTGGCGAATCGAGTCTTGGTGGACTGTCATAACAAGACCGTGATATTTCCATCAGAAGGAAATACTATTTCTGACAATCCCAAGATCTTTGCCTTAAAAGGTGAAATTCAATTGTTTGCCTTGTTTACTTTTTCCAAAGGAGATGGTGAATCTGAAGCAATTAAGATGCCAGTTGTCTCTGAATTCCCTAAAGTATTTCCAGAAAACATCTCAAGTTTACCTCCATAACGTGAGATAGAATTCTCAATTGACTTAATTCCAGGAGCAGAACTAGTATCTAAGGCTCCATATCGTATGTCACCTATTGAACTGGCAGAACTGAAAAAGCAAATTAAAGAGTTGTTGGAGAAACATTTCATCAGGCCCAGTATGTCGCCATGGGGAGCACCAGTATTGCTCGTCAAGAAGAAAGATGGAAGCATAAGATTATGTGTAGATGATCGTCAGTTGAATAAATTGACAGTGAAGAATAAATATCCTTTGCCCAGAATTGATGGTCTAATAGACTAATTGAGAGGTGCTACAGTATTTTCCAAGATTGATCTACGATCGGGTTATCATAAGATTCATGTTAAGTCTGAGGATGTTCCAAAGACAGCCTTTAGGACACGCTATAGACATTACGAATATCTGGTGATGCCTTTTGGAGTGACCAACGCCCCAGCTGTATTCATGGATTACATGAATCGAGTGTTTAATCCATACTAAGATCAATTTGTTATTATCTTCATTGATGACATTCTGATTTATTCTAAGACTTGGGAGGAGCATGAAAAACATCTTCGAGTGGTATTGCAGATTCTGAAAGAGAAGCAGTTGTATGCTAAGTTATCTAAATGTGAGTTCTGGTTGAAAGAGGTAAAATTCCTACGCCATGTGATCTTAAGCGAAGGAGTGTCTGTGGATCCTTCTAAAATAGAAGCTGTAACAAACTGGGAGAGACCTAATTCAGTTACTAAGATACGAAGCTTCCTAGGATTAGCTGGTTATTATCGGAGATTCATTGAGGGGTTTTCTCGAATTGCCTTACCGATGACTCGTCTGACCCGAAAGAATCAACCTTTTGCTTGGATGCCAGAATGTGAGAAAAGTTTCCAGGAACTAAAATTGAAGCTTACATCTGCTCCAGTCTTTGAGACGCACCGAAAATACATGGAAAAATTTGGATAATAAAAATAGGGGATAAATTTTTCGCGATTCTAAACAATTAAATGTTGGAAGAGGTCGTGAGATGAAAACTTTGGCAAGTAATCCCTGGGCCCATTCTAATAACCTATCTCATATATGAAGATATGAGAAGGTGCACAATTAAGACAAAGAATGAACCTTGAATAATCAATCTCATGATCATCAACAAGGAGTAGCGGAAGTGAGCAATTACATTAAGAAAATGAAGGGGAGTGGTAGAAGGTCGAAGGATGGTCCATTGAGTTGTTAAAATGTATTAATTATGTGTGTAAGTCATTGTACAATCATATTATAGTCAAACAATACTAATGATACCCCAAAACAGAAGAAGAGGTGTGAAAATAGGGCCATGAATCGATTCAAACACCCCATGAATCGATTCAAATGATTCTGGAGTGCAAAATAGTGAAAACAGGACCCCTTGAATCGATTCAATCTTGTGTGAATCGATTCGGACGCTTCTGGAACTCAAAATTATGCAAACAGGGGCCCTTGAATTGATTCAAGATCGTATGAATCGATTCAGGCCTTCCTGGAACCAAAAACAGTGAAAACAGCAGCTCTCGAATCGATTCAGGGATCCTCAAATCGATTCAAGACAGCACAGTTGCTGTTTTTATGCAGAAAAAACATTATTTTTGGACTTCTAACCCCCTTAACTTTTTCATATCAACTCCAAACACTACCAAATTTTAACACCAACTAAAATACACTATTTGTGATGCGTGGCCACCGGCCTCACTCAAAAACTCTCAAAAATGAGAAAATTATGCAAATAAATGTGTTTTGTCCATTCCTGAGCCTTTTTGAGTAACATAAGGGTCTATTCTCAATGGAATTGACCCGCTCCAGTTCTTATAAGTCGCAAATCATGTATTTAAGCTATTGGAACCACCACACACTATCCAAAACTCATGAAACTCATTTTGACCCTATTGGTTCCTCAATTATGCATGAACTCCATATGAGATCTCCATAAATTAATCAATCAATCAAATATCATGCACACTATTGTCATCAATTGGCCAAGAAATTTCATAATTAATATTCATTCCTCAAGATGGTAAGCTAAATCAACATATCCATATCAATATCAACCAATATTAAGTTCACCACCCAAAAATTGGCCTCTCAAAGCACATATCACAAAGGAGCTATAACTCATAATTTTCAACATCCATACATCAAATTCAACATCATCAAGCATCACGACTTTGTTCTTTACATCATTTAGGTCATGAATGAAAATTGGCCTTACACACACATGTCCAATTTTCTCCCATGACCTCCAAAATTATCAGCCATTACAAAATTGAGTATATAAACACCATATACTCCACAAAATGATTCTATGCCGGCCAAGGCTCACACATTCCTATCCATATTTACCTCCTTCCAAACTCGGCCTCCAAAGACTGCAGGATTTAAGTCATACCTACATCAACTTTAAAAATGGCAAACGGGAGGTGAGTAACATAATCCAAATGAATTAAAGTCATACATTATGATGAAATACATGTATACTTGCTCACATATCAATCGTTACAACACATCATACATCATACACAATACATCTCATAATCTCAAGTATACAGTCACAATTTCATTCATTTGGATTGCCTAAAACACACATAGGGTTAGTATCCAACTCTTTCCCCTTTTCAATTCTCATTCATCTGTTGCCACCATGGGCTTTCACCTAGGCATATTTCTAGCTATATGCAAATGCTCTTAAAGCTAATGCATATGCACAAGAATTTCTCATCAAAACAATGCGGATCCGACTGTGGGAAAAGTACCATATTAATTCAATTGTGGGACAAGCATAGGTGTGCTACTATGCCCCTACTGCAGTAGAAAAAAAATTGTGTACACATATATCTCAATTTATGCATGCTTACATTTTTATAATTTTACTGGTACCAAACCGCCCTCGCCCATCTGTAGCACTAGTCACCCTGTGACTTGCGGATCAACATCGTGGCCTCAATTACCACAAGTGCTACGGGCCCCTCCCGAACACACATCGAGAGAGCCGTGTCCCGTCGGACACCGAGGTAAACTCGCTCACCATAGACCCGCCCGCCCACTGGGCCCGCCACATAGGGTGCCTCGTCACCAAACTATGGACAGCTTCGTGACTCATACACCGAGTCACAGGGGAAAATCACAATACGCTCGTGCACTGAGCTACCCTCCCACTGGGCCCGCCTAGTGGAACCCCCTAAAATTCCACATAGACAGCTATGATATGCCATGGATGCAATGCAAATGCAAATCAAATGCATCCTCACACTATGCATCCTAGATGCCACTCCATATTTAATCCTTCACCACCACCACTTGGTGGATTTCAATATTGTCATCATCCTCAATCATCACCATTTCTCTTTACAATTCATACACATTAAGGGTTAGTGGCATACGCATTCATCAATTCAAACATACACCTTTGGGATATTCACATCATAATTCCAACTCACACATGGTTTCAAACCATCATCATACTTCATCAACATAATATCATCACCACATCACAATATTATCCCAAATACAATGCCATACAATAATTATCATTCTAAATGCATTCCAATCATAACATTATCACATCATCCATTCAACAATCATCAAAATGATCACATATACATATTTTCACATCATCAATGGATGAAATCATGCATTTAGAATAGTTACCCCCTCCTACCTCAAGTGAAGTAGTGATCAACGCGGTTTGATGGTCCCGCCTCGTCAATGGGGTCACTTCCTACATCACAATACATTATACAATCAATTTTCTACTTACCCATTAAGACTTAAATACTTATATATATCAATAACTTGATGTTTATATTATTTTAACTCTCAAACCTCTTTATTTCAGTTTATCCACCTTAACCACTATGGGTTAGGTACTACCCTCTATTATTATGTACCCTAGAACCAAACCCTTTCATGGGTTTCTCCATTAATGACTTCCACCAACAAAATACCATCACCAATGACTCTTATTCATCATAACTCACATTTATCACCAACAATTAATACTCATCAACCTCCATTATACATTTCCCCCAAATTTATGAGATTAGGGTTTATAAAAATCCCAACAACCATCATAAATATTCTTCTCCTTCCAAACATAAATGTATCCACTTCATTACTTCTCAAAGAAACCTTATTCTCATAAAAACCCACTTTACACTCATGCATTAAATGCTCTCCCCAAAACATCTATTCACATGCATGGCTTCCAAAACACATAAATACCATATACCCATAACCAAAACCTTAGCAAAAATAGGTATACTTACCTCAAAACCCAAAAACGAAAATGGGTTCACTAGAGGGAGAGGAAGCTACGAAAATGGAGAGAAAGGAGGAGAATGCAGCAGCTCACAACCTCCTTCAAGCTCCACCAACGAAAATGAGAAGGAGATGTGGAAGATGGAGCCAAGTTGCTAGGGTTTGGAGGAAGGAATGAGAGAATGGAGAAGATGATGAAGAGGAGAAGAAATGAAAGTGTAAATGTTCAACTCCTTCAGCACGCCAACATGAATAGAAAAGGAAAAATAGGATTTTCAATTTTTCTTTTAATCCAATTCATTTAAAACTTCATCGTTTTATAACTAACAGGTTCTCAATTCGGGCTCAATACATCGTCCGAAAATTATTTCGAATACATATTCGGATTTCCAATATTATTCTCTACAGCCCTGACCAATATCATCTCATTCCGAGATACTGGGTCCGACACCCATATTTTAACCGAGCTCATTTTCAGCTTAACCGATCTCTATAAATCACCAACAATTCCTAAAAATCTTAATTTAATTAATTTCAATTTATTGAGACATTAAACAATTCATATTTAACTTATCAATATTTATTTTTCTTAATTAATCTTCTATTTTAGAATTCGGGATGTTACAGTCTTAACTTTGCCTAATCCACAAGAAGACTTTATGGTTTATTATGATGCTTCTAAGATGGGTTTAGGTTGTATTTTGATGCAGCAACAAAAGGTGATTGCTTATGCTTCTAGGCAGCTGAGGTCGCATGAAATGAACTATCCGACGTATGATCTAGAATTGGCAGCGGTGGTATTTGCTTTGAAAATCTGGAGACACCATTTGTACGGAGTTAAGTTTGAGGTGTTCAGTGACCATAAGAGCTTAAAGTATTTGTTCGATCAGAAGGAATTGAACATGAGGCAGCGAAGGTGGATGAAGTTTCTTAAAGATTATGATTTTGATTTGAAGTACCATCCAGGAAAAGCAAATGTAGTAGTAGATGCACTTAGCAGGAAATCCATTCATATTGCATCTTTAATGGTAAAAGAGATGGAAATGATAGAACAGTTCAGAGATATGAACTTGGGTGTGGAGATGAAATCTTCAAGAAGTATGACCTTGGGAACTTTGAAGATAACTAATGATTTTCTAAAGCTGATAGGTGAGAGGCAGAAAAAGGACTTATAATTACATGAATTATGAGAGATGCGGGTGAATGAAAAGGATATGGGATTACAAGAAGGATTAGATGGAATTTGGATGATTAGAAGCAGAATTTGTGTACTAGATGATGTTGATCTAAGAAGGACAATCCTAGAAAAAGCACATAAAAGTATGTTGAGCATTCATCCTGGATCAACTAAGATGTATCAAGACCTAAAAAAAAGCTTTTGGTGGCCAAGGATGAAGAAAGAAATAACTGAATATGTGTCTTCATGTCTTAGTATGTCAAAAAGCCAAGGTGGAACACCAGAAGCCATCTGGTGAACTACAACCATTGGAGATTCCTGCCTGGAAATGGGACGACATTTCAATGGACTTTGTGTCAGGATTTCCAAGAACACGTTCAGGAAATGATGCAATCTGGGTTATTGTAGACAGATTGACTAAGTCTGCTCACTTCCTTCCAATGAATATGAAGAATTCTCTACAAAAGTTGGCACAATTATATGTGAAAGAGATCATAAGACTTCATGGTGTACCATCCAGTATTGTGTCAGATAGAGATCCGAGGTTTACTTCCCGATTCTGGGGAAGCTTGCATCAGGAGTTGGGTTCAAGACTCCGATTAAGTTCAGCTATGATCCTCAAACAGATGGACAGTCAGAACGTACCATGCAAAGTTTGGAAGACTTACTGCGATCTTGTGTGCTTGAGCATGGTGGTAGTTGGGAGCAGTTTCTTCCACTGATTGAATTCACGTATAACAATAGTTACCATAGCAGTATTGGTATGGGTCCATTTGAAGAATTGTATGGTAGAAAGTGTCGAACACCCCTTTGTTGGTTAGAAACTGGTGAAAGTTTGGCGTTAGGGCCTGAAATTGTGCAACAGACTACTGAACAAATAGAAATAATCAGAGAGAAGATGAAGGCATCCCAAGATAGACAAAAGTATTATTACGATAAAAGGAGGAAACCACTTGAATTCCAAGTTGGTGATCATGTATTTTTGAAGGTTTCTCCTCACAAGGGCATTGGCTGAGCATTGAAAAGTAAAAAGTTGAGCCTAAGGTTTATTGGACCATATGAAATTATAAAGAGGATTAGCCCAGTGGCTTATCAAATTGCACTTCCTCCTCACCTTGCAAATTTGCACAATGTGTTCCATATATCCAATTGAGGAAGTATGTACAAGATCCCACTCATGTGATTGCTACTGATGATGTTGAAGTTAGAGAAAATTTGACCATCCCTGCAGAACCTACACAGATTATGGAAAGGTCGATTAAACGCCTGAGAAGTAAGGATGTACCATTAGTAAAGGTTGCATGGAAACAAGGAAATGATGTAACTTTAACTTGGGAACGTGAAGATGCTATGAGGATGCAATACCCAGAATTGTTCCACTGAGGGGTGCGTTATATTAAATTTCGAGGACGAAATTTTTATTAGGGTGGGAGAATTGTAACATCCCAAAAATTTCATTCTCATTTATAATCATTTTTAATCTACACCGTTAATGATATTATCTATTTATATTAACTTTCTACATAAGTTTGGCTGTGAATCGGAGCTTCTTTTTGATTCGTTCAAATAGGTTTCTTTGATATTAACCTCTGGTAGCGTTCTGACTGGAAGATTACCGAGTGAAGTACTTTTGAATAAGATATTCCGAGTGAATCATGTCTGAGATAAGACTGTCCGAGTGAAGAAAGGAATCGATTTTCGAGTGAGGTATGACCGAGAGAACTTCCGAGTGAAGGAAGGTTATGTTTCCGAGTGAGGTACGACCGAGAGAACTTCCGAGTGAAGGAAGGTTAAGATGTTTCCGAGTGAGTCATGACCGAGAGAACCACTTCCGAGTGAAGGGAGTCCTGGTCTTGGAGACATTTCTGAGTGAAGCGTGTCCGAGAGAACCATTTCTGAGTGAAAGAAAGCTTTGGCTTCAAATGAAACATTTCTGAGTGAAGAAAATCCGAGATGATCACTTCTGACTGAAGAAAAGCTCTGGCTTCGAATGAGCACCTTTTGGACAAAGACGCTTCCAAGTTCCATACTTCCCGGTGGAGTGTCTCCGAGTGACTCATTTTTGAGTAAAACGTCCCCGAGTAAAACGTTTCCGAGTGAAACGTCTCCAAGTAAAACGTTTCCGAGTAAAACGTCTCCGAGTGAAACGTTTTCGAGTGAAACGTCTCCAAGTGAAACGTTTCTGAGATAAGTACTTCTGAGTGAAGAAAAGCTTTGATTTCAAATGAGTACTTCTCGGGCCGAGATATTCCCGAGTGGAGTATCTCTGACTTAAATGCAACTTTCCCAAATGGGGTGTCTCCGAGTGCGACACTTCCGTGTGAGATGGCACCGAGTGAGACATTTCCAAGTGGGATAACACCATGAGACATTTCCGATTTCTGCGTGGTATGACACCGATTGAGATATACCGAGTGAGTCATTTTCAGGGGAAGTACTGGACAGAGAAAGGTTTTGATTTCGAATAAGTACGTTTCCAAGTGAATAGTTCCTAGGGGAAATTGAATATCCGAGTGGTAGACCCCTTCATTCTATTCATGCTCGGATGTCTTGAAGATTGCCTAGAGCCTGTGCCCGAGCCCATATTCAAAGTTTCCAAGAGCTTGTGCTCGGGTTCGTCTTCGATATTGCCTTCAACTCCAAGTGATATTCCCAAGTGGAACGATTTCTGAGAGGACTGAACTTCGACTCCGAATGATTCTTTCAGTTGTAAGATTTTCGAGTAACGCAACTCTGAATGATTTTTCAGTTGTAATATTTCCGAGTGACGCACTTCCGAGAGAAATATTTTCGAGTGAAGACTGACTAACTTCGAATAAGTACTTTTCGGGTAGAGATATATCCGAGTGGATAGTTCCCGAGTGAATCAATTCTGAATGAAAAGTGGCTCTGACTTTGAAAGAACACTTTTCGGGCAGAGATATCCGAGTGAGATATTTCTGAATGAGGTGTCTCCGGGTGAGACATTTCCGAGTGAGTCACTTCCGATGAAGGAAAAGCTATGACCGAGTGTTTCAAGCAGAAACAATTCCGAGCAAATCCACTCCGAGTGAAGCAATTCTGAATGAAAAAGGCTCTGATAAAAACTTCTCGGAAAGAGATATGTCCAAACAGTGTTAGAATTGATATTTTACTACAATCATATCATCTTGTACATATTTTAATATATTTACTTCAATCATACAAGCTCCAGTATGTAGGCGGCGGAAATGGTCAACAATACAGCTTATTTTCTTATCTAAAACCTCCATTATCACCGTAATTAATGCACTACAATCCAATTACGAAAAAGCTTGTTCCCCACTTGTCTTTTGCATTATTAAATCGACACTACATCTCGTTCCCAAGTCTGAATTCTTAGAAAAAATGAAAATTTGTAAAGTCTCTCTCTCATTTTCCTTTTCTCTGTTAAGTCACCTTTGATCTGAAGCTAGGATAGTAAAAAGAGAACATTTTTCAAATCTAAGATCCTCCATCAAGGTAAGAGGGGATAGGGTTGTGAATAAATATGGAATAGGTAGAATTGTATGCTGTTCTAGGATTTTTCAGAATTATTTTCAGAATTTGTTACTTAATTTTGAAGCTGAAAATGTGTGAATCTGACTCTGACTTCTTCATCAAAGTTGTAGATCTTTTTGTTATGTGAACTTTGAGACTTGAACTGACTGATTTGGATATGTATAGCATGAGTTATAGTCAAAATACTACAGCATGTCTGTTTTGGAATAAGTACCTTCAATTTTGTGTAAATATTAATATTCTGGGAATTATACATACATATTTAGACTTTGATATCTTCATAAAAGTTGTAGATATTTATGTTATGGATCTATAGAAAGTGTTTTCAAGTTAAAAGGATATTTTTAGCTCTAGTTATACCTAAATTATATAAGCATGTTCATGCTGAAAATCTGCTAATGTGAATCACTGTTTGTAGTTTTTAAACTGGAAATTTTGTGATAAGAATTAGTGTTTAGTGTCTTCATAAAAGTTTTAGATATTTATGTTATGAGTAATTTAGAACTAGTCTCATGCCAAAATTATTTTTGTAGCTCCAGAAACGTTGAATATACCAACATATATACGTTTTATTACTTTCTTGGAGATAGTTTAGTATACTATGAAATTGTGATATTTCTGTTTGGATTTGAAAATTATGGTTTTCATAAAAGTTGTAGATAATTTTGTTATGGAACTACAGAAAGTAGAATTATTTAAAAAGGATTTGATTTGCTCACTTTATGGCCATTTTACTAACGTATGTTGCTGTTGTAAAATTCTGAAATTTACCTATAATGATTATTATGGATGTTAATGATATTTTCCATGTGAGTAATGATTTATTTATGAATCATTGAGGGATTATTGATTATTATGGATGTTATTGAGTGTTCTATGAATGTCATACAGTATGTATATCTTTGTGATAAATAAGTATGAATGACTAAATTAATGTATACATGAATGCCTTGTGGTTTATTGAGATATGTTGTTGAACTGTAAATTCATGATTTTGAGAATTAATATATGTGATGTGTCCTTTAAGGACTTGTGGTTTTCCAAGTGATTATGGAAGTATTGATATCATGGTATGTTAAATCGATAAAGAGAATTAAAGGCATTCATACATCATAAGCATTTGGACGCACCATGGAATTTAGGGGTTCCATGATTGCCGGCCCTGGTGGGGGGTTACTCTATGATGAGTTAAAGCCCTATTTTCGTTGAGCGCCATGGAGTATAGGGATTCATGGTTTATGCTAAGTCCTACTTGTGTACTTCGATACTTGAGCGCCATGGAGTGTAGGGATTCATGGTTTATGCTAAGTCCTACTTGTGTCCTTCGGTACTTGAGCGCCATGGAGTGTAGGGATTCATGACATTATGCTAAGTCCTACTTGTGTCTCTATAAGACTTTTTACTGCAGTATTCCCACCAAACCAAAATGGATCCAGCATGACATCATTTGACTAAATTAAAGATTATTAAATGTAAATGACCTTGTTTGGCATATTCATCATATCATTATGGTTTGTTGATTGTGTTTGTGCAATTTTACTTATTTTATATTTATTCTATATTCTGTCTCACTCTTACATTATTTTTACAGTGCATGCTACACAGAATGACGAGTGATGCAATTAATGAAGCTTTTATGATTTATTGCTTGGACTTTGACTTTATTTGAATTTTAATGGGTTGTAATAATATTATGTACCATGTACTGTAATCTTCTCTATCGTTTCTGCTATAAAAATGTATTATGTTTTAATTGTTCACGACTAGTATGCATGATGATATTCCGCATTTATCAATTTTTACATGACCTCAGAATCTACATTACGAATTTCAAAATGATTCTTTAAACGCGAAATTTTTTTTCAAAAATTTGGGTTAATTAATTGGAATTTATAATTTGGGTTTTGGGTGTCATAGGTCACGTAAAAATTGATAAATACGGAATATTATCATACATACTAGTCATGAACGAATAAAACATAATACATTTATATAGCGAAAACGATAGATATGATTGCAGTACGAGGTACATAATATTATTACAACACATTAAAAGTCAAATGAAATCAAAGTCTAAGTAATAAAACATAAAAACTTCATCGATTTCACCACTCGTCATTCTGTGAAGCATGCACTGTAAAAATTATATAAGAGTGAGATAGAATATAGAATAAATATAAAATAAGTAAAATTACACAAACACAATCAATTAATAATTATGATATGATGAATATGTCAAACAAGGTTATTTACATTTAATAATCTTTAATTTAGCCAAATGATGTCAATGCTTGATCCATTTTGGTTTAGTGGGAATACTGCAGTAAAAAATATCATAGAGACACAAGTAGGACTTAGCATAATGTCACGAATTCCTACCCTTCATAGCGCTCAAGTACACAAGTAAGACTTAGCATATACTATGAATCCATACCCTTCATGGCGCTCAACGAAAATAAGGATTTAACTCATCATAGAGTACCCTTCCACCAGGGTCGTCAATCATGGAACCCTTAAATTTCATGGTGCGTCCAAATGCTTATAATGATTGAATGTCTTTAATTCTCTTTATCAATTTAACATACCATGATATCTATACTTCCATAATCACTTGGAAAGTCACAAGTCCTCAAAGGACACATCATACATATCAATTCTTAAAATCATGGATTTACAGCTCAACAAGATATCCCGATAAACCACAAGACATTCATGTATACATTAGTTTAGTCATTCATAATTATTCATCATAAAAATATACATATTGTATGACATTCATAGGACACTCAATAACATCCATAATAATCAATAATCCCTCAATAATTCATAAATAAATCATTACCCACATGGGAAATATCATTTTCACTCATAATAACCATCATAGGTAAATTTCAGAAATTTACAACAGCAACATACATTAGTAAAAAGACCATAACGTGAGCAAATCAAATCCTTTTTGATTAATTTTACTTTCTGTAGTTCCATAACAAAATTATCTACAATATTCATGAGGACCAAAAATTCTAATTCTAAACAGAAACATCACATAATCACAAAATAGTCAATGGGTTAACAATTATCATTATCACCAATTTCTGAAAATTTTTCTGTGTTGACAACCTTTAGTAAATTTGCTATAACTCTTGATATAAAAATAATTTTTAAATGAGGCCAAGTTTTATGTTTCAATAATTTCATTATCTATAATTTTTATGAAGATCAAAAATTCCAAATCCAAACAGAAATATCACAAATTCATAGTATACTAAATTATCTCAGAGAAAAGTAACAGAAGGTACATATGTTAGTAAAATGAACATTTCTGGAGCTACAAAAATAATTTTGGCATGAGACCAGTTCTAAATAACTCATAACATAATTATTTTAAAACTTTTATGAAGACACCAAATACTGATTCTCATCACAAAATTCCCAGTTTTAATAATGAAAATAGTGATTCACGTTAACAGATTTTTAGCATGAACATACCTTGGTATTTAAGGTATAACGGGAGCTAAAAATATCCTTTTAACTTGAAACCACTTTGTAAAGATCCACAAAATAAATATCTACAACTTTTATAAAGACATCAAAGTCTAAATATGTATATATAATTCCCAGAATTTTAATATTTACACAAAATAGAAGGTATATATTCCAGAACAGACATACTGTAGTATTTTAGCCATAACTCGAGCTACAAGCATCCAAATCATGTCATTCAAAGTTTAAAATTCATATAACACATAGATATATAACTTTGATGAAGTCACTAAACACTAATTCACATATTTTTAGCTTTGAAATTAAGTAACAATTTATGAAAATAAATCTGGAAATCCTAGAATAGCATATAATTCTACCCATTCCATATTTATTCATAACCCTATCTCTTCTTACCTTGATGGAGGATCCTAGAGTGGTTGAAAGTGTTCTCTTATTGTCCTAGCTTCAGATCAAGAGTGACTTTGATGGAGAAAATGAAATAAAATAAGAGAGAGACTTCACTAACTTCAGGTTGTTCTAAGAATTCAGACTTGGGAATAAGATGTAGTGTTGGTTTAATCATGCAAATGACAAGTGGGGGACAAGCTTTTCATAATGGGATTGTAGTAGGATGTTAGGTGCATTATTTTTAGTGATAGTAGAGGTTTTAGGTATGAAAAACGGGCTGGATTGTTGGCCATTCCCGTAGCTTACATAATGTAGTTTGTATGATTGAAGTAAATATCAATTTTGACACTGTTTGTGTATTTTAGGCATATCTCTTTCATATCTTAATGGATTTTAATAAATTTGATCTTGTTGGTAAGATAAGACAACGAGTAACAACTTTGTAGTTGACGACTTTTTCAAATTGGGAATCTAACTAGGCATTAAAATAGGTACAACATGATATGATTGAAGTAAAATACCAATTCTAAAACAGTTTCAGTATTTTGGGCATATCTCTCTCAAATCTTAATGGATTTTAATAAATTTGGTCTTGTTGAAAAGTTAAGAAGAAGAGGAACAACTTTGTAGTTTACTACATTTTCAAATTTAGACTCTAACTAGGAATTAAAATGTGTACAAGATGACATATTTTGAGTAGAGTATGTGGTAATCTGAGGAAATAGGTAATAAGTTATTTGATTAACTTTTACCTAAGGTATAAAGTTAAAATTATTTACAATGGTAAATGGTTAAATTAAAGATGTTGTCCTGACCAAAATTTACGTAGAAAGTCAAGATAAAATGAATAATATCATTGGTGATCTTAATCAAAATAATTATACATAAGAATGAAATTTTTGGGATGTTACATTATACACTCAATATTTTTTTAAAATAATGTGTCTCTTCCTTTAGAGAAAACTGATGAAATATTAAGGACAACCATACAATGTGTTTCTAAGGAAGACCGTAAAAAATCATGCAAAAATTCAGCCGCTCAATTTTACCAAATTTTTCAAGGACACCCTTCAAATTTGACTAAAAATTCATCTTAGAGAAAATTATGAAACTCTAAGAACAAGAAGATAACGTGTTTCCAAAAATTGCAATTGCTGTAAAAAAATGTAAAAATTCAAGCATCCTATAACGTTCTTAATTTTTAAATAAAATTCTAAAATCAAATAAATTTTTCACAAATCATTCCAATATTAAAACAGAATTTGAATTAAATAATAATATTATCACTCATAGCCGACCGACCCATTTAATATACAAAAAAAATATAACAAGTCGGTATACACAGGAGCCGGCCAAGGCTTCTACAAAATAACTATGTACACTATGTATTATACATGCTAATACATAATGCTCCAGTCGGATGAGTGACTTCACACGTCATCACTCTGCCCTATATCCACTGTGAAAATAATAAGAAGTAGGGGTGAGCATAAACATATCAAATAATAGTTATTGAATTGGATTAAAAGTCCAATTCATAACTATATATAAATAAACACAACCGAATCAAACAACTCAGTATAAGCAGCATGTTATTCTTAATAACATATATATCAGTGCACACACACACGATCAATCGAATAAATCAATTATTAAGTCTTTTAATTGTGTTGCAAAACTACCTCCCCGAGCCATAACTCAGCTCTCAGCTGATCCGACCGTTTTACTGGTACCAAACCGTTTGCACCCTCATGTGACACCATCACTCTCAGTGACAACGGTTAGTGCCATGGGCTAAAACCCCGAGCCCCGCTCAAGAGGTTGCCTTGAGTCCCACCCAAGGTCTTTTGTCTTTTGCCTTGAGTCCCACCCAAGGTCTTTTGTGGAAACCACATCATATTTCATATTCATTCATCACATAAGCATCTCATGAAAACTCATGGAAACCATTCTCATCATCGGTCACATATATATACAATCATCACATCAATATCAATAATATGAATGGAAGATATGAAAACATAAAATATGTTGTTCAATCGGAGTCTCAATAACAATTTATTCACATAACATATATACATCATAACAATATCACCCCACATCCATTCATAAACTATTCATTTGAAATGTAACGCTCCCCCTACCTGGAATAAAGAGTTTCAACTATTCTTCAATCGATATCAAGTCACAACTTCAAGAATTCCAACTGGAATTATAGTCCTGAATTAGTCCAAAGCTTTCTTACTTATGAAATCCAAGCGTTCATGTGAAAGAGAACAAAGGAAGATTAATTTCTTCTTCGTTGATGGTTTTCAGTAGAGATTGGAAAGAAAAGGATTATAGATGGTGTTTCCACTTTCAAAAGTTTTCTAAACTCATTCAACAGTAGAAATTGGTATTTATATCGTTCATGCATAAGAGAGACATGAACGATAGGAGATTGACTGTTGTACGTTTCTTCAAATGACAAGTAAGGAATAAGCATTTAATGAAAAGGGACAGCACATCAGAGAGGGTCCCATACTTAGAAAAATATCAGAAAAAGAATCTGCTGGAAGGTAGAAGAACAGAGTGATGTGGAAAGCATTCATAATTAAAATAATCATTAATTCCGACTCAGTTTCAACATTCTAGATATATTTTTCCGAGAAGATTCATTACAGCCTTTGTCCGTTCAGAATTCCTTCTTTCGGAGGAAATTTACTCGGAAAGGTTTCATCCTATGAAACACTCAGCTTTCCTTCCTCGAAAATGTCCCACATGGTAATATCTCATTCGGTCATTTCACTTAGATATATTTCTGTCCAAGTCAAGCCTTCACTTACGTCACTCGGAAATCTTCCAACCGAAAGATCACTCGGGTTGAAGACTGTCTCAAAGATAAACCCGAGCACAAACTCAGCAACTTTGACTGAATATGAATTGAATGAATTTATCACTTGGTCATTTACTTCCTTTAAAATTGCTCACTCAGAATATACTCATTCGGAGTTGGAGTCTTTCTCCGTCCAGAAGTAGTCTCCTTATAAAGACTTACTCGGTCTATCTCAATCGGTGTCATCTCTCTCGGAAGTATCATACTCAAAAACACTTCACTCAGAAATCACACAACTCGGAGATACTCCACTCGGTCACTTTTCAAAAATATTCCAGCCTGAGAAGTACTTATTCAATTTCAAAGCTTCTCTTATTTGGAGGTACTTCTCTCGGATCATCCATTCGGAAACGTTCCACTCGGAGACGTTTTACTCGGATTGACCTCACTCGAAAATGTCTCATTCGGATAGTGTTTTTCTTAACTCAGAATGATTTTCTTAATAATGTTCCACTCGGAAACATCTTAAATTCACTTAATAGTCTTCTCAGTTTTATTTCACTCGGTATCATATGTATTCTCACTCGGAATTATATCCATTTTCACTCGAAATTTCATTCGGAAATTTTCCATTAATCCTTAATGAATGAATTTTCTAAAAATTACAAATTTTAGGATGTTACATTTCTCCCCTCCTACAAAAATTTCATCCACGAAATTTAAATAAACAATTATACATTAATGAAATAAATCGGGATATTGTTGCCTCATAACATCTTCACGTTCTCAAGTATACATGGTATACTAATTCTACTGCCATGCAACCTTGACCAATTGAACATTCTTGCTTCTTAATCGTTTTACCGATCGGTCCACTATACCAGTGGGCTCGGCTATAGTGGTCAGGTTTTCTCGGATTTCAACATCATCATCTGGTATTTCATGAGTAGGATCCGGCAAATACTTTCTCAATTGAGAAACATGAAATACACTATGCAGATTCGAAAAATGAGGAGGCAACGCAATCTGATAAGCTATAGGTCCGACTCTCTTCAATATTTCATACGGACCAATATACCTCAGGCTCAGTTTCTTGCTTTTTAAAGCTCTCCCAATGCCTTTGTTAGGAGAAACTTTTAGAAAGACCTTGTCGCCGATCTAAAATTCAATCGGCTTCGTCCATTTGTCATAATAACTCTTCTGCCGGTTCTGGGATGCTTTCAATTTATCTTTGATTATTTGAATTTTCTCGGAGGTCTGCTACACAATCTCTGGTCCTAACATTAAACTCTCACCCGATTCTGACCAGCAAAGAGGGGTTCGGCATTTCCTGCCATATAAAGCTTCGTATGGACACATACCGATGCTACTATGATAGATATTATTATAAGTAAATTCGATCAGTGGAAGGTATTGCTCCCAGCTACCATCATGCTCTAACACACAAGACCTCAACAAGTCCTCTAAACTCTGGATAGTCCGCTCGGATTACCCATCTGTTTGAGGATGATAGGCCAAACTCAATCGGAGCTTCGATCCTAACTCCTGATGTAGACTTCCCCAAAATCGGGAAGAAAACCTTGGATCTCTATCCAACACAATTGAAGATGGAACACTATGCAGTCGGGTAACTCATGTTAATCGGCAAGAAATATGCAGACTTTGTCAGTCAGTCCACAATAACCCAGATGGCATCGTGTCCACTCCGAGTCCTGGGTAATCCCATTACGAAATCCATGGCAATAGCATCCCATTTCCACACGGGAATCTCTAAAGGTTACAAACCACCGGATGGTTTTTGATGTTCAACCTTCGCTCTCTGACAAATTATGCAGTGAGCTATGAAGTCGACTACATCTTTCTTCATTCCGGGCCACCAGAAATGTAACTTCAAATCATGGTATATCTTAGTAGTACCCGGATGAATACTTAACACACTCCGATGTGCTTCGTCAAGTACCGATTGTCGTAAATCACCCGAATTAGGTACATAAATACGACCTTTCACTCGGTAAATACCATCAGGACCCTCGGTTAAAAATAGGTCCTTACCTTTAGCCTGAGTTTCTTTCATCTTGGCTAAATAAGAATCCGACATCTATTGTACATAAACAATCTTCAAAAATTCATTAGCTATTCTCAATGTACCGAGAGTTACTTTCCGAGACAAAGAGACATCCACTTGCAGGTTCATGTCTCGGAATTGTTCGAGCAACTCCATCTCTTTAACCATCATTATTGCCATGTGAATGGACTTCCGAATCAAGGCGTCGGCTACAACATTTGCCTTTCCCAGGTGGTATTTTAAGTCGAAATCATAATCCTTCAAAAATTCTATCCACCTTCTTTGTCTCATATTCAACTCCTTTTGGTCGAACAAATATTTTAGGCTTTTATGATCACTATACACTTCAAACTTAAAGCCATAAAGATAATGCCTCCAAATTTTCAGTGCAAAGACCACTGTTGCCAACTCCAGATAATGAGTAGGGTAATTTTGTTCGTGTGGTCGTAATTGATGTGAAGCATAAGCAATCACCTGACCATTATGCATCAATACACATCCTAGACCGAGTCCGAATGCATTACAGTAGACTACAAAACTTTCCTGTACATTTGGCAAGGCCAATACAGGAGTAGAAGTCAATCGGGTCTTCAATTCTTGAAAACTCTATTCACACTCGGAAGACCACACAAAAGGAGCATTCTTCCGGGTTAGCTTGGTCAGTGGCAAGGCAATTTTGGAGAATCCCTCAATGAATCTCCGATAGTAACCGGCTAACCCCATAAAACTTCTGACATCGGTGACTGACTTAGGTTTCTCCCAATTCATCACAGCTTCAATCTTTGAAGGATCTACCGAGACACTTTCTCTGGAAATGACATGACCTAGGAATTGAATCTTTTCCATCCAGAATTCACACTTAGACAATTTGGCAAATAGTTGCTTCTCCTTTAACACTTGAAGTATCGATCGGAGATGCTCTTCACGCTCCTCATAAGACTTAGAATAAATCAATATATCATCAATAAATACCACCACAAACCGATCCAAGTAAGAATGAAAAATGTTGTTCATATAATTCATGAACACAGCCGGAGCATTAGTAACTCTGAACAGCATTACCACATATTCATAATGACTATATCGGGTCCTAAATGCCGTCTTAGGAATATCGGTAGCTTTTACTCGGATCTGGTGGTATCCCGATCGTAAGTCAATTTTGGAAAAGACCGATGCACTACATAACTGATCAATTAAATCGTCAATTCTAGGCAATGGGTATTTATTCTTGATGGTCAGCTTATTCAATTGACGGTAATCAACACATAACCGCATGCTACCATCCTTTTTCTTGACGAGTAACACCGGAGCACCCCACAGTGATACACTCGGTCAGATAAATTGTTTTTCTAGTAACTCATCAACTTGCTTCTTTAACTCAGCTAGCTCAATCGGAGACATTCTATAAGGGGCTCTGGAGACTAGCTCGGCTCCAGGAATCAGATCAATAGAGAATTCAATTTCTCTATCAGGAGGAACACCAGGTACATCCTCCGGGAACAACTCTGGAAAATCACAAACAACAGGAATGTCTCGGATCCTAGACTCACTCCTTCCATCCACCATACAAAATAACATAAATAACTGAGAGATACCTTGAACTTCATAGTCATCGGCTTTCTGATTAGGAAAAATCACTTGCCGATTCCGACAGTCAACTAGGACTCTATTGACTGATAGCCAATCCATACCGAGAACAATGTCAAGACCTCTTAAAGGTAGACATATTAAATTAGCAGTAAAATTCCTATTACCCAGAGTGAAGGATACGTTCTCACACATCATGGAAGTCCATAATTTGGCACCGGTCGGATTAGATACATTTAATGGCCGATTTATAGTAACAACAGGTAATATCATATGCATGACGCAATCATTGGAAATAAATGCGTGAGTTGCACCTGAGTCAAACACCACATCAAGAATAGTATTTCCGAGTAAGCACTTACTTTGAACCAGGTCGTTGGCTTGAGCAGCCTCCTCAACAGTGGTAGCATACACTCGGCCTACAGCCGATGAACTGGAGCTCCCAGCCCGATCGTTCCTCGGCATCACAGAATTGTTGCCGCGTCCACCGTTGCCTCTACCTCCTCTGTTACTGTTTCCACGGCCTCGTCCTCGGAAGCCTCCACGGTTTACACTGGTATTCAATTCAGTCGATTGGAGAAGAGGACAGTTAGGATGAACATGTCCTTTCTTGTTGCAATGGTAACAAATAACTTCTTCATCTTTGTCACAATTCCGAGCATAGTGATTGCCACCACATCTAAAGCATTTAATATCCCTTGGACGATTCACCGATCGGCCACCAAGATTCACTCGGCCTCGGGATTTAGAGGATGATTCTCCTCTAATAGACTTCCCTTGCTTCTTAAAATTAATCGGTGGTAGCTTTGAAGAACTGTCCGACCTACTGCTCGACCCGGTTGAAGCTTTATCATCCTCATCATATATTCGGTATTTATTGACAAGGATCGGAAAGCTTCTAATCTCCTGGTGTTGGAAAGCTTTCTTAATTTTTGGGTTCAAACCGCTCTCAAATTTGATGCATTTTGAGCCTTCAGTGCCCGACATCTGGAAAGGAGGATAAAACAAGCACAACTCCTCGAATTTCGCTGCATATTCTTCAACACTCATATTGCCTTGTCGGAGTTCCATGAATTCTAATTCTTTTTGGCTCCTAACAGTATTCGGGAAGTATTTTTCAAGGAAACATTCCTTGAAATTCTCCCAGTTCAGCTCGGTCCCCACAGCTACTAGTCGGGCTTTAGTCATTCTCCGCCAGTTTTTAGCTTCTTTCTGAAGCATGAAAACAGCATACTCGACCTTCTGTGCCTCAGTGCACTGCAGACTGCCAAAGATCTGTTCAAGATTTTGGATCCAGGCATAAGCTTGGTCAGGCTGAAATCCTCCATGGAATTCAGTCGGTTTTCGCTTCAAGAAACAATCAATGCTATGATTGTCACTCGGCTGAGGTTGGTTCTTCCTTTCTAAGATATCAGCTACACGCTGGAAGGCAGCAGCCATTGCGTCCATACCATGAGGGTCCATTTCTTATCCTGAAATAATCATCATACTTTAGTACCTCTCATGGATATAAAAGCAATTATTTATAGTTGATTTCCTCAACTATAATACGTAACAACAGTGATATATTTTCACTCAATTCATAGTATTTAGTAGCTTAACCTTGGCCTTGGACTTTTCAAGTCTGCTCTGATACCAAAAATATAACGTTCTTAATTTTTAAATAAAATTTCTATAATCAAATAAATTTTTCACAAACAATTCCAATATTAAAACAGAATTTGAATTAAATAATAATATTGTCACTTTTACAATAGCCGACTGGCCCATTTAATATACAAAGAAAATATAACAAGTCAGTATACACAGTAGTCGGCCAAGGCTTCTACAAAATAACTATGTACACTATGTATTGTACATGCTAATACATAATGCTCCAGTCGGATGAGTGACTTCACACGCCATCACTGTGCCCTATATCCACTGTGAAAATAATAAGAAGTGGGGGTGAGCATAAACATATCAAATAATAGTTATTAAATTGGATTAAAAGTCCAATTCATAACTATATATAAATAAACACAACCGAATCAAACAACTCAGTATAAGCAGCATGTTATTCTCAATAACATATATATCAGTGCACACACACACGATCAATCGAATAAATCTATTATTAAGTCTTTTAATTGTGTTGCAACACTGCCTCCCCGAGCCATAACTCAGCTCTCAGCTGATCCAGCCGTTTTACTGGTACCAAACCGTTTGCACCCTCATGTGACACCATCACTCTCAGTGACAACGGTTAGTGCCACGGGCTAAAACCCCGAGCCCCGCTCAAGAGGTTGCCTTGAGTCCTACCCAAGGTCTTTTGTCTTTTGCCTTGAGTCCCACACAAGGTCTTTTGTGGAAACCACATCATATTTCATATTCATTCATCACATAAGCATCTCATGAAAACTCATGGAAACCATTCTCATCATCGGTCATATATATATACAATCATCACATCAATATCAATAATATGAATGGAAGATATGAAAACATAAAATATGTTGTTCAATCGGAGTCTCAATAACAATTTATTCACATAACATATATACATCATAACAATATCACCCCACATCCATTCATAAACTATTCATTTGAAATGTAACGCTCCCCCTACCTGGAATAAAGAGTTTCAACTATTCTTCAATCAATATCAAGTCACAACTTCAAGAATTCTGACTGGAATTACAGTCCTGAATTAGTCCAAAGCTTTCTTACTTATGAAATCCAAGCGTTCACGTGAAAGAGAAGAAAGGAAGATTAATTTCTTCTTTGTTGATGGTTTTCAGTAGAGATTGGAGAGAAAAGGATTATAGATGGTGTTTCCACTTTCAAAAGTTTTCTAAACTCATTCAATAGTAGAAATTGGTATTTATATCGTTCATGCATAAGAGAGACATGAACGATAGGAGATTGTCTGTTGTACGTTTCTTCAAATGACAAGTAAGGAATAAGCATTTAATGAAAAGGGACAGCACATCAGAGAGGGTCTCATACTTAGAAAAATATCAGAAAAAGAGTCTGCTGGAAGGTAGAAGAACAGAGTGACGTGGAAAGCATTCATAATTAAAATAATCATTAATTCCGACTCGGTTTCAGCATTCTGGATATATTTTTCTGAGAAGATTCATTACAGCCTTTGTCCGTTCAGAATTCCTTCTTTCGGAGGAAATTTACTCAGAAAGGTTTCATCCCATGAAACACTCAGCTTTTCTTCCTCGGAAATGTCCCACACGGTAATATCTCATTCAGTCATTTCACTTAGATATATTTCTGTCCAAGTCAAGCCTTCACTTACGTCACTCAAAAATCTTCCAACCGAAAGATCACTCGGGTTGAAGACTGTCTCAAAATAAACCCGAGCACAAACTCAGCAACTTTGACTGAATATGAATTGAATGAATTTATCACTTGGTCATTTACTTCCTTTGAAATTGCTCACTCAGAATATACTCATTCGGAGTTGGATTCTTTCTCCGTCCAGAAGTAGTCTCCTTATAAAGACTTACTCGGTCTATCTCAATCGATGCCATCTCTCTGGGAAGTATCATACTCAAAAACACTTCACTCGGAAATCACACAACTCGGAGATACTCCACTCGGTCACTTTTCAAAAATATTCCAGCCTGAGAAGTACTTATTCAATTTCAAAGTTTCTCTTATTCGGAGGTACTTCTCTCGGATCATCCATTCGGAAACGTTCCACTCGGAGACGTTTTACTCGGATTGACCTCACTCGAAAGCGTCTCATTCGGATAGTGTTTTTCTTAACTCAGAATGACTTTCTTAATAATGTTCCACTCGGAAACATCTTAAATTCACTTAATAGTCTTCTCAGTTTTATTTCACTCGGTATCATATGTATTCTCACTCGGAATTATATCCATTTTCACTCGGAATTTCATTCGAAAATTTTCCATTAATCCTTAATGAATGAATTTTCTAAAAATTACAAATTTTGGGATGTTACACTTCCGGTAACATTTTTCATTTGTTGGTATTCTACCCTAATTATCTTTGTTTTAAAAAAATCTGCCTCATCCCTCGGAGAAAACTAATAAAACTTTTGGGACAACTTTACAATACCTTTTTAAGCATAACCTCAGTTTGACATATTTTTGTGGGCGCCTTCAAATTTGACTAAAAATTCATCATTGAAAAAAATTATGAAACTTTGAGAACAAGAAGATAATATGTTTCTAAGCATTGTTGTAAATAATCATGTAAAAATTCAAACTTTCGGTACCATTTTCCATTTGTTGGGATTCTACACTGATTATCTTCGTTTTTAAAAAATATGCTCATTCCCTTGAAGAAAACTAATGAATCTTTAGGGATAACCTTACAATGTCTTTCTAAGCATAGTCACAAAAAAATATGCAAAATTTCAATCGCTCGGTTTTGCCATATTTTTCTTTGGCATGCCTTCAAATTTGATTAAAAATTCATCGTTGGAGAAAAATTATGAAACTTTGGGAACAAGAAGATAGCATGTTTCTAAGTATTGTTACAAAAAATCATGTATAAATTCAAGCTCCGGTACTATTTTCCATTTGTTGGAATTCTACCTGAATATCTTTGTTTTAACAAAATCTGCCTCTTATTTTAGAGAAAACTAATGAAACATTGAAAACAACCTTATATTGTCTTTCTAAGCATGACATACAAAAATTCAACCGCTCGATTTTTTATATTTTTCATAGGCAATGCCTTCAAATTTGACTAAAAATTTATCGAAAAAAATTATGAAATTTTTGGAACAAGAAGATAGCGTGTTTCTAGACATTACTGTAAAAAATCATCAAAATCATGTAATTATGAAAACCAATGAAATTTTAGGGACAATCTTATAATGCCTTTTGAAGCATTCACGTAAAAAACAGTGTAAAAATTCAACCGTTCGGTTTTGTCATATCGTGGGCATAGCCTTCAATTTTTAAAAAAAAACTCTTTATTGGAGAAAAATTATGAAACTTTGGTAACAACAAGATAGTGTGTTTCTAAACATCACGGTAAAAACCATACAAAAACTCGTGCTATAGGTACCATTTTTCATTTATTGAGATTTTACATTAAATATTTTTCTAAAAAAAATAGTCCTTTCCCTTGGAGAAAATAGTATTACTGTAAAAAACTATAAAAAATTTTGAGCTCTGAGTATTTTGGGATTTAAGGTTTTCTTTTTACTATTTTTTCAGATCTCTCAAATAATTCATTCTTGCAAAATGGAATCAGAAGGTAATAACCCGTGATTCCCATCACCGTTCAATTGAATTGATGAATTTTTAAGGTTATTGAAACTGTAACACAATATCATGTCTTGGGGTAAAAAGCAACGATGAACCCGTTAGCAATGCTAGCTTCTCTTCTTAGTAGGAGAGCAAGGCTTCACGAGGAGCATCGAAAAGCAGGTAAACTTTTCTACATTTTAATGAGTTGCTATGAAAGGGGGTTGAAACAGTCTATTCTACATGGCTACAATTTTAAGAAAAAATTAATTTTTTTAATATAAAACTCTGATTTTTGCTATAATTTATTCATTTATAATTTATCTATTTATAAAATAAGGATGTTCTTGCATTTTATGATATATGTTTAATTCTTCTTAAGTAAGGTTCTGTATCTCATGTTAACCTTGTGGATAAAAAAAAAGTCTTGGTTTAGGGAGTTAAATGTTACCAGAGTTAATCTCTATTCGATCCAGGAACATCGAACAAAAATTATATACGTTACTTTTAGAAACATGACATGATAAGATAAATTTGTATCAATAGAAACATAAATTTTTTTTTCATCATATTCAGTGTATAGCATACACCAAAGTGAGGGTTTATTCAATATGAAATTCAGCCAACAATCCCCCAAATGAACCTATTGCAGCATCAACTTTCAATCATTAACATTTCATTTGGCCCTCTTTAGCACTCCATTTAACCCTTCAGAAGTTTTAGACATGTTGTGGCTCATATAAAGCTTTGTACAGACACTTCTATATAACTTTGAGTATATTGAATTTTGAACCAATTGAGTGAATTTTAATTTCTTTTTAGCGTTTTTGGTAGAACTTAGAATTATCAGGAATCCTTATCAGAAGCACCTCCTTTGTGGTGGATCTATACTTGGCTCATCTTTGTCCTTGGAAAATGGTGCCTAGATTCATCTCATCCATTTTTTGAATTTTCTTCATCTTTGATTCGTCTTGAATTCTTGGCCTAATGGAGAATTGATGGAATTTGATGTTTGAAACTTGACTGGAGCCTGAATCACCTTCCTTTGGCAAGATCCTCCTTCAATGCATCATGGAATGCATTTGGATCAAAATGGATAACTTTATATAAATTTGAAACTAATTGGAGTTTTTAAAATCTCAAGGATTAAACTATTAAATTCATACAATCTTAAGGAATAACATAACAATTTACTCCCTAAATAACACAAGCCAAGCCAGCATAAAGGTATACATTATCCTGGGAATTCTTTAGGATACAAAGGTGAGCTTTTTCTATCAATACATGTTACAAGGCATTTGAGAAACATGACATGATAAAATAAGCTAGTATCAATGAAAAAAAAATTTATTTTAATCAAAATGAATATAGAGTACACCAAGATATATCCTTACAAAAACAATGGAAAGATGAGATGATATACATGTTGCAGGCCATTTGAGAAACAAGACATGATAGTATCAAAAGAAAAATAAGTGTTTTTTCAATCATATTCAATGTAGGGTATACAAGCTGATATACATGTTATTTTGAGAAATAAAACATGATAAGATAGAGTTTGCATCATTAAAAACATAAGGGGCTGCTTAAATTCCAAAACATATTCTATTTTCATTTCCTCTTTTTTCAATTTTAATTATAAAATTGTTATCCCATTTCCATTTTGCCCAGGAAAAATGAAAGTAAGAAACAACAAAAAAGTTATTTTTCAATTTTTATACAACATTTTAAAAACAGAAAATAGAATGACAGTTTTAATTAAAACTAAAAAAACAAGAAACAATTTCAAATTCAAACAGCCGCAATTTTTTTTTATCATATTCAGTGTACGGCATACACCAAGGTGAAGATTTATTCAATTTGGAATTCAGCCAGCAATCCCTAATTGACCCCATTGCAGCCTCAACTTTCCAACATAAATCAAACCTACAACATGATAAAAGACATCTCTACTACATGGGGCAAAGGCTTTTTGTCTGCTAGGCTGCAGTATTATGGATTCCCACCAAAAAACACTCGTGACAATTGGAAGCATAAATTTTTGAAATGTCAGAACTAGCATTAGTTGACTTCATTCTTTCATGGTTCAGTACATCATTACAATAATAGTAACAAATCATATCAGAAATGACAAGTTTAATAAAACAATCATCAACTTGCCAACAAGAACTTGTGCAAAGAAACATTTACTGTACCCCGGCTGCCTTGCAACACAAAGGTCACTCATACCATCTCTGAAACACGAAAATGAGGGCTTCATTCACCCAAGATGTGCAAAATTCACAAGTATCAGACTAGAATAATATATACAATGAATGAGGAACCGCAGAGCGACAAGTGCCATTCCATTTAGTACAAAGTATAGTTTTCTCGGTTCTCACATTGCACAAGGTTTAACAGAAAGTTCAACTAGTATATTCAATCACAAGGTCAGGTCAGGGTCATCTTCATAATCAAAATCTTGTTCACTTTGAGCCCTTAATCTCTTTGCATCTCTTGGCCCACCTCGACCTTTCTTTGGTTTGCCCCTATGGTATACATGCAGATTTTTCAGCTCATATAGCATATATTCTAGATGCATTTACAAACATTTATGGAACAGTTTCTGGAGACTGAGATATTAATTAATTCAACAACAATAATAAAGCAAAGATACATTAGTAGAGTGCTTACTGTCCGTTAGCATAAATTCCTCCACCTTTTGAACGACCAGGACCATAATCTGATCTACCATCTGATATAAACAGAAATACATTAAATAAACAACACAAGTCATGCGAAGAAAGTGATTGAAATGCTAGCTTATATGAACTCACCATCTCGTCCAGCTGCAAGCTCTTCCGCCTATAGTAAACAGATGAAGAAAATGCAGGTTACATATCAGAAATAACCTATCTGTCAAAGGATGTCAACACTAAATAAATGAACCATGAATTCATAACAGAATCGGATTAAGGAAACATGAATAGATGATTTTTTCTACGGAAAGAGTGTCCAGAGGAAGAAAAGTTCAGAGTCAGGGCACTTAAAATTCTGTGTTGCACCAACTTAAAACCTGAATGCAACTTATCAGCTACAAAGGATGTCATTGTTTCTTAATCAATGTTCTGGAATTTGGCATCTTAAGTTTGAAGATTTCAAATATTCACTGATATAATATGATAATAAGCATAACACCAGGAGTAGTTGAAATCAGACAACAGGCCCTAGCCTAAGCTCATCTAAAACATATGATTTCTCTTGTTTCAATAGGAATGGAGTTCCTGAACCATATATAACAAAGATTTCAAGTATAAAACACAAAATACATTACAATCACATAACTGAGAGTTCAGCACCTTTTTCTAACTTTCTTTATTGCTTTATATTTCTATAAAAGTATGCCTATGAATGTTTTCTGCTCCAAATTGATAAAAAAGAATATTGAAAAATGATGCTTCAACCTGTCTTGTTCACTCTTATCTTCCCTGAAGATTAACATGCTAATTGCTAAACAATGTCAAACTACATATCAGACAAAAGTAATATGACCCTTTTTTACAACAAAGATGAAAACATTGAACAACAAAAGTAATGACCATCTGTTTGCTATTCTTATATATAAAAAGTACTTGGCTTTCACTTGAATCACTACCACACATTTTTTTAATTCCTGGTTGGAAGCATATCACTAAATAGCAGAAACATACCGCTGGAGAGGTCACGGAAGATAATGAGAAGAGCCTATCCTCAGGCTGGAACTTTCTGGACCGCTTCAAGCTGCAAAGAAGAAATTTGATTCACCAATGTCTTACAAAAATCAAGATGAAGCCAGACTGTGATTAAATTTATATCACATTTAAAACACATGAACACATGCATGCACATTCATTAAGTCATCTCTGAGATTCTGATACACAGAAACACGTAACTTGATCATAAGAAAATTATCATGAATAATAAAAGCTGCATTCCATGAACAGCCTTTGCTTCTCAACATTTCATACAATTCAATTTCATCATCTAAAATCTTGGAAAGAGTCAATTACTAATGCACCTAGGCAAGTTCCAGTAAGGCATCGCTTTATGTGAAATGTCAGCAAACAACATAATTAACCAAGAAAATCATGAGTTAGCCTTTCCAACCATCAATGAATCAACTATCAATGTTACAGAAGGGTCAAATGTAAGCCTGGTATCATACATTTGAAAGCACATCCTAATGCTTCCTATGACAGAAGAATGTCCAATTTCTTTTCAGAAAAATGATATGAACTCCAGAAACTATGAGAACTAGGAATAAAGGTTGTTTGATCATAAGAAATCGAGATAGAGAAGAAAATTATTAATGTTTTAGAAGATTGAAAGAGAAAAACAATCAGTACATAAGAAATTCAAATCAATACAGTGCAGTGTTCTTTGATGAAGATAGGAATCCTTCAAATCCTTTTAATACATGGCCAGATTGTCCAGGGTCCTGTAAATAACTTGTCTCCATATCATAAACCTGTGTTGAGGGCAAAATGTCAGCTATTGCTAGTTAGGAATCAAGTAGAATGTTCAATTTAGAAGTTTAATTTCACATTTTCAAGTTAAGCTGATCAACTTAAGTATGGAAATGATGGTTTAAGCATAACAGCTAATACACCAGAAGTGCGTCCATGTAAATACCAGCCAAGAGGCTACACATGAACATGTTAGTGTTAAGCACATGAAATTCCCAATTATAGGTTAAATTGTATTTTTACCAATTATTTATTGCCCACGAAATTGAATCGACCAACCAAACAAAAAGCACCCTTATTTTTTTTATTTAAGTATCCTATGGAAGGAATCCTATTCGTTCGGAAACATCCAACTCTCTAAACAGAGTCTCTATTTTCTTTTCATCCACAAGGCTAACCAGAGATAAGAAACCTTTCTTCAGAAGAATCAAACATACACCATAATGTGCAAAAACACCTATTTTATAAATAAATAAATTATAAATTATATATAAATTTATAATTTACAACAAAAATCACATTTTTATATGTTCCAAAAAAAATTAATTTTTTCTTAAAAAATATTGTAACTGTGTAAAGTCGGAGACCGTTTCAACCCCTTTCGAAGCAACCCAGATGACAATATAGAAAAATTTACCTGCTTTTCGATGCTTCGAAGCTCCTCGTGAAGCTTTGCTCTCCTACTAAGCAGAGAAGCTAACATTGCTGACGGGTTCACCGTACCCTTTTGCCCTAAAACAGGATATTGTGTACAGTTTCAATAACCCCGAAAATTCTTCAATTCAATCGAAGGGTAACGGAAATCAAGGGTTATTACCTTCCTGTTCCATTTCGCGAGAACGGATTATTTGAGTGATATGAAAAAAACGAAGTAAAAAGAAAACTCTAAATTCCCAATTTTTGTCCTCTAGGGTTCACTCTCTGGGTCTATTTGCTGCTCGATCTATTCGCAACTCCGAGGACTAGCCAATCATGTTACGCCAAGTCAGCATCTTGAAAGAGCCACTGAAATCTGAAATCAGAGAGCGTGGGTGGGATCCGAGGGATTAGAAACTGAAATCGAAAATGATACCTTAATTAGAAGGCTAGGGTTCGTAGACACATACCGAACCGGAGAGTGGGTAAACGCGAATTTGCAAGAAATGTGGAATGCGCCAAAGTTGGGGCTGAATTTGGGCTCTAGGGTTCTTCAAATTTGTTGGTTTGGGATTATGGTTTCGATTTTGAGAGTTGTGTGGCTGTGAGATTGAGAAATTTGAAATCGTGAGATATGAGAATTGAGAAATAAATTCGAACCGGCTTTTCGAGGTAACTGAATATGTATATGGATATAGTTCGAACCGTTCCTCACAAATTAAGTTCATAACAAATAAAGGTTAAGAATGCTACTAGCTTTTTAAAGACTACTTAAAAAGCTTGTAGCTCTGTAACTTGAAAACACCAACAATTTTCTTAATTTTTGTTTAAAATAAGAAAGAAAAAAATACAATGAATATGTAATATGTAATTTGAAAAAGAATTTTGTTAACCTGAAACTTAAAAGTGAGTTTGAGTAACTTAAAAGTGGTAATATTTTATTAAAAACTAATACAATAGTGGCATAACAAATATAAAAAATAAAAATATTACTTTTAATGTTTATTGATTCTTCTATATAATAAAACTTAATATAATTCATATCTTTAGATATATTGTCTGGCAATATATATATATATATATATATATATATATATATATATATATATATATATATATATATATATGTGTGTGTGTGTGTGTTTTGTTTGAAGAAATAAGGTTTATTTAAGTTATTTTTACATTTTGAAAAAATTAACTTGGTTCACTCAACCGATTTTAAAAAAATGAGGTCAACTAAAATATTAAATTAATGAATAATATAACCTTAATATTTTTTTATTAAAGAAAATAAGAAGTCTAAAGTACATCTAGACTAAACATTGTAAGAAATTTAAATCAGAATAAAAAAATGTCTTTAGTAAGATGCATCTTTTTGTTTTGTGGAGAATAAAATATAAAAAGAAGATTTATTATGTTTAGTAGAAATTATAAAAAAAAAATTGGGCAAGTGAGATTACTAAGGTTGTATTTAGTTAAGATATTATTTCTCTAGTTTTTATGTTCTACTTTTCAAGAACTTTTTTAATTTTTTTTAAAAGTATAAAAATGTATTCACACATTGTATCAATTTTTCAGTTTGAAAAACTGAAAAACGTATTGTATTCAAATGTAATAAGTTTTTCATTTTACTTCTTATTTTTCTTTAACATTTTAGAAAATTTTGAAATGTCGTATTTTCCATTAATTTCATTTTAAAAAAATGGGAATACCTGCCTTTTTATAAGGGAAAATTTAAAAAAATTATTTTGAATAGTTTTCCAAATAGTGGTTGTTTTCTAAAAAAATTTGGAATACCACGTTTTCTAATTTTTGAACATTTTCTTTAAAAATTGTGTGTATGAACATGTTTTTTATTTTTCCATCTATCTTAAAATATTTTTTATTTTTCTTGTAATACACACTAACTAATGTGAAGGATTTGTATTTCAAGTCACTCACCTAAATAGATTGGTAAATCAAATTTACCAAAAAATTATTAAATTTATGCCAAAATTACTAGGATGTAAGCAGAGCGAGACAAATGAGGTAGTACACTACCTATACACGTTAAACTAGGTATTTATTAATATTTAAAAACATATAATAAAAAATAATATATTAAATATTAAATATAATATTATGTTAAAATGAAATAATACAAATTAGTATTATATAATATAACTACAACTTAATACATTAAAAATATTATCATAAAAATATTATCATGATTTAACAGTAAATAAATTTCATCTTTTATAAAACAACAACAAATATTAATACTTAAATGTATTTAATAAAAAATAAGTGTTTATAGGTATACGAGTGTTCATTAAAAAAAATAGCATAATACTCGTAACCACTCGTTTAGTAAATCTATAGGCACCCATAGATATCATAGGTACTCACATAAATATTATTGTCAAGCCAAAAAAACACGAATATCCATATAGTTTTATTTATTTGGTTTAGGGAAAATTAAATGAACAAAAATTCCAACTCCTTCTATTTTCACTTCAATTTAAATTTCAAAATATAGGTTGCCTAAAATTTATTTATCTAATAAATTATTAGATAAATTTTCTTGATATAAAATCTAAAATAAAAAAAGTTATAACTTACCTATGCAACAAACACAAACAAAAATGGGAAAAATAATAATAATCCATAATCACTTACCCATAAAAAAAAATTCATATGATTAACTACATAAAAATCATTCATTGACATAAAAAATAGGTTAAAATACATTTTTAGCCCTTCAAAAGTCTAGGGTATAGGAAAAAGTCCCTATGAAATTTGACCTAGGATTTTAACCCTTATAAAAATTTAGGTTATGTGAAATCAAGGAAGGCTGACTTTTTGCTGAGGTGGCTAATGCATGGCCCACTTCAATAATGAAACGTGGAGGCTGACCTGGCTAAACAGGTGTTTAAATACTTAATTAGGTGATTAGCCATGTGAATTATAATTAATGGATTAAATATTTTAAAAAAATAAGAAATGGTTTTTTGCCAAAACGTGCGTTTTGATAAGTGTGTTCCCATTTCTTCTTTTTCCCAGTTCTTCTTCTTTCTGGCGCGAGTGTCTCTGCATTCTCCTCGTGTTCAACCTAAAATCGATGGCAAGGTCTAACATTTCCACTGGGTCTTCCTCATCAATGGGGGTTGAACACGTAAAGTGCAGGTGTGGGAAGAACTCTGTCCTCCTCATATCAAAAACGAAGAAGAACAATGGACGGGCCTTCTGGAGGTGTCCATTTTTCTTGGTAAGTGGAGGAATGTCATTATTTACGTTGTTGGGTTTTTTTAAAACGGTTTTTTTTTGTTGTGTCAGAGCAAAGAGGATTGTGGTTTTTTCAAATGGGCTCCTACTGCTTCCACTGGTAACATTGATGGGAATGATGGGTGTACCTGCAAGGTGGAGCTGGATAAGATGCGTGAGGAGTTTAAAAAGAAGTATGCAAAACTAAAATCCAAGTTGGTGGCTGAGAAGAGGAAAACTTCAATGTTGTTGACACTCCTCACTGTTTCCTGGGCCATTACCCTGAGCATGACAATGACATATTTAGCAAGAAAACATTAAGGAGAAATGAGATTCTGAGGTTGAAATATGTGTTGTGGGTTTTTGGAAAAGGGTTTTTATATTCAATAGGGTGCAGAAAACACCTCTATTTGCTGTGTGATTTGTTTAGGAGTGTGTACATGTTTAGGGTTTGGGATTTAGCCCTTTTTTAGGTTTTTATGATTGAGGGTTTAGGATTTGGTTTTGTAATGAATATAATCCCTAATGAGATGGTTGTTATTTTGGCAAGCATTTGCTTTTTTCTTAAGTCATTAAGTGTTTTACTTTATTCAATTGTTGATGGAGTAAATTAACTAGTTGATCCCAATGCAAATAAGTGCTCAAAACAGGTACAAATTTAAATCAAACTCGTGCATAGATTAACTTGTCACATATTTACATAATTACAGTCATTAAAGGGGAAGTAAAATATCCTGGGTCTCTAAAACAGAATGGAATGAAAATTAAAATGTTCTTCAGTTGTTGTGGCTTTGCTGGGTTCCAGGGAATGTATTGGGGTCTGTTGTTGTGACCCTGCCCCTGCCCCTGCCCCTACCCCTGCCCCTTCCTTTTCCTCTTCCCTTATGTGTTCCTCTTCCTCTTCCCTTATCTGTTCCTCCTCCTCTCGGTCTCCCCTTGGATGAGGTTGATGTTGTGGCAGATTCAGCACCCACATTAGTATCAGTATGTGGTGGGTTTGGTGTAGTTGCAGTCTAAAAAAGATTACATAAAATAATAAGATACTGATGGATGAACACCAAAATACTGATGAATGAACACCAAAATTAAGCACTCTTACCTTGGTAGAAGGTGGATTAGGACATGTGGTTTTATTATGACCATTACCATCAAAGTTTGCACAATGGTACTGGCCTGGAAATCTTAGACGCCTTGTTGTGTTGTCATCTTCATATGGGTCTCTTCTTCTCAATTTTTTTGGTCTCCCAGGACGCCTCTTATAAGATGGAGGAAGAACTTCAGGTGCATCAACCTTAGGCCACATAGGCTGCCCATTGATAGGTTGGATAATACCTGCATAAGCCTGAGCATATGTTGCCTTGGAGTACCAGTGGGAGACATAAGCTTCTGGGTTGTCACCCTTGTACTTCATAGCAGATATGGCATGCCTACATGGTATGCCATTTAACATCTACCATTTGCAACTGCACACTTTCTCACTCAAGTCAACTATAAACCTATGCTCAGACTGAGTGTGCTTCAGTTCAAATAGCAACTGTCCTGCCCACACTGGAACCCACTGTCCACTAAATTCAATTTCTCTCCCTAACCTCTTATAGGGTCTTGGCATGATGTCCCCCTCAATTGTGCATACCTTAGACCTCAACTTGGCAAACCTCCCTAACAAGTATTGTCTTACCCATTCTAGCATTGTAATTATATGCTTATCCCTATATGGCAAGATAACTGAATTGAAAGCCTCACAGTTATTGTTCATGATTACATCACATGTTGAATAAGATGAAAAAGCATGCTTACACCAATGCTTTGTAGGAATAGCCATCAGCCACTCATATGCCCCATGATTCAGCTCCCTGATGGTCTGCATCTTGGTCTCCCAACCTTGGACATATGTAACTTTGCTTGCACCAAGCATAAGATGCTTCAATAAGGCACCTCCACCAAATCTCTTCTTAAGGTTTGTGTATAAGTGTCTTACACAAAACCTGTGCTCCACTCCATCTAATAATTCCTCAAAAACCTGCACCAAACCCTGAAAAAAAAATCAAGTCAAAACAAACAAACCTGCAACAACCAACTATAAACAATGAACTCAAATGTACAATGACAACACTGGTTTAGTATACTACCTTCTGCTGGTCAGAGATGAAGACCAACTGCCTATCTCTGACCTCACCTATGTCTTTAAACAATAGACTCAAGAACCACTTCCAGCTATGCTTGTTCTCAACTTCCACTACTGCCATTGCCAATGGAAAGTACTGATCATTCTCATCCCTACCAACTGCTGTCAAAAGCTGGCCACCAAACTTGGTCTTCAAATGGCAGCCATCAACCCCAATAAAGGGCCTGCATCCATTCAAAAACCCCTGCTTGCATGCCCCTAAGCACATGTAGATGACCCAAAACGTGGCTGCAGACCTCCTGATGGGTTGTCCAACTGCAATTTGCATCTGTTGCCTTGATCAACCCTCTTTAACTCTACACTGTAACTCCACAACAAGCTATATTGCCTACCAGCCTCACCCTCTAAAACCTCAAGTGCAATCCTCTTCCCATTGTATGCACTCCAATAGGTTAATTGCACAACATACTGAGCCCTGATAAGTTCAATGATTTGAACCACAGACATCTTGGGATTTACCCTCAAATGCTTTAAAAGTATTTTGGAAACCCATTTTGAATTCTGATTCTTATTGTCAAACACTCTAGGACAGGTATGCTCAGGCCCTAATCTCTTCAACAATATGACATTTGTCCTGCCAACTTTACTCCCAAAAGCCTGCCATCCACAATCTTTATTTGCACACTTCATATGACATCGTTCAGGCTCATTCTTCACAAACTCCCCTTGCCTCCCCTTATACAGATTGTATTCCTTAATTGCCTGTCTGAACTGAACCATAGACTGAAACTCCATACCCACTTTTAGTTCATACTTCTCCCCCATTCTCTCTTCATCAAATGCCTCAGTTTGCCCCATGTCACACTCCTCATCAGTATCCATATCAGTATGCATTTCATCAGTATCATAGGTATCATCTATGTCTCCATAATCATCACCCCCTAAACCATGTAGATCCTCAGCCCTGAAACATGTCCTGTTCTTATCCCTTTCATCCCTCTTATAATTTTCAAATTGTGAACCTTCACTGTCAGCCCTTGAACTATCTTTGGGTCTTGGCCCAGGTTCCGTTACATCTTCTACCTCTGGAACATCAAATTGTGAACCTTCACTGTCAGCCCCTGAACTATCTTTGGGTCTTGGCCCAGGTTCAGTTACATCTTCTACCTCTGGAACATCAAATTGTTCAGTATTCAGACTGCACACAAAGTTTTCTGTTGGCACTTCACTTGGCCTCTCACTTGTTAGACCAGAAGGCCCTTCATTTGCCACACCAGACAGCCCCTCACTTGTTACACTACTTGGGCCCTGACTTGATCCTTTACTGGACCCTACACTTCTCAATCTCTGAAGTTGACTACTATAAAGTTTTTTTCTTGTCATAACTTTTGTGGGACTCACATAAGGGCTGTGACCAGGCACAGACTTTGTTCCCTTACTTCTTAATTCTTGTTGGGTTTCAAGGTCTTTTTGGGCCTGTTGGGTTTGTTGGGCTTGTTGGGAAAATTGGCTTTCATGGGTCTGCTCTGTTTGGGCCACACCTTCTTGGACAGCTACCTCTTCTGCCTCAGCCAAACCTACCACCACCTCAGCCTCTTCCACACAGTGCTCAACATAAAGGTCAACCTCGCAGTTGTTATTAACTGTAAACTCACCCATTTCTAATGCATATGAATTCCATGTTACACTCTTGTAGTCCATTTCTCCTGTTTTTTCCACCATAACTTAAATTCCCCCATATACCCAAGGTCTTCGACCAATGAAAGTGCCTCAAAAAAAGACCATCTATCAATATCTACGTTGTGAATGGCATGTATTTCCTTATCAATGTAAGTACATGGTGGGCCCTCTTGAAATTTGCCTTTATGGTGTATCACAACCGTAAAACTCATACCTAAACAACAATGACATAAGCTACACAGTAAGCACAATAAGTGAAAGCTATATGGTCCAGCCCTAAACCCCAACAAACTAACAACATGTGCTCCTTCCACATCCCTGAACCGAACCCCACTCTAAACACACAACAAATAAATAATTTTAGAATATACTACTACGCTTTACTTTGACACAAAACTTCAAAAAACGTACCTGAAAACTTGAAACACCCACGTTGTCTTCTTGCTTGTTGATGTCCAACCTGGAAACTCGAAACACCCACAGAGATTTTCGAACATGCACGCACCACACTGACACTCTTCGAGACACACCAGACGATGGAATTGCAGAGACACTCAAAGAAGAAGACGATGGAATTGCAGAGACACACCAGGAAGAAGAAGGAATTGCAGAGACACTCGCTCGCGCCAGGAAGAAGAGGAAATGGAGAGACACTTATCAAAACGCATGTTTTGGCAAAAAACCATTTCTTATTTTTTTAAAATATTTAATCCATTAATTATAATTCACATGGCTAATCACCTAATTAAGTATTTAAACACCTGTTTAGCCAGGTCAGCCTCCACGTTTCACTATTGAAGTGGGCCATGCATTAGCCACCTCAGTAAAAAGTCAGTCTTCCTTGATTTCACATAACCTAAATTTTTATAAAGGTCAAAATCTTAGGTCAAATTTCATAGGGGCTTTTTCTTATACCCTAGACTTTTGAAGGGTTAAAAAAGTATTTTAACCTAAAAAATAAAAGTTGACTCCTTTCTCTCACTTTGTAATCTCAGCTCGACTGTGTTAGCCATCTCTCTCCAGAATCTTCTTCGATCGACTGCCACACGGCACCAACAAAACTCGATCCGGTCAACTTCAGAGTTCCACTCTTTTCCTCTTCCAGAACTTTCCTCTTGCGTGCTGTCTGGTTTCCCGGAAAAAAAATCACCCCATAATTTATACTCTGTTTTTCCTTTCTCCTCAAATTGTGTGTGTGTGCGCCATAACAATTCTGCAGAATGGAGGAAATCCATGACCCTCAACCCCAATCATCCCTCGGTAACTTTCACGCACTTCCAAGGCTCTAAAAAATGTTCCTTTTTCCACTGGGTATATCATTTTAAATTTTTTTTTTTTTGCACTGTTAATTGTTGCAGGTCAAGACGAAGAAAGTGAAGTGATTGCTGAAAGTTCAGCATTTGTTAAAGGGGAACCAGCGCAAGAATTTATTAGTAACCCACCAAAAGTTGATTCCGAAGTTGCAGTCCTTCACGAGAAGGTTTCCAAACAAATAATCAAGGAAGGCCATGGCCAGAAACCTTCCAAATATTCAACTTGCTTCTGTATGTACCACATTTAACCATTCTCTCATGTTAATGTTATGGCCCATCATGCAACAGAGTTACCCAATTTAATATGCAATTATGTGTATCTACAATTAGTGTTAACAATTGAACTTGTATCCCTGTTAAGCTACTTGTTCTTTCACTTCAAGCTACCATTAATTGGAGAGTAAGTCATCAAGTTAGTCTTCAAAATTAGATGACCAGTGCATTTTAGTCCTTGATATTTTAAATTCTCAAATTAGTCTCTGACATTACAATGAGTCATCTATTTCAGTCATTTTCTACTATATTTTTCGGTCATTCACACGATTAAATTGGATGTTGTTTCGTAAAATCATTAAGTCTGGACTAAAATGCATGACTGATACAATCTTTACGACTAACTTGTGGGTTTAGTCTTAATTGGACATCCCTAGATAGAAAACGTGTTGAGTATTTGGGTAACTGAGGGGAATAGGAGATGTGTGCTAATGTGCTAGCAAATCATGTGATAGATATCTTAATTCTTTTGGCATTCATCACATCTAGCTATGTATAGTAACTTGAGTTATAATTTGAGCAATGTATGGTAATCGTTTGATATCATAAGAAATTTTTTTTTTTGAGGCTAGACCAAAATTATATCAGGAAATAGTTATTAATATCTACTGCTGTTGCTGTACACTTCCTGGTAGCATTTCCTTGCACAACCTTTTCTTTTTCTTGTTGAGTCAAAATCATGATTGTGATCTAGATTGCATATGGTTCTAGTCCATTACAGGGCATGGTCTGAGAGCACTCAGCACAAATTTGAAGACACATGGCAGGAGCAACGGCCAATTGAGATGGTTTTGGGAAAAGGTATGTTACTGGTAGAAGTTTGATGTATTCAGTTTCTCTGTCCGTTGGTGGAGGACTTGAGTTTTCATTGTTATCTTGTTTATTCTCTACATCTTTGGTGTAATGATTTTCTTATCTGTGCATATAGAACCATTTGTCCAAGAATATTGCGGCGACCCTCAGCTTAAAAAATATCTTTTTATTGTGTGCATTGTTGTACTAGACTTTTTCATTTGATTTTGATATGTTTCTCTTGAACAGAGAAGAAAGAAATGACTGGCTTAGGCATTGGTGTGGCAAGCATGAAAGCTGGGGAACGTGCATTGTTTCGTGTGGGCTGGGAATTAGGATATGGAAAGGAGGGGAGCTTTTCATTTCCAAATGTTCCACCCATGGCAGATTTAGTTTATGAAGTTGAGCTCATTGGCTTTGATGAAACAAAAGAAGTAAGTTGCTATTAATGTATTGGATGGCATTCGATTGAGTAGATGCTTATAGCACCTGATTTCGCAGGGTAAAGCTCGCAGTGATATGACTGTGGAGGAAAGGATTGGTACAGCCGACCGGAGGAAGATGGATGGAAATGCCTTGTATCAGGAAGAAAAATTAGAGGAGGCTATGCAACAGTATGAAATGGTTACACACTTATGTTTCTTGTGCTCTTCTGCATAGTTCTTTACAGTTCTTAATCCATGGAAATTTCTTTTTTTATCTGTTTTTATTTTGGGTTTGACAAATTTGTGATTGTCTTGTTTCTTGTTAGGCCATAGCATATATGGGAGATGACTTCATGTTCCAGTTGTTTGGGAAGTATAGAGATATGGCTCTGGCTGTGAAGAACCCATGCCATCTTAACATGGCAGCCTGTTTGATTAAGCTGAACCGTTATGAAGAAGCTGTAGGACAATGCAGCATCGTGAGTATAAACAATATAGACCCTTCAATTCAGCATAATGTTTTTTAAAAGCCATACTACTTATTGTGATTCTGATATTGTTTTGTTTTTATAGATATAAAATAGCATTAACATTATCATTTCTGCTGGTTTCTTTCACCCAATTTTGGGTTATGAAAGGAATATAATTATAAGATTACGTTTATATTACAATAATATGCTGTTTTAGCCTCGGACACTAGTGAAGCGATAACACTTTCTATGAGCCGTTGAAGACAGCTAATGCTTTTGTCATACGGGTTCTTGTCCTTTGAATCTTTCAAAGTTTCAAACTGTTTTTTGTTTGTTTGCATGATTGAGTCCCCAGTCAAATTATGCCTAGACTGATGGGGGCTTATCACTATTCACCACTAACATGTCAGGTCATGTTTTTTCAGTCAAATAAAACACAGTTACTGTCAAACAAATAGTTGCTTAATCCTTATAATTCTTCTCAGGAGGCCGTGCTAGCATTTTGCTGCCAGTTCAGCATGTTACTGTGGGAACTGCATCTAGGGTCCGTTTGATTTCCAGTTGGGGAAACGGAGTTGGGGAAATGGAGAAATTTAAGGGTTGATATTGATTCTTCACACCGTTCGAGATAGTCAAAACTCCGTTTGACCGTAGGATTTATTTTTGAGGTTGGTCAAACCGAGGTTTGACCAACCAAACCAAATAACCAAACAGGCTCTAGTATATTTGTGATGGATTATGACCTGTTTGGTTCTCGGCTTGAAAATTTCAATTGGAGTTGGCCATAAACAAATTTTTAATCTGTTGGTCAAATGGAATTTGGAGCTATCTTGAAGAACGTCAGATCAATATGATCATTAGATGACTCAGTCAAATTCAGTTTCCATAACTGAATACCAAATGAGTTCTAAGTGTCTATTTGGTAACGCAGTTACAAGAAAGACATCATCTAATTGTTAGTGTTGATCCTACATTATCAAACATTGTTTAACTAATGGATCAAACCAGATAAATAACGCCAACTAGGAAATATCTAGCAACATTTTTTTAACTATGGATGAAGAAACTATATTGTAAATTTGTGATGCAATTAAAAACCATGATCTTACCAAAACTGAAATAGTTATTTTTCACCTTATTCTTATAGCACATACATGGAAGTCATTGGTCATCCACTTGTGTTAACTGTATGGTGGAACTTGCAGGTACTTGGTGAGGATGAGAACAATGTAAAGGCACTATTTAGGCGAGGTAAAGCTAGAGCAGCACTTGGGCAAACAGATGCTGCCAGGGAAGATTTTGAAAAAGCACGTAAAAATGCTCCTCAAGATAAAGCAATTGCAAGAGAATTGAGATTGCTTGCTGAACATGACAAGGCTGTTTATCAAAAGCAGAAAGAGATATACAAAGGAATATTTGGACCAAGGCCTCAACCAGTACCCGAGTCAAGAAACTGGCTGATACTTATTTGGCAATGGTTGCTTTCAGTATTTCACCGCCTTTTCACACTCTTCAAGCGTGGAAGCCCAAAATCTGATTAGTAGTTGTACTGTTGAATATGAATGAAGACTATTGTGTGTTGACAACTGTTTACGTGCATCCTACGAAAGGCCACCTTTTGTGCTACTTAGAGAATAATTATACCTTAAATTTCCTTTGCTTGTTGAACAACCGGATGCTTGAAAAACACTGTTGGTTTCACCCATCACTGACAATCTGTTTTCAAATGGAGGTTGTAAGTTTGTTCAGGAGTTATATGTTTTAGCCATTAGTTTTAATTACAAAATTTTTTATTTTTAAAAAAATTATATAGAAAAAAATAAAATTAGGAAATAAAATAGTAAATAAAAAAAATATTTTCAATATTTTTTTTATAACGCAGGTATTTAACTGAGAACTAAAATAGGACCAAAGGAAAATAAACCAATTGGAAAAAAATTTGAAGATAGCATTAATGGTGATGAATGGAAAATCCTGTTCTATATTTGCAGTTAAGGAGGGATAAAGAAATCGTAAAGTTTCCTCTTATATAAACGCGATTCTTTTCTTACTATAAATCTGCATAAAGCTCAAGGCTTCAAGTACAACGAAACCTTAAAATGACAAGCACCATCATCAAAACCTTATATGAAGAAACAAATGATCCTCTCACACTTCATTGTTTTCACACATTCTTTTGATTTCATTCATCCCTTTTTATCATTTTCTTCCTGTCATACTTATCTCTCTTTTATTCTTTTTCCTCTCAAGCGTCAAAAGGTGCAAATAGGGGTGAGCAAGTACTGGATTGGATTGGATTTTACGCAAAAAACAATCCGATCCGATCAAATTTCATTGGATTGGGTTGGATTGGATTTGTGTAAATTTTTTTTGAAATCCAATCCAATCCGATCCGATCTAAATTAGTTTGGATTGGATTGGATAATTGGATATCCGACTAAAGAAAATTTATTATATTTTTTATGAAACCACAATATAAAAAAACTTCTAACATCTTAAAGTCCATGTCAAACATCACAACATAATACTTACTAGTGTTTAATAACACACATAATCAATAAAAATATAAATCAAATCTATTCTAACAATGCATTTAAATTTAAAATAAAATGAGAACAGTAGCTATGTCATATTTTTTTTATTAATGTGGGTATGGATTGAGTATTTCTATTTTTTAACCTTGGATTGAGTATTCCCTTATTTGATCTAAAGGGAAAAACATGAGTATGTGAGAAAAAATATTAATATTAATATATATATAATAAATAATATAAAAATAGGTTGGGTACTCATCGAGTACTCGGATTTTTAAACGTCAAATCCGATATCCGATCCGATTATAATTGGATCTTGGTTGGATTGGATTGGATTTGATCCGATGACCAAAACAATCCAATCCAATTTAATTGGATTGAATTGGATAATCGGATTAAACGGGTAAATCCGACCCGCTGCTCAGCCCTAGGTGCAAACAAATGAAAAATCATAAAGAAATGAAGACATTTAACTCTTAGTTAAAATGTCAGAGTGTAATTTAAATTATACTTTAGAAGATAAATAATAACAGATAGTACTAATTTAGAAATTAACTATAATATTATAATAAAATATGTGTAAATATAAATGTAAAATAAACTGTAAATATGGACAATTTATTTTTTAAATAATAGCCGATATTTTACTCCATCGAATATGTTATCATAATGACAGCAAACAAGCAAATGAATATGTATAAACAAGTAACCAAAGTAAAGAAACAAATGGAACATGGCCACACACATCATCCATGATCATTCATTACCAATTTACCATATCTATCGACACACAATTCGTATTCATAAAGCTTCCACTACCACGATCCTTTTATACACATGAACATTTTCCAAATACAAAATACATCTTAATTATATCACCTGTGTAATTGAAGTGCTAGTGCTTACAATCATTGATAGCGATGATATTTTCTACAAAGGAAAGGGAAGTGCAAATAAGAAGCTAACTACCAGATTTGTTTGGGCATAGAGGTCCAAGCACAATAGGCACAAACTAGCATCTGTGATATGTACACATAAACTGCAAAAGATATGCTCATTAGCAACAAGTCTTTCCAATCACCCTTTTGTTGAGGACTCAAATTCTTCTTCACCCTCTTCCCAAACTTCTCAAAATCACTTAACATTTTCCATTTCAACAATGTTAGCTTTCCTCCTCGCATGTCCTTCTTCTCTTCAGGATTTGGTTTTGTACCCTGGCATGATAATAGACTAAAAATTTTGGGTAATTTTCTGCTAGAGAATTCATGATAAGGTGCCCTTTTGCTGCAGCAACAGTGACCAATACTTAGAGCTGCCATATAGAAAGGAAGAATTTGTTTGTTGATGAGAGTGAGGAATATGATAACAAATGGAATTTTTAGTTAACAAGCAGAATTAGATAAACATGTCACTCAATAATTGGTAGTCTCTTTCTTCACGCAAAAGGTTGAAGAATATTGCACATTACACTTAGATATTTTCAACAAACACCTTAATGGATAAGGGTCCATGGTCTTTAGACCCGAGCATTGTGTGGAGGAGGAACAATGAGGAGAGAAATATAAATTAACTATTTTTCTTAATTAAATTAAAGGATAAATTACACTTTTACCTTGGTTTGGAATTTTGGATGGAGGAATTTAATGAGGCAATTTATTTTGTTTGAAGATTTTAAATACTAGTAATTATAATATATTGTTTGGATATTTTATGCGAGTAGTTTTAAAATTATCACATGAACGTTTTTCACTTCTTTTTGATAGAATGGAGTACACGGGTAATCTTGTCACTCACATCTCTGTCATCATTGACACCATCTTTACTATTGTTTTTATTACCACTTTTGTCACCACCACATCTACCAGCACTATGACAGTCGCCACCATCACCCCACCACCACCAGTATTGTCGTTGTCATCACCAGCATTATTATTGTTATTATCGCTCCTACCACCTTCACCACCACCATTGTCATTACCCATCATTTTGCTACCACCACCTACCACTGCATTTGCACTATCACCTCTATCACCATTCCCGCTAGTGTTCTCATCACTACCCGATCACTATAATTGTCGCCACTACCATCACCACCATTATAGTTGTTATTGCCACCATCAGCTCCACCCTTACTACCACTATCAACATAACCACAATCGTCGATACTACCACCAGCCTTACTTGCCGCCGCCATTGTCGTCATTATCAATGTTCACCACCATTATCATTATTGTCACCACCTTTTTTGTTGTTGTCGCCACCACCATTTCTTATCACTGTCACCACTGTCATGGCCTCTACCCGCAACATCTTCATCTCCGCCAACTCTACAACCATCCCCTACCACCACAAACTCCACCACCAACAAATATTTTAAAAATGTAAGAATTTAAATATTTAATCCAAATAAGTGATTTAAAAATGAAAGAATTTAAATTACTTTATCTAAACAAAATAATTTTAACAAATAATGGAAATTGAATTAATATGAATTGTTAAGTGCATATTTCTTGGTTATGCATAGGATATCAGATATGGTGTTCTGATTTTAAGTCATGAAAATTAATCCTTACTAGGGATGTAACTTTTGGTGAGGATACATTATTTTCTGAAAAACAATCTTCTGTGAATTATTCTACTGGTGAAAAGATGGAGTTGGAATTGAAATCTAGAGTTCTCAGTACTGATGTTTCATCTTCTTCTACAAACAAGTCTAACATTGATGCCTGTTGTGACGGTCACGATGCCACTTCTCTTATTCACCCAAAGGAAGAAGACTATATTATTGTCCGAGATAGGCTGAGAAGTTAAATTAAAAAAACTGTCAAATATGTCGATGATAATTTACATGCTTATGAATTGTATGTTGCACATGAGATAAATGATGGTATCAAACCTACCAGCTATAGTGAAGTTGTCTCGTGTATTGATTCTTCAAAGTGACTAGGAGTTATGAATGAAGAAATTGAGAGTCTTCATGGGAACGGTACTTGGGTGTTGAGGTATAAATGAGTTTATAAGACAAAATAAGGCATTCTTAAGGTTAAAGATCCTAGATGCAAAACAAGATTAATGGTGAAATGTTTTACCCAAAAAGAATGAATTGACTTTAATGAGATTTTCTTAACTGTTGTTCACCATACCTCTATTCGCATTTGTTTACTTGTTGTGTTATTTGACTTGGAATTGGAGCAATTTGATGTTAAAAAAACTTTTTTATATGGGAAGTTGGAAGAGAAATTTACATATAGCAATTAAGGAACATCTAGTCATTTGATTGACAAAATTTTTATATGGTCCTAACTTCCTAAGCAAGCTACTTGGGGCATAAAATATTTGATTCCTTTATGGTTAGACAAGGTTATACTTGAAGTTAGTTTGATGATTGTATTTACTTTAAAAAAATTTCAAATGGGTTTTTTATATACTTGACTGAAAAAGATCTCTTTTTGGTTATATTTTTACTCTTTGTTATCGTGCTATTAGTTGGAAAGCGACACTTCAACTTGTTGTTGCATTATCTATAACAAAAGCAAAATATAGTGTGGCCACAAGAGTGTGAAGGAGGCTCTTTAGCTCCAAGGTTTGGTAAATAAAATTGATCTAACACAACATTCTCTTATCATGCTTCGTGATAGTCAAAGTGTTATTCAGTAAACTAAGAACATTTGTTATCACGACAATACCAAACATATTTGTTCCCCTGAGTCTGAGGGAGTCCCACGAGCACCCCTCACCCCCTTTATTTTAGCATACATGTGCCTCTATGACTTCACCAGAAATGGTTGTTACTGCCTGATGGGCTTTGGCCCGGAGTCAATCATCCCCCCTTACGTAACTCGTCGTATAAATACAACTTATAGGCCCTTATTGTATTTTAAGTGACATATTTAAGCTGATAAATTTTAATTCTTAGAGAATATTCCCTTAGGTTTTCTGTGTATTCTAGCTTAGTGTGAACAATATTAGTGTCAAATATCACTTCATTCAAGATACTGCTGTTATTGGTAAAGTTACACTAGCAAAGATTCACACGTCTAAAAATCTAACTAACATGCTTACCAAGCCTCTTCCTAATGCCAAGTTTCAACATTGCTTGGATTGAGTTGTTTTTGACAATGCTCAAACACATGATCAAGAGCAAATAAGTGAATTTCAAACCAAGATGGAGATTGTTGAACGAATAGTTGAAGACTCTCATTTCCATATTATTATAACCATTGAAAATACATGGAAAGGTAAAAGTTATTTTTATTTTTTAACCATTAATTATTATTGGTTGAAAATTATTTCTACCACTTATTTATATTTTTTTGTTATTTGTTTATTTAATTTTTAATGTTTTTGGATTGAGTAATGAGCCCTCTACACAAGATAAAAGCCATGTATATCTAGTAGAGGTATTAATAGTGCGGTTCGGTTTGATTTTAAGCAAAAAATGAGTCAAACTGAAAAAAAAAACAGTTTAGTTTGATTCGGTTAAATTAAAACATAAAAACCAAATCAAGCCATTTCGGTTTTATGTTTTAAATATCAAATATTTAGACATTATTGTAATAAATGTAAATTATATAACACACAAGAAATAAAAGAAAAAAAAATGTACTACTTTTAATGAACAATGTATAGTATTAGCTGCTATGAAGCTTTGCTTATGATGCTTGAGAAGGAAGAATGCCAGAATTTATGAAAGTTCTTTGAGTTTGTGTCAACAAAGGCAATAACTTCTATATATTTTAGATTCGATAAACGTATAATATAAACGAAACGATAAATAATCAATAATTAAATTATAGAATTACTTTAAGACATGAACAATTATATGAATTAAAAATATGTATATAAATATTGTTGGATTTTATTTGATTCAGTTTGGGAATAAAAATTATAGACTAAATCTAATCACATATGAAAAGCATAATTATTTTATAATTGATACAATTAACAATTTTCATAATAAATTGATTGGATTTTAGAGTTGATTACGGTTAACCGTCAACACCCCATGAAATTTAAAACAAAAAATTCTAAAGATCGTAGAGACCTTGATTGATTATAAGAAGATAAGGTGGTGGGAATGAGACATCGTCAAATAAGTGTCAACTTTGAAGTAAAAACAAATCACGTGACGTCAAAAGCATCCATCCATAATAGTCAAACCATGCCAGCTTTTATCAATTATCACCTTCCACTTCAACTTTTCTACTTTATTTCAGCACAAAATCTCACATTAATAAATAAATTTAAGTATACATGTAGTAAGAAAATAAACGATTTTTTTTTATCAAACTGAAGTTTAATTGATCGAACCAATAGAGGCCAACGGAGATTTTCACCGTCGGCAAAAAGCAAGGGGGAGTAGCTTTTGGGGGAACGGAAAAAAAAAAAGACGAACAAAACATCCTTTTAATATATTAATAATGTAAATTTCTAGTGTGTTCCAATTAAACGTCTTATTATTTAAAACCAGTATATGAATATTTTAACTATAGAGAGTTTTTGAGATTAGTTTATTAGAAGAGAGGGAGACAAGTTGCAGGTATCAGCTGGGAGGTTTGGCATCTCCATAAGAAAGGAAATGCGTCACTGCATTGAAGATTCCCTGCATTCAAGAAAAAGTTGAGTTAAGCTGATCTCAACTCACATGCATAGTAATGCAACACACCCATAACTCACTTATAAATTCATTTTTCTCAATATGTTGCGTAGAATTATTAAATTCTTCATGTAAAAATTTAATGTCATTGTACTTCTTTTAATTCGAATATAAAATCATATATTAAATTAAAACAACCTTTTAACAAACAAAATATATAAACCATAAAGCATCGAGAAACATCTTTTTTCTAATATATATATATATATATATATATATATATATTAGTTTCAATATGAATCCAGCCTATGTTATAAGAATTTACAACAATTCGTACACTTTATTAAATAAGTAAGCTGGACTCTCTTGACATGTGTGTGTGCGACAAAAAAAATTATAATAAAAAAGTCCGGTATACTTGATAAATAGTTTGGTCATGTTGTCAAAAATAATTTTTAAGGTGTGTTTGGATGAAATATTTGAAAATTTTAAGGAAATTAAAATCTTGGGAAATTCAATTCCTGTTAATTCAATTTTCATCATTGTTAAAATTATTTGTTTTGGTAAAGTAATTTAATTTTTTTCATTTTTAAAATCACTTTGTCTATATTTAGTATGTAAATTTTCATATATTTAAAATATTTGATGGTGACAGTAAGGGATAATGGTAGAGTTGGCGATGATGATAACAATAATGATGGCGGGGAGTGATAATGATGATGGTGGTGGTTGTGACAAGGGAAGGTGGTTTGAATATTTTTTTTCAAATTCAATTCAATCTAATTAAAAATGATTTTAATTTGATTGGATTGTTTGATTTTTATACTTTCATTTGTTATTCAATTAAAATTTTATAAATAAATTTATTTTATTAGTAAACATTAATTTTTATACAAAATGCAAAACATAAATAGTAAAGAAAAATATGAGAGATAAAATTTTATTTAAATTGATGTTAAATCTGATAAACTTGTAAAAAAATTGATCCGGTCTTGATACCGGTATCCGATCTGCATGACATATTTCAACATCTTTGTCAATTCGTCAACGTGTAACCGGTGTCATCGGTATACATCCGGACTCTAATTCTGTATCAGGCGCTCTCCCTATACCGGTTGTCCAGGATAACACCATGACACCGGATAACGTATACGTTACTATGCAGAAGACAAAAACATTGCTACAGGGACCGATCAATAATTCCCTGCACTACGAGCCAAAATCTGCTCACGGGAATGATTAGTTTGTCCCTTAATTCTAGCCTATACTCCCTACGCTCAATATTAAATGACCACTTGACCCAATCATACTGGTAAGTGCGTAATAAAATAATAATTTAAGGTGTTATTGGAGGTTAGTGGTTCCCCACTAACGGATCCTCGAATATCGAGCCAATCAGGTATATGAACTTTCTTCTTCAATGGAAGGAGGGATCTTTTGACTCTATAAACTTACAATTACTCTCTGAAAAACATTCCTCACTTGGAATATCATCACTAACTTGAGCGTCGGAGAATCTTTGCAGGTGACACCACCTTTTGCCCACATCAACGCCTAGGGACGGTGTGAAGGACCTCCAGGACGCCCAATCCGTTCTCATCATACAGAGACATCGGATATATAAACCGGATACTCGTATAACCGGTCTTCAGAGAAGTAATCATCTACTATTTGTGACTGACCAGACACCGGATCTCTTGACCCTGGTTCAGGACGGATCATTGGCACGCCCAGTGGGACACGATAAAGTTATTCCCATATCCTGTGAAAGAACAAGTAATCATCAATGGAAGGCGAGGCACATGATTTCGTGGAAAATCAACCTGAAGACAGGACCAACCCCAACGTTTTCTGGAAGCTTAACTTCGATTCTCATGGGGGCAACGCAAAGAAGATAGTAACAATGTCTAACCCCAATCCTCGTGATGAGTTGATCAGTCAACTCCAAAGAGAACTTGCAGAATTACGAAGAGAGAGAAGACAGAGTGAGGACAAGGAGTCATCTCGCACAAGAGACACTCCCCATACAACTGATGGAGAAAAATCCACAACTCTTCAATACTCAAACATCCCCACGTTTGAGGGGAGAGAACAAACCCACGATTCTGATGATGGAGCCGTTCGGGGAAGGAGAGAGCTAATTACAGCACCCCCTGTAACTTACAAGCTCAAAGTTCCTTTTTCAAGGAGACTTATGAGTATCCATATCCCCAAACATCTTCAAACCACTCAGCCACTCTCCATTGGAAAGTATAATGGCGAAACTGATCCTACTAAGCATCTTGATGCTTACGTATTTGAAGCCATGTACTTAGGGGCTGATGAAGATGTGATGTGTCGAATGTTCCCACGGACATTATCAGAAGAGGCCCTCGATTGGTTTAAAGGTTTACCTTCTGGATCCATAGATTCTTTGGCTGAAATGGCAGTTACTTTTGAAACTCACTTTGTCATCTCTAGAGATGTGCCCAGGACATCTCATACTTTGGCTCAAATTAAGCAAGGCGAAAATGAAAGCTTAAAAAATTTCCTGAAGAGGTTCTACAAGGAAGCATCCCTGGTTCCTAACCTCACAGAATCCATTAAGCTACATATCGTTATCGAGGCACTGCAGCCAGGATCAGCCTTTGCTCTCTCACTAGCAAAAAGCCCGCCAACAACATTTGAGGAGTTCAGAAAAAAAGCCTCAAAATATGTGGGTATAGAGATGCACCTAGAGGCTATGGCTACGAAGAAAAAGCCACCAACACCACCTTCACAGCCGCAGAGAGATAAGGAGAAAATGAGGTCAGAACGCATGGAGAGGCCATTCAACAACCCCAAGGTTAATAACTCTTCCCCTCGACCTCGAGAAAGGCGTGTTAATTCCTTTAGCCATTATGCACCTCTGTCAGCCAGGCCATCTCAAATTCTGAGAGAAGTAGGATGGCCAGCCTTCAGCATCTATGGCATCAGAAGGCCAGCCCCTATGAAGAAACCAGGGAATCCCCGCAAGTACTGTGACTTTCATGAACAAACAGGTCATTCCACTGATGAATGCCAAGCTCTAAAGAACGCAGTCGAAACGTTAATTAGAGAAGGCAAATTAAAGCAGTACCTGTTCAAAGAAAAATCCTTTGACAGGGCAGATCGGAATGAGAAAAGAGAAAGAGATCCAGACGATGGGGATGACAATAACCGTAATGTTAGAAAATTCTCTGCTGTAGAGAAACAAAAAGGTGCAATGACTGATGATACAACACACAGAGATAACATGCCTCAGCAACAGCGTCAAGGCCGGCGTGAAGTCATTGATATGATCGCTGGAGGGTTCGCTGGGGGAGGAGCTTCAATTACAGCCCAAAAGAATCATCATAGAATGATTCTGTCTGTGCAAGGAAAAGTTAAAGACAATCGTCCTTACAGAGGAGGGGTTGAAGCTCCAATAATTTCATTCTCTGATAAGGATTTTGGTCCTACCATTCCTGGTGGAGATAATGTTGTAGTCATCGTTGCAGTCATAGCCAACAAGGACGTCCGAAGAATCCTTGTTGACCAGGGAAGTTCCTGTGATGTTATTTTTTATAATTGCTTTAAAAAGATGGGTTTTAATGACTCAGACTTACAGCCTTACACACAGGAACTAACAGCTTTCAATGGTGTAAAGCAACCAACAAAGGGATACCTTGATACCCTTATCTCCTTTGAAGGTGAACCAGGAGCCATAACGGTTAAATCCCGAGTGTTGGTAATCAATGTTGAGTCACCATTCAACGGCATCATAGGACGCCCCACCCTGAATGCTATGGAGGCAGTCGTGTCAACTCCACATCTCCTTATCAAGTTTATCGATAAGGATAATGCAGTTTCATCCATGCGAGGTGACCAAGAGATGGCCAGGTACTGTTATAACCTGAGCCTAAATATGACAAAGTTAGAAGCCTCCAACAAAAAGAGGAAACTCAATGATTGTGGGACAGCTGCTGGTTCTGTGAGCCTTATCGACCTGGACCCTGGGGCGGATTTGCACATTGATCCGTCCAACCCATCAAAGCCCACACCAGATGGAAGTTCACAGGGACATCGTATTAGGAGATTCTCCAGAAAAGGTCACCCATATTAACGACAAGCTAGATACAGAAATGGAGCAGCGACTGTTGATGCTCCTATAGGAGTTCAAAGACCTCTTTGCATGGACTGCAGGCGATATGCCTGGCATAGATCCTACTTTCTGTTGTCATAAATTGTCCGTCTACCCAGAGACGAGACCGGTTGCCCAAAAGAAGAGAAGATTAGGACCAGAGAAACAGAAAGCAGCTTGCTAACAAACCGAGGAATTGCTTAAGGTTGGATTTATCAGGGAAATCTGTTATTCCTCTTGGCTTTCAAATGTAGTAATGGTCCGGAAAGCCAATGGCAAATGGAGAATGTGCATCGACTATGTAGACCTTAATCGTTGCTGTCCAAAGGATCCTTATCCTCTTCCTAACATAGATCGGATGGTGGATGATTCTTCTGGTTATCAGTACCTGAGCTTCATGGATGCGTACTCAGGTTACAACCAGATTCTGATGTGCGAGGAGGATCAGGAGAAAACAGCTTTCATCAATGATTGTGGTGTCTTTTGCTACACCGTTATGCCCTTCGGCCTGAAGAATGCTGGGGCTATATACCAGCGCATGATCAATAAGGTGTTTGAGGGCATGCACACCAAACTTGTTGAGGTGTGCATTGACGACATCATACCCAAGACATCGGTTGGGGGTGATTGTAACATCCCTGTTTTTAGAAACAATTTTACCCTTGTAATTTTTAAATTATGGAAGGTTTGTAAGTAAGAATAAGTCAATATATACCCTGTTGATGGTCTGTGGTATCTCAGAAATGTCATTTTTGTGCATAAAAATGGAATTTATATAGACCATTAATGAAATTATGCAAATTCCGAGTGAAAAGGGCTCTGTTCCAAGTAACAGAGAGGAATTCCGAGTGAATAATTATAAATTCCGAGTGAAGGATGGAATTCCGAGTCAATGTCATGTTTTCCAAGTAAAACATGACTGAGAGGGCTACCACCGAGTGGAGTCCTGACCTGAGAAGCAATTCTGAGTGAAGTGTGTTCAAGAGAACCACTTCTGGGTGAAATTCCGAGTCAAAACACCTTAGAAAGGCTCGTTTCCGAGTCAAACCTTGCCAAATGTTTTCTTTTTCTGAAGGAAACTCCTCTGATTGAAGTATTCCGAGTGAAAGAGTATATATATACTTATGTTTATGTTGATTTGATGCTTCCTACCGACTGGAATGTGTTATTGAATTATTTGGGAAGAATTCCGAATGGTTTCGTATGTGTATGATTAGGAAACCGAGTGGAAAATGGTAGAAGGAGCCATTCTGAGAGAAATATAGGAGGCTGAACCATTTCCGAGTGAGTCTATGGGTATGACTCCTCTCCCGAGTGAGATATACTCTACTGGACTACTTCCGAGTGGAGATTGGTTAATTGTGGTTGAGAACCTTACTGTCTTAAGTATATGAGCTAATTCCGAGTGAGACTGACTGAGATGACTCGGATTTAGTTTGAAATTACCGAGTGAGACTGACTAAGAGTAGACACGGTTTTAGGAGGATTGAAACGAGTGGGAATCTGAGAGACTTTGGATCGGTTTGAATCAGATCGGATTAAGTCTCTCCAAGGAAAGGAAGCAGTAGGAATTGCTGAGTTCTCCACAGCCGGACTCGGAAATGGGATTCCAGTCGGCTAAGAGACTAACCGAGTGTAATTTCACTCGGTATTCAGTGTCAAAATGGACGTGTTGACTCCAATTTTGTCTTTCAGTGCCTATTTTTACTTATTTAATTCAATCATGCGCACTATAGCTTGTAGGCGGCCAGAAATGGGCACTAAGATAGCCTACCTCCTTATTTAAATCCCCATTATCTCCACTCGAAGCACCCTTTATATATATTAATATATCCTTCTCCTCCATCATGCAAAGCTGACTCAAAAGGCTCTATTAATCCCACCTACCCCTCCAATCACACAGAAAGCTGTCTCCCACTTGCTTTCTTATTATACCACTCATTGACTCACTCTCAGAACACACACACACACACTGAAACTAACGCAAATTTCCCTTCCTTCTTCTCCTTCTACAAACAAGCTTTCTCTTTCTCAATTCCCTTCCTCTCTCACTCGGATTTGAAGTAGGACAGTGAAGGGAACCTTTTTCTTTCCATCCAGGAACTCCATTAAGGTAAGGGGGTATATTCTTGGGTGCTCTGTGGGAAAACCGAGTGAAGGAAAGGGCTAAGGAACCTTGTTCCTCACCTTTCCAGGACAGGTTCAGGAATTGCTGAATAACATGCTTTAATTATATGTATGTTTATATACATTTTTATTATTATAAACATGTTTAATTGGTTGTATAATTCATGATTCAATGAATACGTTTGATTATCTGTATTGATTATGATAAATTTTGATGATTGAGTGAATATGTTCGATGTTGAATTATGAAAATATTAAGTATCATGTGTGTTTATGTGTATTCCAGTAGAGAATTGTAAACAGGAGATGAAATAAATGATAATAAGCTCGGTTTTATGTAAATTCAATCGGTTTTATGTAAATTCAATCAGTTTTATGTAAATTCAATCAGTTTTATGTAAATTCAATCAGTTTTATGTAAATTCAATCAGTTTTATATAAATCTAATCAGTTTTACACGATTTCATTCGGTAAACCATTATATATTTCAGACAGAACTCTTTTCAACTAATTTCACTCGGTAAATTCATGTTTCACTCGGAACTTATCTTATTTTCACTCAGAATGCTCTTTTCAGACTAATTCCACTCGGAATACTATTTTATTTCACTCAGAGACTTATTTTCACTCAGAATTTAAGTTATTTCACTCAGAAAATCCTTTTCAGTATCTGTTTCACTCGGAAAACATAGTTATTTCACTCAGAAACTTATTTTCACTCGGATTCATAAACATTTTCACTCAGAAAAATTCTCTCAGTCGGATTTCACTCAGAATTTAAGTTATTTCACTTAAAAAATCCTTTCCAGTATCTATTTCACCCGGAATTAAACCATTTTACTTTGAAAATCATTTTTACTCAGATTCAAACTCATTTTTACTCGGAATCAGACCTATTTCAGTTGGAAAACAGTTTTCCAGTACAATTTCACTCGGATTTTTAACCAGTTCATTTAGAAAACCTCTCTCAGTATGATTCCACTTGGAATCATGCTTATTCCACTCGAAATTACCCTTGTCCTACTCGGAAAAACCTTGTTTTTCATACTTTTCACTTGAATTTTTATTTAGAAACCCTTTCTTAATTCTTTCTAAATTATTAGGACGTTACACTTATTATTATCGTTCTTATTTCTATTATTATTACTATTGTTACTAATATTATGAATCTTATTATTATTATTATTGTTATTCTTACTATTATTAATTAGTATTATTATTATTACTTTAGATATAAATAATTAAATAAGGAATATATTATTTTACTCTTTACAAAGTATAATTTCAACCAATAAATAGTTGATATATTTTCTCAAATACAACAATAAAATGACTTACAACGTCTATATAATTGATATGATTCAAGAGCTTATGAATATGTATGATGAGACTGGAAACACATAAATACCCAAAGAATCAAAAGACAAAAGAATGCATTCCGCATCATGAAAATATTTTTCTAAAAGAAGAAAATCTAGAGCATACACTTGGTACAGTGGAGGACATTCACGTTCGATCCCCAAGAGGATCTTGGGAGTACAACTGGAACAGAAACCCAATGGCATCAGAGTCGCGCCTGATAGCCGGGTGAGACGATGCAATTCTAGTGTACTTTGACTAAATGACGGAGTGTAACTATGATCGTAGGGATCCAAGTTCCAAGAATATATAAATCAATGATGAGAACCAATGAGTTCATTTGTACCTTATGGGAATTTCGGCGGACCCTAATCGCTCTAGAATGGAATGGAGATATTCCAAAGAATGAGATGAAGAAATGATTTATTGGGTCCACATGCATCATGAGACTTAACCAAAGATAAATCATAATAAATTCAACTCATGCATTCTATGACATCATGCTTGATTATTGTATTTGTGAATATGCTAATTGTATGATTTATGTGATATTGTATGTTAACTGGATTAAGTCCGCACCAGATTAACCATTAGGGTCTTGGGTTATACTCACCCTTACTGTTGACCATTTTTCAGAGGAATTAGAAAATCAAGAACCCGAGTGTGAAGAACAGCAATATGCTGAACCCACTGAGAACGATCATTAAAGATAGAATTTATATAGTTTGAATATTTATTAATGACAAAGATACCAGATGACTGTATAATATTTAAGGGTGCCTGCGTGCCCCATTCTGTTATGAGTACAATTATTTGTAAGTTTGTGAATGACTATGTGATATATTCACTATTTGCTTCCACTGATCTGCCATCTCTTTATTTAAAAAAAATAAAAAAATATTCACTTTTTATGAAAACTGTTAACACTCTTAGTTAAATAGGATGATCTTATAGAAGGGTTGTCTTATCTAACTGAGGGTGTTACATTGGTGGTATCAGAGCATAGTCGATTCATTAAACTTGGGAAGTGGACCATTAGGTTTCCACGTACTCTGATAGAAAGATTGAACAGTCCATAACACTCCTAAGACTAAAATTCCTATGTGGAATACTCCACATAACATACATCTTGAATATTTTTGTTGATATTCTTTCAGCAAAATTCCAATGGCACGCCGAAATAACGATCATGTGATGGAGGATCTTCTTACCAGAATTTTGGAGGTAATAGAACGCCAAGAGTTACCTCATTCTTCTACTAGGCAAAGCCAAGGATTAGCTGACTTCCAGAGGAATAATCCTACTCAATTCAAAGGAGGCTTTGATCCAAAAGGAGCACAATTATGGATTGAACATCTTGAAAAGATTTTTGCTGCTATGCGATGCCCTGATAAGGACAGAATAACTTTTGTTGTCTTCATGATGGTTGGAGAAGCAGAGCACTGGTGGACTCATGCCAGAATTAGATTAGCAACTGAAGGACATGTCATTACTTGGGGACGATTCAAGACAGAGTTTCTCGCTAAATATTTCCCTGAAGACATAAGGAGGCAGAAAGAGCAGGAGTTCTTTAATCTGAAACAAGGCAATATGACTGTAGGGGAGTACGCTGCTAAGTTTGATGAGTTGGCAAAATGTTGTCCCTACTATACCCACATGGGAGAAGCGTCAAGATGCGCAAAATTTGAAGCTGGGCTACGACAAGAAATTCGTCAGGCTATATGTTGTCAACAAATTTCTCAATTCACTACTTTGGTTGACAGATGCCGTATTTTTTAGAATACCTCTAATCTTCGATGACCTGGAACGTCTAATCATGGACCAGAACGACGTATGCTAGACAGACAACAGAGGAGAGATTTTCGAGTAGATCGACCCTACTCTCGACCACCTTATTCAGCCAACCAAAATTCTTCAAGGGATCATGGGAACCAAAGAGGTAAAGTCTGCACAATTTGTGGACGGATTGGACATCGTAATGCTGACTGTTGGTACAGAAATAATAATAACCAACAACAAGTGACTCAAAGGCAGGTAGTACGACCTACGGGTCAAAGAAGTTGAGGATCTGCTACAAACACCTCTACAAACAACGCCCCAAAGATGCAGAATGTTCACCGCGGCAATAACTTCAATCAGAACAATAATCCTAGAAGGCCTGGGAATGGCTCAACAGGAAGACGGGGAGGAAATGCCAGAGTTTTTACTATGAATGGTGCGAAAATATCACAAGGGAACGACCTTGTACAAGGTACATGTTTTATAGGGAGCACTCTTTTGAATGTATTATATGATTTTGGAGCCACTCACTCTTTTATATTTGAGAATTGTGTAAAACATTTAAAGCTTCCTACAACCTCTCTGCCCAATCAGATGATTGTCACAACTGCTGCCAATAAGCCCATTTACCCTTCTTACATGTGTTCGAAATGCCCACTCAACATCGAAGGGAAAGCTTATCAAGTAGATCTGATATGTTTGCCTTTGATTGATCTAGATATTGTTCTAGGAATGAATTGGCTTGCTGCCAACCATATTCTGATTGACTGTCATAATAGATCTATTTCTCTCAGGTCTACTACATCACACTATGATCAAGATATTGATTCTTGTCCTGTTAGCTCAAAAAAGGTAATTCCAGCAAAGGAAGTCCAACTATACATGATCCTTACTGAAACTGAAAGTAAGGCCATTCCTCGGATTGATCAGATTCCTGTTGTTCAAGAATTCCCAGAAGTTTTTCCTGATGATATACGTGAGCTACCTCCAGAACGAGAAATTGAGTTCAGTATTGACATTATACCGGGTGCAGGACCAATCTCTATTGCTCCTTACCGAATGTCACCCAAGGAACTCAGTGAACTTAAAGAGCAAATAGAAGAACTTTTAGAGAAAGGAATAATTAGACCCAGTGTCTCACCTTGGGGAGCACCAGTTCTCCTAGTCAAAAAGAAGGATGGCAGTATGCGGTTATGTGTTGATTATCGTCAGTTGAATAAAGCTACGATCAAGAACCGATACCCTCTTCTAAGGATTGATGATTTGATGGACCAATTATGAGGAGCCACTATCTTCTCGAAGATTGATCTACGGTCAGGATATCATCAAATCAGGGTGAAGAAAGATGATGTACCCAAGACAGCATTCAGGACACGATATGGGCACTATGAGTATCTTGTTATGCCCTTTGGAGTTACCAATGCTCCTGCAGTCTTTATGGGATACATGAATCGAATCTTCCATGAGTACTTGGATAAATTCGTAGTGGTATTCATTGACGACATTCTCGTCTATTCTAGGAGCCATGAGGAACACGAGGAGCATCTCCGAATTGTTCTAAATACTTTGCGTGCGAGACAATTATACGCCAAGTTTTCAAAATGTGAATTCTGGTTGACAGAAGTGAAACTTTTGGGACATGTCATCTCTAAAGAGGGAATTGCTGTGGATCCTACAAAGGTAGAAGCCGTACTAAATTAGGAACAACCCAAGAATGTGACAGAAATTCACAGTTTTCTTGGACTTGCTGGATACTATCGTCGATTCATCGAGAATTTCTCTCGAATTGCAGCACCTTTAACTAGGCTGACCCGTAAAGATCAACCATTTGAATGGACAGAAAAATGTGAAAGCAGTTTTACGGAGTTACGCCGACGACTCACTAGTGCACCTGTCTTGATTTTGCCAGATCCTGCCAAGCCCTATGAAGTGTATTGTGATGCGTCTAGACAAGGACTGGGATGTGTCCTAATGCAAGAAAGAAAGGTTGTTGCTTATGCTTCACGACAGCTAAGACCACATGAAGTCAATTATCCTACACATGACTTGGAATTAGCTGCAGTGGTGTTTGCCTTGAAAATCTGGAGACACTACTTGTATGGCACATACTTTGAAGTCTTCAGTGATCATAAAAGCTTGAAGTATCTATTCGACCAGAAAGAGTTGAATATGCGACAACGTAGGTGGATGGAATTCATCAAGGATTATGATTTTGAACTCCGATATCATCCTGGGAAGGCAAATATTGTGGCTGATGCACTCAGCAGAAAGGCTTTACGCCTATCATATATGATGACAAAAGAGTTGGAATTGATTGAACAGTTTCACGATTTGAATCTGGCAGTAACACCAAAAAAGGGAAGCCTCATGGTTGGAATGTTAAGAATTTCCAATGATTTCCTGGAACAAGTCAAAGAAGCTCAAGCTAATGACCAGGAATTACAAGATCTAGCAGAAAAGACAAGAGAAGAAGGCTCAGAATTTAGCAAAGATGAACATGGGGTGATCAGGTATCAATAGAGACTCTGTATTCCAGTCAACATAGATCTTAAAAGATCCATCCTGGATGAATCACACAAAAGTAAATACAGTATCCACCCAGGATCAACCAAGATGTATCAGGACTTGAAGAAAATATTCTGGTGGCAAGGAATGAAAAGAGATATCGCTGAGTATGTAACAGCTTGCCTGATGTGTCAGAAGGTAAAGGCGGAACAACAGCGACCAAGTGGGACCCTTCGACCTTTAGAAATTCCAGAATGGAAATGGGATAAGATTGCTATGGACTTTGTGACCGGACTTCCCAGAACATCCGCTGGATATGATGCCATTTGGGTAATCGTGGATCGATTAACAAAGACCGCTCACTTCATTCCTATCAATATGAAGTACTCTCTAGAGAAACTCACCCAGATCTATATCAAGGAAATCGTACGATTACATGGAACACCCACTGCAATTGTGTCTGACCGAGACCCTCATTTCACATCACAATTTTGGAAGAGCCTGCAACAAGCTCTAGGAACTCGCCTAAAGTTAAGTTCCGCATATCATCCACAGACAGACGGACAATCAGAAAGAACAATCAAAACTCTTGAAGATCTGTTACGTCTTTGTGTCTTAGAACATGGGGGTAGTTGGCAAGAATATCTTCCACTAGTTGAGTTCACTTACAACAACAACTACCATGCTAGCATTGGAATGGCCCCTTATGAGGCTTTATATGGAAGGAAATGTCGTACACCTTTGTGTTGGTATGAGACGGGTGAGAAGATGATAATTGGACCTGAGATTGTTCAGAAGACTACAGAACAAGTCCAAAAGATCCAAATGGCAATGAAGGCTTCGCAAGATAGACAAAAGAGTTACTACGACAAACGTCGGAAGCCATTGGAGTTTGAGGAGGGAGATCATGTTTTTCTCAAAGTTACCCCTACCACTAGAGTAGGAAGAGCTTTGAAGGCCAAGAAGTTAAGCCCCAGATACGTAGGACCCTATCAGATTCTGCAAAAGATAGGAACTTATGCGTATCGTATTGCTCTGCCACCCGAGCTAACAAACCTTCATAATGTCTTTCATGTCTCTCAGCTTCGTAAATATATACCAAGCCCTGATCGTGTTCTGAGTCCTGATCAATTTGTTCTGAAGGAAAACCTTACCTTTGAAGCATCACCGATTAAGATTGTTGACCGACGTCTCAAACAGCTAAGAGGCAAGGAAATCTCTTTGGTCAAGGTAGTTTGGAGTCAGACAGATGATGGGGATACTACTTGAGAAATTAAGGAGAAAATGAGAGAATTTTACCCTCAATTGTTTTAACTTTGAATTTCGGGACGAAATTCCTAAAAGGGGAGGAGAATGTAACATCCCTGTTTTTAGAAACAGTTTTACCCTTGTAATTTTTGAATTATGGAAGGTTTGTAAGTAAGAATAAGTCAATATATACCCTGTTGATGGTCTGTGGTATCTCAGAAATGTCATTTTTGTGCATAAAAATGGAATTTATATAGACCATTAATGAAATTATGCAAATTCCGAGTGAAAAGGGCTCTGTTCCGAGTAACAGAGAAGAATTCTGAGTGAATAATTATAAATTCTGAGTGAAGGATGGAATTCCGAGTCAGTGTCATGTTTTCCGAGTAAAACATGACTGAGAGGGCTACCACCGAGTGGAGTCCTGACCTGAGAAGTAATTTTGAGTGAAGTGTGTTCAAGAGAACCACTTCTGGGTGAAATTCCGAGTCAAAACACCCTAGAAAGGCTCGTTTCCGAGTCAAACCTTGCCAAATGTTTTCTTTTTCCGAAGGAAACTCCTTTGATTGAAGTATTTCGAGTGAAAGAGTATATATATACTTATGTTTATATTGATTTGATGCTTCCTACTGACTAGAATGTGTTGTTGAATTATTTGGGAAGAATTCCGAATGGTTTCGTATGTGTATGATTAGGAAACCAAGTGGAAAATGGTAGAAGGAGCCATTCCGAGAGAAATATAGGAGGCTGAACCATTTCCGAGTGAGTCTATGGGTATGACTCCTCTCCCGAGTGAGATATACTCTACTGGACTACTTCCGAGTGGAGATTGGTTAATTGTGGTTGAGAACCTTACTGTCTTAAGTATATGAGCCAATTCCGAGTGAGACTGACTGAGATGACTCGGATTTAGTTTGAAATTACCGAGTGAGACTGACTAAGAGTAGACACGGTTTTAGGAGGATTGAAACGAGTGGGAATCTGAGAGACTTTGGATCAGTTTGAATCAGATCGGATTAAGTCTCTCCAAGGAAAGAAAGCAGTAGGAATTGCTGAGTTCTCCACAGCCGGACTCGGAAATGGGATTCCAGTCGGCTAAGAGACTAACCGAGTATAATTTCACTCGGTATTCAGTGTCAAAATGGACGTGTTGACTCCAATTTTGTCTTTCAGTGCCTATTTTTACTTATTTAATTCAATCATGCGCACTATAGCTTGTAGGCGGCCAGAAATGGGCACTAAGATAGCCTACCTCCTTATTTAAATCCCCATTATCTCCACTTGAAGCACCCTTTATATATATTAATATATCCTTCTCCTCCATCATGCAAAGCTGACTCAAAAGGCTCCATTAATCCCACCTACCCCTCCAATCACACAGAAAGCTGTCTCCCACTTGCTTTCTTATTATACCACTCATTGACTCACTCTCAGAACACACACACACACTGAAACTAACGCAAATTTCCCTTCCTTCTTCTCCTTCTACAAACAAGCTTTCTCTTTCTCAATTCCCTTCCTCTCTCACTCGGATTTGAAGCAGGACAGTGAAGAGAACCTTTTTCTTTCCATCCAGGAACTCCATTAAGGTAAGGGGGTATATTCTTGGGTGCTCTGTGGGAAAACCGAGTGAAGGAAAGGGCTAAGGAACCTTGTTCCTCACCTTTCCAGGACAGGTTCAGGAATTGCTAAATAACATGCTTTAATTATATGTATGTTTATATACATTTTTATTACTATAAACATGTTCAATTGGTTGTATAATTCATGATTCAATGAATACGTTTGATTATCTGTATTGATTATGATAAATTTTGATGATTGAGTGAATATGTTCGATGCTGAATTATGAAAATATTAAGTATCATGTGTGTTTATGTGTATTCCAGTAGAGAATTGTAAACAGGAGATGAAATAAATGATAATAAGCTCGGTTTTATGTAAATTCAATCGGTTTTATGTAAATTCAATCAGTTTTATGTAAATTCAATCAGTTTTATGTAAATTCAATCAGTTTTATATAAATCTAATCAGTTTTACACGATTTCATTCAGTAAACCATTATATATTTCAGACAGAACTCTTTTCAACTAATTTCACTCGGTAAATTCATGTTTCACTCGGAACTTATCTTATTTTCACTCAGAATGCTCTTTTCAGACTAATTCCACTCGGAATACTATTTTATTTCACTCAGAGACTTATTTTCACTCAGAATTTAAGTTATTTCACTCAGAAAATCCTTTTCAGTATCTGTTTCACTCGAAAAACACTTCTCAGACTGATTTCACTCAGAAAACATAGTTATTTCACTCAGAAACTTATTTTCACTCGGATTCATAAACATTTTCACTCAGAAAAATTCTCTCAGTCGGATTTCACTCAGAATTTAAGTTATTTCACTTAGAAAATCCTTTCCAGTATCTATTTCACCCGAAATTAAACCATTTTACTTTGAAAATCATTTTTACTCAAATTCAAACTCATTTTTACTCGGAATCAGACCTGTTTCAGTCGGAAAACAGTTTTCCAGTACAATTTCACTCGGATTTTTAACCAGTTCATTTAGAAAACCTCTCTCAGTATGATTCCACTCAGAATCATGCTTATTCCACTCGGAATTACCCTTGTCCTACTCGGAAAAACCTTGTTTTTCATACTTTTCACTTGAATTTTTATTTAGAAACCCTTTCTTAATTCTTTCTAAATTATTAGGACGTTACACTTATTATTATCATTCTTATTTCTATTATTATTACTATTGTTACTAATATTATGAATCTTATTATTATTATTATTGTTATTCTTACTATTATTAATTAGTATTATTATTATTACTTTAGATATAAATAATTAAATAAGGAATATATTATTTTACTCTTTACAAAGTATAATTTCAACCAGTAAATAGTTGATATATTTTCTCAAATACAACAATAAAATGACTTACAACGTCTATATAATTGATGAGATTCAAGAGCTTATGAATATGTATGATGAGACTGGAAACACATAAATACCCAAAGAATCAAAAGACAAAAGAATGCATTCCGCATTATGAAAATATTTTTCTAAAAGAAGAAAATCTAGAGCATACACTTGGTACAGTGGAGGACATTCACGTTCGATCCCCAAGAGGATCTTGGGAGTACAACTGGAACGGAAACCCAATGGCATCAGAGTCGCGCCTGATAGCCGGGTGAGACGATGCAATTCTAGTGTACTTTGACTAAATGACGGAGTGTAACTATGATCGTAGGGATCCAAGTTCCAAGAATATATAAATCAATGATGAGAACCAATGAGTTCATTTGTACCTTATGGGAATTTGGGCGGACCCTGATCGCTCTAGAATGGAATGGAGATATTCCAAAGAATGAGATGAAGAAATGATTTATTGGGCCCACATGCATCATGAGACTTAACCAAAGATAAATCATAATAAATTCAACTCATGCATTCCATGACATCATGCTTGATTGTTGTATTTGTGAATATGCTAATTGTATGATTTATGTGATATTGTATGTTAACTGGATTAAGTCCGCACCGGATTAACCATCAGGGTCTTGGGTTATACTCACCCTTACTGTTGACCATTTTTCAGAGGAATTAGAAAATCAAGAACCCGAGTGTGAAGAACAGCAATATGCTGAACCCACTGAGAACGATCATTAAAGATAGAATTTATATAGTTTGAATATTTATTAATGACAAAGACACCAGATGACTGTATAATATTTAAGGGTGCCTGCATGCCCCATTCTGTTATGAGTACAATTATTTGTAAGTTTGTGAATGACTATGTGATATATTCACTATTTGCTTCCACTGATCTGCCATCTCTTTATTTAAAAAAAATATTCATTTTTTATGAAAACTGTTAACACTCTTAGTTAAATAGGATGATCCTATAGAAAGGTTGTCTTATCTAACTGAGGGAGTTACAGTGATCATATTGAAGACCTACGCCAAGTGTTTATCCGCTTGAGAGAATTTAACACGAGGCTAAACCCATTGAAATGCACTTTTGCTGTCCCAGCTGGGAAGTTTTTGGGCTTCATGCTAACTCAACGCGGTATCGAAGCCAATCCAGGGAAGTGCCAAACGATTCTCGACATGCATAGTCGAAAGAATCTGAGACAAGTCCAATCCCTGAATGGCAAAGTAGTAGCCTTGGCACGGTTCATGCCAAAGATGGCTCACAGGTCACTTCCTCTGTATAAAGTACTGAAAAAGTCCAAGAAATTCGAATGGGGACAGGAACAAGAACAAGCATTCCAAGAGCTTAAGGAGGTGTTGTCCAAACCTCCTATTCTTATGAAGCCTGACCCTGAGGACACGCTCATCCTATACTTGGCTATTTCAGATAAAGCTTTGGGCGAAGCTTTAGTAAAGGAAACTCCTGATGGACAGAGGCCGGTCTACTTCACCAGCAAAACATTACAAGGTGCTGAGATCCGGTATCAAAAAATTGAAAAGGCCGCCCTCGCTGTTGTTTGGGCCTCTCGATGGCTACGTCCGTATTTTCATGCACACCCAATCTTAGTAAGAACGGATCTGCCACTCCGCTCTGTGTTAATCAAGCCTTACCTTGCTGGTAGGATGATCAAATGGTCCATTGAACTCTCAGAGTTTGATATATCCTATGAACCTCGAGGCGCTATTAAAGCTCAGGTCCTAGCCGATTTCATTGTGGAAATGACAGGGATAGATCCAGATACACCTTGTGTCCATTGGACCATCTATGTCGATGGTTCATCGAATCAAAAGGGCTCTGGAGCAGGTGTAGTTCTCAAAAGTGACGATGGAGTACACTTGGAGATCTCCCTTCGTTTTAATTTCAAAACTTCTAACAACCAAGCTGAATACAAAGCTTGCTTGGCCGGACTACGAGCTGCGATCGACATCGGAGCCTCTGAGGCAACGCTATGCAGTGATTCACAACTCGTGATTTCACAAATTCTGGGAGACTATCAAGCTCGTGAACCTCAACTCCAACTGTACTTAAACTGTGTCAAAGAGTTGAGAGAGAAATTCTCAAAAATGGAATTCAAACATGTTCCACGCGAAGAGAATACAAGAGCGGATATACTCTCCAGATTGGCAAGCACCAAAAAACCAGGCAGCACCACAACGTTGGTCCAGAGTACACTGACATCGCCCAACATTCCTCTTTTCCCTTCTCTAAATGCCATAATGATTAATTCCCTTTATGGTGATACATGGATGGCCCCCTACATCCGTTATTTGGCCGATGGGCAGTTGCCTACTGATGAGAAGGAAAAGAAGAGAATAAGAAGAGAACTTCCATACTTCACTATGATAGATGGTAACCTCTACAGAAGGGCACTCTCAGTACCTTACTTAATCTGTCTGAGAGAGAATGAAGTACATGAGGTAATGGAGGAAGTGCACGAAGGACAATGTGGACACCACGCCGGAGGAAGAAGTCTGATGAGAAAAATCCTTAGAGCAGGATATTGGTGGCCCACAATGAAGCAGGACTCCATTGACTTTGTCAAGAAATGCAATGCCTGCTAAAAATTCTCTAATCTTTACCACACACCGGCAGAAGAACTCTTCACATCCGCTGTTCCATGGCCATTCTACCAATGGGGATTGGATATTTTGGTCCCTTTCCCAACTGCTCCTGGGGGCTTCAAATATCTTATTGTAGGGGTCGATTATTTCACTAAGTGGATTGAAGCAGAGCCGGTGGTGCATATTACTTCAGCCCGGACTCGTCGTTTTATGTATAAAAATATCATAGCACGATTCGGAGTCCCAGCACGGGTTGTCACAGACAATGGCACCCAATTCACGGACAGGAAATTTACAGCTTTACTTGAAGGGTTAGGAATAACCCAAATATTTTCCTCCGTCGAACATCCCCAAACTAACGGCCAGGCTGAGGTCGCCAACAGGGAAGTGCTGAAAGAACTGAAGAAACGTCTTGGTAAAGCCAAGGGCGGATGGACAGACCAATTGTGTCACGTCCTTTGGGCATATCGCACAACGCCTCATTCTTCCACTAATGAATCCCCATATCGCCTGACCTATGGGGTGGAGGCAATGATACCTGTGGAACTGCAAATTGCTTCTACCAGGGTCAAATACTTCTCTGAAGAAGGCAATAACGCTAACTTGGCATCAAAAATGGATGTCATACAAGAACTCATAGAAGACGCATTCATTAGAGATCAGGCCATCAAAGCCAAAGTCTCTCTTCGATATAACAAACAAGTCCAATCAAGGACTTTCAACGTCGGAGATTTGGTTTTGAGGAAAGCAAGTGTGGGAAATAAATTCGCTCATCAAGGCAAACTAGCCCCAAACTGGGAAGGCCCATACAGGGTATCTGAGATTGCTGGCAAAGGCTCCTACCGCCTTGAAAACCTTGATGGCACTCCAATCCAAAACAAGTGGAATACCCAGAACTTGCGCATTTATTATAGCTAGCTGCTGGAGCAACATGCACTCTTTTCTCCTCACTTGAGATTGTTCAACGGAGAAATCATTATATCATAATCCCAGCTACGCTTTTATTGTAATTCTTATTTTTACTCAATAAGAATCTCATACATCAACTTAACTCTTTCGAGTTTTTCTTATGCTGTGATTTTCAGTCTATCCGGCGTGCACAAACATATTCAGGACGGATGATCTCAACTACCCATTCTGTAGTTGACGATGTAACTCCTCGAATATATATGAATAATTGAAGACCTGGGCATAGTAGGATTGGTCCTCTTGCAAAAACCATATCGAATCCCAGGAAAAGGGCGCAGTAGGATCAGACCTTTATATAAGGCTGTACTGAACCCCATTCGAAGACCCAGATTGTAGGATAAAACCGAACTCTAGGTACGGTTAGTAGGTATGACCGAACACCGAAGAAGGCTTGGGCACAGTAAGCTGGTTCTCTTTCAAGACCACGCTAAACCCCGAGTAACTAGCGCAGTAGGTTCAGGATTAGCCCTGATCTGAACCCCGTGTTGAAGACTCGGATTGTAGGATTGAACCGAACTCCGAGTACGACTAGTAGGTTTGGCCGAACGTCGATGAAGAACGGTTAGTAGGATTAAACCGAACACCAAGAAAGACATGGGTTGCAGGATCAAAACCGAACCCCAGTGAAAGGCTTGGACTGTAGGATCGAACCGAACTCCAAATACAACAAGTAAGTGACACCGAACTTTAAATTTCCCAGAAGCACTTCTCCTGGAAATTCTTCAATCGGTAATACTTTCTGTTGAAATTCCTTATTCAAAGGCTCGGGTCATATTTTATCGAAGCCCGACTCATTATTTCCGACTCAGGAATAATTCATTCAGGCATGTCTCTATCTGAGGCGTATTCACCCGAAGCATTTCGTTCGGAAATTCTCCATTCATTACTGCAACATGAAGGAATCAGAAATATTCCATTTGGTGCCATGTTACACATAAATTGGAAGTATTTCACCCAGCTATGATATTCGAAAATGCTTCACTCAGTGAAATCGTTGAAAAGTATTTCCTTTAGGGATTCTCCACTCGGAAATACTTTCCCTTGGAATTCCTTACTCGGAAATGCTTCAAGTTCGATACTATACTATTAAAATTCTTCAGTCGGCAATATTTCATTAAAATCCGACTCACGAAGAATCAATCATCACTCTCATTAACCTTACTCGGAAATACTTTTCCTTAGAATTCCTTACTCGGAGACACTTCAAATTTATTGCCCGACTCATGAATTCTTTAAAGTCGAAAATATTTCACTTCGGAGTTTCAATCAGCAATACTCCACTCGGAAAAATTTGCACTTAGAAAATTTGAGCCCGAATAGAAACTTAAATTGTAAGTCCAAACTCCAAGTGCGGCTGAAGAATCACTCGGAACCTTCCACCCAAGAAGGTTCACTCAGAAGAATTTCCACTCGGAGCTCTCACTCAGAGGAGTTTCCAGTCGGAATTCTCAATCAGAAGAACTCTCACTCGGAAATACCACTGGAAATCGTCCTTGATGAAAAATAAAACTCAGTTAAAATGTATATACTTTTACTGAGCAACTTTAGGGGTAATGGAATTTCCTGGATGACATAGCCAGAACCAGCCTCACACGGAGTCACTCATTCAGAGTCAGTTGCTCACCCGGAGCTGATCACCCAATAATGCTTGGGGACAGTATCGAACAACTAACGCGTATTCCGAGTGATGAACACTTAATAAAACGTTCTAACAATCATTCCCCCTCAAGATTAACATCGCAAACCGTTCTCATGACAACAACATGTTTCCTAACAACGACGACCCCCCCATTGTAGTACTTATAATCGAAAAGCCTAATCATCAAAGATTAAGGTGCGCCCTTTACCAGGCTTATGTATGCCAAACATATGATTTAAGTAAACAATTTCGATACAACAAAAGATATTCTATCTTTCCTATCAAACCGAGCCTTTGGTCATTTAAGTACCTATACATGAGAACTAAACTTGTTTGCTGCTATCCGATGTAATATTTACGCGTCTACATCCGGATTGGATCATTACATATACAATGATTCTATTGAAATTACTCTCAACGGACAAACGTATAAAGCAAGTTGTATTTTCATTTGATCAAATCATGAATTGCATTAAAGAATTGATTCAGTAATCCGGAGCTGATCCCGGAACACAGCAGATTTGAATCAATAAAAACTACAAGACAATGAAGGAACTATTTATGTTAGCTTGTCTCTCCGCCCTTTCCTTTGCCCTTATCTCCGGTCTCGCTTCTCCCTTCACCAGTAGCTTTACCTACATCAGCACTTGTTCCTTCACCTCTAGGCCGCTGGGTGATGGGAGTCAGGAGAGAAGGTCCCATTGACTGACCTGTGGGAAGAGGAGCTAACTTATATGTGGTGTTTGGCGGCTCCTCCTGACGATCATCAACCAAAGCTACCAGTTTCCCTCCATGAAACTCATAGAATGGATCAATACCGTTCAAATTAAGTTTCATTTTAGGATTCCGGTATTGAATCTGACGAACATCAAGCCCAAAAGATTCCTCGACTGCTTGACTGCAGATATCCACAGCCTCTTCCGCTCAAGTATTTACAGCAGTCAAATTCGCTTTCAGAACTTTGACCTCGTCATTCGAACTCGCCAGTTTTAGTAACAACTCCTTTTCCTTACGGGTCCAGTCTTCAACTCCTTGCGAGTAAACGACCTTGGCTTCTTTCAGTTCCTTTCCCAACTTGGCCGAATGCTCCTTCTCCGTACAGAGGCTGGTGTGGAGGTCAGAACTGATTTTCTTCTGATCAAGTGCTTGGGCCTCCAACTCTTTAAGCAGGTATTTCAGCCTGGCGATTTCTTCATCTTTTTTCTCCCCTTCCTCTTTGGAAGCCTTCAGCTTATTCTCCAGTCGGAGGATGCTCGCCTTATCCCTAGCTGCAGCAACGTTAAGGTCATTAACTTTGCCTGTTAACTTACTGAGTCTTTCGTTATCCTCCGACAGTCTCTGAACTGACTTCAGGAGACCGGACAGTTCTGCTAACTGCCACTGTCCGGCGTCACAAGCTTTTGTTACTTCTTCAGGCTCTAAAGTCTTCAGCTTATACAGAGAATCAGGGATGCATTAAGGCACTGGACCCTCATACACCAGAAGGGGGCAAGATTGGAGTTCCCTGGAGGAGGACAGGAAACCTTGGGCGCAAAGTAAGAACTTATTGGCTTGGTGCCAAAGGTAATCACATTGCTGGGGGCAGTCGTTGTTGTCTTTTCAATCCCCTTTCCTTTAGAGGCCCCAGGATCAGCTGCCCCTTCGAAAGTCTTTCATTTTTTGGGAGAGGGCTGAGGCTCCGTTTTCTTAGAAGAGTCATGTTCTGCTTTCGTCCTCTTCTTTCCGGCCTTCGGTTTTCTGGGGGAGGGCTGAGTTTCCGGCATGTTAGATCCGCCCTCCAATAAAGGAATATCGTCACCAGCAGACGAAGTGAGTATGATGGTCTCGATAGTAGCCTTCTTAGAATTTCGCTTTGGTTGAATATTGTTTTCATCCGCGACGGATTTCCTTCCAGCTTGAGGCCCTTCAATTTATCCATCTCTGGTGACTCAGCTCCAATTTCAACTGTATAATCAAATAAAAAGACCATCAGTGATAGAAGATATCGGGACATAAAAAGAAAGAACATATAAAATGATAGGAAATTACGTAAGTATTCCTCGCGGGTAGTTTCCTACCCTAGCAGACGCCTGCAAGAGAAAAACTTGTGCGAGGCGGTGTATGATTGAAGTGCAGAAAGAACGGAGACCGATGTTGGGGTTAATTCATCCTCATCGGTGTAATAAGCCTGGGACGTCAACAAAAAGTGCTCGTGAGTCCAGGCCACGGGAAACTCTTGAATCCCATCTTTATTCAGCCAAAAAATTGGATCATCGGGCTTCACACAAATCCTGGTAAAATAAGATTTGAAGGAACGTCCATCAACTTTGGCAGAGTCAGTGTAGGATTCAAAGTTGATGATCTTGGAGAGAGTTCGGAGGGTTATCAGACTTACTCCTCCCTTCTCCCTATTGGCACGACGGACCACCTGCGTGAAATAAAAGAGCATGGCCACCGTCGGTGTGAAATTGAAGTGCTCCCTAAGCACTTCAAGAGAACAGATCAAACCCCATCCGTTGGGGTGAAGCTGTGAGGGGGCGCAGTCTAAAAACCTCAAGACCCCCATTTGAAACTTGGTGAGAGGAAAGCGAACGCCTAAGTTCAAGAAGAGGAAGTCATACATATATATCGACCTCTCATCCGGTGTATGACATATCCGTTCTGAGGGTAGAGGAGCCAACACCATGAAACGCTCCTTGTACTTTTCCTTTTTGAAGACATTGAAGCGAGGCTCCAACCTTGCTCCGTCCTCCCGAGCGTGTATGGATGGTATGGCCCAAAATTCATCCGCCACCCAGCTGTATGGACGCATCTGCTGGAACTTCACCCAGTCAATCCAGTGTGCAACTACATTGCACAGTCTAGAAGCTGTCTTCACTATATATTATCGAGATGGTGCGCCGCTGGCAGAGGTACTCTCTCCAGTCATCTTCTTTACAGCTAACTTAAACGCCTTTACGCTGCGATAAAAACTAACATCATCAGAGAGGTACAAATCAGCGCTCCCCTCACTCTCGCTAGAAGAGGATTCTGAGGAGGGTATTATCACCCTTCGCCTCGAGTAGGGTGACGCCTCCCTCTCTGAATGAAGTGGATTTGAGTGGACGATCACAAGGATCCTCCCACCACGACTCAGGGAAGTCCTACACAACACTCTCCCTCCTCTTCCCCTACAACCAACGTGGCTTGAGCTAGCAAAGCCTCTCCCAGACATTTAGAAAAACTAGAAAAAAAATGAGAAGACAAAAGAGAGGTTACCTAAGAATGAAGAGAAATGGAGAATCAAATCACACACAAGCAAACAAGAATGTCTTCACGAAATTTTTGCAGAGTTTCGTCAGGGAAGCAAAGACTGAGTGACTTCTGAATCTACTAAGTTCTCCTTTTATAAGGAGTCGAAGGTTATGTCGTTTACGACCAAACGACACTTTTAAATGACACCTCTTTCATAAACACAAGACTGCCGTTTTGAACATTGAGGCGCGAAATCAGCGTCAATTCGTCAAAGGGCCTCTCAAATGGACCTCAGAATTTAAATTTCAAGCCCATGAAAATCCTGAGTGACGGTTATAAAGATGTGCGCATTTAAGGCAATAATGGCTTGCCCACGTGATTAAAGGCATTAAATGTCCAATCATGAGAAACGTTGCAACTATTTCTCGAATACCAAGGGTTGCAAGTTTCAATAACTTATGGGATTCCCACACAAAAAACTTTTTGTACGGATTCATCCTAAGAAGATCTACGACAACGGAACTGCATTCCAAGAATGGATATTTACGCAACCACGTAATGACTTTCTATAAACGACGAATATCATCCGATATCCAAATTCATTATAGACGATGTAGCTTATATGAGCCACTTTACTAGTCCCTCACACAAGCTAGGGGACAAATAGGATGATGACCCTGTCTCAATACTGGATTTGATAACGAAATTGAAAACTCAGTTCCGTACCCTAACGATCGAAATGTACTTACCTCAGGACGGATGATCTCAATCACTTATTCTGTGATTCGATGATGTAACTCCTGGCGTAGTGTACTTCCTCAGGACGGATGATCTCAATCACTTATTCTGTGATTCGATGATGTAACTCCTGGCGTAGTGTATTTCCCCAGGACGGATAATCTCAATCACTTATTCTGTGATTCGATGATGTAACTCTTGTGATCTTGAAGGCTCAATCCATACTCTTACGATTGAGAGGTATTTCCCAGGACGGACATTCTCTATCATTTAATCTGTGATTTGATGACACAACTCCTGACGTGAACAAGTTCCCATCACTATCCCTATGATTAGGGATGTCAACAGGGCGGGGCGGGCACGGGTACCTCTTTCCCGCTACCCGTGCCCGCGGATAAAAATAAAACCTGTGCCCGCCCGTTACCCGCACGGGTACCCGTTTTACGGGTTTTTTTCGGGTAGTTACTACCCGCGGGTATCCACGGATATTCACGGGTACCTAATTAAAATAAAAAATTCAAAAATAAAAATATAAAAACATTAAAATAAATTACAAATTAAATATCTAGCCTTAGGAAATACCAAAAAGGCCCACTAAATATAATTATATATTAATAATAATAAAGGGTATTAATATAAATTTTTATATATGGGTACCCGCGGGTACGGATATCATTATATCCGTACCTGTGCCCGTTTCTTAACGGGTAGTACAAAATCCGCCCTTCTTCCTCCACGGGTACCCATACCCGCGGGTTTTTATACCCGTGACGGGTTTTTATCCACGGGTACCCGCGGGTGTGGATATTTTTGACTTCCCTACCTATGATGGAAGACACAACCATCATTTTTATGTATCTTTGCAATTCAATGAGCTCGGAACAATACTCTCACATCGAACAATAGATTGACTCTGTGAACCTCCCTGTGAGAATAACTCCAATTAATGCTAGTCATCCGTCCTGAGACACCGCTCCTGTGAATAACGGATCAACTCCTTTTCTCCCCAATAGACTTAAGGATGATGCCCTATGACAGGTATCCATCCCTTAACATATTTATACTTGGGGACAGTATTCATGTATATATTTCTTCGTTTCAAATTTATTTATTGTCTAATTTTTCGAGGCAATTATTTCAATCCGACCTCAATGTTTATCATACAGAACGAATTATCAATGATTCAAACGATATATACATGAAGTATTGAAGACAAATTTCTGAAGTGAATTTTATTCATTCATAAAAAGCAAGATTACATATAATTGACCCAAACCGGAGTTGATCCTGGTACACAACTTTACATATAAAAAATAGCAAAACTACGGAGAAGGAACTTGCTCTTTTGTCTCTTTTTGTCCTTCCCCTTCTCCAAGTTCTTGCGTCCCTTCTTTTGGGATTTCTTCTGGAGCTTTCTCTTCAGGTGCCCCAGTACCTTCTTCAGATGGGATGCCCTCTGGTTTAGGAACAGCAGAATCCGGACCCATACTTTGACCCTTGGGAAGAGGAGGCAAACTGTATAAGGACTCCGGAGGATCTTCAAGACGATCTTCAACCACTGCGAATAGCTTACCTCCATGAAATTCATAAAATGGATTCATTCCATAAAGGTTTAGTTTCGCAGTGGGATTGCGGTAGAAGACTTGACGTATAGCCAGGCTGAAGGATTCTTCAGTAACTTGGTTGCATATATCAATGGCTTCCCCCGCCTCAGCTCTTGCTATAGCCAATTCTTCATGCAATCTCGAAAGATCTTCATCCGATCCTTGGGACTCCGTGCTCCTAGCCTTCAGTCCCTCGATCTCAAGGAGGAACTTCTTCTCCTTCTGAGACCACTCCTCTGCTTGTTTGAAATAATCCTCCGCAACAGCTTTGCTTTTGTCTTCAAGATCAGCTTGTTTAGCTTGACTGCTACGGAGATCTTCTTGTGATTTACCAAGCATCTCCTCCTTCTCCGCCAATTTACCCTTCAAGTCTTTAAGCATGGTTTTGAGCTTGAGATTTTCCTTGTTCATAATATCTCCGAACTCTTTAGACTTGGCAAGGTGATCTTCCATTAATCTTAGGGTGGCTTTATCCTTCCCCGATGAGAGATTGAGCTGTTCTACTTTATCACTCAGCTCATCAACCTTGTCAACATCATCAGCTAACAAACTAAATGAGTGAAGCATCCCAGTCAGTTCTGCTAACTGCCATTTTCCAGCCTCACACGCCTCCTTGATTTCTTTAGTTTTAAGCGTGGGCCGGAGTTTGTATAACGGCTGAGGAAGAATTGCTGGAGTTGTCCCCCGGTATGAGAGGAAGGGAGTAAGGAATGAAGCAGTGGGGAAAGAGATCGGACTAGATCCAGGGACCCTAGAAGGAACACCCTTATGGAGTCCAGAAGAAACTTCAGCTGCATCTGAGGTCTCTACAGCTTTACCTTTTGAAGCTCTTGCCCTTTTCAGACTTCTTGAAGGTTTATGTTTCTTCGATGGTCCTCCTGAAGGGTCATTCTTGATCTTCCTCCTCTTCTCTGTGATTTTGGGCTGACTCGTAGTTGCGCCAACACCAGTCGAGCCGCCCTCTACCAGTGGAATCTCCCCTTCTACATCCGAGGTCAGAATGATCAACTCGGAACAATCCTTCACAGAATCCTTCTTAGGCAGGATTTTATTCTCGCCAGCTACAGATTCGCCTCCTGCTTTCAAGTTTTTCAACTTGTCCATGTCCGGAGATTTTTGCCTGTCGCGACCGGGATCCCGGCGCGCGACGCGGACTGGTTAAAGACAAATAAAAGAAAATTGAAACTGCATTGAAGTGAGGCTCTTGAGAAGCCTAAAAAATAAAGGGTTCAAGGAGTCGCCACTAATATTTATTAAGGAAAATATTAGGAAAACCTTTAAATAGCACTGGTTTTTTTTGTTTTAAAAAAATGAGATTCTGTTTAGTCCGGGAGTCGAATTACAGGAGGGGAAGGTATTAGCACCCCACACTGTCCGTAAAAAACGGTTACCCAAATTGATCATGCATAATTTAAAAAATGATTATCAAATATTTCATCCTTCATAAAACAATCATAAATAATATACATAATAAAAATATATAAATATGAATAAAACAAAGATAGTAAAAAAATACATCTCCTAAGTTTGTTGTTTTTTAGTTCTAAGAAAATAAATAAATAAATGATTAAAAGACCATAAAAATAAAAAGATAAAAAAAAATAAGACGTCTTGTCTTACTTATTTTCTTAGTAAAAAAAATTGATTTTTATTGAGAAATATAAAGTTCAAAACAAATAAATAAATAAATAAAGATAAGAGAAAAAATAAAATTAAAAGCATCAACATGAAGATAAAGAAATATAATACACTTAATTAATTAAAATTGACAAGGAATATTATTTAATTATCTTTTTAAAAAAATAAGATTAATAAGATGTCTCATCTAAATTAATCTCATCTTAAATTTAAGAGAAAAATGAATGAATAAATAACACACTATTTATTAGTCTTGATTTTTTTATTTTTTATGAAAATGATTTTTTCTTAATTATTAAAAGGTTACTAAGAGAAAATAATAGGAAATCATGACCATAATAAAAATGGATAATTATGTATATATATATATATACATATTTATAAACTATTAAAATGGTCAAACGTAAATAAATAAATAGAAAGTATAGAAAGATAAATAAATAAAAAAAGCAAAAAGATAAATAACTAAAAATAAAAAGTATAGAGAATAAATAATAATAATAAAATAAAAAAATAAAGGTAGAAAATAAATAAATAAAAAGTTCAAAAAAATAGAAATAGAAATAAAAATAAATAGACATAACAATAAATACATAAAAATAAAGGAGCAGAAAAGTAAATAACAAAAAGAAAGCAGCAGAAAAGTAAATAACAAAAATAAAGGGACAAGAAAGTAAATACATGAAAATAAAGGGGTAGAGATGTAAATAAGAAAAATAAAGGGGCAAAAAGTAAATAGATGAAAATAAAGGGGCAGAAAAGTAAATAGCAAAAATAAAGGGACAGAAAAGTAAATACATGTAAATAAAGAGGCAGAATGTAAATAACCAAAATAAAGGGGCAGAAAAGTAAATATATAAAAATAAAGGGGCAGAAATGTAAATAACAAAAATAAAGGGGCAGAAAAGTAAATACATGAAAATAAAGGGGTAGAATGTAAATAACAAAAATAAAGGGGTAGAAAAGTAAATACATGAAAATAAAGGGGTAGAAATGTAAATAACAAAAAAAGGGCAGAAAAGTAAATACATGAAAATAAATAGGCAGAAAAGTAAATAATAAAAATAAAGGGACGGGAAAGTAAATAAATAAAATAAAAGGGCATAAAAATAAATAAATAAAGATAAAAATGTAAAAAAATAAAAAAATAAACTAATAATTACAGAAATATAAAGTGCGGATAAATAAAGTGCAGAAAAATAAATTAACAATAATAAAAGTGCAGAAAAGTAAATAAAGAGGAATAAAAGTGTAAAAAAAATAAATAAGGAAAAATAAAAGTACAAATAAATAAATAAAGATGGAGATGCATAAAAATAAATAAACAGATAAATAACTGCAGAAAAATAAAGTGCAGGAAAATAAAGTGCTTGAATATAAATAAAGAAAAATAAAAGTGCAGAAAAATAAATAACAATTAAATAAGACGAATAAATAAATATAAATAAACAACTTTGTATTAATAAAAAATACCTTGGTACGGGATCAATTACAGAGAAACTAGAACGGAAGTCGGGAAATCAATTTTGTGTAGATTTCCTTTGCTTTTGGCTTTGTTTGGACTTGATTTGAAGGTATTTGGATACCGGTTACAACACTTGGACAGTATTTTAGCTCACAAAAACTCACATACTAAGACAAACAAGAGTGGTGCACTCATTTTCCTAACTAGGATTACACAAAGTAATTTTTGAAAACCAAAACTTCTAAAAATTCTCACAAAAATTTAACACTCTTTCCCCTCTTTTTCCTCTTCTTCCTCCCAAATGCCTCAATATCACCTTCTATTTATAGAAGAAAATTGGCATTGGATCCTCCATAAATGACATCACTTTTCTACTTTTTCAATTTGTCCAAATTTGATGTCAATTTCCCCAATTTTCTCTAATTATCCAACCAAACCGGGGCCCACCACTAATAAACCACTGTCAACTTTTCTGATTTTCTTTTTTTTTTAATTTTCATTTTTTTTGGACCTCTTTTTTTTTGGACTTGTTTTTTGGGTCCATTTCCTTTTTTTTGTTTTTTGTTTTGGGCCCATTTCCCTTTTTTTTTAGATTTTTTTTAGGGCCCATTTTTTCTTTTTCTTTTTCTTTTCTCTTTTTTTTGGCCCTTTTTATTTGATTTTTATTTTCATTTTTTTATTTTTTATTTTTTTATTTTTTTGCCCATTTATTTTTCTAATTTTTTTTTGGGCCTTTTATTTAAAGGTACAAATGGAAACATAAATTATTCATTACATATATGGAAATATATAAAATATCCAACAAATATAAATTACTACCCACACTATAAGGAGTAAAAAGGTAGTCACAAAACATCGTCTTCCCTCCCTTATTCTTTCCTCTTGGCTTCGGCATCCATCAACCATTGCTTGAGAGAAATGAAGAGAATTGATGAAATGAGAGGTGTGGTAGGAAATGAAGAGGGATTGGGTATTTATAGAAATGGGGGAGGGTTACTATTCCAACGGTCACTATACAATTTTTAATAATATATTTTTTTTTAAAATATGATCCGGGGTGGCAATCTGGACTGGACGAGGTTCTAAGCACTGTACCGCGTCACCAATGAGAACTGGTAAGTCATAACCGGGGTCTGAAATCATTGGTCAACTATGGACATTTTTCTTCACCTCGGTTAAATATTAAGCATTGGGGAATCTCCTGCAGGTTTACCTCCGGTGTGTCTTGAAGTTCAAGTACGGATTAACACATCAGTTTTAACTTGAAGAACCTCGGATTCCCACCGAACTGAGGTGTAAAATACCGTACTCCACTGAGGCTGTACGAGCTTAGAACTAATGAGGTAACACCGGTCATGAGACCGTGCTAGGACCCCGGTTAATGCAGTCAACATTGACTCCGGATTCTAGGACAAATATACTCTTTTTTTTCTCTTTTTTTTCTTTCTTTTTTTTTCTACTTGTTTTTACATGTCTTAATGTATATTTTGCCGGACAAAAATAGGTGTTCACAGATGCCCCTCTTTACTTTTTTTCATGAAAGAATATGAGACATATTCATATTATTGATGTGAAAAGAAAGTAAAGACGTGAACACCACTAAGAATACTCGACAACTTTTGGCAAGAAGTAAATAGCCGAATGGTGTTGTCCCAATGACAGGAAGATAAACGACATAACCTAGGGGTTAATACCTGAAGCTTTAGAAAAATATGAAGTTGCCTTGACATTTCGAAGAGCCTAAGAATGGGTATTTGAGGATTTGACACAAAATAGATGACAGGGGGATGCCCCTGAATGATTTTGATTGAGATGGCCTAGGGAAGGATACCTGAGGCTTTGTCATGAAAATAAATGACTGGGGAGATGCCCTGATTTGATTTTGATTGAGATAGCCTAAGGAAGGATACCTGAAGCTTTGACATGAAACTAAATGACTAGGGGGATGCCCCTGATTTGATTATGATTGAGATAGTCTAGGGATGGATACCTGAGGCTTTGATATGAAATAAATGACTGGGGGGATGCCCCTGACTTGATTTTGATTGAGATAGCCTAGGGAAGAATACCTGAGGCTTTGACATAAAATAAATGACTAGGGGGATGCCCCTGATTTGATTATGATTGAGATAGTCTAGGGATGGATACCTGAGGCTTTGATATGAAATAAATGACTGGGGGGATGCCCCTGACTTGATTTTGATTGAGATAGCCTAGGGAAGAATACCTGAGGCTTTGACATAAAATAAATGACTAGGGGGATGCCCCTGATTTGATTATGATTGAGATAGTCTAGGGATGGATACCTGAGGCTTTGATATGAAATAAATGACTGGGGGGATGCCCCTGACTTGGTTTTGATTGAGATAGCCTAGGGAAGAATACCTGAGGCTTTGACACGAAACTAAATGACTAGGGGGATGCCCTTATTTTGATTTTGGTTGAGATAGCCTAGGGATGGATACCTGAGGCTTTGACATGAAAATAAATGACTGGGGAAATGCCCCTGATTTGATTTGAGTAGCCTAGGAATGGATACCTGAGGCTTGGACATGAAGTAAGACTTAAGGGAAATACCTATACTATAATGACTTATGATGGAGAATTATATGAGATTTATGCTCAAGAAGAATGTGTCTGAGATTGACTTTTCTGACTTAGTGTGGGTTCCGAGTGAATACAAGGATTGCATTTTCACATCTTAGTAAACCATCCAGACTGGAGTTAGGTGATAGGCTGAAACTGTTGATCTCGACTCTTCATGGGGAATATTTGTCCTTGTTGTAACCTCAACTCTTCATAGAAGAAATAATCAAGTGGAAAACCAAAGGTTAAAGATCTGGTTTCCTCCAGGTGACTACCATAATCCTTATGGGACTTGTTATTACTCATGGCAGAGCGGAATATCCTGATTACCAAGGTCTGTGTAATTGGGAAGTATCAAGCTTGTTTGAGATTAAAAATATGCTTTTCATGATTTTTTTTAAATATTTTCACAAAATGCATGCAAATGAAACCTGACAAGACAAGGATTGGAATTGAAATTGAGAATTCCATATATTTACTTGGGAAAATTACAAGTTTACATCATAATTTTTAATCCAAACTTTTAGAGGACATAAAGACTACCCTATCCCTTTAGAGTATGCTCAAGCATAATACTTCTTGACTGCATCTGAATTGACCGGGAAAGATAACTCCTCACCATCCATGTTCGTCAAAATCAAAGCTCCTCCAGAAAAGGCTCTCTTTACAACGAATGGTCCTTCATAATTTGGCCTCCATTTGCCTCGATGATCATTTTGATTCGGCAAGATTTTCTTCAGTACCAAATCACCTTCATGAAATTGACGAGGTCGCACTTTCTTTTCGTATGCCTTCTTCATACGCTTTTGGTATAACTGCCCATGACAGAGAGCGGTTAACCTTTTCCCATCAATTAAATTTAATTGATCATACCGGGACCGAACCCATTCAGCTTCTTCTAATTTGGCATCCATGATTACTTTTAAAGACGGAATTTCCACTTCTATTGGTAAAACAGCTTCCATACCATACACCAATGAGAAGGGTGTTGCCCCTGTCGAAGTTCGTACAGAGGTACGATACCCATGTAAAGCAAAAGGAAGCAACTCACTCCAGTCTTTGTAGGTTTCAACCATCTTTTGTATGATTTTCTTTATATTTTTATTAGCAGCTTCCACTGCTCCATTCATCTTAGGTCTGTATGGAGATGAATTGAGGTGTTTGATTTTGAATTCCTCGCAGAGTTCATCCATCATTTTATTATTCAGGTTTGTACCATTATCAGTGATGATCTGATTTGGTAAACCATATCTATAAATCAATTCTCTCTTGATGAATTTAACCACAACATTTTTAGTCACGTTGGTGTAGGAAGCTGCTTCAACCCACTTGGTGAAGTAATCAATGGCCACCAAAATAAAGCGATGCCCATTCGATGCTTTTGGTTCAATGGGACCAATAACATCTATGCCCCACATAGCAAAAGGCCAAGGCGCTGTTAGAACGTGCAAAGAAGATGGTGGTGCATGAATGTTGTCTGCATAGGTTTGACACTTGTGACATTTCTTGGTATAGTTATTACAATCATTCTCCATTGTCATCCAATAATATCCAGATCGGAGAATTTTTCTTGCCATCGAGTGCCCATTTGCATGTGTTCCGAAAGGCCCTTCATGAACATCCTTCATGCTTTTGTTAGCTTCCATCATGTCTACGCAACGAAGGAGAACAGAATCATAATTTCTCTTATAGAGTGTATTCCCAGTCATAAAGAAATTCATGGCTAGGCGCCTGAGGGTTCTTTTATCATTTTCTGAGATACCAGGGGGATATTCTTGATTTTGAACATAATTTTTGATGTCATGAAACCATGGTTTCCCATCGGGCTCTTCTTCTATCTCATGACAATATGCAGGTTCAAGACGCCTTTCAATCTCGATGAAGGGCATGTCACACTCCCTACTTACGTTGAACATGGAGGTCAACGTGGCCAAAGCATCGGCTAATTGGTTATCATCCCGAGAAATATGATGGAAAGAGACTTCATCAAACCCTTTGATTAGTTCCATGATGTGAGCTTGATAAGGAATCAATTTGCCATCTCTAGTACCCCATTCTTCTTTCAGTTGATGAATCACCAAGGCAGAATCTCCGTATATTTGTAGAGATTTCACCTTTGCTTCAAGTGCCGCCTGAATCCCCAAAGCACAAGCTTCATATTTTACAATATTATTGGTACAATCAAAACAAAGTCTAGCAGTGAATGGGAAAAGCTTGTTATCTGGTGAGATTAGGATGGCTCCAATCCCATGCCCCAGTGTATTCGACGCCCCATCGAACATCAAAATCCAAGTTCTATTAGGATAATCTTTCTCTTCTGACAACATCATAATATTTTTGTCAGGAAATTCGAATGACATTGGTTGGTACTCTTTTAGGGGATGGTGGGCCAAGTGATCAGCTAAAGCACTCCCTCTTACAGCTTTTTGGGTGACATGAATGATATCATACTCAGTCAAAAGAACCTGCCAACGAGCTATTCTTCCCGTCAGAGCCGGTTTTTCAAAGATGTACTTAATTGGGTCCATCTTAGATATCAACCAAGTAGTATAAGATAACATGTATTGCCTTAGGCGACGAGCAGCCCATGCTAATGCACAACAAGTTCATTCCACAGTGGAATATCGTGCTTCGCACTCAGTGAACTTCTTGCTCAAATAGTAAATAGCATGCTCTTTTCTCCCAGACTCATCATGTTGCCCCAGTACAGAGCCCATAGACTCATCTATCACTGTCAAATACAACAGGAGTGGTCTTCCCGGTGTTGGGGGAACCAAGATCGGTGGGGATTGCAAGTATTGCTTTATTTGGTCAAAGGCCTCCTGACAATCATCATTCCATTGTGATGGTTGATTTTTACGAAGCAACTTAAAGATTGGATTACATACAGCTGTTAGTTGAGAAATGAAACAAGCTATGTAATTCAACCTTCCAAGGAATCCTCGTACTTCTTTTTCAGTGCTAGGAGCAGGCATTTCCATGATTGTCTTTACTTTATCAGGATCCACTTCGATACCTTTCTCACTGACAATGAAACCAAGCAACCTTCCAGAACTAGCCCCAAAAGTGCATTTAGCCGGATTTAATCTGAGTTTGAATTTTCTCAGGCATTCAAAGAGCTTTCGTAAGTCAATCAAGTGACCTTCAACGGATTTGGATTTGGCAATAATATCATCCACATAAACCTCTATCTCTTTATGCATCATGTCATGAAATAGAGTTACCATCGCTCTTTGGTAAGTGGCACCGGCATTTTTCAATCCAAAAGACATCACCTTGTAGCAGAAGGTTCCCCACAAAGTAATGAAAGTGGTTTTTTCCATGTCTTCGGGTGCCATCTTGATTTGGTTATACCCAGAAAATCCATCCATGAATGAAAAAATGGAATGTTGGGCCGTGTTATCAACAAGAACATCAATATGTGGCAATGGAAAGTCATCTTTTGGGCTAGCTCTATTCAAATCCCGGTAATCAACACACATTCGTACCTTCCCATCCTTCTTCGGGACCAGAACAATGTTGGCCACCCATTCAGGGTATTTGGAGACAGCCAAGAACCCAGCATCCAACTGTTTGGTTATCTCTTCTTTAATCTTTAAGAGCATTTCTGGCTTCATCCTTCTCAACTTTTGCTTTATGAGGACGCAACCGGGTTTCAATGGCAACTTGTGTTCAACGATGCAGTTATCTAATCCCGGCATATCCTGATACGACCAAGCAAACACATTGCTGAATTCGACCAACAATTCTATTAATTCCCTCCTATGTTCTCTACTCAAAGAGGTTCCGATCTTGACTTCTTGTTTGTTTTCTTCACTCCCTAAATTTATGACTTCAACAATTTCTAGATAGGGAGAAATTTCTTTATCTTCCTGATCTAGCAGCCTTAGTAATTCATGGGAAGGTTCAACGGACTCTTCGTCCTCTTCGCTTGTTGGATTAAAATCATGATGGGAGAAAACAATCTTATTATTTTGGAATTCAATTTCAGATCTGCAATTTATTTAATATAAAAAAGGCAAAATAAGGAAAATGATAATTGAACTTAACTTTTATTTATTTGAAATGATAAAGGAAACATGTTTTGCTCTTATTAAAACTCATCCTAAGGCTTTAGGCATAGCCAAAGGATTTAAACAAAAACCTACAAAGTGAACAATTACTTTGAAATGATCTCTAGAAACTCAACGGCTTCCCAATTACACAACTCAGTATCTGAAGGACAAGGGTAAATCAAGTCTTCTTCTCTCTTAGACTTATCATCGATGACTGCCACTTGGTCTGGAGATGTCAAGCCTGCACTCCTGAAGCTTTGGTAAAGGTCACAGATAGGGATCTTCGCAGTTAGGGGTTCTCGGTTTTCTAACCGTGCAAGTCGTTCTTCTCTTTTATCTGCGAAAACCTTCGCTCTTTCCATTGGAGATGGATAATATCCCAGCCCAAAGCCGTTCTTATTCTCCTTAACTGATAATGGGTCTACTCCTCCATCAAGCATCTTCCCAAGCCCTTTCCCTGGCTGGAATCCAGATTTCATCATCACTTTGGCCACCATCATAGAAGCTTTGGAAGGACGAGCTAGTTGTAACCCTTCGCTCACATAGGTGGTGTGAGCAATTTCTAATGATTGGAAGGAAGTCTCTAGACTTTCTTCAGCCGCTTCTATATATGGAGTTGACATGGGCTTGCTGATAAGGAAATCTCCCTCACCAGAAATAATGATTAGCTTGTTGTTTACCATAAATTTAAGCTTTTGATGAAGGGTAGATGGAACCACACCGGCAGAATGTATCCAAGGCCTCCCCAATAGGCAGCTATAAGCAGGATTGATGTCCATCACTTGAAATAATACATTGAAGGTGCATGGGCCCACTTGGATGGGGATCTCAATATCTCCAATGACCTCTCTCCGAGTACCGTCAAAAGCTCTTACTACCATTGAGCTTGGCTTCATATGTGACCCATCAAAAGGTAGTTGATTTAAAGTGGACTTTGGCATGATATTCAGAGAGGAGCCATTATCAACTAGGACCTTGGCTACGATATGATCCTGACACTTGACATAGATGTGTAATGCCTTATTATGACCTCTTTCTTCAACAGGTATCTCTTCGTCGGTGAAAGTTAAGTAGTCATTTGAGGCAATATGCCCCACTATCCCTTCAAACTTTTCAGGCGAAATATCTTTCGCAACATGTGCTTTATTCAAGACCTTCAATAACTTTTCACGATGTGGTTCTGAGTCCAATAAGAGAGATAACAAGGATATTTTTGCAAGAGTGCGGTTTAACTGGTCGAGGACCTGGTATTCACTTTGCTTAATGAATTTCAAAAATTCACAAGCATCTTCCTCTGTTATTCCTTGGGGAGGGTCTTGTTCTTTACCACGACTTTCTTTTTCACTTACAGGTGCATCCTCCTTTCTCAAGTTTTCAGGAGCATAAACTCGCCCGCTCCTAGTCATTCCACTTGTCTCGGAAATATTGGTTACTGAGGATGACGATCCCTTTAGGAGTTAAGGGATTACATCCACTTCATACTTCCAAGGTACTGCATGGGTATCCTTGTATGAAAATGAAGATGGGGTCCTAATTGTCAAGGACGGATGGTTTATGACTGGTTCGGTCAAAGGTTTCTTGGTGTAATAGACCACCAAAGGAACAGGGGTGACTGGGCTTACTGAGTCTGTACCATGCTGCCCATGGATCATGTTGACATTATTGCAAGGGCGACGATAAACTTCTACCAGATGTGTGTCAAGTAATTTTTGAAGCATTTCAGGCATCTGATTATGAATATCTTCATTAGAACTTTGAGTTTCAGATATTAATCCTTTCCTCAAAAGTTCATTATAGATCCATGGGAGAGGAGTTTTGATATCTGAAACATTCCTAACATGATCACTTCCCAAGTCATGTGTTATTGCATTTACCCCAGCATTTCCATGATTAGGCAAAGGATTTCTAATCACATTTGGGGAGCCTTCTTCGAAATCCAACCACTTGGCATTTATCAAATCACGTACCTTAAACTTTAAGGCAATGCAATTTTCTGTAGAATGCCCCGGTGCCCCAGCATGATAATCACACTTCACATTAGGATCATACCCCTTAGGATAGGGTGGCCCTACGGGTTTTAAAGGACATCGTACAACAAGAGAACTTTTGAGAAGTTGAGGCAAAAGTTCAGTATATGTCATGGGAATTGGATCAAATTGGACAGAAGAACGGTCATTGTTTGGCTTTTTTTGTGGAAGATTTGGGTTGGGATTTTGCATCCATTGTTGGGGAGGAGGTGGTGGTATATTCTTAAAATTATGGACGGGTGGGGGTCTATATGATTGAGGATGGGGAAATGGATTTCCAGAAGCAGCAGCTACATAAGGGTAAGGTCCGTACGGCGGATAATGAGGTGGGAAAGGGAAAGGGGAAGGTTGAAACATTTTTTGATTATGTTGACCTTGATTTCCCATTACAGCATTTGCTTCCTCACCCTTTCTTCTTTCTGCCCCTGTCATAGGTCTTCCTATTGATGGGGAACTTTGGACAACTTTTCCTGTTCTCAAACCACTTTCAATTCTTTCCCCTATTACCACCATATCAGAAAAGCTTGATGATACACTCCCAAGCATCCTTTCATAGAACGGTGGCTGAAGAGTGTCAATGAACATTGCCACTATCTCTTTCTCTATCAGGGGTGGTTCAACTTGTGCAGCCATTTCTCTCCATCGTTGAGCATATTCCTTGAAGGACTCAGTATTCCTTTTGGTCATATTTTGAAGTTGCAGCCAGTCTGGGTGCCATGTCTATGTTGTATTTATACTGCTTTAGAAAGGCATCGGCTAGATCCTTCCAGCAATGAATATGAGTTCGTTCAAGGTGAGTGTACCAGCTCAATGCTGCTCCAGCAAGGCTGTCTTGAAAAAAATGGATCAGCAGCTTTTCATCATAAGCATATCCTGCCATCTTTCGGCAGTACATGGTTAAATGGTTACGAGGACAAGTTGTTCCTTTGTATTTATCAAATTCCGGCAATTTGAATTTAGGAGGAATTACCACATCTGGGACTAGGCATAATTCAGAAACATTTGTTATGCCTATGCCACTTCCTCCCTCTACTGCACGCAACCTTTCTTCCAATATCTCTATTTGCCCTTTTGACAAAGGCGCTGCTGGCTGATCAGGATTTGGTGGAGGGACCTGAGCGTTGTGTGACAGGTTTTGGGAAGCACCTGCCTGTGGTATTGGGCAACCATAAGGGAAATAATACGGCACTGCTTGTGGGTTTGGTTGTGTGGCATCATTTGGAGTCTGGTGATTTTGTGGTGGAATTGTATTAGGTGGAGTGACATTGGGTGGAGCCTGAGTGTTTTGGGGAACAGCTGTTGATTGGTTGAAATTTGGAGGGTTAGATACCGGGGGATTGGGAATTTGTTGAGCAGCAGGAGGATTTTCTTGATTAGGATTAGGGTGCATGGTGTAATACCCTTGAGGTAAGCCATATGGAGGCCAAGCATATGCTTGTTGAACATTCCCGTCTTGGGAAACAAAAGGTGGCAATGGCATACCATAAGGTTGGTGTGAGATGAATGGAGTTTCAGTGACTGGAGCAGGATCATTTAAAGGTATAGGGTTCCCCTCTTGAGCTTGAACTTGAGGAGTGGATGTTTGTTCCCCATTTCCTGCAGAAGATCCCCTTTCTGTACCTCTTTTTTCAAGAATCTTAAGTATTTCTGCCATCTGTTCCTTGATCTGGCCAACTTCATTCCTCAATTCTTCAATTGCGCTTTCCGGCTCTGCCATGAGTCTTGTTTGCAATCGGGTTTGATAAGGATGCTTTGAGCCCTTTCTCCCCGTGATGTGAATAAATACAAAGAAATCCCCCTTGGTACAAGAACAAGTATTGTTATATGACATAAAGAGATGTAAAGTAAATACATGATGAATTTTAAATATCGGTAAGCAAAGATAAACCTTTCTTTTAGAATGTCTTTTTCTAAAGTACTAAGTTAGAAGAAAAATGAAAATTCAACATGAGATTTATTCATTGATCAACAAGTTCTGATACATTATTTGTTACAACAACTCAAAATCAATTCTCTCTTGCTTTAGCAATCCAGACCTTCATTTCATCCAATCGCCCCTTGCAGTATTGGATGAATGTTGCGATTTCCTCCGGTGTAGAAAGCGGGTTCATCATTGCTTCAGCCTTCTTCAACAGGTGAGGAATATCTCTAAGTGTTCCATTAGCAAGACCGGCTAGATTAGAAAAACGGTCTCTCCAAGAATAGACAAGACTTTCCAACTCAACCCTTTCTAGGGTCATTAAACGTATAATCTCTTCATATCTATCCTTGTCTTCCATGGCTTGCCATTTTTCTTCATTTATTTCACGCTCACAAGCACTGACGACATCTCTGACTTGTCGTTCCAGTTCATCAATTCGCGCTTGCATAAGGTTCTTTTCAACTTGAGCTTCTTCTTTTGTCTTGGCTAGAATTTCTCGTAACCGCCCTTTGTCAGCCAATATATCATTCTTTTGTTTCTCTTTGGTCTTCAATTGGCTGTTCGCGGTTTGGAGGCATTGATCCAATTGCATCATACGTTCTCTTTCAATTCGCTGCTTCTTACCTATGTCTTCAAAGGCATTTTCTAATTCATACCTTTTTCTCTTAAGGGAAGCATTGTCTTGTTGAATTTTGATTAAATCATCCTCCAAAGCTTGATTTTTCTTTATCATTTCAGCCAACTCACTCCTCAAATTTTCAATCTCTTTGCTTTCATCGGGAACTGGATTTCTCACATGAGCACCGTGATCTTTAAAGGGTAATTTAACAATGGCTACCCTATTTGAAATCCACTGGTAGTAACTTTCTTTTGCGGCATGACTTCGGACACCCAATTCTTTTCCTTTACTATGAACCTTGCCCCAAGCATCAATGACAGTTTGAATAACAGGAGCATTATTTCCCTCAATATAATAATGAAGGAAAGGTGTTACTGTTTCTTCTTCTGGAGGCTGTATCATAGGATAAGCAAGTTGTCTTTTTGCAATGCTAGGATTATAATTGATGCATCCTTGAGTTCCCATGAGAGGCACATTCGGAAATTTTCCACAGTAGTAAATAATGGAATCCACGTTCATCCACTGAGGGTACCACCGAATCATGCTAGCAGATAATCCTTCCAGATGTCCTGCCCACTCCCTATTAGTCTTCTTGGTTAACCTAAGGAGCTTCAAATCAGAGATAGGACATTCAACCTTCCTAACTTGATTGAAGACATGAGAAGTAAGCCATAGATACAAGGCGGGTAGACAACAGACGATCTTCTTCCCATTCCGGTTGTGACAGGAATCCATTGTACAATAGATATCAGCTAAGACAGCAGTCATGGAACTTTCACCTCTAAGCTTTCTAGCTAGGAAAACATCAATTGCCTTGAAATCAATATAATTATCAAGGCTTGGGAAGAGGATCACACCATAGATGGCCAACGCCAAAATGTCAATAAACACGTCGCATTCTCCTTTCCCTGCCTGACTGAGGAGTTGCTGCTCAAAGAAGCTTAGTGCGAATCCTGAAATTTGGTTCCTGTTTAACTAAGCCTTCTTAAGCATTTCAGGATCTATCTTGAGAATGCGAGCTACACTGAAGATTGAAGCATGATGTTCAGTTCGACGATAAGGTTTAAAATGTTCTAATAGCAAGCCAAATATCTGTTCAAACTCCTCCAAAGTAGGAGCTAACTGGAAATCTTTGAATGTAAAACAGCGGAGAGGAGGATCATAAAACTGAGCTAGAGCAGTAAGGGCCCCTTCTTGCACTTCGACCTCTAAGAATTTTAGGATCTTTCCATACTTCCTTGTAAAGGCCATTTTCTGAGTAATATCCATCCTTTTGCTTAAGGATAACAAATTGCTAGTATTTGATCTGATGACTTTGAGGTGTAACAAATTTTTTAAACCAGTTGCCTTCACTTCTTGATCACTTGATCTCATGTTAAATTCCATTTTTTAGTGATACTTACCGATGTTTAAATTTCACCTTTAACAAAAGAAATAAATGAATTAGATTAACAAAGAAAACAGTTTGATAAATATCCTCACATAAGAGTGATAGTATTTATCATGACTTGAGTATAGAAAATATACATTTTTTATGATTTTTTTTTAAAAAAAACTTTGTGCAAATGAATAAAAGATAAAAGGAATGTTTGCCCAATTGTGTCTCAGACAAGGTAACCACCTAATTGGCTCTAAGGCTATTTAATCGTGTTTCTTCAAAAGGTAATTGTTCTAATTGGTTCTAAGAAGGTCACCGGAGCTCTGATCTTTAGCTATGAGTCTTATGCAAAAAGTAGAGAATCCTACTTAGTGCGGACATCATAACTAAGATAACACCCCGACTGAGATTTTCACACGAATCATGGTAGGACGTCTCGTCCTAAATGACACCGCTAATAATCTCCCCTAGCCTATGTCTTTTGCGGGGCCCGGGAATAGGGTCCCTTCTAATAGTGTGTGCATTATGGTGAATGTGAAGTGTGTGGGGCATTCATACCTGGATTTTTACCCATTCTTCATAATGAACAAACATAAAGCAAAATAAATATCACATGTCTTCTACCCTAAGGTTCTAAATTAAGGCAATAAAGAAGTAAAAAAAAAACAGTATAAAATCTAAAATTAATGGAATATTAGATAAACAACAAGAATAACATAACAAATAAATATAAAGGATGAAATAATTAACAATCAACAAAATACACAAGATCAATTTAACGGGCTTGACTCTCAAAATGTCCCAAGTGGAGTCACCATCTGTCGCGACCAGGGTCCCGGCGCGCGATGCGGACTGGTTAAAGATAAATAAAAGAAAATTGAAACTGCATTGAAGTGAGGCTCTTGAGAAGCCTAAAAAATAAAGGGTTCAAGGAGTCGCCACCAATATTTATTAAGGAAAATATTAGGAAAACCTTTAAATAGCACTGGTTTTTTTTGTTTTAAAAAAATGAGATTCTGTTTAGTCCGAGAGTCGAATTACAGGAGGGGAAGGTATTAGCACCCCACACTGTCCGTAAAAAACGGTTACCCAAATTGATCATGCATAATTTAAAAAATAATTATCAAATATTTCATCCTTCATAAAACAATCATAAATAATATACACAATAAAAATATATAAATAAGAATAAAACAAAGATAGTAAAAAAATACATCTCCTAAGTTTGTTGTTTTTAGTTCTAAGAAAATAAATAAATAAATGATTAAAAGACCATAAAAATAAAAAGATAAAAAAAAAGACGTCTTGTCTTACTTATTTTCTTAGTAAAAAAATTGATTTTTATTGAGAAATATAAATTTCAAAACAAATAAATAAATAAATAAATAAAGATAAGAGAAAAAATAAAATTAAAAGCATCAACATGAAGATAAAGAAATATAATACACTTAATTAATTAAAATTGACAAGGAATATTATTTAATTATCTTTTTAAAAAAATAAGATTAATAAGATGTCTCATCTAAATTAATCTCATCTTAAATTTAAGAGAAAAATGAATGAATAAATAACACACTATTTATTAGTCTTGATTTTTTTTATTTTTTATGAAAATGATTTTTTCTTAATTATTAAAAGGTTACTAAGAGAAAATAATAGGAAATCATGACCATAATAAAAATGGATAATTATGTATATATATATATATATACATATTTATAAACTATTAAAATGGTCAAACGTAAATAAATAAATAGAAAGTATAGAAAGATAAATAAATAAAAAAAGCAAAAAGATAAATAACTAAAAATAAAAAGTATAGAGAATAAATAATAATAATAAAATAAAAAAATAAAGGTAGAAAATAAATAAATAAAAAGTTCAAAAAAATAGAAATAGAAATAAAAATAAATAGACATAACAATAAATACATAAAAATAAAGGAGCAGAAAAGTAAATAACAAAAATAAAGCAGCAGAAAAGTAAATAACAAAAATAAAGGGACAAGAAAGTAAATACATGAAAATAAAGGAGCAGAGATGTAAATAACAAAAATAAAGGGGCAAAAAGTAAATAGATGAAAATAAAGGGACAGAAAAGTAAATAGCAAAAATAAAGGGACAGAAAAGTAAATACATGTAAATAAAGAGGCAGAAATGTAAATAACAAAAATAAAGGGGCAGAAAAGTAAATACATGAAAATAAACGGGTAGAAATGTAAATAACAAAAATAAAGGGGCAGAAAAGTAAATACATAAAAATAAAGGGGTAGAAATGTAAATAATAAAAAAAGGGCAGAAAAGTAAATACATGAAAATAAATGGGCAGAAAAGTAAATAATAAAAATAAAGGGACAGGAAAGTAAATAAATAAAATAAAAGGGCATAAAAATAAATAAATAAAGATAAAAATATAAAAAAATAAAAAAAATAAACTAATAATTACAGAAATATAAAGTGCGGATAAATAAAGTGCAGAAAAATAAATTAACAATAATAAAAGTGCAGAAAAGTAAATAAAGAGGAATAAAAGTGTAAAAAAATAAATAAATAAGGAAAAATAAAAGTACAAATAAATAAATAAAGATGGAGATGCATAAAAATAAATAAACAGATAAATAACTACAGAAAAATAAAGTGCAGGAAAATAAAGTGCTTGAATATAAATAAAAAAAAATAAAAGTGTAGAAAAATAAATAACAATTAAATAAGATGAATAAATAAATATAAATAAACAACTTTGTATTAATAAAAAATACCTTGGTACAGGATCAATTACAGAGAAACTAGAACGGAAGTCGGGAAATCAATTTTGTGTAGATTTCCTTTGCTTTTGGCTTTGTTTGGACTTGATTTGAAGGTATTTGGATACCGGTTATAACACTTGGACAGTATTTTAGCTCACAAAAACTCACATACTAAGACAAACAAGAGTGGTGCACTCATTTTCCTAACTAGGATTACACAAAGTAATTTTTGAAAACCAAAACTTCTAAAAATTCTCACAAAAATTTAACACTCTTTACCCTATTTTTCCTCTTCTTCCTCCCAAATGCCTCAATATCACCTTCTATTTATAGAAGAAAATTGGCATTGGATCCTCCATAAATGACATCACTTTTCTACTTTTTCAATTTGTCCAAATTTGATGTCAATTTCCCCAATTTTCTCCAATTATCCAACCAAACCGGGGCCCACCACTAATAAACCACCGTCAACTTTTCTGATTTTCTTTTTTTTTTAAAATTTTTGTTTTTTTTTGGACCTCTTTTTTTTTAGACTTTTTTTTTGGTCCATTTCCTTTTTTTTTGTTTTTTGTTTTGGGCCCATTTCCTCTTTTTTTTAGATTTTTTTTAGGGCCCATTTTTTCTTTTTCTTTTTCTTTTCTCTTTTTTTTTGGCCCTTTTTATTTGATTTTTATTTTCATTTTTTTATTTTTTTATTTTTTTATTTTTTTATTTTTTTGCCCATTTATTTTTTTGATTTTTTTTGGGCCTTTTATTTAAAGGTACAAATGGAAACATAAATTATTCATTACATATATGGAAATATATAAAATATCCAATAAATATAAATTATTACCCACACTATAAGGAGTAAAAAGGTAGTCACAAAACATCGTCTTCCCTCCCTTATTCTTTCCTCTTGGCTTCGGCATCCATCAGCCATTGCTTGAGAGAAATGAAGAGAATTGATGAAATGAGAGGTGTGGTAGGAAATGAAGAGGGATTGGGTATTTATATAAATGGGGAAGGGTTACTATTCCAACGGTCACTATACAATTTTTAATAATATATTTTTTTTTTTAAAATATGATCCGGGGTGGCAATCTGGACTGGACGAGGTTCTAAGCACTGTACCGCGTCACCAATGAGAACTGGTAAGTCATAACCGGGGTCTGAAATCATTGGTCAACTATGGACATTTTTCTTCACCTCGGTTAAATATTAAGCATTGGGGAATCTCCTGCAGGTTTACCTCCGGTGTGTCTTGAAGTTTAAGTACGGATTAACACATCAGTTTTAACTTGAAGAACCTCGGATTCCCACCGAACTGAGGTGTAAAATACCGTACTCCACTGAGGCTGTACGAGCTTAGAACTAATGAGGTAACACCGGTCATGAGACCGTGCTAGGACCCCGGTTAATGCAGTCAACATTGACTCCGGATTCTAGGACAAATAAACTCTTTTTTTTCTCTTTTTTTTTCTTTCTTTTTTTTCTACTTTTTTTTACATGTCTTAATGTATATTTTGCCGGACAAAAATAGGTGTTCACATTGCCCTATTTCACCTACATACATAAATAAAACATGTTAGCAACGAAGAAATGCTCAATACAGTTAACAAAGGAGGAAAAGAAGAATAAAACGAGAATTACGGAGATATTCATCCCGAACTACACTTGAACTACTCAAAATACGTCTACACAAAAATGCTTTAAAACGTGTAGAATATGCTTCAAGGGCGAATAACACCGTCGCCGTCTCAGTAGATAGCTCGGACTGATGAGTGAAGTATGCTGAAGAATTCAGGAGAAAGTGCTCATGAGTCCAGCTCAGGGGAAATTTATTAAGACCCTCTTCATCCTTCCAGAAGACGGCTTACTCTTCTTAACTGATATTCGGGTAAAGAAAGACTTAAATGACTTCCCGTCAACTTTAGCCGAATCGGTGTAGGATTCGAAGTTTACGAAGGAACATAGAGTCCGGAGTGTGATTAGGCCTACACCGCCTTGCTTGTTAGCCCTCCGAACTACCTGAGTGTAGTAAAACAACATCGCTACGGTGGGCGTAAAGTTGAAGTGGTCTCCCAATACTTCTAGAGCACGGATGAGTCCCTAACCGTTCGAATGGAGTTGAGAAGGTGCACAATTTAGGAACCTTAATACACCCATTTGAAACTCGGATAAGGGGAAACAAACTCCGAGGTGATGAAATACAAAATCATGCATATATACCGAACGCTCATCTGGAACAACATGGTATATCCGTTCTGTAGGGAGCGGTGAAAATACCCTGAACCATTTTTTCATTTCCTCCTCAGCGCAAACTATAAACCTTGGCTGAATCCGAGCTCCGTCCTCATTCACATGATGGGAGGCTAAGTTTTTAAACTCGTCAACTATCCAGCAGAAGGGCCACTTAGCCTGGAGTTCTTCCCAATTTAGCCGAGAGGCGACTACGCTATACAGACCTTCTGCTGTTTTCAGAACAATTTGATCCCCAGAGGTTCCTTCTCCAGTCATCGTGTGAGTAGCGTGAACAAAAATCTCTGCTCTACGATAAAAAGTCACATCATCAGAAGGGTAACAATCATTACTCATTTCACTTTTCAGAGCGACTACAATCAGAGGACGACTCTGAGAAGGGAAAAGTCACTCTCCACCGTGAGTAAGATCCCCTTTCTGAGTGACATGACTCAGCCCTCGGAAGAATCACAAGGATTCTTCCCCCATGATAATTAGGGTTGCGAGAAGTTAATCTCCCCCTAGTAAGATACATTCTTTTTGAGCAAAAACAGCAGAGCAAAAGAAAACGAAAATAACAAGGGAAAGAAAAATGGTTACCTCAGATGAAAAGGAAGATGAAGACTGAGAAAAGCTTCGTAAAATAAGCGGCAAGCGTCCTTACAAATTTTTTGCAGAGTTTTGCTAAGAAATCAGAAATGAATGGAACCCAGAATCCACTAAGTGTTTCTTTTATAGGAAATGAAAGGGTTCGGTTACCAACTCTTGAGGTTGTGTCGTTCACGACTAAACGCGTTGATTCACGAGTCAAACGACACAGTCGTTCTAAATTCATGGGCGCCAAAACAATATCAATTCGTCAAAGGGCCTCTCCGCTGGGCCCAGAAGTTTTAAAAATTGTAGGCCCATTAAGCCCTAAACGACGGTTACTGAGATTTCTGTCTTAAATGCAATAAATGCTCGCACACGTGATTAAAGGCATTTAATGTCTAATCATGCAATGCAATCTATGCTTTATAGACGTCACTCGAATTTCAAGGGTCTTCAGTTTTCAAAAAACTTTTGGTATTCTCCTGTTGTGAATCTTTGTCTGAAACCGTTATAACAACATTATGACAACGGAACGTTCAACTCTAGGACGGTTCCTCGTGACATAATAATGCTGAACAACACACATGCATAAAAACATTTCCTGCAAAGCTATACCGGCATCTAGACCTTTCGCAGGTTGAGTAGCTCATGTGAACAACTACACAGTCCCTCACACAAGCTAGGGGACATATGATCCAGTCTTGATACCGGTATCTGATCTGCAAGACATATTTTAACATCTTTGTCAATTCGTCAATGTGTAACCGGTATCATCGGTATACATCCGGACTCTAATTCTGTATCAGGCGCTCTCCCTATACCGGTTGTCCAGGATAACACCATGACACCGGATAACGTATACGTCACTATGCAGAAGACAAAAGGCATTGCTACAGGGACCGATCAATAATTCCCTACACTACGAGCCAAAATCTGCTCACGGGAATGATCAGTTTGTCCCTTAATTCTAGCCTATACTCCATACGCTCAATATAAAATGACCACTTGACCCAATCATACTGGTAAGTGCACAATAAAATAATAATTTAAGGTGTTATTGTAGTGGTTCCCCACTAACGGATCCTCGAATATCGAGCCAATCAGGTATATGAACTTTCTTCTTCAATGGAAGGAGGGATCTTTTGACTCTATAAACTTACAATTACTCTCTGAAAAACATTCCTCACTTGGAATATCATCACTGACTTGAGCGTCGGAGAATCTTTGCAGGTGACACCACCTTTCGCCCACATCAACGCCTAGGGACGGTGTGAAGGACCTCCAGGACGCCCAATCCGTTCTCATCATACAGAGACATCGGATATATAAACCGGATACTCGTATAACTGGTCTTCAGAGAAGTAATCATCTACTATTTGTGACTGTCCAGACACCGGATCTCTTTACCCCGGTTCAGGACGGATCAAAAATTAAACTGACATGTATCTTATGAAAAATAATAGTATGATATGTAAAAGTACATTAAAAATGATTAAATAATATAATTTTATGAATATATAATTATGTAAACATGAGTAAGGTTTATTTTATGAATAAAATCATATACCCATATGTATAGATACATAAGTTTGGTTTAGATTGGATTTGACCAATTTTCAAACATAGATCTAAAATTTAATATGACCCAATAATAACATATTTGGTTTTTGTGATTTTCGGTTAATTCAGGTCATTCAATTTTTAGTATTTTTGGATCAATTTCGTGGTTAGCATTTGATTGGATTGGTTTATGAACATCCGTAGTTATGATAAGTGGGGGTGGTGGCGATGATATTGATGAAGGGGTGGCGGTGGTGACAACAGTTTAGTGGTGGTGATAGTGGTAATATAGGTAACACTAGTGGTAATGACAATGGTTTGGGGGTGGTGGTGGTGGTGATGATAGTAGTGATGCCTATGACAACAGTGAAACGATGAGGAGGATGATGACAATAGTGGTGGAGGTGATGGTAGTGATGATGATAGAAGTGACGTTGGTGATAGAGGAAATTGCTAGTATAAGGTAGTGGTGGCAGCAGTGATGGTGATGGGGATAGTGGCACCGGCGATGGCAACCATAAGGATGGTGGCAGCTACAATGGTGGGGTAGCGATGGTCATGTGGTAGTATGGACACCGATGATAGTGGTAGTGTTGGTGGTCATGACAGTGGTGGCAACGACACCAGTGGTAGTGCTGACAATAATGACAACGATTGTAGTGGTGGTGGATGTGGTGCCGAAGAAGATGGCAGTAATGGTGATAATGATAGAGGCAATGGTGGGGATGCGGACAATGGCAGCAGAGGTGCAAGGGCAAAGTTTCCCACATACCAAGCCTTAAGAATAGATATGGAAAAATTCATGAGAGAATTTGAATTTCTTGATTTTTAATTAGATTTTTAAATCCCCAATTTTTAGTTATATTATAATTCGTTTAAATTTCTATGAATTTTAAAATTATTTTTTACTTCAATATCTAAACAATATATTGTCATTACTAGTATTTAAAATCACTTGTTAAAATGAATTCATTCGTTAAATTTCTCTATAAAAACACAAGGTAATGGTTTCAATATTACATATGGATTAGTCTTTGATGATCGTGTACAATATACTATAAATGTCCAATAACAAAAATAAAACTACCTAAATCCCTTATCATCTGGATACAAAAAGATTGTATAAGATGAAAGTAATGAAAATGCCAAATTAGAAAAGAAAAAAAAACACCCGGCTAGGGTTTAGGTTTTGTGTCTGGGATTTGCCTTCTTTATGGGGGTACATTGTCAGCCTACCCTCTGGGGATTCGTCAGTTGCTATTGGCTAGGTAAGAAGATTATCTTAGGTTGTGAATTAGTGTTTCTCTTCTGCTTTAAGGATGGTGGATATGGATGACCTCTCTCGGGGATCACCCATTAAGGCTACTTCTCTTAAACGAAATCTAAAAAGGGTTAGCGATGGAACAAAGGTAACAATGGACGTGGAAAATATGAACCATGCAATTCCATAAAAAAGAGGACAAATACCAACATATCATATAAACATAAGGTGATGAGGTTGAGTTTTGGACTCTCTTCAACAAAAATTGTCCAGATGGTTGCCGAGGAATTGCATCCAAGATTGGATTTTATTTAGTCATCACCAAAAGCCCCTAAGGTGTTTAGCCTTAATTTAGTGATTGACATTAGAGTAGATGAATATTAGAAAATATATGCTCCATGGAAGCTATTACTGGTGTGAAACTTATGGGAAAGAAGTTGAGTTTCCTTATCATGATGACATGTTTAAAGAGTTTTGGGCTAAAGATGGAGATATAAAAGAGCTCGATCTGAATGATGATATTTTCATTGTTAGAATCGACCCATTAGGGCTACTTCTCTTGAGCGAAATCTGAAAAAGGGTTAGCGATGGAACAAAGGTAATAATGGACGTGGAAAATATGGACCACATTGTAACTAAAAATGTTGCTATATTAATATTAGTAATATATTTGTTCTATTTTTTAATTTTAGATATAAAATTTAAAAGTTAAAAATATTGTAAATATATAAGAAATAAAAATTATATGCATATTGAAATGAAGGGGGCCAGATGGGGTAGGTATTATAGTGAATTCACAGGTAATTTCTTAATACCCCATCATAGGTAATTTTAATAAGTCTGAGTTTAATTATCATGCATAATTAAAACAGCTTTTTGTTTTTACATTTTATAATAAGCGAAACGAACATGAAAAAAAATTCGTTGTTTCCGTACATTTTTTCCACATATTTTTTTATAATAATTTCCTATCTACTTATTTTCCATCCAATTAGATGGAATGTGGAATTTAATCCTCGCAAGAATCTCCATATAATACAAAAATTCAATTTATTATTTTATCTATTTATGTTTTTACAAAAAACTATTTGATATTTTTTTCTTAGAAGTTAATTTTAATTAATATCCTTTTAACTATCCACACACACATTTTACATACTAAGTCTAAATGAAAAAAATGAAAATAAAGATCATATAAAAAGATTTAAAAGTTATTAACAATTTTACTCCAAATAAATATATATACACACTTTAAAATATTATATATATATATATATATTATTTATAATTCTATTATCCAACTGTAAGGATGGCAATATGGGCTGGGTCTGTGAGTTGGCCTGTTTGGGCCGTTAAAACAAGTCGAGTCGGGCCAACCTTTGAAGCCCGTTTTTCCGAATAGGCCTGACCCGTCAAAAATGGACCTGTCACAGGTCGGCCTAGCCTGACGGGCCTTTATTAAAAAATATATTAGTGTATATATATATATATATATTATAATTTATAATGCTTATTTACGATGGACTTTTATTATTGTAGACTTTAGTTGATGTTATTTATTTTAGACTTTATATTATTAGTGTGTGTGTTTGATTTTTGTTTTAAATATTGATTGATTATTTGATTTGGAATTAATTTTGATGACTGTTTATTGTTTCCATTTGATGCAAATAAAATTCATTTAAACTTTTAATAAAATAAATTGGATTAATTATAAAAAACTTTACTTTAAAAAGGTGAAATCTATTTTTTATATCTAAAGCTTTTTAAAAAAGACTTAAAAAGAGTTCAAATAATAATAATAAAATAACATATATATTTTTTTTAAAAAATAGACCCATTTTGGCCTGCAGGCCACACGGAATACGGACCGGGCCAATATTTTTGTCCCGTTTTCATATTCTAACCCGGCCCATATTTTGACGGGCTTACGTGGATCTTGAACCGGCCCTTTAACCCTTTTTGTCACTCTTATCCAACTTTATACCAAACAAACTATTAACCTATATAGTAGATATAAAAGGAAATGAAAGAAATATCTTTCCTATTTTGATTTTTGATCCATCCTTAATGTCTCTGATATAGTTGGGTTGGGCTAGTGTAGAATTATAACATGGCTTTTCAATCGTTGTGGAGTAATTACTAGCAACCTAACTAGTTTCTATGCTTGACTTCACTTATAATTGAAAAAGTATTAAACATTTCTTTGTTGAACAAACCAAATAAAAATTATTAAACATTAACTAGCTGGCTTTTGACACAAAATTATAGTTAACAGAGCCAAATTTGCAACTTTTCCAATTGCTACCAGGTTTTTTATTTCCAACTTCCAGTTTTACCCAAGGGTCAGCATTGTAACTTTTGCAGATATATTTTTTAATATAATAGTATAAAATTTTGCTATGTCTTTTGGTATAATTATTTCAACAAAATAGTTTAATGTTAACCTTTGAAATCATGTTAATTTAAACTGATCCGAAGACATGGTTAAATATAGTAATTTTATTTTTCTTAGGATTTGATTTTTGTTTCAGGTATAAAATCATAAGTTAACTCTGTGCTTTGTTAAAAATTAGGGTTAGTCAAATCTTAGTTTCATCCATAAAAAAAATCCTACGATCAAACAAAATTTTAATTATATAAAAGATGAATATTAACTTTTAAATTTTTTTTATCCCTTATAACATATCCATTGGACACTTGATTCTGATAAATTAATATTAAATTAGGATATAAGAAATCAATGGAAATGGGAGTTTGGCTTATTAGGAAACGCCACCAACTCCTTTATTTTTTGGCAAAATGAACCACCTAATTTCGCCGGGCTATTATTATTGGTTTTGAAAATAAAAAAAGAAAATGTTGACTTATGTCTTTGGGAGTTGTATTAAGAAATACCGTGAGCTGAAGTATTTCAACGAAGGAATTCAATTGAACAAATTTTTTAAAGATAACTAATGTATCTAGTTATAACTTTTAATATAATATCTGAGATGAATATTCAATAATCGAAACCAACCATTATGAAGTGTATAATTAAATAATATGAATCCAAAGATGTAAAAACCATTAATCCTCAAAAGTTAATAGCCTGAATAAAAACCGATTAAAATTGTGAAAAATTGCTAATCCCTCTAATATTTAAGTCTGTTTGGTTTTTAGTTAGAAAAATGAAAAAATTTAAAATTGATATTGATCTTTCATGCCGTTCGAAACAGTAAAAACTTCGTTTGACCATAGGATTTATTTTTTGGTTGGTCAAACTAAAGTTGATAACCAAACATATATAATAGGTTAGCTCTTTAATAAAACTTTTTTCTATTCATAAAACTTAAACCGTCTTTTTGTTTGAGAATAATGTACGTATTACTTGAATTAATCTGTTAATATATTTTAGAATTTATCTTATCTATTATATTCTTGATGTTTAACTTTTAAAATTTGTTAACACTGAACCGATAATTAACCTAGTTTGTACACTAATTTAATGAGTTATTAACTAAAATAGTTAAATCGGATAAATAAATTAATACTTATTAAATATAACTGATTTTCTAAAAATAGAATAATATATTTGGATTCATGCACCCGATTCTTTTAACTAATTTTCATTTCAAATAGTTATTCTTTTATGAAATTGTAGCATGTCTCTATTAATATTACACTAATATTATTATCAAACCAAAAAACTATTACACTTATATTATTATATTGAAATTTTAATGCATATAATAAATATTCAAGCTCATAGACATATGACTTAGATTTTGAATTAAAATGCTATTTAATAAATAACAAACAACCCTAAAAACATAATTAATTTAAATATTTTTTCAATAGATAACAAAATAAATTCTACATAATTCTAAAATGGCTTTTATTTTTCATAATTGTAAGTGGAACACTATTTTTTCTATTTTTATGAGACCTATTAAATCATTTTATATAGAGTGAAAAAAATCCACATTTATAGGTAATTTATAAACCTGTATAGTTACTAAACAAACACACATATCAGTACACTACACACATACCGTTTATAATAAGATAAAAGAATTTAATATTTAATCATGATAATATTTTTAATGTATAAAGTTGTAATGTGTGCTACAATATTAATTTATATTATATTATATTAAAATAATATTATAGGTAGAAAATTAAACTATATTTTATTATTATTATTATTATTAAATATTAAATATTAAATATTGATAAATATTTGTTCCTCTGTTTACGAGTATCTAGGGCTGAGCAACGGGTCGAATTTACCAGTTTAATCTGATTATCCAATCCAATCTAATTAAATTGGATTGTATTTTTTTTGTCATCGGATCAAATCCAATCCAATCCAATCCAACCATGATCCAATTATAATCGGATCAGATATCAGATTTGACGTTTAAAAATCTGAGTATTTGATGAGTACCCAACCTATTTTATATTATATATATATATATATATATATATATATATATTTCCTCACATACTCATGTTTTTCCCTTTAGAGCAAATAAGGGAATACCCAATCCAAGGTTAAAAAAATAGAAATACCCAATCCACACCCACGTTAATAAAAAAATATGGCATAGCTACCTTGTTATTGTTGTCATTTTATTTTAAATTTAAATGTATTGTTAAAATGGATTTGATTTATATTTCTATTGATTATGTGTGTTATTAAACACTAGTAAGTACTATGTTGTGATGTTTGACATGGACTTTAAGATGTTAAAAGTTTTTTTATATTGTGGTTTCATAAAAAAAATATAACAAATTTTCTTTAGTCAGATATCCAATTATCCAATCCAAACCAATTTAGATCGGATCGAATTGGATTGAATTTCAAAAAAAATTTACACAAATCTAATCCAATCCAATCCAATGAAATTTGATCGGATCGGATTATTTTGTACACGAAATCCAATCCAATTCAGTACTTGCTCACCCCTACGAGTATCCGTTATCTGTTTCATATTCATAGATACGAGTGGCGGTAACATACTTTCCACACCTTGTTACAATCCCTAATTTCAAAAAAGTTCAAGTGACACTAATCGAACTAATCAGAATAATAATAGATGGATTTGGTTTTAGTTTTATAATTTATTTTGATTACACCGTACCAAATCACAAGTATTTTCTTTAGCATTTCACAAGGAAACATAGTCCATCTCTAAAAAAATATCTTATTTGTTAACTTAAAAGCAATTATAAAAATCGTCCCTAAAAAGATTTTTTAAGAATGTATTACATTTATTTAATTATAAGAAAATAATGTTAAATTGAAAAGAAAGGAGGGAAACGTGTGAGGAAATGAGTGGTGAAGGAAGCACACAAAATTTGTGAAGTGTGATTCCAACCGCATGCGATCCTCACCCGACCCGTCAACAACAGTAGAAAACTACTAACAAGTCAAGGGCTTTCCATTTTTAAAACCTACTAAAATGCACAAGCTATGCGCAATGCGCACCCTCAATATCGTATCAAAGTCCAACACCTTCTCTTAAACTGCGTTGACTGCGATAAATCACGAACCCTTTCTTTTTCCCACTTTCTAAATACATCCACCACCACTCGCCGGAAATTCTTCTCCGGCCCCTTTTCCGATCACCGCTCCGGTGGCTCCTTTCACTTCCCCTTCCACGCGCGCGCGTTATTCTCTCTTTCTGTTGTGTTGTTATCTTCTCTTCTTGCATCTTCGTCTTGTTCTGAAACTAGGGTTCCGGAAACCCACCCTAGCCGCCATTTCTGCCACTGCTCCATGAGTTTCGGGCAAATTTCCTCCGAGTTATTCAGATTCAGGTGCTCTGCGTTTTGGTGATTTTTCGTGTCGTTTTTGGTTTCGAACATGAAGAGATTGAGGTCCAGCGAAGATCTCCATTCGTATGGCGACAAGAATGCGTGCAAGGATTCGAATCTCAACCGTTCCTTCTCTTCGGCGCAGCGAAGCTTCTACTACAAGCCCGACAACGCGCGCAAGGGTTTGCTCTCGTCCTCGTCCTCGTCTCGCTACGACAGGGATCGGAGTGTGGACGAGGATCGCGACGGTTCCCGGCTGGTTCGGAAGCGATCGGAGCATGATTTTGAGGGTTTCGACCGCAGGAAAGGATTTGATCGGTATAGAGACGGCGGCTATGGCGGTGGAGGAGGGGATAGGAGTTTGATTCACCGCTCGGAGAGTTTTTGCGGGTCGAGGAGGGAGTTTCCGAAGGGGTTTCGGTCGGAGAGGGACCGTTCTAGGAGAGAGGGAAGCGTGTCGTCGTGGCGGAGAGGGTTGAAGGATTTCGATGAGAGTGGTAGAGGGAGTAGAGTTTCTGTGGAGGAGAGGGTAGTGCGTTCTCCTAAGGGTTTGAGGGATGTGAAGTCTCCTACTTGGTCCAAGGATTCTGAGAGTGAGCAATCTAAGAAGAGATCTTCTTCTCCCAAAGCCCTGAGAGATGCTAAGTCTAAGTCCAAGTCACCCACTTGGTCCAAGGATTCGGAGAGCGAACAGTCCAAGAGCGAGCAATCCAAGAGTGTTGAGGTTGTTAAGAAGGAGTTGCAGATTCAGAGTGGGGGAAGCAGTAGTGAGATGGAGGAAGGGGAGCTCGAGCCTGAGCCTGTTCCTCGAACTCAACCCCAAGTGGGTCCTAAGGATACCCCTGCAAGTGAAGACCAGCCCTCTGTTCCCTTGGGATCTGACGACAAGAAAGTTCAGAATGAATGCCGTGTCAGTGACACGGATGCTGTTATGGATGAAAGACCGGAGGTTTTGTGTAAGAAAGAGGTGAAACCTAATGGGGATGTTGATTCTGAGGTGAAAGATGTAGAGGAAGAGGAAGAAGCTGATAAGGTGCCAGGTATTCAAGATGATCAGACCGGGAAAATGCTGGTTACCGAGACTGAACAGGATGTCTTGGGTAATGGTGATGATAAGAAAGAGGGGTTTTTGGATGGTGATACTGAGTGCAAGGAGGGAACACAGAAGGGGACTGCTATGGAGAAGGTTTTTTTTAAGGAAGAGGAGCATAAGCAGGACAAGGGTATGGATCTAGTAACCAGCACACATGTTGGCAAAGCTGAGTTAAATGATGAAGTCTCAACAAAAGATGAGGTTCCCAAAGAAGAAAATAAAGTAATGGTGATGGAGAGTGTGACCAACAACAATGCAAAGGATAAAGGCAAAAGCGTCTCTGTTGAACCTACTGATGTTGCTCATCCTTCTGAAAATGGCTTGTGGATTGACAGAGGATTGAGAGATCTTGCAACATGTTCTGTTGATGTTACAGAAGGGCCAAGCACAAGGGGGTTCGAGTTGTTTTCTACCTCTCCGGTTAGGAAGGTGGAGAAAGTGGATCACTCTGCTCTCAACAAGCAGAAGGATGACATGGAGCAACTTGATCTTACTCTTAGCTTGCCGAATGTTCTGTTGCCTATTGGTGCTCATGAGAGCGGTGCTCACGAGGCAGCAACACAAGTCCCTGGATCCCCTAGTCATGCACGGAGTGTGCAGTCTTTAAGTAATACATTTTGCACTAACTCAGATGGTTTTACTGCATCAATGTCTTTTTCAGGTTCCCAATCATTCTATCACAACCCAAGCTGTTCTTTAACAAAAAATTCAGTGGACTATGAACAATCTGTTGGTAGTCGTCCCTTATTCCAGGGAATAGATCAGGTTTCACAGGGATGGCAGAGCCAGTCTCAGAGTGATCTCAAGCAGAAAGAAGTTCCATTTGGTCAAAGAACATCAATGAACGGAAATGGTTCTTTTTACCAGTCTCAGGCATCATGGGGCGTTTTAGACACTCAAACTGTGAAAGGTCAACATTCCAGGGTGCTAGAAGGGAGCTCTAAAATGGGCAGTGGCCTTGACAGGCAGTTGAGTTTTCAGAAGCAGTTTTCAGGACAGTCAAGACGTCATGATGATGTTAGATCTCCATCACAGAGTGTTGGGTCTCATGATATTGGATCAAATTATAGCTTTGAGAAAAAGAGGGAGGCTAGAGACAGGAGTTGTGGTAGTCTTCATCGAACTACCAGCCAGAAGGAACAAGAACAACTTCTGATGGGTGGAGTTGATTTTGTTGAGACGATCATTGCAAGAATAGTTTCCGAACCTGTGCATGCAATGTCCAGAAAGTTCCATGAAATGACTGGCCTGTCCATTGTATGTTTGAAAGACGGTATTCGAGAAATCATGCGCAATGCAGATAAGCATGGGCAGATACTTGCTTTTCAGAAAGTTCTGCAGAACAGGTCTGATATAGTCTTGGATGTTCTACTCAAGTGCCACCGGGTGCAACTGGAAATTTTGGTTGCTTTAAAGACTGGTTTAACTCATTTTCTGCAACTGGACAACAGCATTTCATCTTCTGAGTTAGCTCAAATTTTTCTGAACTTGAGATGCAAGAATCTTTCATGTCGAAGTCAGTTGCCTGTGGATGAATGTGATTGCAAGGTTTGTGCGCAGAAGAATGGTTTTTGCAGGGAATGTATGTGTCTTGTGTGTTCTAAGTTTGACAATGCCTCAAATACATGTAGTTGGGTTGGATGTGATGTTTGCCTTCACTGGTGCCATACTGACTGTGGATTGCGGGAATCTTATATTAGAAATGGTCATAGTACTACTGAGACTAAAAGGATGACTGAGATGCAGTTTCACTGTATTGCTTGTGATCATCCTTCTGAGATGTTTGGATTTGTCAAGGAGGTGTTTCATAATTTTGCAAAAGATTGGTCGGTAGAAACCCTGTGCAAAGAGCTTGAATATGTGAAGAGAATTTTTTCTGCCAGCAAGGATATGAGAGGGAGACAGCTGCATGAAATTGCAGAACAAATGCTGCCAAGGTTGGCAAATAAGTCTAATCTTCCTGAGGTTCTGAGGCACATCATGTCTTTCCTTTCGTGTAAGTAATGAATTTCATCCATGGTTACATGATGCTTATAAAACTAGGGTCTTTTTAACCAGTGTCCTAAGGGCATTGTTTAAGGTAGTAAAAATAGATTTTTTTTTATTAGAAATTGTGAAGATTTTTTAGAAATCAGGGTGAGTGAGTTTTTTTTAATGATGTTTTTAAATGAAAACTTTCCATTTTTGCTTCCTTAACCAAGGGCACTCGTTAGCATTTTCCATAAAATTTTTGGTATTCTGTTATTTTGATGCATCTGGACAAATTTTACATTGTAAAATGCTTGCATGAAGCATTGATTTCTATATATGGAAAATAAAATGGGATTTGACGAGTGAGCTGTTTTTACTAATTTGCAGTTAATTTTATGTGTTAGTAATTTACTATATCTTACATTGATCTTATGTGTATCATGATAATTGGAGTCTGTGGTACTTATTGGTTGTTACATTGACTTGGTACCTGCTACTACAATTTGGAATTCCATGATAATTAGATCATTTAGATAATTATTTAAAGTGTACATTTTCTTAATATTAGATTAAATTATTGTAGATACTGGAAGTTGTTATTGCTATCTGACTGCTATGTATGAAAATATTATGATTGGCAGATTTGAATATTTTCTATATACAAGAAGCATACTATATTAAATTTGCTTTATGTTAAAGCAGCAGATTTGAATATGAATTTTATTCATTTTGCTACGCTAGGCCATTCTGTTAGACCTGATGCCTTTTGGAATGTGTAGAAACCATTATTACAACTCCATATCTTATTCATTATTGAATATGAAATCTGGGGAAATTGCTTCGTTCTTAATACATTAGATCTATTAGGAATTTATGATATTACAGATGTTGGATCATCCTATTTCACACGTTTGATTTTGTTTGGCATTTATATTTCTTTTGACGCTAGCATAGCTAGTCTATGTGTAAGCTAAATTATTGCATGGGTGTGTATTTACATGCATTATGGTCATTACAGGTGGTGATTCTTCCAAATTAGCCTTGACAACAAGCTTGTCTGGAAAGGAACAAATTAAAGAAAATAATGGAGTGGCTGGACCCAGCCAGGAAGCTTCTTGGATGAAATCTATTTATTCAGAAAAGTCACCTCTGTTAGAAAGGCCTCCAAACATCCTTCCTAGCTTTGACCAGAATGATAAAAGGAGTCTCCCACATGAGTTGCAGATGAGTAGTATCCAGAAGGACTTTGGTTTTGATGAATTGGAGAGTATAGTGAAAATCAAACAGGCAGAGGCTAAAATGTTTCAATCACGTGCCGATGATGCTAGAAGAGATGCTGAAGGGTTAAAACGCATTGCCCTTGCTAAGAATGAGAAAATTGAAGAAGAATATACCAATCGAATAGCTAAGTTGAGATTGACTGAAACTGATGAAATGCGTAAACAAAAATTTGAAGAACTTCAAGCATTGGAAAGGGCACATCGGGAGTATTTGAACATGAAAATGAGAATGGAGGCAGACATTAAAGATTTGTTATCCAAGATGGAAGCTACTAAAATGAGTCTTGCCATGTGATCTGATGAAAAAGTCTAGATTAGTTCTTTCAGGTAAATGTAATATGTCCCATCCTGAAATTTGTAGGTTCTTCTGATGCCACCTTATTGTTGTGAGCTTCTGTAGTTCCTGATCTGTAGTTGTATCTATCTGTTTGTTGTAGTTCAGTTTGCTTTTAAGCTGCTAACCAAAGCATGTAGAGTTCGTCACAGCAGTTATTAGTCTTATAAACAATGTTAGTCATGAAGTAATTTAAAATAGATTATCATTAAAATGCACCTACAAGAATGCCCAGCATGCAGCTGGATTTGCTGTACAGGCTTTTTTGTATTGACTGTCAGCAGATTGAAAATTATAACTTTGGTTATTGTACTATGAACATTGCCGTCAAGTGACTTCATTCACTGCATTTGTTATATATCTCTGCATTAAGTGTAAACCAGGTGAACTTTTTATCCCTTTCTGTTGGTCTAGTCTTTGGGGAATGTCTCCCAGTTGAAGGTTATTTTTCTGAGAAAGTTCATTCTTTAAATAAAAAGATAAACATTTCCCATCTGTCAAGAGTTTTTTAAAAAAAGAAAAACCCACCCTGCATCATGTCTGAGAAACTTGTGCGTGATATGATAGTACGTGAGATTCAGTTTTGATATCCTTGAAAGTATGCGAGTAATTTGACTTCTTTGGTATTATCACAAGTCATTTGCGGAAAATTAAAGTCATCTCACTAGGTAATTTTGTGTTTGATCTTTTGGAATGATACTCCAGCCTTACAATTCCTTTTTTGGTGTGTGCTACTGAAATGAGTTTGAACATCACAATAATAATATTTTAACGGTTTTTCTAACAAAAAAAGGTTAAGTTTTTACTGGATATAGTCATCTTAAATGTAAATTCAATGCAATTTCTTAAAAAAGAAATTCATTTTTAATTTCCTATTTTATACTTACAATATTACACATGGTAGGAAAATCGATACATAAATGTCATTGCTGGCACAATTCAGTTTAAAAATAAGGGGTTAAGGAACTAAATAAATTTTCCACTAAATAATTTTAAGATTATATTGAAAAGCAGAGAAAGTATATTAATGAAAATTCTTATTTTTCACTGATTAACAATTCCTAGAAAAAAACCTTGGTTAGGACGATAACCAATGAATAAGGATAGCAGAAGAAAATTCCGCGAGAATTTGGTTGGATGTGCTCTTGCTGGCTGTATTCTGATTTCTGAATGAAACGCAATCAGCAATCAGCGTGCTCCTCAAATTTACTTCCTCTGTCACTGTCATCTCACCTTCCTTTTCCTTTGATTGGATTGTATTTCACTGTCACCATTTTTCTTTTCTTTATCATTCTTTGCTAGTAATTCCTTTTTTTTTTTTTGGTGTCAAAACGAATGTTTGCTAGTAATTCCTAGCTTTCTTTTCCATCATTCTTAACATGGGCTTATGTTGACCCAAAAACAAAAAACTTGGAGCTATGGACCAAAACCACGTGGCTGCACATAACTCCATTTTTTGTGTAAGTTACTTATGGTTTATTTGGTTGGTTGTTTTGAGTGGGGTTGAGTAAATAGAAAACTCAATGAAAATTTAATTGTCTTAAATAATATATGACTTTTTTTATTTTCATAATTTCATTTCCATAATTAGTTACTCGACAGACATTTATTAATTAACAAAAAACAAGAGAGAGAAAATCCGTTGGCTCCTTTTAATTTGAAATTCTTACAATGTTAAATAAAAATTGTTTTATTTTGTCATGATGATTTTTGAAATTTATGCTATCGCTTTCTTAATTATTTTATAACAATAGACAATCTATATAAATATTTTCTTTGAAAAATTGTTAAACGTAGAAATAGTTAGGTATTTCAAACATGTTATTAGAGATTCAAATCCTGTTCTGTAAATAAAAAAGACATTGTTGAGAAAAATAAATCTCACTTCACTAATTTATATGTCTCGAAGATATTAGTCATTAGATTTTGACCAGAGATACCCTTAAATTAAAAAAAAATGATGATCAAATCTGATTAGAGATGAAGTTAATTTAAACATCTTAATATGCCTAACCTGTTTTTTTTTTTATAACAGGAGAAAACAAAGCTAACAAGAATCAAAGTTAAAAATCCAGTTGTTTCACAGGAAGAGTTTCAAAACTAACCCTAAATTAACTAAACAATCATCAACAATATTTTGATTTCTGGTTATAAGTGATAAGTGAACCACTCACTCTCTTTGAAGTAAATTACTAACCTCTTCAATTTTCTCCTTACAAGGGAAACATGTAACAATACCAAATATAACTGAAGCACCGAAGCACTCCACCACCTCCCATCCTATCTCTAGTAGACAATCAGCTATCATGAATATGTGGTGGTACCCATCTAAACGAAGACCTAAAAATAAGTTTTAAACACTTAAAACAAAGATTTGTTTGAGCACAAACCCCCAAAATTCCAAGGATCAGGATCAAAACTTCTAACACCACTAAAGGCAACATACCGCGAAGAATGGTCTTCTTAACCTTAAAATTAGGACACACACCAATGACATGAAAAATATCTTCGGAGGCATATTGGGAATCTGCTAAATGACATCTAGTTCTTTTATCATTTGTTAGCAAAGCATCACTCAGAAAGAATTTTCCAAAGAAAAAATCTCACCCTCTCTGGTGAAGCCAATAGTTTAGTACCCAAAATAAGCTATATAGTTACCACCCATTGTTTGAAGCTAAACCACGTGATCTTGCCCAAGAGGCTACTCTGAAAGAGCTTAATATGCCTAACCTAATCCCTAGCTATGTTCATCAATCTTTTGCATCTAACATTTTGAAATTCCAACCAAATATAATTCATTTTTTATGGTCTCCATTAGCACACCCACCTTCCATCTGTCACTGAAAATTTGTTGGTTCTCAAAATTATCATTAGAGTTTTATTGTTCACCAAAAACTGCCAAGCTAGTTAATACTTCTTGCCACCCAACCCCTATTAACCACAAATTTAATTGACCAGTGTTTCACCAGAGAAGAACAGAAAGTCAAAACACACACTTTTCATTGCAAAATATTCTTCATATAGAGAAAACACTTACTCTTCTGAGCTTCTTTTCTCATAAGATAACAGTTTTTTAAACAAGGGTCTTTTTAATATACTTTATTTATATTAAGTCGGACAAAAACAATTATAAACAAATACATTATATATCTTTATCAAGATTTGACATAATTATAATTTTAATGTAAAAACTAGAAACTGTGTTAAGATAACATATTCCTGTCAACTATATGAACAACATGTGATGCCATCCTAATTGGGCAATAAAAGAAAAAAATGCAACTGTTAAACTCTGAAGTGGGTGGTGAACATTAACACCAGCCATAAATCTATTCTATATTTGGTAAACACAATTAAGAATATTCAAACATAAGCTATGTAGCCACCCCTATGCACTTGTACATTGGGTTTGAGATTACAAGGGACATGGTACAATAGTTCCTAATTAATTTTAGTAGATACCCATAAATGTATAATATATAATATATATATACACTTTACATGTATTTTTTTATTAGTATTATCCGTTATACGTTACTATCTAAATATGATAGATAAAACTTTTAATAGAGGTTTTTTTACATATACAAAGTTTTATATTCAAAATTTTACGTAAATAATTTTGTATCATTTATCACTTAAATCAAATTTCCGTTGGTCTATTATTTTTAATCCATATTTAACAGACACATTAATTGGGTTTGAAATTACAAGAGACATGATACCACCTTCTTCAGTTCTTAACTAATTTAGATTAGTGCCTGATCGTCTTCAAACAAAAACTAATTTAGCTACGCGAGGAGTGGTTGGCTTTTCAACATTATGTGTCTTCTATGGTGACAACGAGGAGAGTTCATCTCATCTATTTTTTTCATGCAAAGCTTCCTATTATCTTTGGCAGCGGTGTTTTGACCGGTTAGAGTTTCCTTTTATTTTGCATCATCTTGGTAAGGAAAATTTTGATGGTATATTGGGATATGACTCTGATTCTGGAACTAAAATTGGTCTGGCTGTGCTGTGGTTCGTTGTTATATGGACGATTTAGGATTATACGGAATGATGTAATCTTTCAGGAAGGACAAATATCTATTGAGAAAATATTTGAATTGGTTCAATACAGATATTGGTTTTGGTTAAGGTTTTGAATGCTTTGTTATGCTTATCAGACTTATGAAATATTTTATTTTGTAAATTGGTTCGGATACCCCTTATAGCCTTAAGTAATGTATTTTTCTTTGCTGATAAAAAAAAGTTCCTAACTGATATCAATAGATATTGTTCCATTAGGTGGCAAAAAAAGATACTCACTATTATAGCTATTGTTTTTCACTTGTTAATCACTTGCTAATCAGTACAATTAAAATTTTCTTAATTTCTAATGCAGTTTTAATATAATTTTTAATAAAAGCTTGTCAATTTTAATTGTTTAACCAGTCTCGTAACAGAAGTAGTTAAAAAAGACCATTTTTTATGGGCTCTTTGTTTGATTAAGCTCGTGGTTTCACGAATCTGATTAAATTAGTTAAATTGATTAAACCAACCCAAATTAACTTGTCTATAATGATTTTAAAGTTTTAGTTTAATTTGATTTTCTTTAGTGGTTTGGCTTTTGCTTTTAATTGTGTAAGAGATTGACTCTTGGATGAACGAAAAGATCAATATTTTAAGTTTTTATTATATGATTTAGCTATCACGATTTTTTTAGTGTGGTAGATATTAAGAAATGGAAGAGTGGAAATTTTGTATTTAAAATTAATATTGATGTATATTTTTTATGGTTTTAAAGGTAGTTGTAATACAATTTTCAATAAAAATTATTTACTTTTTCAATCATTTAACATATGTTCTCTAGTGCACCTATTAAAAAAAATCATTTTAATAAAGTGCTAATTAATATCCAGAATGGCTAAGTAATAAAAAGTAGATTTTTTTATTTAAAATTTGTATGATTTTTTTATTCTCAATTCCTTTAACACGCCTCATATCCCTTTTTCTTATTAGTTGTTTTTTACTTTTTATTTATATTAACTCTTATTATTGACTTTTAGATGGATTGAAAGACGATTGTATCTTTTTATTACGTGCTTTAACAAAAGTTTGAACTTGAAATTTTTTATTACTATTCATTATTTTTTAATTTGTATGTATAACATAATTAGTTTTGATGATAAAAGAATAAAGTAAAAATCTACTTGCAATTATAGAGGTATTTAATAATGATAGAGTGATTCAAACTAAGTGTTTGTATGATACGTAGTTGAGGAAACAAAATCGTGAGAATAAAAAAATCTAAAGGTTAATATTAATTTTTTACGTTTGAAACAATCAAAACTCTATTTGCCCATATGTTTTTTTTAGTTGGTCAACCGATAAGGAAAAAAAACCCTAAATCATTTTTGTGAGGTAAGGTGAAAAAAATAGTTTTAATGATTGAATTTTATATTACATTGGAATAAATAAACTGATATTTATGTAAAAACAAAACAAAAAAGCTAAATTAGTATTTGTATTTGCTCTGGATTCCTTACAATACATGTGGTCACGTGTATCTTCATTAATTATCGTTGAAAAAAAAAATTAAAGGCCTAAATCCGCTCCGTTATATTCGTGATGCATACCCGTGGCAAGAATTACGGAGAAAAACTTTTTGATTCAATTTATTTAATATAAAAATAAGATTAAAATTTTTATAAGAAATTATAATTTATAAATAAACATTTATTTTTTATAAATTATAATTTATAAATTTAAAATTTGTTAAAATATATAGGTTGTTAGTTTTTTATAAACATATTAGTTTTATCATGATAAATTCATTGATCTATTTAATATATATTTATTTTTCTGTTCATTAACAATAATTTAAATTAGGCTTTTATGCATGTTATATTCTAAACCAAACTTTTAAATGGGCTAAGTCAGATGTCAAAATATGACACATGTCATAATACAACTCAGGTTATTTCCATCCCCACATAGGTATCCTCCTTCCTAATCAATCTTACTCAAGATGAGAACATCACATGAGGCTAACTCCTGACGAAAATGTTTTCATCTATAAGACTCAAACCTGAAATTTTACTTAAACAAAATTAAATATGTACTATTTAAACCAACCACCTGTTAATAATTAGAAAGAATATATTTGATTCTTCAAGTAAGATCCGGATTATTGATTTCCTTTAAATAAGTTAATATTATCTGATATTTAAATTTGAAATTATAAGTTAATTTATGTTAGTTGCCCTAGCCTAATTCATCTGTGCTAAAACATATAGATAAATAACAAATTATTTGTAGAGATTAATTAATTGATTGACTTTTTGGTGAATTAACATATAGTGTAAGAATAAATTATTATTCCAGTCCCAATCTTTTTATTAAATTCCAGGATAGATGTTTAATGTTTTAGTTAATTAGGCCCCTATTTTTATAAAATGTTTTCAATTAGGTTTCTCTATCTAATTTTTACGAGCCATGACATGACGACGAGACATCACACATGTTAGACGTTATTAACGTGACATAACGATATACAAACTCTACCGGTCAATGTTCATTGATTAATAAATAAATTTAAAATTAAAAAAAACATTTGACACGTGGAATGTACACATCCATCTATGACATCTATGTGAGGTAACCACATGAGCAGCATGTGATGGATGTAATAACAAAGCAACTTACAATTCACTCCTTAGATTGAAAAAGTGGCGATAGTGTTTGCTCTGCTGTTATGTTGTGTTGTGTTGCACCATAAAATGGAGTAAAGCTCCATCCTCTCTCTGCTCTTCCACACTACTCTCTCTGTCTCTCTACGTATCTTCATACACTTCCACTTTTGCTTGTTTTGGTGCTCTAAATGGCTCTGTCGTTCATATTCACACTCTCTCTTGTTTTGCTATGTGCTGTTTCAGCTTTTGCTGAAATTCAACCCACCTTGTCAGAAGGTAATGCTCTCTTCTCATGCTCATTCGTATGGATCATTAAGGAGCACATGATATGACATATGCATGCATGTAACATGTTCAACTGCTTGATTCCAAGCTACATTTTAGCATTTCTAATTGTGATCCTGCCATGTTTTATTCAAATCTGTTCTGCACCATACTCAAATTCCAAACTTTAAACATGTTGTCATTGGTTCAAGTTCTATTATACCTGGAGAAAAAACTTTGTTGAGAAACACAAAACTCACACTTCGGTGATTTCTATGCATCGAATGGATTAATCTTTTACTGTTGGCCGAAGGATACCTTGGTTTTCATCTAAAAAATCCAAACTCAAAATGTGTTTTTTTATTCTACATTTCCTTGTGGGTATATATGATGGATGACCTTGTATTCTGAGGTTGTGTTTGTGTGTGTTTTGTCTGATAGTTTACCTCCAAAATGGTGACTTTGAGGAGAAGCCAGATCCTAGATACCTCAAAAAAACTAAACTTGTTGGGAAATATGCTTTGCCAAAATGGGAGATTAATGGTTTGGTTGAGTATATTTCTGGTGGGCCACAACCTGGAGGTATGTATTTCCCAGTTAGTCAGGGAGTGCATGCTGTGAGGCTTGGAAATGAAGCCTCAATCTCCCAAACCATCAAGGTTGAACCTGGTAAGTGGTATGCTCTAATACTGGGAGCCTCAAGGACTTGTGCTCAAGATGAAGTTTTGAGGATCTCAGTGCCTCCTCAGTCCGGAGAAGTTCCTTTGCAGACACTTTATACCCTCAATGGTGATGTTATTGCCTGGGGGTTCAAGGCCTCTTCTAATGTTGCCAAAGTTACATTCCACAATCCTGGAGTTCAAGAAGACCCTACTTGTGGTCCACTCTTGGATGCCATTGCTATCAGAAAGTTCAACCCTCCAAGGCCTACAAGAGGTAACCAAATTTATCAATATGATTATTATGCTTGTCCACCCTTAGAACATTACATATTTGATGTCAACTTAATTTATTAGATTCCATTGTTTTGTTGAGTTATCACTTATCATATACTAGTCCTACCTGACTCGATTTTGGACAGGGTATATCAAACAAAGAAAAAACAAAGAAAGTAGTAATTTCATGCTCATAGGTAACTGGTTGGCCCCATGGAATGCAATTCACATCTCTCGTGTTTTCCAAATTTGTCTTATAGTAAAATAATGTGTTACACCAGGCAGCCAAATAAGTGGAGCGTGTTACATATATGGAATGTCAATTATCTGCTTCCACTTTGCATTGCTTTGTGAGTTTGTCTTTAGCTTATTTGTGCTGATAAGACTAGAGAGTGTATAATATATGGTCTGTTGCAGATAACTTGGTTAAAAATCCTGGCTTTGAGGAGGGTCCATTCCCTATTTTCAACTCTACAAACGGTGTTCTGCTCCCTCCCAAACAAGCTGATCTTGTGTCTCCACTCCCTGGTTGGATTATTGAATCACTCAAAGCCGTGAAGTTTATTGATTCAAAGCATTTCAATGTCCCATTTGGACAGGGAGCGCTAGAGCTTGTTGCAGGCAGGGAAAGTGCCATTTCCCAAATTCTTAGAACTGTTGCCAACAAAGTCTACAACATGAGTTTCACAATTGGAGATGCCAAAAATGGCTGTCATGGATCCATGATGGTTGAAGCATTTGCTGCTGAAGACACCCTTAAAGTTGCCTTCAAATCTGAAGGAAAGGGAAAATTTAAGACTGTGAGTTTCAAGTTCAGAGCCATTGCAGACAGAACCAGAATCACATTCTATAGCTCTTTCTACCATACAAGAATTAATGACTACGGATCTCTTTGTGGCCCTGTTCTTGATCAAGTAATTGTGTACCCTGTGGCCTAAAACAATGGTTCTAGATACCTTGTAATTTGGATTTGGCATTGCATAATTTGAGTGAAGGTTTAATATATTCTTCATTTCTATTCTGTCTTTTGACCATGTATTGTTTTTTCTTCTTCTAAAAATATATGAGACCAATTTCTCTGTATGTTCATCACAAACTTTAATTGAATGATATTTTGGAATTTGGACTTCGTCAAAGAGTATTGTTTGCATGTGACCAGTTGCATAGCCTTGTTCATAATCATGAATAATATTTGTAACACCACAATTCATTCAAAACTTTCTAGATAAGAATGCAAGGATGCAAAGTCACTTCCTAGTTACTGCGTGTGTCCACTCCAATGTTCCGCTTGACATTCCACCTAAGAACTAACTCATTAGAAGTCCTTAAATAACATAACCTTTGAATATATAATACTGCATATCTTAATAGAATAAGATATATTTACACAAGCTGTTTACCAATGCATGCACACAGACATAGACTAGCTGTTTTATACTATCTGGTGATGATCTCCAGTACCACTTATCACTTTAGATGCTAATTAATATTTTGATGTTTTTCTTTCATAATGCAAACCAAAAACAACTAATATTATTCCTCCTTGCCTCCTTAAAATATTAAACGGGGAACATGGATAAGATATGCATGTGCTGAGGCATCCATATCATAACATTAACTTCAATGCTAGTACTAAGATTACTTCTATTTTAAGCATGCTTCAGAAAACGGAAGGCTTAAGTGGAGACAATGCCTGCAGTGTACAGCTAGTACGGAAAGATCATAAATGCATACTTGTATCCATGCATGTGAAAGAAGAAAAAGAATAACTTAGATTCAAGGGTACTATTCTGTAATTTAAATACAGCCAGATAATTTATGAAAAAAAATGAGTTGCAGATGGAACTCTGTCATCTATTGCAGGAAAGATTCTTTCAGCACTACTCCTCTGATCTTGGTAACAAATTCCAAGTTTATGATTTAACCCTTAAGCAGGAGAAAATTTGACAAGGGGAAGAAAAGTGTCACTTGATACTTAAACAATCTAGAAAGAGGAATACACGGATCTTACCGATGATTAAGAATGAAAGTCTACTTACTGCCAACAGAAATCACACACTACAGTTGATAAGGTTCTTCGATTTGTCATTGGTTGGGGAACACTTTTCTTTGACATGCATTTGCTGCAGCTAATGCATCGGTGCTAGCTGAGCATGAATTTCTGATAGCTTCATATCAGGTTCCTTTGGGTTACCTGTAAGATAACCAATCTTTCCTCTGAAGCTGATATGCATATAACATAGGCACAAACTGAGACCACCAAGGGAAATCTTCCCCATTCAGTTGAAGTGATTTGGACTGAGGATAAATCAGTTCTAGAGTTCTTGATATCACCTATTTGATTTATGGATGTGTGTGGACCTTATCCAGAGTTAGCCTCAGGAAATGATGATTTTGAGCTGATGTCAGACCAACTTGAAAGAGAAAATATAGTTTGTATTTTAACTGATGCAGAAAGTCAGAATCCAAAGTAATAGGAATTGTATCAGGTGATAGTTATACACTACCTGAACATTTATTTATCACTAATTACAAATTATTAACAAATATAAATTATCCTACCCAAAATCCCATGACCTTAACATCTCATCACATATATATAAATTCTTGACATGCATCTAAAAGTTCAAATGCAATGTGCCAATGTCTTATGGAGATACCCTAAGAAAAAATATGCTCGATGTGTTACATGTATGTAATGGGATCATTATCGATGATCATTAATGTTAATGGTATCAAAAGCAGAACCAATTCTTTTGTATGTTCTGCAGCATTCTGAACCTCATGAAACTAGCTGAAAATTTCATATCCATGGTGCAGATCCTTTATTTTTCTTTTTTCCTTTTCATTGCTTCTACCTACATATTGAAGGAAAGATCTACAATGATAAACTCTAGTTAATCACAAATTTCTTTGCCAAGTTCCAACAAATAAGTACACTAATCCTTAAACATAACCAAAATTATGGTCACAACTCTCTATATTTATGAGCATCTGACAAATAGCCACCAAATTCCTAAGCAGTCACTAACCCTGATCAATTCATGAATCAAAATAAAAATCATTGAAAAGATAGCAGTTGGAGAACACTTTTTTCAGCTCAATTGAATTATTCCTAAGACAAGGTCAAATAATTACAAAATTAATTACAAGGAAACTAATTGAGTCTCCAAGTTTTGACACTCAATTCAACTCAACTAGGTCTAATTTCAAAATCAAGACCTTATTTCCCTGCCATCATACAGAACTAACTAACTAACCCTATTCTCTAATCCCTACAAGCCCCACTTTCAAAGGCTCAAAATTTCCACTTGTGCTCCAACAATTCAACATCAAGGGACACAACCCATTTTGGGCCGTCTTCTTGGGGATTCGCGTGTGGCAAAAGCAAGAACCTGGGGGGTGCCCATAACTTAGAAAAGCATGTTCTTTTGAGGAAAAGTAAGCGTGAAGGAATGAAACATTAATCAATTGTCCCGTTTTGGTAATCCAGATACCGACGGAGTTTGACTAACGAAATCATCCAATAGTCATGTGGTCTGGTTTTAAGATATCTTCAAACTCTTTTTATCAATTGATAAAAACTTGGTTTTAGTCCACCCACTGGTTTTAACTAGAAACCAAACAAACAACTAATCGTGCCAACAGAGGAGCATAGCTACACAGCGTCCGAGGATGTAAAAGCGCGTTTTGTGCTGCTTAGCAACAAGAAAGCACCGTTTTCGAAGGCTGGTTTTCCGGCAAGGTTGAGATTTGGAAGCGAAGTGAGAGAGAGACATAGCGATGAAACTCAGTCAAAACTGAAACCTTAAAAAGCGGTTTTGATGTCTGCAAAATTGCAACTGCAGGGAGGGATCCGAAAAATTATGCGCACATTCAGTTCGTTTTATAAGCAGAAGAAGAAGAAGAAGAAGAAGAAGAAGAAGAAGAAGAAGAAGAAGATGATGTTTATTGTTAATGTTAATGCAATGCTGGGGTCCACTCGTCGATTTTCATGTTCTTGGGCCCCACTTTTCTACGTTAATGTCCATTCACCATGCATTATGTAATCATGTTCTATTTTTCTTTTGATTTTTATGGGACCATCTTATATTCTTAATTCTATGCTAGTATTATCCTCTACGCCATCAGAAAATTCGACCATGGTATTTTCCTTTTAACTTGCTCAAATTCTAGTCTCATAATTGTTCTCATGTTCTTTGTTTGATCATTCATATTTACTAATTTACCCACCCAGAAATTATTTTTAAACACAGTACGATTTCAACCTTTACAAATACTTATTTTTATTAGTTTTAACATTTCAACCTGTGAAAAATAATATAAAATACTTTATATGAATTTCACAAGCTTTTTTAATAGGATAAAATTTCTGCGTTATCACACCTTTATCTAAATCCAAAAAAAAGCCTGAAAATGATTTTTCAATAAGTAAACAACAATGATATTAAAAGTATCCGGAGGGAACTGATCACTATTGAATTTTTTTTATCAACACAGAAGTACCACTGAACTAATGATAGTTTACGAATTTCATATAGTGGTCTTTTTATCTTTATCATTTTTTTTAATTTGATATATACTACATAAATTAAAAGTTCAAATTAAGAACTAATTACAATATGTGATATAGTATTAGCTTATTTTGTCTTTTAATCATATATAGAAGGTTTAATCATCACGAATAAGAATGAAACAACATTTCATCATTACCTTATTTCGAATTGAATTTTGAGTAAATACCTTAAGAGATGTTATAAACATTAAAAAATAGTTTCAGGGATAAAATCTTCTTTCTAGATGTTAACAAAAGCACAAAATGCACAAATTCAAATTTGACAATTCTCTAGTTAGTTTAACAAATACGATGTCGAAATCCAATAGGATAAAAAGGCATTAATGTTTAATAAAATAAAATAAGAAAGAAAAGAAGAAGTAAAAGTGAAATTTGCTACTATTTAGAAAATATTTTTCATAGAGATGAGACTCCCCTAGTAGTAAGGTGGAAGGGCAAAGAAAAGAATCCAAATGGTCAAAAAGAGAGAGAGATATAGTAGAAGAAAGCGTGTGGTAAAGAGCTATGAAATTTCCAAATACAAGGGTCGTTATCAAAAATCCTAATCACGTTTTTCTTAACTGCAAATAACAAGAGAATAAAGTTTTGACTGTAGAAACTAGATGCAGATGCAAGTAGTATGTGGCCACTGCTCTCTTTGGCGGCAAAAAACTCACATGTCGGCTTCCAGATAAGATTGAATTATTCCATATGCTTAGTCACCCACTTCCCTCTTTCACCCGAAACCTTTTCATTCTTATAATAATGCACATTTCTCTGATATTCAAAAAATATGTGTTAAATGGCTTAAATAATGGCATGCCAAAAGGATAAAAAATGATGGGCTAGTTTGATCTTAGTGCCTTGTTTTATGGACTATTTTTATTAGAATTAAAATATATTGTAATTTTATAATATTTTTAATTAAAAAATAATTTTTATTTAGTTTTGAATCAACAGAGAAATAGTTTTTGTTGATTTGAAATAGAAACAGAGACATATTTAAATTGAGAGGTTGTGATTTCTTTATATGTGTTACATCATTGGCTTTGAGGGGCATGGTATGTAATTTCTTCACCACACTAATTGACCCCACACAATAGTGACTCATTGACCAAAGTTAGGGAGAGAATGAGAGATTCGTCCGGGCATACCAGCTTCAAACTTGTAAAAGGATGTCAGGAATGTCTATAATTGTATTAGCTTTATTTGTTTTTTATGCATCCCGTATTAATACATGTCACGTAGGGCATTCTCACCATCCAAATTTATAAATGTCACACATTTCTGTTAAAGTACGCTCACCAACCATGGTTGAGTTCTGGCATTATCTTAAGTTTCAGAGTATCTCTAAACGAATTCACTACAATACTTCTAGATTTCCACTGGACCAAGGAACATAATATTGAATTTCTACTCGACGGATATAAGAGAGATCTATGTGATACTATACCAGAAGTTCTATCCCTAATATATTAAAAAGAAAAAGGTAAGATAATTAAATCAATACAAATAAGTAAAAAGGGGTATTATATATATAATAGGACTAGATTAGTAAATTAACTAAAAGGATCTGTACGAACATAATATGTCAATATCTATAATTTCTCCTTAAAAATTTAAATCTTATTGACGAATTTTATCGGGGATATCCATTTTTTTTACTCCTGCCATCTAGACGATGCATCCAACTTAAAAACTAATGTTTTCAATGTTTATCCTTTCCATTATCTGTTTTCGCAAAACATAGACTTGATTCCCACTTCTAGAACTCATACAAATTAATTTCCACCATGACGACTGCCCACTTGGCCAACCGCCAAAACAATTTACTATATTATTAGGTGGACATTTCTTGTCTGTTTTGGTTTCATCTTTCACGTTAGTTGTTGGAAGAGACCCCAGATTTTGTAAAGAAAAACAATTATGAATTGAACTCCACATATAATTATGTTTACTGAGTAAACTTTAAATTAGTGCTAACCTTGTAGAAGTAGGATGTTTAATTCAATCCTTTTTACTTTATTTTTATTACAGTTTTATAACTTAATGCCATTTGGTACTACAAAATCAAAACTAACAATTTTTAAAACGAGGTAACAAAAATGTGTTTCTTTTTTCATGCTGATTCGTTGTTATATATGTTATCTCTGACATTATTTTAAATTCTATTAACATCGAATCAAAACAATAATTTCATACACTTCTTGTATGTTTAGTAAAGTAACTTTTCCCCCCTCAGAATAAAAGACGCTATGCTTTGGACCTAATAATATTCGAAGTTGGTGGTAGCTAAGTTTAAAGCCCATTCTTTTAACTACTCATTCATTCATTGGTTACATAACCCAGTGGACTGTTTAAAATGAATATAGCTGGAATTGAGGTTGATCTGTAATGGTTGAATGTTTTTACTTTGGGTTATTTTTTTCGTAGTGTTTATGTTTTAGATGATGCAACTCGGTAATGTGTGTGGGGTGAACTTTGAAGCTTTTGTGATTGACTCTGCCAAGTTTTGCTGCTCTTGATGGGTTTTAATACTTGATTATTCTTTTTCCTTTTTACAACTTGTATTAAGGCTTATTTATAATATAGGTTCTTTTGTGTGTGAAATAATACAGCTTTGATCTTTCCAAAAAAAAAAAAAAAGAGAGAAGAATACAAGATACTACAGAATGTTATGCATTCGTTAACAGAAAATCTTCAATGAATTTTGGGCATGACTGGAAAAGAAAAGAGAGAAATAAAGGAAAGAAAAAACAATAAGAAACATGTGATAGGTAATAGGCAAGGGAGAGAAAGATAGTAAACTGTAATAATATATAGGTAAAAATAGGTGAAATCTTTTTGGGGGTGTAAGAATACAATAATCGTTTTAATAACATGTCCGTATCTAGGAAAAATAATCGAACTTTAACGCTGTTTAAAGCTCGACATGTTTAAGGCTCATGATGTGATAACACTCAAAAAGTTGAGCTATGTATTTTCTATTTTAAAGTCGAAGCTTGAATCCCATCACAAATAGGTATCATTGCATAACATTCCATTAAAGAAAAAGAACATAAAACTGTTGAATTGTGTGGTAACTTTCATTCTATAGCATAGCTTCCTGTTAGACTGAATTCAATGGGCAATAGTTTTGCTATTCCAAGTCACTTTATAGGAACTTACCTTTTCTTTTGCTATTATCCAATAGCGACTACACATTTACTACACATTAGGCCGAAACCAACCAATTACTAGTAGGCCTAAAGTAACGAATGTTAAACCTCATGTCCTGCAAAAAGAACAGCTCATCAAATCACTATAAGATAGCCAGAGCAAAAATAAACATATAGATGTGAAACCAAAACAAATACTAAAATAGATTGAGTCTGATTAACTATCAACATCAATGGCTAAGATGTAAACATTACTGTTTTTGGTGGTAATATTTGTCAAGCAGCATTTCTGAATATTCTCCGAAAGTAAGGGCAGCATTTGATGGAATAATCTGGATTAAAAGATGTATAAAAATTCAGCCCCTTCTTGACTCTAATGTGCCAACAACTGAATTCCCTGTATGAAGAATTTAATTGCCTTGCATGCACTTTCTATGATAATCGTAACTATTTTTTCCAAATAACAAAATCACAAAAGATATTGCAAAGTCTCTCCCCCCCTTTTTTTATGTCATCATTTATCCATACTTATTCAAGTAGAAAGTGATGCATTGTTTAATCCTAAAGAATGCATACCTCTTTATGAATGTGAACTTCCTCGGGAAAATTGAGTCTTTCATCCCTGAAAAGCAAATTATTAACACATTTTTAGAATTTAGCTCAGCCACCATTGACCTCGGCTCTCTAATGCTCTAGCATATTAGGAAGCTAACTCAAAATTCTGCTATTGAAGATAAATCAAACAATCATCAATAGAACAGTTACTTTCTCAGACTAAGATAGCATACCAGTCAGGCTGCATGAATAATGCAAATGTTGAGCGCTCCATTCCAGAAGACTCTTCTCCCTTAGGAGCCTAAAAGAATCATGTCATTCATATTTTATCACAACAAAGTACTAGAAGAAATCGAACATAAAGAAACATACTTAGGAGTCAAAGGAATTGCATTAGGGAATATTAAGACTAGATAAAGCTATAATCTGAGTGATGAAAAAGGTACTAGATGCCCAATATGGCAATATGTGGTGAAAATCAAGGGAAACATTCATTTAATAATTCATCTATGAATATTAATAAATTAATAAATACTTGACAATATCAAACTTAGTACTGTAGTTTTGTCATACACAGGACAGCATAGGCATTAGAAATCTATCCGTCTATGAAAGAAATAGTGGTTCTTCATATGTTAATGTTAAATTGAACATCATAGAGCATTTTAATAATAATTGCTAATCAGTCAAGGGGAAAACACACCAAGATAGATATAGTTGAGACATCAACAATTACCATGTAGTACAAGAAGCCAATAAGGTGAAGTGGAAAAAATAGAAGAAAAAGAAATGCATAAAATAAAACAACTTGATTCAACAAGATGCTATACTTCTATGGGTGATAACCCTAACAAAATAGGGACCATGTAATTATGCATGTTGTTGGAATTTTTGAATTACCTGAACACAATGAGGTGTTGCACAAAGATAACCTCCAGAAAGTATTTCAGCGGTTTCACCAATTTGGTATGCTATTTCATCTTTCCCATAGACAACCTACAAGATAGAATATACAATGAGTAGATGCATTGCCGTCTCAAATTCTAAGCTTCACATTGGCAGCCATTTAGGCATACCATAGGTCAGATTTTACAATTTTAAATCCTAAGAACGCATGTAAGTCCTAACATCGTTTTTCAGAAGGAAAAGTCCATGAAATGCTTTTATTGTTTTTAGACAGGCATTATTTTTAGTAGCTCATGTGTCATTATTTAAATTTGTTCATAGAAAATAAAGGGAAGTAAATAAAACACAATACTAAAAGTTTGTGCAGAATCATGTGTCCTTGATGAATGATGACAAGAATATGTGGATTCAACAGGTGCAAGTTTTGTGATGACATTGCAGTCATTTGGATTGACATTTATTGACCAAAGAAAATACTAAGAAGAGTACTGGAAGCACACGATTATTGAATGAAATTCATGTGAGACCCACTAAATCACAAGTTCCATTCCCCATTTAGTAGGACCCACATGAAATTGATCCAATATTAATGTTGGTCGAAGATTGTTGAAAGCATTTCTTGATCTAAAATACATCATCCATGTTGGATTGATATAAAGCATCAGAAACAATTTCATGCAAATTTTGAAGTTCAACATCATTCAACAATGTCAAAAAGAATGAGACCTTTTATCAACACTTAAAACAAATTAATTTACCTGCCAAGAATGGATGGATTGTTCACATTGAAAGATGATCAAGAAAATATTTTAATGTTGCAATTATGCAAGTTCTTTTATCATTTATATCATCCAAGATTACTTGCAAACCTAGAATAAGAATGCATACTTTGACAATTTGATCATTTCTTGTTCGAATATAGAGGCCAGCGGCACTATCAGGGCAAGGTATTTCTACCCCATCTCTTGTAAATGTAGCACAAGCCAGACCTACATATTGAATTGTAATCAAAATTAGACAAATGACAGCATGTGAAGAAATATAATGTCGTCACTGTTGGTAACAGTTTGTGTTTAAAATACTATGGACTTTAACTAAAGGAGTATAGGGTCTAGGAAGTTAATATTACCCTGAAGGGAAATATATGAAAGCACAGCCCATATTTTATAACAATAAACATATGATAATAACCTGTCAGCGAACCATGGTCTGTATGCCATCCACACCAAGAAGACAAAGAATTACTATCTGGGATTCTGTAACAAGTCATACGTAGCATATTCATATACTGTCATGCATTATGCATACGCAAAAGGATTAACCAGAAATGTTTGTAGTGTTCAAGAATATATAATTATAGTAAACTTGAGAACTAGAATTTATTTTGAGGTTTGAACAGCATTCTGAAGGTAATGGAAAAGCTTTACAATTCAAGACTATCATGAGAACAAGTGGAGATAACCATACAAACATGGGTATTTTAAAAGATAACCATACATTTCTTCAAAAGGTTGATACAGTAATAATGTAAAATTCCTTGAAAATGCAAACAAAAAGAAACAACCAAAATAAATTCAATCAATAAAGCTCCAATTACCCCTGTTGTGCAGGAAAATAATATAGCAAACGTCCTTTATGACAGCGGGAGCGACGAAGTATTGATTCCAGACCTTCACCCTTGCAGATTTTCATCCCTTTGGATACTGACAAGTTATTTGAGTTTGCAATAGATCAGGACAGCAATAGAAATGAGGCAAAAAAGAATAGGTTAAGAATTTGGTTATGAACTAAAAGGAAGCATGCACCTAGAGGCAATAGAAATAGTACCCCGCTAACACTCATGAGGTACTTACAACCTTAACTTGATAAGGGAATGGATATAAAATCAGAAACTTTGCCAACTTTAAAAAATTTAAGGACGATTTCTAGCTTAAAGAGAAATGTGAAAAGTGAGAAAGGGTAATAAAATATCATTTTGAGGTTATTTATTAAGTTAAATGTCTACTATTATTACCAATGCAGATTTTTAAAATTGTTCATGATATTCACAGGTGAAAAAAAAGTAATCACAAGATTTCATTACAACATAGAGTCTGTAGCCCGGATTCTCACTCCTAATCCACTTTAGGAGCTTCAATATTTTAAGAAATGTCCCTTCAACTTGTAAACAAAACTCTGATGGATTTCCAAATAAGACATAAAATGAACAAGGAATAATAATTAAAAAACAAAAAGTAGTCTGACTTTCAATAGGCAAAAAAATGCATGAAATAGAAAGCTAGGGGAACACCAAAGGGCATTCAAGATGCCTTTGTCTAAAGCCAAGCAAACCTCAATGGTTGTCTTACCATATTCATCACAGTGATATGCCAACATCAATCCAACATCAAATATCAGCTTCCCAAGTGCTTTGAAAGCTACACATCAGGAATAAATAGTGAGCTGTATCCAATCATTTTACTGACCAACAAAACATCATGCTCTTAATCTTAAAATGAATTTTTTGGCAAAAATATTTTCAAGTACTTAAACTGGTTAACGATGCTCAAGGAGATTACTAAGTAACCGCCTATTGATTGGAAATATTTTTGACAACAATTCCTTTTTTTTTTTGCATTTTTCGCAAAATTTTTCCCTTTTCAAAGATGAAATATTTTCTCAAAAATTAATTGTAATTTCAGTATCTATGATAAACTTGTAAAGAGCCTCAAAAAATTGACAAAAAAGTATACAAAAGCAAAGAACATAAGTTGATTCTTGCATTCATATTGGCATAAAAAAACATGCAGACAACTTATGGTCTGGTCTACAATTGTGATCTGTATGATCATTCATGGAAAAACAAACACAGAAATATATAATTGCATCAGGAAAACAAACATTTCAAACACAAAATCAGTTGATGCTTCAGGCAATAAGCATACCCACTTCAAGTTCTGGTAATGCGCTTCTGGGCCATATATTTGATCCGCAAAATGATGGATACCTGCAGAAAACATAAAATCCAAGGAAATGGATAGGATCATAGGCACAGAATTGTAGACAGAAGCACACCTATAACAACATTAAAAAAGTAAGCAAGATATATAAATGGCAATAAAAAGTAATGAATATAGGGTTTAACACGCACCAATTCACATTGATTTGGGTGATAAGAAAAAAAGAGCTTGTTGATTGAGGTAATATATCTAAACAACCAATAATTCAATTATGATAAAACCAAAGTCGATCCATATCATCCATATAAAATACAGAAACGCCTACAGCAAGAAAAAAAACTGAAAATTTTATAATATAATGCATGTCTTCATCCACTTTTACCGTTGTATCAAAGATGTGTCTGTTGTAGGTGTATCAAGTATAGGATTGGCGTAGTAAGATCCTTTTAATATATCTGCACTTGGGGAATAAAAAAGTTTAGTAGATAAAAATAAAAAAAAAGCCTCATTCAATAATGTAAATATCTTACTGATTTTCTAAGATGCATGCATGCAACCAGGTAGGAGAATTTCCAAATTCTTAGCAACAAATTAAATAATAAAAGAAAGAATGAAAGATCATACAATTTAAGTTACTTCAACAGATCTACTTTTATAAGGTACTTTAAAAGTTAGGACAGAAACCTCACAACTTTCTTCTGACAAAAAGTAGATTTTAAACATTGTAACCCATGCCAACAGTAAGCATGATATTACTTTTGGAGTGATCAAATAATGCTCAACAACCCAGCAGCAACCCGGTTGCAGAGAGTAATATAAGAATATCTCCAGTGACACAGTAACTATATCAGTAGCTTGGAGAGATCTGTGTTTATCCCCATTAAATCATTGTGAGAAATGAAACAAATATTATTGACACAAAAACAGAGATTACAATGGTGCCTAATACCTTTTAATATTTCCAACACTCTTTAATACTAAAAATACACACTCATTATAATAACTCACACTATGAAGCACTCACCTCTTCACACTCACTAACTACTCACTCTTGCACTCACTAACTAGCTCAATTTCTTGCACACACTCACGGACTTCTTGCTGCACACATCCACTAAGTTTGCATTCCTATTTATACTAGTATATGTCGGTTACTTTTTGCAAATTGGGTGGCCAAATATTCACGAAGGTTCTGTAGCTATGCAGTAGTATCTATAGCCGCCTTCTAGTGGTTTCTTTAGAGCTTGGAAAATGTAGATGTCTACAATAGCTTCCCATTGGTCAAATATTCATAAAATAATTATTGACTCTCACAATCATCTGATGTGTAAAGAAGTCCAGTCTTCATAATCATATGTATGAAGTCATTCTGTGCCAAATAAAGCAGAAATGCTCAACACTTGAACATCTACCAAAGACTCCTTGCCTATTTCTCATAGAAGATCAAAGATTAACCTAGCATGGAAATCATAACCATATAGCTTCTCTTGGCCATCCAATTATGGGTTTGTTCAAAGCATCAAAGGCTTGGATTGAAATTCATTTCTTCTGGGTATTTTCCAAGGGTCATGTATCATGCTAAAGTATTCCCAAAAACAAAACTGCACTGTAGCTTTTAACCTACTTGTGAGTTTTGGAGAACTAAGTGTGCCTTTTCATTAGGACATTATGCATAAGAATGTATCTTATGTGTGTAATTTTGTGAATATACAGACAAGTAGTCATGTCTATGCTATCACATTGCTTAGAAAATTACATCTTATGTGTGTTCACCACATAACTATGTTCTAGTGTTCTACACATTTCTTCACAAGAGTCTAAGACTTGAAAAAATACCCCAACTCATATTCCCCACTGAAGATTTTCCAACAAAAAAGCCCTCTTTCTCACAAATCATTTTGAAGCATACAATTATTAAGCTTGTTTAACTACTAAAAAATTATCTCTTTCGTGGACAGAAAAAGTAATTTCTATTACTGAGAAAAAATTACAACTAAGGGCAGGATAAGACATCTTATTAAACATACAGAATAATGAAGGAACATATAAGCTAAAATTCAAGTTTTTCAAATAACCGAGCATATCAAAAACAGAAACACACAATAAGTAACAATGGATTGAAACATCAGAGAAAGAAGCCATAAACAAAATTTAACACAGCAATTTAAGGCTTAGGCTTCACATAGAGAAACTACCAAAAATTCATTATATATAACAGTTGAAAAGAGTTACCAGGCTTCCCAGATTCAAGTTTCTCTTTCCCATGGCTCCAACCAAAATTGTACCTATGAATTCAGGGTGCATAGAAGCTGCATAAGTTATTCGCTGCTGTAGAAACCTAAAACTAAAACTAAAACTACATGACCTTGGACTAATGACAAAGTAAAACAATGTAAGTGGACAATGGAGAAGTTGAATATGCAAAGCAAAGGGAAACTTTAGTAGCAGTAAGAAGTCTTAAATACAGATAAGTTACCTACTATGAGGATCTTCAAGATCCTCCTTCACTTCTTTAGGAAGATTTGCCAATCTGAAATGAATACAGGAAAATGTTATCATCAACCTTTGATGCATTAAAACTAATGCACTTGGAATGAATGCAAAACTACCATCTCAAATTACATACCTTGGTGCAAGATGTAAGAGATTTCTGCGCAATGATGAGTATCCTGGGACCTGTAATTAATCCAACAGAAAATTAACACACAGCAACTACCAGTTCCAAAGCTGTTATATCATTTCTACAATCATCACTTTGGAGGACAAAATGGATTTTATGACAAAGATTGTGCATAGCTTTTTCACAGAAGAAACTATTGTATAAACTAGCATAAGGGATTTGTCCCAACGAATAAACTCTCCCCTAAAAAACAACATGTTTTGACCTCAAGCCATAACCTGGACAAGAACCTCAATAAACTGAATTAACAGGTAAATTAGAATGTCTATTCTGTGTAACCTAAGTTTATGCTATTAAATTGGGCCATTGTGGTTCAACAAAAACTGTGACAATAACTGATAATTTGTGCAACAGACACGGGCTTCAGTCTGAGTCTTGTCTTCATTTTTTTCCGCTTAAAACATTTACAGAGTGAGTTCAACTTAATATCCAAACACCAAACACCAAAAAGCATAATGAACACCTCAAATTTATTCAACAACGCTTAGTTAATCAACGAAACCTATTCAATTTGTTATCAGAACCCAAACGGCGAGTCAGGTCTGAATGATTGAACTATAAACTGGTTAGGTGACTAGTTGAGTTTTTTTCTATTGCAACTAGTTCAATCACAATTTGATTCCATTTTTACCATGATCCACTTGAATCAATACCTTCACCAGTTCAACTACTCTTTGAATTTTAAAAACATTTTAAAAATTTGAATCAATGGAAGAAAGCGTAAAGTAAAAGAAACAAGGAATGTGCACATACATGAGTGACGGATATAATCCCGAGTCCGTTAGGACCAAAACCTTCTTCAATCTTCAAGGACAAGTCAAAGTTCTTATCCTGTAAGAAAGAGATAAGAACAAAGGATTCAACAATAAAATACATGGCAACGAGAGAAAGGCATCATCAAACACGAAACAGAGGACAAAACACGTGCAACATGAATGGTAGTAATTATTTGAAAGATGAAAGGCATTCGAGAGTGGTTTTCAGTTCACTGAGTAAAAATTTACATAAAAAACAAGAAGAGAAGAAAACGCGGAGAGGGAAGAGGGAAGAATAGGCACTTGGAGTTGAGAGAAGGGAATGGAGAGAGTGGTGACGGTGGGGAAGCAGGGTTGGGACATGGCGTGGCAGAGAACGACGGCGTTTCGAGAAGTGGAGCGCGGGAAGGGAGAGAAGGTCAGCGTGTGCTGCATGCTCATGAACAACCTTCAATTTCTGGTCAAGGCAACGATCTCTTCAAATCAACCATCAAAACAACGCTTTCCGGAATTATATTTTATACTATTATGCATCTTAACAAAATAATTCAAATATTTCCAACATACCAGGTAGGCCCAGCAATTAATCGAAATATTCTATCCTTAATTTGTTAATTAACTCGATGTTAAGATTCATGAATTAAATATCTTGAACTTAAAATTAAGAACAAATTCATTAACTAAATGAGTTAAGTTTAAATCAAGTAGAATTTGACTTATTTAATTTATGAACTAGTTAAATAATTAAATAAATATGTATTTTAAATAAACTTTTACTATTTGGATTCCTAGGTATTGATTATTTTAAGTTTTGAATAGATAAAATTTCCATATTAGTTTTAATTTATAAAAAGTAAATTTTCATTTAGTTTTAAATTTATATTTTATCTTTGTTTTCAAAACAATGTAAATTTCAAATAAATTGAATTTGAATTGAAGAATTTGATTGATGAAAAATTTCAGGAGTTTGAATCGAGTAAATTATTATTAAGTCGGGATAAGTTCAACTCACATCAACTCATTCCTAATTGTGAGACATGATTAATAAAACTAATAAAAAAATATCACGAAAAATAAACAAAGAAAAAACATTTGTCTAAAAAATTAAAAACTAATAAATTAGATCCACCAATGTTGAGTAAAATTAACCTACACTAACTAGTAAATATAAAGTGCCTGATTTATCTTATGGTTTGATAATGTTTTTAACTTGATATGTCCGGGGTGCGGGGTCAAGGATGTTGACTCCTGAACCGGTATTGAAGCTCTCCCTCTCTCACTTTTTTATGTCGTCTTAGTGGGAGTACGGTATTATAAACATGAGTTTAGTAGCAACTCCAAGTTCTTCGTATTAAGGTAGGTTACTCATAACCGTTGTCATTGAGACCACACCGGAGGTGTACCTGCAAAAAGGACTCCGAAGCTTAAGCCAGTTACGGTTATAACGGAAAAAACTGTATTACGGAGCCAGAGCAAGAGCATAAGAGTGCTCTGTAATTTGCTTAAGCGTGTTTATGTGTTTATGAATGGGCTATTTATACATGATTCCCTTCAAATACAAGTGGGTAATTTGACCTATGTCACGGTCACAATCTACAGCTTTTACAGGTGCAAGTTGCCCACTTGCCTCTAATGGCCGGGGTTGTAATCATTATTCCGTACTGAAGAAGCCTTTAACTCCGGTATGCCTGAGTGGCAGTCCGGCTCTACTAGTGCCCTTTACAAGTAAATTTCATATTTTATATCATCCGGGGTAGATTAGTTTAAGGGCCGCTATCCATTTCGGATCATAACTAAATATGAATTTTCATATTACAAATTTATCTTGAATCATTTATCATATTGAAAATCATGATTATATATATATATATATATATATATATATATATATATATATATATATATATATTATAATTTGATATATCTTACATGTTCATGAGTTAAAGGCAATTATTATAAGAATTCAAATTCTCCTGCCAAATTTTAGCTTGACAAAGATTATAATTCAAAATTACCAATTTAGGTTAATTAACTGCTTGCTAACTAATCAATGTGTCTAGTGATTAAGAAAAATATACTCAACTTATAATTTTAATTAAATATTTTTAAAAATAGGTAAAATGATAAGGCTCCTAAAAATAGGTTTTTGATTGCCATAAGTTAGGTTGGTCCCAACAAAATAAACTTTGACTTTGTTGAAATGTCTTACAAAACACATGTTTATTGTTGTTAGGATTTTTTTGAAAAATTACTTAAACTTATTACTTTTGTAATAGATTGTTTTTATAAATTTAAGTCTGTTATTAGTTAAGTGTTTTTTTTACTAAAAAAACTTGAAACTAATTGTTTATATAAATTTTTTATGTTAACAAATTTACCTTTTTCCTCGAAACTCATCTGCTTCACTTTTGTTATTGTTAGAGTCAAGAAGACTCAGAATTATCTTAAAGATTTGTTGATAACTAACATTGTGTATTCTAATTTAAATAAAGTCATATCATGTTATTATTTGATAAGTGAGTTTAAGTGTTTCAAGAAAACATAAGGATTCTCTTACAAAAGATAGGGGGAATATGTGTCAAAAGAATCTTTAAAGTCTGGTCTCAACATAAACCCTTTGATCCAAAATAAGAAAAGTCTTGAAGTCTGGAAATTCTTCAAAGAAAAAGATCTTTTGCATTTGAATGTTTTACTAGACCGAGCTCAGAAAAGTTATCTCATACCTCAAAGTCTGAACATCAAATCTTGTTTTTCACATATGCCTCAAAGCTCCCAGACCTTGCAAAGGCATCTGAATAACATGTGCTTCAAAATTGTCTCATCATCAACACCCAGAATCCTCTTTAAAGGAAGTTCCTATACAAGTCTGGCTCAAAGAATCTCAACGGTCAGAAAACATCATCGTGAGCATGTTTAAGCAAAGATCCACGAAAAGAAGAATGAAAAAGCAAGGTACTCGTTCCTTATAAATTCAGGGATTCTCTAAATAAAAGCTTCCTCCTTTGTGAAACTTACCTTATCTCTACCCTATCTATGCTCGCACATATCTCAAAGCCTTCTACAATTACGTGCTCAGAATGTCTCTTTTGACAAAAGAAACCTCGTTATCCGTCGTGCAACATCCTTCCCTTTGAATATATCATCTCCCAACGGATTTATATCAGTTACCCTCTCCGCAGGATCCTTGGAAATTTTGTCTATAAATAGAACTAATTCGCTTTAAAAGCTGAGTGTGCAAGAGAGCAGGAACGAACTTGAGCAAGAGCAAAAAAAAAATACAGAGAACACAAAAATGAAAAAAAAAGAAAAGTGGGAGAGCTGGTTGAAGAAAAGGAAGGAGGGCGAAACACACTAAGAAAAGGTGTGAATTAAAAGAGAAAGTATTAGCGGACACCAGACGTTCATATACAAAAGCCTAAGAAAAAGAATGAAATGACAATCTGCTTAAGAAGAAGAAATCAGACTAGGAAGAATCACCATGAAGAAAAAGAAAGCTCGCTATGTGCATCCCTTCTCTCCAAAAAGCTATAGTAACTAAAGATATGCCACCAACTCATATCTTTTTGCTCTTTGAAGAGCATATCATCTCTGATCATACTTTAAGGCTCAATACCTCTCGTACTTTTGTTTCATATTATATAGGTACTGAATCTACTGAATGAATAAGTCATTCTCTTTCTTTACAAACCAACTCATGTAGTTGATCACTTAGCTCAACTAAGTTAGAAGACTTATTCATTCAGTTTGTAATAGTTCTTCTAATCCTCTGGTAGTACAGGTTCGATGTGTTGCCAGAATCTGTTAGTGTGGGAAACAATGTTGGCCTGAAGAAGTTTTTGAAAGAATACTCGGAGGTTGAGCCAGAATGACTTGTGAAAGAATACTTGTGTTTACCCTATGAGTGGGTGCTACAAAACAATACTCATAAGAATCTAGAGGGGTCTGATGTGTTGAAGCACTGGTTGTGCTTAAGCCAGGAGTGACTAAAGTCAATAATACTCAGAGCATGAGTTGTGCTAAGTCAGGAGTGGTCAAGAATATTTAGAGCATGAGTCGCGCTTAAGCTAGAAGTGGCTGGATTCAAGAATACTCTGAAGCACAGGTTGTACCTAAGTCAGGAGTGGCTGAAGTCAATGATACTCAACATCTGAGCTATTTATGTAAATGATTTTTATATAGTGGAAATCCTTCAGATTTGAAGGTACTGAATGTAGTCTCCGGGTTGGAGGTGAACCAGTATAAATTGCTTGTGTATTGTCTCTTTTTCTTTACTTTTTACTATCAAAAGTGTGGTGTATTATTATTAATATCTTTGATAGTAAAAGTCTGGTAAATAACGTTCATTCAATCAAAGTATCACACGCTCTCATAAGCAAAAGTCTGGTCTGCTATGTAAAATACTATTATGCTTAAATATCACTTTTTAGTTTGAAAAAAGTGAATAAACTTATTCAACCCTTCTAAGTTTGTTCTCGAACCATCAATTATTATATTTATTTAAGTGCTTCAAGCAAGACACCAATTTTTTTTTGTGAATTTTTATTCTTAAAATATTATGTAAAATAATTAAAAATAATGAAAACAATTGTTTAGGCTTATTTGTTCGGTCAGACACTTTTTTGCCTAATGCAAATGGAAGTGGATCCTTGCCTAATCGTCATTAAATTAGGATATATAATGTTTTTGCATATATATTAATTTTATTTTTCATTTTTTCACCATACTAATTTCCTTTCTATATTTAAGAGTATTGTTTTTCCTTAATTAATGTTTTCTTATCATTCACAATAAGAGCGTAAAATACAAAAATCCTAAATAATCATCTTAGAAGAATTAAGTTTGTATTACTAAAGATGTGTCACTTAATTACAAATAAGGTCAAAAGGTTGTATTTATGCAAACAGTAAAAAGAAAAATGGATAAGAGTCTCTGATCTAAGCCCAATATAATGTAGATATAACTGAATCCGTCTAAGATTATGAGGAAATCAAGATTCCCTTCATTTATGTCTATAATGGGGGAGAAAAGGGGTGCGATGAGCTCTAAGTTACTGGGGAACACTTATTTTAAACAAAAGATAAAAATAAAATTAGCACATACGTATTTACAATTTAATATGCAAAAAGCTTCACACCTTTTTCATTGGTGGTTCTTTGTACCTTGTCTATGTTGTTCAAAAAACTTAAAAGTAAAATTACGTGTAGAAATAGAATAAAGTGATCTGGAATAACATCCAAAATGTGATGATGTGAATTGAAATTATGGGCATCAGCTTCGTGCCTTTGTTTCATGCATCAATTCCATTTCGTGTGGGAATTGTTCGTCCCTCTGATGTGAGTGTGAAATGAACCGAAATTCTAGTTATAGTTATTAACCAGTCAAGCAAATTGGCATTGACATTGACATTGACATTTTTATTTTAATACTGTCTTTTAATTTCTAATAACACAACTTGACAAATAGAAAGCTCAATGAACAAGTCACAGCCCACAAGTACGAAGGATAGACTCCGAAATTAGCCACCCAGAAAGCAGAGATAAAAAACCAAAACGGAAATTATAATGATTTTCTTGACAATGACATTTACACAAATATGGTTAAACTCGATGTAATTGTTTTAATAACTTTTTTTTTTTTACATTTCGTTGTATTTTAATTCCCGATTTCAAATTCGTATATATAATGTATCTCTCTATATATTTATTTATTGGAACAAAACAAAAGTACCCCCATTGTCGCCATATTTTAAAGTCATCTAATTATCATTGTAAGTACAGTCATTTTTAGGTCCACAGAATAGGTGGATTTGGATAATAAAAAAAGAGTCTGAATCAAAATAAAGTCTTTTTAAGCCTAACCTGGAAAAATATGTACTCGGGGTCGAATCTTGTCGGATCGGCCCATGTAATCCATAGCAATTTTTTAATTTTTTTCCTAATATGAAAAACCTATTCTATGTATTTTTTTTTACTTGAATTAGATTTTATAATTGATTTAGAATATGTAAAAAATTTATTATATTTTTAGTAGTTGTATTTTTTATATTTTTTCTTATAAATAAAAGCAAAATCAATGTTGTAAGTCTATCAAAAACCCACATAAACCCCAAAAAGCCTACCAAGCCTCTCCTGGATCAATTAAACCTGAATTTAAGACAAATCTTTTTGACCCAGCCTAAAAAAAACCTAAATCCGCTACTAATTAAATCGGTTAATCCGTTTTGAGAACTCTAATTTTAAGAATGAATTTCACTCTATCCATAGGTGAATATGGGGAGAGACTGGGAAAAAAATGTCATAATAGTAGGAATTGTAAGGGCCATCGATGGCCAGTTAGTATACCTAACCCAAAAGTAAAAACGGCCTAGAAGCCTAATTCACGTAATTTATCTCTGTAACGGGCCCAGATGTATAAAGCCCAATGTTGACAAAAACAAAGGAATTGCCGCGAAGAATAATTGAAGCGCGGGAAATATGCAATTGAACCGTTGAAAAGTGGCGGTAGCAACCGCATTGCGTAACAGAGAGAGAGAGAGAGAGCAATGGAAGATTCTGGAGCGATTCTCGCTCACATTTCATCTATGAAGGAAATGCTGGACCAGGTGTTGTGCTGTGCTTCTCCTCTTCCTCTTCCTTCAATTTTTCTATCCTCCCTCGTTCATTACCATTTGTTATTCTGACAAATCAGGTTAACGAAGAAATAGAGGCTAATATTCAGATCACTCGAGAGATTGAATCCAGCATACTCAAATGTGAGGAAATCGAGTGCGATTTGGCAACTAGGGAAGCCGATTTGATCAAAACCAGTGCGATGTTGCAGTTCGACACGGTTGGCTATGTCACCGTTGCTGGTAAATTCGCTATGGTTGCACTTCACTGAATTTGGATACTGACTTATATGCTGGTATTATTATTATTATTATTATTATTATTATTATTATTATTATTATTATTATTATTATTATTATTATTATTATGCATCCTATCGTTAGTTTTTCTGATAAATTAATTTTTGAATTCATAGAAACGCATGAGAAGTTCCTTTGGCAATCAAATAGGTAGAAAACTAGAAAAAGAATAGTGCATTTCAAATTATGGTTTTGTCTCCTAATCAGTTTAAATTCCTAGAGTAACAGTAATTGGATCCATGCGCTACTTAAAGCATTTCAAATTATGGATTTATCTGACAATCAGTTTAAATTCCTAATGTAACAGTAATTGAATCCATGCGCTATTTAAATACGCTGTATCGATTGATTATTGGTTTTCATATCTGCTTAATACTGGTTTGGGATTTCTAGACCTAGTTATATATTTTTTTCTGTTAAGTTTTTAAATACACTAAAATAACGAAATCGTTAATTAAATAAATGTGTAAAAATTGCAGACACTGGAACTAAGTGCTGTTGAATATTAAAAAGCAAATACAGATATTGCTTTATCATGACATCTCTAGAAAATTTCCTTTGAGACATCAGAATAACATACCATGGGATTTATGGACTAGTCGTGCGTGCTTACTCTTTGTTGATATTGTTAAATACATGTCTCAAATTTGGTTAATGTGGTACTTCATTTATCTTGAGTAATTCAAATTGAATTTTGTTTCTTCTCAATACAAATTCAATTTGATTTTTACTTCTTTAGAATAGCAATTCAAATTGAATTCTACTTCTTCAGAATACAAATTTAAATTGAATTCTACTTCTTTAGAATACAAATTCAATTTGAATTTCACTTCTTCACAATACAAATTCAATTTGAATTCTACTTCTTCAAATACAAATTCAAATTGAATTTTACTTCTTCACAAAACCAATTCAATTTGGTTTTGTCTTCTGTTTAAAGAAATATTATTATATTCCTTAGAATTGCCTATAAAAGGATTCAAGGTATCACATTTGCAATCATAGTCAAGTTCTTTCCTAGTGTAATCCTGAGAGAATTTTTAGTAACGAATATATTTTTTAGTTTCACCTGAGAGAGTACTCTAGTTAGAAAATTTGAGAGATAACTTTATTTTTGTCCATGTGACTTATAGGGCTATTGTTTCTTTGTTCTCTTTTCTTTTTGAGAACTTCTTGTACTCTCCTTCTTACATAGTGGTTATTTTGCTCGTGATCATCCGTGTTCTTTTTCTTCAGTTTTGGAGGTTTTCTACAGAAATATTATGTGTTTATTTTCTTGCCCTTATACTTGCTTCTCTTTATCTCCAATTGATTTGATTCAGTGCTTCCGCAATATGCCGATTCTCTTAACCAAGGTTGACAAAATCGGGAGTGAAATCCCAAAATCGTAGGATTTTACGATTTTTCCCATGGTTTCCGATCTGGACCGCATAAAAAATCGCTTTTGGGCGAAATCGGAGTGGAATCGGGAGTGAAATCGTGAAATCGGTAAAATCCTAGATTTTTCCCATTTTTTGAAGCGGGCCAAAAAAACATGAAAAGCCCATTTTTAAGTTGGCTACTCGAAAAGAAAAGGGAACCGGTTTCTGAAAGTGAGGGCCAGCAGCTTCTTTCCCCTTTCGTGCTCTTCTTTCTCAGCTTCTTCTCTTCGTCTTGCTCTGTTCTTCATTTCTTCTACAGCTTTCATCTCTTCTCTTTGTTTCTTGCTCGCGTGCTCTGCTCCACCATCTTCCTCGCCGTCGTCTGTCCGTCTCCTTCATCTTGCTCTGTTCTACATCTCTGTTCTTCGTCTTCTTCGTCTCTGTTTCGTCCCCACTCGCTGCAATGGCTTCTGCAGGAGGAAACTCGGGAACAGCTTCAACTGGCCGAGATGGAGGCAGTTCTGACCGAGATGTATGGCTTTCAATAGATTTATGGCTTGAATTATGCTTTTATATGCATATATATTCATATATATGCATATAAACATGTATATACTTAGTAAGTAAAATCTTACGATTCGATTTACGATTTTACGATTTACGATTTTTTCACCCCTTTACGATTTCATGTGAAATCCCGATTTTGTCAACCTTGCTCTTAACAAGTGGTATCAGAGCTGCTTGTTTGATTGAAGATTCAATATGTCTACCGTCACTAAATTTGACATTGAGAAGTTTGATGGCAAGATTAGTTTTTCTATTTGGCGTGTCCAAATGAAAGCTGTTCTCACTCAAAATGGATTAAAGAAAACTTTAGATGGCAAATCAAAAAGGCCGTCTACTATGACCGATGAGCAATGGGACGAGTTGGATGAAAAGGCGCTTTCAGCAATCCAACTTTGCTTGTCCAAGGAGGTTCTTCGTGAAGTAGCCAACGAAACCACTGCCGCGGCTTTGTGGTTGAAGTTGGAGACCCTATACATGACTAAAAGCCTCGCAAATAAGCTTCGTCTCAAAGAACGGTTATATACCATTCGTATGGTTGAAGGTACTTCTATTCAATCTCATCTTAATGAGTTTAATTCTATTATTATGGATCTCGAAAATATTGATGTAAAAATTGATGATGAAGATAAAGCTGTTCTGTTGGTTGTCTCTCTACCTTCTACCTATAAACACTTTAAAGAAATTATGTTGTATGGTAACAACGATACCTTATCCTTTGAAGACGTTAAATCTAATTTATTGTCCAAAGAAAAGTTTGATCTTGAAATTCATTATGAGGACAAGGGTGAGGGTTTAAGTGTCAGGGGTAGAACTCAAGAAAAAAGGAGTACCAGTAATAAGAATAGAAGCTCCAGATCCAGATCCAGAGGGCGTAAATCCAACAAAACCTGTCGCTATTGCAAGAAATATGGGCATGATATCTCTGATTGCTTTATCTTGAAAAAGAAACAAGAAAAGCATGAAAAAGATAAACAACCAGCTGAAGCTGCTAATGTTGAGAATAATTTTGATGGTGATGTTATGCTATCTGTTGTTTCTTCTGATAAGAGGAACAAACATGAATGGATTCTTGATTCTGGATGTACTTTCCATATGTGTCCTTATAGGGACTTATTTACCACTCTTTTATGTGACTTGGGTAGAAGGTAGTTCACTCCTCGCTTTGACGATTTGATCTTTACCTTTGATATTGATAGGGGAGTTACTCTCGGGTTGGACGTGAACGATCAATAGCCATTGTGTATGCCAATTCTGCTGCTTAGCCAGCTAGCTTTGCCATTCCATTATAGATATAGGGGCTTACGGGAAATCAAATGAGAAATCCTTAGTCAAGGGGCAACTTCCGACTCATTGGCTGGTTAGCCGTTTGAGTTCTCTTCTTTCGACTACTCAGTGTCAGTGGCCAATTCATTATGAAAAGGAAACTAATCTCCGATATCCGAAGGTATTGATAGTGGTGTTGTCTTAATGGGTAATGATACCCAATGCAAGGTTGCAGGAATAGGTACCATTCAGATTAAGTCTCATGATGGTATTGTCAGGACTCTTTCCAAAGTTCGCTTTGTTCCTGACTTGAAGCGGAATCTAATTTCTCTTGGCATCCTAGAATCTCTTGGGTGCAAATATTCAGCCGAAGGTGGAGTTCTAAAGGTATCAAAAGGTGCCCTTGTTCTATTAAAAGCTACCCGTGTTGGTAGTTTGTATATCTTGCAAGGATCTATGGTGACAGGCTCAGCAGCTGTTTCATCTTCCATGCCTGATATTGATGTCACCAAATTATGGCACATGCGCCTGGGCCATATGAGCGAAAAAGGCATGCACCTTCTGAGCAAGCAAGGTCTTCTTGGTAATCAAGGCATCGGTAAGTTGGAGTTTTGTGAACATTGTGTTTTGGGAAGCAGAAAAGAGTTAGCTTCTCTACTGCAACTCACCGAACAAAAGGTATTCTTGATTACATTCATTCAGATCTTTGGGGACCTTCTAAAGTTCCTTTTTATGGAGGAAAACGTTATATGATGACTATTATTGATGATTATTCTCGTAAAGTCTGGGTCTACTTTCTAAGACATAAAAATGAAACTTTTCCCACTTTTAAGAAGTGGAAAACTCTTGTGGAAACTCAGACAGGGAAGAAAGTCAAGAAGCTCAGAACAGATAATGGATTGGAGTTCTGTGAAGGTGACTTTAATGAGTTCTGCACAAATCATGGTATTGCTAGACATAGAACCATTCCAGGAAAACCCCAGCAGAATGGTGTTGCAGAACGTTTAAACAGAACTATCCTTGAGAGAGCTCGTTGTATGCTCTCAAATGCTGGGTTATGGCATCGACGTGAATTATGGGCAAAGGCAACATCTACTGCTTGCTACTTGATTAATCGCTCTCCACACTCTTCACTTGATTTTAAAATTCCAGAAGAAATTTGGTCAGGTAATCCTGTTAATTATTCTAATTTAAGAATCTTTGGATGTCCTGCATATGCACATGTTAATGATGGCAAATTAGCTCCAAGAGCTATTAAGTGCATATTTCTTGGTTATGCATCTGAGTCTAAAGGATATCGTCTATGGTGTTCTGATCCTAAGTCATGAAAGTTAATTCTTAGTAGAGATGTGAATTTTAATGAGGATGCATTATTATCTTCTGGAAAACAATCTTTTATTTCTTCTTCTAGTACTAATAATCTGCAAGGTACTAGCGAGAAGGTGGAGTTAGAATTAAAATCTGCTAATGTTGATGCCTCATCTTCCTCTACCAATGAGTCTAGCATTGATGATCATGGTGATGATCGTACCATTTTTCCTATTCAGCCACAAGAAGAGGATTATTCTATTGCTTGAGACAGACGAAGGAGACAGATTAAAAGGCCAGTCAGATACACTATTGATGATAATCTGACTGCTTATGCATTGTCTATTGCACAAGAGATAAATGATGTTGTAGAGCCTACCAGCTATTCTGAAGCTGTTTCTTGTGCGGATTCTTCAAAATGGCTTCTAGCTATGAATGAAGAAATTGAAAGTCTTCATAAGAATAATACATGGAGTTTGACAGAACTCCCTAAAGGCAAACGACCGCTTCGATGTAAATGGATTTACAAGAAGAAAGATGGTATTCCCGGGGTTGAAGATCCTAGATGCAAGGCAAGATTAGTCGTCAAAGGCTTTTATCAAAAGGAAGCTTTTCTACACGGAGAGCTGGAAGAAGAAATCTATATGGATCAACCTGAGGGATTTATTGTTCCTGGTAAAGAGCATCTTGTTTGTCGTTTGACAAAATCTTTATATGGTCTCAAGCAAGCTCCTAGACAGTGGTACAAACTTAATAATGAGTTTGAGATGAAGGAATTAGGTGCAGCCAAGAAAATTCTTGGCATGGAGATTCACAGGGATCGTCAAGTTGGTAAATTGTTCTTATCTCAACAGAAATATATTGAGAGATTGCTTAACAGATTTAATATGAAAACCAGTAAACCTGTTTCTACTCCACTCGCTGCACATTTCAAGTTATCTTCAGACCTATGCCCACAAACTAAAGAAGAAATAGAGCGTATGTCACACGTTCCTTATGCTAGTGCAGTTGGTAGTTTAATGTATGCTATGGTATGCACTAGACCAGATTTAGCATATGCTGTCAGCATGGTGAGTCGATACATGCATAATCCTGGAAAGGATAATTGGAATGCTGTGAAATGGATTTTTCGGTATCTAAAAGGTACTTCTGATATTGGCTTGGTATTTGACAGAAGCAAAGCTACAACTAATGATGTTGCAGGTTTTGTTGACTCGGATTATGGTGGTGATCTTGATAGAAGAAGATCTCTTTCTGGTTACATCTTCACTCTTTGTAACTTTGCTATCAGTTGGAAAGCTTCACTTCAATCTATTGCTGCATTATCTACAACTGAAGCAGAATATATTTCAGCCACAGAGGGTGTGAAAGAGGCTCTTTGGATTCGTGGTTTGGTAAATGAACTTGGTCTTACACAAGATATTCTTACTGTGTTTTGTGATAGTCAAAGTGCTATTCATTTGACTAAGAATAGTCGTTATCACGACAAGACCAAACACATTGATGTAAAGCATCACTTTATCCGAGACATTGTTACAATTGGTGAAATTATGGTGTAGAAGATTTATACTTCTGATAATCCAGCGGATATGCTTACTAAGCCACTTCCTAATACTAAGTTCCAACATTGCTTGGACTTGGTTGGTCTACACAGCACTTGAATGCCCATTTGGGCTTTATTCTACAATCAGCAATTTAGCAAATTTGATCCAAGGTGGAGATTGTTAAATACATGTCTCAAATTTGGTTAATGTGGTACTTCATTTATCTTGAGTAATTCAAATTGAATTTTGTTTCTTCTCAATACAAATTTAATTTGATTTTTACTTCTTTAGAATAGCAATTTAAATTGAATTCTACTTCTTCAGAATACAAATTCAAATTGAATTCTACTTCTTCAGAATACAAATTCAATTTGAATTCCACTTCTTCACAATACAAATTCAATTTGAATTCTACTTCTTCAAATACAAATTCAAATTGAATTTTACTTCTTCACAAAACCAATTCAATTTGATTTTGTCTTCTGTTTAAAGAAATATTATTATATTCCTTAGAATTGCCTATAAAAGGATTCAAGGTACCACATTTGCAATCATAGTCAAGTTCTCTCCTAGTGTAATCCTGAGAGAATTTTTAGTAGCGAGTATATTTTTTAGTTTCACCTGAGAGAGTACTCTAGTCAGAAAATTTGAGAGATAACTTTATTTTTGTCCATGTGACTTATAGGGCTATTGTCTCTTTGTTCTCTTTTCTTTTTGAGAACTTCTTGTACTCTCCTTCTTACATAGTGGAACTATTTTGCTCGTGATCATCAGTGTTCTTTTTCTCCAGTTTTGGAGGTTTTCTACAGAAATATTGTGTGTTTATCTTGCACTTATGCTTCTCTTTATCTCCAATTGATTTGATCCAGTGCTTCTGTAATACGCCGATTCTCTTAACAGATAGGTTTGAGTGTTTGACCCTTATTGCCAATAACCTTTCCCCATTCTTCGAAAAATTCTGAGAAGGCACTCGCAGCATAGTCTTTTCTTTACCTTTTATAACTTTTGCACTTTTTCCTGGTAAGTTTACGTTTCAAATTCTGAGAAATGTTTTATAAAATTGGCTGGGAAAATCTGATAAGGTATTTAAGTTCTGGAATCAGATGTTTCTTTCGAACTCATGAATGAATCATCGATCTATGCAATTTTTATGACGAGATAAGATTTTAAGATTTTTTCATCCCAAATCTGAAACCTGTGTTCCTTCCTCAGTTTTTTTTCCATCCTTACTTTTCATGTGTTGGTAATGCTTGCTTCAATATACAAGAGCAAATTTTGATTCTAGTTACTTTTTTAAAAAATCATTTATCGGAATGTGGATCTTTAGCAGTTGAATGTGTTAGATTAACTAATTTTCCTTGAACAATTCATTGTTTGGCAATCTGATTTTTGCTGTATCACTTATATGTCCAGGGTTACAAATTTTTTTTCCATGTATAGCTGATTTCAGGGCTTCAGTCAGTACCTTGGAGAAGGAGTTAAGTTGTCTTAAAATGAAGCAGGAGGAGATCATTAATAAAATGGATAAAAAACGGTATTGGAAAATTCTTAGTATTTGTAGATGCAGTAGTTATTGAAGTCAAGAGCCAAGCTCATACTTTTCCCAGAAAATGCTAGAATTCTTTTTCACGGGGGGTATCATCTCTACAAAGAAATCAAAATCCTATTTTGGAAGAAGAATCGGTTTTGAACTCTTTGTTACGATGAAAGTTTGCTACATGTATATGCATTTATGTTATGGTACTTTGAAGAATTGAGTTGACAGAAATTGCCCCGAGACATTCGCACGAGGTATGGGATGTTTTGTTATGTCTACTAATAATACAAGATGTAGTTTGAGGACCATTCGATGATTCTATAGCTCACTCAATATAGTTTGAAGTTAGTTTTCACTTTTCATGCTTTTCTATATGGCTACATAATACATATAATATAGCATATGTATCAGTGCTTTCATGTATGCACACGTTTGTGTGTGGTCTCGAATATTAATTTCTTATAGCTTTGTTATTTAACCTTATTCTGCAATGCAAAGTCTTCCGTGGAAGTGGCATTATCTTATGCAATATTGAATCCTAATTTTGATGACCGAGTGATTCTTCTCTATGCAGCGTAAATTTTATAACACATTGAATCATAATTTTGATGACAGAATGATTCTTCTCTATGCAGGGAAAATTTTATAACACTAAGTCTAGAATTTCAGAGAGCAATTGACAAGAGAGAAGATTGTGAAGTGAGAGCTTTGTTATCTGAGAAAGATTCCCTTGAAAATGAAATCCAACTTTTGGATAAGAAAAATAATGTTTTGAAGAATTCAGTGTTGGCATTTGTAGAGGAAATTCTTGAAGATCTTCATAGTTCAAACTCAGGTAATATTTTCTTTTTCCCCCTTAGTCTGATGAATTTTCTATATTATTATTGATATCAGACTTAAATAGGGAAGTATGCTGTAAATATCTAGTGATATCCTTGTTTCTGTAAATTGTTGGTGCTGCTTGGGACCATATCTCAAACTAGTCTAGTATTAGGAGTTTATTTCCTTCCACTAAACCAAACTAAGAACTGCACACATAGAGAAGTTAAAACAGATTGTTAAAGTTAATGATTTAGTATTAGATGCTGAGTATTGAATGGACATTGATGTTTTGCAACCTTTTTGATCCACTTCCCCGCTCCCCGCTGCAGCATCAGAAGTTGAGATACAGATGATGCAATGGGAGAATGAGAAATTGCTTAAAGATATCAATGGTTTGAAGACTACACTGCTTTCAACAATTGGGACCAGCGATGATCTATTGTAACTTCCTGTTTTTAAAACAATTAATTCATAGAAATGGATTTTCAAGTCAATTTTGTCTAGCTTGATCATTATGCATAATATTGAAACTTGAAATGTTATTTGACGAGGAGCATTGGAGATGATTAAAAAACTAGGCAGTTTGCGTCTTGTAGTTCTCTTAGGGGTAAGCACGATAGTTTCAGAGTTTAAGTCCGTTTGGTTCATCACTAATTGGCATCATGTCATTTATGACTTTAAATTTAACTGGTTAAGTAATATATGAAGAATCGTGATTAGCACGTAAATTGCCACTGCGTACATTTGAAGCAAAACCAAGTTATGGTCCCCACGTCCCAGGCACCAGATTAAGGCAGCAACTGTATCAAGAGTCCAAGAGCACGAACCATGAAGCACGTGCTGTTGTTCCACTGAAGTTTGCAGGTGTTAAAAACTGCAACTGGGTCCGTGAAAGATAGTTTTCTTGTTGAATCATCACTTGCTCGCGGAGTATGAGCTTTGCAGGCAAAACGCTCTTTGCGGTGAAGCAGCTTTTCATGTTTGCATACAGTTGGCGCCAGAGGATCTCACATGCGGGCTATGGCCACTAGCCAGAGGTGTTGGTCAAACTGCAGAGTGCAGACTACATAAGCTTATAGATTTTGAATTTGTACGGCAGTATTACAACAAGGAGATCTTTCCGTTTCGTGCTATATATATATAATATATCTTTTTTTCCTGCAGGAAGTGTTTGCCATCGTTCGTACCTGAAAAGAGACTTCCTCATATCATTTTCTAGCCCTCAAAAGGACAAAGGTGCTCATAACCCTACCCTCCACAAACTTGCTTATTGACACCACGCAATGGTATGTGATTGTTCTGTCACCATCCTCTTCAGCCCTGGGCCCATAATTTCGAGCATTGGTCCCGCTTCAGTATAACAATAAGAAACAAACTGAACCTTTCATGTTATTATTCATCTTCATGAATAAGGTTGTTTGTTGATAAATGATAAACTCATTCATCTAACTCATAAACGGTCAACCTTTGCTGCTAATTACAAGGTGAAAACCTCTTAAAGTGGTTTGGGCATACTTTGCCTTTGTCCATCAAGATTCACAACATTCTTATATCTAACTTTTTTACTTCTGATTGAATTTTCTCAGGCTGTAACTCAAATAAGTTTTACAGCCTCCGGTTTCAGATTATTGTGTACTTATGTCTTTTTCTGATCTTGTAAGTGACATTTATATATTGTTGCGGGAAAACTTATTATAAAACCCGATAGGCTAGATAAAGGGTAATTTTTACACTATAACAATTTGAGAGAAGCTAAACTTTGACTTTAATATCATGTTAAAGTTTTATTCCAAAATCAATTAGTAAAAAAGGAGAGTCTAACAAATATTTAAACTATGTAATATATTATAAGGAAGACGATGTGAGATTTTCAACAGCATGTGCTATTAACAAAAGATAGGTTCTTATTAAGCAAATGTGAAAGGTTAGTGGGATCTTCAATCGGAGTAATAGTTAACAAAGCCGATGCAATTGCACGTAGGAAACAATTTATTCGCATGATTGAGGTAGTTAAAATTATATATCTAAGTAATAATTTACTGGAGAATGTTAACAATTATATTGGAGATGAAAGGCAAAGAATTTTTATAGAAATACCAGCACTTCATGATTTACAACTCCCTAATTTACAGAGCGGCAACTATTACATTAGAATTAATATGGTATATTTTTCTATTCTTGTCTCTATAACCTTATACAACCAAGGAGTGTCAACGTAGAATTTTTCCTGTTTACAACCTGTAATTCGTTCCAAATCGTTATAAAGTGATAAGACAGCAACTCCATTGGCTAGTAATAGTTCCTCCAAGTCAAAAGGGCAAACGTTTGGAATCCAAGAAAAGGAAAACAACAGGAAGCTCCCTCATAGCCAAGGAAGGGTGTATGGTTTAAAATTTTGAAATGAGAGAACTAAACAAACAATGCTGTCTTCCACATGATAGACAGTGACCATGTTCATCATGTGAACATCACGTGCAACAGATTGATTTGTGGGTACCGTACAAATGTGAATGGGTATCATCTCAGCTGTAAATCTATATATGCAAAGAAAATTTGGTGTAGATTTCATACTATTGATCATTATGAATAGCAAAATTTCCCAAATTTAATGCTCTGGTTCAAGTCATATAAATTTAAAAAGTAAGGACAAAACCCTTAAATAAATTACTTAATTTGACTCTAAATCAAAATCTTGCATGATCTATGTAAATATTTGGATAAAAAAGGAAAATTTTATGAGTTTGAATCCGATGATATATTAAATAAGGATTAAATATAAAATTTGTCTTTAAAAAGTTTAAAACTGGGTTAACCCCCTAAGAATTTTTTTAGGATTTAATTCTTGAAATATTATTTTTATTATGATTAAATTATGTCGTTAATTTTTCATCAGTTGGGCACCTTAGCACTTGCGTGTGTATTTTTTAAGTTTAAATATAAAATTAACCCTTAAAAAAATTTAAAATCATGATTTTTTAGGACTTTAGTCCTTGAAATATTTTTTTGTTATGATTAAACTCTGTCATTAACTTTCCACACCAAACACAATTATAGACTTAAGGGTTTTATCAAGATGGTAGATTTGGTTATTATCTCTTCGTATCTTGGAGTCTAGAATTGTGTTGGATGTGGAGCAATGGAATTGGATGTGACTAAACCATGTAAGTGTGTCTATAATAGAGCCTTTGTGTCTTAGATCAAGCTTCGCTCTGAGTCCGACAATGCCAAAACCTCTTCCATTGTGTTGTTCTTCTTTGACGCTGCAACGAACTTGTGTTTGTATCACCTACGCCGTGTCAATGACACCACCAAACAAACCATGGGTAGAGGGGAAATGAGGGAGATGAGCGAGGGATGAAAGTATCAGAAAAAGGAAAGAAGATGATTAATAAGGCTTAATTGATAATTATTTTTAATATAAATAAATACACGTGTAATACCAATCATGTGAGCAAAAATATTTCAACAGTAAAATCTTAAAAAAAATTCTTAAAAGGTTGATCTTAATATTAAACTTTTCTAGAGGTCAAAACAAATTAACTAACCGGAAATTAATAACATAGTTTAGTTCTAAAAAAAAATTCAAAAGCTAAATTATAAAATAAAATTTCTTACAGGATTGATTTAGTTTTAAACTTTTTTAAAGACTAATTTTATATTTAAGTGATTAAATTAAATAGAAGAAGTAGAGCACTAATCTTAATATAGTAAATTTGTTGCCACTTGCGTTAGCGAGAATAATTGATAAATGTTTTCGAATGTATTTCTTCTTTTAACCCTTTATCAAAATGTTTTATAAATATTCCTTTGAGTATCTACTGTCTTCATACTGCGAGAGAGTAATTATATCACAGCTACAATTTACAAAGGAGTAATTTAGCGACCAAAATAACCTGTCCTTAACTTAGTTTTTGATTGCTAAATGTTGGCGCAGTGTATAATAGTCACAAAGGTCTTTTTGTTAACAGAAATAGCAAATGAAATTGTTTCGACTACTAATTAGTGACTGAATGGTTCGTTGTTCGATAGTTAACGTAAATGTGATTGATTTGGTGATCGATGCTTTCAATCGCAACGAGGATCATAAATTTAAACTTTGAAATTCTATACAATTTGACGAGAGTTAATAAAGTTGGTCACTTAATTGTGTTTTTTGTCATAAAATATTTACTTTTGTGACGGAAGCTTCCGTCGCGGATGTTTTAAGAATTTGCTGTATATGATGACTGAATGTATTCTTTGTCAATTTGGTTGTTAAAAATGACTTAATTTAGTTTTAAGACTTTGATAGAATTATTTTTAATAAAATTGATTTCATATTATTATTGTTATTGTTATTATATAGGATATTGAAATATATGTCTACGTAAATAAATCTCAAGTATAAATTTTCCACCTTATTTATAATCTATTACGTACATTATTACGGCCATTTGAACATATTTTTTGTTTAATTATGTGATACTCATTTAATAGTACACTCCATAAGTGTATATTTATATTCCTAAACAAGTTTTTTCTTTGATAAATAACAACAAATAAATAAGAGAGGGAATAACCAAGGTTAGAACTCCATTTCCAAAACACTTTAATCATATCATATCAAGAACTATTAACTTTACAAGACGAATTATTGGGGAGGTAATTATACCACTAAAAACTAATAGTAACCCAATTTATTAGGAGTTACTCCTTCCATGTCAAATATATATATATATATATATATATATATATATATATATATATATATATATATATATATATATTATTTCACTAAGAATTATAAATTTTTTTCAATGTCAAATAATTTGACATTTAAATTTATGTATATATCTTTAAAAGAATTACTCACACCATTTCTATTTAATTGTCTAAAGAGAGAGGAAGTACATACTAATGTTATTAATTTTTATAAAACAATTGATTATTTTTTATTTTGTTCTTATTTCACTTATTTAATGTTCTTAATTTTTTATTTTTAATATCAATAAATATATTATTGAAAGATTAAATATAAGTTTATTAAATTGAGATAATTTACCATAAAACTTTAAGTCTTAAAATATGAATGGTCATCATAACATTTATATACTCTTTTATTTTATTCAAATGTAGTACTTTAATTGCCCATTTTCGTTCTTAGAGTGTATATTATGGCTTTTGTTAGACTTGTTAACATACTGTTAATTTAGTTATTGAACTTGAAGTTGCAATAATTAGGTGTTTCTAGTGTGCGGTAAGTAATCATTATTTGTCCATCCAACAAAACAATATTTTTGGGGGAGGATGCATAAAATATTTTTATTTATTGTTAACATATTAGTGAAAACCTGTCATATATATAGTCCTAACTTGTTACCCCTTTTGGCTAAGAAAATTTGTGATCTCTGAGCAAAAATTGGTAGGTTACTGCTAAGTGCTCAGCATTTCCAGAGGGTGACTTTATGTGCCTAGGTCAGAAATTTGACCACAGATATCTTTCTTATCTTTCTTTGGCTAATAATCCTATTTGTAACTTAATCATTGTTAAAAATTTTCATCTTTTTTGATAAATATATTTAGTAGAGATTGAATTCTGAGTCATGATTGATTGACGTTGATAATATAGTTGAATCTTTATCTTGATATTTGGTTTCTTTATCACTGTTGCAATGAGTAAAAATATCATATTACTGTATAAGTGATTTATAAAGAAACATGTTAAAAATATGGGAGGAGTTAAAAACACAAGGAAGAGATACCAACAAATAATTAGTTTGGCTGATACATGTTTAAAGATTTAAGCATGTGAACAAAAGAAATCATTGCGGAAAGAATTAACTTTACTGTGATATAAATGTTTCTAACTAACTCAAGTATATAAATGGAAAAAATCATAGCCAAAGCATTAATCTCTGAAATGAATGCTCCTAATCAAGATTACCTCTAATGTAAGAATACAAAAATATACTTGTGTTTTGTATGGTTATGAACATTCCTTCTTGCTTATTATTGAAGTGTTGGGCCCCTAAGTGTAGCTGAATGGTGAGATAGCTGGGACATCTCATATGATCCACCACAACCCCACGTTTGGTTTCTTCATTGGCGACCAGGGAAAACCACCACACATAACACAACCCTTTCCCCTTCTTTATTTAACTACACTCATCTCCATGCAAATTTAATCATCACCTCATGTTGAAACTGCATTGCACATGTTATGTGTGGGAAGTCCCACATTGAAAATTTTAGAAGGGAGGGGGGGGCCTTCCTAGCTTATATAAGGAAACCCCCTCCTTTAGTTTCAAACCATCCCACCAAGAGCCTAATTAATTATAAGGGCTTTTGTGTATTCTTTCTCTCTCTTTTGTAATATTTCTAGAGTGAAATATTAATTGAGTGGTGTCCGAGGACGTAGGTAAAATTAGCCGAACCTCGTTAAATTCTGGTGTTCTTTATTGGTTATTTAATAGCTTTATTTTTAGTAGCTGTTGTGAGTTATTGTGCTATTAATTGCATAGAAAATTCTGTCTAAGGAGATTGGGTATTAAGTGGGACCGTTTGTGACCCCTCCAGTCTTTCCTGGGAATTAGTAAGTGCAATTTTTAGTACAATTATTTACGCACTACAATTGGAGATGGGTGGAATATTATTTCAGTTCCACAACAATTGGTATCAGAGCCAATTGGTTTCGAAGTATGCTCTGTGATTGCAGTATAGACTGATCTGTCACATCAGAAAAGATTCCATTAGGCTCCAGGCGTTCCGCATATTGATAGCTATTAATTACCAAAATGAGTGAGCAAAAGAAAACCAATGGAGAGGGATCATCCACATCAAAAGTAGAGCCTTCCTCATCTATCTTGACGAGAGTGGGGAACACAAAATTGTCCGTTGAAATTTTTGACGGTACTGGCCATTTTGGCATGTGGCAATGTGAGGTGTTGGATGCCCTTTTTCAACAAGGGCTAGATATTGTTATTGAAGAGAAGAAACCAGAAGAAGTTGATGAGAAAGAATGGAAGACGGCCAATCGATTAGCATGTGGTACGATCCGGTCGTGCCTTTCAAGAGAGCAGAAGTATGCGTTTTGCAAGGAGACTTCAGCAAATAAATTGTGGAAGGAACTTGAGGAGAAATTCTTGAAGAAAAGTAGTCAGAATAAGCTGTATATGAAGAAAAAATTATTCCGATTCACATATACTGCCGGTACCACTTTAAATGATCATATCACCTGTTTTAATCAGCTTGTGTCTGATTTGGTGAATATGGATGAGACATTCAAAGATGAAGATTTGGCCCTGATGCTGTTGGGATCTCTTCCTGAGGAGTTTGAGTTTCTTGAAACTACTCTACTCCATGGGAAAGTTGCTGTCTCCCTAAGTGAAGTTTGTGCTGCTTTATATAGTTATGAACTAAGAAGGAAGGACAGGAGAAGCAGTATACATGAAACAACAGAAGCTCTGGTTGTTAGGGGAAGAACACAATCCCAAACCAGAGGGAAGAAGGGGAGATCTAAGTCACGGTCCAAGATAGCAAAAGATGAATGTGCATTTTGCCGAGAGAAGGGACATTGGAAGAAAGATTGCCCGAAGTTAAAAAACAAAAGTAAGTCAGAAAAGGGGAAAGCTATCTCAAATTCAAATGTTGCAGAATGTAATGAAGATTCAGACTTCTCACTAGTTATTGCGCCGTCTGATAATCCTTCTAGTGCATGGCTATTAGATTCTGCTTGTAGCCATCATATGTGTCCCAATCGGGATTGGTTTGTTGATTTTAAAGAACTAGAAGGCGGAGATGTTTATACGGCAAATAATGAACCATGCGCCACCACTGGGATTGGTTCAATACGCTTGAAGAACCATGATGGATCAGTTAGAACTTTAACTGATGTTCGTTATGTACCGAGCTTGACAAAAAATCTCATTTCTGTGGGAACTCTTGAATCAAAGGGTTTCACAGTTATTGCAAGAGAAGGAGTAATGAAAGTCATCTCTGGTGCATTGGTGGTGATGAAAGGAATTCGAAAGAACAATAATTTGTATTACTATCATGGTAGTACAATTACTGGGATTGCTGCAACAGCTTCTAGTGAGGACAGTGAGATGGAAGCTACCAGATTATGGCATAGACGTTTGGGGCATGCTGGAGAAAAATCCTTGAGCTTACTTGCAAAGCAAGGATTGTTGAAAGGAGTACGTGCTTGCAAATTAGACTTTTGTGAGCACTGTGTCAAGGGGAAACAGACAAGAGTGAGATTTGGGACTGCAATCCATAATACACAAGGGATTTTGGATTATGTTCACTCTGATGTATGGGGGCCTTCCAAAACGGCTTCTTTGGGAGGAAAACATTACTTTGTTACTTTTGTGGATGATTTCTCTCGGAAGGTGTGGGTGTATACTATGAAGACTAAAGATGAAGTGTTGAAAATTTTCCTTACTTGGAAAAAGATGATTGAAACTCAAACAGGCAGGAAGATCAAACGACTTCGCACAGATAATGGCGGAGAATACAAGAATGATCCTTTCCAGAAGGTCTGTGATGATGAAGGTATTGTTCGACACTTCACAGTCAAGGAAACACCGCAGCAGAATGGAGTGGCAGAACGTATGAATCGGACACTGTTGGAGAAAGTTCGATGCATGTTGTCCAATGCTGGTTTGGGCAAACAATTTTGGGCTGAAGCTTTGACGTATGCACGTCATTTAGTGAATCGTTTGCCATCAACTGGAATTAATGGCCTGACGCCATTTGAAAAGTGGTGTGGGAAACCTGCTACAGACTACGATTCCTTGCATGTGTTTGGATCTACTGTTTTCTACCATGTTAAGGAATCCAAGCTAGATCCAAGAGCTAAAAGGGCTCTATTTATGGGGATCACATCTGGAGTGAAAGGATATCGTCTCTGGTGCTTAGAAACAAAGAAGATAATTCATAGCAGGGATGTTACTTTTGATGAGTCTACTATGTTGAAGAATGTGAAGCCGATAGAGGAAACTCCAAAGCAGGTGGAGTTTGATAGAGAAATTGTTATCCCAGCTATAAATACAGAGACAGATGAAAATACTCCTATGGTAGTAGAGGAGTCTAGTGAAGAAGAGGTTACAACTCAAGAACCTCCCCAACAACTCTCATCATTGACAGAGCCAATTGCAAAACGTAAAGGAAAAAGGAGTAGTAAAGTTCCTCTGCGTTATACAAATACAGTGGCTTATGCATCTCCAATTGCAATTGAAGATATTCCTGGCACTTATCATGAAGCAGTCCAAAGTTCAGAAGAAGATAAGTGGAAAATTGCAATGAATGATGAAATGCAATCCCTTCATAAGAATCAAACATGGAGACTAGTCAATCTTCCGAAGGGAAAGAAGGCAATTGGATGCAAATGGGTGTATGCAAAGAAAGATGGATTTCCTGGGCAAAGTGATGTTCGCTACAAAGCAAGATTGGTGGCTAAAGGCTATGCTCAAACAGAAGGAGTTGATTATAATGAAGTATTTTCCCCAGTTGTAAAGCACTCTTCTGTCCGAATATTGCTTGCTTTGGTAGCACAAATGGATCTGGAACTTGCTCAATTAGATGTAAAAACTGCATTTTTACATGGAGACTTGGAGGAGGAAATCTATATGACCCAACCTGAGGGGTTTAAAGTTGCTGGAAAAGAGAAAATGGTTTGCAGACTTGAAAAATCGTTGTATGGTTTGAAGCAATCTCCAAGGCAGTGGTACAGACGATTTGACAAGTTTATGATGGAGCAGAAATACACACGAAGTCAGTATGATCAATGTGTATATTTGCGCAAGTTACAAGATGGATCCTACATTTATCTCCTTCTGTATGTTGATGATATGTTGATAGCATCCAAAAGTCATAAGGAGATTGAGCACTTAAAAGCTCAAATGAAGAAGGAATTTGAAATGAAGGATCTAGGAGAAGCTAAGAAGATTCTTGGCATGGAGATAAGCAGAGATAGGAAATTGGGGAGACTTTGTTTGACACAAAAAGAATATCTGAAAAAGGTATTGAAGCGCTTTGGGGTTAATGAGAAATCAAAACCAGTTAGTACCCCACTTGCTCCTCATTTCAAGCTCAGTTTATCATTGTCTCCAAAGACTGATGCAGAACGGGAATACATGGAAAGAGTACCTTATGCTAATGCTGTGGGCAGTTTAATGTATGCTATGGTGTGCACAAGACCAGACATTTCACAAGCAGTTGGAGTTGTCAGCAGATATATGCATGATCCTGGCAAGGAGCATTGGCAAGCTGTAAAATGGATTCTGCGGTATATTCTGAACACTATAGACGTTGGATTAGTGTTTGAGAAGACCCAGCAAGATGGCAAATGTGTAGTTGGATACTGTGATTCTGACTATGCAAGTGATTTGGATAAGCGTCGATCAACTACTGGTTATGTCTTTACCCTTGCTAAAGCACCAGTAAGTTGGAAGTCTACCTTACAGTCAACAGTGGCTTTGTCTACCACAGAGGCAGAGTATATGGCAGTTACAGAGGCTGTTAAGGAAGCAATTTGGCTTCAAGGTCTACTTGATGAACTTGGAATTGGGCAAAAGCAGATGGAGATACATTGTGATAGTCAGAGTGCCATTCATTTAGCAAAGAACCAAGTTTATCATGCAAGAACGAAGCACATTGATGTTCGTCATCACTTTGTACGGGAGATTCTGGAAGAAGGTGGAGTACTACTTCAGAAGATTCCGACAGCAGAGAATCCTGCAGATATGTTGACAAAGGTGGTGACAGCGGTCAAGTTCCAACACTGCTTGGACTTGATCAATATTGTTAGAAGTTAAAGATCAAAATTGAAGACACCACTATTGTTTGAGAGAAGATCTTGAAGGTGCAAAATGTGGAAACTTCCCAAGGTGGAGATTTGTTATGTGTGGGAAGTCCCACATTGAAAATTTTAGAAGGGAGGGGGGGGCCTTCCTAGCTTATATAAGGAAACCCCCTCCTTTAGTTTCAAACCATCCCACCAAGAGCCTAATTAATTATAAGGGCTTTTGTGTATTCTTTCTCTCTCTTTTGTAATATTTCTAGAGTGAAATATTAATTGAGTGGTGTCCGAGGATGTAGGTAAAATTAGCCGAACCTCGTTAAATTCTGGTGTTCTTTATTGGTTATTTAATAGCTTTATTTTTAGTAGCTGTTGTGAGTTATTGTGCTATTAATTGCATAGAAAATTCTGTCTAAGGAGATTGGGTATTAAGTGGGACCGTTTGTGACCCCTCCAGTCTTTCCTGGGAATTAGTAAGTGCAATTTTTAGTACAATTATTTACGCACTACAATTGGAGATGGGTGGAATATTATTTCAGTTCCACAACAGCACATCCATATATAGTCCCAAAAAAGGCATAAAGAGAGCACTATAAAAGTACACTACATGTTTCATAAAGGAAACAAGCAAGGCCCCAACTTCATTCATGCAGATCAGAAGATGAAGATGGAAACAGCAACTGAGACTAATATCAGAGTTTCCAAAAGAAGGCTCACGGGCAAAGGGATTGGTGCTCTTCTCAAAGAGGGTAGAGCAAGGTTTTATATAGTTAGAAGATGTATTATAATGCTTCTCTGCTCACATGATTAGTGACTAATTTATATCTCCAAAGTTTTGTTCATATAATTATATATGGTACTTCATTATAATCTAGCATAAATTTTGTACATTATAGTGTCTACTAATTATCTTTCTTTCAACTTTCTTCTCTTTAATATCCCAAAATTCTCTTTTATATATTCTCTCTCTCTCTCTCTCTCTCTCTCTCTCTCTCTCTCTCTATATATATATATATATATATATATATATATATATATATATATATATATAAATGATTTCAGATGGAGTCGTTCAGACTTATGATAATAATGGTGTAAAATCTGTTTTGAGGCACAAAGAATGAGATGAAGAAAAAGCTTCTTTTTGCTGCAAATGATCTTTAGTTATTGTTAAGCTAATTTACAAGCTATATAACAAGTATATAGTAAATACCTTAACTCTACACTTTCCCTACTGATGAATTTATCTCTTTCTGCAATTTTCCAATTTTTGTGATCACTACTTAACCAGAAAATTTTATTGGCAGCAAGTAATCAATGGAAGCAACCTTGCAAAAGGAGGAACTGCTCATAGCAATTTACTAACTCTTCATATATATATATATATATATATATATATATATATATATTATATGTGGCTGCAACCACTAACTCTTCATGATTCCTTCATAAAGGAAAAACTCCAGGCCTAGTTTTCAGTGTTGAAATTAGTAGTCATATATCAAACTAGCTATAATCAGTTTGATAATTTTAAAGAGAGTTACCCTAAAAACAAGTTATGAAAGTTCAAACTGTCAAGTGAATATGGTTTTATATCTTTCATTTCATCCTTTCTTCTAAATTCTGATTGAGCAAGTATTATCTCATTCACAATCAAATTTATTCAACATTTTGCTTGAAACTTTTTGTTTAGACAGAAAAACAAGAAAATAGAGAAAGAGAATGGGATAATAGAAAATTATATTCTCATTGGTTTGGGGAAATTTAAATTGAATGTTATTATTTTCTGAACTATGCTCAAAGAAGATGATACAAAACTTTAAGCTTTAATTTTTCTCTCTTGGAAAGTCATTTTTCTCTAGAAATAATCCTAACAAAAGAGTGGAATGATTAAGACTTATTGTTAAAGCTAGTCAACAATGTTTAATTATGAAGCATATTATATATTAATGTGAAGTTAAGAGAATTCAGTGGAAACTGGATATGCACAGTAACAAGAATACAAGCAAGACCAGGTGGATGGGACTTTCTGTCTCCTTTTTAACTTTTTTGGTCAGTGACAGGAATCCTGTCTTGACATGGCAGTATGATTTCTGCCCTTCATTAGTTTCTGCCACAATAATACAAGTTTCGCCACTAATATTATTTTCATCACATTTCTTTCATTTTTATATTTCTATTTCTATTTTATTTCTCTATTATAAAGAGTGTAAAATATATAGATGAAAGAAAAAGAAATAGGGATAAACTTTTTTTTTATTTGATAATTGATTATTATGTAACTTATTTGGTAATTACATTAAAAAATTATATCTATTGTGATTTTTAATTGATTGATAGCATAAATAAAGGTATATCACAATTAAAGTATAATAGATAATGTGATTACATTGATTTATTATCCTCCCATGTTAGTATATTGCATGTTAAAATTTTATTATAATTCTTTTGTCATTTTTCTCTAACATTATAATATTGTCATTGTTACTTGTTAATATAAGAATATTCGAATTCCATAAAAAAAACTTAAAAAATTTGATAGAAAAGGAGAGAAGATAAAAGATAATGCATGTAAAATAAAATAGATATTAAGAAATTAAATTCAAAGAGAGCCCAAATAAATAAACGATAGATTAAAATAATAGAATAAAAAGATAGAATATAAAAGTAGTATGACATACACGTGCGATATGTCAGTTTTCCATATTACGAAGTGAATTATATTATTTATTAGACATAAAAACAACTGTATTTACTCAAAAGAAAAAGTGGGAGAAAACTTAGTTTTTAAAATTGAACTGTAAGTGAAGTAACGAAGATATTAGTTTAAATAAATCGTAGTCAAATAAAAAAAAATAATTAAATCAACAATAATAAAAAATTAATTTAAATTAATCAATTAACTCTTCACGATTCAAGGACTCATCCACTTTTGATAACAATGTTAATTAAAGTGGATAACAATGTTAATTATACTGTTACAGTGTATGCATGACAAACAGTGTTTCTCCACTATATAACTGTTCAAGAATATTTGAATAAAAAAAATAACTGTTGAAGAATCTTAAAATTTGTCGGTACAGAACATGGATTCTGCTGGTGCTTACAATCATCGACGATCAACCTGTTTTATCGTTGTGTTTACATAACATCAAAAGTTAAACACGTGTATTTATGTATATGGTATACACAAATCTACAGTGAAAAGTTTTAAATACTTCTAAAAATTGAAAAGTCATATATTTCATGACCCAAAGTATCATTTCTTTTTGTTTACTTCTTTAACAGGCTAAATGTCTAAGAACGAGAGAGAAATGTGTGTAATTAACAATTTTGTTAAGTGTGCAAATTGATTATGTTCTCCTGTAACCAAATCAGCGAAACACATAAACCGCAATTGCTTAGGTCCTGTTCACAAGTGAACTATAACAGTTGTAGCACAACACAAGCCAGAAAAACACTTGCACCATCCTCAAGACACTATTGAAAACACTATCTTGCAACGCCTCATCCTCAAAATAAATGCCCAGAACCAACAAAGTATGAATATCTCAAATATACTGTGCCATTTCCCGTTTAGAAAGCAAGCTACTATTGCTGAGACATTACTTACCTGTAGCTATAAACTTTTTCAGCATAATCAATACAGTAGCAGGCACAAACTAAACACATGCTTCCAAGTCCTCATATCCAACTTTCCTCGTCTGATATGTAATCATACTGTATGCATGACCAGCATCTCAACTTTCAGAAGCTGTCATGTCATATCTCTTTCCTTTTTATATTAATTATTAGTTGGTTAATTTTTATTAACAGATGGGTCGAAGCTGAAGCCACGACTTCTCTCCCCTGTCATTTCAAAGGCTTAACCTCCACCTTAGGATAGGAGTGTGACTCACCTTCCTGACGAAAGGAAGTTCATAAATAGTGATGATATAAGTTTAACAATCACACAGAGAATACCACCTTAGCTATGAGCTTTTATTTCATTTAAATGAACAGAGTCAACAATCACGTATGAATTGTTACATTGTTAATCCAAATTTCCAGTTTACAGAATAACTGTACTCATCCTTAATCATAATTTATTCCCAATGGGATTCTTTGATCAGAAACAATTACACGTACTGAATTTATTCCTTGTTGCTTGATGGTCCCTGGTCACAAAATAGAAGAGGGCCCATGAAGAGGTATAGGTGTATAACAAACTAGAGCCAAGGTTATCTTCATGTGTTTATACACTAATAAAATATTTCCTCACTGGCTTTCATCGAAGGTACCAACGAGGCATTTCTCCAATAAGAATTCAGCGTTCACCCAAGCATGGTACTTATCTGATGCAAGGATTAAGGAAAATGGAAAAAGGAGTCCTAGAAAAACAGAAACACTCTGCATTTGAATTAGTGGCATGTGACAGGTGAATGAACAAACAAACAGGAATGACCAGCATGAAAAAGGAATAGCCAACATATTCCTCTTCACAAATACTTTGAAAGTAGAGAGCTGTTTAAAATTTATTTGAGCATGATATAAACAAAACATTTCAGACCCCAAGCAGTTTATGATACATCAACATAAATTTTTTAGATATATACTATTTCAATACCCAATATTTTATAAATGGGATTCTAAGCATTTACGAATTTGAAATCTCCACCTCACTTACCAGACACCTCTTAAGTACGTAGATTTTTTAGACTCTAGATAAAATAAACTTTGGGTAATAACTACACCTTCTCAAATAGAATATAACAGAGATATCAGAAAACATGTTAAACCTACAAATTCACTGTCAACCTTAACAAGTTAATACTCGTGTAAGAAGCATTTATCAAGGTTAACTAGCATGCAAAGTGCAATGCATACACAGATACAGAGAACTATTGACGGGGAAATTTTGACATCAGAACGAGAGAATAATGCAAAAGTTATCCAATGGTAACACTAATTTAATAGAGCAGAAAAAGAAAGTATACTCACAAACTTAAATAATAGTATTGCGAAATCCGGAAAAGGATACTGAATAAAGATGTGCAATCTTTTCCCACTGCCTTCATCAACATATCAACACCTGGGAGATTTATTTTTTTGGTAACAGAATACAACTGTTAATATTAACATTGTTCTTAAGCATTTTTAATTTTAATGAAACCAGTAATTGGAATTATAAAAGCTACATATGAACACTTGCAGATTGAGCTGATAGATGTACCTCCAGGGTGAAATTTCATATATGGAGATATATTGTAAACGCGGCCTTTTAATACAGTCCACATGTGACCCTCTGTCTGATGTTTTCTAACTTCATCCATGGAAATAAGTCTCCTATTTGATTGTCCTTTCAAACCTGAAAAAATATAGATAAGATTGATACACTACACAACCTCTCATTCATAAAAGATGTAATGACAAACAAGAAAAGAACTAATTTATAAGTTTACAGAAACAAGTGGTAACTGAAACTTAATGTAAGAATACTACTCAGCAATGGCATCTTTTATAAATTACTTGACTGGAGCATGTAAGATTGCGAGTAAACTCTTGAATATGCATATGCATATGGATATCCATGTGGTCTGCTTGCTTTTGGACAGATAACAGAGTTCAGTATAGTAAGGGAATCACTACCATACTTCCATTTGAAATGGAAATAACTTGTACAAATAGATACATGCATATATATAGGTAACAATCTTTAAAAGAAAAAATCTGGAATTTGAATTGGAGAGAAAATTTTGTTTCCCTTATTCATTTGCATTTTCTCTTTTACCAAAGAATATAAATGTTCAAATTTCAAAGATTTTCTTTCTTCCCTTTTGTCGTTCTTTCTATCCAAACACAGCGTAGAAAGCTGGAGAGAAACACTTACAAAAGGCCAAATTTGGAGTAGATAGCAAAAAGATTGTCATAAAATACAGAACAGTTTGCTTTTGCCAAGGCATTAGCATTACTTATCAACTATAGTAATGTTAGTACAGGAGCAGGGAATTGGGACTGCAAATGCATGCAAAATTGATAGCAAATTCTAGGCAGCTTATTTTCAAGTTTTAACTATAACAATTAACTCTTCCATGTATTCCTGTCACAGAAAACTCTTAACTAATTAGAAGAAATTCTCAAGAAAGCACCAACCAACTGGTTGCATAGTAAAGAATTTCAGTACATGAACCTGCAAGGTCAGGATGTGTTCGGGTAAGCTTGAGCCAGTCCATTTGACTATATCCCTTTTCAAAGGGCACTTTGGCCCGTGCTGTTGGCTTTTTAGCAGAACTGTTCTGTTCTGGTGACTTGAGAAGCACATTGTTAGCAACACTCGATACCGATTTCATGGTGAAGTCACTGGGCTGAGTTGGGGCTGCATTAGTTACACTGAATGGCAAAGAACCAACTGAAGCCTCCTTCTTAGAATTAGAATCATTGGACAAACCATCCTTCCACAAGAAACCACTACCTTGACTAGTACTCGTTGCATTTGACGATTCATCTTCTATGGAAATGTCAGCAATATCTGAAACAAGCTTGTTTGTTTCAAAACCATCCTGATGAACTGGTGGACCAACCTATACAGACACACACGCAGTCAATCATAGTATTATCAAATTAGAAGGATTCATGGTACACGAGTTGCATGGTCATAAACATTGCATTGAAAAGGGTAAATCAGAAAAAATAAATATCAATAAAAAAAAAGAAACACAAAGTATTGATGTTTGTTCCAAATTATATTATACCTGACAAAATGTGAAATCATTATCAGTGTCCATTGGAAGTGATTGTGTTTCAGCGGTTGGAACTGAATTCTGCAATGATTAAAAAGTTAAGTGGTTTTTCAATTTGGGTAATCAAAGAACAAAAACATATAATTTTAGGGATTGAATTGATCACCTCTATTTTCTTCCTTTCAATTTCTAATTTTCTATGCCCTTACCCTGGTAATTTTAAGCACAAAAGAAAATGAATAACAAGTGAATAACCACAGAGAGTTAGTCAAAGAAAAGGATCGTTCAATTGAGTTTAAGAATCTTACAAATTTCTGGGGAAGACTGAGAACAACCAATTCAATTGAAGCGACTACCAACCTCCGTCTTTGACATTCAACCCACCATATGCAACCACAATGGGCCTGTTATTCGGTGGGCCAGTCCAAAGACTAAGCCCATGCAATTCAACCACCAAATTCCCTCAAAAACATAGCCCACTTTCCTTTTATTTTCCCCCAATGTCCATGTAATACGAATACCTCATGGATTTATTCTTTGTTGAGAAAAAATTATAATTCACCAAAAAAAAGAAAAAAAGAAAAATTTATAATTTGATTAAATAAATAAAATTAATGTTATATATCATTAAAGAGGGTTGAACTTGTCAACCCGTCAAAAAAATATAGGACGTGCATGTTATAAAATCTATTATGTTTGACTTATTAATATATCAAATTTTGAGTGCCAGTCAATCTACTAAATAAAAAAATTATTTTTAATGTTTGTATTAGTTCATCCCAACTCTCAAGTTTGTTTTATCTCTTCGTTGAGTTTTTTTTATCTCTCCTTTTTTTAAAATAAATTAATTGATTCTTGTTATTAATATATTTTGTATTTAATTTTTTAGGTGTTTTTTGTTTGTTAACCAACCCGTCACATTACAATAAGAATTGCTTTTTAAAAAACTTGACCCTAAACCCTAAACTATAAATGGAACAGGATGGGCTCACCCGTTTTGACAAATATATTATGATGCATCATATAATAAAGTCTTTCAAAGTCACATAATCATTTAAAAAATTATATGATAGAAATAGATAAAGATTTAGGTTGGATAGAGTATCATATACCGTGAAAATTTTTGAAGATACAAATTAACTTTGCAAGCGCAATAAGTGCATGCATGCGTGTGTCAATAACACCTGCATGCCAAAACACGTATAACATCATAGTCATTAATTAGTCATAAACGTTAATGTATGTTCTAAGCAGTATAAGGGAAAATGTGTCATGAAGTTGCCCTTATTATCTCTCACTATAAATTACCTATTTTGTTGTCATCACCACTGTAGCTACCTGTCTAACTAATTAAACGCCATTTATTTTATATATATATATATATATATATATATATATATATATATATATATATATATATTGTTTGAATAAGTAGAACCATTATAAACCATAAAATTATCCCTAACAAGATTTAAGATTTTTCACTTTTTGTTTTGCCTATAAGTTCATTCATTTATGTTATTCTTTTTTGCTTGAGATTTCTATACAGGGAAAAACACACTTGTAAAAGGATCGTGAACCTCTTTTTCTTCAGCTCCGATCGAAAAGATTCCCCTAATTCCCAGTGTTCTCTGACACCCTTCTTAATTTTCACGTAAGATTCATCCTACATTTCGCTTCAGGATTCAATTCTAATGTAGTTATGTCATATACATATGTGTGTGTTTATATCTATGCCAGTACATTGTGAATTCTGCGAGTGGTGTTAGAAGCTGCTGCGACAATGAATTTGACAGCGGGTGTTGGTGGAAAGATTGAAAAGTCTCAAGTTTTGTCAGCGGTTGAGAAGTATATATATGTTTCTATCTTTTTAATTTTTCTCGTATATATTATTCTTTATAACTTTCATCATTTTAGGGTGCAATTATATACATACAGAGCTTATTTAATTTCTAGTGAGATTGTGAATTGAGGATAGGGAAGTGAATTTTTATCAGTTGATCACCAAACAAAATTAAATGGTGTCCATTTCCATTTGTATAACTGATATCATTCTAGTGATTTGATTTTTTTTAATTTTTTGATAAGCGAATGTTAATTTTATGTTTGTCAGTAGTTTGAGTCACGATCTTTTCCAGTTTCCTTACCCACCACTAGATTGACTAACTTTGCATCTCACAAGATTCGATTTTTGATTATCATGGATGATGAAAGCAAATTAATTATGGTTCAGGTATGAGAAGTATCATGTCTTTTACGGAGGTCAAGAGGAAGAGAGGAAAGCCAATTACACTGATATGGTTAGAGACATTTTACACTTTTACTATTCAACCAAAAAATTTTCACGTTAACAGTTCTGTCAACAGCATGCTATATGCCTTGTCCATTTATGGTCTACTTGGATTAGAACACTATTATTTACTTACTGTATAAGTCATGTTTACTGAAATTGAAAAAATTACATCCACAATTCGTATGAACATGGTTTGTATAATAACTACCGTGAAACCAAACAGGAATCACGTCCAAGACACCTTCAAACGTGAAAGCTTCTATCTTTTCTGTACCTTTCACAAAAAGAGACTTAATGTGTTTAGTTTCGGGGTGATATAACTTATTTTAGATCGATGTTGGCGTGATGTTATAAAATTGATTTTGTGTAAAATTAAATTTAAAATGACGTGATTTTCGTTTGAATGATAAATATAAGAAAAATGATTTTTACAGAGAATGATGTTTACTTTATAAGATTGTTTTTAAGATAAATAATTTGCAAGACACATGTTTTCTTTATCATACTTGATTGTCTATTATCGTGGAAGCAAGAAGAAACCATTTCAATGAAACCGCAGTTACGTTCACCTAAACTACATCTCACAAAGTCATTCAAACATCATTTTTTTGTCAAATTAGTAAAATGTAAAAAAAAATTCAAATCCAAAAAGCTATTTTGCCAGTCAGAATACCATTGGACATGTGAAGTATAAATATACTATAAAAAAATCTAAATGTGACTGAATTTCACGTTATCAAGTAAATGTGAATATGATGAGTGGTTTATAAGTGCAATGATCCATGCACTTGTGGAGTCTGACACTTATGAGTATGCTTTCTTTGATGCCTCATCACCGTTACGATATAGACACCCTTTATACACTTTCAGTAAAATTCTTTTTTAATTCTTAATATTTTAAATAGTGATATTCTTCCATTATTCTTAGCTATTCTCTCTCTTTTTTCTTTTTTTTCTTATGAACTTCTTAGCTATTCTCTGTCAATCACTTGTGTTGCTGTGTATAACATGTGAATGTGAGTGGTGAAGTTGGGGAATATATTTTTCTTTCTTGATTGTCAATTGCTAACTTGATTATCTACAGGAAGAGTGTTATGAAATTATATGTTTTTTCAGGTTAATAAATAATATGATCTTTCTACCAGTTTTTATGAGTTTGGTTGGGGGGAATCTTTCCATTTTGCACCCAGGTATCCATCTGATATAATCTGCACTTTCAAATTTAAGCAGTTGCTGTGAACTCAACCACTGATCATGCTAACTGCTATATTATTTTCTTCTCTCATTCAGATTTAAAGGGGAATCTCTTCGAGAAAGCATCAAAAGGCATGAGCACTTCCTTGCTTTGCAACTTGGCCTCAAGCCTGGACAAAAGGTTTTCATATTCAATACTTGTTTCATTTACTATATAGTATGTACTAATTAATATTCATGAGTCTGTTTGTTTTTAGGTTTTGGATGTTGGATGTGGAATTGGGGGGCCACTAAGAGAGATTTCTCGTTTCAGGTAAATGGAACTTCCCTTTTGAGCATATATGTTAAGATATAAGTTCTATATTGTCTAGGAATATTATTAGAATATTCTTTCTTCATATGACTTGAGTTAATCTTGAACTTACGAATAAACTTTTAGGTTGAATTAGGTCTGTCATTTTTAATATGGTATCAGATTTGTCCAGTCCTACCAATTTAATGCACCAGAGTATAAGAACTTTTGGAATGAGTTAGACACATATTTTGTTTCCATATATTGAACTCTTTACTGTTTTCAATTGAATTTCTCTTGAGTTCCAAGGGCATTGTATCCTATCGATCATGTGTGATACTGCTTTATAAAAGGAAAATTAATAGAATCAAATTTATTTCCTTTTGATTTAATTCCTCATGCCAAACAAATAGTTTATTATTTAGGCAACCATAGGGCTTAATGGAATTATACCATGTTCTGTTTCATGGTCCAGATTTTTCTATTTATGTGTAAAAGTGTAATGTTACCACCACATCACTAATTCCACTGGTACTAACATGGCATAGAATGTTTATTTTCTGGGTTCACAAACTTGGTTGTATTTGTGCAGCTCAACATCAGTCATAGGATTGAATAACAATGAGTACCAGATATCAAGAGGAAAGGTATGTGTGATGTGTTGAGAACATGTAATATGTATGGTATTGACACAGCAATTTTACCTGGTCACTCATCTTAAATTCTTAAAATCCTTGTTGATGAATAAATTATGTAGCTTATTAACTACACATTTTGTAGTTGAGAGAGGGTACTTTGATCTCTTATATATGTTCATTAACAGGAACTCAATCACATTACTGGAGTGGACAAGAAATGCGACTTTGTCAAGGTTGATCTTCTCTAAATAGTTTTTCTATATACTTTTTTTGCACACTAGTGTGTTATACTCCTATTTCTATAACAAGTACTAATTAAGTTGCATTAATTTTTTTTTTGTGATGGAAAAGTATAGGGGGTTGATTTGAATATTCTGATAATTTATTTTAAGGTTATAACTAACAATGGCATGATTATATATATTTGATAATGCAGGCTGACTTCATGAAAATGCCATTCCCAGACAATAGTTTTGATGCGGTGTATGCAATTGAAGCTACCTGCCATGCACCAGATGCTGTATGTGACTCATTTTTCATACTTCAACCCATTTCTCCTCAACCTTTTTATTTCCTCTCCTACAATCACATATTTACTTTCCATAAACTGATCTGTGTTCTTGACTATATTTCAATGTGGCCATGCCTAACAACATGAACTGCATGTGTAATTTACAAAATTCTGTTTTTAATTATTTGTTTTTTTAATTTCCTTATCTTATTTCAAATTTTGGATAGTATGGATGCTACAAAGAGATCTTTAGAGTGTTGAAGCCTGGCCAACATTTTGCTGCATATGAGTGGTGCATGACTGATGCTTTTGATCCCAATAATGAAGAACACCAAAAAATAAAGGTATGATGGAAAGGTAGCAACAATTTAGATTTTGACTTCATTTCTTTTCTTTTTAACATATCCTATTTAGGCCTCAAGCCGAGTAGTACCATTGTAAGCAACAAAACTCTGTCAAGTAAGTTTCAATGAATAAAACCATTATACCGAAGAAAACTCTTCTGATTAAGTTTTAACGCAGTTGTATTTTCAGCATGATAGAACTCGAGATCTTAACTTAAACTAGAATAACCCTTTACCAATTGATCTACATTCTATACTGATCTTTATCTCTTCTTCTACTCTTCCCTTGCCTCGACTTGGTTTAATAATTCTATATAAATAATTTAATATGTGCAGGCTGAAATTGAGATTGGTGATGGACTTCCTGACATTAGATCGACCACAAAGTGTCTTGAAGCTCTGCAACAAGCAGGTTTTGAGGTGAACCATCAACCCCTTATTATTTTTCTTTACCAATTCTGTTCTTTGAATATTAAGAGATGAAACAAACAATTTGGCTAATGGAAGATTCATTGTTCCTTTTGTTCATGAAGATAATCTGGGAGAAAGATCTAGCAGTTGGCTCTCCAGTTCCTTGGTACTTCCCTCTGGATACAAGTACTGTCTCACTTAGTAGCTTCCGTCTAACATCTGTTGGAAGGCTTTTCACAAGAACCCTGGTATTATTACTACACTACCATTTCACTATAATAAGGATTCATGTGTTATTTTATTATTCAAAATATTGATAGTGTTTTGTGGCCTCTGAAATGAATTCAATTGTTTGTAGGTCAAGGCTCTAGAATATGTTGGATTGGCTCCAGAGGGAAGTCTGAGGGTTCAAATGTTCCTAGAAAAGGCAGCTGATGGACTAGTTGATGGTGGAAAGTATGTTCTCCATTGATCCTTTAATGGCATTTTAAAAAAGCATTTAACTGGAGTTACAATTGCTAATACAAGAAAAAATTGAAATTAGACTGCTCTTAAGTCTTGGTTCATATCATATAACACCACTTATAACTTGTGAAGACTCAAATGTTTTCCTAAAACCTGATTTAAATTTTGTCCTAATAAAAGATGTGTTGCAGAGCAGAGAGTATGTTAGAGAGTACCACTCCTTAAGAGAGAAGCAGCTGGGGAATATTTAGTGTGGAGCACATAGGATGCATTTGGATAACTTATATAAGAACTTATATAATAAGTTGTTTTTAAACAAAAGTTTATACTATAAAGTTAATAACAAAACTTGTTGGAATAAGTTGAAAATAACTTATTTTAATAAGTTATATTAAATAACTTATCAAAATAAGTCAAAAATAATTTATTAGAATCATAAACAAACTTACTTATTTGCTTATATGTTTCATTTTCAGGAAAGAGATTTTCACACCAATGTACTTCTTTTTGGTTCGGAAGCCTGATTCCAGCAGTCACTAAGTTTCTTCTCTATTCAGGACTTATTGTGATTTAGAGGGGAGTATTCCCACTCTTTAATTGTCTCTCAAAAATAATCATTTTAAGGTTGTATAAATATATTTATTATCTTGTTTTTAAAAATAAATACTACAAAATTTTCTATTATACAAGTTATCCCTCCTTTTCATTACTTTAGTTTCTCTCTCAATATTGTATCATAATTATCTTAAAAGTAAAATTGAAAGAAAAAAGGTTTCAATCTTTTTTATTGTGGATCCATGATATATGTTAACAAATAAAAAAATATTGAAGATAACATTTAATTTTCCTTAGAAATAAAAAAAAACTACATTAACATTAATTTTAAATAAAATTTCTCTATTTTCTTTATATTTCTTAACATATGTCCTGAGAGACATATTTTAAAAAAGATTTTACCTCTAAATATTTAAACAGAATATTGTTTTGAGAAAAATAAAATTAGCTCACTTGTCTTCTGTTTTGGTTTGAGTTTTGCTGTTTTTTATGCGTTGAGTTCTCAACTTGCTTGGCAAAATTCAAAACAGATAAATTTTTCATTCCCATTTATGTTTGTGTGGTTACATTTGGTTTTGAAGATCAAAACAAAAACTAACCTAAAAAAAGTATCTTGGTAACTCAAAATTATTAAAAATACATGATGAACGGGAATATCAATATCCTCATTTTGATAAAAAAAATAAAAAATTATTTTTAGAAAAATAAAAATTACTTATGCATCAAAATTATAACACTCAAAGCTACGGATATTAGCTCTTTAGATCTTTCTAAATGTCGATAACATGTGCTCAAAATTAGGAATTTTGTTTTCGTAATCAAAAGATTTTTTTATTATGTAAGTATATGTTTATTTTCACATATATTAAAAGTATATATATTACCAAATGATTTTACATTTGTTACGATTTACATAATATGAACATTAACTCCAATGGTGGTTTTTTTTCTTCATAAAACCGCCTCCGATAAAAATGTTAAATAATATAATAGTCGATTAAAACATTATTAGTTTAATTTAATCTCTTGTCTATAGTTCAACATACATTATAATTTTAATTAATGATCAAAACATAAATATTATATCCTTATTATTGACCCATTACTATATTATCACCAACACTATAACCGTTTTACTATTATTATCACTAACACTCTCTGATCATTTGTAATAAATTAAATATACTTTTAGTATTTATATAATTAATTTGTATTTTAAAATTGTTGTTGATTTTGAACTTCACAAACTTAAGAGAATTTTAAAATGTTTCTAATGTTGTATATATTATTATTGATGTTTTACATATCTATACATTTCATATCATTTGTCATATTAACATTGTTACTAATACAACATGTCCAAATGCATGATATATCTATATGTGGTAATTATTAGGCTAAATAAATAAATTTTTAGGACTAATTATTTTCTAAAAAAGATTATCAAAATAAACATGAACCAATTATAAAGATGAAAAGTATACTTAAACCTAAGTATCCCAATCTTCTATGGTTATCCTATTTATATTATTATGAAACCAAGTATGCACAAAAATAAAAGAATTTGCAAGTAATTTTAAATAAATATTGAAGTAATGAAAGGAAAGAGGATATTATGTTATTACATATCCTAAAGACAAAGTTCGTTTATTAATAATTAAACTTATGATAGGAATCTAACCAATCAAGCGCCTGTGGCCTAATGGATAAGGCGTCTGACTTCTAATCAGACGATTGTGGGTTCGAGTCCCACCAGGCGTGTTCCTTATCAAATTTATTCACGGTTGCCTTTCTGTCTAATGTGTTGTTTTTTTCATCTTTCTAAAAATTTATAGGTTGTGTATATAAAAAAAAACAAGTTTCCTCATTTTATATTTTTCCGCTACTAAAACTAGTTTGATAAAATACTTCCAATATTATCAACTAACTTATTAAGTTTCAACTAATTTTACTAAATAAGTTTAAGTTGTATATGTAATTTACTTAAATAATATAAATATATGAGTAATATATTAAAAGTTGTTCTCAGTTAAATTCAATTTGATTTTCAGAAGCAGATTCGAAATCCAATTCGAACCGTAATACAATTTTTTATGGTTTTGGTTTGAAAGATTTTCAATTTGATCAGTTAAAAGATTTTGATCTATGCAAATCAGATAATGAACACTCTTATCTAAACACTCTTATGTGTTCACAATACTCATAATTGTTATCAAAATCAAATCAGATAAGTCACTTCCACCAGTTGAACTGTAAACTAGTTAAGTTACCGATTCCAATCAATTGAGCAATCCCATTTTAAAAACATTAATGCTTATAGCTTGAAGCAGTTAATTCATTGTCATTCAATCTGATACAATATACAATTTATTTTTTCATACTCAACTGCCGGACGTATATCGTAGCCGCTTTTTAATCGAGATGATTCTGCTGAATTAACACTCATGCCTCGTGCTTCTGCTGCCTCATATGTAAAATTTTACTCTTTCTTCCTTCTTCCGTTTTCCGAAAACTTAATTAACATTCAATACTAATAAGCTCCCAAAATAATCAGAATATTCTGATATTTAGTATTAATCTGAAGAAAAATCATTTACCTCTGCAGCAAGATATTTATGCTATGCTGAAATCATTGTGTCCAAGTGAAGTTGCTATAATAGAAATTGAAATCATTAAAAAAATCATGGAACATTTAAAATAAACGTTGACACCTCAACCAAAAATTACATTATGAAGCAAAATTCACAGTGCTGATTAGGAGATATTTGCATTCTGCAATGACTGGCACGCCACTGAACCCACAGATGTACGCATGACATGCATCCCTAGCATTGCAATACAGGAAGCATCTGTCTTAAGATGAGGCTGCACCAATTCCCATGTCTTTTTCTTCTGTATCTGCATGTTGTCACATAAAAAGATTAACTAGCATTTCTCTTGAAATTATCCATTTGTGAGATATGCACGAAAAGCTATTATCATTATCCTTCCATGCCTAAGGCCCCATTTGAAGACTGTTTTTCCTAACATTCAATTCTTCAATTTTCAATGTTCAGATGCTGAACTTCTTTCCTACACTAAATTATCTTTATCTTAAGATATATATAATCAAGATGTTAATGACATTCACTTATATGGTACAGTGTAGTAAGGTTTATATGACAGACATGCCAGGTTTTGTTTCTTGAGTCCAATATAGGACACAGAATATGCAAGCAACAAGTATTTCTTTTAGGAATTTGAAGAAAATGTGTCCTGACCTACGGTTTTTTCAATCTCTAGTAGTAAGAAATACCTTGTGCTAGGGGCAACTAGTATTGGACTTTGGACACAAACTTTTTGGCATCCCAACAAACTGCGTCTAAACTCTAGAACTTCCCATTTAACTAGGCAAACATTTTAGTTGCTATTCAAGTAAAAGCTATTTTGCCTGATTTGGAGTGGCAGCAGCAGGTTGATTATCCTTTTCATCTTCTGTTCCAAACCATATTCTTTCACCAGGGGTTGCTTCCTCAGGAGGGAACAGAAGTTCAACATTCTCATGCTTTGCATCAGAGGCAGCCATCAGCATTCCACAAGACTTGACACCGCGCATATTCCTTGGCTTCAGGTTGGAAAGGACAATAACCTTTTTGCCCTGTATATACATGCCATACTATTATTTATGTCCATAAAAACAAAAATGTGATGCCAATATCAACCTAAAATCCACTCCAGCATTGTTGCATATACAAACACACACGCAAAAGCAACTATTCCAGCAGTCATAAGTTTGTCTGGCAAATCCATCACTATACAAGTATACATTATTTGCACAACATACGGCGTCTTGCCCACAACCAAGTGACACACAAAGAGAAGTCAAATCAGTAGATAGTTGAGAAATACACCAAATTAGCCCCTAAGATTATGAACACTAGTCAATTTAGTTTCTGAAACTAGAAGAAAAATGTCGATTAAGTCCCTAAAATTATCAGATTACAGTCATTTTTAGTCCCTAAACCCTAACATTACCAAACAAAGGTCATTTTAATTTCTGAAATTATAAAAACAAACAAGGATTAAAAAATGACCGGCAAATTTCAAGGACTAAATTGATTGATACTCATAATTTCAAACACTAATTTTGGTGTGTTGCTCGAAAATAATTGTTTATATCCTGAAACATTTGATCTACATCTAACACTACAAGAACTATCTAAATGAACAGAAGTTTGGATTTATAAAGCTGAAACCAAAGACACTATAAAGAGAGAATAACCTGAACTAATTCTTCTATGATGTGTGGCAGTTCAAAATTCAGCAGTCATCCAAATTATGTACTTGCATGCACAAAGATACTTCCCTTAACAAAACCTGATACCATCAAAATCATCTAAAAATTTTTAGCCCTAAGGGCACTAGTTAGCATTTTCCAAAGTTAAATTTCATCAAAATTTAGCTTTGTAATGTGCTCTACTTGGACCTCTATGTGTTCATCGATAAAACTTTGATATTTATGTTTCACTCGTAGGCTTCTAGTAATTGAGGTCATAAAGACTTTTGTCACACCCCATCTTTCTTGAACCAGCACTCCAGCACAAACATATCAAAGGTATTGAACTACAAACAGTCAAAAGTGTGATATCTCAGTCACACACACCAACCAATGCCAGTTTTACCATACAGGTAGGATATAATGCAATTAAACTGCAATTTTATGAGATCTCCATGAAATATTGAACAAACTACTCTGTATCAAGACCAGGTTCCAAATGAATATATAAATGTAAAATAATACATTTGAATTCAACCATTAAACAAAACATCAGAGACACAGAATTAGCACATGTGGAATCCAAATTGAAAAACTTGCAATAAACTTAAAGCAACCCTCCATCAGCAGAACTCAAAACCAACATAAAAATTGGTTAAGAAAAAAAAGTAGCAAAAAAAATAATAACCTGAAGGTGTTCAAGAGGGATGTATTTGACAAGACCACTGCATATGATTCTGGGTTCAGGTTCACCAATGTCGACTTCTTCCACATAAAGAGAATCAGCCTCATCGTGTTTCCATGCCTTCAGAATGCGTCCAACCCTTATGTCAAGTAACCCCGCAGCCTCCTTGACACTGTTTTCACCTTCACCATTGCCACTTATCATTGTCTCCTCTGTGGACAAAGAAGGTGAAGAAGAAGAAGAGAGTGTGCAAAATGAAGGAGACCCAGATGGATTTGGAGATGAAGAAAGGGAGAAAGGAGAGAACTTTGAACGAAAACGCGTGGGATTGAAGAGAAGGGAACGATTGGGTGTTGTTGAAGTGTTCCAATAGGAACAGAGTGAGATAACACTGCTAAACTTCAAAGCGTTTGCCATTTTTCGTGTGACAAGTTAAGGATGTTGGATTGGATTGGATTTATTTCAGTCCTCGGAATAAGGGAAATTAAATTAAGATTGTTTAGTTTCAATCATGTGAAAAGGGAAAATTAACATTTTGATTTCGTCCTTCAAAAGCAATGTAATGTAATTGGAGTAAACCCCCCATTTAGTCCTTGAGTTTATAGGCATCGGGCACTTAGGTCCCTGAGTACATTAATTACCCCGTTAGTCCCCAACATTGAGTACCATCAGACATTTAGGTTCTCGCCATTACATAACCGTTAAAATATGGTGACGTGGCTCGTGAATGTCCAAGTGTGATGCCAGGTGGGTGCCAGACAGTGCCGTTTTGCCCATTCAGTGGAAACCTCGTGCAAATCGGGGGAAAATTAAAAAAAGTTAGGAAATGAGAAAAGCAAAAACATAAATTCCGAAATTCCTAGGGAGGCTTCGCATTTCGCAATCGTCGCATTTCTCCTGGACGCCCTTGATACTCATATTGCCTTCTGTGGTTGACACTAGTCGAAGTTGAAGTTGCACACAGTAATTGACGAAAATGGCAGCACCGGTCGAGGTGAGTAATTAAGCTTGTTCCTCTGTGTGGAGTTTATTTAATGGTTGTTTAGGTTTTGTTATGTTAATTTTGTTTCAGGTTGTTTAGGGTTTGTTCTTCCTGTGTTATATGTTTAAGTTTTAATGTTTAATATATTGTTTCATAACTTGCTTAGCTGAAGTAGAGTAATGAATAAAAACTTAAATGTGTTTGGTAGGATATCCGTATTAGACTCCATTATGGTGGTAGGTTTGTGTTGATGAAAAAGGTAGGACAGATTGCAAATAGGGAAAGGTTGAAAAATGGGAAGAGTTAGACCCTGATTTCATAGATTTTTTTGCTTTCAATAAATTTGCTGAGAACCGGGGCTACTATAGACTGTCTAAGATATTCTGGCATGACCCACAGTTTGATTTGAGTGAGGGGATTAGGGTGTTAAAAGGTGATCATGACCTGTTAGAGATGGTTGTCTGTGCTAAGGCTAATGAAGGGTTGATTGATGTATATTATCAACATCCTCTAGATGAAACTGGGTTGATGGATGTTGATTGAGGGAATCATGTTGAAGTTGAGGAAGAAGTTGGGAAGGTGGATGACAGTTATATATCCCTAGTGATTACTAGTGAAGAAGTTGAGAAAAAGAATGTTGAAGAAGGTTATTTGTTGAAGAAGGATACTACTGTTGAGGCAAGTGATAAAAACAATGTTGAGAAAAAGGTAGAAGTAGGTGCAGGTACAGGAAAAGGGAAGAAGTCTAAAGGTAAAGGTAAAGGCAAGAAGTCTAAGGGAAAAAGGAAGAGGAAGAGAAACACTGGTGATGAGGGTGGTAGCAAGAAGAAGAAGAGAAAACCACAAGAGAAGAGGAGGTCAGCCATCCCATCCATATTTGAGACTGAGATGGAATTTGATACTGCATGTCCTGGCTATGAGGGTAGTCAAGAAAACAAAACTTCCAGTCTTGATACATGGGTTTCAGAGGTGTTGAAGACCCCTACATGTTTAGATGATGAAGTTGAATCTAGGGATGTGTATCCCCAATTTAATGAGACAGCCATATTTGGTAATGTGATATTAGAGTGTGAGATGGAGTTCACCTCACTTGAGGTTTTTAAGCAAGCAGTGAAAGACTATACAGTGCAGTTGGGAAGGCAGATAAGCTGGGTCAAAAATGATAAGAGCAAGGGCAAAATGGAAGGACAAGACATGTAGATGGGAGGTGTTTTGTAGCCTGAACCCTATTAGGCACTCCTACCAGATCAAGACATTTTGTGATTATCATTCTTGTGTTAGGGTGCATAAAAATTCAACCTGTGACCAGCAATGGGTAACAGGGAAGTTAGTTAACTTTATGAGGAGGCATCCTAATGTGACACATTCTGAGGTGTTTGAATTTTTTAGGCAAAAATACAAAGTGCAGTTAGAAGACAAGATGATTTATAGATCAATAAAAGGTCCAGAGAGGTCATTGAAGGTTCTGAAAAACAGTAGTTTGCCATGCTGTGGGATTACTGCAATGAGTTGCTAAAGAGGAATCCAGGGTCCACTGTTAATATAGAGTGCAATACAGAAGCTGAAGGTCCATCTGTGTTTCCCAGGTTATATGTATGCTTAAAGGGATGCAAGGATGGGTTTACTGCAAGTAGAAGGTCTTTAGTAGGTTTAGATGGATGCTTTTTGAAGGGATACTACCGGGGTCAATTGTTGACTGTCGTTGGTCAAGATGCAAATAACCACATATGGCCTATTGCATATAGTGTGTGTCAAATAGAGAACAAGGACAACTGGAAATGGTTCCTAGATCTACTGAATACTGACATTGGTGACTATAAGGAAAAAAATCTGACCTCCATTAGTGACATGCAAAAGGTATATGTCTTTCATTATCTCAATTGACTTTCATTGGACCCATTTAATATGATGTATGACTTGGTATATATGTTTTCTGTAGGGACTTATACCTGCATTGCAAGAAGCCATGCCTGGTGTGCCACACAGATTTTGTGTGTGGCACTTATGGCAAAACTTTGGAAAACAATGGAAAGGGAAAGAACTGAGGGCATTGCTGTGGCAAGCTGCCAGATCCACAACTGCAACCCAATTTGAAGCAATTATGACTAACATCAAGCAGGTCAATGAGAAGGCATGGTTATATCTGACAAAATTCCCAAAAGAGTCATGGAGCAAGGCTTTTTTGATGTCAACTGTAAGGTTGACAACATCACAAATAACAACTGTGAAGTGTTGAATGCAAAATTGGTGCATGCTAGGTGCAGGCCAATTGTCACCATGCTTGAGGAAGTCAGGAGTTACATCATGGTGACAATTGGCAATCACAAGCTCAAGTTAAGTGTACATATTGGGAAACTACCACCAATACAGCAAAGTAGGCTAGAGAAAGAGAAGAATGCAAGCAACCAATGGACTGCCAATTGGACAGGTATGTCATTGTTCATCAATTCTGTCATTCCTAATGTTTACTTAATTATTAATATGGATGGTGACATATTCCAGGTGATGGGGGGAGTGATAAATATGAGGTTACTTGTTATCCTCAGAAGGTTGTAGTGAACTTGGGGACAAGTGAATGCACATGCAGGATGTGGTAACTAACAAGTATGCTGGTATTATTAACAAATACATTTAACTAGTTTGACATCAGGCATTCATGTTTTCATTATTATTCTGACAGGGATGCCATATAGACATGCATGTGCAGAAATAGCCCATAAAGGAGAAAATGCTGAGGATCATTGCCATGTAGGTCTGACAATGGCAGCTTTGGTTGCCACTTATGAACATCATGTGGAGTCAGTCCCTGGGTAAGAATTCTGGGAAAAAACCCCCCTTCACTCCACCAGTTCCTCCTAACATCAAGAGGACCATTGGCAGGCCTAAAAAACAGAGGAGGAAAACTTGTGAGACTAGTAACCAGGTTGACAATCAAGGGAAGAACAAGGATGATGACATCACTTCTAAGAAAAAAATGAAGAGAAAACTACAACCAGGTAAATGTGGTGAATGTGGTAAGCCTGGGCATAAAAGGAATTCATGTGTAGTGGCAAAGAGCAAAAGAATAACACAAACTGAGTCAAACAGAGATGGTGCAGAATCAAGTAATACTATCAACCAGGAAGTCATCATCATAAATGAAGGTCCATCACTTTCCCAAACACTTTCACAAGTTGAACCAAAAGTAGAACACCTGTTAGAAGGAGTCCAAGACTAGAAAGTCCACAAACCTCTCCAAACAACTTTCAATCACCAGGGACCAGGAGCTACAATCTAAGGAACAAACCGCCAATCAAAAAACCAGGAGACATGATTTTTATTTAAACACCTGGGTTGAGGAAGAAGGGTTAATTAAATTATAGACAATTTTTTTTTATGGTCAGTAACCAGGCATGTTGGTTACCTTCTGAAGCAAGCACTTTGATGACTGATTTTACAACTTTAATTTAATGATGACTGAGTTCATATATATGCAGATAGTTTGTGGTGTTATAATATTGGCATTTTACAGTGAATGAGTAGTGTATTGTTGGGTTACTTTGTTATCTTATAATCAGTCATGATAAGGAAATCCAATACTTTTCATTGATAGTATTCATTGATAAGGAAAACCAATACTTTTTATTGATAACAAATTTCAAGCAGATACATGATAAGGAAAACCAACAATTTTCATTGATAGCATTCAAACCAGTTTAAGTTTCAGTAAATACACAACACTTTTCAAACCAGTTTATATACGAAAAACCAACACTTTTCATTGATAGCATTGCACTAGGTACATTAAGAAGCCTATAACTTCACTAGCACCTTCATACATTGATTGTAGAATTACTTCAAATTAAAAACCCTAATAACTTATAACCACATACATTCATAGAAGTCATGCGGTTTATCAACTCAAACACTCTAAACCTAAACCCCTACATCTTTATCAACATAACCACAATTCCCGTTATAGAAAATAATATAAAAAAACTTTGAGCCAACAAAATCATCTTCAACTGCTCCACTTGTCTTTGATTTTCCATGCACATTTTCTTCATCACTGATTGCATCTGCATCTGCAATTCAACTACTCTATCCTGCATAACCTTACTAGTACCTTGACAAACCTCCCTATGAATTTCACTTTTCAATCTTACAATGACCTCCTCTATCTCTGTCAACTTCATCATGAGAGTGTTCCTCCACTCTTCATTATGAGCTACCAACTCCCCCTCTTGGACCCAGGCAAAGAAATCGCACTGTCCCCCATGGAGCTGTGGGTATGTCTAGAACTCATGATTCGGATTGTGAGCCGTTTGGGAGATACGCAACACAGGGGGGTCTCCACAACGGCAGCGACAATGTGACATCTCCTGGCTCCTGATGTAACATCCCTGTTTTTAGAAATAGTTTTAATCTTGTAATTTTGAAGTATGGAAAGTTTGTAAGTAAGAATAAGTGAATAAATACCCTGCAGATGGTATGTGATATCTCAAAAATATCATTTTTGTGTATAATTATAGAAATTATATAGACCATTAATGGTATTATGCAAATTTCGAGTGAAAAAGGGCTCTGTTCCGAGTGACAGAGAGAAATTCCGAGTGAAGGAATGAAATTCCGAGTGTAAGGTTACGTTTTCTGAGTAAAACATGACCAAGAGGGATACTACCGAGTGAAATCTTGGTGTGGAGAGAAGTGTGTTCAAGAGAACCACTTCTGGGTGAAATTTTCGAGTCAAACAACCTCGAATGACTCGTTTCTGAGTCAAACCTTGCAAGTACTTCCTTTTCCGAGTGAAACTCCCCTGAGTGTGAGAATCAGAGAGATGCACGTTCAATTGGAGAAAAAAAAACTCATTTCTGAGTAAAAAAATCCGAGTGGTTCCATTCGGAAAGGAAGATCTGACCGAGTGTTTCAAGAGGACAGTTCCGAGTAAGTGTCCAATTAGGTGGGAGTCGGTTTTGGAAGGCTTTACCGAGTGGAACCCGAGTGAACGAAGACTCGGATTCAGCACAAATTACCGAGTGGAAGTCTGAATGAGAGAGAACTTGGTCTGGACGGATTCTACCGAGTGAGAAACCAAGTACTTGATTCGGTTTCAGATGAATTCCGAGCGAGTATGCATGACTCGCTCAAGCGAGTCGGAATTCGCTTGAGCGAGGTGGAATTTTGCCTTGCTGGCACAGCGTGAAGAACCCACGCAGTCGGTCCTGTTTCCTTTTCTCTTCACGTGCAGGCACTTTTCACTCCAAACAAAACACCTTTATATATTTTATTATATACTCATTCCAATCAATGCAAGCTGACATGGAAATGGGTCAAAAGTTTCCATTATTTTCTACCTAACCTTCAGTCACGGGAAAAGCTGTCTCCCACTTGTCTCCTCCTTATTAATCAATGCCACCATTCATTCCCAAGTTCAGAACCTACTGAAATTAACACCAGCTCTCTCTTCTTCCTCCTATTACGAACAAGCTTCCTCTCTCTCAATTCCTTTCCTCTCCCACTCGGAACTGAAGCAAGGACAGTGAAGGGAACATTTTCTTCTCATCCAAGAACTCCATTAAGGTAAGGGGGGTATATTCTCGGGTATTCTGGGGAAATTCGAGTGAAAGGAAAGGGTTAAGGAACCTTGCTCCTCACCTTTCCAGGGCAGTTCAGGATTTGTTTGATTAAATGTTTTAATGTTTTATTGTTTTATGCATTTTATTTGAATATGTATATGATTAAATTGATTGTAATGATTATTATTATGCATGATAATTTAGCGAAATGTTCAGTATTGATTTGTGAAAAGATATGATTGTTGTTGGACTGTGAAAATACTAAGAATCATGGGTGCCTGTGTGATTCCCAGTGAAGAATTAGAAACAAAAGTTAGAATCTATAATAACAAACTCGGTTTTAATAATCCGACCGGTTTTACATCAATAACAAGCTCGATTTTGCATAATTCCAATCGGATTCTACCTTACCCGAACGTGATTCATTCTGACAGAACAATTCCTCACTCGGAAAACATTTTAACTTCACTCAAAAAAAACTCTTTTCAGTGATTCCACACGGAAACATAGTTATTTTCACTCAGAAACTCATTTTCACTCTGATTCATAAACGTTTTTACTCAGGAAACTCCTTTCAAACTGATTCCACTCGGAATCATATTTTATTTCACTCAGAAACTCATTTTCACTCAGAAAGTCCTTTTCAGTCTGATTTCACTCAGAATCAAACATTTTTACTCGGAAAATCTGGTTCCCAACATTTTCACTCGGAATCAGACTCATTTCACTCGGAAAACAGCTTTCCAGCTCAATTTCACTCGGATTTTTAGTCAGTTCATTTAGAAAACTCTTCTCAGTATGATTCCACTCAGAATCATAATTATTTCACTCGGAATTACACTTGTTCTACTCGGAAAACCTACTTTTCACTTGGTACCAAACTCTTTTTACTCAGAAAATCCATTTTCACTCGGTAAATAACTCATTTCACTCGGAAAACTTGGTTTTTGACATTTTTCACTCGGATTTTCATTTACCTCTTCTTTACTCCTTTTTGAAATATTGGAAGGTTACAATAATCATTATTGTTCTTATTTCTATTATTACTATTATTATTGTTATTATTATTATGATTCTTATTATCATTGTTATTCTTACTATTATTAACTAATATTATTCTTATTATTGATATTAATATTGTCTTAATTATGAGTAATTAAATAAGGAATATATTATTTTACTCTTTACAAAGTATAAATTTCAACTAGGAAATAACCGATATATTTTCTCTAATACGACAATAAAACGACTTGCAACGTCTAAACAATTTATGAGATTCAAGAGCTTATGAACAAGTATATGAGACTGGAAACACATAAATACCCAAGGATCAAATGATAAAAATAATGCATTTTGCATCATGAAAATATATTTTGAAGGAGAAAAACTAGAGCATACACCTGGTACGCTGGAGGACATTCACGTTCGATCTCTGAGGGGAATCTTGGGAGTACGACTGGAACGGCAACCCAATGGCATCAGAGTCGCGCCTGATAGCCGGGTGAGACGATGCAATTCTGGTGTACTTCGACTAAATGACGGGATGTATCTATGATCGTGTAGAGCCAAGTCCCAAGATGAAATAATATATATTGATGAGAACCTGTGAGTTCATTCGTACCCTATAATAATGAATGGAGGACTTGGTGAGCTCCGATCGCTCTAGAATGGAAACGTTGTGCCCAAGAGACAACTTGAGCAGGATGAATTCCAAAGAATGAAAGAATGATGATGGTGGATTGATTTATTGAGCCCACATGCATCATGAGACTTAATTAAGATAAATCATAATAAACCCTACTCATGCATTCCATGACAACATGCTTGATTATTATAATTGTGAATATGCTAATTGTATGATTTATGTGATATTATCTGTTGACTGGATTATGTCCGCACCGGGTGACCTTCAGGGTCTTGGGTTATACTCACCCTTACTGTTGAATATTTTCAGAGGAATTAGGAAATCAAGAACCCGAGTATGAAGAACAGCAATATGCTGAACCAAATGAGAGCGCTCCTTAAATAGAATACAAGTAGTTGAATATTTATGGATGACTGTATAATATTTAAGGGTGTCTGCGTGCCCCATTCTGTTAAGAGTACAATTACTTACAGTTTATGAATGACTATGTGATTATCTACTATTTGTTTCCACTGATCTGCCATCTCTTTATTTTAAAAAAAATAATATATTCACTTTTTCTAAAAACTTGTGACCTCTCAGTTAAATAGGATGAACTTACAGAAGGGTTTGTCTTATCTAACCGAGGGTGTTACACCTGAGACGAGGCCTACACTGACCGGAGGCAGACGATGACGATGACCGGCTAGGCTGACTCATCCCTTCCATAGATACTCACCAAAGCTAAGGGTTTTATAAGGGAAAATCAAACATAAAACCAATTGTGAAGAAGGGGTTCACCATGGACACGGAGATTAAGGAAATCATTAGGCAAAATGACATTGTCTGATAACAATGGTGAATGGCCAAAACGACACTGTCTAGCACCCACCTGGCATCACACTTGGACATTCACAAGCCACGTCACCATATTTTAACAGTTATGTAACGACGAGAATCTAAGTGTCTGACGGTACTCAATGTTAGGGACTAATAGGGTAATTAATGTACTCAGGGACCTAAGTGTCCGATGCCTACAAACTCAGGGACCAAATGGGGGGTTTACTCAATGTAATTGTAATGGTCTTCTTCACGGTGCCTGAAAGCCAAAGGGGGCCAAAGGGATTTTGCACTTTTAAATTAAATTCAAGGAAGAATATATTTTTACTTTCTTTAATATAACAAAATTATTTTGAAAGAGTCTAATAAAATCAAGTGAAAATATTCAGATAAAAAAGAAGAAATTGAAGCAACTCATTATCAAGGAGGTAATATCAGTTATTTTATTAAAGCAATGATAAAATTAGACAAATATTAACATAAATATTAGCACGCTCGTCAAAATTATTAGGTAAATATGTTTTACTTATGGACAATGTTAGCTTTTTAATGAATTAAATTGTATACTTTTTCATTTTTAATACTTTAACAAGTATTTTTAAGCATTCATTATTAGATCCATGTAAGCATATATTAAAGTTATACCTCTCTTTTTTCTAGATAATAAAATTGTACCGCATAATATATATATATATATATATATATATATATATATATATATATATATATATATATCTTTGCTCAAATGTTACTTCATAACTGTTCTGTCCCAGAACCGGGGTCCAAGATAGGGAACCCGTACCCAGGTCCAAAATGTATGCTTTGATGGGTTGTTGGATTGGACGGTCTCTTAGGCCAGACCGTTGTTAAGGGGTGATGTCTTGAGCTTCTCACACCGGCCTAACGCGTTGGAGGCGAGAGGGGTGGTACCTGCAAAGACACTCTGACGCTTAAGTCAGTACGGAATTTAACACATATCAGGTCTATATGTTGGGTACTAGGGAGCTTATCACTTATGAGGGCATTGGCTGTATTTATAGTGATGAAGTGTTACTTTAGTGTCTTGTTCTGTGTGCCGGATCAAGTCCATACACGTGAGCTCCTTACAGGTTATGGCCGATATAGGCTATTTACTCAAAGGGGCTCTGGCACCAGTCAAAGTGGGGCTATGCCGTGCCAATGTAACTGGGTGTTTGGACGGTGTGTTGTCTTCTGAGGGGTCTACATCGGTTGTGGTGGAGGTTATAGGCTGGTCTTAATCCACGAGTTTGGGGGCCGGTATCTGGGCTAGATCAATAACAATCTTACAAATTTAATTCCATGCATGTTGGGATATATGTTGTGTAATATGGAGCTTATTCACACTTAATTTTAATATTAATATAACAATAATATGTTATTTTAACTTTTTTACCATTATAAATTATTAATTTTTTCATACAAAATAAGATATACTAATTTATCCTCACCATTTAAATTTTTTGGGACAAACTCTTTCTAAACTAGGACAAACTCGTTGTTGACTTCCAGAACAATATTTAGGAATCTTTTCCTTTCAAGCACTAAAGAAAATTAAAAATAAGAGATTCAGAAAATCTATTGCCTTTTTTAGGCTTATTCGCTTGGCCATGATTCACTACTAGAAAAATGACTAATAGCTACACACCAATAGCGACCGCCAAACACCATCGCTAATCAGTGACCGCATTAGCGACGGTGAGAAGAAAAGGGACCTGAAAACGAAAATAGTGACCATATTAGCGACCAAAACTACGCCGTCGCTGAATTTGGCAAATAACCGTCACTAATACCGTCGCTAAATCATACCCCGTCCCTGACACGGTCGCTAAAGTTATTTCCCTCCATTTTTTTGGTTTCCCTCCAAGTTATATATGGCGCCAAGTGATAGCGACGGTGATACTGCAGTCGCTATGGCTTCTGACATATCAGCGACGGGGATATGTCGTCGCTATGAACAAGGTAGTGACGGTGGACTACGCCCGTCGCTATTGTTTGATACTTCAGCGACGGAACGTGTCCGTGACAAAGGTTCCTGAAGGGTTCCAAAATTTTGGAGGGAATGTAGCGACGGATGTAGTCGTCGCTAGTGTTGGTATATTAGCGACACATGTCGTCATCCGTCGCTAGTGGTTTTTAATTCAGTGACCTTGGTAGCGACGGATTATCCCCGTCGCTAAGTTTAACAACTTAATCGATGCAGACCTTCCCTGTCAATCACTTCTGCTATCCTCCAAGCCCTAAACCCTTTTCCCTCTTCTCTGGCTACTGAACCGTGACCTCCACCGCCAAAGGCAGCTTGTTCTCCACGAAGGCAGCTTGTTCTCCGTCGTGTCTCTCTCACGAGCCACCGTGTCACGTCCGTCGTCTTCTCCACCGTGTCCCTCTCCGTCTTCTGCACTGTGTCTTCTCCGTCGAAGCCATTGAAGGGCTTCAGTTTCCATCTCTGTCGCAGGTTTGCCCTCCCTCAGCTTTCCATTGCTCTCAGGTTCCCCCTCCCTCAACAAATTTTTGATACACCTAGGTTCGTTGTCTTCTGTTTTTGTTGCTCATTGGCTTTTTTTGGCCGGTCCATTCTGATGTTTGTAATGCATTGGCTGGTTGATTCTAATGCTATTCATAAAATTATGTTGATTGAATCTTTGTTTGTTTAGGAAATTTGATTGTGGTTGTAATCCTGCTTAAGTTGATTCAATGTTTTCTACTCATTTGATTGTTGTTTCAAAAAGTATTGTATAAAGCAATTTTTTAGACTATTTTTAGAAGTGTTGGAAGAGAGCAAGAGAGAAGATGAAATTGGATAGAAAAGGACATGAATAATAGAAAGTTAAAAGTAAAGAACTAAAACAACTTGGAGAGTTTTGGTTTTTGCACCTGGGATATTTGGCACTGAGGATGTCTTTCTGACCATATTTTCTCCAGTTGTAGCCATCTTCATGTGCTCCTTCAAGACCACTGTCAAAGCTAACTCTTATTTGATCCATCCATTTGGTCATTATCTTTCTGAAACCATTTTTTTAAAAAAGAAAAAATCAAATTGTTAGGAGCTTTAGCATAACCACACACATAGCTGATGCTTCTGTGGCAGAAAAAAACCACCAAATATTCTTGTAAAATTCACCTTTTCTTTGTATCATGTTTAACTTCCTGGTGATCCTTGCTTGCCCCTTCAACATCCTCCCTCAGAGGACTTCCATTGACAGATATTGGGGACCCTGGTAATAAAGTTGGCGCTGCTTGATTCATGGTCTGCAACTCGGATGTTGATGCATTGCATCTTAGAATTAGAAGTGCCTTTTCATAAGATGATAATATTCTCTGCACCATCAAATCTTTTGCATCAACTGAATATGGTGCCTTCAAGTCTGCTTTCAACTTCCTTGCCACTTCCATCCCCTGAATTAGCTCATTGATGAGTGTGCTCTGCTCACAGCCCCATTCATTCTCCATTTTGTATTTTTATAATGATGTTAATGATTGAAGATGTTAGTGCTTGATATCTATCTCATGCCCTATAGCATCTCTTTCTACTCAGGAAATGCACTTGTATCTAGAACCAATAGTCTCTTACTCTGCAGCTTTGTTGGAAACTGACAAAATTTAAGAAATATTATTGTTACACCCCACCACACACATCATGATTTATAATTAAGTTTCAGAAGTAAATATAAAGAATATAACAAAACTATATTGTAAATAAAAGTATAATTTTTTATATCATGAATTTTTATTGTTGAGATGTCTTGTAATGTATATTTACAGTTGTGACTTGTTTCTAAACTTTTATGTTAACTATTTACTCTTTAGTTAATTATTCAATCAATTAACAGTTTTAATTTCACAATTTATTTTAATCAATCTTTAAAGTTTAATTATATTTTAACTATTTTACATATATTTATAAATCTGTACAAATACAGTATATGAGATACTTATTGCTGGCTATCTGGTCCTCATTGGCTTAGCCAGTGTCAAGTTGCAGATTTCTTCAAGTAAAAAATGCTGAAATTTAATTTAGACTCTAAAATATATGACCAAGTCTGCTAAAAACCTAGTACTATTTGAGTTGGAAAAAATATTTCAATTTTACTTTAATTATAAAACTGTTTTCTTTTTTTTTCTTAAAAACATTGTATGGAAAAATCAGAAATAGAAAAAATATTTTCATTATTTCCTTACAAATCTTTAAAAACAGAAACATAAAATATTTTATAGTTCCACTATCTCCTAGTTTCTTAGCTTTAAGTTCATATTGGAATTCGTGGAGATTGGTAAAAAATGTAGATTTAATTTAAACTTAAAAATGAAATTCTAAGTCCTGTGTTATATTGGGTTCTAAATAGTCATTAATTGCCTATTGCTAGACTGGTTTTTTTCTAAATAGTTTTGTTACCAAATTTATGCACGTGACGAAAATAGAACTATAAAAAGATATAAAGCTAAAGTAAGTTGATAATTCAGTTTTTTAATATAAAACTTAATAAGATGTATGATCATTCACTAATTTTGAAAAAAATATTCAATAAGAATTATGGCATCTATTTTGCTAAACGAGTTAGTTGAAATTTGACAATTGAAAGTCACTAAACTAAGTGATTAAATTAAAATGTGTTTGTTAAAATGAATTGTTAAATATAAAATAACATAAAATATATATTCTTTAAATAGATAAGAGTGTTTATTTAAAATTTGAATTTATAAACTCTTAAACTAGTAAATTAAATTACAAACTAGTTTAAATTGTTACTCATAGTCTTACTAAACATAGTCATAGATGTAATTTTAGTAAATAAAGATTGTTTTTCAAATAATGAATTGAAATAAAATAGTTTTAATTAGCTTAAATTATGTTAAAAGACATATGACATTGTAATGAGAGATAAAAATTATCATTTGGACAAATTTATGAATAAAAATGATAACTAAACAATTATTCAAAAACTATAAGCTATCTTAAATAGTTTTTCAAAAATATGAAGCCCATAGTTTTTAAAAAATTATAAACTTGTGTTATTTCAAACATCTTTGCGCGTGGTTTCTTTGGTTTGGTCCCTTACTACTAGCATTATTTTTCATTACCCAAGATATAAAGGAAAGAGAAATATAGAAGACTACTATCGTGACTTTGGGTTGTTGCCATGTACTCAATTTCCTGATTGATTTTTGCTCACCCTTCAGTCTAAGTCAACGTAAAATAATAGATAATTCTATAATCTCTACTGTCCACTCTACTCAACATTCTCATTATGCAACTTGATGTTTGACATAGTCAGAGTGAAAAATAGTTGATGGAGGCGTTAATTTAACGGTGATTTAGTGTTTTATTCAAAAGATATTAATAAGACTTTTATCAGCAGTCTCGTGTGAGAGAAAAGAGATGTGTCAAGGGAATATAAATTGTACATGTGTTTTATCTATAAACGGAATTTGGTAAACGGTATTATCTAACCATCAATATTAATTATATAATTGTTTAAATTTTGTTTAATCAACAAATGAAAAATTTACTTATAATTAATCCTAATTTAACAACCCTTATTCAACTAAACAAACACATAGATATTGATATTTCCTCTTATTTTCCCCTCTCTCACTCACTCCTTCCCTACTATTCCCTTAGAAAATATAGTATTACAACTTCGTTTCGAAGAGATGTTTAATTAGCATAGAATTCGTTTGGAAAATATAGTATTACAACTTCATTTGACCTGAAACAACTTGGGTCTTTTAACTAATTAACTCATCTAAGAAGAGTCTTTATAAATTAACTCATCTAAGAAGAGTCTTTACAAATAACGTTTAGAATGTTTAATAATGCAGACCACTCCACCACCACCACCACCACAGCAGACCACTCCACCACCACCACCACAGCAGACCACCCCATCACCCCGACTGACCACCCCACAGCAGAGTCCTGGAGTTAGTGGCTTGGAGGACCATGGCCATCAGGCCACCCCACCTCCGGCATCCCCTCTGCCCATGTTGGTGCCCGTGCCGGCCGGAGATGAATTGTTGGTTTATTGGATGTTACTTTAATTAGTACTTGTATAGATTGAATTGTACTGGGCACTCTTCTGTTTGTAACAGGGTAACTATTTAAACTTGGAAATGTTACATTTACAGGGGAGACTCTGCCGAAATTTTGGGAGTCTCCTTAGATTGTGTGTTGTTTTACTCCTAACATAATTGTTGTCATTACAGCTTTGTTGATAGTAGTCGCACTACCAAAACGATTACTAAGGTTTTGAAGGCCCAGTGGGATGGTCCATATATATCTTGGACAGATGCTGGGAAGGTTGTGCAAGATAGGTGGTTTGACACCTTCTCGGTAAGTTCCTAGCTCATTTGTTGTGACTTGATTTGTAAAATAGACCTGTTATTAATTTTGATTTCTCATTTCATTTTACAGCGTGATTACCAGTGGGCGGAGGGTATGATTGATGAGATTAGGAAGGTCTTTGCCATAAAGACCTCCAAAATCATCAAGAGTACCCTTTGGAAGGTGAGGGACAAGGGTGAGCGCCCTCGTTGGATCCCGGAGGACCATTGGGACGGGATGGTCCAGAAGTGGGGTGGGGTCCCGTTCCAGCAGGCGAGTGCTCAGAACAGGGCCAACAGAGCCGCCGATGCTGCAGCCTCGGTTTACACTGGGGGTAGCATTTCAACCCTCGAGCACAAGAAAAGATTTGTAAGTATATTTATGTTAAACATTTCTATTATGATTCGTCTTACATGTTTACAAATAATAATCTCAATGTTTTTTGTCCACCACAGGAGCTGAGGGAGCACCGGGAGCCTTCTTTGTTTGAGGTCATGCAAATGACCAAGAAGAACAAAGCCGGTGCATGGGTAAACCAGAAGACTACGGATCTAGCGGTATTTACTTTTAACTGACACATGCTTATAATTTACAAATCAGCTTACTAATCCTATCCTTGTTTTTGAATTTACAGGAGGCGTATCAGGCTAGGAGGGCTGAGAAGGAGGCGGACCTGGTGGCTTCCACTCCTGAAGGGGAGGTTCCTCCCACCCTATCTTGTTCTGACGACAACGCCATCTATATGGAGGCTGTTGGCGGTGTGAACAAGAAAGGGAGGGTATTTGGATTGGGTGGCGTCGGCACGCAGCTGGCGAAAAAGGGGAAGACCCCTTCCTCTTCGTCTTCCTCTGGTCTTCCGACTGAGGTCGTTCAGGTAATTCAAAACCTGAACGATGAGCTACAGGAGGAGTGACGTCAGAGGCAGTTGTTGTTGGAGCGGGCCGAGACGGACCGACAGAAAGCCGAGGCGGACCGACAGCGGGCCGAGGAGCAGCACGCCGAGACTCGTCGGCAACTTGCTCAGCAGCAGGAGCTACTGATGCAGTTGATGGCGAGGCTACCTCCCCCACTTCCCAGGCGCCCCCACCACCACCCCAGGATCCCCCACCACCATGATTGTATTTTTATTATTTATACACATTGTATATTTGATTTTTAGTTTTTATCCAAAATTTCATTCAGTATTTATTTTGTCATTCTTTATTTATTATGTCAATATTTATTGGTAATTACATATCCATCAAAAAGCTTTATTGTACCTATCATTAATAATTCAACCTATTTGATAAATTAATTTAATCTATTATTTTGTTTTTAATAATAATTTAATATTTTAAAAAAATTATTTAAATTTAATTATAAAATTTTATCAGCCAAAACCTATATAAATATTAAAACCAATTTTCTAAAAAAGAAGTTTCCAATTAGCGACGGAAACAGATGGTCGCTGTATTGTTAAAAACAACGATGGACTATAGTGGTCGCTGTATTGTTAGAAACAGCGACGGAATATCGTGGTCGCTGTATTGTTGAAAACAGCGACGGAATACAGTGGTCGCTGTATTGTAAGAAACAGCGACGGAATATGGTGGTCGCTTTATTGTTAAAAACAGCGACGGACCCCAGTGGTCGCTGTATTGTAAGAAACAGCGACGGCATATGGTGGTCGCTGTATAGCTTCCAACAGCGACGGATCACGTGGTCGCTACATGAGTACCAATAGCGACGGCGTATGGTGGTCGCTGGTGGCTGCTGTTAGCCAAGGCCTCAATGCTCAAGAGGGGGGGGTGAATTGAGTGTTTCAAATTTTCGCGCGGAATCCCCTTGGAAATGGTTAGTAATATACAAATGATGCAATGATGAAGAGACAACAACTTTTATGCACATATCACACTATGACACACTTGATGTGTAATGACAATATTTAGCTTTAAGTGTGATAAACAAGGCAAGTAAGTAAGTATCACATAAGAGTTGATAGGAAGCAATGATCTAGATACTTGGCAAGTTAAAACAAATTTCAGTTTTTAAGAACTTTACCAAATATTGATTCAAGCAAATTATCAAACACTTGGCATGCAGAGTTAGTTTTCTATTTGAACAACAACTTTGATTCACACATTCAGCTCAAGCATTTCAACAAACAGTTTATATGCGCAGTTGTATAAAGAGTTCAAGGTAGAGAGAAATGCAAACCAATTTAACGAGTTCCACCAACCCGGTGTACGTCTCGCCTTCAAGCAACCCACTTGAAGGATTCCACTATTGAAGATTTGAGATACAAGCTTTGAGCAATTGCAGCTTCCTAGTGTCCCACACTCAAGAACTCAATCCTCACAAGCAAAGGGCAACCCACCCAATCTCACAATCTCTCAATAACCCAAAGGTTGAACCCCAACCTTTGTGACCACTCAACCTAGAGTGAAAAACCTTGGTGTTTTGGTGTTTGGTTTACAAGCAATTAACTCTCTCAATAGAGTAGATACACAAATGAAAGCTCTCACCAATTCTAACTCTCAACAAGAGAGGATATGAAAATTGAAACTCACAATCTAACAACTCTTAAGCAATATGCTAGTTTAGAAACAAGAGTTGCAGAATATACAAGAGAAAGTAAATCAAAAGACCTCTAGAGGAAGAATATTGATTGCCTTGTGTTGTGCCTTGGTCTCTTCTGCTCTTGCTTGAATCCATGCTTCTTTTATAGCCATTTTTAGGGTTTTCAGCCATTGCATAGTGTCTCCAACGGATACCTCAAGTGGGCATAAAGTGGGAGTGAGGAAATGAGCTGGAGTTCCACTTAAAAGCATTTTCCCACGTTCTGACACTATGGTAATCGATTAGCCTTCGAGCTGTAATCGATTAGCTTTTGAAATCTTCAGTATTATACAGCAGGTAATCGATTAGCATTTCTACTGTAATCGATTAGCTATGAAACAAAACCATTCTAATCGATTATTCCTTGCCTTGTAATCGATTATGATTGATACCTGATGCTCTTAATTTGTGTCTCGCAACATGGTAATCGATTAGGACTTCATGTAATCGATTATGGACAAAACAGAACTTACGTAATCGATTAGATTCTTCCTTGTAATCGATTATTCCAAATACCTGATGCTCAGTCTTCAACCTTTTCAATTGGTAATCGATTAGCCTTTTATCTATAATCGATTATGTTCATTCCAGAACCTATGTAATCGATTATGGCAATGGTTTAATCGATTAGCCCATGTACTTCTTCAAGGTCTTTGATATGTTCTTGATATGTATTGACCCATGGCTTATTCCTTTGATCCTCATGCTTGTTTCCTTGATTTTTCTTCAACTTATGAGCTTGTTCTTCATGATTTAGTTCATGTCATCAACCTTGTCTTCCATAGCTCATGTTTCTTTAACTCTTTGTGAGGCATCTTCATCTCTTTGTTCTTAGCCATTGTCTTTGTGCTTGAACCTTCTTGTTTCTGAACCTTTGCCATTCCATCATCATCATGAATACTTTGTCATTCATCAAAACTACTTTGCATACTTACATATGCAACTTCATTCTCCCCCTTTTTGATGATGACAATTAATGTTCCATATGGCTTGTATTCATGTGTTGCAAATTCATCATATTGGCTTCATGGTAATATCCTTTCTTCCTTTAGGAGTCTTTGCCTTAGTCTTCACGTTTGTCATTATCAAAACCTGTTTCAACATTTAAACACAGCTGCTAGTAGCGACGGGGTTTTGAGGTCGCTGTATCGCAACACTTAGCGACGGCTGGAGTTATTGGGGCAGAGACGATTTTAGCGACGGCCTTACGCCGTCAATACGGTAGCGACGACATGTATGTGGTCGCTGATGTGTTTTCGACGAGGGTTTTAGCGACGTCCTCTGTCCCATCTGAGATGCCGTCGCTAATGGTTTTAGCGACGGGCGTGGCATGGATTAGCGACCAATTCCTTCCGTCGCTAACAGGTGTTTTTTTAGTGGTGATTTATTTCCAATTAGTGTTTGAGAAGCATCAAATCAACAAGTTTTGTGATTTCTTGAGGAAGATTTCTAGTGGAATTGTTATAAGAAAGATTAATGCTGGTAATAAGGGATAGGGTCTTGGTATACTCTAGAAGTTGGATTTTAAAGCCACAAAAAAAATAATCATACAGAGTGGTTGAATTTTTGCATAATTTTTTATGGTCATTCTTAGAAAGACATTATAAGGTTATACCTATTTCATCAGTCCAAGGGAAGGAACATATATTTTTCTAAAATAAAGATATTTAGTATAAAATACCAACAAAAGGAAAATGGTACCCAAAACTTTATTTTTTACATAGTTTTTTGTAGTAATGTTTAGAAACACACTATCTTCTTATTCCCTAAGTGTCATTATTTTATTCTAACGATGAATTTTTAGTCAAATTTAAAGGCTAATGCGTATAAAAAATATGAAAAAACTGAGCGGTTGAATTTTTACATGATTTTTTATGGTCATACTTAGAAAGACATTAGTTTCATTAGTTTTTACCAAGGGAATGAGTGAAGTTTTCTAAAACAAAGATATTCTTACCAAGGGAATGAGCGAATTTTTCTACATGGTTTTTCACAACAATGTTTACAAACACACTATCTTCTTGTTCCTAAAGTTTTATAATTTTTCTACAAGCATGGATTTTTAGTCAAATTTAAAGGTGTGCCCACAAAAAATATAACAAAAGCGAGTGGTTGAATTTTTGCATGATTTTTTACGGCCATGCTTAGAATGACATTGTAAGGATATCCCTAAAGTTTCATTAGTTTTATCAAAGGGAAGAGATAGATTTTTCTAGAACAAAGGTATTTAATGTAAAATCCAAGTAAATGCAAAATGATACCTGAAACTCAAATTTTCGCTTGGTTTTTCACAAGAATGCTTAGAAACATGTTATCTTTTTTGTTTCCAAAGTTCCACAATTTTTTCCAACAATGAGTTTTTAGTCAAATTTAAATGCTAGTGTCTATGAAAAATAAGACAAAATCGAACGGTTGAATTTTTATATGATTTTTTTACGGTCGTGCTTAGAAACATACTTTGAGGTTATCCCCAAAGTTTCGTTAGTCTTTTCAAAGGGAAGGACATATTTTTATAAAACAAATATATTTAGTATAAAATCTCATCAAATGGAAAATGGTACCCGGAACTCAAATTTTTGCATGATTTTTCTGCAGAATACTTAGAAATGATGAATTTTTAGTCAAAATTGAAAGCTTAATGCCCACTAAAAATATGACAAAACTGAACGGTTGAATTTTTATGGCCATGCTTAAAAAGGTATTGTGGGGTTGTCCCCAAAGTTTTGTTAGGTTTTTCCAAGTAAAGGGGCAAACTTTTCTAAAACAAAGATATTCAGTGTAAAATCTCAGCAATTGGAAAATGGTACTTGGTGCTCAAACTTTTGCATGGTTTTTTAGAGCAATGCTTAGACTCACACTATCTTCTTGTTCTAAAAGTTTCATAATTTTTCTCCAATGATGAATTTTTAGTCAAATTTGAAGGCTAATTGCCAACGAAAAATATGAGAAAATTGGACGATTGAATTTTTACATGATTTTTTACAGTCATACTTATAAAAACATTGTAAGAATATCCCCAAAGTTTCATTTATTTTTTCCAAGTAAAGGTGCAAACTTTTCTAAAACAAAGATATTTAGTGTAAAATCTCAACAAATGGAAAATGGTACCTGGAGCTTGAACTTTTGGAAGGTTTTTTTTGCAGCAATGCTTAAAAACTCACTATCTTCTTGTTTGAAGGCTAATGCCCACGAAAAATATGACAAAATCAAGCGGTTAAATTTTTGCATGATTTTTTGCGGTCATGCTTAGAAAGGAATTGTGAGACTGTCCACAAAGTTTCATTAGTTTTCTCCAAGGGGAGGGGTAGATTTTTCTAAAACAAAGATAATCACTGTAAATTCCAACAAATGAAAAATGGTACCCGAAGCTCAAAATTTTGTATGGTTTTTTACAGTAATGATTAGAAACACAGTATCTTCTCGTTCCTATTTCATAATTTTTTTCCAACGATGAATTTTTAGTCAAATTAGAAGGCTAATGCCCATAAAAAATAGGCACAACCGAACTGTTGAATTTTTGCATGATTTTTTGCGGCCATGCTTAGAAAGAAATTGTGAGGTTGTCCCTAAAGTTTCATTAGTTTTCTCCAGAGGAAGGGGTAGATTTTTCTAAAACAAATATATTTAGTATAAAATCCTAGTAGATTGAAAATGGTACTCGGAACTCGAATTTTTGCATGGTTTTCTTAGCAATGGTTAGAAACACAGTTTCTTCTTATTCCTAAAGTGTCATAATTTTTCTCAAACGTTGAATTTTTGGTCAAATTTGAAGGCTAATACCCAAAAAATATAACAAAACCGAGTGGTTGAATTTTTACGGCCATGCTTAGAAAGGCATTGTAAGGATGTCCCCCAAGTTTTAATAGTTTCCTCCAAGGGAAGGGGCAAATTTTTTTAAAACAAAAATATTTAGTGTAAAAACCAACAAATGGAAAATGATACCTAGAGCTTGAAGTTTTGCATGATTTTTTGTAGCAATCCTTAGAAACATATTATCTTCTTGCTACCAAAGTTTCATAATTTTTCTCCAATCTTGAATTTTTAGTCAAATTTGAAGGTTAATGTCCACCAAAAATATGACAAAACCTATTAGTTGAATTTTTGTATGACTTTTTACAGCCATGCTTAAAAAGGTATTATAAGGATTTCTCAAAGTTTCATTAGTTTCCTCCAAGGGAAGGGGCAGATTTTTATAAGAAAAAGATATTTAGTGTGAAAACCAGCAAATGGAAAATCGTACCTAGAGCTTAAATTTTTGCAGCAATGCTTAGCAACACACTATTTTTTGTTCCTAAAGTTTCATAATTTTTCTCTAACCATAAATTTTTAGTCTAATTTAAAGGCTAATGCTCACAAAATATGACAAACCCGACCAGTTGAATTTCTGTATGATTTTTTTATGGCCATGCATAAAAACACATTGTGAAGTTGCCCCCAAAGTTTCGTTAGTCTTGTCAAAAGGAAGGGACAAAGTTTTCTAAAACAAAGATATTTAGTATAAAATCCCAGCAAATGAAAAATGGTACCCAGAACTTGAATTTTTGTATGAATTTTTCCAGTAATGCTTAGAAACATACTATCTTCTTATTCCAAAAGTTTTTCTTCAATGATGAATTATCAGTCAAATTTGAAGGCTATGCCCACGAAAAATATGACGAAGCTGAGCGGTTCAATTTTTGTATGATTTTTCACGGTCATGCTTAGAAAGATATTATAAGGATGTCCCTAAATTTCATTTGTTTTCACCAAGGGAAGAGCCATATTTTTCTAAGACAAAAATATTCAGTGTAAAATCCAGCAAATAGAAAATGGTACCCGAAACTTAAATTTTTGCATGATTTCTTTTGCAGCAATGCTTAAAAACACAATATCTTCTTGTTCTCAAATTTTTATAATTTTTCTCCAATGATGAATTTTGAGTCAAATTTAAAGGCTAAAGCTCACGAAAAATATAACAAAACCGAGTGATTGAATTTTTGCATGATGTTTTGCGGTCATGCTTAGAAAGGCAATGTGGGGTTGTCCCCATAGTTTCATTAATTTTCTCTAAGGAGAGGGGTAGATTTTTCTAAAATAAAGATGATCCGTGTAAATTCCAGGAAATGGTAAATGGTACCCAGAGCTCAAATTTTTGCATGGATTTTTACGGCAATGCTTAGAAACACAATATCTTCTTGTTTCCAAAGTTTCATAATTTTTTTCCAACGATGAATTTTTAGTTAAATTTGAAGGCTAATAATGCCAACGAAAAATAAGATAAAATCGAGCGGTTGAATTTTTGTATGATTTTTTACGGTCATGTTTAGAAACACACTATTAGGTTGTCCCAAAAGTTTCGTTAGTCTTCTCAAGGGGAAGGGACATATTTCTCTAAAACAAAGATATTTAGTTTTGTATGGTTTTTTGTAGCAATGTTTAAAAACATATTTTCTTCTTATTCGCAAAGTGTCATAATTTTTCTCAAACAATGAATTTTTAGTCAAATTATATGGCTAATGCCCATAAAATTATGACAAAACCATGCGGTTGAATTTTTATATGATTTTTTGTGTCCATGCTTAGAAAGACATTGTAAAGATGTCTCCAAAATTTCATTAGTTTCCTTCAAGGGAATGACAAATTTTTCTAAGACAAAGATATTGAGTGTAAAAACTAACAAATAAAAAAATAAACCCAAAGATTGAGGTTTTGCAAGATTCTTTTTGCAGCAATGCTTAGAAACACATTATCTTGTTGTTCCCAAAGTTTCATAATTTTTTTCCTACCATTAATTTTTAGTCAAATTTGAAGGCTAATGCCCACAAGAATATAATAAAAATAAACGGTTGAATTTTTACATAATTTTTACAGTCATGCTTAGAAAGACATTGTAAGGATGTCCCAAAGTTTCATTAGTTTCCTCCAAGGGAAGTGGCAAATTTTTCAAAGATAAAGATATTCTGTGTAAAAACAAGAAAGTGATACTTGAATTTTTCAAGTTCCCTTGGAGCTTGAATTTTTGCTTGACTTGTAGCAATGCTTAGAAACACACTATCTTCTTGTTCCTAAAGTTTCATAATTTTTTTTCCAACTATAGATTTTTAGTCAAATTTGAAGGCTAATACCCACAAAAATATATGACAAAATCGAGCGGTTAAATTTTTACATGATTTTTTATGGCCATCCTTAGAAAGGCGTTGTAAGGACATCTCCAGAGTTTCATTAGTTTTCTCCAAGGGAAAAGGCAGATTTTTATAAAACAAAGGTATTGAGTGTAAAATCTCAGTAAATGCAAAATGGTATCTCAAGCTTAAATTTTTATATGGTTTTTTACAAGAATGCTTAGAAACACGTGATAACTTGAAATTTTTCAAATACAAAAATATTCAGTGTAAAATCCAGCCAATGGAAAATGGTATCCCGAACTTGAAATTTTGCATGATTTTTTTTTGTAGCAATGCTCAAGGCACACTATCTTCTTGTTCCCAAAGTTTCATAATTTTTCTCCAATGATAAATTTTTAATCAAATTTGAAGTCATGCCCATGAAAAATATGACAAAACTGAGCGACTGAATTTTTACGGCCATGCTTAGAAAGGTATTGTAAGGATGTCCCTAAAGTTTTATTTGTTTTTTCCAAGCGAAGGGCTCAATTTTTCTAAGACAAAAATATTCAATGTAAAATCTAGCAAATGGAAAATGCTACTTAGAACTCGAAATTTTACATGATCCTTTTACAGTAGTACTTAGAAGCACACTATCTTCTTGTTCTCAAAGTTTCATAATTTTTCTTCAATGACGAATTTTTAGTCAAATTTGACGACTAATGCCCATGAAAAATATGATAAAATCGAGCGGTTGAATTTTTACATATTTTTTACGATCATACTTAGAAAGACATTGTGAGGTTGTCCCTAAAGTTTCAATAGTTTTCTCTAAAGGGAGAGGTAGATTTTTGTAAAATAAAGATAATTAGTGTAAATTCCAGCAAATAGAAAATAGTACCCGGAGCTTGAATTTTTGAATGGTATTTTGTAATAATGCTTAGAAACACACTATCTTTTTGTTTCCAAAGTTTCATAATTTTTCTCCAACAAAGAATTTTTAGTCAAATTTGAGACCCACGAAAAATAGGACAAAACCGAGCAATTGAATTTTACATGATTTTTTGTGGTCATGCTTAGAAAGACATTGTAAGGATGTCTCCAAAGTTTCATTAGTTTTTTCCAAGGGAAGGGACGGAATTTTCTAAGACAAAGATATTCAGTATAAAATCCAAGAAATGGAAAATTGTACCGGGAGCTCGAAGTTTGACATGATTTTTTTGCAGCAATGCTTAGAAACACATTATTTCTTGTTCTTAAAGTTTTATAATTTATTTCTAACGATGAATTTTTAGTCAAATTTGAAGGCTGATACTCACGAAAAATAAGACAAAACCGATCGGTTGAATTTTTACATGATGTTTTACGGTCATATTTAGAAAGGCATTGTAAGGATGTCCCTAAAGTTTCATTAGTTTTCTCCAAGAGAAGGAGCAAATTTTTCAAAGACAAAGATATTCACTGTAAAATCTAGCAAATGGAAAATTATACGGGAGCTCAAACTCTTGCATAAGTTTTTTTGCAACAATGCTTAGAAACACACTATCTTGTTGTTCCCAAAGTTTCATAAATTTTTTCAACCATTGTTTTTAGTCAAATTTAAAGGCTAATTCCCATAAAAATATGACAAAACCGAGCAGATGAATTTTTACATGATTTTTTGTTGTCATGCTTAGAAAAACATTGTAAGGATGTCTCTAAAGTTTCATTAGTTTTCTTCAAGGGAAGATGCAGATTTTTCTAGAACAAAGGTATTCAGTGTAAAATCTCAATAAATGCAAAATGGTACCTTAAGCTTAAATTTTTGTATGGTTTTTTACAAGATTTCTTAGAAACACGTTACCTACTTGTTTCCAAAGTTAAATAATTTTTGTGCAACGATGAAATTTTAGTCAAATTTGAAGGTAGCCCACGAAAAATAGCACAAACCCATCCGGTTGAATTTCTACATGATTTTTTACGGTCATACTTAAAACACACATTGTGAGGTTGTCCCCAAAGTTTCATTAGTCTTCTCAAAGGGAAGGGACATGTTTTTCTAAAACAAAGATATTTAGTATAAAATCTCAGCAAATGCAAAATGGTACCCAAAAGTTGAATTGTTGGATTTTTTTGTAGCAATGCTTACAAACATACTATCTTCTTATTCTCAAAGTGTCGTAATTTTTCTCCAACAATGAATTTTTAGTTAAATTTGAAGGCTATACCCACGAAAAATATGACAAAACCGAGCGGTTCAATTTTTACATGATTTTTTTATGATTATGCTTAGAAAGGCATTGTAAGGATGTCTCCAAAGTTTTATTTATTTTCACCAAGGGAAGGACCAGATTTTTCTAAGACAAAATTATACAATGTAAAATCAAGCATATGGAAAATGGTACCTGGAACTCGAATTTTTGCTTATTTTTTTTGTACTTGTTTCCAAAGTTTCATAATTTTTCTCCAACGATAAAGTTTTAGTCAAATTCGAACCACAGAAAATATGATAAAATCGAGCGATTGGGATTTTGCATGACTTTTGCGGCCATGCTTAGAAAGACATTGTAAGGTTGTTTCCAAAGTTTCATTAGTTTTCTCCAAGGGAAATAATAGATTTTTCTAAAACAAAGATAATGAGTGTAAATTCTAGAAAATGGTACTCAGAGCTCAAATTTTTATATGATTTTTTGCAGGAATACTTAGAAACATATTATCTTATTGTTCCCAAAGTTTCATAATTTTTTTTAATGATGAATTTTTAGTCAAATTTGAAGGCTAATGCCATGAAAAATATGACAAAACTGAGCGGTTTAATTTTTGCATATTTTTTTTTACGGCTATGCTTAGAATTGCATTGTAAGGATGTCCCCAAAGTTTCGTTAGTTTTCTCCTAGGGAAAGGACATATTTTCTAAGATAAAGATATTCAGTGTAAAATTTAGCAGATGGAAAAAGGTATCCAGAGCTTGAAATTTTACATGATTTTTTACAACAATGTTTAGAAGACACTATCTTTTTGTTCCCAAAGTTTTATAATTTTTCTCAAAACATGAATTTTTAGTCAAATTTGAAAGCTACCCACAAAAAATATGACAAAACCGAGCAGTTGAATTTTTTCATGATTTTTTGCAGTCATGCTTAGAAAGACATTGTAGGGATGTCCCCTAAGTTTCACTGATTTTCTCTAAGGAAAGAGGCTGATTTTTGCATGGTTCTTTTTACAAGAATGCTTAGAAACATGTTATTTTCTTGTTCCTAAAGTTTCCTAAAGTCTTCTATAAGGGAAAAGACAGATTTTTCTAAGACAAATATTTTCAGTGTAAAATCTGACAAATGGAAAAAGGTACCCGAAGCTTGAAATTTTGCATGATTTTTTGCAGTAATGCTTAGAAATACAATATCTTCTTATTTTTAAGGTTTCATAATTTTTCTCCAACCATGAATTTTTAGTCAAATTTGAAGGCTAATAATGCCCACAAAAAAATGACAAAACCAAGCAGTTGAATTTTTGCGGCAATGCTTAGAAAGACATTATAAGGAATTTTCTCTAAGGGAAGAGACAGATTTTTACCTGGTTTTTTACAAGAATGCTTAGAAAATTTGTGATTTTGGCTTGTTTCTAAAGTTTCATAATTTTTTTCCAATGATGAATTTTTAGTCAAATTTAAAGGCATTACCCATGAAAATTAGGACAAAACCGAACTATTGAATTTTTGTATATTTTTTATGGTCATTCTTAGAAACACACTGTGAGGTTGTCCCTATAGTTTCTTTAGTCTTATCAAAGGGAAAAGATATATTTTTCTAAAACAAAGATATTTAGTATAAAATACCAGCAAATGGAAAATAGTATCTGAAACTCAAATTTTTACATTGTTGTTTGCAGCAATGCTTAGAAACATATTATATGCTTATTCCCAAAGTGTCATAATTTTTCTCCATTTATAAATTTTTAGTCAAATTTGAAGGCTAATGTCCATCAAGAATATGACAAAACTAAGTGATTTTTACATGATTTTTTACGGTCATGTTTAGAAGGCTTTGTGAGGTTGTCCCTAAAGCGTCGTTAGTTTTTTTCAAGGGGAGGAGTAGATTTTTCTAAATCAAAGATATTCAATATAAAATCCCAGCAAATGGAAAATGGTACTCGAAGCTCGAATATTTACATGATATTCTAAATTTGAAGACTAATACCCATGAAAAATATGACAAAACCGAGCGGTTGAATTTTTGCATGATTTTTGCGGCTGCGCTTAGTAAGACATTGTAAGGTTGTCCCCAAAATTTCATTACTTTTCTATAAGGGAAGGGACAAATTTTTTTCAAACCAAAATATTTAGTTTAAAATCCTAGTCAATGAAAAATGATACCAGAGCTTGAATTTTTACATGCAGCAATGCTTAAAGGCACACTATCTTCTTGTTTCCAATGTTTCATAATTTTTTTTCAAAGATGAATTTTTAGTAAAATTTGAAGGATCATGCTCACGAAAAATATGAGCGGTTGAATTTTTATATGATTTTTTACGACCATGCATAGAAAGGTATTGTAAGATTGTCCAAGGGAGTGGATATATATTTTTTTAAAAGAATATTTGGTGTCAAATCTTAATCAATGGAAAATGGTAGCAATTTTTACATGGTTTTTTTCAAACAATGCTTAGAAGCACAGTATGTTCTTGTTCTTAACGTTTCATAATTTTTCCGAGCAATTGAATTTTAACATATTTTTTCCAGCCATACTTAGAAAGACTTGGAAGGTTGTCCCTAAAATTTCATTAGTTTTCTCTAAGGAAAGCGTTATAGTTTTTTTTTTTAAATATTCAGGGTAAAATTCCAATAAATGGAAAATAGTACTCAGAGCTTGAATCCTTGTATGGTTTTTAACAATAATACTTAGAAACACACTCTCTTCTTTTTTCCAAAGTTTCATAATTTTTATCCAACGGATAAAGTTTTAATAAAATTTTGAAGGCTGGTCTATAAGGTTTCTTCATAGTAGAGACCATAGTATTGTCCATACTGTAAGTATGAATTTTGCTTTTTCTCTTGTGCTATCCCTTTAAGATCTCCCAAGCTTGCTGGAATGCTGGCAGATAAATTATTCCTAGCAATGTCGAGGACTTGCTATGAAGTTAGATTTGAAAGGTCGGGAGGTAATTCTCCATAAAATGCATTAGACCTCAAATTAAGAATCCTAAGATGTGAAAAGCCTTCACCAAACCATGGTGGAATAACATCAGAAAATCCATTGTTTTCAAGATCCATGGTTTTTAGATTGGACACATTTCTAGAAGATGATGGCAAATTCCCCCAAAAGTAATTGTCACTAAGATGTAGTGATCTGAGTTTTTGTAACTCACCTAAAGAACCTGGAATTGTCCCCACCAGACTATTGCTCACAAGGTCTAGTGCTTCTAGAATATAACAGTTTGCAAGGCTTGGAAGGATCCTTCCAGTCAAGTTGTTGCCTGAAAGATCAATGACAGCCAAGAAAGATATTTCTTCTATGGATAATGGTATTTCTCCACAGAGATTATTATCAGAAAGAGATAAAAAAAAATAAAGTTAGGCATGTTGTGACTTATGTTCCATGGGATTGCACCAGAAAAGTGATTGTGTGAGAGATCTAGCAAGTTAGTTTCACCAGTTGGAAGAGGAATCGGTCCCTCAAAAAGGTTGAAGCTTAGATCAAGGGATTCAATCTCAGCAAACGATGCCACATGATTTGGAAGCTGCCCTCTTAGCTGATGGGAAATGTTAAAATATGTCATGTTGGAAGAAGTGTCCAAAAATCAGTTTGGTATAGAGCCAACAATGCTAGCATCTGACAAGCCTAAGTATGTGACCTTCTTTTGTGATTTCAGCCAGATAGGAAATGAAGGCCCCAAAGCACATGAACCCATGTTAAGTTGCAAGAGTTGGAATGGAGGGTTCCAATTGGAACTGATATTCACAATGGTTGAATTGGAGGAAGTGACTAAAGTTGTTAGCATTCTTAGCTTTGGAAAATGGGCTTCAGTCACCAAACCTGTCAACTGATTAAAAGAAACATCTAAGTATGACAATTCAGATAGTTGTCCAGAACTTTTAGGCAAAGTCCCATTTAGTTTATTCCACTCAAGACTCAAGTACGTAAGTTTTTCCAATAACCCTAACAGTATATGTGAGCCTTTGATCTCTTTTTCCGTAGTCAGATAATTTGTAAATAATCTGTTTCAAAAATAGCATACATAAAGCCTGGATCATATTTGAGTTGCATAGCCCATCTCATGCACAAAAGCTCTGCCATTGTTGGATAAGCTACATCTGCATATTTTTTTATGCTACTGTCAGATGTCAGAACAGAACATCTATACAAAAACTAATTTCTAAACATTTAGTAGATAACATTTTATTGCAATAATATCCTGATAATTCATACACATGATAATTTGTGTGGGAGTGTGTGGATATATCCTTGCTCAAATGTAACATCTTAAACAATACAAATTTAACTGCATACATGTGACAAACATGTTGATTTCAAGAACAATATTTATGAATCTATTGCTTGTTATGAGGCTTCTTCCTTGGCCATGATTTATTCCCAATCACCATAATTTGTCAATAACAATCAAAATAAGCATCACCCCCAAGATCTCTTGTTTGCTAAGATGAAATAAGGAACTAGAATGCCTGCTGCGAACCCCAAACCAACACTCAAGTAAAACCACTTATCAATCAATCCATCATATTCATTTTCTCCTTCGTCAAAGTCATTACTAGGATCATTATCCCCTTGACACCTCACAGGAAGGGGAGGACCACAGAGACCGGGATTCCTAGCAAAAGAAGGTGTATCAAAGGTTGTTATTTGACCTGTATAAGGAATGGCACCCAAGAGGTTGTTGTTGGACAAATTTAAGAACCCCAAAAATGACAAGGAAGATATGCTTGAAGGAATTGACCCAGAAAGTTGGTTACTTGAGAGATCAAGAGATTGTAGCTGGTGCATATTTGACATGTCTTGAGGAATTTGGCCAGTTATATGGTTTCTTGACAAGTTGAGAACCACCAAACCAACAAGTTTTGTTATTTCATTGGGAAGATTTCCTGTGAAGTTATTATCAGAAAGATCTATGCTGGTAACAAGAGAAAGTGTCTTGGTATACTCTAGACGTTGGTCTTTTGTATACACAACTAAGGTTTCTTCATAGTATCCACTTCCAAATATTCCATACATTAAATATGTATTTTGCTTCTTCTCTTGTGCTATACCTTTTAGGTCTCCCAAGCTTGCTGGAATGCTGCCTGCCAGATAAATTATTTCTGGCAATGTCAAGGACTTGCAATGAAGTTAGTTTTGAAAGATTGGGAGGTAATTCTCCATAAAATGCATTAGCCCTCAGATTGAGAATCCTAAGATGTGAAAAGCTTTCACCAAACCAAGGTGGTATAATACCTGAAAATCCATTATTTCCAACCAAGATCCATGGTTTCCAAATTGGACAAATTTCTAAGAGATGATGGCAAATCCCCCCCAAAGTTATTGTCACTAAGGTGCAGTGATCTGAGTCGGTGTAACTGACCCAAAGAAGCTGGAATTATCCCAAAGAGATTATTGCTGCCAAGGTCTAGTGCTTCCAGGAAAGAACAATTTGCAAGGCTTGGAGGGATCCTTCCTCTCAAGTTGTTGCCTGACAGATCAAATACAAGAGTGAAGATATCTGTCCTATGGATAATGGTATTTCTCCAGAGAGATTATTATTAGAATAAGATAAAAAGTACAAGTTAGGCATGATATCACTTATGTTCCATGGGATTGCACCAGAAAAGCGATTGTGTGAGAGATCTACCAAGCCAGTTCCACCTTTTCGAAGCGGCACAGGTCCCTCAAAAAGATTGAAACTTAGATCAAGGAAACCATTAACAACTAATGGTACCACTTGATTTGGAAGCCTCCCTTGTAGTTGATTATGGGAAACGTTGAAATCTGCCAAGTTGGAGGAAATGTCCCAAAACCAGTTTGGTATAAAACCAATAATGCCAGCATTTGATAAGTCTAAGTATGCGATCTCCTTTTGTGATTTCAGCCATGCAGGAAACGATGGTCCCAAAGGACAGGATCCCATATAAACTGAGTAGAGTTGGAATGGGGGGGTCCAATTGTAGTTGACATCAACATTGATTGAATTGGAAGACAAGTCTAAATTCCTTAAATTAGTTGTCTTTGAAAAATGGGCTTCAGTGACCATGCCTGTCAACTTATTAGAAGAAAGGTATAACTCTGACAATTCAGATAGTTGTCCTAAACTTTCTGGGAGAGTCCCATTCAGTTTATTGCCGCTAAGGTTCAAGTATTCAAGCTTTTGTAATGACCCTAACAAAACAGGAATAGGACCTTCAAGTAGATTTCCATCAAGTCCAAGTTGGATAAGATTTTCTAATTGAACTAACCATTCTGGGATTTTACCAACCAGTAGGTTGTTATCCATGAGAAAATAGCTGACATTGGGCAGAAGTTTTCCAGAGGGACAATTGCCTGTTCCTTGGAGGAACTCAGGTAGAGTACTTCCTATCATGTTTCCTGATAAATAAAAATACTTCAAGCTGCAGAGTTTACCAATGGAACAATGCTACCCTCAACAAAATTATGACTAAGATCTAGGTGAGAGGGAAGTCAAGTTTCCGAAGGTTGAAGGAAATTTCCCATGTAATGCATTAAATGATAAGTGAATCTCTCGGATCATTTCCCATCTTCCCCTGAACAGTTGAGAGCAGCTTGCTGTAAGATTTGCATTTCCACGTAAATTCAAGTACTGTAGTTTTAGCAGGTCTCCAAAACCAAGTGGTATTCTTCCATATAGGCCGTTATGGCTTATATCAATATGTTGTAGGGTGGTGATATTTGCAACCCAATGAGGTATGCTTGAAACAATGTGATTATAACTAAGATCAAGAACAACAAGTGAAGTAAGATTGAGAGATGGAAGAGACTGATCAATATAACCAGATAGCTGACAAGAACGTAGATACAACTCTGTTAAAGATGGAATCTTGTTCAATGGAGTAAGCCAGTCTGGTCCGACCAATGAAAGATCAACTCCCTTCATGTCAAGTTGTTTCAAAGAGACAAGGCCAACCACCCATCGGAGGTTTTCTGCATACATCGAACCCCGATAGCTTTCGAGATGAAGAAATTGCAACAGGGATAGATTTCCAATACTTGGAGGAATTATGCCAGCAAATCCAGCATTTGAGAGGTCCAGATATTGTAAATTCTCAACTGATCCAAAGAATTTAGGAATTGGTATGTCCCTGAATGAGTTATAACTCAAGTCCAAATGCCTTAGTGATTTGAGCTTCAACAAAGATGGTGTTAACTCTCCATTCAGGTTTCTCAATCCACACCTTTGGAGATTAATTGAAACAACTACACCAGTGATGTTGTCACAACCTATTCCATGCCATTCACAACAGTTGTTGCCCCTCCATGAAGAGAGATGGTTCTGAGGATCTTGAAGCCCATTTTTGAAGTCTGTAAGAGCTTCTACATCAGAAGCTAAGCAATCAGCATAGATGACATGGTGCTGTTAACACAATGTATGAGTAGCAAGCAAAAAAGTGGTAATAACAATCCAATAAGAGACATGTTTTTTGTCGTTGATATTGCTGATCTCAAACTATATATGACTTGGTTGACTGTAAACCAAAAATATATTACATTCAATAAGGATACAAGAATAAACAACAAAATGGGTGTGCGAATAATAATAAGTATTCATATTTAAGAGAATATTAGAATACTGCATCCAGTTCAAAGACGGGCCTTGTTTAAGTAATTCACTACATTTGGAAGAAGAGGAAGAGTGCCATGGAAATACTAATACAAAAGTATTGGAAGAAGCCAATTTATATATTTTCATTGGCTGCATGTTTTGAAGTATACATGTTGTCTATATAAGAGAATAAAATACTCCCTTTAGTCCAATGGATCACCAATTTACGACATTTGGAAGAAAAGAGTTAGATTGTAATACAGTCCACAAAGACGCCATATCAGGGGCTGCTAGTAAAATACAAAGAGACTAAACTGTTCCACATTGTTGTTAAGGGTCAACAATTTGAAATACCATTCAATTCATAAGAACACTTCATTTTGCGTTTGCCGGGAGTCGAACCCGGGTCTATTGCTTGGAAGGCAATTATCCTAACCGTTGGACTACAAACGCTTGATGACTGTGTTGGAGGAATTACACCTTACAACTAAAAAGCATTAATGGAACTACTCAATTATGATTTTAAAGTTATTTAGAAGGCAGAAGGTGTATATTGAAAGGAATGTGAAGTGTCCATGACAACAAAAAGAAATTCACAAAAGAAGTTAGAGAGAGCAAATACACAAGTGTTGGACACCACGATAAAACTCAATGCATACTACAACGCAACACAAGGAGCTAAATGAACAAACCTTGTTGTCTATATGCTTGCTGCACACAGCAGCACCATGCAGAGCCACAAACAATATTGAGCATCGGCATAAATACCTTGTATGCTAAAATATTGCCATTTCAAGGAACCAACCTTAATGAATACTATGATAGTGAATTTTGATATCTTATGCGACACATTTTAAGAATCTATTGGGAATTATATTTATTGTTTAATGTAGTCTCTATAATTTCCAAGGTTGGTTCAACTCAATTTTCAATAAAGATTTTCCTGATTTCCAACGTGCGTGATCGTGAATCGGTCCTGCAAGATATGAACATCCTCTTCCATGTGTAGACAGTCAGCATTGTGAATCCAAATTCGGATGCCAAATAAATTCCCCAAACAAACAACCAGAATGATTTCTAAAAGCTACTCCTAAACCACATCCATGATTTTGCTTATCAGATGCATCAACATTCATTTTTATAGTGCCAATCAAAGAATGATTCCAATGGTTATTTTGTAGAATAAAATTGTTCTCAATAAGTAAATACATAGTTTCCTTTTATCTATCAAGAGAAAGATCATGTTGCTTGCTTGCAATCATTTGTGTTCTGAAAATTTTTGTTTATTTCTTTAAGTATTATATTATCCTTTATGGCCAAGTTAACTATAGCACTTTTATAACTATCAAAATCTTATCTGTGTTTGTTTCTTTATTTTTTTCGGGTGCTTAGTTTTTATGCTACAACAAAGCATTCTTTTTTCCTTCATATTTTTTTTTGTTTGTGTTTTTCCTTTCTGTAGTCCTACGTGTTAAGCTTTCCGGTGGCAGTACCACTTCCACTAAAATTTGATTAGTTCCTCTATTCAGGGCCTGTGCACTAGAAGAGACAATCAAAAATGGTGTGTGAATGACTTTCTCCATCTTTTACATTGTGAACAAGCTGGAATTGCATGGTCTCTTACAGGAAGGGGAACAATGAGGATACTCTCAAACACAAATGAATCAAATATTAATTTTAAACATTACATAATGAGTAAAACTTAGGTTCTGAAATTGGTAACACAGGACATTTTGTTTCTTGACTTTCAAAAATTATTACTTTAAACTTATTGGAAGTGAATGATAGGTATCCATGACAATTGAAAGACATCAAGGAGAACAGGAGCAAGCACATAAGTGTTGGATGATTACATGCATGAGTTTTTGCATTTATAAACTGCTCAACTTATTCACATTTACTTAATGTGAGACTATGCCACACTTAGATTCTTAAACAGTCCCCCTCAAGTGTGACTTCACTTTACAACTAGCTGCAACAACAATGATTGAGAGTAAACAGAGTCCCAAAGTTCGGGAGGCTCTAATACCATGTTGAAAGCGGATAAGGAGTGTCCATGACAACAAGGGAGACGCCAAGGAGAGGAAATACATTAGACCCTCACAATACAATCTAAAACCTTAAAACTTAGGTGTATGGATCCTTATACATATAAATCGTTCAACTTATATGTACTTGATATGGAACTATTTCACACTTGAATTTTTCAATAAAACTTTCGGAAATCATCATTGTATAATATATAGCCTTTGAAATTGCTCATTATAAATCCATTTATTTCTTGAAATCAATTACTGTCTATCAATTATATTGAAGTCTGGGATGTATTTGATTAATGACAAACAATTTCAGGGGATGTTTCTGAAAGTTAGAGCCTAAAATGTCTAATGTTACCAATTCCAGGTATCAAAGTGAAGGTTTACACTTACAAAGTGCTATAAATTATTATGTGAAATACTATAATTAAGGGCCGAAAACAAATATTCATAAACATCTCAACCAACAAAATCAAGAACTATTATAAACGTGAGAACTTGAATCACCTGCAATAGCTATGAAAATAATCATGTGGATAAAATTTCCCTTACCAATGCACCCTATAATTAAAATGTCTTTTGAATGGTCCACAAGATCAGAAATACTACAAGGACTGAAAATAAATGTTTAAAGCCATCTCAACCAACAAAATCATGAACTAATATAAATGTCAGAACTTTAATCACCTGCAATAGCCATTAAAAACAGTCTTGTGTATGGTGTACATAATTTCCCTACTTGTGCACTATCGCACCCTATATAATTCACAATTGAATTTATCCTTTTGAATGCTCCACAAGACCAGAAATGGAGATTAAAAGAAAAAAAAATACTTTCTGTGATGAGGCTTCTTCTTTCGGCCATGATTTGTTCGCAATCACCATAAGTTGTCAAAAACTTGATTCACATAATCAAAATAAGCATCACCCCATGATCTCTTGATTGTTAAAATAAAATAAGGAACTAGAATGCCTGCTGCAAACCCCAAACCAAGACACAAACAAAAACACCTGTCAATCAATCCATCATATTCACTTCCCCGCTTATCAAAGTCATAGCTAGGACGCATTGTCACCTTCACACGTCACATGAAGCGGAGGACCACAGGGACCAGGATTCCCATCAAAGGAAGGTGCATCGAAGGTTGTTATTTGACCGGTTTAAGGAATGACACTCAAGAGGTTGTTGGACAAATTTAAGAATCCCAAAAATGACAAGGAAGACATGCTTGAAGGAACCGTCCCATAAAGTTTATTACATGAGAGATCAAGAGATTGTAGTTGATGCATATTTGATACGTCTTGAGGAATTTGGCCAGTTATTTGGTTTCTTGACAAGTTGAGATCCTCCAAACCAGACAGTTTTGTGATTTCTGGAGGAAGATTTCCAGTGAAGTTGTTAAGCTTTGTATATCAGAGAACAAAGATGATGGAAAAAGATTGAAAAGGTATTCATTTACGAGGATGGATACAACATTATATATAAGAGTTGCAATACTTAACCAATTAACAGAATTGTGGAAAGCATAACAAACTCCTAACAGAAAATATAACATGCCCCGGCAACCTCAGGGTGTCCTCGTTGACAACCTTGAGTTTCTGTCTGAATGAAGCAAACTGGATTCCACCAACAGGTTTTGTGCGTAAGTCTGCAACCTGATATTGCGATGGTAAATGAATAATTCATCTGAATCTGTTGCTGCATAACTTTGTCCCTGACAAAGTGTAAATCAAGTTCTAAGTGTTTAGTTTGCGAGTACATGTACATTATTGGATTAGCTGCCAATAGAACAACCCCCAAATTATCACAGTAAACCAAAGGTATTGAAATAGGAATGCACATTTCTCCTAGTAAAGATTGAATCCCTGTGATTTCTGCTGTCACTGCAGCTATAGCCCTGTATTCAGCCTTAGTTGCTTCTTGAGACTGCTTTCTGCTTCTTTGAGGACCAAGAGATGATATTAGAACCCAGATAGAAACAATACCCCATGGTAGACTTTCTATCATCTTTATCAGACCCAAATCAGAGTCACAGAAACCCAAAACCTTAAAGCTGTTGCATTTACTGATGGTAAGACCAAGGTGGGAAGCGCCCTGCAAGTATATGAGAATGCGCTTAACTGCTCTCCAGTGATGTTCTTTAGGTTTGTGCATATATTGGCACACTTTGTTTATTGCAAAGGCCAGGTCAGGTCTGGTGATAGTTATGTGTTGGAGGGCACCTACGACAGATCTGTAGTATGAAGGATCAGTGACTGAATAGGAACCAGTTTCAGTGGGTTTCAAGGTAGAAGCCATAGGAGTTGGTTGAGGGTTAGAATCTGCCATGTTTGTTTTATGAAGGAGTTCTCTAATACACTTGGATTGAGATAGAAATAATTTTCTTTCCTTGATATGGGTGAACAATATACCAAGAAAGTAATTCAAAGGTCCCAAGTGTTTCAGAGAAAAGAGTTCATTCAGGTGAGAAATGATGGAGTTGATCTCAGATTGGGAGCTATCTGTGACAATTATGTCATCAACATATATGAGGATAAAGGTAGTTGAAGATTGTGTGAATCTAAGAAATAAGGAAGTGTCACTCTTTGCTTGACTGAACCCCATACTACATAGAGGGTTGCTCAATTTCTGGAAGCAGGATCTAGGGGCTTGTTTCTCTAGCCCGTGAAGAGTGGCTGGTGATATTTACAAACCAACCAGGTATGTTTGACACAATGTTACTAAAAGCAAGATCTAGAACAACAAGTGAAGTAAAATTGAGAAATGGTAGGGATGGAATATAACCAGACAGGCTACAAGAGAGTAGATGCAACTCAACTAAAGATGGAAGCTGGTTTAATGCTGTAAGCCAATCTGTTCCTACTAATGAAAGGTCCACATGGCTCATGTTAAGATGTTTCAAAGAGACAAGGCCTATGCATGGAAAAAGGAACTTTCTGTTGAAAAAATTAGTTGATAGTTGATTATAATAATTAAGTCATGATAATAATAAAAAATAAGTTGTTGGTTAACCATGATCAATAGTAAACTTTGAGTCCCCTGCGTTTGCCGGGAGTCGAACCCGGGTCAATTGCTTGGAAGGCAATTATCCTAACCGTTGGACTACAAACGCTTTTAATAGCCAATGGTTTACAACTAAAACAATTCAATCATTCCTCAATTAGAAGGAAGAAGGTTATTTTTATAAGGATGATTTGGTTATGCAAGCAACTTTTTTATTTTATATATATTTACAATTAAGGAGGGGTGTGTATAATGACAAAAAAAGGAAGGAGTTAAGATATCAAGCACACACTACACTATAACTCAATTACTCTTTAGGTATATGAGTTATTACACTAATAAACTGTTCAACTTAATCTAAATGTCACATTTGAATTATTTAACACTCACCCTCAAGTGTGACTTCACTTGGAATCAATATAATTAAAATCAGACTGGTTATCGACTTAGTCAAGGTGTCAAGTTACTGGATCATTGGTTCAACTGATGGGTCATTGATCGAACCACGTGACTTAAATGATTAACTTAATAATTTTTTAAAATATATATTTATATAGTAATTTTTTTTATAAAACTAAAACCCTAAAACATCCCGCACAGATGATGTATTAGTGTAAGTAAATGTAATAGTCATTTGTATAATCAATTAGTTGTCAAAACGAACTACCCAACATGATTCATGGTGGCTTCAGTTTTTTTTTAGGTCAGGTTAAAAGGTTTGTTTTAAATTTGGGATAAGAGCTTAAAGCCTGAACCCAGCCCAAAAAGCTTGGTGGGCTTCTTTTGCGGCCGTTTGACATGCTCACATTAATTTTTTTATTTTTTGTAAAAAATTTAAAAATACAACCTATAAAAATATACCACATTTTTAATGCTCTAAATGAACTAAAAGATCTAATTCAAATAAAGAAAATATAGAGAATAAAATTTCTTTTCATGTTAATATAAAAAAAATATTTAGAATACCTACAAGCCGACTCGATAAATACATATCAAATATGAGTTTTTATCCATTATTAAGATAAGAGGTTTTGATAGATGTATAATCAACTCCATCTAAGTGATTAAACTTTTTCTACATAAAACAACACTTTAATCAATAAATACATATATCCTCCTCATTATTCTTAAGATACCGTTTTACAAAACTAACATGAGGTGTTTGTAGTCCATAGGATAATTGCCTTCCAAGAAATAGACCCGGTTCGACTCCCGGCAAACGCAGGAGTTTCTAGAGTTATTATTTACAATCAATTTCCTTTTTATTATTATAATCATCTACCCATTTTTTTTCACATTTTAACACGCCACGACAGAAACAAAAATAAAATATACATGCATATTGACAAGTTTACAGAATTGCAGATTAGAACAGAAAAAGTTACTTTTTTCCATGCATACTTGTTGCCGGCAATAAGAAGGCGACACACTGCATCCCTCCAAACCAAGAAACTAGTTGGAAAGTCTTCTGCAATATATAAAATAAAATCAGTTTGCCATCTTAATTGCTACAATGTCTTTTATGTTGATTGTCTTACATATAAATCATTGAAGGGTTGAGAATTGACGAGATGTATTTCTTGGTTACTTTGCAGCCAAGCCAGAGTTTAAGTTTGAGAGCAGCAGCAACATCAATAGAAAAATATGTCTCTAGTTGGATTGTACTTATTATCAATTTTTTGCTTGTTACTGCTCATAGATTGTGTTAACATCACCAATGCCATCAATGTTGATTGCTTAGCTTCTGATGTAGAAGCTCTTATAGACTTCAAAAATGGGCTTCAAGATCCTCAGAACCTGCTCTCTTCATGGAGGGACAGCAACTGTTGTGAATGGCATGGAATAGGTTGTGACAACATCACTGGTGCAGTTGTTTCAATTGATCTCCAAAGTTGTGGATTGAGAAACCTGAATGGTGAGTTAACAACATCTTTGTTGAAGCTCAAGTCACTAAGGCATTTGGACTTGAGTTACAACACATTCAGGGGCATACCAATTCCTGCATTCTTTGGATCACTAGAGAATTTGCAATACTTGAACCTCTCAAATGCTGACTTCAGGGGCATAATTCCTCCACATATAGGAAACCTTTCCCGCTTGCAATTTCTTGATCTCAGTGGTTATATGTTACATGTCAAAAATCTACAATGGGTGGCTGGCCTTGTCTCTTTGAAACATCTTAACATGAACCATGTGGACCTTTCATTAGTAGGAACAGATTGGCTTACAGCATTAAACCAGCTTCCATCTTTAGTTGAGTTGCATCTACTCTCTTGTAGCCTGTCTGGTTATATTCTATCCCTACCATTTCGCAATTTTACTTCACTTGTTGTTCTAGATCTTGCTTTTAATAACATTGTGTCAAACATACCTGATTGGTTTGTAAATATCACCAGCCTACAACATGTTGATATAAGTTATAATGGCCTATATGGAAAAATTCCACTTGGTTTTGGAGACCTTCCAAACTTACAGTCCTTGTATTTAGCTGCAAATGGCAATCTTATAGCCAGCTGTTCTCAACTTTTCAAGAGAAGATGGGAAAAGATACAAAAACTTGACTTATCATATAACGCATTACAAGGGAAACTTCCTTCATCCTTTGGAAACTTGACTTCCCTCACTTACCTTCAGCTTGGTTATTGATCCGGTCCCAACACCGGCCCCCAAGAGCATGGCTTTAATACTTTGCCAGATCAGCATTTCGAACAAGGGAAGTACGCTTCAAATACATTATAATTGTTTCTATACGGAGTATATACGACCAAGGCATGTTACTCCGCCAAGGCATGATACTCCGCCAAGGCAAGTAACTCCGCCAAGGCATGTTACTCCGCCAAGGCATGATACTCCGCCAAGGAGGTAACTCCGCCAAGGCATGTTACTCCACCAAGGTATGATACTCCGCCAAGGCAAGTAACTCCGCCAAGGCATGTTACTCCGTCAAGGCATGTTACTCCGCCAAGGCATGTAACACCGCCAAAATGTGTTACTCCGCCAAGGCTGATTACCTCGCCAAGGAGGAAAATATTGAATACCTTATGCATGAAATATCCCTAATGCATATTACTCCGCCAAGCCATAGGCTCAACACAGGCGGAACATTAAACTTCCTATACTGCGTAGCGAGCCCATACTTGTAACCCCGGCACGAGATTAACTCTGTCTTGAGAGGTTGAAAATGGGAATCACGCTGTCACGCATTAAAAGGAAAAAACAAATAAAATAATAAAGCATTCACGCTTCCCAAGTAAGTGGAAATACCTACTACAATAACGGTGCTCGTGAACGACACAGGGACCCACTGTCTTTCTTGCTTTATGCCAAAAAACAAGGAACGGGCCCTACCAATAATAGAGCACCAGTGACAGGTATATAAACCTCAGCAAAAAGGTATATGGGGCTCTCCCCCAATTCTGAACCTTACTTTTTGGACTTGCATAATTCTCTCTGATTGTCTTTCTAAGTCTTTAAGTATTCTGAAATACTGACTTGAGCGTCGGAGAATAATTGCAGGTACCACCCCCAATTGTGTCAAGGCAGAGAAGACTCCTCCAGGCGGACTGTGACACCGCCCCAGAGTACATTGCACTCCGCCACAACACACAAAGACACTCCGTATTTGTATTTATACGCACATCGCTTTGTATCAGATGGACATTTTATATATTTTTTGAGCTGTTTCAGAATCATAACTTTACACCCCCTGTAAAGGACGGTCCATTGGCACGCCCAGTGGGACTCGTTAAAGTTATTCCCACTTCTCGTTTAAGAAGCCTGGTCTCTTATTATGGAAGGCAATAGGAGAAACCAACCAGATGGGCACGTGGAAGACATCACTGCCCAGGAACAACCAGTGAACAGGCACTTAGCTCTCGAGTCGCCTGTGGAAAGTTCAAGAAGAATGGTGCAGGTTTCAGCACCAAATCTAAAGGATGAGATGATAAGAAAGTTGATGGAGGAACTGATGGAATTGAAACGTGAAAGAAAGAGCGTGGAGGAGAGAGCCATGTCTCTGATCAAGGGGACACATCACACAACCGAGGGAGAAAAATCCTCTACCCCCCAGTATTCAAATATCACCACATTTGAAGGGAAGGAACAGATCCACGATTCTGATAAGAGAGTTGTTAAAGGGAAGAGGAGGCTGATGACAGCCTCTCCAGTAACTTATAAGCTCACAGTCCCTTTTTCAAGGAGACTTATGAGTGTACGCATCCCTAAGCACCTACAGACTACTCAACCTCTCTCCATAGAAAAATACAGTGGTGAAACTGATCCTACTAAGCATCTTGATGCTTATATACTCGAAGCCATGTACCTGGGGGCAGATGAAGATGTCATGTGCAGGATGTTCCCTCGGACTCTTGTTGATGATGCCCTTAGCTGGTTCAGGAAGCTACCATCAGGTTCCATTGACTCATGGGAAGAAATGGCAACAGTGTTTGTGGACCACTTTGTCATTTCTAATGATATTCCCAGAACATCTCATACCTTGGCTCAGATTAGGCAGGGGGAGCATGAAACTCTCAAGGACTTCTTGAAGAGGTTTCACAAGGAAGCAGCTGCTGTTCCAAACTTGGCAGAAGCACTTCAATTGCACATAGCAATAGAAGCTTTGCAACCAAGCTCTGCTTTTGCCATGTCATTGGCAAAGAATCCTCCAGTGAATTTCGAAGAATTCAGGAGGAAAGCATCCAAGTATGTGAGCATTGAAATACACTTGGAAGCAACTGTGGCAAGAGAGAAATCCCCAACGTTACAACGGAGTGATAAGAGCAGATCCAGATCGGGTTTTACCAAGAAGGTCTAATGAGTCATAACCCCGACTCATCTCTCTTTCTCTCTTTTGTAATTCATAATTAATGAAATACTCTAAATGATTCACCCATTGTCTTTATGATTTTATTTGATGCACAACACTGTTGTGACAAGATACTTTCAGGACGGATGATCCTAACAATGTATCCGTTGTTAGCGATGAACCTCTTCGAAGGTACAACTGGGTGAATCACCCCATTCGAAGGCCCAGATTGTAGGATTAAACCAAACTCTGGGTACGGTTAGTAAGTTTGGCTGAACACCGGTGAAGGCTTGGATTGTAGGATTAAACCGAACTCCGAGTACGACTAGTAGGTTTGGCCGAACATCGATGAAGACCTGAGTGGTAGGATTAAACCGAACCTCAGGAAATGGGTTGTAGGATTGAACTAAACCCCATTCTAAGAACGGTAAAAGGGTAGAACCCAACACCGTATTGAAGGCTTGGGCGCAGTAAGCTGGTTCTTCTTCAAGACCACGCTGAACCCCAAGTAACGGGCGCAGTAGGTTCAGGATTAGCCCTGATCTGAACCCCGTGTTGAAGGCTCGGATTGTAGGATTGAACCGAACTCCGAGTACGACTAGTAGGTTTGGCCGAACGTCGGTGAAGACCTGAGTTGTAGGATTAAACCGAACCTCAGGAAATGGGTTGTAGGATTGCACCGAACCCCATTCGAAGGCCCAGATTGTAGGATTAAACCGAACTTTGGGTACGGTTAGTAAGTTTGGCTGAACACCGGTGAAGGCTCGGATTGTAGGATTGAACCGAACTCCGAGTACGACTAGTAGGTTTGGCCGAACGTCGGTGAAGACCTGAGTTGTAGGATTAAACCGAACCTCAGGAAATGGGTAGTAGGATTGCACCGAACCCTATTTGAAGGCTGGTGAATGAGTGAAATCCAACACCGGTTGAAGAAGAACGATTGAGACTAATTTCCCCAGGACGGATGCTCTCAATCACATATTCTGTGAGTTGACGAGGTAACTCCTGGCGCGGACAATTCCCATCATCATCCTTATGATGGAAGTCTTTGAAGACTCAATCCGTACTCTTACGATTGAGATACACTTCCCCAATCCGACCTCAATATTAATCACGCTGAACGGATTATTAAATGCCTTCCTGTATTCAATCTTCACTCTAACTTTGAATTGATTATCCATGGCAAAACTTGTTCCCATGCAGATAAGACAACGGCTCCAAAACTGAAGCACAGATGCATAACTCTTTATTCCATAAAGATCAACCAACATGCAACAACGCTTCGAAAACGGAGTCAATAAAAACTTCTTGGGGGAAAAGGATTGGTGTCTCAGCTATATGCTGCACCATACCGACCCTAAGGTCTAGAAAACTCCTTGGGAGGAAAGGATTGGTGTCTCAGCTATATGCTGCACCATACCGACCCTAGGGTCCTACATACCGCCTCAAAGGATGAATTGGTGTCACAGCTATATGCTGCACCATACCGCCTCAAAGGTTCAACCAATTTCTTGCAGGATGAATTGGTGTCACAGCTATATGCTGCACCATACCGCCTCAAAGGTTCAACCAATTTTTTGCAGGATGAATTGGTGTCACAGCTATATGCTGCACCATACCGCCTCAAAGGTTCAACCAATTTCTTGCAGGATGAATTGGTGTCACAGCTATATGCTGCACCATAGCAATCCTAGATTCGACAATTTTCATTTAATCAGGAGATACACTCCAGTCCAAATGCAAAAGGATGAACATTCCATCCAAAACTTGACTCCGCCTAACTTCCAATGTTTTACGGAGTACATAATCAACAAGTTCAAGTAAGTTCAACACTTGTAAAATTGTACTTCATTGAGATTCCTAAGAGGCTACTCCGCCTTCTTACGGAATCCAATTTCTTTGAAATTCCTAAGAGGCTACTCCGCCTTCTTACGGAATCCAATTTCGTTGAAATTCCTAAGAGGCTACTCCGCATTCTTACGGAATCCAATTTCTTTGAAATTCCTAAGAGGCTACTCCGCCTTCTTACGGAATCCAATTTCTTTGAAATTCCTACGAGGCTACTCCGCCTTCTTACGGAATCCAATCTCATTAAAATTCCTAAGAGGCTATTCCGCCTCCTTACGGAATCTGTTTCATTAAAATTCCTAAGAGGCTACTCCGCCTTCTTTCGGAATCCAGTTTCATTGAAATTCCTAAGAGGCTACTCCGTCTTCTTACGGAATCCAATTTCGTTGAAATTCCTAAGAGGCTACTCTGCCTTCTTACGGAATCCAATTTCTTTGAAATTCCTAAGAGGCTACTCTGCCTTCTTACGGAATCCAATTTCTTTGAAATTCCTAAGAGGCTACTTCGCCTTCTTACGGAATCCAATCTCATTAAAATTCCTAAGAGGCTATTCCGCCTCCTTACGGAATCTGTTTCATTAAAATTCCTAAGAGGCTACTCCGCCTTCTTACGGAATCCAGTTTCATTGAAATTCCTAAGAGGCTACTCCGCCTTCTTACGGAATCCAATTTCTTTGAAATTCCTAAGAGGCTACTCCGCCTTCTTACGGAATCCAATTTCTTTGAAATTCCTAAGAGGCTACTCCGCCTTCTTACGGAATCCAATCTCATTAAAATTCCTAAGAGGCTATTCCACCTCCTTACGGAATCTGTTTCATTAAAATTCCTAAGAGGCTACTCCGCCTTCTTACGGAATCCAGTTTCATTGAAATTCCTAAGAGGCTACTCCGCCTTCTTACGGAATCCAATTTCATTGAAATTCCTAAGAGGCTATTCCGCCTCCTTACGGAATCCATGGCATACGTGGCAATGAGAGATTGAAACGACAAAACGTGGTTTCGAGGCGCTTTAATGACAGGCGTGACAAGTAGTGATGAAAGCATTAAATGCACGAAAACACTTGTCCAAAAAATCCTGAACTAGCAAACGCCGCCTAAACCCATGCCTATAAAAGCTAAACCTGAGTGTTGTAGCTCATTAAAGTGACTCCGCCAGTCACTATAACAAGCTAGGGGGCATATGATCCGGTCCCAACACCGGCCCCCAAGAGCATGGCTTTAATACTTTGCCAGATCAGCATTTCGAACAAGGGAAGTACGCTTCAAATACATTATAATTGTTTCTATACGGAGTATATACGACCAAGGCATGTTACTCCGCCAAGGCATGATACTCCGCCAAGGCAAGTAACTCCGCCAAGGCATGTTACTCCGCCAAGGCATGATACTCCGCCAAGGAGGTAACTCCGCCAAGGCATGTTACTCCACCAAGGTATGATACTCCGCCAAGGCAAGTAACTCCGCCAAGGCATGTTACTCCGCCAAGGCATGTTACTCCGCCAAGGCATGTAACACCGCCAAAATGTGTTACTCCGCCAAGGCTGATTACCTCGCCAAGGAGGAAAATATTGAATACCTTATGCATGAAATATCCCTAATGCATATTACTCCGCCAAGCCATAGGCTCAACACAGGCGGAACATTGAACTTCCTATACTGCGTAGCGAGCCCATACTTGTAACCCCGGCACGAGATTAGCTCTGTCTTGAGAGGTTGAAAATGGGAATCACGCTGTCACGCATTAAAAGGAAAAAACAAATAAAATAATAAAGCATTCACGCTTCCCAAGTAAGTGGAAATACCTACTACAATAACGGTGCTCGTGAACGACACAGGGACCCACTGTCTTTCTTGCTTTATGCCAGAAAACAAGGAACGGGCCCTACCAATAATGGAGCACCAGTGACAGGTATATAAACCTCAGCAAAAAGGTATATGGGGCTCTCCCCCAATTCTGAACCTTACTTTTTGGACTTGCATAATTCTCTCTGATTGTCTTTCTAAGTCTTCAAGTATTCTGAAATACTGACTTGAGCGTCGGAGAATAATTGCAGGTACCACCCCCAATTGTGTCAAGGCAGAGAAGACTCCTCCAGGCGGACTGTGACACCGCCCCAGAGTACATTGCACTCCGCCACAACACACAAAGACACTCCGTATTTGTATTTATACACACATCGCTTTGTATCAGATGGACATTTTATATATATTTTGAGCTGTTTCAGAATCATAACTTTACACCCCCTGTAAAGGACGGTCCAGTTATAATGCTGTTGAGGGTAGTATTCCAAGTTCCATTGGTAAACTTTGCAACTTGAAATATCTTACTTTATCAAGAAACATGATAGGAAGTCTACCTGAATTTCTTCAAGGAACAGGAAATTGTCCTTCTAGAAAACCTCTGCCTAAGCTCAAGTTTTTTTTCATGGGCAGCAATCCACTGGCTGGTATAATCCCAGAATGGTTTTTTCAATTAGAAAATCTTGTCATGCTTTCGCTTGATGGTAATTTGCTTGAAGGTCCTATTTCTGTTTTGTTAGGGTCATTGCAAAATCTTCATTACTTGGATCTTGGGGGGAATAGACTAAATGGGACTCTCCCAGAAAGTTTAGGACAACTATCTGAATTGTCACACCTAGATGTTTCTTCAAATCAGTTAACAGGCATGGTCACTGAAGCCCATTTTTCAAAGCAAGGTAAGTTAATGTTTTTAGACTTGTCCTCCAATTCAATCACTGTGAATATCAATTCCAATTGGAACCCTCCATTCCAACTCTTGCGACTTAACATGGGTTCATGTGCTTTGGGGCCTTCATTTCCTGCCTGGCTGATATCACAAAAGAAGGTCACATACTTAGACTTGTCAGATGGTAACATTGTTGGCTTTATACCAAATTGGTTTTTGGACACTTCTTCCAACTTGGCATATTTCAATATTTCCCATAATCAGCTTAGAGGGAAGCTTCCAAATCATGTGGCATCATTTATTGAGATTGAATTCCTTGATCTAAGCTTCAATCTTTTTGAGGGACCAGTTCCTCTTTCAATAGGTGCAAGTGCTACTATATTGCTAGATCTCTCACACAATCACTTTTCTGGTGCAATTCCATGGAACATAAGTCACTGCATTCCTAACTTGTATTTTTTATCACTTTCTTACAATCATCTCTCTGGAGAAATACCACCATCTTTAGGAGACATGCTATCACTTCATATCATTGATCTTTCAGGCAACGAATTCACTGGAACTATCCCTCCAAACCTTGCAAATTGTTCTTTTCTGGAAGCACTGGACCTTGGGAGCAATAACCTGTTTGGGACAATTCCAAGCTCTTTGGGTCAGTTACACGGACTCAGATCATTGCACCTTAGTGACAATCACTTCTGGGGGGATTTGCCATCATCCTTTAGAAATTTGTCCAATTTGGAAACCATGGATCTTGGAAACAATGCATTTTCAGGTACTATTTCACCTTGGTTGTGTGAAAGCTTTCCACATCTTAGGATTCTTATTTTGAGGACTAATTCATTTTACGGAGAATTGTCTCCTAAGATTTCAAATCTAACTTCATTGCAAGTCCTTGACCTTGCTAGAAATTGTTTTACTGGCAGCATTCCTGCAAGCCTGGGTGATCTTAAAGCAATAGCAGAGGAGAAAAAGCAAAATACATATTTAAGGTATGGACAATATGGAGGCCGCTACTATGAAGAAACCATAGTAGTGTATACTAAAGGACAACTTCAAGAGTATAACAAGACTCTTTCCCTTGTTACCAGTATTGATCTTTCTGATAACAACTTCACTGGAAATCTTCCTCATGAGATCACAAAACTTGTAGGTTTGGTGGTTCTCAACTTGTCAAGAAACTATATAACTGGCCAAATTCCGCAAGACATGTCAAATATGCATCAACTACAGTCTCTTGATTTCTCAAGTAACCGGCTTTCTGGGACAATTCCTTCAAGCATGTCTTCCTTGTCATTTTTGGGCTTCTTAAATTTGTCCAATAACAACCTCTTGGGTGCAATTCCTTACACAGGTCACATGACAACCTTTGATGCACCTTCTTTTACTGGGAATCCTGGTCTCTATGGTCCTCCCCTTCCTGTGATGTGTCAAGGTGATGATGATCCTAGTGATGACTCTGACAAGGGAACAAGTGAATATGATGGATTGATTGATAAGTGGTTTTACTTGAGCGTTGGTTTGGGGTTTGCAGCAGGTATTCTAGTTCCTTATTTCATGTTAGCAATCAAGAGATGTTGGGGTCATGCTTATTTTGATTTTTTGGATCAAGTTATTGATAAATTATGGTGATTGGGAATAAATCATGGCCAAAAGAAGAAACCTCATGACAGGAAGTATTTTTTTCTTCTTTTAATCTCCATTTCTGGTCTTGTGGACTATTCCGAACGACAAATTCAAAAATATTGTGAAATATAAAGTCCACAAGTTAGGAAAATTATGTACCACACACAAGTCAGTTTTGATGGCTACTGCAGCCTTTACATAATGGGTATTGCAATGTTTAAAATTAGTTCGCAATAAGAAATTAGAAGGACTACACATTTAGTTTTAGTAAGCAGATAATGCTGCAAATTCATTAAGAAAAATACGTGATCGAGAAACCAGTCATACATACACTAGTATTATACTAAAAAAGGAGAATATGAAGACTACATTTGAGAGCTAACTGGCAAATACTGATGATATGTTATGTCAACTAAGCACATAACTAATCACAAGTAATCTTACAGGGCTGAATCATATAGTGTTCTGGTTTAGTCCTAATTAATAGTTAATCTTAGCATGTAGCATAACTGACACCATACCTCAATTATCCTTTAATTGAGCTCACATGGGACAATTGGGCATTCCCATAGAAATCCTTTGGTCTTCAATGCACAAAACAACCACCTTAAACTTTTCACTTGTAACAAAAAAAGGACAAACAGAAGCAATCACATGCTAATTTTATTTACCATGAACAGCAATAATAACATCTCGAGGAAGTAAATTGAAGGCATAGAAGTCATGCATGTAATTCAATTCTATTCAAAGTCCTCCCACCCCTCAACACAAAAAACGAAGGAAAAATATCCAATCCTTTTACTCTTGAAATTTGTTTTGGATGAAGAACAAACAAGCAATATAATTTAAACATGACACATCATGCTATTTTGGCTATTTTAGTCAAGTTCTACAATTTTGATATAAATATAAACAATAAATTAGACACAGATCTTTAACCTCTTCTTCCATCACTTTACAGTCTCTTCTCTTGTGATCCGCATAGTCCAATTATAAATACTGCATAGCATCACTTCTATTTTCCAGCATGTGCAAACAGAGACAAATTTTTCCATCAAAATTCTGTGACAGTGTCAACATACCACTTAAACCTTTTTTGTAACATCCCAGATTTTTAAATAATTATAAATTCAGATTAAGGTTATGGATTGATGGGATTAATGGTTAATTAAGGATTAATTACCAATTAGGCAATTTATTGTGTTATAATAATATTAATAATATATGCCTTTGCTGGTTAATGGGTCTGGTTCTCTCTCTCTTGTCCACGTTGGATGTGTGTAATGAGTGCTGAGAGAATTAGCATTAAATACTAAAGGACTTGCATTAAATGAAGAAGTGATGGTTGTTTGAGGAGCTGTGGTAGAGCAGCGTGATGATGGGGCTGAGTGGGAAAGTGAGATGATGGTGGTGTGTTGATAAGACTTCAGCTTTGGTTTTCCTCCCCACTCTTTTTATTTTCCTCGTTGGTGCATGTTCTGATGAGAGAAATGCTTTTCCTTCTCTCTAAAACTCTATGAAGCTCTTGCTTCCTCCTTCTCTACTGCTTCATCTTCATCTTCTCCTTCATCTTCTTCTTCTTCCACTCACGTATGGTGTAGAACCGAGTGGAGCTGCATGGTGGTGGAGTCCAGTGTGGTACTGGGTGCCTTGAAGGTTGAGAATCCTTCCTACGGCTGCGTGGTGATGAGGAACAGCATGGTGCTGTGCGTGGAGGCTGGGTTCAGGATCCCTCTTTTGTCCTCCTGGTTGTGCTTCTTCTTCCTCCCTCTTCTTCCTTTAGTTGATGAGGCTGTTTGGGCTAGGTTGGGGCCTACAGCTGTGTGGTGCCTTGTTATGGAAGATGGTCCATTATGTTGAGGTTGTGACGTTGTGAGGAAGGAGTCATGGTTGGGTGGAGCTTGGAAGCTTCTCCATTGTCTGGGAGGCGGAGCAGAGTGGAGCATGGAGTGTTGATGAGCTTCTGGACGTACCTCGCTCAAGCGAGAATGGTTACGCTTGAGCGAGCCAGTGAAGAAATGGTCACTGGACCATCTTCGCTCAAGCGAGTGTGTGTGTGGCTTGAGCGAGAGGTTGAAGGCTGATGCGGATTGGCAGGGAAGCTGTGTGGTTCTTCCTACGCTGGAAGCCGAGCAGGGTGCTGCTGTGGCTGAGCCGAGTGGCCCATGTAACCCTTGGAAGCTCCATCCAGGTAAGGGGGCTTTGCATCTCAAATGCATGGATTTCTGGACGGGTTTCCGGGTGAAACTCCCTCACTGTGATGCGTGACATTTGATGTGTGTTGTTTTTGTTGATTTTCGAGTGATTAGTGGCCCGGATATGTATGATGTTTATGTTTGTTTTGATGTGATTGATGTCCGTCCGTGCAGTATATGTTGATGTTTATGATAATGAATTTGTTATGATGCTTGAGATGCATGTTACATTGATATTGAGTGCATGGTGTGGCCCTCTACTAATTCATGTGTGAAATTATACATTTAGATGAATATAATGCGTATTGATGCATATGTTTATGATGAATGGATGATTGGGGGCTGTTATGACTAATATCAAGAGAAATATTGGCATGGGATGACTATTAGAGTTGATTTCCGAGTGGAATTTCCTATACCATGGTGTGTGAGGCTTAGGAAATGCTAAGTCCGAGTGTATCCCATGAAACAGCCTATGAGGCTTGTGAATAGATGATAATCCGAGTGAATGGCATAGTGATTGCCGAGTGAACGACATAGTGATTGCCGAGTGGATGGCATAGGATTGCCGAGTGGATGTGGTATAAGCCGAGTCATCTGATTGTTGTTGAATTACCGAGTGCACATGATGTTGAACGCAGATTTTCGAGTGGGCAATCGAATGAATATGAGTTGAATTTATATGCATACGTGTTATTGTGTTATGAACACCTTGCGGGGTGCCACAAGGGTGTAATCCCGAGTGAAGAGGACGGGGTCCTAATGTTGAGTATGATGAAAGACCCGGGTTGGACTCGGGCAGTGCCTGGGGCACTAAGCGTGAAATGAGACGCTTAATGAAATGCCGAGTGCATTGGCGTTGAACGCCGAGTGAATGAAATCGTATGCATCCGATTCGCCACTGGAATGCGTTGGACTCCTATACCGATCGGCAATCAGATGACCACATATGGTGAATATGACTAAGTCCTGAATGACAGTGTTTATATGTTGATTGATGTTGTGTGTTATGGCATTGTCGCAATCGGGGTACCGGCGCGCGACGCGGACTGGTTAAGGACAAATAAAAGAAAATTGAAACTGCATTGAAGTGAGGCTCTTGAGAAGCCTAAAAAATAAAGGGTTCAAGGAGTCGCCACCAATATTTATTAAGGAAAATATTAGGAAAACCTTTAAATAGCACTGGTTTTTTTTTGTTGTAAAAAAATGAGATTCTGTTTAGTCAGGGAGTCGAATTACAGGTGGGGAAGGTATTAGCACCCCACACTGTCCGTAAAAAACGGTTACCCAAATTGATCATGCGTAATTTAAAAAATGATTATCAAATATTCCATCCTTCATAAAACAATCATAAATAATATACACAATAAAAAAATATATAAATATGAATAAAACAAAGATAGTAAAAGAATACATCCCCTAAGTTTGTTGTTTTTTAGTTCTAAAAAAAATAAATAAACAAATGATTAAAAGACCATAAAAATAAAAGGATAAAAAAAAACAATAAGACGTCTTGTCTTACTTATTTTCTAGTAAAAAAAATTGATTTTTATTGAGAAATATAAAGTTTAAAACAAATAAATAAATAAATAAATAAAAATAAGAGAAAAAAAATAGAATTAAACACATCAACATGAAGATAAAGAAATATAATACACTTAATTAATTAAAATTGACAAGGAATATTATTTAATTATCTTTTAGAAAAAATAAGATTAATAAGATGTCTTATCTAAATTAATCTCATCTTAAATTTTAAAAAAAAATGAATGAATAAATAACACACTATTTATTAGTCTTGACTTTTTTTATTATTTTTTATTTTTTATGAAAGTGATTTTTTCTTAATTATTAAAAGGTTACTAAGAGAAAATAATAGGAAATCATGACTATAATAAAAAAAATAGATAATTATGTATACATATATATACATACTTATAAACTATTAAAATGGTTAAACGTAAATAAATAAATAGAAGGTGTAGAAAAATAAATAAATAAATAAATAAATAAAAGATAAATAACTAAAAATAAAAGTATAGAGAATAAATAATAAAAATAAAATATAAAAATAAAGGTACAAAAATAAATAAAAGTTCAAAAATATAAAAAAAATAAAAATAAAAATAAATAGACATAACAATAAATACATTAAAAATAAAAGAGTGGAAAAATAAATACATAAAATAAAGGGGCAGAAAAATAAATAATAAAAAATAAAGGAGCAGAAAGGTAAATAACAAAAATAAAGGGGCAAGAAAGTAAATAACAAAAAAAGAGACAGAAGAGTAAATAACAAAAATAAAGGGGTAGAAAAGTAAATAACAAAAAATAAAGGGGCAGGAAAGTAAATACATAAAAAATAAAGGGACAAAAATGTAAATAACAAAAATAAAGGGGAAGGAAAGTAAATACGTGAAAATAAAGGGGTAGAAAAGTAAATAACAAAAATAAAGGGGCATGAAAGTAAATACATGAAAATAAAAGGGCAGAAATATAAATAACAAAAATAAAGGGGCAAAAAAGTAAATACATGAAAATAAAGGGGCAGAAAAGTAAATAATAAAAATAAAGGAGCAGAAAAGTAAATACATGAAAATAAAGAAGTAGAAATATAAATAACAAAAATAAAAGGACAGAAAAGTAAATAAATAAAATAAAAGGGCATAAAAATAAATAAATAAAGATAAAAATGTAAAAAATAAAAAAAAGTAAAAAAATAAATAAACTAATAATTATAGAAATATAAAGTGCGGATAAATAAAGTACAAAAAAATAAATTAACAATAATAAAAGTGCAGAAAAGTAAATAAAGAGAAATAAAAGTGTAAAAAAATAATAAATAAAGAAAAATAAAGGTACAAACAAATAAATAAAGATGGAGATGCATAAAAAATAAATAAACAGATAAATAACTACAAAAAAATAAAGTGCAGGAAAATAAAGTGCTTGAATATAAACAAAGAAAAATAAAAGTGCAGAAAAATAAATAACAATTAAATAAAGACGAATAAATAAATATAAATAAACAACTTTGTATTAATAAAAAATACCTTGGTACAAGATCAATTACAGAGAAATTAGAACGGAAGTCGGGAAATCAATTTTGTGTGGATTTCCTTTGCTTTTGGCTTTGTTTGGACTTGATTTGAAGGTATTTGGATACCGGTTACAACACTTGGACAGTATTTTAGCTCACAAAAACTCACATACTAAGACAAACTAGAGTGGTGCACTCATTTTCCTAACTAAGATTACATAAAGAAATTTTTGAGAACCAAAACTTCTAAAAATTCTCACAAAAATTTAGCACTCTTTTCCCTATTTTTCTTCTTCTTTCTCCAAAATGCCTCAATATCACCTTCTATTTATAGAAGGAAATTGGCATTGGATCCTCCCTAAAAGACATCACTTTCTTACTTTTCCAATTTGTCCAAATTCTATGTCAATTTCTCCAATTTTCTCCAATTATCCAACCAAACCGGGGCCCACCACTAAAAACCACCGTAACCCCTTTTTCTTCTTTTTTTGTTTTTTTTAGATTTTCATTTTTTTTAAACTTTTTTTTGGACTTTTTTTTTTGGCCCATTTCTTTTTTTTTGGGCTTTTTTTTTGTTTGGGCCTTTTTTTCTCTTTTTTTTTCTTTTTCTTTTTTTTGCCCTTTTTATTTATTTTTTTTATTTTCATTTTTTTATTTTTATTATTATTTTTTTATTTTATTTTTTTTATTTTTTTTTGCCCATTTATTTTTCTGATTTTTTTGGGCCTTTTATTTAAAGGTACAAATGGAAACATAAATTATTTATTACATATATGGAAATATATAAAATATCTAATAAATATAAATTACTACCCACACTATAAGGAGTAAAAAGGTAGTCACAAAACATCATCTTTCCTCCCTTATTCTTTCCTCTTGGCTTCGGCATCCATCAGCCATTGCTTGAGAGAAATGAAGAGAATTGATGAAATGAGAGGTGTGATAGGAAATGAAGAGGGATTGGGTATTTATAGAGATGGGGAAGGGTTACTATTCCAACGGTCACTATGTAATTTTTAATATTAATTTTTTTTTATGATCCGGGGTGGCAATCTGGACTGGGCGGGGTTCTAAGCACTGTACCGCGTCACCAACGAGAACTGGTAAGTCATAACCGGGGTCTGAAATCATTGGTCAACTATAGACATTTCTCTTCACCTCGGTTAAATATTAAGCATTGGGGAATCTCCTGCAGGTGTACCTCCGGTGTATCTTGAAGTTCAAGTACGGATTAACACATCAGTTTTAACTTGAAGAACCTCGGATTCCCTTCGAACTGAGGTGTAAAATACCGTACTCCACTGAGGTTGTACGAGCTTAGAACTAATGAGGTAACACCGGTCATGAAACCGTGCTAGGACCCCGGTTAATGCAGTCAACATTGACTCCGGACTCTAGGACAAAAAAAACTCTTTTTTTCTTCTTTTTTTTTTCTTTTTAATATATATCACCAGACAAAAATAGGTGTTCACAGATGCCCCTCTTTACTTCTTTTCATGAAAGAATATGAGACATATTCATATTATTGATGTGAAAAGAAAGTAAAGACGTGAACACCACTAAGAATACTCGACAACTTTTGACAAGAAGTAAATAGCCGAATGGTGTTGTCCCTATGCTAGACAGTTTAAGGAGAGGCACTTGGAACATGACAGGAAGATAAATGACATAACCTAGGGGTTAATACCTGAAGCTTTGGAAAAATATGAAGTTGTCTTGACATTTCGAGGAGCCTAAGAATGGGTATTTGAGGCTTCGACACAAAATAGATGACAGGGGGATGCCCCTAAATGATTTTGATTGAGATAGCCTAGGGAAGGATACCTGAAGCTTTGACATGAAACTAAATGACTGGGAAGATGCCCCTGATTTGATTTTGATTGAGATAGCCTAGGGAAGGATACCTGAAGCTTTGACATGAAACTAAATGACTGGGGGGATGCCCCTGATTTGATTTTGATTGAGATAGCCTAGGGATGGATACCTGAGGCTTTAACATGAAACTAAATGACTGGGGAAATGCCCCTGATTTGATTTTGATTGAGATAGCCTAGGGATGGATACCTGAGGCTTTGACATGAAACTAAATGACTGGGGAAATGCCCCTGATTTGATCTGAGTAGCCTAGGAATGGATACCTTAGGCTTGGACATGAAGTAAGACTTAAGGGAGATACCTCTACCATAATGACTTATGGTAGAGAATTATATGAGATTTATGCTCAAGAAGAATGTGTCTGAGATTGACTTTTCTGGTTTAGTGTGGGTTCCGAGTGAATACAAGGATTGCATTTTCACATCTTAGTAAACCATCCCGACTGGAGTTAGGTGATAGGCTGAAACTGTTGATCTCGACTCTTCATGGGGAGCGTTTGTCCTTGTTGTACCCTCAAACCTGCATGGAAGAAATAGTCAAGTGAAAAACCAAAGGTCAAAGATCTTGTTTCCTCCAGATGACTACCACAATCCTTATGGGACTTGTTATTACTCATGGCAGAGCGGAATATCCTGATTACCAAGGTCTGTGTAATTGGGAAGTATCAAGCTTGTTTGAGATTAAAAATATGCCTTTCATGATTTTTTTTAATATTTTCCACAAAATGCATGCAAATGAAACCTGACAAGACAAGGATTGGAACTGAAATTGAGAATTCCATATATTTACTTGAGAAAATTACAAGTTTATATCATAATTTTTAATCCAAACTTTTAGAGGACATAAAGACTACCCTATCCCTTTAGAGTACGCTCAAGCATAATACTTCTTGACTGCATCTGAATTGACCGGGAAAGATAACTCCTCACCATCCATGTTCGTCAAAATCAAAGCTCCTCCAGAAAAGGCTCTCTTTACGACGAATGGTCCTTCATAATTTGGCTTCCATTTGCCTCGGTGATCATTTTGATTCGGTAAGATTTTCTTCAGTACCAAATCACCTTCATGAAATTGATGAGGTCACACTTTCTTTTCGTATGCCTTCTTCATACGCTTTTGGTATAACTGCCCATGACAGAGAGCGGTTAACCTTTTCCCATCAATTAAATTTAATTAATCATACCGGGACTGAACCCATTCAGCTTCTTCTAATTTGGCATCCATGATTACTTTTAAAGACGGAATTTCCACTTCTATTGGTAAAACAGATTCCATACCATACACCAATGAGAAGGGTGTCGCCCCTGTCGAAGTTCGTACAGAGGTACGATACCCATGTAAAGCAAAAGGAAGCAACTCACTCCAGTCTTTGTAGGTTTCAACCATCTTTGTATGATTTTCTTTATATTTTTGTTAGCAGCTTCCACTGCTCCATTCATCTTAGGTCTGTATGGAGATGAATTGAGGTGTTTGATTTTGAATTCCTCACAAAGTTCATCCATCATTTTATTATTCAGGTTTGTACCATTATCAGTGATGATCTGATTTGGTAAACCATATCTATAAATCAATTCTCTCTTGATGAATTTGACCACAACATTTTTAGTCACGTTGGTGTAGGAAGCTGCTTCAACCCACTTAGTGAAGTAATCAATGGCCACCAAAATAAAGCGATGCCCATTCGATGCTTTTGGTTCAATGGGACCAATAACATCTATGCCCCACATAGCAAAAGGCCAAGGCACAGTTAGAACGTGCAAAGAAGATGGTGGTGCATGAATGTTATCTACATAGGTTTGACACTTGTGACATTTCTTTGCATAGTTATGACAATCATTTTCCATTGTCATCCAATAATATCCAGATCTGAGAATTTTTCTTGCCATCGAGTGCCCATTTGCATGTGTTCCGAAAGGCCCTTCATGAACATCCTTCATGATTTTGTTAGCTTCCGTCACGTCTACGCAATGAAGGAGAACAGAATCATAATTTCTCTTATAGAGTGTATTCCCAGTCATAAAGAAATTCATGGCTAGGCGCCTGAGGGTTCTTTTATCATTTTCTGAGATACCAGGAGGATATTCTTGATTTTGAATATAATTTTTGATGTCATGAAACCATGGTCTCCCTTCGGGCTCTTCTTCTATCTCATGACAATATGCAGGTTTGAGACGCCTTTCAATCTCGATGAAGGGTGTAACATCCCTGTTTTTAGTAGCAGTTTTATTTGGTAAATTTTGAAGTGTGGAAGGTCAGAAAGTAAGAATAAGTAAGTAAATACCTTGTATAGGGTCAGTAATACTCCAAAAATTCTATTTTTGGGTATAATTATGGAATTTATACAGACCTTTGAGGATATTATTCAAATTCCGAGAGAAAAAGGCTCTGATCCGCGTGACAGAGTGACATTCCGAGTGAAAAAGACTCTGTTCCGAGTGACAGGAAGCAATTCCGAGTGATAGAAAGAAAATCCGAGTGAGGAATGAAATTCTGAGTGTAAAGTTAGGTTGACCGAATAAAACATTACTAAAAAGGATACTACCGAGTGAAATATTGGTCTTAGAGATAGCTGGAGTGAAGTGGGTTCAAGGGAACCACTTCTGAGTGAATATTCCGAGTGAAAATACCCTTGAGAGACTCATTTCTGAGTCAAACCTTGCCAATTGCTTCTTTCTTGAGTGACAATTTCTACGATACCGAATGAATAGACTCAGTCAGGGATATAACTGATGCAATCCGAGTGAAGTTGTCCAAGTCAGACCTCCCTAATAAGATAGAAGATAGCAATCCGAGTAGGTTGAAAGCCATTTTGAGTAGGACTTAATATGTAGCCTTTCCGAGTGAATGGGTTTGAATATTCCCGAGTAAGATATGCTCGAGTGGAAAATAATACTGAGTGAAATATGTGTATAAGAATGAATTTGGATATTCCCGAGTATAAAATCCGAGGGAAGATTGGTTATAATGGCTTAGATTGGAAAATTTCTAAGTATATGATAAACCGAATGAATGATCCATATATAAATCCGAGTGGATGGGATTAGAACAAGCCTGAGTTGAACTTAATGTGATGATATTTCTGAGTAGATTAAATAATGTGTAATTAGAGGGTCTAAGTATGAAATGAGTCCGAGAGGAACCTAACTTAATAAGTTTTACCTGAGTGGTTAAGCATGAAATAAACCCGAGTGAATGATGAGGAGTTCCGAGTGAATGAATGCATAAGTGTTTTATATTAAGTTGATGCTTCTACCGACTGAAATGAGTTATTAAAATTATTTGGGAGGTGTTGATGGAAGAAATAGTGATGGATTCCGAGTGGTTATATATATATATATATATTGTATGGTTAAAGCATTACTTGGCTTGAATATGAGTGGTGATGAATGAATAATGATAATTGAGTAGATACCGAGCGGAAAATGGTATTTGGGAACCCATTCCGAGTGAATTGTAGTAGGCAGGGCCATTTCCAAGTAAGTCTATGAGTATGACTCCTCTTCCGAGTGAGAAGTATTCTACTGGACCAAGTCCGGGTGAGGCTCATACGTGTGTGTCTTTTCCGAGAGGTAATGACCTTAATAGGCTTCGATTGAAATTGTAGTTGAAGAATTTGGTTCAAACCGAGGGAGAAATATGAGTGGACCGAGTGGAGAAAGTGTTGACTTCTGAAATAAAGGATGTTATAATTCTGAGTGGAAACTGAATGAATATGGATACCCTTTTCCGAGTAAGCCTAAGGTGTTATGAAAACCGAGTAAAAAGTGATTTGATGTTGAGTTGGCTAAGGAATGATTTAGTTAAGTATGAAATAAATAAGAATAGGTTGTTTACCGAATGGAAATCCTGAGTAAAAAGAATCCGATTGAATCCAGAAGAAATCCGACCTAGAGAGGAGAAATCCGACTAGATGTTTTAAGAAGAAATAATCAAGAGTGAGGACCAAGAAAAACGAATCAGTTTTTGAAGATTTTCGAGCCATGAAGGGCGGACTCGCTCAAGCGAATCGGATTTTGCTTAAGCGATCCGATGTCAGCACTCCACACCAGTTAGCTAAAATAGGTCGTCCTTAGAGCAGGAGCTCACACCGGACAGCTCTGAGCCGGTGTTCATCACAACACCGCCCTCTTTACACAGACGGAGTCCTTAACTCCTTCACACACACCGTCCTTCTTTACTTCACACTCAACACCGCCCACTTCACACCGCCTCACACTCCATACCGCCCTCACATAGCACACCGTTTCACATTCCACACCGCCCTAACACTCTATACCGCCTCACATTCCACACCGCCCTAACACTCTATACCGCCTCACATTCCACACCGCCCTAACACTCTATACCGCCTCACATTCCACACCGCCCTAACACTCCATACCGCCTCACATTCAATAACGCTCTAACACTCCATACCGCCTCACACTCCACACCGCCCTCACACTGCACTCCGCCTTCACACACCCAATACCGACCTCTTTTCCAGCACTGAACATTTTTTTAATTCCACTCCAATTAGTGATCAGCCCACTTAATTACATAAATCCAAAAAATGAGTGGCACAACGAACCAATCACAGGGAAAAGTTGCATCCATTATAATACCTTTATATATTTTATTCCAATCAAATGCTACGCTGACAGTGAAATGAGTCAAAAGTTGCCATTATCTTCACCTAACCATCACTCACGGGAAATGTTGTCTTCCACTTGTTTCCCTCATTATTAATACATTATTATCACTCTTAGAACACACACACATATGAAACATAACCTCTTCTTGCCAGCTTTCTTTCTCTCAATTCTTTTCCTCTCTCACGCGGATTTGAAGCAGGACAGTGAAGTGAACCTCTTTCTTTCCATCCAGGAACTTCATTGAGGTAAGGGGGGTATATTCTCGGGTATTCTGGGGAAATCTGAGTGAAAGGAAAAATCTGGTTGTTGTGATTTAAATGTTTAATTGTTTGTTATATTTGTATATGTAATGTATTAAACATGTTTAATTACAGCGTTGTTTATTATTGGCCATGAGAATTCAGTGAACCTGTTGATTTTATTGATTAATATGAATGAATAAGTGTATATGTTTGATGCTGGACTGTTAAAATATTAAAAGTATCATGGGTATTTATGAGGACTCCAGTGAAGAGATATGAACTGACATCGGATACTATGTTATTAAGCTCGGTATTGTACCAATCAACCAGAGCAGTTAAGAATACATAAATTCACTCAGAAATTGCAGTAATCTGACCAGTTATATATATATTAATCCGATTGGTTATCTAAAGAATACAAGCTTCTTATTTAAAACTTTCAAACAGGATCATATTACAATTGATAAACACCTTAATTTCACTCGGAAAACATCTTTTCAAGTTGATTTCACTCGGAATTCAGTATGTCACTTAGAAAGCTCTTTCCAATTGATTTCATTTGAATTCAAATTTGTTTTATTCAGAAAATTCTCCCAGTTTGATTTTATTGGAAATCCTGCTTATTTTCACTCGGAATCTTAACTTTTGCACTCGGTATTTATCCAAGTTTTACTTAGAAAATTTGGTTATCAACATTTCCACTTGGACATAACTTATGTTTAATCGGAAAACTCATTTTTACTCGGTACCAACCTCTTTCTACCCAAAAAATTCATTTCTACTCAGAAACAGAGTTATTTTTACTTGGATAATTCATTTTCACTCGGTACTTAGCTTATTCTACTCGGAAAACTTGGTTTTAACGTTTTTCACTTGGATTTTTCATTCGGAAACTATTTCTTAACCCTTTTTGAATTATTAAGATATTTAATTATTGGTCTTTTTCCTTTTATTATTAATATTATTCGTATTATTATTGTTATTCTTATTATTATAATTAGTATTGTTGTTATAGATATCGTTAATGTTTTAATTATAAATGATTAAATAAGGATTATATTATTTTAATCTTTATACAAAGTATAATTTCATCTAAGAGATAACTGATATATTTTACAAATGAGATAATGCAACGTCTTGAAACATTTAAATGGTTGATGAGATTTCAAAAGCTTATGAATAAGTATGGTGAGACTGGAATCACATAAATACCCAATGACCAATGATAACAGAATGCATTTCGCATCATGAAAATATTTTGACGGAGAAAAAGAAAAAAAATGTATATATATGTCTAGAGCATACACCTGGTACGCTGGAGGACACTTACGTTCGATCTCAGTAGAAGAATCTTGGGAGTACAACTGGAACGGCAACCCAATGGCATCAGAGTCGTGCCTGATAGCCGGGTGAGACGAGGAATTCTAGTGTACTTCGACTAAATGACGGGGTGTAACTATGATCGTAGGGATCCAAGTCTCAAAATGAAATATATATATTAATGAGAACCAATGAGTTCATTCGTACCTTATGAGCTTGGGCGGACCCTGATCGCTCTAGACAATGGAATGGTGATATTCCATAGAAGAAGAAGAAGAAATGATTTTCTTGGGCCCACATGCATCATGAGACTTAATCAAAGATAAATCATAATAAATTTAACTCATGCATTTCATGACCACATGCTTGATTGTTATAATTGTGAATATGCTAAATGTACGAATTATGTGATATTATATGTTAACTGGATTATGTCCGCACCGGATTAACCATCAGGGTCTTGGGTTATACTCACCCTTACTGTTGACCATTTTTTAGAGGAATTAGAAACTCAAGAACCCGAATGTGAAGATCAGCAGTATGCTGAACCCATTGAGAACAATCATTAAGGATAGAATATTTATAATTAATAATCAGACACCGGATGACTGTATAATATCTAAGGGTGCCTGCGTGCCCCATTTTGTTAAGAGTACAATTACTTACAGTTTGTGAATGACTATGTGATATATACATTATTGCTTCCACTGATCTGCCATTATTTATTTTAAAAAAAAATATTCACTTTTTCTGAAAACTGTTAACACACTCAGTTAAATAGGATGAACCTACAAAAAGGATTTGTCTTATCTAACAGAGGGTGTTACAAAGGGCATGTCACAATCCCTACTTACGTTGAACATGGAGGCCAACGTGGCCAAAGCATCGGCTAATTGGTTATCATCTCGAGGAATATGATGGAAAGAGACTTCATCAAACCCTTTGATTAGTTCCATGATGTGAGCTTGATAAGGAATCAATTTTCCATCTCTAGTATCCCATTCTTCTTTCAGTTGATGAATCACCAAGGAAGAATCTCCGTATATTTGTAGAGATTTCACCTTTGCTTCAAGTGCCGCCTGAATCCCCAAAACACAAGCTTCATATTCTGCAATATTATTGGTACAATCAAAACAAAGTCTAGCAGTGAATGGGAAAAGCTTGTTATCTGGTGAGATTAGGATGGCCCCAATCCCATGCCCCAGTGTATTTGACGTCCCATCGAACATCAAAATCCAAGTTCTATTAGAACAGTCTTTCTCTTCTGACAACATCATAATATTTTCATCAGGAAATTCGAATGACATTGGTTGGTACTCTTTTAGGGGATGGTGGGCCAAGTGATCAGCTAAAGCACTCCCTCTTACAGCTTTTTGGGTGACATGAATGATATCATACTCAGTCAAAAGAACCTGCCAACAAGCTATTCTTCCCGTCAGAGCCGGTTTTTCAAAGATGTACTTAATTGGGTCCATCTTAGATATCAACCAAGTAGTATAAGATAACATGTATTGCCTTAGGCGACGAGCAGCCCATGCTAATGCACAACAAGTTCGTTCCACAGTAGAATATCGTGCTTCGCACTCAGTGAACTTCTTGCTCAAATAGTAAATAGCATGCTCTTTTCTCCCAGACTCATCATGTTGCCCCAGTACAGAGCCCATAGACTCATTTATCACCGTTAAATACAACAGGAGTGGTCTTCCTGGGGTTGGGGGAACCAAGATCGGTGGGGATTGCAAGTATCGCTTTATTTGGTCAAAGGCCTCCTGACAATCATCATTCCATTGTGATGGTTGATTTTTACGAAGCAATTTAAAGATTGGATTACATACAGCTGTTAGTTGAGAAATGAAACGAGCTATGTAATTCAACCTTCCAAGGAATCCTCGTACTTCTTTTTCAGTGCTAGGGGCAGGCATTTCCATGATTGCCTTTACTTTATCGGGATCCACTTCGATACCTTTCTCACTGACAATGAAACCAAGCAACCTTCCAGAGCTAGCCCCAAAAGTGCATTTAGCCGGATTTAATCTGAGTTTGAATTTTCTCAGGCGTTCAAAGAGCTTTCGTAAGTCAATCAAGTGACCTTCAACGGATTTGGATTTGGCAATAATATCATCCACATAAACCTCTATCTCTTTATGCATCATGTCATGAAATAGAGTTACCATCGCTCTTTGGTAAGTGGCACCGGCATTTTTCAATCCAAAAGACATCACCTTGTAGCAGAAGGTTCCCCACAAAGTAATGAAAGTGGTTTTTTCCATGTCTTCGGGTGCCATCTTGATTTGGTTGTACCCAGAAAATCCATCCATGAATGAAAAAATGGAATGTTGGGTCGTGTTATCAACAAGAACATCAATATGTGGTAATGGAAAGTCATCTTTTGGGCTAGCTCTATTCAAATCCCGGTAATCAACACACATTCGTACTTTCCCATCTTTTTTCGGGACCGGAACAATGTTGGCCACCCATTCAGGGTATTTGGAGACAGCCAAGAACCCAGCATCCAACTGTTTGGTTATCTCTTCTTTAATCTTTAAGAGCATTTCTGGCTTCATCCTTCTCAACTTTTGCTTTATGGGGACGCAACCGGGTTTCAATGGAAACTTGTGTTCAACGATGCAGTTATCTAATCCCGACATATCCTGATACGACCAAGCAAACACATCACTGAATTCGACCAACAATTCTATTAATTCTCTCATATGTTCTCTACTCAAAGAGGTGCCGATTTTGACTTCTTGTTTGTTTTCTTCACTCCCCAAATTTATGACTTCAACAATTTCTAGATAGGGAGAAATTTCTTTATCTTCCTGATCTAGCAGCCTTAGTAATTCAGGGGAAGGTTCATCGGACTCTTCATCCTCTTCGCTTGTTGGATTAAAATCATGATGGGAGAAAGCAATCTTATTATTTTGGAATTCAATTTCAGATCTGTAATTTATTTAATATAAAAAAGGCAAAATAAGGAAAATGATAATTGAACTTAACTTTTATTTATTTGAAATGATAAAGGAAACATGTTTTGCCCTTATTAAAACTCATCCTAAGGCTTTAGGCATAGCCAAAGGATTTAAACAAAAACCTACAAAGTGAACAATTACTTTGAAATGATCTCTGGAAGCTCAACGGCTTCCCAATTACACAGTTCAGTATCTGAAGGACAAGGGTAAATCAAGTCTTCTTCTCTCTTGGACTCATCATCGATGACCGCCACTTGGTCTGGAGATGTCAAGCCTGCACTCCTGAAGCTTCGGTAAAGGTCACAGATAGGGATCTTCGCAGTTAGGGGTCCTCGGTTTTCTAACCGTGCAAGTCGCTTTTCTCTCTTATCTGCGAAAACCTTCGCTCTTTCCATTGGAGATGGATGATACCCCAGCCCAAAGCCGTTCTTATTCTCCTTAATCAATAATGGGTCTACTCCTCCATCAAGCATCTTCCCAAGCCCTTTCCCTGGCTGGAATCCAGATTTCATCATCACTTTAGCTACCATCATAGAAGCTTTAGAAGGACGAGCTAGTTGTAACCCTTCGCTCACATAGGTGGTGTGAGCAATTTCCAATGATTGGAAGGAAGTCTCAAGACTTTCTTCAGCCGCTTCTATATATGGAGTTGACATGGGCTTACTGATAAGGAAATCTCCCTCACCAAAAACAATGATTAGCTTGTTGTTTACCATAAATTTAAGCTTTTGATGAAGGGTAGATGGAACCACACCGGCAGAATGTATCCAAGGCCTCCCCAATAAGCAACTATAAGCAGGATTGATGTCCATCACTTGAAATAATACATTGAAGGTGCATGGGCCCACTTGGATGGGGATCTCAATATCTCCAATGACCTCTCTCTGAGTACCGTCAAAAGCTCTTACTACCATTGAGGTTGGCTTCATATGTGACCCATCAAAAGGTAGTTGATTTAAAGTGGACTTTGGCATGATATTCAGAGAGGAGCCATTATCAACTAGGACCTTGGATACGATATGATCCTGACACTTGACAGAGATGTGTAATGCCTTATTATGACCTCTTCCTTCAGCAGGTATCTCTTCGTCGGTGAAAGTTAAGTAGTCATTAGAGGCAATATACCCCACTATCCCTTCAAACTTTTCAGGCGAAATATCTTTCGCAACATGTGCTTTATTCAAGACCTTCAATAACTTTCGACGATGTGGTTCTGAGTCCAATAAGAGAGATAATAAGGATATTTTTGCAGGAGTGTGGTTTAACTGGTCGAGGACCTGGTATTCACTTTGCTTAATGAATTTCAAAAATTCACAAGCATCTTCCTCTGTTATTCCTTGGGGAGGATCTTGTTCTTTACCACGACTTTCTTTTTCACTTACAGGTACATCCTCCTTTCTCAAGTTTTCAGGAGCATAAACTCGTCCACTCCTAGTCATTCCACTTGTCTCAGAAATATTGGTTACTGAGGATGACGATCCCTTTAGGAGTTGAGGGATTACATCCACTTCATACTTCCAAGGTACTGCATGGGTATCCTTGTATGAAAATGGAGATGGGGTCCTAATTGTCAAGGACGGATGGTTTATGACTGGTTCGGTCAAAGGTTTCTTGGTGTAATAGACCACCAAAGGAACAGGGGTGACTGGGCTTACTGAGTCTGTACCATGCTGCCCATGGATCATGTTGACATCATTGCAAGGGGGACAATGATCACTTCCCAAGTCATGTGTTATTGCATTTACCCCATTATTTCCATGATTAGGCAAAGGATTTCTAATCACATTTGGGGAGCCTTCTTCGAAATCCAACCACTTGGCATTTATCAAATCACGTACCTTAAACTTTAAGGCAATGCAATTTTCTGTAGAATGCCCCGGTGCCCCAGCATGATAATCACACTTCACATTAGGATCATACCCCTTAGGATAGGGTGGCCCTACGGGTTTTAAAGGACATCGTACAACAAGAGAACTTTTGAGAAGTTGAGGCAAAAGTTCAGTATATGTCATAGGAATTGGATCAAATTGGACAGAAGGACGGTCATTGTTTGGCTTTTTTTGTGGAAGATTTGGGTTGGGATTTTGTATCCATTGTTGGGGAGGAGGTGGTGGTGTATTCTTGAAATTATGGACGGGTGGGGGTCTATATGATTGAGGATGGGGAAATGAATTTCCAGAAACAGCAGCTACATAAGGGTAAGGTCCGTACGGTGGATAATGAGGTGGGAAAGGGAAAGGGGAAGGTTGAAACATTTTTTGATTATGTTGACCTTGATTTCCCATTACAGCATTTGCTTCCTCACCCTTTCTTCTTCCTGCCCCTGTCATAGGTCTTCCTATTGATGGGGAACCTTGGACAACTTTTCCTGTTCTCAAACCGCTTTCAATTCTTTCCCCTATTACCACCATATCAGAAAAGCTTGATGATACACTCCCAAGCATCCTTTCATAGAACGGTGGCTGAAGAGTGTCAATGAACATTGCCACTATCTCTTTCTCTATCAGAGGTGGTTTAACTTGTGCAGCCATTTCCCTCTATCATTGAGCATATTCTTTGAAGGACTCAGTATTCCTTTTGGTCATATTCTGAAGTTGTAGCCGGTCTGGTGCCATGTCCATATTGTATTTATATTACTTCAGAAAGGCATCGGCTAGATCCTTCCAACAACGAATACGAGTTCGTTCAAGGTGAGTGTACCAGCTCAACGCTGCCCCAGCAAGGCTATCTTGAAAAAAATGGATCAACAACTTTTCATCATAAGCATACCCAGCCATCTTTCGGCAGTACATGGTCAAATGGTTACGAGGACAAGTTGTTCCTTTGTATTTATCAAATTCCGGCAATTTGAATTTGGGAGGAATTACCACATCTGGAACTAGGCATAATTCAGAAACATTTGTTACGCCTAAGCCACTTCCTCCCTCTACTGCACGTAACCTTTCTTCCAATATTTCCATTTGCCCTTTTGACAAAGGCGCTGCTGGCTGATCAGGATTTGGTGGAGGGACTTGAGCTTTGTGTGACAAGTTTTGGGAAACACCTGCCTGTGGTATTGGGCAACCATAAGGGAAATAATATGGCACTGCTTGTGGGTTTGGTTGTGTGGCATCATTTGGAGTCTGGTGATTTTGTGGTGGAATTGTATTAGGTGGAGTGACATTGGGTGGAGCCTGAGTGTTTTGGGGAATAGCTGTTGATTGGTTGAAATTTGGAGGGTTAGATACCGGGGGATTGGGAATTTGTTGAGCAGCAGAAGGATTTTCTTGATTAGGATTAGGGTGCATGGTGTAATACCCTTGAGGTAAGCCATATGGAGGCCAAGCATATGCTTGCTGAACATTCCCGTCTTGGGAAACAAAAGGTGGCAATGGCATACCATAAGGTTGGTGTGAGATGAATGGAGTTTCAGTGACTGGAGCAGGATCATTTAAAGGTATAGGGTTCCCCTCTTGAGCTTGAACTTGAGGAATGGATGTTTGTTCCCTATTTCCTGCAGAAGATCCCCTTTCTGTACCTCTTTTTTCAAGGAGCTTAAGTATTTCTGCCATCTGCTCCTTGATCTGGCCAACTTCATTCCTCAATTCTTCAACTGCGCTTTCCAGCTCTGCCATGAGTCTTGTTTGCAATCGGGTTTGATAAGGATGCTTTGAGCCCTTCCCCGTGATGTGAATAAATACAAAGAAATCCCCCTTGGTACAAGAACAAGTATTGTTAAATGACATAAAGAGATGTAAAGTAAATACATGATGAATTTTAAATATCGGTAAGCAAAGATAAACCTTTCTTTTAGAATGTCTTTTTCTAAAGTACTAAGTTAGAAGAAAAATGCAAATTCAACATGAGATTTATTCATTGATCAACAAGTTCTGATACATTATTTGTTACAACAACTCAAAATCAATTCTCTCTTGCTTTAGCAATCCAGACCTTCATTTCATCCAATCGCCCCTTGCAGTATTGGATGAATGTTGCGATTTCCTCCGGTGTAGAAAGCAGGTTCATCATTGCTTCAGCCTTTTTCAACAGGTGAGGAATATCTCTAAGTGTTCCATTAGCAAGACCGGCTAGATTAGAAAAACGGTCTCTCCAAGAATAGACAAGACTTTCCAACTCAACCCTTTCTAGGGTCATTAAACGTATAATCTCTTCATATCTATCCTTGTCTTCCATGGCTTGCCATTTTTCTTCATTTATTTCACGCTCGCAAGCACTGACGACATCTCTGACTTGTCGTTCCAGTTCATTAATTCGCGCTTGCATAAGGTTCTTTTTAACTTGAGCTTCTTCTTTTGTCTTGGCTAGAATTTCTCGTAACCGCCCTTTGTCAGCCAATATATCATTCTTTTGTTTCTCTTTGGTCTTTAATTGGCTGTTCACGGTTTGGAGGCATTGATCCAATTGCATCATATGTTCTCTTTCAATTCGCTGCTTCTTACCTATGTCTTCAAAGGCATTTTCTAATTCACACCTTTTTCTCTTAAGGGAAGCATTGTCTTGTTGAATTTTGATTAAATCATCCTCCAAAGCTTGATTTTTCTTTGTCATTTCAGCCAACTCACTCCTCAAATTTTCAATCTCTTTGCTTTCATCGGGAACTGGATTTCTCACATGAGCACCGTGATCTTTAAAGGGTAATTTAACAATGGCTACCCTATTTGAAATCCACTGGTAGTAACTTTCTTTTACGGTATGACTTCGGACACCCAATTCTTTTCCTTTACTATGAACCTTGCCCCAAGCATCAATGACAGTTTGAATAACAGGAGCACTATTTCCCTCAATATAATAATGAAGGAAAGGCGTTACTGTTTCTTCTTCTGGAGGTTGTATCATAGGATAAGCAAGTTGTCTTTTTGCAATGCTAGGATTGTAATTGATGCATCCTTGAGTTCCCATGAGAGGCACATTCAGAAATTTTCCACAGCAGTAAATAATGGAATCCACGTTCATCCACTGAGGGTACCACCGAATCATGCTAGCAGATAATCCTGCCAGATATCCTGCCCACTCCCTATTAGTCTTCTTGGTTAACCTAAGGAGCTTCAAATCAGAGATAGGACATTCAACCTTGCCAACTTGATTGAAGACATGAGAAGTAAGCCATAGATACAAGGCGGGTAGACAACAGACGATCTTTTTCCCATTCCGGTTGTGACAGGAATCCATTGTACAATAGATATCAGCTAAGACAGCAGTCATGGAACTTTCACCTCTAAGCTTTCTAGCTAGGAAAACATCAATTGCCTTGAAATCAATATAATTATCAAGGCTTGGGAAGAGGATCACACCATAGATGGCCAACGCCAAAATGTCAACAAACACGTCCCATTCTCCTTTCCCTGCCTGACTGAGGAGTTGCTGCTCAAAGAAGCTTAGTGCGAATCCTGAAATTTGGTTCCTGCTTAATTGGGCCTTCTTAAGCATTTCAGGATCTATCTTGAGAATGCGAGCTACACTGAAGATTGAAGCATGATGTTCAGTTCGACGATAAGGTTTCAAATCTTCTAATGGCAAGCCAAATATCTGTTCAAACTCCTCCAAAGTAGGAGCTAACTGGAAATCTTTGAATGTAAAACAGCGGAGAGGAGGATCATAAAACTGAGCTAGAGCAGTAAGGGCCCCTTCTTGCACTTCGACCTCTAAGAATTTTAGGATCTTTCCATATTTCCTTGTAAAGGTCATTTTCTGAGTAATATCCATCCTTTTGCTTAAGGATAACAAATTGCTAGTATTTGATCTGATGACTTTGAGGTGTAACAAATTTTTTAAACCAGTTGCCTTCACTTCTTGATCACTTGATCTCATGTTAAATTCCATTTTTTAGTGATACTTACCAATGTTTAAATTTCACCTTTAACAAAAGAAATAAATGAATTAGATTAACAAAGAAAACAGTTTGATAAATATCCTCACATAAGAGTGATAGTATTTATCATGACTTGAGTATAGAAAATATACATTTTTGATGATTTTTTTTAAAAAAAAACTTTGTGCAAATGAATAAAAGATAAAAGGAATGTTTGCCCAATTGTGTCTTAGACAAGGTAACCACCTAATTGGCTCTAAGGCTATTTAATCGTGTTTCTTCAAAAGGTAATTGTTCTAATTGGCTCTAAGAAGGTCACCGGAGCTCTGATCTTTAGCTATGAGTCTTATGCAAAAAGTAGGGAATCCTACTTAGTGCAGACATCATAACTAAGATAACACCCCGGCTGAGATTTTCACGCGAATCATGGTAGGACGTCTCGTCCTAAATGACACCGCTAATAATCTCCCCTAGCCTATGTCTTTTGCGGGGCCCGGGAATAGGGTCCCTTTTAATAGTGTGTGCATTATGGTGAATGTGAAGTGTGTGGGGCATTCATACCTGGATTTTTACCCATTCTTCACAATGAACAAACATAAAGCAAAATAAATATCACATGTCTTCTACCCTAAGGTTCTAAATTAAGGCAATAAAGAAGTAAAAAAAAAAACAGTATAAAATCTAAAATTAATGGAAGATTAGATAAACAACAAGAATAACATAACAAATAAATATAAAGGATGAAATAATTAACAATCAACAAAATACACAAGATCAATTTAACGGGCTTGACTCTCAAAATGTCCCCAGCGGAGTCGCCATCTGTCGCGACCGGGGTCCCGGCGCGCGACGCGGACTGGTTAAGGACAAATAAAAAAAAATTGAAACTGCATTGAAGTGAGGCTCTTGAGAAGCCTAAAAAATAAAGGGTTCAAGGAGTCGCCACCAATATTTATTAAGGAAAATATTAGGAAAACCTTTAAATAGCACTGGTTTTTTTTGTTGTAAAAAAATGAGATTCTGTTTAGTCCGGGAGTCGAATTACAGGTGGGGAAGGTATTAGCACCCTACACTGTCCGTAAAAAACGGTTACCCAAATTGATCATGCGTAATTTAAAAAATAATTATCAAATATTTCATCCTTCATAAAACAATCATAAATAATATACACAATAAAAAAATATATAAATATGAATAAAACAAAGATAGTAAAAGAATACATCCCCTAAGTTTGTTGTTTTTTAGTTCTAAAAAAAATAAATAAACAAATGATTAAAAGATCATAAAAATAAAAGGATAAAAAAAACAATAAGACGTCTTGTCTTACTTATTTTCTAGTAAAAAAAATTGATTTTTATTGAGAAATATAAAGTTTAAAACAAACAAATAAATAAATAAATAAAAATAAGAGAAAAAAAATAGAATTAAACACATCAACATGAAGATAAAGAAATATAATACACTTAATTAATTAAAATTGACAAGGAATATTATTTAATTATCTTTTAGAAAAAATAAGATTAATAAGATATCTTATCTAAATTAATCTCATCTTAAATTTTAAAAAAAAATGAATGAATAAATAACACACTATTTATTAGTCTTGACTTTTTTTATTATTTTTTATTTTTTATGAAAGTGATTTTTTCTTAATTATTAAAAGGTTACTAAGAGAAAATAATAGGAAATTATGACCATAATAAAAAAAATAGATAATTATGTATACATATATATACATACTTATAAACTATTAAAATGGTTAAACGTAAATAAATAAATAGAAGGTGTAGAAAAATAAATAAATAAATAAAAGATAAATAACTAAAAATAAAAGTATAGAGAATAAATAATAAAAATAAAATATAAAAATAAAGGTACAAAAATAAATAAAAGTTCAAAAATATAAAAAAATAAAAATAAAAATAAATAGACATAACAATAAATACATTAAAAATAAAAGAGCGGAAAAATAAATACATAAAATAAAGGGGCAGAAAAATAAATAATAAAAAATAAAGGAGCAGAAAGGTAAATAACAAAAATAAAGGGGCAAGAAAGTAAATAACAAAAAAAAGAGACAGAAGAGTAAATAACAAAAATAAAGGGGCAGAAAAGTAAATAACAAAAAATAAAGGGGCAGGAAAGTAAATACATAAAAAATAAAGGGACAGAAATGTAAATAACAAAAATAAAGGGGAAGGAAAGTAAATACGTGAAAATAAAGGGGCAGAAAAGTAAATAACAAAAATAAAGGGGCATGAAAGTAAATACATGAAAATAAAGGGGCAGAAATATAAATAACAAAAATAAAAGGGCAAAAAAGTAAATACATGAAAATAAAGGGGCAGAAAAGTAAATAATAAAAATAAAGGAGCAGAAAAGTAAATACATGAAAATAAAGAGGCAGAAATATAAATAACAAAAATAAAAGGACAGGAAAGTAAATAAATAAATAAAAGGGCATAAAAATAAATAAATAAAGATAAAAATGTAAAAAATAAAAAAAAGTAAAAAAATAAATAAACTAATAATTGCAGAAATATAAAGTGCGGATAAATAAAGTGCAAAAAATAAATTAACAATAATAAAAGTGCAGAAAAGTAAATAAAGAGAAATAAAAGTGTAAAAAAATAATAAATAAAGAAAAATAAAGGTACAAACAAATAAATAAAGATGGAGATGCATAAAAAATAAATAAACAGATAAATAACTACAAAAAAATAAAGTGCAGGAAAATAAAGTGCTTGAATATAAACAAAGAAAAATAAAAGTGCAGAAAAATAAATCACAATTAAATAAAGATGAATAAATAAATATAAATAAACAACTTTGTATTAATAAAAAATACCTTGGTACAAGATCAATTACAGAGAAATTAGAACGGAAGTCGAGAAATCAATTTTGTGTGGATTTCCTTTGCTTTTGGCTTTGTTTGGACTTGATTTGAAGGTATTTGGATACCGATTACAACACTTGGACAGTATTTTAGCTCACAAAAACTCACATACTAAGACAAACTAGAGTGGTGCACTCATTTTCCTAACTAAGATTACATAAAGAAATTTTTGAGAACCAAAACTTCTAAAAATTCTCACAAAAATTTAGCACTCTTTTCCCTATTTTTCTTCTTCTTTCTCCAAAATGCCTCAATATCACCTTCTATTTATAGAAGGAAATTGGCATTGGATCCTCCCTAAAAGACATCACTTTCTTACTTTTCTAATTTGTCCAAATTCCATGTCAATTTCCCCAATTTTCTCCAATTATCCAACCAAACCGGGGCCCACCACTAAAAACCACCGTAACCCCTTTTTCTTTTTTCTTTTTTTTTTTAGATTTTCGTTTTTTTTTAAACTTTTTTTTTGGGCCCATTTTTTTTGGGCTTTTTTTTGTTTGGGCCTTTTTTTCTCTTTTTTTTTCTTTTTCTTTATTTTTTTGCCCTTTTTATTTATTTTTTTTTATTTTCGTTTTTTTATTTTTATTTTATTTTTTTATTTTATTTTTTTTATTTTTATTTTTTTTGCCCATTTAGTTTTCTGATTTTTTTGGGCCTTTTATTTAAAGGTACAAATGGAAACATAAATTATTTATTACATATATGGAAATATATAAAATATCCAATAAATATAAATTACTACCCACACTATAAGGAGTAAAAAGGTAGTCACAAAACACCGTCTTCCCTCCCTTATTCTTTCCTCTTGGCTTCGACATCCATCAGCCATTGCTTGAGAGAAATAAAGAGAATTGATGAAATGAGAGGTGTGATAGGAAATGAAGAGGGATTGGGTATTTATAGAGATGGGGAAGGGTTACTATTCCAACGGTCACTATGCAATTTTTAATATTATTTTTTTTTATGATCCGGGGTGGCAATCTGGACTGGGCGGGGTTCTAAGCACTGTACCGCGTCACCAACGAGAACTGGTAAGTCATAACCGGGGTCTGAAATCATTGGTCAACTATAGACATTTCTCTTCACCTCGGTTAAATATTAAGCATTGGGGAATCTCCTGCAGGTGTACCTCCGGTGTGTCTTGAAGTTCAAGTACGGATTAACACATCAGTTTTAACTTGAAGAACCTCGGATTCCCTTCGAACTGAGGTGTAAAATACCGTACTCCACTGAGGCTGTACGAGCTTAGAACTAATGAGGTAACACCGGTCATGAAACCGTGCTAGGACCCCGGTTAATGCAGTCAACATTGACTCCGGACTCTAGGACAAAAAAAACTCTTTTTTTCTTCTTTTTTTTTTCTTTTTAATATATATCACCGGACAAAAATAGGTGTTCACAGGCATGTTGTGGATTCTATGATTAATCCGAGCCAATATCTGTCATTTAATATGTAATGCTCACCCCTACACCATTTTTCAGTGTTGCAGGTCGGATTGGAATTATATAAGGGCCTTAACCCGAGTGTTGGGTGTTTATGATTAGGCTGTGTATGTAAAATTATAATCCGAGTGTCTTTTGTTGTATTTAAGCCTTGGCCGGCTCACAACAATGTTGTATGATGAATATTATTACATTTGTATGGAAATCCGAGTGTATGTTAATATATAGATATACTTCGAGTGATGGTATTATATGCATACCGATTGAATGTGTTGGTGAATGGAAAGTATAAAGATAAGAATCCGAGTGTATGCTTGTGTATATACATATATGTTATGTTGATAACATGGTTATGAATCGGTGGAAGAGTATTGCTGAGTGGGTAGTCGGCTTTGGGGAGCAGAGAGTGCATTTATGTATGAATTTTATGTTGATTTGATGCTTCATACTGACTCGGAAATGATGATGTATGAATATATCTAAGTTAATGAATCCTGAGTGGAATATATGTGGCTTAGTTGCTTTTCCGAGTGAGTCTTATGAATAGGACTCCATATCCGAGTGTAACTCATGTGTGAGCCTCTTACTGTGTGATAATGGCTCTTGTGGATTCCGAGTAAAGAATATATGGTGAACCCCGAGTGGGGAATGATTCGAGTAATCCGAGTGGAAATCCGAGTGATCCTCTTCCGAGAGGAGTGTTGTTGTAATGACTCAGATTGGTTATATTCTAAGCGTATGAATTATGAATGTATTCCGAGTGAATATGGGAACCTATTCCGAGTGAATAGGGTAATACGTAATTTGAGCGGCTAAGTTATGGAATAAGTCCGAGTGTGACTTGATGCTATGATTTTCCCCGAGTGAAGAGAAATATAAGTGTTAACCGAGTGATTTATGGCTGAGAGGAAGTCTATGTACTCTCTGAGTAAGGGAGTTCTGTTATGCCGAGTGCTAAATGGTTGATGTTTACCGAGTGACTCGAGGTTGAATTATACCGAGTGGTTTGGTTGGATAATATCCGAGCGAAAGAGGGCTTATGGAATCCGAGTGGGAATACCCTCAATTCCCGAGTGGATCTTTATGTTGACACTGTGAATAAAATTGAGAGACCAAGTTATGGGTTGCCGAGTGAGGTAACTGTTGGGGTTGTTTCCCGAGTGACGGAACCCCATTATGCTGAGTGGTCTAAGATATTAAATTCCGAGAGGACTTAGGCATGAATTCCGACTGGACCTGATCATTTACCGAGTGAATGAATGTCTCGGTTTTCCGAGTGTTAGAATGCCGAGTGACTTCTCGCTTTAGCGAGTGATTCCTCGCTCAGCGAGTATGTTGTTTGGGAAGGCTTATGACATTGGTTTCGCTCAAGCGAAGGGGAATTCGCCCGAGCGAATTATGCTGTCTCGCTCAAGCGGATTTGGATCTCGCTTGAGCGAGTGCGCGCTGTAATGTGGTTCGCTAAGGCGCTGTTGGTGCTTCCGTGTGAATGGTTTTAATTCCTTTGCCCTCCCTGTCTTTTTCTGCTTGGCCATGGGGCCAACTCTCTTATCTTCATATAAGGAAGTGTTTTTATTATGGATCCAGGTTATGCTTTAATTAATTCACGAAATTTTCCCTCTAAAATTAAGGGTGTCATATTTTTCATCAACAATTATGGTCATAGCCCCCAAATCATTGCAAATCAGAATTGGTCTTTTCCATCACATGCAAATTATTCTCGGAAATTAAAAGGGGACAGGGTGCTTACATCCAAACGAAGAAACTAGCAGCCACTGATATGGCATCTTTGTGGACTGTATTACAATCTAACTCTTTCCTTCCAAATGTCGTAAATTGGTGATCCGTTGAATAATTATGTCCGTCTGTGGACTAAAGGGAGTATTTTATTCTCTTATATAGACAACATGTATACTTCAAAACATGCAGCCAATGAAAATATATAAATTGGCTTCTTCCAATACTTTTGTATTAGTATTTCCATGGCACTCTTCCTCTTCTTCCACATGTAGTGGATTACTTAAACGAGGCCCGTCTTTGAACTGGATGCAGTATTCTAATACTCTCTTAAATATGAATATTTATTATTATTCACACACCCATTTTGTTGTTTATTCTTGCATTTTTATTGAATGTAATATATTTTTGGTTTGATTGCAGCCAACCAAGTCATATATAGTTTGAGATCAGCAGCAATATCGACAAAAAAAGCCATGTCCCTTGTTGGATTGTTATTACCACTTTTTTGCTTGCTACTCATACATTGTGTTAACAGCACCAATGTCATCTATGCTGATTGCTTGGCTTCTGATGTAGAAGCTCTTATAGACTTCAAAAATGGGCTTCAAGATCCTCAGAACCATCCCTCTTTATGGAGGGGCAACAACTGTTGCGAATGGCATGGAATAGGTTGTGACAACATCACTGGTGCAGTTGTTTCGGTTGATCTCCAAAGTTGTGGATTGAGAAACCTGAATGGAGAGTTAACACCATCTTTGGACTTGAGTTATAATTTTAGTCTGTTATGAGTTTGTTAGAATGGGTTATGTTACCTTGTTGTGTGGACCAATGTTTGCTTAATGTGTGCCTTCTTTATACATGTATAAATAGCCTCTGTTATTTTCAGCTGTAAGCAATTAATACAATTCAGTTCTAGTTTTCCCTTCAACATGCTCTCTCTCTCTTTCTCATTCAATCTCTATCTCAGCTTCTTGTTACCCCACATTCCTTTCAATATACACGTACAAAACAGTTGCTTGTATAACCAAATCTTCCTTATTAAAATAACCTTCTTCCTTCTAAATAATGAACAACTTTAAAATGAAAATTGAGTAGTTCCATCAATGCCTTTTAGTTGTAATTCGTAATTCCTCCACTACAGTCATCAAGCGTTTGTAGTCCAACGGTTAGGATAATTGCCTTCCAAGCAATAGACCCGGGTTCGACTCCCGGCAAACGCAAAATGAAGTGTTTTAATGTATTGCGTGGTATTTCAAATTGTTGACCCTTAACTTAACAACAATGTGGAACAGTTTTGTCTCTTTGTATTTTACTATTATGAGTCGGCATTACTCATTAGCCACTTCTCACATCAAAACAAGACATTTGGAATTTGTGGTTTGCGTGGATAATTGTTGCCGGCAATTACAAAGCGACACACTGCATCCTTCCAAATCTATTCTCATACATACTTGTTCCTTTCATGTTTATTGTGTTTACTCGTAACATCATTGATGGGTTGAGAATTGCCATTTCATGGTTTGCAGCCAAGCCAAAGTTGAAGTTTCAGAGCAACAAACAATATCAATGGAAAAGTTGTCTCTAGTTGGACCCCTTTTCTGCTTGCTGCTACTCATAAAATGTGTTAACAGCACCAATCCCATTAATGTTCATTGCTTAGCTTCTGAAGTCAAAGCACTTTTAGATTTCAAAAAAGGGCTTCCAGATCCTCAGAACCAGCTCTCTTCATGGAGGGACAATAATTGCTGTCAATGGCAAGGAATAGGCTGTGACAATATCACTGGTCTAGTTGTTTCAATTGATCTTCAAAGAAGTGGATTGGGGAACCTGAATGATGAGTTAACACCATCTTTGTTGAATATCAAGTCACTAAGGCATTTAGACTTGAGTTATAACACATTCAGGAGCATACCAATTCCTTCATTCTTTGGATCACTTGAGAATTTGCAATATCTGGACCTCTCAAATGCTGGATTTGCTGGCATAATTCCTCCAAATATTGGAAACCTGTCCCGGTTGCAATTTCTTTATCTCGAAAGCTATCGGGGTCCGATGTATGCAGAAAACCTCCGATGGGTGGTTGGCCTTGTCTCTTTGAAACAACTTGACATGAAGGGAGTTGATCTTTCATTGGTCGGACCAGACTGGCTTACTGCATTAAACAAGATTCCATCTTTAACAGAGTTGTATCTACGCTCTTGTCAGCTATCTGGTTATATTGATCAGTCTCTTCCATCTCTCAATCTTACTTCACTTGTTGTTCTTGATCTTAGTTATAATCACATTGTTTCAAGCATACCTCACTGGCTTGCAAATATCACCACCCTACAATATATGGATATAAGCCATAACAGCCTATATGGAAGAATACCACTTGGTTTTGGAGACCTGCTAAAACTACAGTACTTGAATTTACGTGGAAATGCAAATCTTACAGCAAGCTGCTCTCAACTGTTCAGGGGAAGATGGGAAATGATCCAAGAGATTGACATATCATCTAATGCATTACATGGGAAATTTCCTTCAACCTTTGGAAACTTGACTTCCCTAACCTACCTAGATCTTGGTCATAATTTTGTTGAGGGTAACATTCCAAGTTCCTTTGGTAAACTCTGCAACTTGAATTATTTTTGTTTATCAGGAAACATGATAAGTACTCTGCCTGAATTCCTCCAAGGAACAGGCAATTGTCCCTCTGGAAAACTTCTGCCCAATGTCAGCTATTTTCTCATGGATAACAACTTACTGGTTGGTAAAATCCCAGAATGGTTAGCTCAATTAGAAAATCTTGTCCAACTTGGACTTGATGGAAATCTACTTGAAGGTCCTATTCCTGTTTCGTTAGGGTCATTGCAAAAGCTTGAATACTTGAACCTTAGGGGGAATAAACTGAATGGGACTCTCCCAGAAAGTTTAGGACAACTATCTGAATTGTCAGAGTTATACCTTTCTTCTAATAAGTTGACAGGCATGGTCACTGAAGCCCATTTTTCAAAGACAACTAATTTAAGGAATTTAGACTTATCTTCCAATTCAATCAATGTTGATGTCAACTACAATTGGACCCCCCCATTCCAACTCTATTCAGTTTACATGGGATCCTGTCCTTTGGGACCATCGTTTCCTGCATGGCTGAAATCACAAAAGGAGATCGCATACTTAGACTTGTCAAATGCTGGCATTACTGGTTTTATACCAAACTGGTTTTGGGACATTTCCTCCAACTTGGCAGATTTCAACGTTTCCCATAATCAACTACAAGGGAGGCTTCCAAATCAAGTGGTACCATTAGTTGTTAATGGTTTCCTTGATCTAAGTTTCAATCTTTTTGAGGGACCTGTGCCGCTTCGAAAAGGTGGAACTGGCTTGGTAGATCTCTCACACAATTGCTTTTCTGGTGCAATCCCATGGAACATAAGTGATATCATGCCTAACTTGTACTTTTTATCTTATTCTAATAATAATCTCTCTGGAGAAATACCATTATCCATAGGACAGATATCTTCACTCGTTGTCTTTGATCTGTCACGCAACAACTTGAGAGGAAGGATCCCTCCAAGCCTTGCAAATTGTTCTTTCCTGGAAGCACTAGACCTTGGCAGCAATAATCTCTTTGGGATAATTCCAGCTTCTTTGGGTCAGTTACACCGACTCAGATCACTGCACCTTAGTGACAATAACTTTGGGGGGGATTTACCATCATCTCTTAGAAATTTGTCCAATTTGGAAACCATGGATCTTGGAAATAATGGATTTTCAGGTATTATTCCACCTTGGTTTGATGAAAGCTTTTCACATCTTAGGATTCTCAATCTGAGGTCTAATGCATTTTATGGAGAATTACCTCCCAATCTTTCAAAACTAACTTCATTGCAAGTCCTTGACATTGCCAGAAATAATTTATCTGGCAGCATTCCAGCAAGCTTGGGGGACCTGAATGGGATAGCACAAGTGAAGAAGCAAAATACATATTTAGTGTATGGAATATTTGGAGCTCGATACTATGAAGAAACCTTAGTTGTGTATACAAAAGACCAACTTTTAGAGTATACCAAGACTCTTTCCCTTGTTACCAGCATAGATCTTTCTGATAATAACTTCACAGGAAATCTTCCCAATGAAATAACAAAACTCGTTGGTTTGGTAGTTCTCAACTTGTCAAGAAACCACATAAAAGGCCAAATTCCTCAAGACATGTCAACTATGCATCAGCTACAATCTCTTGATCTCTCAAGTAACCAACTTTCTGGGTCAATTCCTTCAAGCATATCTTCCTTGTCATTTTTGGGGTTCTTCAATTTGTCCAACAACAACCTCTTGGGTGCCATTCCTTATACAGGTCAAATAACAACCTTTGATGCATCTTCTTTTGCTAGGAATCCTGGTCTCTGTGGTCCTCCCCTTCTTGTGAGATGTCAAGGGGATAATGATCCTGGTAATGACTCTGACAAGGGAGAAAGTGAATATGACGGATTGATTGATAAGTGGTTTTATTTGAGTGTTGGTTTGGGGTTTGCAGCAGCCATTCTAGTTCCTTATTTCATCTTAGCAATCAAGAGATCTTGGGGTGATGCTTATTTTGATTTTGTGGATCAAGTTATTGACAAATTATGGTGATTGGGGGATAAAGCATGGCCGAGGAAGAAGCCTCATAATAAGCGATAGATTCACAAATATTGTTCTTGAAATCAAGGATAGTTAAATTTGTATAAGTTGCATTGAGCAAGGATATATCCACACACTGCCACACAAATTATCTTGTGTATGAATTATCAGGATATTATTGCAATGAAACCTTATCCACTAAATGTTTAGAAATTAATTTTTGTATAGCTGTTTTGTTCTAAGTTCGACAGTAGCATAAAAAAAATAGGCTAAAAGGTAAATTTAGCCCCTAAAATTATTGAGATTTTGGTTTTACACCTTGAAATGATTTTTCTTAGTATTGCCTCCCTAGAAAAATTTTAAGGTTAGAATATAACCCCTTCCGTTGACTGCCTCTGTCAACTGATGAGGTGGAGCCCAGTCACATGTCTGTCATTGCATACGTGGCATGTGACTCATCATATTAGGGGCCAAGTCACTAATTAGCACAGATTAGCCTTTTTTAATTAAAGGTTAATGAAATTATTTATTAAGTGAAGCTAATTAACAAAATAAAAAAAAAGAATAGAAAAAGCACGTTGGGTCACTCTTCCTCTTCCTCACTTCGTCTGACCTTCGTGTTTTGCATTTCCTTCCCCGCGTGTGGACTCAACGAGCAAGGAGAGGACAAGAATTCGTGGATTGTAGAGGGTGCGTGGCTGGTGGGTTTCTCTACTGCGCGTGCTAGAAGAGGAAAAACACAGGTAAGATTCTTGATGCTTTTAGTGGGAAGGTTGAATTTTTTTTCTTTGTGGGGACCATGTGAGGGTTATATTGTTGTAGATGGTGAGTGGTAAATGTCAAACTTTAATGAATTTCATTAATCCCTAGTTGTGTTGTAACTTTGATTTTTTAATCCTGTTAGGGATGAGTTTTTCAGTAGCTTTTCATCACAAGGGTAAATTTACTAATGGGAACCCTATGAAGTACACAGAGAATGAAATTACTGTTTTCCATAACTTGGATGTTGATAGGTGGTCTTACTTTGAATGTGAGTCTTTGGTAAGGGAGTTGGGTTATACTAAGGAGAGTTTTAAAATGTGGTGGAAAAAGCCTAGTGGGGAGTTTGTTGGCATAACGTGGGACAGTCATGCATTGGAGGTTGGAGAGTTTGCTGTAAACAACAAATGTGAGGTGGATATTTATGTTGAGCATTTAGTCGTGGACGTTGATGTGTTGTTGGAGTTAGGGTATAAAGAGGACACAAGGCTGGTTGATAAACATGAAGTGGAGACACAAGTTCAGATGGCTGGAAGGACCAAGTCCACACCCAAGGACAGGCCATTTAAGGCATCCAAGAGGCCTGTCACAAGGAGAAAAATTTATAAAAGTGTTAAGGAAAAATTGATTGGTGATGGGGGGCCTAAGTCAACTGCATTGGGAAATGAAAATAAAGGTGGAAAGGAGGTGGAAGCACAATGTCATGTTGAGGTGCAGGGTGCAAGTGCCTTAAATTTCGAGTCAGAAGAGTTGGAAACACAATGTGGTGCTACTGTTGATGGTGCAACAGGACCAAGTGAGGGTGCAGGGGGGTTAGAGTCACAATGTGGTGCTGATGTGGAGGGTGCAAATAGACTAAATAAGGATACAGAGGGGTTGAAAACAAAGTGTGGTGTTGATGTAGAGGGTTTGAAACCTGTGAATGATGACAGAGGGGGTCTGGAATCAGGTGGAGGGGAAGGATCAGGAAGGCATGGGGAAGGAGTTAGTTTGGGTACAGATTGGTGCAGACCAATTGATGAAGATCAATGTGGTGACATTGATGAGGAGTATGAGACAGATAGAATCCACAGTTATGTAGACTCAGATGATGAGTATCAGGGTGAGGATCAAGGTGATTTTGGTTTTCAGGCATTTGAAGAGGACATTTTAGGGAGGAGGTGTGAGCTTAGGTTGGGCATGGAGTTCACTTCAATGGTGCAGTTTAGGCAAGCTGTAATGGAGTATAGTGTACATAATGGGAAACAAGTGAAGTATGTTAAGAATGAGCCATGGAGGTGCTGGGTTGTTTGCAACACAGATGGATGTGGATGGTTGGCCTTTGCTAGCAGGGTTGGTAGGACAAACATAATAAGATTGAAGACATTCATAGATCAACACTCATGTGGAAGGGTCTTTGAGAACAAAAATGTGAATGCTAGGTGGGTTACAAAGGTTATTTTGCCAAAATTGAAAATTAATAGGCACATGAAGTTGGATGAGATAAAGGCTGAATTCAGGGTCAGTCATCAAGTAGGGATTACCAGTTGGACAGCACACAATGCTAGGAGAATGGCAACTGAGATGATAGAAGGAGAGGCCAGCAAGCAATATGAACTTCTTTGGAATTATAGTGCTGAATTGAGGAGGGTCAGTGATGGGGCTACCACATGCAGGCTTCAACTGGTTAGTCCAACTAATGGTCTGCAAACTATGTTTCAGAGTTACTACTTATGCCTTGATGCTTGCAAGAAGGGCTTCATAGCTGGGTGTAGGCCATTGATAGGGGTTGATGGATGCCATTTGAAGACCACATTTGGTGGGATTCTCCTAACAGCTGTAGGCAGGGATGCCAATGATCAATATTTTCCACTAGCTGTGGCTGTTGTGGAAGTGGAAAATAAAGAATCTTGGACCTGGTTTCTAACTCTACTACTACAGGACATTGGAACAGATAGAAGGCTGGTCTTTATTTTTGATCAACAAAAGGTATGGACATGGTCTTTGTGATGACTTACTTTTATTTTGAATGTTTCCTTCTGTTATAGTGTTTTGTATTCTGCACAGGGACTCCTACAAGCCATGGATGAGTTGAACTTAGGGGCTGAGCACAGATACTGTGTAAGACACTTACACAGTAATCTAAAGAAGAAGTTTGGTGGTGGGGCATTGTTGAAGGAACTCATGATGGGGGCTAGTAAGGCAACCTATATACAGGTTTGGTTTGCAGTATTTGTATATTTTTTTCACAAACACAATGTAGGCACCATATGATTTGAGGTATTTGCATATTTTTCATTTCAATGTTATGTTTACAGGGCTGGGAAGCCAAGATGAACCAAATTAAGGATGTTGATCAGGGTGCTTGGGGATGGTTGATGGCTATCCCTAAAGAGGCTTGGTGCAGGCACCAATTCCCACACTACCCCAAGTGTGATATTGTGATGAACAACCTGTGTGAGGCCTTTAACAGTGTCATTCTACCTGCAAGGGAGATGCCAATACTCAGCATGCTAGAATGGTTAAGGAGTTACTTAATGGTAAGATTTGCAAAGCTCAGGACCAAAGCAATCAACATCAAAGGATACATCATGCCTAAACCATCCAAGAGGATGGAAAGAGAACAACATTTTTCTGCCAACTGGTTTCCACAATGGTCTGGGCATTGGGTTTTTGATGTTACACATTCTCTATTGAATGAAAAATTTGTTGTTGATCTTGAGAAAATGAGCTGTGCATGTGGATGGTGGGAACTGGTAGGCATACCATGCAGACATGCAATATCATGCATATTACACACAGGACAAAACCCTACTCATTATGTGGATAGCTGTTATTCAAAGAGTCAATATGAGAAGTGTTATGGACATGTAGTTGGTGCAATCAATGGCCCAAACCTGTGGCCAATAACAGAACATCCACAAACTCTGCCACCAGCATATAAACGTGGACCCGGGAGGCCAAAGAAACTCAGGAGGAGGGATCCAATAGATGAAGAAAACCCATGCAAATTAAGGAGACAACCTAGACCCTATGCATGCACCAACTGTGGGACAATAAGCCACAACAGGGCTACATGCAAGGAACCACCAAGACAAACAAATGTGGGTAGTTTTTTAAATACTTCAATAATGACTAATACAGATTATGATGTTTGCCCATTTTTTGTTTTAGGAACCTGATCAGGTACCCACAACAGAGCAGAATGCCAATGCTGAGGGAGTTGTTGAAGGGACCACTGATGTTGCAACTACAACTGTCACTATGACTTCAACTGCAACATGTTTAGCTGCTGAACTAACTAATTCAGAGGTTCCTGTCAAAAAGAAAAGGGGCAGACCTGCAAAGACAACCGAACAACACTCCAAACCTGTCACAAGAGGTAGTGCCAAAGGGAGAGGAAGTGGACGAAGGACAAGAACAGGAACAACACCAGTAATTATTTTAGATGAAGGAGGTGCAGTTGGAGAGGAAGTTGACATGGTGGCTACACAATCAAGTGTTGTTCATGACAATGTTTAGCTGTCTGTAATTATCTTAAGACGATGTTATTAGTTGTTGTAATTATCTTAACAGTGTTCAGACAATCTTTTCATTTTCATTCAATGCAGTATGCTTTAGTTCACTTCACTGATAAGTGTTGATTCAATGAATCTTGAAGATGATTGATTTTTGTTGATTTAAGATGAAAGATAAAGCTAAAAAGAGTTGAAGAGGGTAATTATTGAACAAATAATCTTGAACATTCACAGGTTGGAACAAATGAAAACATTCAACCAATACAAATAACATTCAACCAATACAAATAACATTCAACCAAACAACATGTTAAAAAGTTTACATCTTCATTAATAGATTAACAAGACAGTTACATTCACCAACACTTCCCATCATCAGGGGCCTAATGCTATGAAATAAATTTCTTAAGGGCCTATTCCTATATTTTGATTGACTGAACCATAACCCTAAATCAGACTACACCATGCCTTTAACCTCTTAACCCATGCACTGCAACCAAGACCAGGATGAGGAAGACAATAGCCCACGACATTGCACACAGCCACATTAGCATGAAATTCATGGTTCTGTATTCTTTTAATCTGTCTTCCAACATTACAACCTTATCCATCTCCGTGTAAAGAACTCCATTGCCATGGGTAGAGAAGCTAGCAGTCCTTGCAAGGCTTTGTTGCCCACTATCAACCCACTCAAAATATCCACACGACTTCTCATTCTGTGACAGGAATAGAACATTTTTCAAACATGGGTCACCTTAAAAAAACACCAAGACATACACAACAAACCCTAAACGCAAGCTTACCATCCAATTAACACATCTGAAGAATGATCTACCAGGATTTTTTGAGCTCTTCGAAACTAGTTGCAACACAGGTTCGTTACATTTGCATAACCTCCTACAAGGAACCCTTGAGAACGATCCACTTGACCTTGTAGACATGGCAGGCACACTTAACTCACTTGGAAGAATGGGAAAGAAAGCCCGGGGCACCTTTTTATGGGTCAACAAGAAAAGTATCCGTTGGGTAAGCAAGCAGCACGTGGGTGAGGAAGAAGAGCATAGAAGGAAGATAATTATGTCTGAATTTGTTAATTAGCTTCACTTAATAAATAATTTCATTAACCTTTAATTAAAAAAGGCTAATCTGTGCTAATCAGTGACTTGGCCCCTAATATGATGAGTCACATGCCACGTATGCAATGACAGACATGTGACTGGGCTTCACCTCATCAGTTGGCAGAGGCAGTCAACGGAAGGGGTTATATTCTAACCTTAAAATTTTTTTAGGGAGGCAATACTACGAAAAATCATTTCAGGGTGTAAAACCAAAATCTCAATAATTCTAGGGGCTAAATTTACCTTTTAGCCAAAAGAATATGCAGATGTAGCTTATCCAACAATGGCAGAGCGTTATGGATGCTATATATTCTTTTTTTTTTTAGTTACAGATGCTATATATGATTGTGGAGAAAGAGATTAAAGGCTCACGCATGAACTGATAATTATTCAAGAATGTCATGATATAGCATCTTGCTTTAGTTATGATATACGTTTTCGTATTAAAGCCGCTGATTTTTGTTTGCCTCCTTCGGCATATTTAGTAGAGAATCGGATTTGGATTGAAGAATTCTATACTGGTTTTGAATCAAAATGTGCGACAAAAAATTTGTTAGAGTGATTATCTACAAATATAGGTCCACAGGCATATATTTTTTTTGAAATACAGATATGAGGACATTACTCTATTCGGAAACCATCAACCTGTCCTGGTTTACCTGCCCATCTTCACCCAATTTGCCACCACACAATTTCGCTACTTTATAGCCCCTCACCAGCTCACCCCAAGGATATTATCAAGTATTTTCAAAATCTGTTGCAGGCTCGTTATAATTAACAATGTACGCCTCCCAACACACTTTCCCGGACTTCCAAATTATAGTTCTAAAAGGAAGCTCCTCTATTCCGTTATCTTTATAATTTTACCCTTCAATATCCATGCCCCTACATCAGATTAGTTTTTCATCATATATAATCATCGCCCTTTTAATTATCGAATGAGGCATACCACCCGCATCAAAACATTATACAAGTCAGCGAATTTTCATTTCTCCCCTCAGAATAAGTTTTAGCCAATCCTTTGAAGCTGCCATAGTAAGCACAACTTCAGTGGAGAATCTTGCGTCTGCTTGTCTTCATTTTAACACAACAATCGAACCCTTCACAGCAAACGAGCACCAACTAAAGATAAGATAAGCTCATCGGAACATACAAGCAGCGGGACACATGAAAAAGAGGGGAATGGGGGGATTTCTATACAGAGAGGCCATTCAAAAATATATTAAAATGCCTTCCCGGCACACATCTAAACCCTAAAATTACTTCAGTATAACAGTGTACTGAAGATGAAAAATGAAAAAATAAGAACAAACAATCTGACTTCACTGGAATGACTACCTGCAAAATGACCATATTCACAACGTCAAAATTGTGCTCAGTAGCAATTGAGCATGACCATAAAATATAGCACTGCAGTGATATTCAAAGCATATGATTCAGAGGCAATTCTTCAAAAATATAATTCCTGTATCCAAGATGTACAACTTGGGTATGCACATGCTAGAAACTACTGTGTTTATAAATGACTGCCAAGATAGAATTAACAAGACAAGAGTTTATAAATCAAAATGGCACTCACCAATATTTTTCAATGTCTGTGAAGTTGGGAGTGCAGGTAATGACATCTCTGCAGAACTCAGCAAGACAAGAGTTAAGCAAATTAACAGTAATTTGTAAAGTGTATCCTGAATGAAAATGTAAGTAATAATCAAGTGAAAGTAAATTTGTCCAGATGCATACCAGGTGCGCAAAGTGACAAAGATGTCATTGAAGATGATGAAGGCCAGGGTGCAGCAATATTGTCACTCAGATCACATGTAAAGCCAACACCTGATGAATTGTCAAATATCACATCTCCAGGCAAGCTTCGAAGCAAACATCCTGCATATAAACCAACACAAACACTCTTACTAACAACACAATCTATTCCCTGACAAAATCATACAAGTAAACCATGTCTTTACTCTGCTCGAAAAGGGCCATTTTCCCCTACTCGATATAATTATTATGGTACTCCCTCCATTTCATATTATAAGCCCCTAAAACAAAAAAGGGGTGTTGCATTTTATAAGCCCCTACAAAAAATTAGGAGTATTTAATAACATTTTTTCCTATTTTACCCTTAAACATTTAATGTTTCTACATTTGTACAATTAATAGATGATAGTGGAGTTTAACTTTAAATGAGAAGAAATTTGGAAAGATAAAATTATCTTTAATAATATCAAGAAAATAATTACTTTTCTAAAACTGTGTGCCCTTGTAAATAGACAATAATCAACATAGTAAACACCCCCAAATCCTGCACCATCACCCCTCCAAAAAGAATGGGAAGAAATTATAAAATAGTATGATCGTCTTCAACTATAAAAATACATCAAAATTCCCTAGTCCTTAGAATTGGCCCCATGTTCATCACTTGTCTCAAACAACTAACTCAATCGGGCCTGAAGTAACAGGTTTCAGGTTCAGACCACATGTTTTAACTTTTAATGGATGGGTTTAAATTGTACTGAGTCAACCAACCCAACCTGATGTCCTATAATATCTCAAAATTCATTCTTTCTGTAACAATTATGCATTAATATTAGAATTTTTGAATGAATATGAAATAAATTTGTCTCAATCCGTCCTATCCAATGAACACCATTTGCTGCCAATACAATTCGTTGGTTGAACCAATGTGCAAACAGATTAATCAATAAAGAACAACAGCATGTAAGAAATCGAAGAAAGAACAAACCTTGCTGTCCAAATGCTGCACGCACCAGCACCATGCAGAACCACAACAGAAGAAGAATTGGATCAGAAAAAAAGTCAAACAATGATCATGGGAAGACAATAAGAATATCAATGGAGCAGGATTAATACCTTGTATGCTGAAATCTTTCAAATCAACATCACAAAGCTCATAAATATTTGTCATTACTCCACCTCCACGCAATATAGATCCAAAAAGTGTTGCGCATATTATAGCTTGTTTATTTGTAATTAACATTTGCTTTTGTATCCCCGCAATGTATGTGTTTAATGAACTACAGCAGGAAGGGCTAGGGGCAGCAACATTCCGACATGCATTAATTACTTCTGAAGGCTCTTTAAAAGTCAAAGGACAAACTGCACAAGCAAGATTTACTCTGTTACAAGAGTTGAAACAACAAACAAAAACACAACAATGATTCAATTGGTAGAACATAGAATAATTTCCAAACATCGAATATGGACAAAAAATAGGAAGCACCCAAGTGACAGGACACGAATCTCAACCAATATCACAGGAAGTAAATAAATAATAAGACTGAGGTACGGTATTAAACAGTAATATAAAATCATCTCAATGCATTCCAACCCCAATTAGGCAGGTGATTGTTAAGCCATTGACATACTCCCAAAACTCGAAATATATGTTGTTATGAGTGAAATAGTTAAAGAATGTACCTTTGTTGACTTTACAAGCTGATAGTATTCGATATGCGGTATTTGCGGCCTCAAATGATAGCTTTTTGGAAAGATATGAATAAACCACACCTTTACAATCATTAAGATAATCAGTGTGATTTACTTCCCCGGCCATATTTTCATTATTATTGACCATCATTTGTCTTCCAGAAATCTGAAGTGTTGCGTCCATTATTGCAGGCTGGCAAACAGGTCTGCAACACTCTTTAAGTGGATCAACAGTGTTGCAAGCCTCAAGCAACTTACTTGTGTTAACTATTTTTTCAAAAGTAAAATCATCCTTCACAGGACACAATCCACCTGTAAAATTAGATGATTTTATGGAGCAAAGTGTGGGGATTGTACTATTTGCCCCTCTACTAGCTAGAATATTAATGATATCAGAAAAACAATGATCAGCAACTTCTTTTGGCAAAACCAAATTATCAGATTTCATGCTGAAGAAACCCTGGAAGATGTGGATTAAGCTACTAAATTGAGGACAACATATTACATTCCCTACAAGGTTCGCCAAAGGCCCAGAGCAATCAAATGCTGTTTTGTCTAGGATATTTGATATATCTGAATGAGAGAAGTTTACAGGACATTTACCAGTTAAAACTGGTTCATATCTGGTTGGGAAAGTAGGGTAAAAAGGGTACATTGGTGGAAAAGACTCGGTAGGATATGGGAATTTTGGTATGACAGCAGGTGATATTTCTATAGGGTCAAAGAGTCCAGATTCACCAGAAGTAGGTTCCTTAGCTAACTCTACCAGAGAAGATATTCTTCTACGGTCAGCATGTGTTTCCTGTGCTGTTACATCTTGGAAACTAGGAAGCCAGATGAAAAATAGAATTAGCTGACAGCACAAAGAACCTGCAACAATATAATCAGCAGTAGACTTAGCAGAAGTAGAATTCATGAATCGTTGTGCAAAGATAATGCAACAAATATGAATTTGCTTATACATATTGCAGTATGACAACTTCAACAATGACTCATACAAAAGGTTGGTTACACACAATCAGCAGCGTTAGAAACCTAAAGTCTAAATATTAGATTCAAATTCATCCAACAATTCTACTAATGCTTACCCCTAAAATAATCAGCATCCCGATATCCGCCCATAACTCCCTAGCCCGCCGGTACCATTGAGTTTTACACAGGGGAACCAAGTGGTTGCCGGTGATGAGACAAGTGGTAGCACATAGCAATATAGCAAACTCGTAATATCTTCAAGCCTAAGACCTGTGACCGAAGAATAGTTTCGCCTGTTGAAAAAGGATAATCAGAACCAAGCACTACTCAGAACCGTCACTTACAAGCAACAACATAAACACGCCACAACATAGGACATCAACCAACGAGAATATAATTAAAGTCTTTCAAGTCTGACAAGAATTTGAGACACATTCAGCAGAAATATCTCTCAGGCGTCAATCCAAAATACAACCACGACCAATTATCGGGGATTCATCACAAAGGTAAAAATAAACCAAACGAAAAGTATTGCAGTGCAAGTAGCATGTGATTTTTTAAAACCCTAGGTGTAAGGACTTCGTATCCACAATTTCCTATAACAACATAATCAGACCTAAAAAATATGAACCATACAAAACAGATAAAAAAGGTTTCAGCCTATGCTTATTATTTCAAGGCCACACTATTCACGTAGAGCTCACGCTCACCACTCCTACCGTATGAACAAAAAATTGAAATAGTAAATAACTACATAAATTGAGCCAAAAGGATGAGATTAGATTTACAGAGTAAAGCAACTTTCAGTACAGCAATGAGAAAGTTGTGGAGTGTTAAAGATGAGTAAAGCAAGGGAACGAACACTCTGATACACACCGATTTTTGGTGTATACAGTGGCGCGATCGCAAAGTGATAGTTTCAGGGGATGAAAATAGTAATGCGGAAATGAAGAGAATTGATAAAAGGAAGAAATGAAGAGCGATGGAAGAGTGTTACCTGTGAATGATGGATCGGGTGGGAAAAGGGAAACCCTAATCGAAGACGAAGACGAAGACGAAGACGACGACAGAGGGAGAGTGAGTGATATGCTCACAGCTGGCACCCGCATTACCTACTCCTCCTATTCTATTCCTATTAAAAAAAAAAGTTTAAACGCACCGTTTTTCACTACACAACAACCACTCTCTCCTAATCATTCACTTCGTCCTAAAATTTTCCTCTTCACTTTTTTCGTATTGTTTCGTATTATTTCACTTTGTCAACGAATGGTTATAATTAGTTTAAATATGTTTTTGTTTCTAAGTATTGTAATTTTGGTTTCTGCAAAATAACTTTTTTTCTTTAATATTTTTAATTAAATTATATGTTAATTTATTTAGATAGTTTTTACATCACAAACTACTATTAATATGTAACTCTAGTATCAACTTTCAGGATATTCAACTTTTTTTAAAACTATGTATTCAACTTAATCTAAATAAAGTTAAGATTAGAAAGAACTAAAACTAAATAAAGTGTCATCATTCATTACCAAATAAAATGACTTAAAAACGGCAGAGCATATGCTGTAAATTAGACACGCGTTAGCCTTAGCAGATAAAGGATCGGTGATTTTAATTAGGTTATTATTTAATAAAAATCATTTTGCATTTACCAATAATCAAGTTATAATTATTACAGATATATCAACATCTTTTTTTTATTTCTTATTAAACAAGTTACGTACTTTCTTTTTTTTTTGGATTACAAGTATGGACCGAGAAAGGCCCACTCGCACAAACAGGACATGGCCCCTTACGGCAGAGAGTTACTTACTTTCCAAATAAGCAATTTCCTGGGTGTTAGTCAAAGTTTTCACGAGTCTTGTCTAGTTTAAAGTCTAAAAGTAAGAGACACTGCATCATTTCATTGCTACTCTTGCAAGAAATTTTAAACACTAATTAAAACACAAGAAGATTGGACATCTTTTGTCAGCATATCGTAAGAGCATCTGCAAAATTTGTAACTAAGAGTTGCTAACTTAACAATTATTAGCCATGAAATACTTGGCTTTTGGCAAAATACGATATCAAATATGAAAAAATCCAGCTTATCAAAAAAAACTATGTGAAAAAATCTCTGACCCACAGCAAAGAGGAAAAAGAAATGTGACCATCGTTTATTGGAAAAAGCAACCCCAAAGATTTGGGACCAAAAGCGGTTAGCAGTAACGGGGATTTCTATACAAAGAGGGCATTCAAAAGCCTTGCCAAAGACACTCTAAAATTTCTTCAGTATAACAGTGTACTGAAGATGAAAAATGAAAAAATAAGAACAAACAATCCGACTCCACTGGAATGACTACCTGCAAAAATGAAGATATTCACAATGTTGAAATTCTGCTCAGTAACAATTGAGCATGATCATAACATAGTACTGCAGTAGTCTTCAAGGCAGATAACTTTGAGACAATTCTTCAAAAATATAATTCCTGTATGCAAGATGTACAACTTGGGTATGCACATGCTAGAAACTACAACATTTAAAGAAGTGTTTATAAATGAGTGCCAGGATAGTATTAATAAATAAATAAACATCAGAATGGAATATTAACCCAAATGACCCTCATATTTTTCAATGCCTGTGAAGTTGGGAGTGCAGGTAATGACATCTCTTCAGGACTCAACGAGATAAGAGTTAAGCAAATAGTAAACAGTAATTTGTAGTGTTTATTCAGAATGAAAATGTAAGAAACCATGATGGTAAATTTGCACAGACACATACCAGGTGCGCAGAGTGACAAAGATGTAATTGGAGATAATAATGAAGGTCAGGGTGCAGCAATATTGTCATTCAAATCACATGTAAAGCTAAGTCCTGATGACTTGTTAAATATCACATCTCTAGGCAAGCTTCGAAGTAAACATCCTGATAATACAATTTATTCCTTGACAAAATTACAAAAATAAAGCATGTCTTCACTCTACTCAAAAAGGACTCTTTTTTCCTACTCAATTGTTATGGTATAATCCAATGTACTCTAATCAACTTGGTACAAACCTCTTATAATCCTGCATGCCAAGTGCAACCAACAACCTAATCCATCACCTTCTACAAAAAATGGATATAATTATTCAATAGCATGATCTTATTCAACTATGAAATATATCAAAGATGCCCTAGTCCTTAGTATCGGCTCAGTGTTCATCACTTGTCTAATCCAACTAACCCAACCTGGCTAGAAGTTGAAAGGTTTGAGTTTTAGAAATTAGACCCGGTATGTTAAGGTTGGATTCAAATTATACTGAGTCATCCCAAATCCAAACCCAACCAGATGTCCTATAATATCTCAAATTTCAAACTTTTTTTTAACAACTAGGCATTAATAATAAGATTACTAATCTTGAGTAGGATAAAATTGTCTCAATCCGCCCTATGAACACCCACTTGGCACTTGCTGCCAATACAATGAGTTGGTTGAACCAATGTGTACACAGATCACTCAATAAAGAACAACAGCACACAACAAAATGGAAGATATGGAAAAAAAGAACAAACCTTGTTGTCCACATATGCTGCACAGACCAGCACCATGCAGAGCCACAACAGAAGACAAATTAGGTCATAGATATTCAAACAATGATCATGGGCAGAAAATAAGAATATCAATGGAGTAGGATAAATACCTTGTATGCTGAAATCTTTCAAATCAACATCACAAAGCTCATAAATATTTGTCGTTACTCCACCTCCACACAACATAGATCCAAAAAGTGTTGCACATATTATAGAGTACAGAGAATTAGGAATTTTGCAAAAAATTGCTATTCATTTGACAGACAGAGTCATACATATATACTGCTTAACTCCCAGAAGTATCCTATTTAACTTAAATAAAAATTGAGGTAACAACTATGGTATGGTTAGAATGCTCTTCACAAACAAAAAAAAAAAAAAGATTGCGCAGCTTTAGAGAAGGAAAAATATATAAAGCAGAAGCAATGGGAGAGGAAGCAGATATAGAAAAGAATAATGTGTACCCCAGATTACCAATAGTCTCTACAGGAACAAAACCCATCCTTGAAATGATGAAATCGATATCCATCTCTCATGATAAGTTCCCTTGAGGTTACCAAAGACAGCAGCTTTATTACCAAGTGACAATCATTACAGACACGAAGATTCTTCATTACATGTATTGGCATCCAAGATGGCAAACTAAGCAACCCAAAAGCAAAAGCAAGCTTTTCACTATGGTATTTCTGGTTCCTATGAGCAGAAGATATAACACTAACATAACTTCCTGTATCTTCTATCTTCTTCATCATTTCCTCCAATTTTGTGTAAATCTCCTTTATCTGCGGATGACTGGTGTCATCTACAGTGAACACATGTACCCTGTTATCAACCTCTATCCAGCTACAACCTGGACTCTTTCGAATTCCTTTTGCTTTTATCAGCTTTCTCATATCTGCGACATTTTCTAACTCTCCAGACTCAGCATATATATTTGCTAGAAGGACATAACCTCCAGAATCTTCAACATTTAGTTCTATCAACTTCTTCATGGCGGTTTCAGCAAGTCTTGAATCACGATGGATTCGGCATGCTCCTAGTAGAGCACCCCAAACAGTGGCATTTGGCTCAAAAGGCATTCCATCTACTAAATTCTTGGCCTGGTCTAGTAACCCTGCTCGTCCTAGCAGATCTACCATACAGGCAAAGTGCTCATTTGTTGGAGAAATGCCAAAGACTTTAGTCATGGAATCAAAGTAATGTTTCCCTTCAACTACAAGACCCATGTGGCTGCACCCAGATAAAACAGCAACATAGCTAATATGATCAGGTTTGCACTCTGTCTTCAACATGTCCTCAAATGTTTCAATCACCTTCCTACCTAAGCCATTTTGAGCAAATGCTGCCAACATAGCATTCCAGGAGATCAGATTTTTCGAATGTATTGACTCAAAAACTTTTTGTGCTTCTTTTATCTGTCCACATCTTGAATACATTGTAACATTACTATTTGCAACTGAAACATCAAAGCTGAGACCAAACTTTATAGCATGAGATACAACTTGCATCCCAAGTTTTATAATAGCCAAGTCAGCACAGGCCCGGATTGAAGTTGTGAAAGTGATCCAATCTGGTTTAACTCCTTTTCTTCTCATCAAAACATACAATTTCATGCCTTCTTCTGAGAAGCCATGTTGAATATATGTGCTTAACATTGAGTTCCAAGTTATGGTATTACGCTCTGGCATCATATCAAAACATTCCCTGGCTCTGTCAATGTCTCCAATCTGAGAGAATGCAGTGATCATGGCCGTCCATGATATGGTATCTCTAAGTGGCATTAATCTAAATACAAGGTTAGCTTTCTCAGTACTTCCACACTTGGCATACATTGTAATGATTGCATTTCCTACAGCAACAGAAGAATCCATCCCACTTTTGATTGCATGCCCATGAAGTAATTCCCCGGTGGCAGCGTAATCTTGACTTGAACAAACCCCAAGAACTGTGGCAAGAGTGAAATCATCCAATGCCACAGAAGCCTGTCTCATTTGATTGAACAGTGCCAAAGCATCTTCACCAAGTCCAACCTGTGCAACCCCAGCAATCAAACAAGTCCAAGAAACTTGATTACGTTCCCCTAAACCATCAAACACACGCTTTGCCAATCCTAAGCACCCACATTTAGCATACATATCTACCATACCACTTCCCAAAAACGCATCCACGCTGTGTTCCATGCGAAGAATCCGAGCATGCAAATGGGTACCCCATTCCAAATCAGAAACGCTGGCACAGGCACTGAACACACTACCATAAGTCATGAAATTGGGCCTAAAACCCTGATTGCACATCTCCACAAACATCCTAAGACACTCCACCCCAAGGCCATGTTGAGAGAACACAGAGATCAGCGTGTTCCAAGAAACACAATCACGTTGGGGCATTCTAGCAAACGCATGGAGAGCCTCAGAGGGTCCATATAATTTCGAATAACCATAAACCATACTGTTCCAACAAAACAAACTCGGGCTTTCAATGCTGAGGAAAACAGTCTCAGCCAAACCCATTGCTCCACACTTAATATACATATCAACACACGAGTTCTGAATGCAGGTTTGGGTTCGAAAAAAATCCAACTTGATGACATGGGCATGCAACTGAAGAGCCAAGTAAGTGGAGGCAAGGCAGCCACAAGCCTTCATTGCACAAGTAAAGGAAAAGGGGTCAGGGTTTTGAGTTTGATGATTGGAGTGGCGAAGCATTGAAGTGAAAGTGTTGATGCTAAGAGTGGGGAGGTTATTTTGACAGTAGCCGGATATCATAGTGGTCCAAGAAACAGAGTCTCTGAGTGTGTGCGGCATTTCATCGAACAAGTGTTGCGCTTGGGTGACTTGACCAGAGTCAACGAAGGCATGGAGCATAGTGTTCCAGGTGAAAGTGTTGCGATGATGGGTCTCGCGGAAGACGCGGGAAGCGTCGTGTAACAAGCCGCAATTGGAGTACATGTGGAGTAGATTGTTGAGCAAGAAAATGGAAGCGTCTAAACCAGAGAGTATTAGCTGGGCGTGGAGTGCGCGAGCAATGGGTGGCTCTTTGAGAGACGACCCACAAAGCTTGAAAGCATCGTAAAACTTCTGGGATACTTGCATGTAAGACATCACTCGTCACCCTCCTTCATCAAATTTTCTTCTGCTTCCCAACTCTGCGCCAGTCTATAAAGCAAACAAATGAATTGTAATATTCTATCATTAATTAAAATGTTTGTGATAACATTAGTTATTAAATGTTAAATAATGTAAAATATATTTTGAATAATTTTAAAAAATATTAATAAGATGTAAAAGAGTAACATAAGTTAAGCACTTATAAGTTTAAATTCCATTTAAAAAATAAGCTATTAAAATATTAAAAAAATTATGATTTTAATATCTTTTTAAAAATATTTTGTATAACGAGTTTTTAATTCAATAAAATAACTTGTCAATTATAAATTATTCACGGATACATTTACAATTAGATTCACCTCTGTTGAAATATTGTATCTCAAGTTATATGTAAAATATTCCAACAACAATTCAATAAGTTTTATAAAGATAAACCAATTAAAGTCACCTTGATTAAAGTTTTATTTGCCAAGTTACACATATAATACCAAATCTTATGTAAAAAATAAACTTTAAAAATTTAGAAATTTTCTTTTAGTCTAATTTGGGTGTGAGTGCTAAGGTATTCATTCAACGTCTAATACAATAAAATAAAATAAAGAGCAGTGAATTTAATTAGGTTTTTATTGAATAAAACATCATTTTGCATTTACTAATAATCAACGTCATTTTTTGTTTCTTATTAGACAAAATTGCCTAATTATCCGAATATGCAATTTCTTTGATGTCAGTCAAAGTTTTCCCTACGTTTATCTTATCAAGTTTAAAATATAAGAGTTGGAGCAAGAGTCACTGCATCATTGCGAACTGGCTCACTACTCATTCAAGAAATTCTAACCATTAATTAGAACACAAACAAGGTTCGATTTTCCTTTTTTTAATTTTGTTACATCTACAATTATCAATTTCAGAACTAAGTGACCATTATTCTAGAACAGGAAGCTGACTCCTGTAACTGCTTTACTGGGTCATGCCAATTGTAATGAGTACAACGAACAGAGGCGGTTGAAAGGTAAAATACCTAATCATCAAACGCAAAAAATAGAATTTATTCCCAAGAAAGAAAATATAATTAGATCTCCGGTGTTAGTTACAAAGTAATACAAGGTAAATCCTCAGCCAGGGTCAAAGACCATGCAATGTGCAAACTTGTGCAGATTTTGGAGATATAACCACCCATGTTCATCGCCTGTATGCAACTATGGTAACATGTTTGACTAAATATCTGGCAAGATATGACAATGGCCCCCAGGTAACTGACTAAATCAAACAAGCATTTACAGGAGTACTATTCTGATTGTGGTCTGTAATCAAGCATCTCCCTGATATTTAACCTGATTGAAGGTCCCATTGCTGAGCATATGTGTGCACTTTTCCAATACACACCTTTAGCACCCGACGGTTTGTTTGCTTCTACTGATTTCTGTCAAATTAGGATGACCAAGTTAAAACTTATTCATTGAGTGAAATATAGTCGGTTAGAAGGGTGGCTCAGGGAAAAATAACATACTACTGCAGCAAGCAAGTTTACAAGAAGATCCTCCTCTGGAAAGTCAGCTTTCCCAAAAGGTAAGTGCACGATTCCAGTTTTGTCTGCCCTGTATTCAACTTTTCCCTGCTTGAATTCTGCTATAGCCTGTAAAGGTGAATTTAAAGGCCCTTTAATTAACTATGCGCTTAACTTTTGCAAAACCTAGAACTTGTAAGCCTCGTCATAAGTAAAACGCCTAAAAAAACCAATAACAAGAAAACATCACAATTCTATAAACATCTGTAGTTTTGCAAGAAAAGGTTCAATGTGTATACAGCTATACACACTCATTCCAAGTGAACTGGGAAAGAAAAGAAACAATAAAACTGGATAATGCACCTGAGGAATATTAGCTGTCACGGTGCCAGCTTTTGGATTTGGCATCAATCCTCTTGGCCCCAGAATCTTCCCAAGGACAGCAACCTGACAGAATCAACAATGACGATTAAGGGGCTTTCCATCATAAATAGCAAGTCTTAAAAGAGAAAATTTTAACTGAATTACTGAACTCTTCATACATAGACAAATTATCTAAATAACGTATTTAAAGACACAATCAAACTATCATAGTAGCTTTGAAGAATAAGTAAAGTACCTTGCAGCAAGCTATCAATAGACTTGCATTAGGGTTTATTTATTTTGTAAACATATCATAGAAAAATACATTTTATCAAAGTTCTTTTAATGTATTGAAACACATTGTAGAGAAAACATACATTTTATCGAGCGCTCTTTATAGTGCAAACCGTATACACATGAGAAGCACTCCATATGATGGCTTCTTAATTAAAGGTTTCACTTATAATAGATTATTAGCATTTAGCAAGTGAAAAAATTAACTGTTATTGGCAGGCACAGGCATGCATTAATGATTCATTCAAAGAGAATCTGATTTAAATGAAAACACAGGTATCAACACTAGTTAGAATTATATTTACCAAACACTCATCTATTAATCAACATTACAGGAATTCAAATTATATGTAAAAAGAAAAAAAGAGAAGATAAAGATAGAGACTTTAAAGTTTGAACCAAAGAAAACCTAATCACGAATCACAAATCAAATCAAAGATAACCAGAGCAACACCTTAGGCATCATATCTGGAGAAGCAATTAGTTTATCAAACTCCATGAATCCTCCTTTTATCTGTTCTATCAGGTCCTCTCCACCCACCAAATCAGCTCCTGCATCTTTTGCTTCATCAAATTTTTCACCTATCAAAATGGCCTTTGAATTAATCAAGACAACAAGAAACAAATTATGAATTATATAAGTGGCAATTCATTTAATTTGATTGACCAAGCTATGCAAACATTGTAAACAGTAGGAAGCAATAATAACTGGCCTTTTGTCCATTTAAGTCCCACTAACATCATTACATTAGAGTGGACATCCAATCCACCCCTTAGACTATCAAAAAGAGCCCCAAGAGAAGCATACCACAAAAGCTAGCTATTGTAGTTGGAGAGCCCAGGGCCTTATAAACATTCCACCACGTTGGCAGCCATGCACACTGGTTCTGCACTAGCCCATTTGGCTAGCCCCTAGAGAAAACTGCAATGCTGATGTCACCACCCACACCGCTCAATTGCAATTGAGTAACATTGTAAACGGCCCTGATACCAATTGATAAGAACCTTGGGAGAACCATACCACAAAAGCTAGCTAATTTAGTTGGAGAGCCCAAGGCCTGTACTGGAATCCCATACTCCCAATGGGGGACTCAAGTCCCATACTTCGCAATTGGACCCTAACACTTGTATGATTGATGGGTATGTATCATGCTGTCCACACTTTTTTCTTCATTAAACTTCAAAGGATATATGATCCATGTCATTAGAGTGCAGTTTAGAATATTCATTAAAATCTACATAAGACACTCATCCTTTCATATATTTTATTATTATTTGGTCATATACTTGTTTTATGCTTTCATTCAAAAGTTAGAATAGTCCTTGAAAAGATATTTTATTTGAAAGAAACAAATGCAGGCACCACTATGATTCTATGAAGAGCATAAATAGCCTCCAAAGGGTGAATAAAAGCAGCAAAATGGTCCAGTCCCTCTACGCCTGACAGCTGAAAGTCCCCTTGAAACACCAATTGTAGAGCAACATATAGAAACCATAAATAAATCCAGTCCCATAAGACTTTAAGAGTCAAGCAAGTAATACCCTCCCATCATGTTTATGCATCCTTAGGGAAAACTTATATGTTTGAAAAAGAGCTAGAAACTACTCAAAAGTCAAGAGACACCTAAAATTCATAATGAAGCACGCTAAACAGAGTAAACTATAATTTAATTGTTTCAGTTGCAAACTACTATTACAGCAAACTACTATTACAATTAAACATCACCAAAAAGGGAATGGATCGGACGATTCAGACCCACTCATCAAAATCATCTTAAATACAGACAGACACAGTTTAGTAAGACTTTGAAAGCAACCAAGATGTTACGCCACAGAGCTGTTAAGAACCTAATCACCAACAGCAGAACAAAAAGTTTACCAAAGTGGCCCCTGAAATATGCAACCAAGACTGGATAACATCATAATTCTTTTTCCCTTTAATTGCTAATCAGTTAGTATTTTTTATGGTACAATAATCTTGTAACTTGATGGAAGTTGACGTTAAACACTATCTGTGAAGTGGGTGTGCTTGACAAACAAATCATGCTCCACAAACTTAAGGATTATGACTTAAAAGGTAAATGATATTACAAATTTACAACTAGCAAATTCATATTATAAACGGATATCCTTGTTTTTCATAAACTTCATAATTGCACAGATGGATAAAAGACAGCAATGAATACAGAACCATAGCAACCCTGATCCATCACACTCCGCCAAAAGTAGATGTGTTTAGTTTTTCAAGCTTATGTTTTGTAAGAGCTACCACATATTTGTGACCCAAAAATTCAGAACCCGGATTGGTATAACATTTCTCTTTGCTGTGACACAAACTTTCTGCGTGCCAATACAGAAACGCTATCATCTTATGCCCACCCATACAGAAAAATTGCATATAATAATGGATACATTTCCATTTATATGTATACTCTTTCTAAAAATATTGTTCTACATGATCAATATTTAATTAACTAAAAGTGTGAATAATCATAGAGAAGCATAAGCACCTTGAGTAAGAACGGCCACTTTAATGGGCTTTCCAGTTCCCTTTGGCAGATTTACCTGTCAATGACCGGATGAATGGCTCAGAATTATCATGCATCTTAATATTTATAGCTCAACTTTTCAAAGCAATTGCATATGCCAAAATCAAGCAAGGAGCAAGAAACTCACTGTTGCTCTTAACTGTTGATCATTGTATTTAGGGTCAATGTTGAGCCGAAAATGTGCTTCAACTGTTTCTAGAAACTTGGTTTTAGCTGTTTGTTTAACCAAAGATATTGCTGTCTTCACGTCATACTCTTTCTTCCGCTCCCTCAATTTTTGAATTTCCAAGAACCTCTTAGACCTCGTCTGGTTAGCCAGCCAAAGAATGATTAGCCATGAAATACTTGGCATTTGGTTAAATATAATATCAAATATGAAAAAAAAATCTATGACCCAAATCACCTTGGTTTTCGAAGGAGGGAAAAATCAAATAAGCTTTTAGCTTGAATAGAATGGTGAGAAAAACACCACCACTTAACAATCAAGAATGTACTGCTCACTCACAACTCACAAGCACCACCTGTGACCCTCACACTCAAGCTACATATCTTTCAATTTTCAGAAAATATTTGATAGTAAATACCATTAAATAGAACTATTCTCCGAAATTATAGTTACGATATAAACAAAGCTCAAATAATAGTATGAGCATCCATTTTTCACGAAAATATGTGTATCCTCCTCCAAAGCTCTCATGCCTGGTGAAATTACAAATCAGAGTGAAAATAATCATCTTGCTTTCACAAAACACTAGGGCAGGTTAATTTCCAAAAATCATGTTACATTTCAACAAATAAAAACGAGAGCAAACAATCATCAGCAATCTAAGACTACAATACAACATCAATTTTACTCATTAGCTGCCTAAGAGGACGCAAAACAGAAGGCAAAAAAATACTACGCAAGAGATGAAGTAAAGTAAAACCTAGTTCCAATTAAACACAAAGGGAAGAAAAAATTGAAATTATGGAGGAAAAGAAGAGATTATGCACACACACCCTGTCTCTCTTGAGAGGTAATGCAGCCTTGCCTTTCTTAGGCTTGGTGGTGGTGAGAGTGGTGGTGGTGGTGTCATCGTCAACAGCAACAGCGTCGAGATCATCTTCGACGGTTTGGGCGACCTCGACCTCGGCGGCCAAGGTGGCGAGGAGGGCGTGAGAAGAGCGTAATTTGGGGTGACGGTGGAGGGTGAGGCAGACGAATTTGGGAGGTTTGAGGACGAGGGGGAAGAGGGAGAAGGTTCTAGAAAGGGCGAGAGAGCGGAGAGAAGGAGAGAGATCAACAGCATGTGTGAGCATGAGAGAGGAAGCTGTTGCTGTTGCTGTACATGAAGAAGCCATTGGTGAAGTTGGAGAGTGAAGCTTAGGTTTGCATAGCATGGCTATCTTCTAGATATATAAAATGGGGATAAGATGTGCCCTATCGTCTGCTGAATGACGCGTGGATTATTATATTATGTAGTTAAAAAAAACACATAACCAGTATATTTCTTTATTAAAAGAAAATAAAAACCTTTCAAAAAAAATATACATGTCTGTTTGGTATATAATGAAAAAATGGAGTTATAAAAATAATAAAAAAGTTAAAAAGTTACATCATTTGGTACAATTGAAACTTAACGTAAAATGTTTTGTTTTCAGTTGGGGAAATGGTGAAATTTAAGAATTGATATTGATTATTCACGCCGTTTGAGAGACAGTCAAAACTCCGTTTGACCGTAGGATGTATTTTTTGAGGGTTTGACCAACCAAAGTCTGTATCCAAACTTACACGCATTTATTAGAAAATCTATATTTATCAATTAGGATTTGTTTCCTCCTTTCTAAGTAACAGAATAGTTAATGAAAGTTTCGTGCTTTCTTAATTTCTCAACCTTTTTTATGTTCTAGTAATCTAATGACTGTGATTGAAACATGTTTTATAATTTTAGATGCTAAAATGACAATTAATCAGTTGTGATCTACTTGGCAACATAAGTCAAAACAATTAGAATAGTGTATAATTTGATTTTCAGAAAACACATTTTCAATGAGAGGTGAAAATGTTAAGATAGTTAACACCAAAAATAAAGGCCAAGTTAAACTGATTTTTCTTGTATTGACTATAGTAATGCTTTTAATTTATTATCTAATTTCCTCATAGATTAGCATACAAAGTGAATAGAAACTTCATAGTGACCAATTCATGTTATCTGGATACTGAAAACATGGATGAAGTACCTTCACCTATACAAATATCAAAATCATTACTCAAAGCATCTCTTACTTTCAATATGCTCCTCCATACACAAGATCTTCTCCTCTTGCATTGGACTGAAAAATGGTCTACATGCCTCGCTAATGAGACTGTTATTCAAATATGTAAGTTTGTTATAAAGAATTTTAAAATTGTTAAATTAATAATAAGGAGTAATTATAAAGAAAGTCTAATATAAAAGTAACAGATAAATAATAATATAAGATAAGTTAAACAAAATAAATAAAATTTAAAATTCTACTTCAACCTATGTCATTTTATACTAAAAATTATCATATTTAAAATTCTACATTATTCTTAAGATTCTTTCTTATCATTCAAACGCAAATTTTACAATAATTTAGAAAAAATAATAGTTGTTTGTTTGTTTTATCTTGCTTTTATATTTTGTTTGAAAAAGAAAAGTTGCTTTTTATCCACCATTCATCCCCTCCAAGTCCTTTGTACTACTTTGATAACTAATAGCATGTTTGTATAAAAATTGGAAGATGTAAACGGATGTTTGCAAATGGAAAATGTTATATCCTACAGTTAAATAGAGTTATGATTGTCTCGAATAGCATGAAGAATTAATATTAACTTTTAGATTTTTTTATTTTTTAAACCTTGTTTTACCAACTACATACCAAACGGGCCCTAATATTATGTTTGAAGAATTTTGGAACGCCAGAAATATATATTATATAATAATATAATTTCATTAATTTTCAAATAAATCTTATCAAGTATAAAAAATAGATTATTAAATTAATATGAAAAGTACTAAATTATAAGTGTTTTCAATTCTTTTAATTTTATAAATAAGTTATTATTCATTAATTCAAAGGTTGCATACAGCGACAAAAAAAGCACACTAATTCGAAGTATTTGAAATCATTAAAAAAAATTTGGTTTGTTATTACCATTCATATGATAAATTTTATTGATTGGCAATTACATAAATATACACACTAACTAATTTCTTATTAAAAAAAAACAGATGAGTTGGCCTCATGGTTCACTTGCATGCCTTAATGCGCTCCTAAGTGTATCTGGTATTCAATTTAAGTTTTTCCAAAATACAATTATCTTAAAATTTGATCCATAATTCTTTGTTTGTTTGTAATGATCTAGTAAAACTTCAAATTAAATAATACATGTCTAAACAAAATAATCATATATACATAAGCTTAAGTTTTGTGTTTTAATTTTAACATATCAAAGTATAGAATTCAGCCTTTCTCGTTATTAAATAAAAGTATTTGGTCCTAAAAAGTTTTTAAGTTTTATAATGTATAACTTTTTTTAAAATTGTAATTGATATAAACTTATAAGTGTTTGTTATAACTTTTTATTATTGATATTTGTTTTTGTAATTGATAAACAAAAAAGTCACATCAACCAACTGCGTATTCTATTATTCATGGATTATTATCCCATAGACATTATTTAGTATTCATTAAAAAATCAACATTAAGTAATTGAACCAACTTAGGGGAAATAATTGAAAAACAAAAACATATGGGAGAATCACTTAGAATGAAATCAATTTAATTACTTAAGGATGATTTTTTTTATAGGGACAAAAACTTAACAAAAAGATTTACCGAAACTTTTGATTAAATTAGACAACTTTTTAGTGACAAAATACATAATTAAACCTAAATAAAAAAAATGGTCTATGTATTTAGTCTTATACATGTAATACCAATTTAGTGTGGATCTAGTATATCATCCTCAAATTAAGTAAGGATCAAATGACCTTGATTTTAAGTCTTATCGATATATCTTGTGGTGTAAGAACGAATTGTGGTATCTACTACAAAAGTGTATTAATACTTAAGTCAATACGATGTTATATTAGAAGTCAAACATATAGAATTAGTATATATACCTTTGAACCTAATAAATATTTGATATTTATAGTATTACCCCGAATCATATCCTAAATATATTCATAAACGTCAAATGTTGTAAATTGAATATTAGTGTAAATACCGATACTAATATAAAGCAGATATAAAAAATAATTCCTTCTTATAGCGTGACTGCAAAATTATGTTTTTAATTAAGCCTAGTCATTTCTTTTAAAAGAAAAATTATAGTCATTAATCTATAATTATATATGACATATTTCTTTTTAAAAAAGCGAATAACGATTAATTTCTATTAAATAAATATAGACTAATATAAAATCCGTAACAAATTTTATATACACTTTTATTTTAACAGCACAATTTAAGATAAAATATTTTAAAGAATATTAGTTAACGTAAGAGCAAATATAACCCATGGATCAATTTTTATTTTTGGTTTCTTTAAAAAAAATGGTTGAATCTCAAGGATCAATTAATACTATATTTATTTTAAAACTATTAAACCATTTTTTGTGTTTGTAAATTTTGAATCGCAAACGATGCAGGGCTCGTGGCTTTTCAGCTTTCTCAATCTGTGGCTTATACTTGAGTAATGAATATTGTCCATACATATAGGATTTTGTTTTTTTTTTCCTCACCTCAATTTTATCTTCACAATGCTTTCAAATTCCTTCATCCACTAATTAAAGTCTCTTTGATTCAGTCAAGTGGTCCTCCTCTTACCACAACATTATTTATACATGTTAGGTCCTCCTCAATATTAACTTTATTCCAGGAATAGAAAAACATTTATTTTGAAATGGATTTACTACTCAAATACTTTTAACAGTTATGGGTTCTACATTTGACTACCCAACATTTACAATTTAGTTTCTATATTTTTATTAGTTTGCAATTTAATTTGTAGGAAGTATTTTTATTTGTTTCATATATATATAGAAAATCAGTTCTTATAATTTAACTTATCAGGATATTTATCCTGAAAACATCAAAACATATACAATTATAGCAAAAAAACATAAAAACCAAAATAAATCTAAAACTTGACATTTTAAAATGTAAACAATGTCATTGTCTTGTACACTTATTTGACCAAAGACGCAATTGCCATGGTTTGAGTGGAACCAGATATTAAAATTGTAAGAAAATGACAATAAATAGCTGATAAATAAAAGCTTTAAAAATTTCTTTTTGCATAATTAAATTTCAAATTTCAACCAAAAAAAAGTCTTTCACAATGTTCACGCAATTCCATGGGGAAATATTTTTTAAAAACTATCTCTGTATAGTTTTTTTAACAATAAAAATGTAAGCATTGAATAATAAATTTAAGCTCTGAAGAAAAATAATATATAAATTAACCAACCACTTATATTTCAAATTTAAAATGGTCAAAATAAATATATTACAAGCAACAAGTACTCACTACAAACAAACATTAGAAGTGCTAAGTGCTTATTAATGAATTGGCCAACAAATATTTTACATGTATTTTCTTCTCCAAATAAATTAGACAATTGTAGATCACAACACATTTTACATGGTTAAGATGAATTATATTAGATAAAAGACGTTTGACCATGAAATTTTAAATCCAGTATCCTTCAAAAAAGGTGGTGTTCGCTTGGAGGGGAAGTATAAAGTGGACAGTGAGTGTGTAGGCAAATGAGGGTAAAAAAAAAACACTTCTACTAAGTAGCAAATAAAGATGTCACTCTCCACTAAGTCTCATATATTTTATTTTCCACCTGTATTATGAGGAGAAAAAAGTAAAAAATATACAAAAGATTGATATCTTCTAATGTTACCCATCTCTTATATGTAATTAATAAGTAACTTCGTTTATTTCAAAAATAATATTTTAAAATAATTTTAATTTTTTATTTAATATTTTGGGAAATAACAACTTTTATTTATTTTTATATCACTTTCTTGTCAATATAAATCTTGAGAGAGATATTTACTGTCCATAAATTGAAAAATTTTTAAAAAATAGATCGGGCACTCAATTTATTTTTAAGGATTTATAATTAATTAATTAATCGATGGTCGATAAATTAAAAAATGTTAGAGTGACCCATTAAATTAAGAATTTAATCAGGTGATTTTAGAAATTAAATAGAAAGAGACAATTAATTTCGGTAAGGGACTGAATCACCCTTAACCAACTTAAACGATTGATCCATTTTTTTCTCATTTTTTTACCTACCACTCTTATCACTTTTTTCTCGTATTCCTTACCAACCACCTCCATTTTTCTCTTTCTCTCATTCACCTTAACTCTATTTCTTTTTCTCCACCACTATCTTCAATTTTCCTCACACTCCACTCTTCTATTTCCCCCTCCATCTCATGACATTCTTCACTATCTTTTCCTCTCCATTATCATCTCCCTCTCTTCCACTCACCCACTCTCTCACTCCATTCATGTCACTCTTTCTTTCTCACCCACTATCCCTATATTTCTTTCCTTTTCCCTCTATCTTTCTCACATGTTTCTCTTTCTTGTCTTCATCACCATTTCCTTTTTTCTTCATCATCACTATGTCATAGTCACGTTCCCTCACATCATCATCATCATTATCTCCCTTCATCCATCACTACTAAACCACAAGTTCCCTCTCTTCCTCCAAGCTATCTTCTTCTTTTTCTTCATAAAGGCAATTACATGCATGTTCCTCCTTTCATTTTATTTTATTGCATGCAACATAATCCACTTCATTTTTAGCATGCATGGTTTCCTTTTCCCTCGCATGCACAGATGTGTCTTCGTTCTCTTTTGCATGTGTCGTGAGCCCCATTGAGGGAAAGGTGAATGCCGACTTAAAAAACTTCATTTTTCGAAGCCTCAAGTGGATGGGGTGTGCTTTTGAAAGTAGTTGAAAAGACGCAAACATATCTTACACCTTTGTAAGTGTTTGACCAGTAATGTCCTAACACGTTCCTTAGCCTCTTATTAATATCGAATCATACTAATTCTAACAATGAGGCTTCCTATTGGAACTACTATGCTTGGGCCATGTTGATACTAGACTGTCTTACAACTTCCATACTTAGTCATACTAGATACGCTTCTATGTATATTGGTATGTCTATCGGTGTTTGACTGATATTGAACTCATTATTATTAAAAATTTATGATTTATATAAAGAATACTTATATGAATCATGATACTTTAACTATGTGGTTTTTTTATCTTTGTATATGTGATGATTTCTTGTTGTAAAAAAATTGAATATTATTTTATCAAATTTGAGATTAGTTACAAGTTTAATCATTTTACTTTTATCAATGACAGTTAATTCATCAAATACTTTGAATGCAATTAGTTAATTTATTAGTTTTTTTAAATGATTTTTCAAGTCTGGATCAATTTTTTTAGTTTTACGCGCGTGGGGTATACGGCATAGTGAGTAGTATGATTAGTGTGTGGCAAAGGCAACGAAGTCTTCGTCCAAGTCATCTACTTCTCTTTTCCACTCAACCACCTAACACACACTCCACTCTTTTTCTCTCAACTGCAATGGCGGTGCCTTCTTTCTCCAACGTCACCGCGCCTTCTTTCTCTCTCCCCACTCAAAACCACTACCCTTCCCTCCCACTCCCCACCTTCTCTATCACATCTCGCCGCAGACACTCTTCATATGCTCCCCTCCTCTTCACTCCTATTCGCTCTCCCACTACCCCCATTTTCGCTTCCGGCAACGGCGCCGGAACCGGGGGAGGTCGTGACGGCGGAGGCGGAGGCGGAGGCGACGACGGTGATGCTGGGGACAGGGATCGCAACAGGGAGGAGGCGCTGCTGGTGCTCGCCGAGGCGGGGAGGCCGCTCGACAATTTGCCCGCAGATTTAGCGGCGGCGATTAAGGAGGGGCGAGTGCCAGGTTCGATTGTGAAGAGATTCTTCGAGCTGGAAAAATCGGGTGTGCTCCGGTGGTTGCTCAATTTCGGAGGGTTTAAGGAGAGGTTGCTCGCCGATGATTTGTTCCTGGCTAAGGTTGCCATGGAATGTGGTGTGGGCATCTTTACAAAGGTTCCTTTACTATGTTCTCCGAGCAATGTTTTCTGTTTCTGATTCTATTTTATGTTTTATTGTTATTATAATAGTCTCACATTATTTTATCTAGCAATGACTAGGTAAAAATATAAACCTTAATTCACCTGTCTCGTATGCTTACTACTGAGGATAATGTACGTATGTTTACCAAGTTCCCTGCAGGTTTCTAATTCATCTTTTGTTTGATGAGGCGATTCGTTTAATTGGACAGACTTATTTACTTGGGGAGAAGAATTGTAATATTTAAAATTTTATTTTTATTCTTAAGTTGAATTATTGTAGAATATGTATAATTAATTTATGAAAATGTCTAACATATTCGTTTGACTTATCTAGCAGTTTTGTTTTGCCATTGTCAATTTTCTGAAGTGAAAGCAGAGGATGACAATGTGAAATATGTTAAATTACTAATGTTTCTAGTAGAAAGAATGCATTGTGTTCTGAACTTGATGTCTAGCAAATTAATGGCGTTTTCTTAGCCAACTAATTCTTGTGAACTGTGACAGGGCACGGTTCTTTCTTTGTCATTGTCGGTATTTTAATGTTATTAAGATATTAACAATTTGAGTGAAGAATCTATCATACACGCAATCCATTTATGTTGATATTTTGATTACTTTTCAGACTGCTGCAGAGTTGGAGAAGCGCAAAGAAAATTTTACTAAGGAACTTGATTTTGTTTGTGCTGATGTGGTATGCCTGTCAACAATCTATCCTTTTGGCTAAATATTGTTTGGAGTCTAAATTGTTGAGTGTCTCTTCCATTCTCCAAATCTGTTTAGTATATTACATTCACCTTTGGCCTTTTGTAATGATTATCTCTTTACCACTAATGCTAAGCTCATATTCTCTGGAAAACTCAGTTTGTCTGATTTATTATTATTATTAACAGGTAATGGCCATTGTAGCAGATTTTATGCTTGTGTGGCTTCCTGCTCCCACAGTTTCTCTTCGACCACCGCTTGCTGTTAGTGCAGGACACATAGCTAAATTCTTCTATGGCTGCCCTGAAAATGCTTTTCAGGTTAGCATTTTCTCTACACCTGCTTTTGTTTATGTTATATTATTTTTTTTCGCTTTGGTAAACATGACATTATGTTTTACATTCATTGGGTGATTGAGTTTACTTTTGTCAAAACTCCACAGGTGGCTTTGGCTGGAACCTCATATTCACTTATACAGAGAATAGGTGCTATAGTGGTATATGTTGAATCCTAAGAAACTCAAGCAGCTATTACATTTACATCACATGTGAGGGTTTTTAACATCTCCATCTCTTATGCAGCGTAATGGAGCGAAGCTATTTGCAGTTGGAACTGGTGCATCACTGGTAATTTAACATCTTACACGCTTACAGATACATATTTCTGCCACTGGGCTTTCTCAGTGTCCTATATCATTCTCTTGTTTTTGTCTGCATTTTGAACCTTAACTATACTAAATATCTGGGGATTTCTTCAAAGCTGTGTTTTGAGCATAATTTGTCGTGAACAAAAATGTGACATAAGATCAAGCCACTTTCTCAAGGTGTATCTCTCCATGTGATTGATGTATAATTATAGAGTACTTCATACTTAAATTGGATGATTGATTGCATTGTATTTTCAGATTGGTACAGGTGTAACAAACGCGTTGATTAATGCACGGAAAGTTGTTGATAAATCTTTTGCTGCTGAGGCTGAGGATGTACCAATATTTTCAACAAGTGTTGCCTATGGGGTTTACATGGCAGTATCTAGCAACTTAAGGTATATTTAAATAAACAAATAAATAATTACCACAGTGAAATCATGAAAGATTCTCTTGGATTGATTGATGCCTGAATATCCGTGAACTAGATAAGTTCTATAAGTTTAACACTGTATACTGGCACTTCACTATGAAAAAGGCCACTTTCTATATTGCCTAGAGATTAATTGGTTTTCACAACCTCAATAATGAATCCTGACAGTATCAAATTATTCTTTGCATGTTTAAGCAGAATCTAACAGAGAATTTGTCCTTGTTTTCTACTTAGGTATCAAGTACTTGCTGGAGTTATTGAACAACGCATTCTAGAACCTTTGCTGCACCAACACAAGCTTATGCTGAGTGCAATTTGCTTTGCTGTTAGAACTGGAAACACTTTCTTGGGCTCATTATTGTAAGATCCTCGGTTTATCTTGACATGTCTTCATATAATTTACTAAACTTGTTTCTTCTTCATTTCTCATAATTGTTTACATATACTTTTGTGAATAGGTGGGTGGATTATGCTCGTTGGGTTGGAGTACAGAAGATACGGGATTAGGGAATGTTTTTTCAATAGAAGATATGGTCATGGGGGTGATTTGGGTGAAATCTTGTATGATAATTCATTATTGGAATTACTGTTGGCTTGTTGTATTTTTTATTTATTCCTCCTGATAGCATAAGTGTACATTGATCAACAACGGAGGTCCGCAAACACCAAGAGTCTCCAATTATCACCGTGACGATATAAGGTCCATCTTTTGTAGCTAGCAGAAAAGCTGCAGCATGAGATTGTTGAGTCACATTTTTTATACTTGCTAGACATTTGTAGCATTGCTTCTTGATTGTTCTTGTGTGTTTTTGCCTTGTGAAATTCAATTGCATTTGAAACAAATTCAAATTGGCTTCCATATCTGTTGCTTGCCTTTGTTTCTCTTTGGTTTACATTTCATTCGAATTTATTTAGATGAAATAATTCAAATCCAAAATCGAGGTTGGATCATGAAACAAAAATGATTGGGTCAATATAAATTTGATTTTATCAAAAATTAATATTAATTATTAGATTCTTTTATTTCTATAACTAATTACTATGTGGATACAACCCAATACACTAATTACCTTTATGTGGTGTATGCTTGTTTCAGTAGAAATTAATATCACTATTAACATTAGAATTTTGATCTAATGTCAATAACTTATACCAGTTAGTGTGCATTTGCAATTTTGTAATTGAAAGTAATACTAATATAACAAAGTAATTTAATTATGTAGCAGATTTTGAAGTTAGATGTGGTTCCTTCATAGTTGGAGAATGGCCATTCTGAATCGCATGGATTCATTGTTGCAGAAATGTACCTCTCTGATTCACCTCAAACAGTTTCAAGCCCATCTAATAATCGCCGGTAAATTCCAATTTCACCCCTCCCGCACAAAGCTCCTCGAGCTCTGCGCTATCTCCCCTGCCGGCGAAAATTTCCGGCAAATTCAAACACCCTCCACTAACGACTGGAACGCTGTTCTTTGAGGCCTCGCTCAGAGCCCCCAACCGACTCATGCCATCTCATGGTCCCTTGCCGTGTCACGCAGTCCCCAGAAGGTTGATGCTTTGACATGTTCCTTCGCGCTCAAGGGTTGCGTGCGTGCCCTGGCTTTCTCCGAAGCCGCCCAGATGCATTCTCAGCTTCTGCGTTTTGGGTTCGAAGCTGATTTCTTGTTGGTCACCACTTTGTTGGATGTGTATGCTAAAACTGGCCATCTTGATCATGGGCAGAAATTGTTTGATAGTATGCGTGAGCTAGATATTGCGTCGTGGAATGCGATGATTTCTGGGTTGGCACAAGGGAGCCGACCCAATGAGGCTTTAGCTTTGTTTAAGAGAATGAAGGAGGAGGGGTGGAGGCCTAATGATATAACTGTTCTTGGTGCACTCTCTGCTTGTTCGCAACTGGGTGCTTTGAAACAAGGTGAGATTGTTCATGGCTATGTTGTGGACGAGAGGCTAGACTCGAATGTGATTGTTTGTGATGCGGTTATTGATATGTATGTGAAATGTGGGTTCGTTGATAAAGCTTACTGTGTTTTTGCAAGCATGAGTTGTAAGAAGAGTCTCATCACTTGGAATACAATGATCATGGCGTTCGCGATGAATGGTGATGGATGCAAGGCACTTGAGCTTTTGGATCAAATGTTTGTAGATGGAGTGTGTCCTGATGCAGTGTCGTATCTTGCTGCATAGTGTGCTTGCAACCATGCTGGCTTGGTGGAAGAGGGGGTTAGATTGTTTGATATAATAAAGGAGTCTCGTGTGAAGCCTAATGTTAAGCATTATGGGAGTGTGGTGGATTTGTTGGGTAGAGCTGGAAGGCTCAAAGAGGCATATGATATTATAAATTCCATGCCTATGGTGCCTGATGTGGTACTCTGGCAGAGTTTGCTTGGGGCTAGCAAGACTCATGGGAATGTGGAAATGGCAGAGAAGGCATCAAGGAAGCTGGTGGAGATGGGATCTATTAGTTGTGGTGATTTTGTTTTGTTATCCAATGTTTATGCAGCTCAACAGAGATGGCATGATGTAGGGAGGTTGAGGGAGGCCATGAGAATTAAGGATGTTAGAAAGGTGCCTGGATTTAGCTACACAGAAATAGATTGTAGGATACACAAGTTTCTGAATGGTCATCAGAGTCATCCAAATTCCAAAGAGATTTACGCCAAGCTTGATGAGATCAAGTTCAGTATTAAATCATACGGATATACGGCTGAGACTAACCTTGTTTTGCATGATATAGGGGAGGAGGACAAGGAAAATGTGCATAATTATCACAGTGAGAAGTTGGCAGTGGCATATGGTTTAATTAGTACAAGTGATGGGACACCAATTCATGTTATAAAAAACCTCAGGATATGTGTGGATGGTCATGTTGTGCTAAAAATTATATCTAACATCTATAATAGGGAGATTATTGTGCGGGATCGAGCCAGATTTCACATATTTAAAGGGGGTGTATGTTCTTGCAGAGATTATTGGTAAATTAAAAGCAAATGCCTCTTTGTTGAATCTCAGCATAAATGACAGAGTTATTTGCAATGGGGACTGGTACATATCAGATAATTCAACTTCTTACTTTTCTTTTTTTCCAAAGGAAAAATAATGAAATTATTCTTTGAAATTTCCAGTGATTTATCTAACAGATGTTTCTGCTACTTTGGATCACAGCAAATGCAAATTGTCCTAGGATCACAGCTTTTCATTCTGCTATTTCTGCAACTGACCGTAAGAGAAGTGTTATAGACAGAAAGACGATGGAATTGGCAATTTGTTGTACACTGTAGCACGAGTTTTTCAACTTCCAGAGTCCAAACTAATTCTAATTTTAAACATTTGATCTAATTCAAAAACAGAACCAAATTTATATATATGTACTTTCATTTTTTAAATTCATGTTTTAAAGTTTAATTTTGTCTTGACAAATACTAACTCCCTCTAATCTTTAATATAAGAATCTTTTTTTTCTCAATATAAAAATCTTGTAAAAAAGTCAACAACATTAATTATTTTTTTAAGAAAAATGCTATTATTAACCATTAATGAAATATGAACTGTTCTTTACAGGGGGTGTAGAAGTATGCTTGTAGAACAATTCAAATATACATATATATGTGTTTTGATACAAAGCAATGTATGTATAAATGTAAATACAAAGAGTCTTCGTATGCTGAGGCGGAGTGTAATGTACTGCAGGGCGGTGTCACAGTCCGCCTGACGGGATCTGACTTGCCTTGACCCAATTGGGGGTGGTACCTGCAATCGTTCTCCGACGCTCAAGTCAGTATCTCAGAATACTTAGAGACTTAGAAAGACAATCAGAGAGGATTATGCAAGTAATAGAGTGTAAGGTTCAGAGAATGGGAAGAGAATCCCTTATACCTTTTCAAGAGAGGTTTATATACCTGTCACTGGTGCTGCATTATTGGTAGGACCCGCTCCTTGTCTCCAGGCATAATGCTGAAAAGGTAGTGGGTCCCTGCGCCGTTTACTAGCACCATTATTGTAGTAGGTATCACAACTTGTCTGGAAAGCGTTAGTGCTTTAATATTTTATTGTTATTTCCCTTTATGCGTGACAGCGTGATTCCCATTATTAACCTCTCAAGACAGAGTCAATCTCGTGCCGGGGTTGTGAGTATGGGCTCGCTACGCAGTGTGGGAAATTCAGTATTCCGCCTGAGTTGAGCCTATGGCTTGGCGGAGTAACAACTTTGGCGAGGTTACATTCCTTGACGGAATAACATGCCTGGACGGAGTTACGTTCCTTGGCGGGGTAACGTGCCTGGGCGGAGTTATGAACCTTGGCGGCGTTACTTGCCCTGGCGGTATGCACTCCGTATAGTATTTGTAGTGTATTTGAAGAGTACTTCTCTTTATTCCAAATGCTGATCTGGCAAGGCATTGAAGCCATGCTCTTGGGGGCCGGTGTTAGGACCGGATCAAAATAAATATTAATTATAAAAAAAAGTAAAATTTATGAGTCGAAATAAAATATGTGCTTTTTTGGTAAAAAAAATATCAGCCCAATTAGCTGGTTTTGGGCCACTCGGATGTTGTTTCCAAGCCCAATTGCGGTAGTCACCCTCAAGAACAAGTATCAGCAGCAGCATCAGAAATTGTCGAGTCTCTGAAATTGTACTCAAAACCCTAACCCTAGCAATTAGAAGCAGAGAGAAATGACGCAGAAGGCGAATATGTTCAAGGGTCAAGCGAAGAAGAAATCAATTCCTCCCAATCGTCATGGGAAAGCCCCTGTTACTCGCAAAGGTTGTTCCTTTTCCCACTCTATTATTGTTCAAGTACAACATCTTTCTTACTCGTTTGTTACCGCAGGGAAGAGATTCGTGAAGCCATCCAAGTTTACCAAGGACATGGATGCTGATCGTGTAAGCCTCTTTCCCCTTTATCTCTAATTCTCATTCTATTTACTCTGTTTAGGGTGTTTTAGTTCTGAATCGGTCATTCTTGTTCCTTATTTTTATTGGGAATGGGCATGTTTAGCAACAGATTATGATTACTGGATCGACAAAGTCTCATCTTTTTGTAATTGGGTTTTCATAATTCTATTTTATTTTCTCTCAATGATCATCAAGTGTCTGTTTAGTAATTCAATTAAGGAAATAGAGTTAGATTTATAGTGGAGATAACACCTAATGATTAGTGTTCCGTTCAAGTTACCATCTAACTTGTTGACCCCATACACACTTTGAAGTACCATCCAACTTTGTTTTACTAATGGATCAAAAACTCACTTCTAGTTAACCTTAGTGGAATAAAATCAAATGAGAACCAAATAGGCACTAGAAAGATCATATCAGACTTACTTGATAACTGTTCCTATTTGGAAATTTTGTAGCATCTGATTTTGCAAAGTGATACCTGTATATGAACCCCTGGCCGTGTTTATTTTTTGTGACATTATTATATAATATAGATTATAGAAGGTATTTGAAAATTTTCTTCCTTTTTTAATTATTGAGATGGTTCATGTTCTGTTAAACCAGGAGGTGAGCAAATTCATTAACCACTGCAATGAGATTAAAGCAGCGACTCTGGCTACGAAGGACGGTGGTCAACTAGGCATCGTGAAGCCACCACCAGAGCCATCAAGTGATGCAAAAAAATAGTTAATAATGGGAGGAATAGGCATAGTTTCGATAGCTGAATATATATCTTATGATGGTGCATTCATTGTCTTAGAGCCTTTGTTGTATATTGTGAAAGCAATTTTGTTAATTCTCTTTATTTACCTTGATCTAGTATTTTGGGTTGTGTATTGGTTTGCATTGTCCGTTTTTTGTCTTCCGAAGTAACTGAGGAAGTTTTACTTTCCCTAATTCAATAGAGAGGCGATTGTTCCCCCTTCCAATTTTTTTCCTATTTGCTTCTTTTAAGTTATAATGTTACAAACATGCATGTTAATGAGCGTACCTTGCAATTTTGCACTGTATAATGATTAGTGAAGTCAACAAGCTATGCTACAAATAATTAGATAAATGTTTGTGGAGGGTAACCTTGATTAATTATTTTACTATCTCATTGTGGGTTGATAGTTATGGAGTCTATTTTCAGAAACAGCCATTACTAGGTATGCTTTGGATTAGTAATTGCATGCTTATTCTGCATAAGCAATTGATCTTTGATGAAACTTGAAATTGAAAATTTGTGCCTGAATCTGCATAGCTGGTTTGGTGCTTCGATTATGCAATTATACCAATCTTTTGCACAATTTACTATTCTTAAAGTCCACAAACTATGGTTAAATTAAATATGATGAAGAATATGCCTCTTTATTAAAATTGTTTTAGTTGAAAAAGTTAAATTTTGATCCTTCCAAAAGGAATTTGCTACTGCAAAAAAAGTAAGGGCATCTCCAATTGTGGAGTACTTATTTGAGTTCTTAAGCATTATTAAAATAATTAATGATGGGCATTGCATGTGCATAACACTTTTTTTTTAATATCAGGCACCCTTACATTTCAATGCTGGAAACCAAACAAAAATTTACATGGGTCCCATATAAACCCATAATTAACTATCTTATATTTATTACTTTTAATTTTTTAATAAATAAACTAAATTTTTATTCTAAAACTCTGGAATTTTTGCAATTTTAGAACAAAAAGGAGTCTTAGAGGAGATTGCAATGTGGAACAGTAGAGTTTGGGAGTGGAAACTAAAATGGAGAGTTTGTTCTTATTTGGAAATGCTACTGTATTTTTTAATTTATAAATGAAATAGTACTGTAAAACATTTGAAAATAAATACAAGCCATTAAGATAAAACCCTCAAACGTTACCTTTTATTGCATAATCAAAATTACCCTTTATTGTTGAGAAAAAAAACATTACCCTTTATTCCTCCATTTGTTTTCGTGACAGCGAAGTTCAATTTCCTATTACTTCACTATTAAAAGAGAATAAACTAAAACTGTAATTACCCTCAAGAGATACACTATTAAACTGTAATTTAATTTAATATATAGATAGATAAAAAAATATTTTGGATACAGATAGATAATTCAAAATCATAAATGGAGTTGACATTAATATTTTAATTAATGAACCGAGACGGGCCAGTAAATTAATGGCCCATTTAACAGGTGTTGAATTTGGACAAAAAAAAAACAGAGGCGTAGAACAAGTTGCTTCGATGATGACGATTGACGAACACAGAAGCAAACCCAAATTGTGCAGTGAAGAAGACGACGAAGAGTAGATAGCAGATCCACCGTTTCAAAGATGGAGGCTTTGCTTCAATTCGCGCCGATGCAGAGCTCCGTCGATGAAGGCTTCTGGCACAGATTCTCTTCTCTTAAGCTCAACAAGCTTGGCATTGACGATTCTCCATTATCCATTTTCGGTTCCTCTCTTCGCTCTTTCCACCTCTTCTTAACTCTTTCTTTTTAGGAATAAATTTCTGAAACAATATGCGTTATCGTAATTTTAGTTTCCTTTTGCAACTTCTAAAACTGCAATGTGAATTGTGTTTGATGAATTATGGATTGGCTTTTGCTTCGTTCATCTTAGATTGCTTTGGCTTGATTGCAGGATTCTATGCACCTTGCTCACACTCTCAAGTATCTAATCATTTAACTGTTTTAGCTGAGTCTTTACCTTCTGAATTGAGTGAGGCATCGTTGATTCCTGAACCGAGTCGCGGCAACCGGAACAGGTGCTCTGTTCCGGGGACACTTTACAACACTAATACTGTGGAAAGGTTTCATGCACTTGATAAGAATAACCTCTTGAAGAAAGAGGCAGCGAAGGTAGATAACAAGGACCATTCTGTTCATATTGACATCACAATAGGATAATTGAATTGAAAACTAATTATAATACCCAGGATGAAGATTACATTCACTTTATGTATAATTAATTGGTCATATCTTTAGTCAACGTGGAACTTGGACTATTGATTGGCCATATTTCTAGTTAGTTAGTATGGGGTTCTCGACACACCCCTTCACGGGTTGCCCAATAACAAATCTAAGATTGGTTATGATACCATCTTAAATTTTGATATTGGACTTAACTCAATCCTAAAAGTTAACTCGGAGCATTATCCTCATTTTGTACACTATTAATTGGCCATAGCTAGTCAATATGGGACTTTCAACAAAAACTTTTGATCTCACATGAGTTCATCTTTTGTTGTTAAATTAGATCTGGGATGACATTTTAACTGGAAAGGCCGTGGAGGACAGTTCAGTACTTTCAAGATTCCTGGTTATTTCATTTGCAGACCTGAAAAAGTGGAGTTTCAACTACTGGTTTGCTTTTCCAGCTCTCATGCTTGATCCTCCTGCAAGTGTGGTTAATCTAAAGCCAGCTTCTCAGTGGTTCAGTGAAGCTGAGGTGCTTTGAGTTTCTTTCTTCTCAGTGCATTTGTTTGATTATGCTGATATTTTTGTTGATTTTAACATTATTTGTAATTTTGTATTGTGGAATGCCAGGCTGAATCCCTCTCTTCAGCCTGTAACAAGTGGCGTAGCTCAAAATCAACAGCAGGTAAATCTCTTAACTTCCTCAGATATCTGGAACTAATTTCGTTGATCTGTTTTGTAATTTCATTTTAGCTTCGCATGCTTTACCTAATAATAAAGAATATGTGGCAGATGTCCCATTCTTTTTAGTCACTATAGATCCAAACTCACATGCTACTGTTAGACTTCTTAAGGACTGGGAAGCTTGTCAGACCGATGCTCACAAGGTCTCTTGTTCTAGCTCTGTTTATGATGATTAAATGCAGTCTTTGTGATATTGTTTTTTGAATGTGAAACTATAGGTGTCTTTTTATGAAATTCACCAGATTATGTTGGCAGATCGTTTTTGGATTTTATGACCCATGTCATCTCCCAAATAATCCTGGATGGCCTCTCCGCAACCTCTTAGCACTTATTTCTGCAAGGTGGAGCCTCAAGTCAGTTCAATTTTTCTGCTACAGAGAGAACCGTGGTTTTGCAGATATGAGGTTGTCCCTTGTTGGTGAAGCGCTGATAACGGTTCCACAAGGTAGTACTGCATTGATTTATGAAATCTCTTTCTCTTTGTTGGTTTCTAACCTGGAAGGAGTAACTGAACAGGGTGGAATGACACTGTGCCCAGTGCAGTTGGATGGGAACTTAATAAGGGGAGAAAAGCACCTAGGTGTATAAGCCTTGCACAGTCCATGGATCCAACCAGGTTCCTTGCCTTCTTTTTTTTCCTCCTCTCCCTTTTGTAATGCTATATTTTCAGCATATCTATTGTCTTGTATTGTTGTTTTTACTCCTTTTTTTTCCAGGTTGGCCATATCTGCTGCAGATTTAAATTTAAAGCTTATGAGGTGGCGTGCTTTGCCTTCTCTAAACTTGAATGCCTTATCTTCTGTTAAGTGTCTTCTCCTTGGAGCTGGCACACTTGGATGCCAGGTTGCACGCATGCTTATGGTGGGTATTGAGAAAGTTGTATTGCCATTTCAATCTTTTAATTTGGGATAACTAATGAAACTTGTGCTGTTGTAGGCTTGGGGTGTCCGGAAAATTACCCTAGTTGACAATGGCAAGGTAGCTATGTCTAACCCATTGAGGCAGTCTCTTTATACATTGGATGACTGTCTTAATGGGGGTGAATTTAAAGCTATTGCTGCAGTTGAAAGTCTTAAGCGGATATTTCCAGCAGTGGTAAATCATCGATTCCTAAGACTTGATGCTAATCGCTAAACCTAATAAACACATTTTTAACATTACTGCATACCTTTCGTTCTTTTTCAGGAAGCAGAAGGCATTGTTATGGCTATACCAATGCCTGGACATCCAATACAAAGCCAGGAACAGGATAGTGTGCTTGATGATTGTAGACGCTTGCGTGATTTGATTGTTGCTCATGATACAGTTTTTTTATTGACAGATACAAGGGAAAGTCGATGGCTCCCAACACTTTTCTGTGCTGATACTAACAAGGTTGGCCAGTTCATTCTCATAAATGGCATATATGTCATTAATTATATCGCTGCTTAACACATGATTCACATTTTAAACTGAAGCATATGTATTTATTGTTTATCTATTTTGCAGATTACCATTACTGCTGCATTGGGGTTTGATAGTTTCTTGGTTATGCGTCATGGAGCTGGTCCTTACAGTAATGCCCATAACTACAGTGCAGAAACTGCTACTTCATCTTCTGATATGCACATAAATGATGCAAGTGGAAGGCATAGATTGGGCTGTTATTTCTGTAATGATGTTGTTGCACCAACAGATGTAATTTTGGTGTCACATTGTTTTTGATATTTGAATATTTGAACTAATGTTTCATACTTGTATAACTAATTCATATTATCTTTCTGCAGTCAACATCCAACCGCACTTTGGATCAGCAATGTACTGTGACCCGACCGGGGCTGGCTCCAATTGCTTCAGCTCTTGCAGTTGAACTTTTAGTAGGGATTTTGCATCATCCTCAAGGGTAATTTAGAAAATCTTGATTTTATGAGCAAAAATTTGAAGGCATTAATAGAAATCCAAAGAAGAAATTCCATCTGTCCATCATGAAATTCTGATATTGACTATACTTTTTCAGGATATTTGCTGAAGGTGATATTAACAACAGTATCACCCAAGCTACTGAACAGCCTCTTGGAATTTTACCTCATCAGATTCGTGGTTCCCTTTCTCAATTTTCTCAAATGACCCTTATAGGTTACTCTTCTTCCAGCTGCACAGCCTGTGGCCATACAGTAAGTCTGTGTTCTAATTTTGGCTTTTTTTTAACAGTAGCTAATTTATGTTATTTGATAATGCTTCTGCAATTAGTTAGCTTTCTATGCTTTCCATTGTCTCCGGCAGTGCTTTGGGTGTTAAACTTGGAACACCCTGAGCCATAAGTTTGATACCGTGCTAACATAATTTAGCACCCAACTTTCACCAAAATTTTTATTGTTAAATAAGAAGCATAATTAGTTAGGCTAAGGCATTTGCTCAAATTTCATCAAGCTTGTATAGGCTTAGTGCAAATTAGCATCAATTAGGTTCAATCAGTAAAAAGTGTAATAATATTTCTGTACAGAGATGCAATAGTGGAAGGAGACGTAGAAAAAAAATTAGGCAAATGGAGGGATTATTCCAGTTTGTAATTATAAACAATTTTAAGTCCCGTTGAGATACATTTTTGACCCTATATTTTTGGTTTCATTTAACAAACTCAAATAAATAAGCACCAAGATAGAAGTTTGGAGACAAAAGCGACATGAAAAATTGATCCAGAATTCTCTTTATTAGTATTGCAGATATATTGTTCCATTTGTCGAATGGCCTGGTTTAATGAATATATGCAATTGTGAGCATCATAAAGTGATGATTTATTTTCTTAATCCCTATTGTCTTGTAAATTTGCAATTATTCAGGTTGTATCAGAATATCGAAACCGAGGCATGGAGTTCATACTTCAAACAATTAATCATCCTAACTACCTCGAGGATCTCACTGGACTTACAGAGCTGATGAAATCAGCCACCTCATTCTCATTGGATTGGGACAAGGAGATAGATGATGCTGATGACGAGGACTGTGTTGAAATTTAACAATTTGTCTGTTGTACATAAACTACTTAGTGCAATACAATTTGTAAGAATTTTTACAATGGTGACAGTTATACTTTATCAAATGTACAAAACTGATTCCATGTAATTTCTTTCTTTATCAATGTCAGAAATTTGAATCTGTTGCATATCTACTATTCCCTTTTTAGGAGACCATTAATTACTTTCGTTATTGATTATCCTAACACTAACTGTATATCTTAATTAACAATATAACATCGCATTTTTTTTTGTTACAATAGACATTGCAAAGTTTAGTGAAGGTACTCTTTTTTGGGGAACTAATTCTATCATTAATCAAATGTTCAAATCAAGATGATATATAATGTAACCCAGACCATGTTCAAGTTTTAGCGAAAGCTTATAATGAAATTTAGAGGAGTCTTATCAATGATGAATGATAGCCAACAAAAAAGGAGCCCAAGAAAACCAACTATAATTGAATTTATTTTCCTTATAAAATTCATCATAACTATAATAACTATTGAAATTAGGATTACAATAAACTAGGCATGCCTTCTAGGACCAGGAAGAGGGGTCCCATCTAAGAAATATTTGATCAAAGAAAGGGCTCTTGCTGGTTGGTAACTTGGCACTTGATGCCCTGCATCCCTTACTGTAGCTAATGTTAAGTTTCCTTCATATACTTCTACATAGCCAGCAACCTGTGTCACATGAAATGTCTTGTGAATATGCATTCTTATGCCATAAGTCATGTTAATCAATAATGTACAATAGCAAGTACATTTCATAATCATTTTTTCAATTCATTGGTAAACTTATTGTCTGATATGAATATGCAGTTACATTACATTAGCTATTATTCATTTATAACAGTTACAAAGCAAGGGAAAAACTAACAGACATTCAGGGTATAAGTAACTGATTCTAAGTTACCTCTCCATGGGCAAACCATGGGTGCCAGACAGTTTTAATGGGAAGCTTCATCTTGTTAACTGAATACTTAGTTGAAGTAATAGGCACCCTTCCATCAACGTCACCACTGCATCAAACAATAGTCATAATAATCAGAATTTGTGAGTTACACACATCTGCTAAAGTCAAGGATGCATTTGGCTGTAGTGGTGATGCAATAGACGGAATTTTTTTTATAAGACATGGGAAATTTTACCTGAAAATCCAAACCCTGAGGCTATTCTTGAGGAATTCATGTAAAAATGGAAGGACTGTTGAAGAGCTATCAACCCACTTTTCAATGACATTACTGCAAGGTTCCCAGTCATACTTGAGGCTGGTGACATTGGCATGGAGAGCCTCTTGAACATCTCTTCTATTAAGATATGCATACACATAATTCTCACTGCATGGATCAGTTACAATCTGCAAAATAAATAAACATAGCAACAATTCTAATCAAGTTTATACCATCATGTGTTTTGTAAAATCTATATTTGACCAGATTAATACTCCATTATATTTCAAATTATTAAATAAAAATAAGGACTGAAAATTTGAAGCTTACACCGGTCTTTTTGGGAAGGGCAGTGAGATCGGTATTCTTGCATGTTGGGGCATAAATATTGTATAAATCTATGTAGTCAAGATCCTTCTGAATTTCATTTACTGCAGCTTCGCACTCACTTGTTATATTGTCTGATGATATATCACAAGCTTTGTTAAGAGCATAAGCTGCTTTGTCTGAAATGATTGCATGACTAGCAAGATAATCATACATTCCTGTTGAGTCAGTTTCATCGTTGATCACTGCATTCCCAATCTGTAGTGGACATTATAAAAAAGACAAATATTCTTATATGTTAGCTTTGTTCTATTCTTGTAATAAATTGCACATCAAAGATCAAACTATAATAAGAACCCCAATCCTTCATCATTTAACTTATTATCTATAGTTGATATAATTCTTTCTTCTGGTTTGGTATAATTATAGTTGATAATTCCCTTTGTTAGTTTTGTAATCTACATAGCTTCAGAAATTTATATAGCTTTAAATGCTCAGTTATTGTGGAGAGTATATTGCATTTGTGTACAATGTATGCTAATAACTAGATAGATAAATAGATGATTATAATTTGTTATTTATTACACAAATTTTTATATTATTAAATTGCTTCCTCTGAGTCATAGTTAACGTGTCATACCACAAAACAAGTTTCATACTTATTATCAGGTAACTCAAACAAAGTTTGGTCAACGATATCATTCAATAAGCAGTATTGATTCTACATATTATTTGAGACATTTTTAAACGTCGTTTTAACAAACAAATTAAAAATATTGTTTCTAGCCAACTCCAGTTAAAATGATATAACTTGTGACTAGGGATCATAGCAGATTGGAATCCAGCAGGCCAGCCCGTCAACCCACGTAAAAAATGACGAGGTGAGTTGAGAAAATTGATCCTGTAATTATACCAAATTTAGTCTAACTCACCCTATATTTTGACGGGGTGGGGTGAATCAATCTAATGGGTTGAAGGCTTGGTTTTTTTTGAACTTCACACTCACTCTCACTCACTTTAACCACTTTCTTATCTTTTCACTCCCACCCCCACACAAGCCACAACCACACACACTTATTACTTTTTTATAGTTTTCCCTTTTCCTTCACTCACTCTTTCATGCCCAAAAATCAAACTCAACACTCACTCACACACTAACACAGTACACCACCACTTCCAGTACTCCATAGTTCCCCACCACCACTCTTATTTGCTATCTTCTCCATATTACTATGTTTTTTTTTTCTGATTTAATAAACTTTTTCATATTTGCTTCTTAAAAATAATAAGTCAATTAATTTTTATTAATTTTGATTATTTAATTTTTTTTAGTGGTCAATCCGTCAACCTACTACTAAAAACGTTTTTTTTACTAATACTGAAAACATTAACAAAAATTTATTATTTTTTAAAACTTAATAGACTAACTCGGTCTCCACCATTAAAACAGGATAAGTTAAAAATTACAATCCACCTCTTATAAAAGATTTATGTCACCCCATATTTAACGACAGGACGAAATGATTTGCATTAATATCTCTACCAGTGAAAGTAAATCATTAATCCATAAACCTATGTGGAATTGTGGTATGCAAAAGAACCAAAAGATGGGTCGGGACTCCTAGACCCAATGTTGTTCATCCTGACCAATCCACACAATGTCTTATTCACCCTGTCCCCCATACTGAGATGGGCATAAAGGGACCACTTATCAATTCTGGTCCTTAATCCAATAAAAATTCTGGTCCTTAATCCAATAAAAAACTATTATAGTGGAGAATTACGACACTAGTAACATGATCACCATCCCCTAAAACCAAAATCCTATTATATCAAATGATCTCAGTTGACAGAGCAAGGACCAGAATTCCAAGATTTAAATTTAATAAGCCAATCATGAGCCACATATATTACCTAAACTTGGACCCAACCAAAAAGAAGTTGGCTGCTACTTTTGAACAAATATGCTTGTGAACCCAACTAATAATCAGAAAAAAGATAAATCTTTCTACACCATCACGAGAGTAATGATAATTTGGAAAATCCCTACTCAATATAACTACTATAATTTTTCACGAACAGAACTATATAAGTACTATATGTAGGATGGGATCCATCATGTATGTTTTAGAGCTTATTAACACGTGAAAATAACTTTTCATTATTTTGTAGCTTCTTTTAAAGAGTCAAAACAAATTTTTATTTCTATAATTAATAAAAAAAACTTAATCCTCTTAGGCTAGTAAGGTATGGACATAAAATATTAGTAACTGAGTTCAAATATTAATTTTTTACTATTGATTCTTATTCTTATCCTTTAACACAGTCGTTATTTTAAATAATCAAAACTTTTTTAAAAAATTGACCAACATCGGCCAGATTAATGTAAGTATCGAGTTAACAAATGTCACACTAAAAAAGTTTAAATTTAAGTTTGATACTCAACAGAAATTCAAATGGACTAGTCCATGGTCGCTCAAGGTATTTCTAATTGAAAAGTGAGGAGGACTAAGGCACATACCAAGATTCCTTTGAGGTTGATGATTGTCTTAGTTGCCTTTTTGTTATGGTGGAGAATAGTATGTGCAAGTTGAGGCACATAATGGCCAGCATAGCTCTCCCCAGCAATATACAAATCTCTGTTCTTATATTCTGGAAATCTTTCCAACCAATTCACCAAGAATAAGTAATTATCTGCTGCTGTTTTCTTATCTCCATTGGTTTTATAATCTGAGGAGCTGTTTGAATAAGAAAATCCTACTCCAGCAGGTGACTCCAGGAACAAAACATTTGCAACTTCATAATCCAATTAAACCATAAGTTATTCTTTTGTTAATAGTAAAATGAATTAACATAATTTCTTTCAAGTAAAAACAAGGAAAAGATAATTAGATTTTTTGTATATACCATTGTTCCATGAGTAGTTATTTTTATAGAGTGTTTTGCCATCACTGTTTACTCGAAAAGGTCCAAGTTCTTGCATTGCTCCATAGCCAAAAGATGAACATCCAGGACCTGAAAAAAGTGAAATTAATCATAGCACATTAACGATAATCATGAAGAATTAAGTTGATTTAATTATTTTTTTCTTGACTTTTTCATATTCATGATTGTGCACACATGAAAACATGGTGGTTGTTACCCTACCACCTAAACAAGCACATGAGTCTCGCAAGTTGACAAAGCAAAATGTTTATCGTTATCACTAGTGAGCAACAGGTATACAATAATTTAATTTGTATGCATTTCCAGTATAAAAAACATTACAAAAATATTTCAAATTAAAGATTTTACTAGTTGACACTTTGGTAAAACCAATATTTTAAAATATCTTCGATATCTTATTTATTTATAAATTTTTTAAAGATTACAATAAATGCATAAATCTTCTAGATGCTTGAATTATGGGATTTGACACATGTTTATCCCACATGCCACTGGTTAATTTATAAGCAACAGTATGCACTAAGAACCGTTCTCTGATAAAAAAATTTATGGCATGTTTCTGGCGTCTCACTTTGTTTAAAACTTTATATTATTTTTTATTCTTTTATTATTTAATAAACTTTCTTTTTTTATTTCTTAAAAATAGTAAATTAATTAATTCTTGATTATTATTACTAAGTGTATTTTACTTTTTTTTACTGTTAATTTTGATTATTATATATATATATATATATAGGTGAGACAATCCCAATAACTCATTAGTAGTAACCTTCAAAAATAAGATTTTTTTAAAAAATTTGACAAGTCAACCTGCTAATTTGTTTACAAAACAGAGTGAACGAGCTAGAAAATCAACACGTCTCTCCTTGTTCTCAATAGGTTGATAACAAAAGGGGGCGGGTCGGTTGAGTTGACTCATTTTAACAATTCTATATGTCTCTATATACATGGAATAATTAACAATAATTTTGTTTATCGTATTAATTTAAGATTTTAATTTAAATACCATCAATGTAAAGTTTTTTTTACATTGATATTCAAATATAGATTGACATGTAATCATCCATCATTTATGTAATAATTACTTTAAAACTCACATCCATGACGAATTTTGATTGATTTACAGTGAGGGTATATTAATTAAACTCTTATCTTAATCAAATTAATATTTATATAACAATAATACTTTTTTTTTCAGGGGATAGCAATAATCGAAGTATAAACTAAACAGTTCAAAAAAAAAAGTATAAACTAAAAAATATGAACTCATGGAAAACAATTAATTATGTCCCACATATGACTGAACTAACTTGATTTGAGGGGCAAAGAATCATTAATTTATTGAGTAAGGTTTGGCAAATTGGAATCTGCATATGAGTTAACTCTGCCCCCTTCACATTAATCAAACTTAATGAGATTTCAAATAAAAGAAGTAATATATGAAATTATATATGTGGTTGTAAGTGCAAGAAGCAGTGCTGGCCACATTCGGTGCAATTATCATTTATATTAATTGGTGTATCACTTTCAATAAAAATCAATAATTAGTTGGACAAGGAAAGCTGGTAAAATAGTCATTGAATAGGAAAATAAATAATAACCAAAATAATGGAGAAAACATCTGTATATAGGGATGTATTTAACAAGCAACTTGGGCCAAGTTCTTTAGGATGTATTAGGCCAACTACATATCATACTTTGGTTTATATGTGAGTCATGTCTCCCTTAAAAAGGATGAGCAAAACATTTACATGTGCATGCGTGTGGACACACTCTTGGACCAAAGTTAAACCACAAAAATAGCTTTCATGTTTGAGTATGCAGCACTTCTATGTACAAACAAGATGCATTTTCTTCGGTTTGACCTACCAACCTTATTGAAAACAACAACTAGTAATTTTAGTTATTATTTTTTTAGTGACAAACTGTATTATCATAAATTCTTAAAATAGATTAAGCAGAATGTGAGTTACTGTAAACTTTCTGAGATTTATTGAATTCATATGGAAAAAATAAATGATGTAACCAGATGGTGTTTAGTATTTACCTCCATTGAGCCAAAGAAGAAGTGGCCTTGTTTCTTTAGAATGTTTAGCTTCAACAAAGTAATAAAAAAAGGCACGTCCTGCAAAATTATCCACAGTAACATAGCCTGCATATTGGGAAACACTCACTAGGGGTTGTCCTGGAAGCCTCACAATTCTATCTTTCTCTTTGAGGCCCTTTTGAGAATGAAGGATGCTATCATCAGCAAGCTCTTGTACCTCAAACTCACTCTTATGATCAATTTGTGAACTTGCCCTGAATTTGGACTTGTGCAAATTGTTAAGAGCTTCACCTTGTCTGTTTCCATGGATTTCAGTGACAAGGAGTGAAAGAATGAAAAAGGACAGAAGAAAAGAAGAGTTTTCTCTGTCCATTGTGTGTTTCAATGGGGGAAGATTAGAGGAAGAGAGTGGCAAATATATAGGAATTGATGGGGGCTATATATTATAAGATTCCAAAATTATAGGTAGGTGTTTTGTGTCACCAATCACCAAGACATGACACCATCATCATATAGTAGAAGAGAGAGAATGAGTTTTTATTGATTTTTGGAACCAAGAAGAGGGTAAGATTGAGCAGCTCGAAATTGATATGATAAGGGGGGTGGTGTGGGCCAAATTGATCCTTTGAGAGTTTGTGTTTGTGTTTGTTTCTTGGCACATGAGTGGAATTTTTAGAGGTATAAATGGTTAAACACAATTTCAATTAATTAATAACATGGGAGCAAGAGGATGAAATTGCATCAAACATGTCTGCATCTAATGATTTAATACATTGAATTCAGTTTTTAGGTTTTGTAAATGAAAGAATTTAATTTTGGTGTTAAGGACAGGTTGTATATTATGAGGCTCACGCCCAAACTAATTTATTGTTAATATTAAATTAATAATAAAGTGTTATTTAAGTTTTATCTTATTAGTTTTACCTTCAAAACAATTAACTTTATCATATATAAAATAAGATAGATTTACACTAACATGATATAAAACCCTTAAAAAATTACTCTAAACTAATTAAAGTTGTATTACTCAAAATATCATTTTAAGTATATAAAGTACATAAGATCATATTTATAAAATGGTTAAAAGAAAAGGGGAAAAGCCTTCAAGTCGAGACCCAATTGACCAAGAGAGAATCACGTTCTTATATGACTGTGAGAATTCAAAATCTTTATTATACTATTTAAAAATAAAAGGATTCAATTCAAAAGTAACAAGATATGTTATTTTATCTCTATTATTTAAGTCCCTAGCCAGTTTTCTTATTAGTTATGGGGGTAGGGTGTCAAATATAAATGACACATGAGAAATGTTTTAAAAGGAGAATTAATATCTTTCTGTATTCAAAGCTATCCTAAAGGCAATTTGGATTGGGAGGAAAAGATAAACTGGTTTTCAGCACGAGAATGTCAAAAAAGAAACAAAAGTTGCAAAAGGGGGAATCCATATTCGAAGAAATATTTAAAAGATGTGGAACTTTTTTAGGTGGCTAATAGTAATCATAACTAATCGCTTTCATGCTTGCTTTATTTATTAATTCAGGATTAATTAGGATAATAAAATGAGTAAAGATGGACCTTATAACTATACAATGTATTATTGAAATTAAATTTTTTTTAAAATTATATGATCACTTAAGAGATTTTATGAATTTTTAAAGAACTCACATAATTAATATCAATCATCTATTGTATGATTGTACGACCTAAATTCGCTTATTTCCCTCTCACGTAAAAAAAGCTTTTTTCATATCTTACATCTCTATATATATTAAAAAAAGTTGTGTAAATTATGGAAAGAGAAAGAGGACATAGGGGGAAGAGAAGGAAGATTCACATTGCTGAATGAATCATTGGTGATGCACATGCTAAGTGAGCCCCATCAAGGGGTTCCAAATACAAAAAACAAAAAAAAAGGTCAACATTTAACTAATTAGCTTGTTCAATGTGATGCCTCAAATGAATATAAAGCTCTTAATTATTTCTTTACCATTTCACCATATACAGTAGTTCAATTTTTTCTTATTTCATCAGGAATAAAATTTGTGTCGGATATTTATAATAATACACAGATTTTTTTTAATTAACTGAGCTTGCAAATAGTAGGTCAATTTAACTTATCATTAAGCAATTTCCAATTCCAAACTAGAGTGCTACACATCATCTGTTTCCTTATACGTGGAAGAAAGTTGTGTGTATACAGCTCTTGCACCAAGAGTAACTAACCATCAAATTTCATCAAAACAAATAATCAAATTAAATGGAGGAAACATATGAAAATGTGTTATATCTATAGTTGGGTACACGGGCCAACTCATTTGAACCCACTTTTTAAATGGGTTAACTTTTTTAGGCCTACGATAAGCCCACAAACCCGCGGGCCAACCTGTCTATGAGATTTTTTTTGACTTCTCTTTTATTCTTTTAAAATTGTTGGGCCTAAATCATTTTTTTATGAAACCAAAAACATATGTACTTTAACATATTTAATTATCCAAAATCTAAAAAATCCAATCATGATTCATGAAATAAGCTCATGAAATTTTAAATTTAATAGTTTTTTCATCCAAATATAAACCTTAAACATGACAAATAGGTTTTAAATGCATGATAATAATTAATAACATCACCAATGTCTTAAAAACTCCAAATACAATTACATGAGTTTAAGTTAGGATTAGAGTTTTTAGTTTTTTTCCTATTTTTAATATATTTTTATTTTTACTTGGCTCACGGGTTGGCTCGTGAACCCGCGGGCCAGACCCTTTTCAACCTGCGGGTTACACGGTCCTAGCCCCTGAGCCCGCTTTTTAAATGGTCTAATTTTTTTGACCCGCAACCCGCATAAGGAGTAACTAAACGGGCTAGCCCGCGGGCCTGGACCCATTTACCCCGCTCTAGTTATATTATCCCTCATGCAGCTAAATGTCTTGCTTTTATCTTCCAACTTTTCACTCATATATATATATATATATATATATATATATATATATACTCATATATATATATATATAATATCACGTGAAAAAGATTCTCTTATATGAGAGCGAGAGGAGTAATCTGAACCGTACAACCATATAATGAATGGTTGACATTAATCATGTGAGTTTTTAAAAAAGTCATATGACATTTTAAGTGATCATGTGACTTTTAAAATTTTTTAATCTCAATCATCCATGTATGGTTATACGGCCTATATTCGCTCCTTTCACTCTCACATAAGAGAACTTTTCTCATAAGATATGATCCAGTGTGAACACCGGTCCACTGTAACGCCCCCAAACGTTAATTAAAATTTTCAAGTAAATTTTTCGCTTTTTCGAAAGATCATTTTAAAATTCATAAGTTTAATTCAGAGTTTATGTAACAGTTGATAACAGCGGAAAAATTATCATACATGCTAGTCGTGAATAATTAAATTCAAGAAAATACTTAAGTAACGGAAACGATTTAGAAAATAATGGTACATGACATGTTATACTTATTACAACCCATAAAATCAAAGTCCAGATAATAATTCAAATAGGCATCAATCATGGCATCAATCTTCGTTCTGCGTGTCATTCACTGTAAAAATTAATGTAAGAGTGAGACAGAATATAGAATAAGTATAAAATAGACAAAATTGCACAAACACAATCAACAACTCATAATGATATGATGAATATGCCAAACAAGTCCATTTAATAGATCTTTAATTAGTGAAATGATGTCATGCTGGATCCATTTGATTTTGGTGGGAATACTGCAGTAAAAAGTCTCATAGAGTCACCAGTAGGAATTAGCATAACCATGAATCCCTACACCTTCATGGCCCTCGCTTTCAAGTACACACATAGGAATTATCATAACCATGAATCCCTACATCTTCATGGCCCTCGCTTTCAAATACACAAATAGGAATTAGCATAACCATGAATCCCTACATCTTCATGGCTCCTGCACAAATAAGTATACCAGTAGGAATTTGCACAACCATGGATCCCTACACTTCCATGGTTCTTGTGAAAATAGGGCTTAAACTCATCATAGAGTAACCCCCCACCAGAGTAGGCAATCATGGAACCCCTAAATTCCATGGTGCGTCCAACGCTTATGATGCATGAATGCCTTTAATTCTCTTTATCATTTAACATACCATGATATCCACATTTCCAAAACCTCTTGGATAATACAAGTCCTCAAGGGACACAATACACATAATAATTCACAAAATCATGGATTTACTGTTTCAACCACATATGTCAATAACCACAAGGCATTCATATACATATAAATTAATTTCATTTTCATAATTATTCACTACCACAATATACAAATTGTATGATACTCAACAGCATTCATAATAATTCATAATTACTCAAGAATTCAATAATAAATTATTACTCATAGAGAAAACATCATTTTTATCCATAATAACTATCATAAGTAAATTTCAGCATTTCCAAACAGCGACATGTATTAGTAAAACAGTCATAATATGAGCAAATCAACTCCTTTTTAGGTGATTCCACTTTCTGTAGTTTAATAACATAATTGTCTACAAATTTCATGAAGACCATAAATTCAAATTCTAAACAAAACCATCGCTTATTCACAGAATACAAAACTGCCTCAAAGAGGATTTTTAACACGTACACAGATTAGTATTTTTAACGTTTCTGGAGCTACAAAAACAATTTTGACATGAAACCAGTTCTAAATTATTCTTAATACAATTATCTACAACTTTCATGAAGATTATAAATTCAAATTCTAAGCAGAAATACCATTTGTCTACAAAATACATCACTGCCTCCAGGTGAGTTTTCAAAACGTACATATATTAGTATTTTCAACGTTTTTAGAGCTACACAAATGTTTTTTACATGAAACCAGTTCTAAAATACTCTTAACATAATTATCTACAACTTTCGTGAATACATCAACCACTAATTCATACCACAAAATTCTCAGTATTGAAAACAAGATTCGGATTTCATAGTTAACAGATTTGCATCATGAACATACTTCTGTATTTTGAGCATATCTAGAGCTACAAGCATCTTTTTAACTTGCAACCACTTTCTATAGATCCCTAACATGAATATCTACAACTTTCGTGAAGACATCAAAGGCTGATTATGCATGTATAATTCCCAGAATATCAAAATATGCATAGAACATAGCTTAAACATTTCACTCGGTCATGCTGTAGTATTTTGGCTATAACTTTTGCTATACATATCCAAATCAGTTGAATCAGGTATCAAAATTCACATAACAAAAAGATCTACAACTTTCATAAAGAAGTCAGAGACAAATCCATACGTTTTCAGTTTCAAAACTAAGCCACAAGTTACGAAATTAAAACTGGAATCCTAGAACAACATATAACTCTACCCATTTCACAAATATTCACAACCCTGTCCCCTCTTACCTTAATGGAGTCCTTTGATTAGCAAGGTATGTCTTGTAGTTTCCTTGTTCCAGTCCGCAGTGGAAGAAATGAATATGGAAAGAAAAGCCTTTGAACGTATAAAATGAGAAGAAGAAGGGTGTGTGATTTGCTAAGTGGTTCGTATGTAGGAGTGTTCTGAGAGTCATAGCACTGGGTTAATAATAAGAAAGTGAGTGAGGAACATCGGTTGGAGGATTAGGTGGGATAATGGAGCCTTTTGATTCCTTTCACAGTCAGCTTTGCATTGATTGGAATAAAATATGTAAAAGTATTATAATGGATGTACTTTCCCCTGTGATTGGTTCGTTGTGCCACTTATTTTTGGATTCATGTGATTAAGTGGGCTGATCACTAGTTGAAGTGGAATTAAAAAGGTGTTCAATGTTGGAGGATTTGAGGAGGTTGGTATTGCATGTGAGGGCGGAGTGGGGTGTGAGGGCGGTATTGAGTGTGAGGGCGGTCTTGAGTGTGAGGGCGGTGTTGAGTGTGAAGGGCGGTGTTGAGTGTGAAGGGCGGTGTTGAGTGTTTCTTAAAAAATATTCATGCCCTAAAAGACGTTCACGTTACTCCGCCAAGGCATTTGACCTCGTCAATGCTTATTACTCCGCCAAGGCACGAGACCCCACCTAGGCTTATTACTCCGTCAAAACGTGTGACTCCGCCTAAGCTTATTACTCCGCCAAGGCATGAGACCCTGTCTAGGCTTATTACTCCGTCAAAACGTGTGACTCCGCCTAAACTTATTACTCCGCCAAGGCATGAGACCCCGTCTAGGCTTATTACTCCGTCAAAACGTGTGACTCCAGTTTTGTAGGAAAACTGTACCCTTCCTATTCTGTAGTCTTCTGTTCTCTGGACGGACTAAATCCGGTCTTTAATACCGGTACAATTTATCCGGTGTGAACATCAGTTCTAAGGATGAACCTTCCTTGAAACTAACTGGTGTTCATTAATAACAAAGCATTGATCTGGTCTCATGGTCATGCGACCCATAGCTCATTCAGTAAAACGTTGATCCGGTCTGCTTCACATAAGTTGTCCTCCATACATCGGTCATCTGATGTAATGTGGCATTAGTTGACATCCGATCTTCCTCTTTGAAGTCTTGAAATCGTCCTAACCTTGGAGGTCAGAACGGATCAGAAGTGTTCTTTCCGATCTCACTCAGCTGACTCCTCTTCCTTCATCCTTTCACTCGGTCGAGTTCTAGTCCGACTGGAATTCTACCAGTCGTGTGAAGAAAAAGGAAAACTGAGTCCCCTCGGTAAATCTCCTGAAACCGACTCCAATCACTCAGTTTTTCATTGCCAAAACCGACTCAACATCAGGTCAGTCATCACTCGGTGATCTACCTCCAAACCGAGTCACCTCAATCAATCTCAATAAACTTAATACAACACTGACCATCACTCACTCAAACTTCCACTCGGTATCTTTGCCTATTCTCACTCGGAAAATACCATAGCCTCACTCGGATTTTGTAACCTTCAGTCGGAATTGGTAATCCTTCACTCGGAATTTCACTCTGTCACTCGGATCAGAGCCTTTTTACTCGGAATTTGAATAATTTCTCTAAAATTCCATAATTATACCCAAAATGAAACTTTTGGAGCATTAAAAGCCATCCATAGAGTGTTTTATTCATTAATTAACACTTACAAGCCTTCCATGCTTCATAAATTACAAAATAGAGCTATTATTAAAAGCAGGATGTTACATCCACAGGCTAAGGTAAGTTACGCCAGTAAATACACGTGCGAAATAAATACAAGGATGTAAGTATTGCAAACTATGGTAAGAAATCTGAACGGGATTCATGAGCACCGATGTAATCACAAAGGTCAAGGTACTTGAACAATAACAAACAACTGAGGTTCCGTAAAGAATAGATAAATAGACACCAGTCAAAAAAGTTGTTGTAGTCAGAGTCAGACGCAAGTGGGTAATTTACACCTGTTAAAGCTGCAGTCTCAGAACCCTAGGAGAAGTCAAATCACCACTTGCGATTAAGGAAGAACTATAAATACAACCCATTCATTGAGACATAACAAATTTCTGGTTACTTATAACTTAATCCATAATCACTTTTCCTTTCGTAATACCCATTCTAACTTAAACATCGGAGCCTCTTTTGCAGGTACACCTCCAGTGTGTCCCTTTCAAGGACGATTAGAATTAACTAAGTCAATACGTTAACATGAAAAGCATAGAATCCCCATTGGACCTATGTGTATAATATCGTACTCCCACTACGACGGTATAAAGATATGAGTTGAGAGATCTTTAACACCGGTTACAAGAGGGTTACTTCAGACCCCCTACACTGGTCAGAACAAGATACATATCTCATATATATATATATATATATATATATATATATATATATAAAGAGGTAGATAAATATATGCTTTATGTAATTTATTTTGAATTCCTTTTTAAAAAGAAGAGAAGTTAGGTCAAACAAACTTTTAAAAAAGTATTCATTAAAAGCATGAGTTTATTTTATAATGTACAAAATTAATAAAACCTTTTCAAATAAAAGCTAGTTAGTGGAACTAGTTTTTAACCTCTCTTTTTTATATTCTCTTGATCAATTTTTTATATTTAAATTAGGTCTGTATTTCTAAAAGGTTTTAATTTGTTCCCTTTAAGTTGACATGTTAGCAACCTAAGACACATGTCATATTTTAAGTGGTACAAATGTCACCAAGCAAACTCAAACACGTGTCTATTTGATTGGTTAATGGTTGAAGGTTGATAATTTATTAATTTTATTGAATAAAATATTTCTTATTTTATAAATACGTAGAACATACAGTACATGCAAGGTTTATTTATGGAATGGAATCCTTATTTAAAGAAGTTTTGAATTTTGATGTTGTAAGAACGAAAGCAGTAGGTGAGTGGTAAGGATCTGAAATGGCATTCAACAAACGAGATTCCTTCTTGTTTTTGTTCTCCCATTTATATTTCTAATTTACTTTGATTATTGTTTCATTCTCACATGCTCATATGAAGACAATTTATAAAGACTTAAAAGTATGAATTGATTATCACCCATCCCTATCAATTGCCACTTACTTGCTTTATAAATATTCCATTTATCAATCATAATTTAAAGACATTAATTTACTTGCCCAGCCTCGTGTTATTTGAAAATACTAACTAATCTAGCACCATGACTTTAAAATCAATTTTAGCGTATGTATAATCGATTAACTTGTTATAAATAAATGGAATTCTAAATATAGAGAAAGAAATAGAGAAAGAGGGGAGAATTAAAGAGAGTAAAGAGTGAATGAGAATGGAAGAAGAAGTGTATTGTGAGTGATGCATCAATTCCTATTTATAGGACTAAGAGGGGGACATCCATTATTAATTTATTCATAATACTCCCCCTTGGATGTCCCTATTTTAGAATGTGCCTCGTTAAAACCTTACTAGGAAAAACCCAGTGGGATAAAAACCTAGTGAAGGAAAAAGAGTACAACATTCTTTACAAAATAAATAAATGATTAAATATACAGATATTTAATTCTCCCCCTCATCAGAACACTTATGTAAGCATCGAAGACCAATCTTCTGTACTAGTTTCTCGAAGATTTTGGTTGGTAAGGATTTTGTGAAGATATCTGCTAGATTCTCACATGATCGGACTTGTTGGACATTTATATCACCATTCTTTATAAGATCATGAGTAAAGAAAAATTTTGGTGAAATATGTTTTGTCCTATCTCCTTTAATATAACCTTCTTTTAACTGGGAGATACAAGCTACATTATCTTCACATAAGATTGTTGGTGGTAATTTTTCAGCATGCAAGCCACAAGTTTCTTGAATATGTTGAATCATAGACCTCAACCAAACACATTCTCTACTTGCTTCATGTAATGCCAGAATTTCAGCATGATTAGATGATGTTGCTGTAATCGTTTGTTTTATGGATCTCCATGAAATTGCTGTACCACCACATGTAAACAAATAACCTGTTTGTGATCGACCATTATGAGGATCAGATAAATACCCCGCATCTGTATAACTAATTAGGTTTTCCTTAGATATATATGGGAAAAATAAGCCCATGTCCGTTGTACCTCTAAGGTATCGAAATATGTGTTTAATCCCATTCCAATGCCTTTTTGTGGGTAAAGAACTATGTCTTGCTAACAAATTGACAGCAAATGATATATCAGGTCGTGTATGACTAGCAAGATACATCAGTGCACCAATTGCACTGAGATATGGTACTTCAGGACTAAGTAGTTCTTCATTTTTCTCTTGAGGTCGAAAAAGATCTTTGCTTACTTCGAGTGACCTTACAACCATTGGACTGCTCAATGGGTGTGATTTGTCCATATAGAATCGCTTTAGCACCTTTTCAGTATAAGTCTTCTGGTGCATTAAGATTCCTTCCTTTAAATATTCTAATTGTAATCCGAGACAAAACTTTGTTTTTCCCAAGTCTTTCATCTCGAATTCCTTTTTTAAGCAATTTACAGCCTTTGAGAGCTCTTTAGGAATCCCGATGATATTTAAATCATCCACATAAATTGCAATTATAACAAACTCTTTTCCCAATCTTTTCATAAAAACACATGGACAAATCAGGTCATTTTTATATCCTTCTTTCAACAGATATTCACTGAGGCAATTATACCACATACGTCCAAATTGTTTCAGTCCGTAAAGAGATTTATTCAATTTAATTGAATAATTTTCTCGAGGATTTGTCTTGTATGCTTCAGGCAAATTAAATCCTTCAGGGAGTTTCATATAGATGTCATTTTCAAGTGAGCCATATAAATATGCTGCAACAACATCCATAAGGCGTAAGTCAAGCTTTTCAAGGATTGCCAAACTTATTAAGTATTGAAAAGTAGTGGCATCCATCACTGGTGAATATGTTTCTTCAAAATCAATATCAGGTCTTTGTGAGAAACCTTGTGCAACAAGTCTTGCTTTATATCACACAATTTCACCATTTTCATTTCTTTTTCTCGTAAAGACCCATTTGTACCCAACTGGTTTTACACCTTTAGTTGTTTGGACTACAGGTCCAAAAACTTTTCGTTTTGCAAGTGAGTTTAATTCATCTTTCATTGCATCTTTCCATTTTGGCCAATCATTTCTTTGTGCACATTCCTTAACAGATTTTGGCTCATGATTTTTATCATCATTTATAATATCAAGAGCTACTTTGAATGTAAAAATTTCATCAACATCGACTTCAGGTCGATTGCATTGTATACCATCCATGACATAATTTATCGAGATCTCTTTGTTTGTATCAATTTCAGGTACCTTAGTTTCTTCTAAATTTGAAACTTTGATTATGTCAGGAGACTCTATTGGAGTCTTTATATCCTCGATTCGACTATCTTCTTTACTTACTTTTCTTTTCCGAGGATTTTTATCTTTAGAACCAACAGGTCTGCCACGTTTTACTTTGGCTTCAGACTTATTTGCAATTTTAAATTGTCCTTCAGGGATATCAATCTTTATTGGAGTATTAATAGCTAGTATATGTGACTTAGTCACTCTTTTTGGATCAGTAAATACATTAGGCAATTGGTTTGCTAAATTTTGCAAACTAATTATTTTCTGAACTTCTAGTTCAGATTGCTTTGTTCGAGGATCAAGATGTGATAGAGATATCTCATTCCAGCTAATCCTTTTATCCAACTGTTTATTTTCTCCCCCTAATGGTGGGAAAACAGATTCATCAAAATGACAATCAGCAAAACGAGCTGTAAATAAATCACCTGTTAAAGGTTCAAGATATTTTATTATAGATGGACTTTCATATCCAACATATATTCCCAACCTTCTTTGAGGTCCCATCTTAGTGCGTTGTGGAGGAGAAATAGGAACATATACCGCACTTCTAAAGATTCTTAGATGGGAAATATTTAGTTCTTTACCATGAACCAATTGTAAAGGGGAATATTCATGATTACTTGTAGGCCTGATGCGAATAAGTGCTACCGCATGCAAGATTGCATGTCCCCAAGTTGAAATTGGAAGTTTTGATCTCATTAACAATGGTCTTGCTATCAATTTCAAACGTTTAATCAATGATTCAGCAAGTCCATTTTGTGTATGAACATGTGCTACAGGATGTTCAACATTAATTCCAATGGACATACAATAATCATTAAATGATTGAGATGTGAATTCACCAGCGTTATCAAGGCGTATTTTCTTAATTGGATAATCAGGAAAATGAGCTCTTAAACGAATTAATTGAGCTAGTAATCTCACAAACGCCTGGTTGCGAGTTGATAATAAGCAAACATGTGACCATCTAGTTGATGCATCAATTAAAACCATAAAATATCTAAATGGTCCACATGAAGGGTGTATTGGTCCACAAATATCACCATGTATAAACTCTAAAAATGTGAGTGATTCATTCCCAATTTTCATTGGTGATGGCCGAATGATCAATTTTCCTTGAGAACAAGCAGCACATGAAAAATTCTTAGTTTGCATAATTTGTCTGCTGGACAAACAATGACCATTTGAATTCTCAACTATTTTTTGCATCATAATTGATCCAGGATGGCCTAATTGTTCATGCCAGATAACAAATTCATTCTTATTTGTAAACTTCTGGTTTACAATAATGTTTGTTTCAACTGTACTAATATAAGTATAGTACAAACCGGAGGAAAATAAAGGTAATTTTTCCAATATACATTTCTTATCAGAAATTAACTTTGTGATGTAAAGATATTCATCTTTTCCTTCATTTGTGGTCTCAATATGATATCCATTTCTGCGGATATCCTTAAAACTCAACAAATTTCTTTGAGACTTCTTAGAATATAATGCACTTTCAATGTGTAATTTTGTTCTTCCAGGTAACAAAATACTGGCTCTACCGGAGCCTTCAATTATATTTATACTACCAGATATAGTATTAACATTGGCTTCTTGTTTTACTATATGGTAAAAATATTTCTCATTCTTGAAAATGGTATGAGTTGTTGCACTGTCTGCGAGACATATATCTTCGTCATTCACATGAGCATTCATTCTTCATTAAATAAAATAAATCATGAGTAAAAATATAATTAACAATAATATTTAACAAAATTTTTATTGATAAAGACAAAATTTATAACAAAACAAATTACATGAAACATTAAAATAATTTATTTAGGGGTACTCCCTTCTCCAACCGAGTGGTCAATGTCTTCTTCAGGAAGAGTAAGAAAATCATCAATACTAAAATCAGAGAAATCACCATCTATACCAGTAAAATTTGTCTCTATTATTTTCCCTTTATTTTTAAGGGATTTTTGGTATAGATCTACAAGATGCTTTGGTGTGCGACAAACTCGAGACCAGTGTCCCTTGCTACCACAACGATAGCAGATGTTTTTAGTTTGTTCGCTATTTTGAGCATCTGTCCCTTTTTTCATATGTTCTTTATTTTTCCATGTGAATGATGATCTCTTATCATTTCGACCATGACCACGGCCATAACCATATCCACGACCAATACCATGTCCCCGAGCATTACCTCGTCCACGACCGCGGCTACAGCCACGACCACGACCATGAGTATTATGATCGTGTGTTGCTACATTCACTTCTGGGAATGGAGCAGTTCCAGTTGGACGAGATTCATGATTTTGCATAAGCAATTCATTATTTTGCTCAGCCACAAGGAGACAAGTAATTAATTTAGAATATTTTGTAAAACCCTTTTGGCGATATTGCTACTGCAGGAGCATACTGGATGCATGAAAAGTGGAGAATGTTTTCTCTAACATATCACTTTCAGTGATCTTTTCTCCACATAACTCCAATTTTGAAGTAATTCTAAATAGCGCAGAATTATATTCATTTATAGTTTTAAAATCTTGAAAGCGCAAATGCATCCATTCATAACGGGCTTTTGGAAGAATTATATCCTTTTGATGGTCGTATCTCTCTTTTAGATTATTCCACAAAACGAGAGGGTCTTTAACGGTTAAATACTCATTTTTTAACCCTTCATGTATATGGTGGCGTAAAAAGATCATGGCTTTAGCATTATCTTGATTAGATGCATTATTTCCATTTTTAATCGTGTCTCCAAGACCTTTTGCATCTAAATGTATCTCGGCATCTAGTGTCCATGATAGATAGTTTTTTCCAGATATGTCAAGAGCTACGAACTCAAGGTTGGTAATATTTGACATATTTATTTCTATATAAGAAATTAAAACAATATATTAGATATCATTTCAAATGAATAAATTTATTAATTATAAATATCTAATGATGGTAATAAGTCAATAATTATTATGAATATGTTTTATTTTTATTTAATTATAAGAACAATATTTTTTTTATTTTTAAAAAAAATAGAGTAATTTAAATGATCCGGTAATAAAGATTTACAATTTTTATAAAATGTCATTCAGATACTAGTGGCCTAATGGTAAAGTGATAACTTATTATGTTATAAGTCCTGGGTTCAAATCCTTATAAATGTTATTTTATTTATTAATATAATCTGAATGATGGATTAAAATAATAATAAGGCATAGTAGGTATTATAAAATCAATCAGCTTAAATAAAATTAATTCCATTTTAATAATGATTTTATTTTATTCTTAAATTTCTTAGGTGGTTATAGTTCTTCAGGAACCATAAATATTTTCAAGAATTCTTCAAGAATTCTAAATTATTTGATTTCTAGTTCTTCAAGAACTATCAGTAAATATTTTCAAGAATTCTTCGGGAATTCTTTTAAATCCTATAAGGATGTTTGAAATATAAGTTCTTCAGGAACTTGTTAATATTTTATACATCCTGCTGGGATATGTGGAATATAAGTTCTTCGGGAACTTATTATAATATATATATATATATACATATAATATAAATTGAAATGAAATTATGAAAAGAAATTAAAATTCTATGTTACCTTAAATTCAGTTGGTCAGAACCTCGTGCTGATAACATGTTATAAATAAATGGAATTCTAAATATAGAGAAAGAAATAGAGAAAGAGAGGAGAATTAAAGAGAGTAAAGAGTGAATGAGAATGAAAGAAGAAGTATATTGTGAGTGATGCATCAATTCCTATTTATAGGACTAAGAGGGGGGACATCCATTATTAATTTATTCATAATATAACTCAGTTTTTAATTTATTAAAATAACTATGAACGTATATAAATTTGTTCATCAAGTTGATTTCTACCATTAATTGTTGTTAGATAACGTCGGTCAAAGTGTCACGTGCTACATTAAGTGTCATATAAACTGTCTCATGGTCACATCTTATGTTGACGTAGATATTTCAAACATTTAATAATAAAATACATCAATTTAGTTTCCGATGTATAGGATATATTACATTAATTTGGTCCCTAACATAAATAATATTATATCAAATTGATTTTTGCCCCTATTTAAATTTTTTTATCATACTAGTCCTTAATCGAACACACACACACACACACACATATATATATATATGAGTTAATTTTTTTATGTTGATATAATGATATTATCTATAAATTATTTTAATGCAAAGAAAATATTATTCAATGAAATTAATGCAGATAAGTTTTAAACATTATAAATATAATGGATTGGTATTAAAATAATACATTATGGTGGTATAAGAGGTGTCTTAATGATACAAAACTATATGATGGACGGTTTACATATGTTAGAGGTTATAATGTCATTTTGATAACTTAAAGACTAACTTAATCAATTATATATACGTTAAGAATGACTTTAAGGTTTTACTTGTTAATTTAAGCTTGTAAAATTATTTGAGATAAGGGAGGATCTAATATTATTGATCTGTGGGTTCCTTTGTTCTTTACATGTATCCAAGTGGAATACCTGGTTGTATTAAAAATACCAAACCTCTCTAGAGTGTTTTAGGATTAGGGTTTTACTTTACTTTTTAGGAATGTTATTGAATTGTTTTGAGATTTTAATAATTTATTTATATATGAAAGATGAAATTTTAGTTACACAATCGGTTAAAATCTATCATATCACGATCTATCTATAATCATAATCTATCATTTATTCAATCCCTACAAGTCCTATCGGTATTTAAACAATATTTGTTGATTGGGTCAATTGGTCCAATAACCGAGTGGCATATTTGGGTCAATAATGGGCCAGATGGAAACATAGGGATCACAAAATGATTAAAAAATGGCTAAATATCTTTTTACTGGTTTCACTTTTTGTTATTTTAAATTTTGAATTTGATCACTAAAATGTTGCTCTGTTAACATATTTGTTAAGACTTACCAAATAAAAATATCCTATAATTTGAATTTCATATTTCCTTCTTTGATCATGAGAGAGAAATAAGTTTTCTCTTGTTTAGATTTGTTATCTGAGTACAAATGATAAATTAACTTAAAAAATAATGATAAAATAATTTACAAAAGAGGAAAGGTTAGTATTTGCTTGAATTAGTACCATGATTTATAGAATGTTTTAAGATGTAGCATGATACTAAATCAAAATGTATTATTTGTGGTTGATGTCATTGTTAGCTTTAGTCGAAGTACTTGTAAAAATCGTCAGAAGTGGTCAGGAGGTATATCTTTTAAGACACCTCCAATGCTTATATATATTAGAGCAAAATGACAAGTAGAAAAGAAAAGAGTTTAGGAGGGGTCCTCAAGTTTACCTTTGAGATAAGTATTTATAAGGGAAGAGATCTATGAAAGTAAGGATCAATAACTCACGTATTTTTTCAAAAATTATCAATGATGTGACATAAATGACTGATGTATCATCAAAGAGTACATCCCTCCTAGGGAGGTGTCTTGATCTAGGTCCAAGAGGCATTGTCCAATGATGCATCCCTCCCAGAACGTGTCTTAACATAAATCTAGATCTACGTCGATACAAATTCGGGCCATATATTATTAGATGAACAAATCTCATATACCGAGTATATAAGCTGACATAAAATTAAAATTAACAGATATATCAAATCTAATTTGTTTCCAAGAGATATTCCTAATTCCTAACAGATACTCAGATGACTTGGCGATAATTTATAATTAAGTTGTATGCATCTCTAGACAATTCAAATCAAGTTGACCGGTTGGAATGTTATTTCCTTTTCTCTAATCAAATTTCAGCCTATCAAGTATCAAAGCAACAAAGAGTGTGGCCTAGTTTAGGATACTATTGGCATGATTTGCATAGAAGTTAGTCATATAGATAGTTGTTCAATTCATTACCTCAAATATCATATACTATTAATATTAATTATTATTGAATGATTTTATTTCTACAATTTTATCAAAAATCATGCTAATGATCAATTATAAATACCATTAAAATGACATATAAAAAAACGAATGTAGTAAGCATATAAAGAGGAATCACATTCAACCTTTTAAGGAAATGAAGAGAAGTCCAAGACCTAAAATTCAGGCAGAGGAACAATTGCCTGACAATATTATATGTTTCTTGCACCAGATATATTTACATATCAGTCTCAATGATAGTTTTCTGATTGTGTACTTTTAATATATAAATTTAGGTTACATGATTTGTTTCTAATTGAATAGAAACATTTTCTAACATACTAAGTTGTTTCCATAAAACAAAGTATATGAAGAATCAATGTTGTTAACCATGGTACAAAAGAATCCAAAAACATAAATGGGATGTTTTGAAATCAGAACAGTGCTAACAACCTATGTTAATGTTTATATCATAAGTTTCTTATAAACCTGGGTTTTATGTCCCTGCAATAGTGGTTGTGAAAGAGAGAATTCTAACAAATGGAGGAGAATTTTGGTAAATGTTTACAGATTACAGAACAATACCCATGACATTGTTTTTGGGTCTAGAAAGGACTTTAACATTTTGGGTCCTTCAACTACTTAAACTTTGAAGTTGGACTTCTTGTTTTGGTCCTTTTGGTCTAATCTTTTTCCCAACCTTCTAACCACTCTATTGGACATTTAGAAAAAACAAAATCCTCTCTTGCTGACTTGGGCTACTCACTCATAATATCAATTCTGTTTTCTCAGAAATCTTATTGTTTTTGCTGAAAAAAAATTTAAAATATAAAATTAATTGCCCCAAAAAAGTATCAAATCAATTGATGTCTCGGTTTTTTAAGGGTTGAATGTATTTTTATCCTTATAAAATTAATAAATTTTAGTTTTTTTTCTTATAAATTTCATCTCTCAATAATATTTTTGTTATATTTTTCATCCCTTATTAATATAAAATATTTAGAAATGGTATCTTATTAATCTATGATTTTCTGATAGCCCTCATTTTTCCTTTTAATTATAATTTTTTCAATAGATTCTCATGTTGACGTCCAATGTGTTGTTTAATTATCTTTTGTACATCTTGTTTAGAAATTATTAATAAGAATATGAAAAATATGATAATATCTAACTAAATGTATTGATTAACCTAATAAAAAATACTATGAAAAATTAAATGTTTTTCCCTCAAAAACTTTTTATGTATCCATTAATTTTCATAAAATCAAAATAAAATCAATCCAACTTTTATTGGATGTGATATTGTTTTTAAAACCTTACATGTCAATAATAATCTATTTTAAAAATAGAAATAAACATTTCACACAAAGGCTGAATATTATTTAAACTTCAAAATGCACATAAAATCATTTAAAAGTGAAAAATACATTAAAAATAATTAAAAGTATACTTGTATCCCTATTTTAACTATTAAAAAAAATTACATAACCCCCAAAATACAGTCAGTTTGTTTCGATTACATACAAAACTTTTTGATTTATCATTTATTTATTAAAATACATTATCTCTTTTGATTATGATCCGGTCTGGATACCGGCCCCCAATCTTGTGACGTCAGAATGGCCTCATATAAGGAAAACCGGTGACCTGGTTCAACTTTACCACACCGGATATCCGATGTCTGGCCGTCCGTCCTCATCTCACGACTGCCCCACTTATTTTCTCTATAACGGATCTTTGTTCATTTTCACAGAACATTTACATAACTGTTGGCTTTTCAGTCACAGCAAGATAAGAGCCCCTAATAACTTATCAACGAAGATACTGTATGTAGCAAAATATGTCACGTCAATGGCCTCAGAAAGCAAGTGGATGTGTCAGCAGATTATGCGGAAAAGGTGATTATCCTCTCCTCTTCCTAGAGGATCGTACTCTGATAATTGACCTACCCTCCTGACACATTCTGAGTGCTGAGCCACCCTGATTGACATAATGTACACGCTATCAGAGCTAGGGGACCCACCTATATCCAATGACTCATTTTCTCACGTACAACTATAAATAGCTCATTTCAATACACATGCAAGGTATCGTTGTTCTATCTCAAACTTTACTATTACTTCGCTTGAGCATTCACTGAGTTCTTACACTCTTCTAACTTGAGCGTCGGAGAATCTTCGCAGGTGGCACTACCTTTCGCCCCCCTGCAACGCGAAACGTTGGTGTGAAGGATCTCCAGGACAACAAGGCCGGCCTCTCCCACTGAGAGACCGGATTAATACATCGGATACACACTGTTCCGGTGTGCAAACCCTAAAAACATCTATAATCTTGTGGCTGGTCCCACACCGGATCCTAGACCCCGGTCCAGACCAGTTCATTGGCACGCCCAGTGGGACACGTTAGAGTTATTCCCATTTTCGCAGAAGTTTGGTTGTCACGATGGAAGGTGATGGGAGAGATTTTGTTGATGGTCACGTGGAGGATGTGACCCATCAACAGACTGGAAGGAGACTTGTCTTCGAGTCTCCTGTAACTCAAACTCGGAGGATGGTGCAAGTGCAAACGCCTGACCCTCGCGATGAGGTTATCAGGCAACTCAGGGAGGAGCTGATGGAGTTGAAACGGGAGAGAGGAGGAGCTGGGGACAAGGCAGCGTCCCATGGAGAGGATGCTCATCATGCATCAGCGAGGGATAGATCTACAACCCTCCAGTATTCGAAGATCCCCACGTATGAAGAGAGAGAGCAGACTCAAGACTCTGGGGATAGAGTCAATACCAGGAGAAGGGAGCAGGCGGTGGTGACTTCAGGGACGTACAAGCTCAGTGTCCCTTTCTCAAGAAGGCTGATGAACGTTACCATCCTGAAACATTTGCAAACAACTCAGCCACTGTCGATAGGGAAGTATAATGGAGAAACTGACCCCACTAAGCATTTGGATGCTTATGTGTATGAAGCTATGTATTTGGGAGCAGATGAAGATGTTATGTGCAGGATGTTCCCAAGAACGCTGACGGAGGAGGCTCTCAGCTGGTTTAAGAGCTTACCTTCAGGATCTATAGACTCTTGAGAGGAAATGGCTGCTGCATTTGAAAGCCATTTCGTCATCTCTAGGGATATCCCAAGAACTTCTCACACCCTGGCCCAGATAAGGCAGGGAGAAACTGAAACTCTTAAGGAGTTCTTGAAAAGGTTTTATAAAGAGGCAGCTTTGGTCCCCAACCTCACGGAGGCCATACAACTTCATATTGTAGTGGAAGCTCTTCAGCCTGGTTCAGCCTTTGCCCTATCTTTGGCAAAGAGCCCCCCAACAACCTTCGAGGAGTTTCGAAGGAAAGCTTCCAAGTACGTGGGCATAGAGATGCATCTAGAGGCAACTGCAACAAGAATGAAGCCTTCAGTACCCACTCAGCAGCCACGGAGAGAAAATGAGAGAGTGAGGCCTGAGAAGCATGCCTTTAGAGAAGACTTTGTAAACGCTCGCCCGCATCCACGAGATAGGCGTGTATCATTGTTCGATAACTATGCTCCGTTAAACACCAGGCATTCACAAATCATGAGGGAGGTTGGTTGGCCAACGTTGAACATCTTTGGAATAAGGAAACCAGCCCCAGTCAAGAGGGGTGGTAACCCACGTAAGTATTGCACTTTCCATGAACAGACAGGACACAATACTGACGAGTGCAAGGCATTAAAGAATACGGTGGAAACTCTCATTCGGGAAGGAAAGCTGAAGCAGTATCTGTTCAGGGAGAAATCTGTAGACGAGCCTCAGAGGATGGAAAAAAGGAGTAGAGATCCTGATGACGAAGATGACAATGCACGTAATCCAGCAAGGAAGTTCACTGCAGCCGAAAAGCAGAAGGGAGTAGTGATTGCTGGAGATGCCCAACAAAGTAACATGCCCCAGCAGCAGAGGCTGGGCAGACGAGAAGTGATTGAGATGATAGCTGGAGGATTTGCGGGAGGAGGAGCATCAATCACAGCATGGAAGAATCACCACAGGATGATTCTATCTGTCCAGGGCAAACCAAGGGATAACCGTCCTTTCAGGGACGGTATGGCAGCTCCGACGGTGTCATTTACTGATGATGATTTTGGCCCAACAATTCCAGGAGGTGATGATGCAGTAGTTATCGTGGCAGTCATAGCCAACAAGGATGTCAAGAGGATCCTCGTCGATCAGGGAAGTTCTTGTGACGTTATCTTTTATAATTGTTTCAAACGAATGGGTTTCAATGATGCAGATTTACAACCCTACACGCAAGAACTCACAGCGTTTAATGGAGCCAAGCAACCCACCAAGGGGTATCTTGACACCCTGATTTCTTTTGAAGGAGAGCCTGGTGCGAGAACAGTCAAGTCAAGAATCCTGGTGATTGATGTGGAATCCCCATACAATGGTATCATAGGCCGTCCAACATTGAATGCGATGGAAGCAATCGTGTCCACTCCTCACCTCTTGATCAAATTCATTGACAAGGACAACGATGTATCCTCTCTCCGTGGTGATCAGGAGATGGCTCGATATTGTTATAACTTGAGCCTCAACATGGTCAAGTTGGAAGCATTCAACAAGAAGAGGAAGCTGAACGACGGAGGAACAGCGGCAGGGTCTGTCAGTCTAATTAATCTGGACCCCAGAGCAGAATTGAAGATTGATCCACTCAATCCCTCTAAGCCCACACCGGATGGTGGTTCCAGGGATGTTGTCTTAGGGGATTCCCCAGAGAAGGTCACGCACATCAATGATAAGCTGGAGTTTGCTGTGGAGCAACGCTTATTAGCCCTTCTGCAGGAGTTCAAGGATCTTTTCGCATGGACAGCAGCAGACATGCCTGGGATGGACCCTGATTTCTGTTGCCACAAGCTTGCCGTGTACCCTGAAACAAGACCGGTGGCCCAGAAGAAGAGGAGGTTGGGACCAGAGAAGCAAAGGGCAGCTTGTGAGCAGACAGAGGAGTTGTTGAAAGCAGGCTTTATAAGGGAGATACGCTACTCTTCTTGGCTTTCTAATGTGGTTATGGTGCAGAAAGCTAATGGCAAATGGAGAATGTGCATAGATTATGTGGATCTTAACCGTTGCTGCCCCAAGGATCCATATCCCCTGCCCAACATTGATCGCATGGTGGATGATTCATCTGGTTACCAGTACCTCAGTTTCATGGATGCTTATTCGGGGTATAACCAGATTCCGATGTGGGAGGGAGACCAAGAGAAAACTGCCTTCATCAATGACCGCGGTGTTTTCTGCTACACCATCATGCCTTTTGGATTGAAGAACGCCGGCGCTACCTATCAGCGCATGATTAACAAAGTCTTTGAAGGGATGCACACCAGGCTGGTCGAAGTTTATATCGATGATATTATAGCCAAAACGCCTGCTGGAGGAGACCACATTGAAGATCTGCGCCAAGTTTTCACTAGGCTTCGACAGTACAACATGAGATTAAACCCCTTAAAATGCACCTTTGCCGTCCCAGCTGGGAAATTCTTGGGATTCATGTTGACCCAACGGGGCATTGAGACTAACCCTGGGAAATGTCAAGCAATCCTGGATATGCAGAGCCCCAAGAGCCTGAGGGAGGTCCAATCATTGAATGGGAAGGTAGCCGCACTGGCTCGCTTCATGCCCAGGATGGCTCACAGATCCCTTCCCTTATATAAGGCGTTGAAGAAACACAAGAGTTTTGAATGGGGAAAGGAGCAAGAACAAGCCTTCCAGCAACTCAAGGCCGTTCTCTCGAGTCCGCCAATACTGGTTAAGCCTGACCCTGGTGAGATTTTGATCCTGTATTTAGCAATCTCTGATGAAGCCCTAGGCGTAGCCTTGGTTAAAGAAACCCCTGAGGGGCAGAGACCGGTATACTTTACCAGTAAGACGTTTCAGGGGGTGGAAAGAGGGTACCAGAAGATTGAGAAACTGCTCTAGCAGTCGTGTGGGCATCACGACGGTTGAGGCCCTATTTCCACGCGCACCCAGTACTGGTGAGAACGGATTTGCCTCTCCGTTCAGTACTTAGCAAGCCCGGCCTCACCGGGAGGATGATAAAATGGTCTATCGAGCTGTCTGAATTTGAAATTTCGTATGAGCCTCGAGGAGCCATCAAGGCACAAGTGTTGGCTGATTTTGTTGTGGAGATGACTGGGGCGGACCCTGCCACCCCTCGAGCGCATTGGACCATTTACGTTGATGGATCGTCGAACAGCAAAGGTTGTGGAGCAGGTGTGGTGGTAGAAAATGATGATGGTGTGCACTTAGAAATTTCCCTCCGATTCAATTTCAAAACCTCCAACAACCAGGCTGAATACGAAGCATGCTTAGCCGGTCTCCGTGCGGCGATTGACATCGAAGCATCAGCAGTCACACTGTGCAGTGATTCTCAATTGGTGATTTCGCAGATCCAGGGGGAGTACCAAGCAAAGGAGCCGCAACGTCAATTGTACTTGAATTGTGTTAATGAGTTGAAGGGAAGGTTTGAAGTTTTAGAGTTCAAACATGTGCCAGAGAGGAAAACACCAGGGCGGACATCTTGTCAAGACTTGCAAGTACAAAGCAGCCCGGCAGCACAACAACGGTAGTTCAAAGCACTTTGACATCACCCAGCATACCTTTGTACCCTTCTCTGAATGCTGTCATGGTGAGCTATCCATATGAGGATTCTTGGGTCATCCCCTATATTCGCTATCTAGCTGATGGTCAACTTCCCACTGATGAGAATGAGAGGAGACGAGTGAAGAGGGAGCTGCCATATTTTACTATGGTCGATGGTGTTCTCTACAAAAGGGGATTCTCTGTCCCATATCTTTTGTGTTTGAGAGAGGACGAGGTTTAAGCGGTTTTGGAGGAAGTGCACGAGGGGCAATGTGGGCACCATGCTGGGGGCCGAAGCTTAATGAGAAAAGTCCTCAGGGCTGGATATTGGTGGCCCACTGTGAAGCAGGATTCTGCAGATTTTGTTAGGAAGTGCGACGCTTGTCAAAAATTCTCCAATCTCCACCATACACCGACCCAAGAACTGTCCTCATCTGTTGTACCTTGGCCGTTCTACCAGTGGGGTCTTGATATTTTGGGTCCATTCCCCACTGCGCCAGGAGGTATCAAATATTTGATCGTGGGGGTAGACTACTTCACCAAGTGGATCGAGGCAGAACCAGTAGTGCATATCACTTCTGCGCGAACAAGACGTTTCGTGTATGAAAATGTCATAGCTCGATTCGGGGTGCCAGGGCGGATTGTGACTGACAACGGCACCCAGTTTACAGACAAAAAGTTCACGGATTTGCTTGAAGGACTGGGGATAATCCAGATATTTTCGTCTGTTGAACACCCCCAAACCAATGGACAAGCGGAGGTAGCCAATAGAGAAGTGCTAAAGGGGTTGAAGAAGCGTCTGGGAGAAGCAAAGGGAGGATGGACCGACCAGCTATGTCATGTTTTATGGGCATACCGCACTACGCCTCATTCTTCAACTAACGAATCCCCATACCGGCTGACGTACGGGGTTGAGGCGATGATTCCAGTGGAGCTACAAACAAGATCGGCTCGTGTGGAGTATTTTTCAGCTGAAGATAACAACGCCAATTTGGCATCAGAACTGGACGTCCTCCAGGAGTTAAGGGAAAAGGCTTTTGTCAGAGATCAGGCAATAAAAGCAAAGACAGCACTCCGGTATAATAAACGTGTCCAGTACAGAGCTTTCAACACTGGAGATCTTGTTTTGAGAAAGGCAAGTGTGGGGAATAAGTTCGCTCACCAAGGAAAGCTAGCACTGACGTGGGAAGGTCCTTATAGAGTTTCTGAGGTGACTGGAAAAGGGTCATACCGGTTGGAAGAACTTGATGGAACTCCAATCCGCAACAAATGGAACACTCAGAACTTACGTGCTTATTACAGCTAGTTGGTAAGACGGCGTGTACTCTTTTTCCTTACTTGAGTTTTTTCCCTTTGGGTTTTCTCAAGAAGGTTTTAATGAGGCATGACCCCAACTACGCTCTTCATGTAATGTACTTTCAATTTTAATGAGAATACATTTTAACCGCCCTATCATTCTCACTTTTCTTATGTGTTGTGATTTATAGCCGTAGTTTAATACGCATACACCTCAGGACGGATGAACTCAACTACCAATTCTGTAGTTGATGATATAACTCCTCGAGGAACTGATGAAGACCCCTCAGGACGGATGATCTCAATCACACATCGTGTGTTTTGACGATGTAACTCCTTGAGGTGGAATGGGTTGTAGGGTTGGTCCTTTTTCAAGGCCATAAACCGAACCCCATTCGAAGACAACATGGGTTGTAGGGCTGGTCCTTTTTCAAGGCCACAAACCAAACCCCAGTCGAAGACAACATGGGTTGTAGGGCTGGTCCTTTTTCAAGGCCACAAACCGAACCCCATTCGAAGACAACATGGGTTGTAGGGCTGGTCCTTTTTCAAGGCCACAAACCGAACCCCATTCGAAGACAACATGGGTTGTAGGGCTGGTCCTTTTTCAAGGCCACAAACCGAACCCCAGTCGAAGACAACATGGGTTGTAGGGCTGGTCCTTTTTCAAGGCCACAAACCGAACCCCATTCGAAGACAACATGGGTTGTAGGGCTGGTCCTTTTTCAAGGCCACAAACCGAACCCCATTCGAAGACAACATGGGTTATAGGGCTGGTCCTTTTTCAAGGCCACAAATCGAACCCCATTCGAAGACAACATGGATTGTAGGGCTGGTCCTTTTTCAAGGCCACAAACCGAACCCCATTCGAAGACAACATGGGTTGTAGGGCTGGTCCTTCCTTAAGGCCACAAACCGAACCCCATGCGAAGGCTTGGGCGCAGTAGGCCGGTTCATACAGAAAACCACGCCGAACCCTGAGTAACGGGCGCAGTATGTTCAGGATTAGCCCTGATCCGAACCCCGTGTTAAAGGCTTGGATTGTAGGATTGCACCGAACTCCAAGTACGGTTAGTAGGATCGAACCGAACACCGTGTGAAGACTTGAGGTGTAGGACCAAACCGAACCTCAAGAGAAAGGCGTAAAGTTTACCCTTGCCAAAGCTATATCAAAATTCAAAGGCAATGTTCATCCTCAATTGTGGAATATCCACCCCAGAGCGGTTGAACGCTAACGTACCCGCTCTACATCTTCGGGGATAGATGAGCATGTCTATCTTTTTAAGAAATTAAAAGGTAATTCTTGAGATAAAATTTCCCTTCCCCAATGTACTTACACTTGGGGACAGGGCATGCTTTAGCTTAATTGTCGCTTCTTTGTTACAATTTGTTATCTTAATCCGGTGTGATAAGTACACTTTAAGCAGCTAGGTAACCACACAGAACGGATTCACAAAGCATTGAAAACAATAAAGTGTTTTGTATAGCACTAAGTTATCCAACAATCATACATTCGACGCAGGCAGTTGAAGAGAAGCAACAGTGAATTTTATTTCCAAAACAAGAAATTATTCAGGTTACAAAATAGTTAAAGCTGGAGCTGATCCCAGTACACAACTATGAATAAAGCTTAAATTAAGGGGCCGGTGCCTGATCCTCCGCAGTGGGCACTCTTGTCTTCTCCATCTTGTCCTCTGCTCCAGTTTGGGCACCTTCCTGCGTTTCAGCTCCGGGGGCAGCGGTGGACGTTGTCGGCTCCATACTTTGACCTTCTGGAAGGGGCGGCAGTTCGTACAGAGATGCACGGGGTTCATGGTGTGAGCCGTCCTTATGCACTTCGACAAGTTTTCCCCCATGGAATTCGAAGAACGGATCCAATCCGTACAGATTCAGCTTCACTCTAGGGTTACGATAATAAACATGACGAAGGGCCAGGCCGAAGGATTCATACGCCACATTTTTGCATATCTCCAAGGCTTTGGCAGCCTTGGCCTTCGCAGCAGCTAATCTTCTTTGAACCTTGGCAAAATCCTCTTCTGAAGGCCCAGCATTCGCACCACCCTTCTTGAGTTCCTCAATTTGGGCTTGCATTTCCTTCCGAAGGCTCTCCCACTCCCCAAGGTCTTTGTTACGACCGTTCTCCATAATTTTGAGATCGTCAGCAAGTTTAGCCGATCTCTTCTTCTCTAGTTGCAATTCTTCTTCAAGAAGGGGTATGGATTTGTTCTGCTTCTGGAGGTCGGCAACTTCCCGCTCTAGAGCCTTGTTCGCAAAATGAACTTGGCTTACCTCTTCAGTTTTCCTCTGGAGCGTCTCTTTGGTTTTCTTCAATTCTGACTCCACGCCCCTATGAACTTCAGCTTGCTTGGTCGCCCATTTCTCCTTCACCGCGAGTTCGGTTTCAAGTTTTTCAACCTGATCCATATAATCTGCCTTCTCGCTCAGGGAATCAAGGAGGCCGGACAGTTCATCCAGTTGCCAACGCCCGGCCTTACAAGCACCTCGAACCCCAGCAGCGTCGAGGGAAGGGCGGAGGCAATATCGTGCCTTTGGAAGAGTGGGAGGCATGGACCCCTGAAACCACAAGTAAGGAGAGAGGAAGAAGTCACGCGGAGGCTCAAACGCCGGAGGAAGACCATTCCCAGAGTCCGGCTCTGAAGCATTCTGTGAAGAAGGGGTGGAGGATTCAGGAACGGGTTTCTTTCCCTTGTCCTTCTTCAATTCAGTTTCTTCGACCGTCCTCTGATGCTTCTTCACAGGGTCATCAGAGGAGGGCTTTTCTTGATCTGCCTTTTTTACAAGATGCCTCTTTTTCCTCCTCTTCTCTAGGACGGCCTCCTCGTCGCCCGCTCCAGTGGCCTCAGCTGGTTATTCTGTTTCCTCCTCATCAAATAGTGGAACCTCATCACCCACTGCAGAGGTTAGGGGAATGAGGGGAGTTTTGGTGGCGTTCCTCTTCGCCTGGATCTCATTCTCCTCTGAGGAGGAATCATCGTCAGCCATCATGGTCCTTAACGACAACATCTCTGGGCAGGCTCTTTCGATTTGTTCTGCAAAACAAGAAAGGTCGAGTTAACACATAAGAAGAAAAAATAATCAGAGCGGAATAATTATACAATACAGACAGAGTAAGAGCGGATATTACGGAGGTAGGCGTTTCGGATGTCGTCCTCGGCCAAGAGGAGCCTGCTGGAAAATCCTTTGAGGGTCTTCGAGGCCGTCTGCATGGCGCTCAAGACCTCAACAGAGTGAGAGGAGAGTTCACTCTCATCTGTGTAATAAGCACGGCTCATAAGGAGAAAATGCTCGTGCGTCCAGCTGAGAGGAAACTTGGTAAATCCCTCCTTGTTTCGCCAGAAGACCGGCTTATTTGGTTGAATACGGACCCGCGTGTAGTAGTGCTTGAAGGAGCGTCCATCCACCTTCGCGGATTCCGTATAAGACTTGAAATTTATCATCCTTGAGTCACTACGGAGAGTAATGAACCCAAGGCCGCCCTTCTTATTAGCACGGCGGACCACCTGGCAATAGTGAAACAGTTTGGCCACAGTGGCGGAGAAGTTGAAATGCTCCCCCAGAACCTCCAGAGCCCGGACTAGACCCCAACCATTGGGATGAAGTTGTGTAGGGACGCAGTCTAGGAAGCGCAGGACGGCCATCTGGAATTCCGTCATGGGGAAACGTACTCCCAACTTCAAGAAGACGAAGTCGTACATGTAGACCGACCTCTCATCAGGGACGCTGTGGCACACTCTCTCAGAGGGGCGTGGTGCCAGCACAGCGTATCGTGCCTTGTACTTTTTATCTGAATATATTTTGCAGCGGAAAGAAACCGTGCATTCCTCCTCACTCGCATGGTGCGAAGGGATCTCTAGGAATTCCTCCTCCACCCAGCAGTAGGGTTTCTCCCTGTTGAGTTTCTCCCAGTCAAGCCGGTGTGCCACAACGTTGACACACCCTTTAGCAGAGCGAAGAACTGGTGTTTTTCCACGTCCTGGAAGGTCCATAGTTGTGCAGGCTCGGTGGAACGCGTATGTACTGTGGTAAAAAGCAACATCGTCAGAGAGGTAACCTTCAGCACTTGACCCTTCACCAGAGCGGCTGGTAGCCCTCGAGTCAAGGGGAACCTCAGAGCGACGTTGGGAAGAGGACACTCGTGAGGAAGAAGCTTCGGCTCTCTCTGAGCGACGAGGCCCAGCCACAGGAGGATTCGCTGGAATCCTCCCACCACGGTGGCTAAGGGGGGCACGAGAGCCAAAATTCCCCCTGTTTGAAGGACCAGCGTGGCCTGCTCTAGGGCGCATGATGGAAATAGAATGAACAAAAATTGCAAGGAGTTGAAGGAAAGGGAGGTTACCTAAAGGAAGAAGATCTTTGAGAAGTTTGAAGAAGACAGAGAAATTCCAAAGAAATTTGAGCAGAGGTTCACTAAGCTTGAAAACAAGAGTGGATTCCAAAATCTGCTAAGAGTCCCTTTTATAGGTAACGAAGAGGCACAGTGTTTCGTCGAAGGTCACAAGGCTTGCATCAAAACGCAACCTTTTCAAATTAAAACGACTCTGTCGTTTCGTCACGTACGGGCGCGAAAATGGTAACGTTTCAGTAAACATTTTGGCAAAATGGGCCCCCCATTCAGTTTGAATCCAGGCCCAATAAGCCCAATCGACGGTTACACTCTTGGGTAATGATGGCTCGTGCGTAAAAAACGCATTTACTGTCCAATCATGCCATGCGCGTTTAATGCCTTCAACCACTTTTCGAATACCAAGGGTTTCGATTCTCAAAGACCCTTGGGATTTCAATCATTTATTTCATGCTGTCTGAATCCGTTGTACGCAACGCGAGAAGAGTGGTCACTCGTTTATTAGAGCGGACGCCACAGAGCTTCCAGAGACCTTCCAGAATGTACCACCGGCATCCAGACTTCTCTAGAGTTATGTAGCTCGTATGAGCAACTTAACAGTCCCTCATACAAGCTAGGGGACAGATGATCCGGTCTGGATACCGGCCCCCAATCTTGTGACGTCAGAATGGCCTCATATAAGGAAAACCGGTGTCCTGGTTCAACTTTACCACACCGGATATCCGATGTCTGGCCGTCCGTCCTCATCTCACGACTGCCCCACTTATTTTCTCTATAACGGATCTTTGTTCATTTTCACAGAACATTTACATAACTGTTGGCTTTTCAGTCACAGCAAGATTAGAGCCCCTAATAACTTATCAGCGAAGATACTGTATGTAGCAAAATATGTCACGTCAATGGCCTCAGAAAGCAAGTGGATGTGTCAGCAGATTATGCGGAAAAGGTGATTATCCTCTCCTCTTCCTAGAGGATCGTACTCTGATAATTGACCTACCCTCCTGACACATTCTGAGTGTTGAGCCACCCTGATTGACATAATGTACACGCTATCAGAGTTAGGGGACCCACCTGTATCCAACGACTCATTTTCTCACGTACAACTATAAATAGCTCATTTCAATACACATGCAAGGTATCGTTGTTCTATCTCAAACTTTACTATTACTTCGCTTGAGCATTCACTGAGTTCTTACACTCTTCTAACTTGAGCGTCGGAGAATCTTCGCAGGTGGCACCACCTTTCGCCCCCCTGCAACGTTGGTGTGAAGGATCTTCAGGACAACAAGGCCGGCCTCTCCCACTAAGAGACCGGATTAATACACCGGATACACACTGTTCCGGTGTGCAAACCCTAAAAACATCTATAATCTTGTGGCTGGTCCCACACCGGATCCTAGACCCCGGTCCAGACCAGTTCAGATTACATATAAAAATAATTATTAGTGTAAACAATTAAATAAAACAAGAATTATGTTTAATATGGGAATAGAAATAGAAATATATAATTGTTTGGTTTAGATATTGACAGGTCTAGAGAACCCAAATTTGAAAGCAGAAGAACGGATTACATTAATTTAAATTTGATTTTGAGTTGAAGAATGAGTTACATAAGAAACATAAATTTACCCGAACTAATTCTAAAGGCACACGTATGTAATAATGATGAGTTATGGAGTTGGCACCGTGTTTACTTTAATGTGTCAATATAACAACTTGGTAAACCTTCAATAAAATAAAAAATTCATAATTTCTTTTATTGAAAATGATCACAACCCTCTCATCCCCATATATGACTATCGGTAACATTTTTTCAAAAAATTGTGAAAATAAAAAATCTAATAATTAATAATAAATTTAATAAAGTCAAATTTTTGTTTACTCAACATAATCAAACAAATCATTTGATTCTTTCTCCTATATAAATTAATGGTTACAAATTAAATTTCAAATTCCTATTCCCATGTCAAGAGAAGGGGAATAAGATTTAGTGAGAGATAACTTTCCTATTTAATCGACACAAACTTAAATATTACAATTTGGAAAACTTATTTTAATTTAATATTTAAAATTAAAGATACAACTTTAATAAAAAATTAGTTAATTTATCTGAAAATCATGTAAAAATCTATTTATACGAATATTTAGCATTTGACGGCCGCCAAATGCCCCTTGTTTATGAGAGTGGGATACACCCATAAGTTATTGGATTCCCGTTCTTCTCTTCTTTACACCTTTTAAGATCACCTATTCAAGGGGTATCTAATTACCACCAAACTTTCTAACCTTTGATCTTTGAATTCTAGTTGCGCACACATACATTTTTCCTTGTGCTGCAATTGTCAATGGTACAGAAATTTGCAAAACTCTACACCAAGCTGGATAATCACCACCACCATCGTCACACTCAGACCAACCATGATCAGTTTCACCATCAATCTGAGGCTTTATCAGCTTCCCTGCAGGCTTTCCGATCTCAAGTTTCAAAATTCATTGGCCAGTTAGCATTGGATTTGAAGCCCGGATCAGAGCTCCTTTCCTTGTCCTGGATTGAAAAATGTTTTGGGCTCTTATCCTTCACCAACAAGGCTTTTGCAAAGCTGCTTGTGGATATAGATTACCCAATGAGTATATGGGAGGTTGATTCCGTTGAAGGGTATCTCAGCTACAGCTTGTGTTTGTTGGAGCTTTTCAATTCCATTTCTTCTTCTCTTTCTCATGTTGGTCAAGCTCGGCTTTCTCTGTCTCATGGCTTGACCCTGTTGGAGAATTCACCATCTTCGGCTACAAGGCATTTGAAACCAGTTCAGCCAGGTTGTTTCAGCACCAAGTTTGGTAAAGAATTTTTCATACAAGGTGATAAAGCAAGGTTTTTTTCTGGCAAGGAATGGGTTGTTCATGAAGCTGTTAAGGAAATGAAGAAAATTGGGTTCTGGGTATGTGGGATTCTGTTGTTTAGTTTGTGCAGTGATGGTAAGCCATACATGGAGCTTAAGAAAATGGCAGCTGGGTTTGATGGTTCTTCGGTTCTCCCACTTGATTCCAAAATCAGTGAGATGATGGAGAAATTTCCCAGCTTGAAGGAGGTGAAAGAGCTAAATGATGTTGTTGCTCACTTACTAGTTGCTTCTGATGAAGTGAAACATGATGTAGCCAAGGAATTGATAACAAAGTTGCAAGTGTTGGAGAAGCTATCGGATGTTATAAAAGCAGAGGTGGATGATCTCTTTTCTAAGGTAATGGCCCAGAGAACTGAACTAGTTGATTGCTTACGATTGAGGAAACAATCTTAAAAATCTATTACTTGATTTCACATGTGAAGATGAATAGGCTGTATGTTTTGTTAAATTCTCATAAAATAGTGTAAAAAACTGATATATTTGATTTCTTTGCAGAATAGTATGTAATTCTACAATATATATATCTTTATGAATAGCAAGGAATATGATTCAAATTATGGCAACTTCAATATGCGGTGGCGTGCATGTATATATTTTTAGTTAACTCCCAATTAGTATCTTCATCTCACAAACTTCAGCCAGATTCACAATGATGTAACTCCTTCAAATATTTTTTTTTTTTGAAAAAAAATACAGTAATCAAGATCTTAAGAAATACAAGGTATATGGATATTGGAGAGGAAGAATTAAAAAGTTTATTATAATTTTCGTTGTACAATAAAAGCACTAAGAATTGTTGTGTAGAAGGAAGCATTTGATTCTATCACATAACCTTAGGTTTCAAATTCAGTTTCTAAATTTTCTTCTTGATCACCATAATGATTACGTTAGAACTTAGAGGGAAAAGTTTTCAGCATATTGGATGTGCAACAATAAACTAAGTCTAGTTATGTTTTTCATGATATCTGAGAACCCAAGGTTGACAAGAATTTTCAAGCTCGTCACACCAAAATTTGGTAAAACCAGTTAGTCTGTGGCTTGACAAGAATCCTACTTTTTCCTGTGGTCTAAACAACTTAAAACTGCACAACTACAACATGACTAAATTACTCTCAATTTCTACTTCAACCTATTGAAACAAGAAAGTCAGAACTAGAGTCAAGCCCTGCTATGCGACTCTCTGATTCATTAGAAAAAGTTTCCTTCCCATGTGCCTTCTTCTAGTGACGAACATCAGTTGGCAACCTGCAAGCAACAAAGTGTATCCATGTACAAGAGTTGGGGTACTAACGATGAAAAAGATCTTTCAACATCCAATCCAGCATGTATATTAAACCATTCAAACATTTTACATGTAGCCCAAAAAGTAATCACATTAAAAATTTGAGAAAAAGAAGCTTAGAAATGAAAGAATCAATGCAAAAAAAGTTGTATAATTCAAGTAAAGACATGACTAATGCAACATAAGTCACAACAGTAATCATACAATGTTAAATCTCACTTGAGACCATACTTAACGCAAATCATAGTTATGCATCCTTTCTATGACAATCAAGAAAGCGATAAAATTTGCATGCAACAAAATGAAATGACAGAAGGATTCTTAAGTAGCTTAGTTGTAAGATTGCAATAGGCATAGTACCCTAAATGCAATGCAGTATCTGAATCTCTTTTCTCATTTGCACGGTTGCTGTTCAAGTTTGGATATTTAACAGCATTATCTACAATGACATTCTTTCTATCCATATGGTGACATTGAAGATAAGATGGAACTACATGTTCTGTAAATGGAAACAAAGAACGAAGCTCCTCAACCTGCAAAACATGATAGTCAAAAACACAGTTTTAAAATAATGTATATTGTTATCCAAAATTAAAAATGTTGGCATATCAAAATCGCATCAAGGAGAATATCATTTGCCTGTCTCCGCAAAGTTTCATTCTCCAGCATGGCCCTTTGTTCCTGAAAAGAATGGATCAAACAGTTATTATAACAAAGTAATTAGATATTTCCCTGGCATTTCGATTCACCAAGTCATAAAGATTTCAATTTCAACTATATACTTTTAGTCAATGTCACATCTTTATTTTGTTTTTTTTTTTAACAAACTAATCAACACTGATTAACTAGATAGGCTTATCAAAGTTTGTTCTAGTCAAGTGCTTTATGGACAATGTCAAGTCATATATTTAAAATAAGCCAGAATCCTCTCAAAATTTCAACAATTTTTTGACTTTCTTATCCACTGCCAATTGTTGATTTCAGCATACCTGTACTCGAGAATGCTCCAGTTGCTCCATGAGTAATTCCTCCTAAAAGAAGAAAGAAAAAGAATAACAAACAATCATATAAGACAGAAAAAAAACCAGAAAATTTTATATAGAAGATAATAGGATAAAAAAAATGTGAAGGACCTTTCTCTTCTTGACAGAAAATAACCCTTCATTAAGTTGTTGCTCTAGATGTTGCAGCTCCTTTAAGCCCAATCCTGTCAAGTCCTTACCCAACAGCCATCTGCAGTCACGGATAGAAATACTCATCAGAGGTAATGGTTATTGCAAAAAAAGATAATAGCACTGATTGAAGGAACACATACCGTTGCTTTGTTTCCAAATCTGCAATTTCATCTTTAAGAATCTCCACCATCTTAGAATCTTCCTTCTAAAGATTTTTTTTTATTAGACATCATAATCCAACAATGAATCTATGAGGAAATCAAAAGCAAGTACCTACTGAACCAAATTTAAAACAACAGTTATGTTTATGCTGGTAACCCATTTGTAATTGCTGACATCAGAAGCCATTGTTGAATCAGTCAATTAGACAAAATTTACTGATTATTCACTGGTATACTTAACTGATTTGAATGATGGTTCTGCAAGTTTCAAAATAAGAAGATTCGCACTAAAAACTGAAACCTTAACCGATGATATATGTCAAAAGGAAAAATCACAAGTACGAGTACCTCTGTTTTATATTCCTCTGCTGCTGCTTCGGAAGAATCCGTGCATATGTTGTATCTCTCTAGTGTCTGCTCCATACTGTAAAAAAAGAAAGCAAACACATATGAAAAGTTGGTGCCTTTAGAAAGCCAAAAAAAAATTACATGTTTTAACACATATCAAACTCACTTAAATTCTTTGAAGCAATATCTTATAAATAAATTGACAAATCTATCTCAATAACAAAGTTTTTATAACATCTTAATAAATAAACACACATGATTCACCATATATTCCACAATGGAAAAAGGTTACAATTTTCAAAAAGTTCAGTTGGAATCATAAATTAATAAAAACATATTTAAAACAAAAAAAAAAAAACACTGGCAACACCCAAAGCTTGTAACTCAACATAAACCAGAAAAAAAAAGAATTAAAACTATACTAACAGAAACAGGGCTAAAATTCAGACTTCTTTGAAATACCCCATATATAAAAGCATGGAAATCAAGTTAATTCTCAGCAACAGAATTCCAACAAACAAGATAAAAATCCGTTCCTTTTGCATGCACCAATGAAACACAGGGCAGAAATAAAATAAAACCTTTGGAAATATACTCGATTAAATTGTGCTGGTCCTGTAAAATCAGTTGCTTAAATAAAAACTAACATGCAACCATATCAGAGAACTCAAACTTACCTAGAACTCGAAAACTCGAACAATTTACCAGTGTTGGAGAAGATGATAACAGCAACCTCAGCATCGCATAGAATGGCAAGTTCCTTAGCCTTCTTGAGCAACCCAGTTCGTCTCTTGGAGAATGTAACTTGCCTGCTATTAGCATTCTCAATCTTTTTTATCTCAATTTTACCCCTACCCATTTTTTTCCCGTTATCCTTGAACAGTTTCTTAATACCCAGAAACCCAAATGAAAGACACGGAGAGTGAAGACCCAGTATGAGGTGTAAAGGTGCTTCCTTTTCTTCTCAATCTCAACTGGGAAAGCACCCCTCACACGCTTTGGGGTTTGAAGGGGTTTTTGGGCACTGGTTGAGAAAAAGAGGAACTAAATTTGGTGGAGAAGATAAAGGGGCGAGAGAGAGCGTTTTACCCCAAATGGCAAGTGCCTGGAAACGGCAACTTTGCATGGCAATGTACCTTTTTTCTAGAGTTGTGCATGACTCTCTCTCTCTCTTTAATTTTGCCAATTTTTGACTGTTTAAGTGTCATCGGACCCACCTTTTTCTTTTCTTTTCTCTTCTGAATTATGGTTTGTTTCCATTTTATGCTCTTTTTTATTTAGTTTTTCTGCTTCGGAATTTTTTCATTTACCATATATGGCAGCCTATTACACCTATTTTAAGGAAGGACAGTGGCATTATCAGTACTTTGTTTCTTTGGGTATATATATTTTAAGTCATCAGTAATGTTTTTGTAGAATGTTTACAAAATTGTTTAAACTAGTTTGACATTCTTACCCTTTATTTATTTTGAGGTAAAAAAATGTAGGAAAATTGAAAGAAAGAAACGAGATGAAAAAGAATTTTGTTTATTTCAAAGACAACATGGAAGAATTCTTTTTTGAATTCAATGGATATTAAATCCAGATGAAAGAAAATATAAATGAATATCTACTACATGTATGCACGAATGAAAATACTATTCTATTCATATTTGCATGGATATCTATTGGATTTATAGATATACAAAGGATAATAACAAAATTCCTATTAATACTTATTAACATTTAAAAAACAATAAAATTTAAATATAATGCGAAAGCAATGCAAAAAAAAGTGGGGTGGGAGGAGGAATGAGTATGTGAAACACTTCTTTGGATTAAGGCGTGAGGGATTGAATGAGGAGGGAGGGAAAATTATTGAATGGGGTACAAGTAAAAAAAATAAGGTTTTGTTTATATCTATAATGAGGATTTTAGTAAATTAATTAAACAAATATCTACAGACTTAGATATTTTAATATTTGTGTCTTATTCATTATTTAACTAGGAGAAAATATCAATTTATAGTATTTGTACATGTCTATTTGAAAATTTAAATTCTATCCATTAAGGACTTTATCCATAGATAACCCTATATTTTGATTTTCTTTTGCATCCTTAGATGTAATAAAATGAAATGAAACTTTTGTTTGATAAATATTAATATATTTATAAATGGTGTTAAAATTTTATAAAAAATTAAAAATAATTTTTATATATTAACTTTAATTTATTAAAACTTATTCCTATTCATCCAAACAAAAAATAATTTTTTACTTTTTTTTATTTATGATTTTTCCATCTAAATAACACATTTCTCTTCTTATTTCTTTCTTTTCATCTCATCGTTTCATTTATGTATTCAATGGAAACCTTAGAGAAAGTGTGAATTGAGTAAGAAAGAGATATGAAATGAAGAAAAGAGAAAAAGTAAAAATACATAAAGTTTTTTACGGTAAAAATATAATAATGTGTAAGAAAATAGATAGAATATATAAAAAGAAATGTGTCACATAAAGCCACGTATTGTTAAAAAAAAGAAACTAGTCAGAAAAAACTAATTTTCATGTGTTAGCCATAGTGGAAAATAATTTTAAGAACATAAAAAAGAAGTTATTTAGTTGTTTGGTTTAGGAAAAATAGGTAAATAGGTGAGAATAAAATTTTCTTATATTGAACAATTACTTTCTTACTCTTTCCTAAAATCAAAGTATAAATAAACTAATATTTTCCTACAAAACTATTTAATTAAGTTAAGCATCGTATGTAGTGAGCACCAAAGCAAACAAATGGATTACAATAAAAAAGCAAATCAAAGAACTTGCCAATGAAGAATATGTAATTAGACACAGGGTTGGTTAAAAGTCATAAGTAATTAATTAATGAAGGATAATAATAACATTTCACCCATGTTAGCTTCTCAACTTAATTTTGCATGCAATATTGAATGGGAAAACTTTTTCATGGACCCCACACAATGTTTTTATTCTATGACAAGCCAACTATAGCTCCAAATATAAGAAAACAACAAAAACATCCATTTTGTTTCCTTATTTTCCTCTTTGCCCCTATCAAATTTAAGGATGGAAATCTGTTGTCTTTATATCATGTTCTATTTCCCCTCTATTCAATCTAACCATATCATGTCATTTGTAACAAAAAAACACTATATCATATCATTTAAAATAAAAATTCTAAAGAGAAGATATAATTATTCCTACTAAAAACATAAACGTTGCATAATTTGAAAAAGAGGAATCATAGATTATTTCTATCCCATATATAAATAGTCCGTTGCTCTGTTTAGCTTTGCTACATTAAGTTAAGCAGCTACAGGCAGGGATGCATGTTCTCACTGGTTAGAACTTCATTTTTTTTTCAATAAAATGAAAATAGATAAAGGTTACAAAGGTAATATCATATACAAAGAGTGTCATTATTAAAAAATGACGAATCTAACTCAAGCTAAAAGTTAATTCATAAGTTAAAGACCGTATGTGTATATTAGTGATATTTCTAGTTGATGTGAGACTTATCTTAATATTTTAACATACCGTTTTATACCCAAGACTGAACATCTAATGTGTAAAATTTGTAAATTGAATATCTATGGATGATCTAACATCTAAATTAGTCAGATTTTTATATCATATTAAAAATAACAAACTTAACTCAAGTTAAAAGTTAACTCATCAATTAAAAATTACATTAAACCTTATAAGATATATACTAATCAACATCTTAACTTTCATTGAATTAGAATAGTCTTAGTTGTTAGGAGAAAGTATGGGGTGGATGGTTTGTGTCAAAATTTCGAACTTAAGTTTCCAAATTTAGCTATATATGCCAAAACTGAACAAATGAATTGTGAAAGTAAGGAGACAGTTACTTTATGTGATTGTCCTCTTGCCTTCTGATCAAGTATTGGGAGCATTGTTCTATCGCTTTCTTTCATCTTTAAAGTCGATTACTTCGATGTTATGTGGACTTGTCTACTACTGTTCCACTATTCTTTTCCCAAAGGAGATAAAAAAATGAACCCTCTCGAGTTACTTCGAGGGTATCAATTATTAATATTCGTGAATCAATTTATCCTTAATGGGCTTAAGGGGAGAATTAACAAAGGGAAGATTGCTAATTCATTGATTTTTAAAAATAAAAAAAAAATACTAAAACATGTCTGCCAATTTAAATCTGAGTAAACTCATACTTCTCATTTTGTACAACTGAGACCAACATGGTTGTTGGGACATGAATATTAAGCATCGAAGTTATTGGCTGTTGAAAGGAATGAATAATTGACATCTTTTTTCAGAGCAAAATATACACTCGGTTCATTTATCATTAGTTCAAACCCCAGCCCTCTCTCTTCCCGAAAAATAAAAAAGAATACTTTTTCGTTAGAAAAATGAAGAGGAAAGAGAAACAAGAAGCTTAAATGGAAGAAAATACGATTTTTCTCCAAAGTGTTCGAACTTTTTCCGTTGGTTTCAGATAAATTGTAACAGGCAGCCATCCTCCAAATGACATATGTAGTCATAAGAGCATACACAGGATGGATCCGAGGGAGCTACGGTGTGCTTCTCCCCTCAAATAATTATAAAAAATATATATGTAGACTTAATTTCCATGTAAAAAATGTTTTTATATAATTTATTACAATAACTATAAATATTATTAACTCATGTATCAATTAGTGAGTAGTTATGACAAAAATGTTTAAATAATTTAGTCCAAAGTCCCGAGTTCAAACCTCATTTTTCATTGTAGAGAAAACGAATTCATATATGTTGACTATGAGAAAGATTGTGTATATTAGGTAACATATTCATCTCAAAAAATATTATCTTGGGGTCAGGACTAAGAATGAGTTTTCAATTATTAGCTGGAAGATAGTCTTAGTTTAAACATAGGATTGAAACTGACTGAACTCTCACTCCTCAAAAATCTTTGATTTTCTGTAGAAACTTTTTTTGGGTAGAATCTCACTGGGGGTACTTACATAAACTCCTTTCGCTGAACAAACTAGCTTTAGCAGTTACCACCATTGCTCCTCTGTGCTGAATGGAAAAGCGGCCTGGTTCCAAAAAAAAAAAAAAAGCCGAAACCCCTTTAACATCTGTTTCTCCGATCCAACACATCTTGTTACACCAAGGTTCACCCACTCAATCTCCCAAGGGAGCTGTTTATAAAAATCTCAGATAAACTTGGATCCTGTTGAGGATTAGAATAAACCTTGCCACGTAGTCCTGTTGGGGATTTAGTAATTTCTACGGTTAATACTAGGAGAAGGGCTACATGTCCTCACAACGATGATAAAAAGATGGTTGTGATAGAAGCATATTATAATAGAATTCAAGCTTGAGGCAACGAAAATGCCATTTACATGTTACAGTCCAGACAAATACACAGGCAAAATATTGAATTAATTAGTGAATTTGCCGGATTCTTTCATAGATCCTAATAATATCATTCATCTCTACAAGCTAACCTTAACACTCTAATTTATGAGAATAAAATAAAATAAAATGCTATTACAAACAACCCATTGATGGCGTAACTTGTCTCACTGGTACAGATGACAACAATAGCAACCACTTAAATGACTATGATGCACATCAAAGTTTGTGAAGAGGATAATACTACCTTCATCGGTGCTTCCTGTAAGTCAGCGCTATAAAACATCAGCTGTTAATTGGTATGCAGGTATGTTGTCTATATTTGTGTCATTTATCTTTTTACAAATATATATATAATGGGAATCTGGATCTTCCAGAACGAAATCAGCAGGAAGTAGGCCATTTTCAGCAAGAGGGATGGGCTCCAAGTATGATTTTCTCGCTGAAGTACTGCTTTCAGACTTATGAAATCCTGGTCTTGCTGCAAGTATTTAGAAAATGTATGGATGATAAGAACACTGAATTAAAGCTCCAGAACTATAGGAAACAAGATTTCTTATGGTTTCTATGTATAAATTCAAGAAAGGAAGAATCTTTTACAAAAGAATAACCACAATCATTGAAAAATGAATTTATGTGGTAAATTAATTGCATTAGGTGAAACATTGTCAACATAACCACATGCCCTAAATTTTCATTAATTCTTTCTATATTCAACACAATTAAGCCATAAATTGTTCTAATACTGATGATATTGTTAAATAGCATTCCTCACTAGCAGGGTAATGGAAATTAATTAGTTTTTGGTAAACATACCTGCAAGGAGTATGGTCTCAATAGTCTCAACTCTCAATCATTCAAGATTTAAAATAAAAGAAGGGAATGATAACAAGAAGAACAATAAGGCAGAAGAAATAACAGTACTGGGGGGAACCATGTTTTGCAATTGTCAAAAGAAACATTCACACCAACCATAATGATCTTCTATAAAGCAAACCATCTTTAGTTTTCACCTTGTTTGTTCATTATCCAAAAAATAACAGAATGAAAAAGAACTTTTCTTCTAATTCTATTTTAGCATACATTATGCAATGTCAAGAACCAAGGTAAGTTCAAAAGGATAATGTTACCGGAGATCAGGAAGTGCTATCCACATTCAGTGATGAAGCAAAAGATTTTTTTTCGGTTAAGTAAATACGAAAAATATGAAATCTGAAAAATATGAAATCTTACGGATATTGTACAACGTAATTTTCCAATTGAACACGCGTCTGCTAATATGGGGCATCCTTACTGTTGGATCACCATACGTAATCTGAAACAATTTAATCATTAATTATACTTTCTAAACTTGAAGAGTTGATTATGCCACAGTGATACAAACTAAGACTTATCAATATAAATAAGGTTACCAGAATATAAGTCCCTCCAGGTTTTAGAAGTCTGTAAAGAAAAACAATCGGCATAATTGATGAGAATTTTGAAATGAAGCATGACTATTAACTACTTTCATTCAAATGTCAAGAAATTTATCAGCATTAAAATCTATACAACCTAAAGACTTCTGCAAGCATCTGAGCAGCACTAATTGGAGCATCAGTACCACACTAAAGTACATAAAAAGCAAATCTGAGGATTAGAGCATGCAGAGGAACGAAACTGAATAAATTATGAGAACAATCAATGAGGCACTGTACCATCAATGAATCAAGAGTTCCTACATGGAGCAACACCAAAGCACAGTAGAATCAGTATATGAATTATGAAGCAATGCTAAATCCATTAATTTAGACAGGATGTGTACCAAACGGAATGACTGATACCTTTATCAATTACACCATCAAAAGATTCATCAGGAAAGAAGCTCATATCCCTAACATCCATCTGCATGTCTAGTGAGAAAATTCAAAAAGGAAACATACATATAAATTAGAATGTGTATTGAGGTTGAAAGATGAAAGATTACAGAAGAAAACAATTTATTGATACGATACATTTTAGCTGAGGGATGTACTCGTATTTTCTTCTCATCATGTCAATTGCAACTGACGAAATATCAATATTCATGATGTCCTCATAGCCATCTTCGACCATATCCTCCGACATAACTGCAAAACACATCATCAGTAACAGTAATAAGTTCACCCAAAATTACGAATCCCGAAGTAATAATACACGACAAATAGTTCTGAAATAAGGAAAGTACATCTCGAGTGGAAAATTAAGACGGCATCAATTCAAACAAGCACACTAAACAAGAAAAATTCTTACAGATCCACGAAACGAGGAACAAAGTTGGAAACTCCTCAGATCTGTAGAATCTGAGTTCTCTCCGTTACGACTAAAGCCCTAAACTAAATCCACACATGTGCAATATGATAAATCACTGTTAATTTTATATTGGCGTCATCTAAATGGTAGAAAATTAGAAAAGAATGGTGAAGGAGGATACCGGCATTGCCACAACCAACCATGAGGACGGTGGAAGAGAGAGGGATGGAATTGCGAATGAAAGGTCTGAGAGCAGCGTAGCGCTGGTACCAGTCGAAGGAACCACCCTCTTGGATGTAGCGAGCGTCCCAGTAGAGAGAATCGCCGTAGTTGTAGGTGTTGCAGCTAGACACGTCCCTATACATCTCTCTCTTCCTTATCGTCCTCAGACTGCAAGACCTACACGGCGGCTACATTTTCTTTCACATTATTATCAAATAAATTAAATAATTACAATTATTAATTCATGATTTTTATATCACGTATTTATAGTCTGCTTTTCTAATTGAAGTTATATTCACAACAAATGAAACATAAGTATACTTCTTAAAACATTTTTCTTATTTATCTTTCAAATATCCATTCAAAAATGTTGTATTAACTGTTTTTCAAAACAAAATTCATAAAGATTTTTACATTTTTGTAAAGTTTTCCATAATTTTTATATCACGTATTTTATGATAAATTTTAATTGGTTAACGGGTAAAACAATTTTAATGAGTTGTTTAAAAAGCTTACAGATGATCTACGTATCCATTTGATAATTAATTAAAAAAATAATTTTGAAAATAAAAAATTAATAATTAATAATAAAACACTGTGTTGAATCAATAAATTTTTTTTAGGCCAATCAAATTATAAACTGGGGTTGCCTCCTGGGAATAGGTGCCACCGCCTGCATGACCCAGACCATGGTGTGGCGTTTCTTCTTCGCCGATATTCATACACGTAAATACCCTTCATCCACGCGTTCATTCCTTAGATGATTTTGGAAACATTTTTATTTTTTTTATTATCTTATCTTATTCTGGTATATTTTTTCATTTCATAATTATTATATGTATTTTACTAATTTTAAATTTAAACTATTTTTATATAATACAAACAAAATAGATTATTTTAAATAATTTTTTCAAAATTATATCTAAACATTAAATTAAGTTATACATTTACCAAACTTACTGTAGGATACACCAAATTTCACATTAATTTTATATAGCACTAATTTAGTTGTTGAAAATTAACTTATGTTAAAAATCAATTTTTATTAGTTAATTATAATCCTCTTATTTTATTAGGATATTGTTATATCGGTGCAGCCCAGCCATTTTGAGGCCCTCTTGAAAGTTTTCATCAATTTCTCAGCACATTAATCAATAAAATGCAGAAGCAAGAGGTGAGAGCAGAGGAGAGAAAGAGTGGTAAGAAAGTAGAGGAAAAAGTTAAGGAAGGAAAGCAAGAGGATTCAAAAGATGAGGAGAACCCTCCTCCATTAATGACTCTAAACCATGTTTCTAGGCTGTGTAGGAATGTTAAGGAGTCCATAGACTTCTACACAAAGGTGCTGGGATTTGTCTTGATTGAGAGGCCTCAAGCTTTGGACTTTGAGGGTGCATGGTTGTTCAATTATGGAATTGGTATCCACTTGGTACAGTCCAATGAAGAAGATCACAGATTGCCTTCAGATACTCAGCAATTGGATCCCCAAGACAATCATATATCTTTTCAGGTTTATAGAAATAAATAAATAATTAAGTAATTGATATTGTAGAATTTCCTATCACTTTCTCTTCAGTTGCTTACACTTTCCAATGCCTTATGATGTGGTGTGTATTTTTTGTTGTTGAATTGTATGTTAGTGTGAAGATTTGGAAGCAATGGAGAAGAAGTTGAAGGAGATGGATGTGAAGTACATGAAAAGGACTTTGGAAGCAGAAGATGGAAAGGCAATGGATCAAATTTTCTTCAACGACCCAGATGGGTTCATGGTGGAAATATGCAACTGTGAGAATCTGAAACTCATTCCTGCTGATTCACTGAACAAGATTAAGCTGCCAGTGGATCGCCACACTCCACCACTGGCCACAGCGCAAAATGATCATGATAATGCTGCAACATAAATACTTCAAACGGTTTATCTTGCTGTTATGAATGTGATACAAGAACATTCTTAAGTTGCACACTGTGAGCCTCTGAAAAATTTATAGCTGGAAACATTATAAGTAAAACAAAAACATAGGCTGGCAAGATATTAGATATATAGAATCTTCACATTGTAATGCTCAAATGTGCTATGCCATCTATCACTTTTTTTTGTTTGCTCCATCATTCTGCAATTTCTATGAAATTGCAATTAGGGTATAATTACAGTTTTTATTTAAACAATGTCAAAACAAATCAAATTAAATTTTAAGTATGCAGCTGTTTGATTTTTTAAAAGGCTTATATTATAGAAATAAAATAATTTGAACTTGAAATGGTTAATTGTATAATCAGGCGAATAAATTCCAACAACTCGTCATTTTATAAAGTATTGTTATGAATAAACTAAATTATAAAAGAAGATAAATGAAAGGAGAAGAGCTAGTAGAGAGTAAAATGAGAGAAGAGAAATGAAGATGAAGTTGTAGTTGGAGAATGAAGAAAAAATGTGTATTATGGAGTGGGGAAGTGGTTGTATTTATAGGAAATTGGACATCCACTATTCTTTAAAATATTCATAATACTCCTCCTTGGATGTTCATATTTTGGAATGTGTCTTGTTAAAACCTTATTAGGAAAAACCCAATGGGATAAAAACCTAGTGAAAGAAAAAGAGTACAATATTCTTTATAAAGTAAATAAATTAAATGTACAAGTATTTAATTCTCCCCCTCATTAGAACATTCATGTCTAACGCGTCGAAGACCAATCTTCTGTACTAGTTGTTCGAAGACTTTGGTTGGTAATGATTTTGTAAAGATACCTGCTAGATTCTCACATAATCGGATTTGCTGGACATTTATTTCACCATTCTTTATAAAATCATGAGTAAAGAAAAATTTTGGTGAAATATGTTTTGTTCTATCTCCTTTAATATAGCCCTCCTTTAACTGAGAAATACAAGCTGCATTATCTTCACGTAAAATTATTGGTGGTAATTTTCCAACATGCAAGCCACAGGTTTCCTGAATATGTTGAATCATAGACCTCAACCAAACACATTCTCAACTTGCTTCATGTAATGCTAGAATTTCAGCATGATTAGATGATGTTGTTGTAATCGTTTGTTTTATGGATCTCCATGAAATTGTTGTACTACCACATGTGAACAAATATCCTATCTGTGATCGTCCATTATGAGGATCACACAAATACCCTGCATCTGCATAACCAATTATATTTGTCTTGGATACATATGGGAAAAATAAACCTATGTCCATTGTACCTCTAAGGTAGCAAAATATGTGCTTAATCTTGAGGTCGTGTAGGAAAAGAACTATGCTTTGCTAACAAATTGACAGCAAATGATATATTAGGTCGTGTATGACTAGCAAAATACATTAGTGCACCAATTACACTAAGATATGGTACTTCAGGACCAAGTAGTTCTTCATTTTTCTCTTGAGGTCGAAAATGATCTTTGCTCACTTCACGTAACCTTACAACCATTGGACTGCTCAATGGGTGTGATTTGTCCATATAAAACCGCTTTAGCACCTTTATAAGTCTTTTGGTGCATTAAGATTCCTTATTCTAATTATAATCCAAGACAAAACTTTGTTTTTCCCAAATCTTTCATCTCAAATTCCTTTTTCAAACAATTTACAACCTTTGATAACTCTTCAGGAGTTCCAATGATGTTTAAATCATCTATATAAATAGCAATTATAACAAACTCTTGGACAAATCGGGTCATTTTTATACCCTTCTTTCAACAAATATTCACTGAGACAATTGTACCACATACGTCCAGATTGTTTTAGCCCGTAAAGGGAGTTATTCAATTTTATTGAATAATTTCCTCAAGAATTTGTCTTGTATGCTTCAGGCAAATTAATTCCTTCAGGGAGTTTTAAATAGATGTCATTTTGCTTCAGGCAAATTAAATTCTTCAGGGAGTTTTATATAGATGTCATTTTACTTCAGGAAAATTAAATTCTTCAGGGAGTTTTATATATATGTCATTTTTAAGTGTGCCATATAAATATGCTGCAACAACATCCATTAGGCGTAAATCAAGTTTTTCACGAATTGCCAAACTAATCAAGTATCAAAAAGTACTTGTATCTATCATTGGTGAATATATACTCAAAATTAATACCAGGCCTTTGTGAGAAACCTTATGCAATAAGCCTTGCTTTATATTGCATAATTTCACCATCTTTATTTCTTTTTCTCATAAAGACCCATTTGTACCCAACTGGTTTTACACCTTCAGGTGTTTAGACTTCAGGTCCAAAAACTTTTCATTTTTGTAAGTGAGTTTAACTCTTCTTGTATTGCATCTTTCTACTTTGGCCAATCATTTCTTTGTGCATATTCCTTAATAGATTTTGGCTCATGATTCTTATCATGATTTATAACATCAAGAGCTACTTTGAATGCAAAAATATTATCAACATCGACTTCATGTCGATTCTATTCCATCCATGACATAATTTATAGAAATCTCTTTATTCTTATCAATTTCAGGTACCTTGGTATCTTCTGGATTTGAAACCTTGATTATGTCAGGAGACTCTTCTGGAGCCTTTATATCCTTGATTTGACCATCCTCTTTATTTACTAAGGATTTTTATCTTTAGAGCCAACAGGTCTGCCACATTTTATTTTGGCTTCAGACTCATTTACAATTTTAGATTATCCTTCAGGGATATCAATCTTTATTGGAGTATTAACGGCTGGTATATGTACTTTGTCACTCTTTTTGGATCAGCAAATGCATTCGGAAATTGGTTTGCTAAACTTTACAAACTAATTATTTTCTGAACTTTCAGATTGCTTTGTTCGAGGATCAAGATGAGATAGAGATATCTCATTCCAACTAATCCTTGTATCTAACTATTTACTTTCTCCCCCTAATAGTGGGAGAACAAATTCATCAATAATGACAATCAGCGAAATGAGTTGTAAATAAATCACCTGTTAAGGGTTCAAGATATTTTATTATTGATGGACTTTCATATCCATCATATACTCCCCACCTTCTTTGAGGTCCTATTTTAATGCATTATGGAGGAGAAATAAGAACATATACTGCACTTCTAAAAATTCTTAGATGGAAAATATTTGGTTCTTTACCATGGACCAATTGTAAAGGGGAACACTCATGATAACTTGTAGGTCTGATGCGAATAAGTGTTGCTGCATGCAAGATTGCATATCCCTAAGTTGAAATTGGGAATTTTGATTTCATTAACAATGGTTTTGCTATCAATTTCAAACGTTTAATCAATGATTCAGCAAGTCCATTTTGTGTATAAACATATGCTACAGGATGTTCAACATTAATTCCGATGGACATACAATAATCATCAAAAGATTGAGATGTGAACTCACCAGCGTTATCAAGGCATATTTTCTTAATTGGATAATCAAGAAAATGAGCTCTTAAACGAATTAATTGAGTTAGTAATCTCGCAAACGTCTGGTTGCGAATTGACAATAAGCAAACATGTGACCATCTAGTTGATGCATCAACCAAAACCTTAAAATATCTAAATGGTCCACAATATCACCTTTTATACGCTTTAAAAATGTGAGTAATTCACTTCCAATTTTCATTAGTGATGGCCGAGAAATTAATTTCCCAAGCATCACATGAGAAATTATTACTTTAAAGAATTTGTCTGCTGGACAAGCAATGAACATTTGAATTCTCAACTATTTTTTACATCATTATTGTTCTAGGATGGCCTAACCGTTCATGTCAAATAACAAAGTTATTCTTATTTGTAAACTTCTGGTTTACAATAACATTTGTTTCAACTGTACTCATATATGTGTAGTATAAACCGGAGGAAAATGAAGGCAATTTTTCCAATATATATTTCTTATCAGAAATTAACTTTGTGATGTAAAGATATTCATCATTTCCTTCATTTATGGTCTCAATATGGTATCCATTTTTGCGGATATCCTTAAAACTCAACAAATTTCTTTGAGACTTCGTAGAATATAATGCACTATCAATGTACAATTTTGTTCCTCCAAGTAACAAAATATTGGCTCTGTCAGAGCCTTCAATTATATTTATACTGCCAGATATAGTATTAACATCGGCTTCTTGTTTTAGTATATGGTAAAAGTATTTCTCATTCTTGAGTAAAAAATATAATTAACAACAATAAATATTTAACATAAAAATTTAAAGATTAAAGTTCATAACAAAATCAAATTATATGAAACATAAAATAATTTATTTATGGGCATTCCCCTCTCCAACTGAGTGGTCAATGTCTTCTTCAGGAAGACTAAGGAAATCATCAACATCAAAGTAAGTATAAACATTATCTATACCAATAAAATTTGTTTATATTATTTTCCCTTTATTTTTAAAGGATTTTGGTATAGATCAATCAAATGTTTTGGTGTACGACAAACCTGAGACCAATGGTCTTGGCTACCACAACGATAACTATTATTTTTAGTTTGTTCGCTACTTTGAATTTTTTTCCTTTTTCCATATGTAACATCCCAAGTTTTGTAATATTTAGCAAATTCATTTATAAAGGATTAATGAAGAAATTCTGAATGAAATTCCGAGTGAATGTTGTTTGAGATATGATATTCCGAGTGAATGAGGTGCGATACCGAGTGAAGTAAGACCAAGGAACCTATCTCCGAATGGAATTAAGATGTTTCCGAGTGAAACATCATTAAGCAAATTATTTCTAAGTTAAGAAAATAGTGTCCGAATGAGACACTTTCGAATAAGGAAATCCGAGTGAAACGGTTCTGGGTGGAGTATCTCTGAATTGAAACTTTTCAAGTGAAATGTTTCCAAGCACGACATTTCTGAGTGAGAACAGACTCGGTCTGGATTATTTTGCCGAGTGGAAACCCGAGTGATGATGGTCGGTCTTGGAATTAATTGTCGAGTGAAAGACCACACGAGAGAAGAGTCGGTTTTGAAATAATTCGCCGAGTGAAGATCGATAAGATGTTGAGTCAGTGTGAGGGTGAATTACCGAGTGAATGTAAGTTGCCTTAATGTAAGTTGCCGAGTGAAGGACCGAATGAGAGGAATCGGTTCTGGAATGACTTTCCCAAGTGTAAAACCGAGTGTTGGGAAGGACGACCTCTAGTCAGGTTTCGCTTAAGCGAGTGGATACCTCGCTCAAGCGAGTAAGTATGAAATTCGTTACTAGATATTTCTCGCTCGAGCGAGTGGCTATTAGGAAGGAGTCTCGCTCGAGCGAAAGCATGGAAAATGGTTACTGGGTAGTTCTTGCTCGAGCGAGAGAGATCTGCTCAAGCGAGAATCAGGTCTGATGTTTTCCACGTCAACCTGTTCTTCTACCTTCTAGTAAAGTCTTTTTCTGATATTTTTCTAAGTATGGGACCCTCTCTAATGTGCTGTCCCTTTTCATTAAATGCTTACTCCTTATTCAGCATCTGAAGAAAAGTATAACAGATACCTTTAGTCATTTACGTCTCTTTGCATGAATGATATAAATACCAATTTCCACTGTTAAAGGAGTTTAGAAAAACTTTTGAAAGAAAAGATATCATCTGTAATCATCATCTTCCAAATACTGCTGAAAAAGCCATTAACGAAGAAGGAATCAGTCTTCATTTCTTCTTTTATAAAGAAAACACTAGATTAGCACAAAGCTGAGATTCCAGTCGGAATTCGCAAGCTGTGAATTGGATAAAGCTTTAAGTGTTGCAAGAGCTCTTAATTCCAGGTAGGGGAGCATTCCATTTCAAATAAATAGTTTATGAATGGATGTGGGGTGATATTATTATGTTATATATGTGTGTTATGTGTTTTGATACCCCACTTGTATGATGCTTTATGTTTTTATACATATACATATACCATTCATATTTTCTGATATTAATACCGACAGTGATATGAGACTCGTGATGAGTATATGCTTGAAATGTGTGAGTGTAAGGTATGTTATGATTATCACAAAAGACCTTGGGTGGGACTCAAGGCAACCTCTTGAGCAGGGCTTAGGGTTTGGCCCGTAACACTGAGTAGAGGACCGCTATCACTCTGGGAGTGGTACTCGGTGTTACATTATGGGCGTAGAGCGGTTTGGTACCTGTAAAACGGCCGAATCAGCCGAGTGCTGAATTATGGCTCGGGGAGCCAGTGTTGCAACACAAAAACTAACAGTCTTGATAGACCCAATTACTTGAGCATGTGTATGCACTAATTTTGAGTTCACGCCCTGTTTATTGATAGAAAATGTTGTTCATATTGTGTTATATGATTCGGTTTGTGCATAGTTATGGATTGGACCTTAAATCCAATTCAATAACTATTATTTGATATGTTTATGCTCACCCCCTACTCATTATTTTTGCAGTAGATAGAGGACACGGTGATGGCATTTGAAGTCACTCGACCGACTGGAGCATTATGTATTAGTATGCACAATACATAGTGTACATAGTAAACTGGGTAGAAGCCTTGGCCGGCTCTTGTATTTACCGAGCGATATATGGTTTACCGAGTGATATAAATTCTTGTATTATGAAATGACCGGTCGACTTTTGTAATGTGACAATAATATTATTAATACAAATTTTGTTTTAATCATGAAATTATTTATGAAAAGTCTATTTATGTTGAAATTGCATTCCAATGGGTCAGTCGAATTGATGAGAAATCGGTAATTTTAATGACTGAACCCGATCTCTATTGGAAAATTTAAATTATTTGTGAAAAATGTACTTAATTTATTGAAAATTAATTTAAAAATTAAGGATGTTATACCATACGTTCTTTATTTTTCCATAGAAATAATGATTTATTATCATTTCGACCACGACCATGATCATGAGTATAATGATCATGTGTTGCTACATTCACTTCTGGGAATGGAGTAGTACCAGTTGGGTGAGGCTCATGATTTTACATAAGTAATTTATTAAATTTTTCAGCCACAATGAGACAAGTAATTAAGGTAAAATAACTTATAAATCAACTTAAATAAAATTTCACATAAGTGATTCGGTAGTGAATATTTAAAAGTTTTCATAAAATATTATTCAAGTATTAGTAGTTAAGTGGTAAAGTCATAACTTATCATTGAATAAACCTGTGTTCAATTCTCTACTAATGTGTATATTATTTATTAACTCCTTTTATATAATAAAATATATTATAAATATCTGTTATGAATTGTAAAACATATGATTTTGCTATGCGTGAAGTGCACCAGGTAGTGGGAAGCATAGCAATTGTAATGGGTAATAAGCACTAGCAATATAATGGAATAATAATATAAAATAAAACATGACACAAATTTAATGGTCTTTGATATGTATGATTTTGCTATGCGTGAAGTGCACCAGGTAGTGGGAAGCATAACAATTGCAATGGGTAGCAATGGATTAGATAGCAAAAAAAATCAATTTAATCAGGACCCGTGAAGCTACAATGGACAATTGATTAATTTAATAATATAAAATAGCAATAAATTATTAACTAATTCAATTGAAGCATTGAAGCAGCCCGTGGAATCAGCAATCAAGAAGTAATATATAGTGTAATCAGGCTTCATTGTGCTAATATAAAATAAGCTTCATGTGAAGTAGTGCAGTAGGTGAATTATATGATTAAAATAATATATGTAAGTTATATAGCAACAGGTTTATTTATTTTATCAGAAATGAGCAATTGATACCAGTTAAATGGACTATGTTGTTAAGTTGGTAATGCAAAACTGATGTCATAAAAAGAGTTTTAGGTTTGAATAGGATTGTTTTTGAAAAAAAGATACATAGGATTGTTTCTCACAAAATTCTCATTCACCAAAGAAAAAAAATAATATCATTTTGTTGGTTTGTTTATCAATAAATATTAATTGTTAGAAATGTTAAATGAAGAATTTGAATTTACAATCTCTGACCACTCCTTCTCTCATCTCCTTCTTGTCCAATCACTAACCACCTTATGACTCATATGCATACTATTTTATATATGAATGAATAAATTATTTATATTATTCTTGTGGAAATTTATATTATAATAACTTAACAATGTATTATAAAGAGCCATAAGGTTTAATAATGTATTATAATTTTAAAATAAAATACTTAAAATTAAAATTATATTATTAATATAAATAATATATTTGAATTTTTTTAAAATTTTTTTTTAACATTTTTAAGTTTTATTAACTACAATAAAACTTATTTGAATATTTTATATCAAAATAAGTTTAAAATAATTTATTATAATTTAATTGTATAAAATATAATAGCAATAAAATTTGTTATATAATGATCTTATTACATTCTTGTTTAATTTCTTACATTTTAATTTCTTTCAAAACAAATTAAAAAGTATATTTAAACATATATAATAAAATAGTTAATAATTTATGGTAAAAAATAATATTTTTAGTGAATCTCATAGTAAACATTTACATTCGATAAATTTATTTAAAATACATTTAGAGATAAAATAATATTAAAGCTACATTCAGTTAAACATTTATTAAAAATAAATAATATTTTGTAGTTAATAATATAAAAAATATTTAATGATAAATGGATTTTACTAAATATAATATATATCTTTTTATAACAAAAAATTAATTAAAAAATAATTTTTTGTAAAAACTTTTTTATTATAACACAACAATAAAAAAAAATAAATAGGGTGACATGATTTGACTATAATAAAAAGACTACACAGACTAAAATAGAAAGACCAAAAAATTACTAAAATATGAAAAAATATTTATTTATTTTAAACTTGTTTTTATTTAAAAATATATATATTTCAGTAAAAAAAACTTATTATAATAAAAGTAAAAAATATATATTATTGTTATGATAAAAAATCATCTATTTTTTATTATAGTAGTAATATATATATATATATATATATATATTATTACAATAATAACTTTGATCATAGTAAGGAAACGGTAAAATAATAATTTTACGAAATTTTAAAATTTATAATTTATTTAAATAGTGTAATTATTTTTATAAAATATCTACGATCCGGTGGGGGACCAGCCACAGAAGTATATATATTTTAGTGTTTATACACCAGTACAGTGGGTATCCGGTATTGTAATCCGGCCTCTCAGTGGGAGAAACTGGTCTCGTTGTCCTAGAGATCCTTCACACCAGAGTTTCGCGTTGGAGTGTGCGAAAGGTGGTGTCACCTGCGAAGATTCTCCGACGCTCAAGTTAGAAGAGTGTGTAAGAACTCAATGAATACTCAAGCAATGCAATAGTAAGATGTGAGATAGAACAACGTAACCTTGCATGTGTATTGTAATATGCTATGTATAGTTGGACGCGGAAAATGAATCGTTGGATGCAGGTGGGCCCATAGGCTCTGATACCGTGTACAAAGTGTCAATCACAGTGGCTCAGTATTCAGAGAGTGACAGTGGGTAGGTCAATTATCAGTGTACGATTCTGACACAGGGATGGGGGATAATCACCTTTTCTGTACATCACGCCTGCAATCGTACCTACTCCTTTCTGTAAGTGATATTGGCACATTCCGCTGTGTAGAGTATCTATACTGATAAGTTATAACCCTTCTTATCTCATTATGACACTAAGGCAAACAGTTATATGTGACGGAGGAGTGAGGACAGATGAAGTATCCGAAGAAGTGAGAACGGATAACCGGTGTGAAGATACTGTCCTATGATACCGGTTGTCCCTCTGAACAGCCATGCTGACGTCACAACTTATGGGTCCGGTATCCAGACCGGATCATTTGTCCCCTAGCTTATATGAGGGATTGTTAAGTTGCTTATACGAGCTACACTGTCTTCAAAAAGTCTGGATGCCGGTAAAGTACCCTGAGGATGCTTATTCAGAACTCTTGTCAACTGTGAACCGGTGTTTTGCCAATGTAACACCCCTAATTTCGTTATTTCTTATTTAAAATAAAATTTCAAAGGAATTTGATTATAGTTCTTTAGAACTTTTTGATTGTTATATAATTTATAATTTTTTTATAATTTTCTTATTTTTTTATTATTATTTTTTTATTATTATTTATTTTTTTGAGAATGACAAAAATACCCTTAACCTTTCATCTAATAACCAAAATGCCATTACCGACATCATCGCTTACATCATCATCGCTTACATCATCGCTTACATCATGAATAGTAAAATAAATAATTAAATAATCTTAAATAGTGAAATTTTCTTCCTATAAATAGATGGCTCATTTACAACATTTCCACACAAGAATTAGAGAGAGAATCTAGAGAGATAGTGCGTAAGAAATTAGTGGAGAGTAAATTCTTTTGGTAAAAAGAAGTTCTGCCGGAGGTGTAAGGTAATAACTTTCTTCTATATTATTTTTATAATTTTAGTTTATTTTTTTAGCACTCTTAAACCATTGATATACTAATACTATTATGAATAAGTTACTATAGTAAAAATAAATTATCACTATGTTATTTTTACTATTTCTTGTTACTATTCAAAATTTACTATTTACCGTTATTATTCAAAATTTACTATTTATTATTATTGTTCATGATTTACCATTTACCACTACTATTCAAAAAGTTACTATTCACAATTTACTATTTACTGTTACTATTCAAAATTTACTATTTACCGTTACTATTCAAAATTTACTATTCACTGTTATTGTTCATGATTTATCGTTTACCACTACTATTGAAAAAGTTACTATTCACAATTTACTATTTACTATTACTATTCAAAAATTACTATTTACCGTTACTATTAATGACTTACCATTTACCGTTACTATTTATTATTACTATGCACATTTACTATTTATCATTCTGATAGCAATCTTAATTTTCATCTTAAGCTTATACTGAAATAAGTTAGTATTAATATTTTGTTAGAACTTGGAGGCGCAGAGCGAATTCACTTTTGGTAGCAAATCAAGGTAAGGGGGGTGAGATTAAGGATATAATATGAAATTACATAAGAATATTGGGAGGAGTCCCCTACTCCTTTTAAATATAACAATATTATTATTTTAAAATAATAACTTTTAACTTAAAATTTATAATAATTGTTATTAATAAATTAAGCATCTTGTGTAACTTAATATCTAAAATATTTAAGAACTTGAACTATTATGACCTATGCGGACTGGATTGAACCTATGCAAGGACTTGAACTATTACGAACTTGATTGAACCTATGCAAAGACTTGGATTATTTATGACCTATATGGACTGAACTAGACCTATGCAAGGACTGGACTATCTTGGATTTACATAGACCGGTGCGAGGAATTGACCATAGAACTTAAAACAAAATTTATTAATTTAAATAATTATTGAATTTTAAATTATCATATTTATAACTAATGTTTAATTATTTGATTTGATTATGATTGTTAATATTTATTTATGCTTTATGATGTTTTGATTGTGATTGACAATGTTTGATTATGATTGATAATCTTGTATTGTGGAGTTTGAGCATATAGCAAGCATGACGGAAAGCTAAAATTCAGTAAGAAATTACTTATCTCTTACTTCTTTATTTACTTTTTTATATTTATTCAAATTACTTTTAAGAAATTTCTTAGAAATCTACATAAGTTTTTAGAAATCTCTTTTTATCTTTTAATATATATGTATATATCTTTATTAAAATTTAGATTTTTAGTTAGTTTATCAGAAAGAAAAAGAAAGAGAATTTATTTTATAAAAATAAATTTTTTTTAATATATATACGTATTATTTAAATGTATAAAAATATTATACAAAATTTTCAAGTACTAAGGTTTTAAATATTGATAATTCCAAATTTAAGTTTTTAGAAATTAATTTTGAATTGACAGGTTATGAAATATACTTAAGGCTTTGAAACTCAAATTTATAAAGAGATTTGATTTGTGATTTGAAAAGGAACTGTACTAAAATTTTATGTGCGTATTTGAGAAGTTGAAAAAGTACAGTTACTGGGGTGGCTATGTCGTGATCCATAGGCCCTGATAATATAATTGAGTTTCTAAAAGCCTTAACCAACTAAATACGCGAGTAGTTCATGCATCATGAATCATCGAAGAGAAACAAAATGATATTGTCTGGGGACGGATTATAGAAACCGAGGATACATTAGAGGAGGCTTAATTGTGAGCCTTGGGATGAGAGGGTGTGAAAGGGTGCTTCAGGGGACCTGGGGTAGCTCCCTAGTGTCGGGTACTTTCACAATAAAAACCTTTTCAATCTGACTAGTCTCTAAGTGTTTCCATGCCAGTTGAGCTGTTCATATTATTATTATCCGGAATTATGGAACAGTGTAAACTCCTGGTTGGCCCAGTGCAAATTAAAATTTAAGGGGCCCACATATATAGATAAGTTATGATGAAGATATGGCATATCATTCATACATTCATAAATTGATTGTGCTTGTGATTGTGATTGATATTATTATACTAGTTTATGAAAACCCTTTATTGCTTATGTCCCATTTGGGAATATTATATTCTGTTTCTCACTCCTTTCTCTATGTTTTTGTTTCATATGTTTTAAATTAATGGTTCGTACAGAGGGAAGGATCGAAGAACATTGACAGTATATATAGCACGTTCTAGAAAGGGAGCTCGGTATGAATACCGTAGTCCAATGAATAAATAATGTCACTAGGCAACTGCTCTTGGGCCATGGAGTTTCCTCTCTTTCTTATAATGTTTAATATTTATTTTCTTCGGATGAATGTACAAATACTTTATAAAGTTTTAATAATATTGAGGTATTTCAGAAATAATGTATATAATTTATTCCGATAGTTTCTTTTTAACAAACATATCTTTAGTAAAAAAAAATTATTACGAATTTTTCTAGAATTTATTAAGGTGTAACAGAGGGTGTTACAGCCAACGTATCCGTTCTCTTGATGCCCTTACAACGGATGTTATTCAAGTGGCTTCAATACTCAAGAGGGGGGTGAATTGAGTTTTTAAAACTTTACTTGGAATGTCTTTGAACTTGATTCTTTTATTACAAGTTTAAAGATTATACAGGTGGAATCAAGTTTAATGCAAGAGACAATGCAAAACAAGGGGTGTATGCACCTGAGACAATTTGTCAAACACTTGGTATGCAATATCCAAAGTTAACTAATTTAAGCAATCTCAAGTATATGAATCTCAATCAACCAACACAAATCAAATCAAAGCAGCATATGAATGTAAAAGAGTAAGGGAGAAGAGCTTGCAAACCAATTTAACGAGTTCCACCAACCCCGGTGTACGTCTCGCCTTCAAGCAACCCACTTGAAGGATTTCCACTATTGAAGTTTAGAGATTACAAGCTATGAGCAATTGCAGCTTCCTAGTGTCCCACACTCAAGAACTCAATCCTCACTAGCACAAGGGTAACCCACCCAATCTCTCAAACTTTCAACACCCAAAGGTTGAACCCCAACCTTTGTGACCACTCAACCTAGAGTGAAAACTTTTGTGTTTGGTGTAGTGTTTACAAGCAAGTAACTCTCTTAATAGAGTAGATATACAAATGAAGGCTCTCTCAGATTTCTAACTCTCAACAAGAGAGAATATACAAGTTAAAGCTCTAAGTTTCAGAAAAAATGAAACTATACAAGAATAGAACTCACAAGACTCAAGAATTGATTTCCTTTTGATGGATTTTTGTGTTACATTGAGTAGCTTGAAAGAGTCTTGCATTTATAGGGCTTGGAGATGAGCATAATGGAGTTCCTAGCCGTTGCAGCTTGTGGGTGCCTTAGATCTATGGAGAAATGAGTTGGTTTCCACTTAAAAAGCACTTTTCCCAATTTCTGGCACTACCGTAATCAATTACGCTTCAAGCTGTAATCGATTACACTTTGAAATCTTTAGTGTAATTCGCGTTGTAATCGATTAGCCTATCCCTTGTAATCGATTAGCTTCAACTTAGAGACTTGGTAATCGATTGTGCTTCATCTTGTAATCGACTAGGACTGGCACCTGATGCATTTAATTTGATTACGCAGCTTTGTAATCGATTGTCCTTGTATATAATCGATTAGTTGTCATTCCAGGAGCTTTGTAATCGATTGTATGTGTCCTATAATCGATTAGCTCAAATACCTGATGCATTTAATTCAAATAGAGGTTCAGTAATCGATTAGTCTTGTTGGTGTAATCGATTAGATGCGAAACAGGAGCTATGTAATCGATTAGCTCTGGTTGCCTAATCGATTAGCCTGCATGTTTTTGCAGGTCTGATGCAATTTCTTGTTTCTCTAAGTTTTTCTTCAAGAGTTCTTTGTCATTATCAAAATCTGTGATCCTGAAAACATATTCAAACACAACGGATTCGGACAAAGATTTGTAGCGAGGGTAATCCCAAGAGTTTTTGGAAGTCGTGACTCTTGGTATTCGAATAGTTGTTGGGGTTCATTTAATGAGTTTGAAATGATTGGACAATTAATGCCCTTTTAAAACATGAGCCATCATTGCCCTAACAATAACCGTCGGTTGGGCTTATTGGGCCTGGACTTTGGCTTCCGTGGGCCCGTTTCGGTTGAAACCTTTCATGAAGCGTCACCATTTCGCGCCTTGGACCATGAAACGACGGAGTCGTTCAAATCCAAAAAGTTGTGTTTTGGGGCATACGACATGACTCTTAGCTGATCACTGTGCCCCTTCGTTACCTATAAAAGGGTGACTTAACAAGTTTCGGAACTTACTTTCGTCTTCAAGCTTAGTGAACCTCTGCTGAAAATCTGAAGACTCTGTTGCTGTTCTTTCCTAACGTAAAGTTCTTGCTTCCATTATTCCTTCTTTAGGTAACCTCCTTATCTCTTACCTTCATATTATTTTCGGTTGCTTCAACTTCAACCATGCGCCCTAGGCCAAGCAGCGCTGGTGGGAGGATTCCTGTGAATCTTCCTGTGGCTGGGCCTCATCGCTCGAAGAGGGTTGAAACTTCTTCCTCGCGAGTGCCAGTGGTTAGGCACCGCACTGAGGGTTCCTTTGACTCGAGGGCTACCAGCCGCTCTGACAGCGGGTCAAATGCTGAAGGCTACCTCTCTGACGACGTTGCCTTTTATCACAGTATAGAGGCGTTTCAACACGCATCAGGTGTGATGGAGATTCCTGGGTTTGGCAAGACATTGATCCTGAGGACTGCAGAAGGGTGTATCAACGTTGTGGCACACTGGCTGAACTGGGAAAGGTTGAATAAGGAGAAACCGTATTGCTGGGTCGAAGAGGAATTCTTGGACATTCCTTCGCATCACGCAAGAGAGGACGAAAATCCTGTTCAAGCTTTGATGCAAAGTCTACTCCCAAAAGAAGTACAAGGACCATTTTCTCATCCTTGCTCCCCGGCCTATAGAGCGAGTCTACCATCGAGTCCCAGACGAGAGGTCGGTCTACATGTATGACTTCGTCTTCTAGAACTTGGGGGTCCGCTTTCCTATGACGGAATTTCAAATAGCCATCCTCCGTTTCCTCGACTGTGCCCCTACACAACTGCACCCCAATGACTGGGGCCTGGTGCGTGCTCTCGAAATCCTTGGGGAGCACTTTGACTTCACAGCCACTGTGGTGAAACTTTTCTACTACTGCCAAGTGGTCCACCGTGCCAACAAAAAAGGCGGCCTTGGGTTCATAACGCTCCGTTGTGACTCAAGGGTAGTAAACTTCAAATCCTACACCGAATCCGCGAAGATCGATGGGCGCTATTTTAAGCATTACTATACGCAGATTCAAGTGCAAGCAAACAAGCTGGTTTTCTGGCTCAACAAGGAGGGATTCACAAAATTCCCCACCAGCTGGATGCACGAGCATTTCCTGTTGCTGAGCCGTGCTTACTATACTGAAGAGGGCGAACTTTCCCCTCACTCTGTGGAGGTGTTGAGTGCCATGCAGTCGGCCTCAAAGGCCCTCAAGGGGTTCTCTTGTAGGTTTCTCCTGGGGAATGTCGATGTTTGAGATACCTACCTCCGTAATAACCGTTCTCTAACGGTGTTGTGTTGCATATTCATTCTGTATTTATTGCTTTTCCTTCAATATTTTAACTCAATTTTCTTTGTCTTGCAGAGCAAATCGAAAAAGTTTCCCCCAAAATACTATCTTTAAAGTCCATGCCGGCAGATGGTGATTTCTCTTATGAGGAAAATGAGATCCAGGCCAAGAGGAACTCCTTCAAGGCTGTAGCTCCCACTATCCCCCTTACATCTGCTGTGGGGGACGACGTCCCTCTCCTTGAGGAGAAGGAGCATGAGGAGTAACTTCAGGCAGAAGGGGAAGATCAGGAGGAGCCTGTGCCTGAGAAGAAGAAGAAGAAAAAGAGAATCCTGATCAAAGCCACAGACAAGGAGAAGTCTTCTGCTGGTGACTCTCCAAGGAAATGCCAGAAAACTCTAGAAGAGTCTGGCATGAAGAAAGACAAGGGGAAGAAGCCCATTCTCTCTTCCTCTTCCCCTCCTTCACACACTGGCTCAGAGATGGGGTCGAAGAGTTTACCTCTCCCTACTAGCTCTCCTCTGAAGGAATCTTTCCTCTCTCCCTAACTTTGGTTCCAGGGATCCATGCCTCCCACACTCCCTAAGGCAAGGTACTGCCTCCGCCCTTCTCTCGAGGCTGCAGAAGTTCGAGGCGCATGCAAGGCCGGCCGTTGGCAACTAGACGAACTTTCTGGTTTTCTAGACTCCCTCAGCGACAAGGTGGATTATATGGAGCAAGTTGAAAAACTTGAGGCCGACATCACCGTGAAGGAGGCCTGGGCGGCCAAGCAAGCTGAAACTGCCAGGGGGGTTGAATCGGAGCTAAAAAAATGCTAAGGAGCTGCTGGAGAAAAAGACCGGAGAAATAAGCTAGCACCACTTTACCAACAAATCATTGGAGCGACAGGTGTCTAAACTTCAGCAACAAAACAAGTCCATTCCCCTCCTAGAGGAATAACTCCAGCTTGAGAAGAAGAAGACCGCTAAACTGAGTGAAGATCTCTCAACAGCGGAGGCCGGTCACAACAAAAGCTTGGGAGATGGGAGGCCTTCAAGAAGGAGTTGCAGGCTCAGATTGAAGAGCTGAATAAGGGGGATACGGCCACTGGGCCGTTGGAGGAAGAGGTCACCAAACTTTAGAAAAGGCTAGCTGCCTCCAAGGCTAAGGCTGCCAAAGCTTTGGAAATATGCAAGAAGGTGGCCTTCGAGTCCTTCGGCCTAGCTCTCCGTCAGGTTTATTATCGCAATCCTGATGTGAAACTCAACTTGTACGGGCTAGATCCGTTCTACGAGTTCCACGGAGGGAAATTTGTTATGGTGAAGAGTGACGGCTCGCACGTGGATCCTCCGGAGGCACTTTATGAACTGCCCCCTCTTCCGGAGGGCCAAAGTATGGAACCACCACCGGTTACTCCTGGCCTTGAAAATTTTGTTCAAGAGAACGTCCAATCTGGCCAGGAGACTGGAGTTGAAGGAGCCAAGGAGGGAGGAACGGATGTGCCCACAACGGAGAATCAAACACCCGCTCCTTAGTTTTTGCATTTTATTTTATAGTTGTGTACCGGGATCAGCTCCAGTTTCCATAAGCTCACATGTATACAATTTGTCTTCAAATAAATGAAATTTTCCTTCACTTTGCCTTTATCATTCGCAAGAAGTGTATGATTGTCACATAACTTGTAGATATATGCTATGTTTTCATCTTCGCATTGTACTTCAAGACCGCTCTATATATAACTGTATCAATATTAATAACGTAGTGTGCACCCAGGAGAAAGTAACTAAGGTCATAACAAATAGATAATACAACATTGAATTGTTCATACGCGTTTTGTCCAAAAGCCAGAGTGTTTTGGGAAGCAAATATCTGTTGTGAAGTGTTACCTTTAACTCCTTCGAGGGTGAAAAATTTCATTCGACCTCTATAATGCAATATCATAGTGTTTGCAATCATCCGCCTTGGGGGAATTATTTCGTAAGTGAGGACGGCTATTGTACTTAGAGTTTGGTTCAATCCTACAATCCAAGCCTTCATGTGGGGTTCGGTACAACCTTGAAAAAGGTTAGATCCTACAACCCATTTCTTGAGGTTCGGTTTAGTCCTACAACTCAAGTCTTCAAACGAGGTTCGGTTTAATCCTACTAACCGTACTCAATGTTTGGTTTAATCCTACAATATGGGCCTTCAAATGGTGTTCGGTTCGATCCTACTAACCATACTTGGAGTTCAGTTTAGTCTTATAATCCAAGCCTTCAAACGGGGTTCGGTTAATCCTACTAACCGTACCCAAAGTTCGATTTAATCCTACAATCTGGGCCTTCAAACGGGGTTCAGTTTAATCCTACCAACCGTACCCAAAGTTCAGTTTAATTCTACAATCTGGGCCTTCAAATGGTGTTCGGTTCGATCCTACTAACCATACTTGGAGTTCGATTTAATCCTACAATCTAAGCCTTCACCGGTGTTCAGCCAAACTTACTAACCGTACCCAGAGTTCGGTTTAATCCTACAATCTGGGCCTTCAAATGGGGTTCGGTTTAATCCTACAACCCATTTCACCCCTCAAGGAGTTACATCGTCAATTCACAGAATATGTGATTGAGATTATCCGTCCTGGGGGTCCTTATGCGCAACGGCCTATGGCTATGAATCACAACATAGAAAGGAAAAGGTGAGAGTGATAGATTCATAAACTGTATTCTCATTAAATTGAGCGTATATTACAAAGGGAGCATAGTTGGGGTCATGCGTCATTAAAACCTTCTTGAGAAAACCCAATGGGAAAAAACTCAAGTGAGGAAAAAGAATACATGTCATCTTACCAACTAGCTGTAATAAATACGTAAATTCTAGGTGTTCCACTTATTGCGGATTGGTGTTCCATCAAGCTCCTCAATCCGGTATGACCCCTTTCCAGTTACCTCTGAAATTTTGTAAGGGCCTTCCCATGTTGGCTCTAATTTTCCTTGATAAGCGAACTTATTTCCTACACTCGCCTTGTGCAAAATAAGATCTCCTATATTAAAAGCTTTGTATTGCACACGCTTATTGTACCAGAGGGATGCCTTTGCCTTTATCGCCTGGTCTCTAACAAAAGCTTATTCCCTCAACTCATGGAGGACGTCTAGCTCTGATGCCAAATTGGCGTCATTGTCCCCAGCTGAAAAGTATTTCACTCGAGTCGATCTGGTCTGAAGCTCCACCGGAATCATCGCTTCAACCTCGTAAGTCAACCGATATGGGGATTCATTAGTAAAAGAATGCGGCGTAGTACGGTACGCCCACGGGACATGGCATAACTGATCAGTCCATCCTTCCTTGGCTTCACCAAGGCGCTTCTTCAACCCCTTTAGCACCTTTCTATTAGCTACTTTCGCTTGGCCGTTTGTCTGGGGATGCTCAACAGATGAAAAGATTTGGACTATCCCCAGTCCTTCAAGTAAATCTGTGAACTTCCTATCTATGAACTAGGTGTCGTTGTCAGTTATAATCCACCCTGGAATGCCAAATTGAGCTATGATATTTTCATATACAAAACGTCACGTCCACGCTGATGTGATATGCACTACCGGTTCCGCCTCAATCCACTTGGTGAAGTAATCAACTCCCACGATCAGATATTTAATGCCTCCTGGAGCAGTGGGGAATGGACCCAAAATATCGAGGCCTCATTGATAGAAAGGCCACGGCACAGCGGAATAAGAGAGTTCTTGGGCCGATGTGTGATGAAGATTAGAAACCTCTGGCAAGCATCACACTTCTTCACAAAATTAATTGAGTCTTGCTTCATTGTGGGCCACCAATACCCAGCCCTGAGGACTTTTCTCATTAAGCTTCTTCCCCCGGCATGGTGCCCACATTGCCCCTCGTGTACTTCCTCCATTACACTTTGTATTTCGTTCTCTTTCAAACAGATGAGATAAGGCACTGAGAATCCTCTTCTGTACAAAACACCATCAACCATAGTGAAATATGGCAATTCCCTTTTCACCCTTCTTCTCTCTTTCTCATCAGTGGGAAGCTGTCTGTCAGGCAGATAACGGATATATGGAATAACCCAAGAATCCTTGTAGGGGTAATTAACCATTATAGAATTAAGAGAAGGGAACATAGGAATGTTAGGCGATGTCAGCGTGCTCTGAACCACCGTCATTGTGCTGCCAGGCTATTTTGTGCTTGCAAGTCTCGACAAGATGTCCGCTCTGGTATTCTCTTCTCTTGGCACATGCTTAAACTCCAACGTGTCGAATCTCCCCTTCAACTCATTCACACAATTCAAATACAATTGAAGTTAGGGCTCGCGGACCTGATATTCTCCTTAGATTTGCGAAATCACCAGCTGTGAATCACTGCACAATGTTACTTCTGTTGCACCGATATCTATTGTCGCACGGAGGCCGGCCAAACATGCCTCATATTTAGCCTGATTGTTGGAAGTTTTGAAATTGAATTGGAGGGAAATCTCCAAATACACAACTTCGTCACTTTCCACAACAACACCAGCTCCATAACCTTTATTGTTCGACGACCCATCAACATAAACGGTCCAATGTGCTTGAGGTGTGGCTGGATCCAACCCTGTCATTTCTACAATGAAATCAGCCAAGACCTGGGCTTTAATGGTTCATCGTGGTTCATAAGAAATTTCAAACTCAGAAAGTTTGATAGACCACTTGATCATCCTTCTAGCGAGGTCCGGTTTACTAAGCACGGAATGGAGTGGTAGATCCGTTCTTACCAAAACCGGATGTGCATGAAAATACAGTCTCAACCGCCGTGAAGCCCATATAACTGCAAGAGCGGCCTTTTCTATTTTCTGGTATCTGCCCTCTGCTCCCTGGAATGTCTTGCTAGTGAAGTACATTGGCCTCTGTCCTTCTGGAGTTTCCTTGACTAACGCTACACCCAAGGCGTCATCAGAAATCGCCAAGTACAAGATGAGGGTTTCACCAGGGTCTGGCTTTACCAATATTGGTGGACTTGACAGTACGACCTTGAGTTGCTGGAACGCTTGCTCTTGCTCCTCTCCCCATTCAAATTTCTTGTGCTTCTTCAATGCTTTGTATAAAGGAAGGGACATTTTGGGCATGAACCGAGCCAGAGCGGCCACCTTTCCATTCAACGACTGTACCTCCCTCAAGCTCTTGGGGCTTTGCATATCCAGAATCGCCTAACATTTACCAGGGTTTGCCTCGATGCTGTGCTGGGTCAACATGAAACCCAAAAACTTCCATGTTGGGACTGTAAATGTGCACTTTAATGGGTTCAACCTCATGTTGTATTATCGTAACCGAGTAAATACTTGGCGTAAATCTTCAACGTGATCACCTCCAGCGGGAGTCTTAGCGATAATATCATCAATATATACCTCCACCAACTTGGTGTGCATGCCTTCGAACACCTTATTGATCATGTGCTGGTAAGTAGCGCCAGTGTTCTTTAATCCAAACGGCATAACGGTGTAGCAGAAGACACCACGGTCATTGACAAAAGCCGTCTTTTCTTGATCCTCCTCCCATATCGGAATTTGATTATACCCCGAATAAGCATCCATGAAACTGAGGTACTGATAACCAGATGAATCATCAACCATACGATCGATATTTGGAAGTGGATACGCGTCTTTCGGGCAACATCGATTGAGATCTACATAATCTATGCACATCCTTCACTTGTCGTTGGCCTTCTGCACCATGACTACGTTGGAGAGCCAAGACGAATAACGGATCTCTCTAATAAAACTAGCCTTCAACAATTCTTCTGTTTGCTCACACACTACTTTCTATTTCTCCGGCCCCAATCTCCTCTTCTTCTGGCCAACCAGTCTTGTCTCTGGATATACAGCCAACTTGTGACAGCAGAAATCAGGGTCCATCCCAGGCATGTCCGCAGCAGTCCATGCAAAAAGGTCTTTAAACTCTTGTAGGAGAGCCACCAGGCGCTTCTCCATGATCGACTCCAGCTTATCATTAATGCGTGTGACCTTATCTAGGGAATCCCTTAAGACGATATCCCTAGAACCACCATCCGGTGTGGGCTTTAAGGGATTGAGAGGGTCAATCTTTAATTCTGCCCTGGGGTCCAGATCAACCAAACTAACAGACCCAGCCGTTGTTCCTTCATCGTTCAGCATCCTCTTCTTGTTGAATGCTTCCAACTTAATCATATTAAGGCTCAGGTTGTAATAATACCTGGTCATCTCTTGATCGCCGCGGAGGGAAGATACATAGTTGTCCTTGTCAATGAACTTGATAAGGAGGTGTGGAGTAGACACGATTGCTTCCATCGCGTTCAGGGTAGGACGGCCTATGATCCCATTGTAGGGGGACTCCACATCAATCACCAGGATTCTAGACTTCACCGTTCTCGCTCCAGGTTCGCCCTCAAAAGAAATGAGGGTATCAAGATACCCTTTGGTGGGTTGCTTCGCTCCATTGAACGTTGTGAGCTCTTGCGTATATGATTGCAAATCTACATCATTAAAACTCATTATTTTGAAACAATTATAAAAAATTACATCGCAAGAACTTCCCTGATCGACGAGAATTCTCTTGACATCCTTATTGGCTATGACAGCGATGATAACCACTTTATCATCACCTCCTGGGATCGTTAGGCCAAAATCATCGTCTATAAATGATACCACCGGTGCTGCCACACCGTCCCTGAAAGGGCGGTTATCTCTGGGCTTCCCCTGAACTGACAGGATCATTTGGTGGTTATTCTTCCTAGCTGTGATTGACGCTTCTCCTCCAGTAAATCCTCCCGCTATCATCTCTATCACCTCACGCCGGCCTTGCCTTTGCTGCGGAGGCATACCGTCCTGTTGAGCTCCTCTAGCGATCACTAATCCCTTCTGTTTCTCTACGGCTGTAAACCTCCTGGCTGGATTACGACTATTATTACCTTCATCATCTGGATCTCTCCCTCTCTTATCCGTCCTGTCTGGCTCATCTAAGGACTTCTCCTTGAACAAATACTGTTTCAGTTTTCCCTCTCTAATAAGAGTCTCCACCGTATTCTTCAACGCCTTGCACTCATCGGTGTGATGACCAACCTGCTCGTGAAAGGCACAATATTTACGTGAGTTCCCAGGTCTTTTCATTGGAGGAGGTTTCATTATCCCATAGACACTGAGCATGGGCCAACCAACTTCCCTCAGGATTTGGGAATGCCTGGAGCTCAACGGGGCGTAGTTACTGAAAGCGAAGATGGGTCTGTCTCGCTGCTGAGGTCGAGTGTTCATAAAACTATCCCTCGGGGCATACTTCTCTGGCCTTACCCTCTCCTTATCTCTCCGTGGTTGCTGTGAGGGTGCTGGTGACTTCATTCTAGCTGTAGTAGCTTCCAAGTGCATCTCTATGCCAACATATTTTAAAGCTTTTCTTCGAAACTCCTCGAAGGTTGTTGGAGGACTTTTTGCCAAAGATAAGGCAAAAGCAGAACCAAGTTGCAAGGCTTCAACCATAATATGGAGCTGTATAGCCTCCGTGAGGTTAGGCACCAACGCTGCTTCCTTATAAAATCTCTTCAAAAACTCTTTAAGAGTTTCATTTTCTCCCTGCCTTATCTGGGCAAAGGTATGTGAAGTCCTTGGAATATCTCTGAAAATAACAAAATGGCTTTCAAATGCAGCTGTCATCTCTTCCCAGGAATCTATAGATCCTGAGGGTAAGCTCTTAAACCAACTAAGAGCTTCTTCCGTCAGTGTTCTTGGGAACATTCTGCACATGACATCCTCATCAGCCCCTAGATACATGGCCTCATACACATACGCATCAAGGTGCTTAGTGGGATCAGTCTCCCTATTATACTTTTCGATTGAAAGTGGTTGGGTTGTTTGCAGGTGCTTGGGGATAACAACACTCATGAGTCTCCTTAAGAAAGGAACACTGAGTTTGTATGCCCCAGAAGTTACCACTGCCTACTCCTTCCTCCTTGTACTGACTCTATCACCAGAGTCCTGAGTCTGCTCCCTCTCCTCGTAAGTAGGGATCTTCAAATATTGGAGGGTCGTGGATTTTTCTCTCGCGGATGCATGATGAGCATCCTCCGCCTGAGATGTCATTCTGTCCCCCGCTTCTCTCTTGTCCCTTTTCAGCTCCACCAACTCCTCCCTGAGCTGCCTTATAACTTCGTCTCGAGGGTCAGGGATTGCCACAGGTACCATCCTCCTCGTGTTGGTTACAGGAGATTCAAAAACGAGTCTCCTTTCAGCTTGCTGATGGGTCACATCCTCCACGTGACCATCAACAAAATCGCGTCCATCTCCTTCCATATTGAACTACCAAACTTCTGCGAAAAGTGGGAATAACTCGTTCGAGTCCCACTGGGCATGCCAATGAACTGGTCTGAACCGAGGTCTACGATCCGGTGTGGGACCAGCCACAAAAGTATATATATTTTAATGTTTATACAATGTTTATACATCGATACAGTGGATATCTGGTATTGTAATCCGGCCTCTCAGTGGGAAAAACCGGTCTCATTGTCCTGGAGATCCTTCACACCAGAGTTTCGCGTTGGAGTGGGCGAAAGATGGTGTCACCTGCGAAGATTCTCCGACGCTCAAGTTAGAAGAGTGTGTAAGAACTCAATGAATACTCAAGCAATGCAATAGTAAGATGTGAGATAGAACAACGTAACCTTGTATGTGTATTGTAATATGCTATTTATAGTTGGATACGGAAAATGAATCGTTGGATGCAGGTGGGCCCATAGGCTCTGATACCATGTACAAAGTGTCAATCACAGTGGCTCAGTATTCAGAGAGTGACAGTGGGTAGGTCAATTATCAGTGTACGATTCTGACACAGAGATGGGGGATAATCACCTTTTTCGTACATCACGCCTGTGGTCGTACCTACTCCTTTCTGTAAGTGATATTGGCACATTCCGCTGTGTAGAGTATCTATACTGATAAGTTATAACCCCTCTTATCTCATTATGACACTGAGGTAAACGGTTATATGTGACGGGAGAGTGAGGACAGATGAAGTATCCGAAGAAGTGAGAACGGATAAGTGAGAACGGATAACCGGTGTGAAGATACTGCCCTGTGATACCGGTTGTCCCTCTGAACAGCCATGTCGATGTCACAACTTATGGGTCCGGTATCCAGACCGGATCAATTATTAATAACTTTAAATACATAATAAAAATAGATCATTATAATTAGTAAAAGTTATAATATATATTATTGTAAACATTGAATATATAAATTTTAATTGTGATTTATTGAAAATCATGTAATAAACACAATATTTATTTTCTATATATATGATTTATAAGTTTTTACTAATTATATTGATCTTATTATTATGTATTTAAAGTTAATAACATAATTAAAATGATCAAGTATTTATTAAAACGATATAGTTAAAATTATATTCTTGAAATAAGTTATGTATTTTTACTTTTATCAACATTTTTGAAAGTTTTATAAGTTTTATCAACAACATAGTTTATAAAGCGTATATGTGTATTTAAGTTTTTGGAATGCCGTTTAAAAACGTTTTAGAAGAATGAGGAGTTTTATTATATAATAATATAGATAAGCAAAACTTGTGTGTACATGTCTTTATTTCATACATGAAGTGTTGCCTTCTCTTGTCCGTATTAATATGTTTGATAAACATAATTAAATTTTATTATCATAATAACCAGCTAAAAACATATAAATAATACTATATTTCAATAAATATTAGTTTCAATAATTAAATTGATTGTGGTAATATCCATTTTGATGTTTTGATGTAGTTATGAAACTAAGATTATTTAGATAGTTTATTCTATTTGGGTTGTATTAAAAAACATTTTTATAGTTTAAAATTATTAAAAATATATAAGAATTGTGAAATTAAGAAGATTGAATAGTAAAATAGGAAAAATAATGTGTGTATTGTAACACTAAATTAATAAAAAATACGGGGGAATTTTTTTTTCAAAAATATTTACATTCGTCCTAGGATGTCCCTATATGACTATACGAATACCCCATAACATATCGTAGGCTTGGGGGTTCCAAAACTGCTTAAAGAAAAATTTTCAGCACGTCGGTTCCTTGAGTACTGCCCAATAATACGAGTCAAATCGGAGTTACACAACTCTGATCGAGATGAGCCCATTTGGTACACCTTTGTTGCTCAAATACCTACAACTATTATGAAAAAGTCAAGGGCCACCTGTGAACACCTATTTCGGTCCGACCAGTGATTACATCGAATTGACACCGTTTGCAATGGATCCCAACCGGTGTGAGGTAGTAGGTGTGACATCGTCTGATATCTTGAAAGAACACCAGTCTAAGGCTGAAAGAACACCGGTCTGAGCTGCTAACATGGGATGTCGTTTGATGGCTAGATTACATCAGTCGGTATCCAGCAAGAGAACACCGGTCCAGGCTATTGAAGGGATCACACCGGCCTAATCATTAAAATCATTCGTTGAGCCGGTATCCCTGTTATCCGATGTCATGGACCTTACATCGAAGTGGTAAGTTCGGTTGCCTATGCTGACTTGGAATCGCACATCTGAACCAACCCTCGAATCCCGGGAGTGGCAGACAGGGGGCGGAAGTAGAAATAATTAAAAATTCCCCACCACCCGCTGCTCCCCATAACCTGTTAGTGGCCAGGTTGGCTCCACTGTACGCATGGGTGAGTGGAGGCTTGATCTATCCAAGCACTCAGCCAGCACCTTGGACCTCTATAAATGCCTCAACTGAAGAGGCACAAGGGTCAACACTCTGAATACAGAAGCCCCCAGAAAACTTGGTCTACATCTTGAATCCCTGAACCCCTGGCAAAATTTACTCTGGTGTCCTGAATCCGAAGTTGAGAAACTTGTCCCCAACCCATATTCTCTTGTTTTCTTCGAAACAGAAGCATCAATCCCGTTCCTGTTTGTTGGACCTCAGAACCTCCTTGTCACTAAACTCCGTCCAAACCCTATATTGCCCCGCCACTGAATCCTACATCGTTTCTTCATCAAAATACATTTTCACCATTGAATCCTACTCCGGCCCCACACTGTACTTCGGTTATAGCCACACCGATCCAGTTTTCTGCCAAGTCACGCTGCTGTTTCAGTCCACACCGGCTCGCACTAGCAGATCGTCTATCAGAGCTTATTCCACTCTGGCTCCAATCTGCAGTCCGGTTCCTCCTAGGTCCACTCCGCACCAGTTATGATCTTTCTTCACTTTCATTTCAGCTTATTTTATACCGTTTAGTCCATTTCTTTCATCAAGTTTATAGTTTCTGCTGAATCTGCTTCCCCAATTAATTTAGCTTCCGTTGTTGAATTTTCCCTCACCTAGATTTGTAATAATAACAAAAAAAAAACAACAAGTATTTCTCACATTTTATTTTGATCACTGTAAATTTTGTCTTAGCCGGTGTCGTGTAGACATACTTCTGCTACACTATCTCTGAAGCCCATACACGTGCGGAGAACTTCGCCTTGTGTGCCCCCTTTTTTCGTAAAGTTTACTCGCCACTAAATATTTAGCTTCACTTACATACCCTTTATCAAGAACTACGTAACCCTGATTTCTCGATCATTTGAGAATACGTAGGAGCAGGACTTCACTCCTGTTGGGCCCATCCTTCCTTTTTCATTTTTACACTTTTTGTAACTATTCCGTTTTTATCATCTCCACGAGAATCAATTTAGACGTGACGTTTTGTTGATTTTCCCCCATTTTTGGTTGACCGCCACCACGATCCATAAGGAAAGGGATACTTAGGACGAGACGTCCCGTTTATCCCCTTCCCGTTTCTAACCTCGTATTTTTGATTAAAGAATGACTAATTTAGACGTGACGTCTTGTTAGCATTCTTCCCTTTCCCTGTTCTATACCGAAGTCGAGGTTAATTTGCTTTGACACTTCATGTTTGTTCAGTTTGTTTCCTTTGTTTTTTTTTTATTACAAAGTACAAAGATAAAAAAGAAGAAATAAGACATCCCTTGTAAGGCTATTTATGTTGCATACTTTCAATCTTGGTACTTTTTTTTCACAAGCGATGTAGGGTGCTAATACCTTCCCTATTCGTAACCGACTCCCGAACTTGAATCTCACCTTTTTAACCAGTGCTTTACTAAACTTAGTTTTTTCCCAATGTTTTTTCCTGTGGATAAAAACGTTGTTGGCGATTCCCTATTTCTGTTTGTTTCATCCTTTCGAAGGGTCGGCCGCGCCGCCGTGATCCTGGTCGCGACACCACCCAAAGACTGTCTAATTCACAAATTTGTAGAATCAGCCCTCTTGAAATTTTCAGCCAAAACACTCTTTAGCATTTTGAGCATAACTAGGGCTACCGACCTCTGATCGATGCAAATTAGGTGTCAAAACGACGATGACAAAATTCTCTACAACTTTTATGAAGGAAGCGAAAGCTGAATCAGCTCGCTTAAGCAAAGAGCTTGAGCGAGAATACAACAGTATCAAACCCTGATCAGCTCGCTTAAGTGAAAATACTTTCACTTGAGCGAAATTTTGGCAGAAACCACTCCTTTGGCACTCACTTGAGCAAGAACATCCTCGCCTAAGTGAGATTTTGATTAAATGCACCCTCAAACTCATATAAAGGCTTGCTCAAGCAATATGTGGCTCTAAACCTATAAATCAATTTCCAACCTACCTATTTTACCCATTTCAACTCTGATTAATATGAAACTTCATGCGCACTATATTTTCCCTATTTCAAAGTTGTTGGCGAAGTCCATTTGCCAAAATTCCAACATATGACTAAGTTATGTATGAAATTGCATTTTGACCATTTATAAATTATAACATGCAATATAAGCCTTATTTCTTAATGGAATTGGTCCGTTCCAATTCACACAAGCTTTAAATCATAAATATGACCTATTGGAACCATCCCATGACATTCAAACCTCATAGAACTCGATATGACCCTGTCACTTGCATGATTATGCATAAAACTTGTAATATCCCATTTTCAACACAAATAGAAAATAGATATTAATACATCCTTAATGAGAAATACTTACTGTTAGTTAGTTTATTATTATCATTTTTTATGAAATTTTGGTATTTATATTTGATCCGGTCCCAACACCGGCCCCCAAGAGCATGGCTTTAATACTTTGCCAGATCAGCATTTCGAACAAGAGAAATACGCTTCAAATACATTATAATTGTTTCTATACGGAGTACATACAACCAGGGCAAGTAACCCCGCCAAGGTACGTTACTCCGCCAAGGTGTTTTACTCCGCCAAGGCTTATTACCTCGCCAAGGAGGAAAATATTGAATACCTTATACACATGCATGAAACATTCCCAATGCATATTACTCCGCCAAGCCACAGGCTCAATACAGGCGGAATATTGAACTTCCCATACTGCGTAGCGAGCCCATACTTATAACCCCGGCACGAGATTGACTCTGTCTTGAGAGGTTGAAAATGGGAATCACGCTGTCACGCATAAGAAGGGAACAATGAATAAAATAATAAAGCATTAGCACTTTCCAAGCAAGTGGAAATACCCACTACAGTAATGGTGCTCGTGAACGACACAGGGACCCACTACCTTTCTTGCATTATGCCAGAAAACAAGGAACGGGTCCTACCAATAATGGAGCACCAGTAACAGGTATATAAACCTCAGCAAAAAGGTATAGTGGGGGATCCCCTCAATTCTGAACCTTACACTTTTACTTGCATAATTCTCTCAGATTTGCTTTCTAAGTCTTACAGTATATCAGAATACTGACTTGAGCGTCGGAGAATAATTGCAGGTACCACCACCAATTGTGTCAAGGCAAAGAAAACAACTTTAGGCGGACTACTACACCGCCCCAGTGTGGATTATACTCCGCCCAATACACAAGGACACTCCGTATTTGCATCTGTATAACATATCCTTGTATCAGATTGACATTACATATATATTTTGAGTTGTTTCAGAATCATATCTTTACACCCCTAGTAAAGGACAGTTCAATATTTAACTATTTGCTTTTTTAAAATAATAATAATAATAATAATAATAATGTATTTTGAATGAGAATTTTAAAATGACTTAATTAATATTCATTGATTAATGAAATTATATTAAGGATTTTAAATATATTTATTATTCACAACTTTTATTTTATATTTTTATATTTATGTTTTTACATATTTATGATTTAACTCTTATTAGAATTTTAAAATAATATTTTGAAGGAATTAGACTATGATTCTTTAGAACTTTTTGATCTACGTATTATTTACGATTTTATGAAATTTTGGAAATATTTTAATAAAATAATATTTTTTAAATAATTTTAAATTCACATAAAGTGACTTAAAATTAAAAATATTTATAAGAAAGTGAATTTAAATTATAAGAAAATTTTCTAAAATCCATTTCAAGTAGACTTATCTAAAAATGATCGGTTTGAGAAAAATCTTGATTTTTTCAATCGTTAAAAAAATTAGAAACGTATCAATAATTTTTTATTAACAGAAAATTTTAGATTTTTAAAATTTAAACTTTATATTACTTATCATAAAATTAGTGAGAACTGATATAATATCGCTAAATTTCAAAAAGGACTAATTTTGAATATTTAAAATATACTGAGTGAAAGGTTACTATTTGGCTTAATAATTTAGCCGACATTTACTATGTAAAACACTGTGCATGTATGAAATTTTCAAAAGATGCACAGTAACTAGGATTTAAATTTCAAAAAATTGCACAGTATTTTTATATTAAAATAATAGAATGCATAGTGATTTTCTTTCCTATAAATACCGAAGGAATTCTTCTTTAGAATTCACAATTTCAGATTAAGTTTTCTTAATATAGTAGTGCTAGTGAGATAGTGGTGGAAGTAAGAGAGAGAAATAAAATTTTTGGAAGAAGGTTCAGCTAAAATTCTAAGGTAAGAATACATTTCTTTTATATTTTTTAGGGTTATTTTCATATCGTTTTTAGAAATCTATTATTATACTAGAAATAATATTATTTTAAATTACTATTCTGAATAGTAAAATACTATTTCAATAGTAAATTACTATTTCAATAGTAAATTACTATTCAAATAGTAAATTACTATTTACTGTTACCATTTACCTTCACTATTCATGATTTACTTTTTACCGTTACTATTCACGTTTACTATTTACTGTTACTATTCATATTTACTATTTACTGTTACTATTCACGATTGACTATTCACTATTCCCTATTCACTATTCAAAATTTACCTTTTCTATTTTAAGTAGAAATCTTAATTTTTATCTTATAACTATATTAAAGTGAAATTGATATATTTTAGAACTCGAAGAGGAGGCGCGCACAGACTTTCTATAACGAACCAAGATACTAGAGGTAAGGGGGAGTGAGATAGGAATATAATATGAAAAGACATAAGAATAATGGTAGGAGTCCCCTACTCCTTTAAAATTTGATAATATTATTATTTTAAAATAATATCTATTTAACTCAAAAATTTATAATAAATTTTAAATTGAGTATCTTATGTAACTTGATCTGAATACCTATACAAATACCTGGATAACCTATACAAACTGTACTGAACCTATGCAAAGACTTGGACTATTATGACCTGTATGGACTGAATTATACCTATGTGAGGATTAGATTATATGGACCTACACAGATCTATGCAAGGAATGGACTATAAAGACTTAAAACTAATTTTATTAATCTAAATAACTATTAAAATTTGAATTATATTTATGACTGATATTTAGTTGATTTGATTTGATTATAATTAATAATATTTAATTTTGATTAACGATATTGTGATTTATAATACTAGACTGTGATTAATAATATTTATGATTTGATGATATTTAATTGTGATTGATGATATTACAACACTTGATTGTGATTGATGAATGATTGATGACCTTGTGATATGGAGTTTGAGCATATAGCAAGCATGACAGAAAATTAAAACTCAGTAAGAATTTTCTTACCTTACTCTTTAAATTTTTATTCTAAGAGAAAGTATTTTATCAATATTTTAGTCTTTTATTTCTTCTTAGAAATAATTTTTATTAACTTTATTTTTAATCTCTAGAATAAAATCTAGTATTAGAAAGAATCTATTTTATGAAAACCAGAGGTTGAGATAATTAATTCTTGAATTAAAATTTTTTTATAGTTTTAAGTATTCTTAGTTAATGATTTTAAATATATATATATATATATATATATATATTTTCTTTTAGAAATTTAAGTTGGTTTTCCCTAATGAAATAACTAAAGGATATTTTGTTATAGTCGAGATTTCTAAACTCAATCTAGTTAAGATTAAAATTGGGAAAGATTGTGTAAATATGTGAAGTTTTTTAAGAGAAAATTTTGAGATATTTAAGGTTTGAAAACTCAATTTTGGTGAGATCTGAATTTGAAAACTGTACTAAATTTATTTCTTTATAACAGAAGTTCAAAGAAGAACTTATGGGAATGTACAGTTTATTGAGATGATTTGTGAACCTTTATGGTATTTAATAATTGAGTTTCTAAAAGTCTTAACCAACTAAATATGCGAGTAGTCCATGCATCATGAATCATTAAAGACAAATGAGATGTGATATTGTCTGGGGACGGATTATAGAAACTGAGGATACATTAGAGAAGGCTTAATTACGAGCCTTGGGATGAGAAGGTGTGAAAGGGTGCTTCAGGTGACCTGGGGTCGCTCCCTAGTGTCGGGTACTTTCACAATAAAAACTTTCTCAGTTTGACTAGTCTCTAGGTGTTTCCATGCTAGTTGAGCTGTTCATATGCCATGAAGGCATTTATGTTATTATTATCCAGAATTATGGAACAGTGTAAACTCCTAGTTGGCCTAGTGCAAACTAAAATTTTAAGGGCCCATATGCATAAAATAAATGAGATGGTAGTATTAAAAACATTGCATGACATTCATGTGATTATGACATTCTATGTGGGTGATTGTGAATGAAAGTATAATTGTTATGTTATGAAAACTCTATGTTCATAATTGATTATGTATATGATTGTGTTTGAAATTATTATATTAGATTGTGAAAACTCTTATGCTTATGTCTTATCTGTAAAGTATTATATTCTATTTCTCGCTCCATCTTGTTTGAATTTCTGTGTCCAAAATATATGTTATATGATATATAGCTAGCAGTTCAAGATGAAAGGATGAAATTACAAGAGGGTAAATCCTCAATCGGATAGGAGAAGAGATGTGACAAGAGTAGGATTCCAAAATCACATGGTTTAAAGATAAGGAAATGATTAGTTACAGTCGAAGTAGAGGTATTAAATCTTTAGTTTTAGTTTACATTAATACAATATTAAGTTAGATGATTGTAATTCAAGGTAAAGGTTAAACTTTAATAAACCTTACTTTTTGGATATGATACTGTAATCTTTGATCACTTATGATTTTTTGAAAGTCCATTTTATCATTCTGAATAATTTAAAACTTTTTACTTTCAAAATTCAAAGAAAATCAGATGTATATACGCCCTTGTATACGCGAGATAGGAAGTGATAAATATGTATATCTTTCTAAAAATTTTAAAAGCAAGAAGAATAGATATATCTCGTGTATATAAGGGGGTGTTGCAAAGTGGTATCAGAGCAGTTCAATCTAAATCGGCTTTGGGTATAGTCTTACTAGCGTGTTAGTGTACTCTGATGGTTAAGTTAGTCAAGAAATTTTATGGTTGACAAAGGAGGAAATTTTATTGGAATAGATGGTAAGAAGTAAGTGAAGAAAAATTAGGAAAATAGAAAGAAGGAAGAAGTATAAGTTAGAACTCTATAGCCTGTTACTTGAAAAATGTTATTGCAGGGATTATCAGAAACTGGTCATTCTGAAGTCTTTCTTGACATTGTTTAAGTACGGGCGTTAATGTATGGTGGAATGATAAGGTAAATTAACTAATGCAGTTATCTCCTATTATTTCAAATGTATTGTATGGTGTTTGATTCTTTGATTAATATGTGATAATGAAATATTCTAACATTTGCCTCTTTTATAATATAGTATAGGACAACAAGGGAGATAAGACAATAGAAAATTCTTAGAAATATTTTGGTATGAATTCTAGACTGGAGCTGTCATAATTTTGACTACTTAGTTATAAACTACCGGGACTGATCACCCCGAATGATTTACACTAAGTAGTGAAAGACATGTCAAATAAAGGATGTTAAGATCAATGAATTTAACCCTAGGTTAATGTTATATATGGAGAAATGGAGATAAACTCGATAAATTCCATTAGGATATTCCTTACCATGTCCTTGAAGTTGTAGAGATACTTGTGTGAATTAAAATTCCAATGGGTAGATAAATGTAGTAATCCGAAGTAGTATAACAAACTGTCTAAGATAGGATCATAGTTTTTCCTTTGGTGATATATTTTGAATAAAAAAAATGTGTGGATGTATGCTTTTATGAAAGAAATATGATAATTTGTTCACTAACTTGTTTGGTATAACAAATAATCGTATTTGTATCTATGACTATTTGTATTGATTCTTCTTTTATATGACATATAAGATATGTTAATTATTGTTTGATTTGATGAAGTTTTCCTTTATGATGCCTGCGATTGAATAATATATAGATGGTTATGTATATAAATATATGAATTAATGAAACTTTTATGGTTGTGACATTGAAGGTAATCAATCATATATTGTTGAATTTTTTAAGTGTTTTATTGTAGTGAATATGTCAATAAAGAATCTAAAATAAGTACTATAAATCTTTGGAGATAATAATATTGGTTTCATATTGAGAAATTGTGTCATAAAATATTTTTGTAACAATATGATACATGTTTATCAAGTTATTTTCTTTTAGTCATCAATTTTGTTCAATGAATATACATACCTAATATAAATCATTGTTATGTAATGACCATTGTAGATTTAAAATAAAGAAATGTGTTAGTAAACCATGAGAAAATAGATATGAACATTTACTTATTGATTTTCCTATGAAGAGAATTACATAAATCTTAGTTACCCATAACAAAAAAATATTCAAGTGAGTATTTCTAAGTCAACGTAGTGATTTGTGATCATTTAAGATTATAGAATTTATCAAATCTATGTAATGGTTGTAGTCAATTATGATGGAATGTGCAATCACTTAGTTAAGGAATATTTAATTCATTATAGAAGACAATAAGAAATGATTACATACCCTAGATTGTCATGAAGCAAAGAACACAAAGATTTAACTAGATAAACAAGTACAACATGGACTAAGACATATTTATCCTTTCTCACTAGGATAATTTATTATACACGATTACATTAAGGAAAATAAAGTAGAACATCTAGTACATCATAGATAGAGGTCTAAGAGTCTTGGCAATACAAAAATTATCCAAACTAGAGAAATCACCATAACGATTATAAGAAGTGAGGCACTTGTTACCACAAACTGTAGTCCATCCCGCCTTCGTTCTTCCTCACTTCTAGGAAGGTTGGCCATTGAATAGTATGATAGTACTTGAGAAAAAGATTGAAGAAATTAGATAGAAGATAAAAACTAAGAAACCTTGAAGTTGTGATAGGAAGTGTGAATGGAATGAGAATTTATAAGCAAGCAAGGGAGGGAGAGTTTGCAACGGTCATAAACGGCTAGTCCAACGGCTAGTTGCTAACGGCTAGTTGTCCAATAATTAATTCTTAGCAGTCCATTTTACTATGTTGCGAGTAGGAATTTTAATTTATAGATGTTCTAGATTATATTAAGTGATGTTTTGATAGATTAAGAAATGTAATTATTAAGGTGTTTAGAGTTAATCATCAGTTTAAGATGAGCATGGTTAACAAAATTAAGAGAATGATATTTTTGAGTTTAGGAAAAATTACCTGATAAGATTGAAAAGAAGTAAGTGGCAACATCAACGAAATGATACATAATTATCAATAAAACTAGAAAACATATTACGATAGTTCACTTAATTTATCCTTGGTAAGATTTAACAATATCAAATTTCGAGGATGAAATTTCTTTTAGGGGAATAGAGTTGTAACATCCCATTTTCAACATAAATAGAAAATAGATACTAATATATCTTTAATGAGAAATACTTACTATTAGTTAGTTTATTATTATCATTTTTATGAAATTTTGGTATTTATATTTAATTATTTGCTTTTTTAAAATAAAATAATAATAATAATAAGATTTATGTATTTTGAATGAGAATTTTAAAATGACTTAATTAGTATTCATTGATTAATGAAATTACATTAAGAATTTTAAATATATTTATTATTCACAACTTTTATTTTATATTTTTATATTTATGTTTTTACATATTTATGATTTAACTCTTATTAGAATTTTAAAATAAAATTTTGAAAGAATTAGACTATGATTCTTTAGAACTTTTTGATCTACGTATTATTTATGATTTTATGAAATTTTTTGGAAATTTGGAAATATTTTAATAAAATAATATATTTTAAATAATTTTAAATTCACATAAAGTGACTTAAAATTAAAAATATTTATAAGAAAGTGAACTTAAATTATATTAAAATTTTCTAAAATCCATTTCAAGTAGACTTATCTAAAAATGATCGGTTTGAGAAAAATCTTGATTTTTTTCAATCGTTAAAAAATTAGAAACGTATCAATAATTTTTTATTAACAGAAAATTTTAGATTTTTAAAATTTAAACTTTATATTACTTATCATAAAATTAGTGAGAACTGATATAATATCGCTAAATTTCAAAAAGGACTAATTTTGAATATTTAAAATATACTGAGTGAAAGGTTACTATTTGGCTTAATAATTTAGCCGACATTTACTATGCAAAATACTGTGCATGTACGAAATTTTCAAAAGATGCACAGTAACCAGGATTTAAATTTCAAAAAACTGCACAGTATTTTTATATTAAAATAATAGAATGTATAGTGATTTTTTTTCTATAAATATCGAAAGAATTATTCTTTAGAATTCACAATTTCAGATTAAGTTTTCTTAATATAGTAGTGCTAGTGAGATAGTGGTGGAAGTAAGAGAGAGAAATAAAATTTTTGGAAGAAGGTTCAGCTAAAATTCTAAGGTAAGAATACATTTGTTTTATATTTTTTAGGGTTATTTTCATATCGTTTTTAGAAATCTATTATTATACTAGAAATAATATTATTTTAAATTACTATTCTGAATAGTAAAATACTATTTCAATAGTAAATTACTATTCAAATAGTAAAATACTATTTACTGTTACTATTTACCTTTACTATTCATGATTTACTTTTTACTGTTACTATTCACGTTTTACTATTTACTATTACTATTCATGTTTACTATTTACTGTTACCATTCACGATTTACTATTCACTATTCCCTATTCACTATTCAAAATTTACCTTTTCTGTTTTAAGTAGAAATCTTAATTTTTATCTTATAACTATATTAAAGTGAAATTGATATATTTTAGAACTCGAAGAGGAGGCGCGCACAGACTTTCTATAACAAACCAAGATACTAGAGGTAAAGGGGAGTGAGATAGGAATATAATATGAAAAGACATAAGAATAATGGGAGGAGTCCCCTACTCCTTTAAAATTTAATAATATTGTTATTTTAAAATAATAACTATTTAACTCAAAAATTTATAATAAATTTTAAATTGAGTATGTGTAACTTGATCTGAATACCTATACAAATACCTGGATAACCTATGCGAACTGTACTGAACCTATGCAAAGACTTAGACTATTATGACCTGTATGGACTGAATTATACCTATGTGAGGATTGGATTATATGGACCTACATAGACCTATGCAAGGAATGGACTATAAAGACTTAAAACTAATTTTATTAATCTAAATAACTATTAAAATTTGAATTATATTTATGACTGATATTTAGTTAATTTGATTTGATTATAATTAATAATATTTAATTTTGATTAATGATATTGTGATTTATAATACTAGACTGTGATTAATAATATTTATGATTTGATGATATTTAATTGTGATTGATGATATTTGATCCGGTCCCAACACCGGCCCCCAAGAGCATGATTTTAATGCTTTGCCAGATCAGCATTTTGAACAGGAGAAGTACGTTTCAAATACCTTATAGTTACTTTTATACGGAGTACATACTGCCAGGGCATGATACTCCGCCAAGGCAGGAAACTCCGCCAAGGCACATTACTCCGCCAAGGCATGAAACTCCGCCAAGGCACGTTACTCCGCCAAGGCATGAAACTCCGCCAAGGCATGTTACTCCGCCTAAGCTCATTACTCCGCCAAGGTGGAAAATATTGAATATTTTATACACATGCATAAAGTATTTCCAATGCATACTACTCCGCCAAGCCATAGGCGGAATATTGAATTTCCTATATTGCGTAGCGAGCCTATACTTATAACCCCGGCACGAGATTGACTCTGTCTTGAGAGGTTGAAAATGGGAATCACGCTGTCACGCATAAAAGGGAACAATGAATAAAATAATAAAGCATTAACGCTTTCCAAGCAAGTGGAAATGCCCACTACAGTGATGGTGCTCGTGAACGACACAGGGACCCACTACCTTTCTTGCATTATGCCAGAAAACAAGGAACGGGTCCTACCAATAATGGAGCACCAATAACAGGTATATAAACCTCAGCAAAAAGGTATAAGGGGATCTCCCCATTTCTGAACCTTACACTCATACTTGCATAATTCTCTCAGATTTGCTTTCTAAGTCTAATAGTATTCCATAATACTGACTTGAGCGTCGGAGAATAATTGCAGGTACTACCACCAATTGTGTCAAGGCAAAGAAGGCTACTTCAGGCGGACTGCAACACCGCCATAGAGTGAACTATACTCCACCCCAGTACACGAGGACATTTCGTATTTGCACCTGTATAAATACATCCTTGTACCAGACTAACATTACATGTATATTTTGAATTGTTCAACAATCATAACTCTACACCCCCTGTAAAGAACAGTTCATTGGCACGCCCGGTGGGACCTGTAAAATTGGTAATCTCACAATCCTTGAGCAATTCCCATTACATTCATCATTAATGGAAAGACCAGGACCAGAAGTGCAGACAGAGGATTCTCCTCCACGCAATCCCAGACGTCTCAACTTTGACAACGATGCTCACAAAAAGGCAACGCATGTTGACTCTCTAGATCCGAGAGATGACATGATCAGAATACTGAAAGAAGAAATTGCAGAGCTTCGTCGTGAGAAGGCAAATCCTATGCACGAGAGAGCGGGCCCTGCAAACCAGCCACGCCATGAATCGCATGCACAGGAGGAATCGAGTACTCCAAATTACTCTCGCATCCCTACTTACATGGAAGAGCAACGAAGCCTCCCACTGGCAAATGCTCAACCTCATGAGGGGAGAAGAGCAGTTTCAAATGCATCCCCCTCGGGATACAAGATGAGTATCCCATTTTCCAAAAGACTCATGAATGCGCATGTTCCCAGACATTTGCATACTATGCAACCCATTTCCATAGGAAAATACACTGGGGAAACAGATCCTTCTAAGCATTTAGATGCTTACATCTACGAGGCTATGTTCTTAGGTGTAGAGGAAGATGTCATGTGTAGAATATTCCCCAGGACCCTTACAGGTGAAGCTCTTAGCTGGTTCAAGAGTTTACCTTCAGGATCCATCGATTCATGGGAGGACCTTGCCACAGCTTTTGGCAGCCACTTTGTAATCTCTAGGGATATGCCTAGAACCTCCCATACCTTGGCTCAGATCAAGCAAGGTGACAAAGAGTCACTAAAGAATTTCCTTAAGAGATTTTATAAAGAGGCAGCCATGGTCCCTGACCTGACAGAAGCAATTCAATTGTATATCCTCATCGAAGCCATGCAACCGAAATCACCCTTTGCTTTGTCATTGGCAAAAGGACCTCCATCCACCATGGAGGAATTTCGCAGAAAAGCATCCAAGTATGTGGGTATTGAGATGCACTTGGAAGCCACTGCGTCCCGCAGTAAACCACCCATTGCAACCCCACACCATGACAAAGAAAAGGAAAAATCATCCAGGAATGATAAGTTCCCTCAGAGAGACAAAGCAGGGAACCAACCCTTCAAACAGCAAGATAGACGTGTGTTCAATTTCGCTCATTATGCACCCCTGAACACGACATATGAACAAATCTTGCATGAAATAGGATGGACTACCCTCAACGTTTATGGGATTCAACGTCCACCTCCAATCAGACGCGGTGGGAACCCAAAGAAATATTGTGAGTTCCACGAATCAGTTGGCCATACCACGGAGGAGTGCAAGTAACTCAAAAACACCATTAAGGTGCTTATTCGTGAAGGCAAGCTGAAACATTATCTGTTTAAGGGTAAATCTCATGATGAGCCAGAGAAGTTTGAGAAAAGATCTCGTGACCGTTCTCCTGATCCTGACAACACTCGGGAGCCAAAACGCACAGCGGCAACAGAAAAATAAAAGAGTGTTGTTCTAGAGTCCGCCCAAAGAGAGCCAAGCCCTGAACCCAGATCGTGGGGCAAAAGGCAGGTGGTAGATATGATTGCTGGAGGCTTCGCCGGAGGCGGACCCTCAAACACCGCCAGGAAAAATCATCATCGCATGATCTTGTCTGTGCAAGGCAAGAGTAAAGAATATCGCCCATTCAGGAACGGGGTTCAGACTCCGCCTATAACATTCACAGACGACGATTTTGGCCCTACTATTCCTGAAGGAGATGACGCAGTGGTGATTATTGCGGTAATCGCAAATATGGATGTAAAACGCATCCTAATTGATCAGGGAAGTTCCTGCGACGTTATCTTTTATGACTGTTTTAAACGCATGGGACTAACTGATGCAGATTTACAGCCATATACGCAGGACCTTACAGCCTTTAATGGTGCCAAACAGCCCACCAAAGGCTACTTGGACACAAGGATTACTTTTGATGGCGAACCTGGAACAAGGACTGTGAAATCCAGGATCCTTGTCATCGATGTGAAATCTCCGTACAATGGCATCATTGGGCGGCCTACCCTGAATGCCATGGAAGCCATCGTCTCAACCCCCCACTTGTTAATCAAGTTCATTGACAAAGATAACCAAGTCTCATCTGTAAGGGGTGACCAAGAAATGGCTCGCTATTGCTACAATTTGAGTCTTAACATGGTGAAGCTTGAAACCATGTCTAAGAAAAGAAAGTTGAATGAAGGGAGCAGTGCGGCGGCGTCCGTCAATTTGGTGGATCTTGACCCCAGGGCGGAATCTTCTGTAGACCCACTGAACCCTTTGAAACCAACTCCTGACGGTGGTTCCAAGTCTATTGTTTTGGGTGGCACCCCGGAACAAACTACAAACATCAATGACAAGCTTGAGGCTAACATGGAGGCAAAACTAATTGCACTTCTCCATGAGTATAAAGAAATCTTCGCTTGGACCGCTGCAGACATGCCTGGCATGGATCCCAACTTTTGTTGTCACCGCCTGGCGGTGTATCCTGAAACTAAGCCAGTAGCGCAAAAGAAACGGCGTATGGGTCCTGCTAAGCAAAAAGCTGCTTGCGAATAAATAGAGGAACTCCTCAAGGCGGGGTTCATCAGGGAACTCCGTTACTCCTCCTGGTTGTCCAACGTGGTCATGGTACAGAAAGCCAATGGCAAGTGGCGTATGTGCATAGACTACGTTGATTTGAATAAATGTTGTCCCAAGGATCCATATCCTCTCCCCAACATTGACAGATTGGTTGACGATTCTTCAGGATACAAGTATCTATCTTTTATGGATGCTTACTCCGGTTACAACCAAATTCCAATGTGTGAGGATGATCAAGAAAAAATAGTATTTGTTAATGATAAAGGAGTCTTTTGCTACAATGTCATGCCATTTGGGTTAAAGAACGCCGGGGTAACCTACCAGCGCATGATCAACAAAGTTTTTGAGGGTTTGCACACAAAGCTGGTAGAAGTTTATATTGATGATATTATTGCCAAGACTCCTGAAGGAGGAGACCATGTTGAAGATTTACGCCTCATTTTTCAACGCCTACAACAATACGACATGAGACTCAACCCATTAAAGTGTACATTTGCCGTCCCTGGGGGCAGATTTTTGGGTTTCATGTTAACACAAAGAGGTATAGAGGCTAATCCCGATAAATGTCGCGTAATTCAAGAGCTGCAGAGCCCCAAGACATTGAAAAAGGTACAATCCCTCAATGGCAAAATCACTGCTCTAGCACGATTCATGCCAAAGATGGCTCATCGCTCCCTCCCCTTATACAAAATGTTGAAAAAAGACAAGAAATTCAGTTGGGGCCTAGAGCAAGAGGCGGCTTTCCAAAGCTTGAAAAATGTCTTGGCCAGCCCTCCAATCCTGGTAAAACCAAGCCCAGGTGAGCAACTCATTGTTTATTTGTCTGTTTCAAATGAAGCTTTGGCAGTGGCTCTGGTCAAGGAAATAGTTGAGGGCCAACGACCGGTGTACTTCACTGGTAAAACATTGCATGGTGCAGAGTGCCGTTATCAGAAGATTGAAAAGGCAGCACTTGCAGTTGTTTGGGCCTCACGACGCCTAAGACCATACTTCCATGCCCATCCTATCTTGATTCGCACAGACTTGCCACTCCGTACTATACTGTTCAAACCAGACCTAGCAGGAAGAATGATCAAATGGGCCATAGAACTCTCTGAATTTGACATATCCTACGAACCAAGAACTACTATCAAGGCACAAGTCCTAGCAGATTTCGTAGTTGAGTTAACAGGTTCTAGCCCAGATGCAGATCATTCACACTGGACGGTATACGTAGATGGGTCTTCCAATAGCAAAGGATGTGGAGCAGGAATTGTTGTGGAAAGTGATGACGGGGTACACCTTGAAATTTCACTGCACTTTACCTTCACTACATCTAACAATCAGGCGGAGTATGAAGCCTGCTTGGTCGGACTCAGAGCAGCACAAGATATTGGGGCCAAAACTGTCACCCTATGCAGTGATTCTCAATTAGTAATCTCACAAATTCTTGGTGAGTATCAGGCTAAAGAACCTCTGCTACAACAATATCTAGACTGCGTCAATGAGTTAAAGCAGCGCTTCGATGAAGTCACTTTCAAGCATGTACCCCGTGAAGAAAATACACGTGCTGATATCCTCTCCAGGTTGGCTAGCACAAAGAAGGCAGGATGCACAACTACGGTTGTACAAAGTACCTTGGCGGAGCCAAGCATTTCCTTTCCTTCCTCAGCGTGTATGATTAAAAGCCGCTCTTTTGATGACAATTCCTGGGTAGCACCGATAGTTCGTTACCTTGTTAATGGACAATTACCCACGGATGATCTTGAGCGACGAAAACTAAAGAAAGAAGCACCTTACTATACACTCCTAGACGGACAGTTATACCGCCGAGGAATCTCTGTTCCTTACTTGGTATGTATAAACGAAAATGAGGTGCAAGCTGTATTAGAAGAAGTCCATGAAGGGCAATGTGGACACCATCCAGGGGCACGTAGTCTTATGCAAAAAATACTCAGGGCGGGGTACTGGTGGCCTACCCTGAAGCATGACTCCGCCTCGTATGTTCAAAAGTGTGATCAATGTCAACGATTCGCAAATCTCCACTATACTCCAGCGGAAGAAATGTCATCATCAATAACGCCTTGACCTTTCTATCAATGGGGCATGGATATCTTGGGTCCATTCCCAACTGCGCCCGGCGGTATCAAATACTTGATAGTTGGTGTTGATTACTTCACCAAATGGATTGAAGCAGAGGCAGTGGTGCATATTACGTCAGCCAGGACTCGCAGATTCGTATATGAAAATATAATTACACATTTCGGAGTCCCTGGATGCATAGTCACTGATAATGGCACCCAATTCACAGATCATAAGTTCACTGAACTCCTGGAAAATCTCAGCATTACGCAGATTTTCTCTTCTGTGGAACATCCTCAAACCAATGGCCAAGCTGAAGTTGCCAACAGAGAAATTTTAAAAGGCCTTAAGAAACGCCTTGGTGAGGCAAAGGGAGATTGGGCAAATCAATTATGCCACGTTCTATGGGCCTATAGAACAACCCCTCACTCCACCACAAATGAATCTCCATATCGGCTGACATATGGAGTCGAGGCTGTTATTCCCATTGAATTGGCAGCCCCATCAGCTCGAGTCCTCCATTTCAACGAAGAAGCCAATCAACAGAACCTCGCCCATGAACTCGAGGTCTTGGCGGAGTTGAGAGAGGAAGCCTTTGTGAGGGACCAAGCTGTTAAAGCAAAGGCCGCCAAACGGTATAACACACGTGTTTCTGAACGCCGTTTCAAAGAAGGAGATTTGGTCTTGAGAAGGTCCAATATCGGTAACAAATTTGCACACCAAGGCAAATTGGCACCAACATGGGAAGGTCCATACCGAGTCGTCGAAATTCTGGGCAAAGGCACATACCGCCTAGAAATACTTAGATGGCACTCCGGTCAGGAATAAATGGAACATTTTAAATTTACGCATATATTACAGCTAGTTGGGTAACATGGTATGTTCTTTTCTTCCTAACTCAAGGTTTTTCCCAGCTGTGCTTTCCTTGAAAAGGTTCTGATGAGACATATCCCAACTCAGCTCCTTATGTAGTTCCATCATTAATGAAATGCCTTCCTACATTCAGTCTTCATTCTAACTTTCAGTTAATTATCCATGGCAGAACTTGTTCCCATGCAGATAAGACACTGGCTCCAACAATTGAAGCATAATGGCATAACTCTTTATTCCATAAAGATCATCCAACATGCAACAAAGCTTCACAAACGGAGTCAAAAAACTCCTTAGGGGGAAAGGATTGGTGTCACAGCTATATGCTGCACCATACCGACCCTAAGGTCCAAAAAACTCCTTGGGGGAAAGGATTGGTGTCACAGCTATATGCTGCACCATACCGACCCTAAGGTCCAAAAAACTCCTTGGGGGGAAAGGATTGGTGTCACAGCTATATGCTGCACCATACCGACCCTAAGGTCCAAAAAACTCCTTGGAGGGAAAGGATTGGTGTCACAGCTATATGCTGCACCATACCGACCCTAAGGTCCAAAAAACTCCTTGGGGGGAAAGGATTGGTGTCACAGCTATATGCTGCACCATACCGACCCCAAGGTCCAGCAGACTTCCTGTGGAAAGAATTGGTGTCACAGCTATATGCTGCACCATACCGACCCCAAAGTCCAGTAAAATTCCTGCGAAAAGGATTGGTGTCACAGCTTATGCTGCACCATACCAACCCTGGATTCAACAATTTTCACTTGATCAGGAGATACACTCCCATTCAAATTCAAAGGGATGAACGCTCCATCCAAAACTTGACTCTGCCTAACTGCCAATGTTTTACGGAGTACATAATCAACAAACTCAAGCACTATCAACAAGTCCAAGTAAGTATAACACTTGCGAAAATTGTGCTTCATTGAAATTCTTAAGAGGCTACTCCGCCTCATTATAGAATTTATTTCATTGAAATTCCTAAGAGACTACTCCTCCTCATTACTGAATTTACTTCAATGAAATTCCTAAGAGGCTACTCCGCCTCATTACAGAATTTACTTCAATGAAATTCTTAAGAGGCTACTCCGCCTCATTAATGAATTTATTTCATTGAAATTCCTAAGAGGCTACTCCGCCTCATTACAGAATTTACTTCAATGAAATTCTTAAGAGGCTACTCCGCCTCATTAATGAATTTATTTCATTGAAATTCCTAAGAGGCTACTCCGCCTCATTACAGAATTTACTTCAATGAAATTCTTAAAAGGCTACTCCGCCCCATTAATGAATTTATTTCATTGAAATTCCTAAGAGGCTACTCCGCCTCATTATTGAATTTACTTTAATGAAATTCTTAAGAGGCTACTCCGCCTCATTATAGAATTTACTTCAATGAAATTCTTAAGAGGCTACTCCGCCTCATTAATGAATTTATTTCATTGAAATTCCTAAGAGGCTACTCCGCCTCATTATTGAATTTACTTCAATGAAATTCTTAAGAGGATACTCCGCCTCGTTACAGAATTCACTTCATTGAAATTCTTCAGAGGCTACTCCGCCTCGTTACAGAATTTACTTCATTGAAATTCTCAAGAGGCTACTCTGCCTCGTTACAGAATTCACTTCATTGAAATTCTTCAGAGGCTACTCCGCCTCGTTACAGAATTTACTTCATTGAAATTCTCAAGAGGCTACTCCGCCTCGTTACAGAATCTACTTCATTGAAATTCTTCAGAGGCTACTCCGCCTTGTTACAGAATTTACTTCATTGAAATTCTCAAGAGGCTACTCCGCCTCGTTACAGAATTTACTTCAATGAAATTCTTAAGAGGCTACTCCGCCTCATTACAGAATTTACTTCATTGAAATTCCTAAGGGGCTACTCCGCCTCATTAATAAATTTATTTCATTGAAATTCCTAAGAGGCTACTCCGCCTCATTAATGAATTTATTTCATTGAAATTCCTAAGAGGCTGCCCCGCCTCATTACTGAATTTTACTTCACCAAATTCCCAAAGAGGTTATTCCGCCTCAATATACTTAGTCATATTTCATTAAGCCCTCAAATGATTACTCTGCCTTCTTAATATCGTTTTACAAGGCATAAATCCGACGGACTCAGACATCGTTTATATGAACAAGTATAAATTTACAGAAAATATACTTTATTGAATATTGTCCAAGATTGATAAGGGTCCAGAGCCTATCCTGGAACAAGGCAATATTATTAAAGTATAAAAAACAAAATTTGAAAAGAACTCCGGAGCTAATCCTCAAGGCTCGGGTGGCACTCCTTCTTGGCAGGCGGAGCTGGGCTGACTCTCACTGGGTTTAGACAAACTTTGTGAGGGGGCAAGTCCGCCAGAACATACTCTGCATTAGGCGCAGGAACATGACCCCCCGAGCAGGCACCATCAATTCACCATTGATAAACTCATAATAAGGATGAATGCCTGCAGTGTTGAGAGCAACGCCTGGGTTGCGATGACGGAGTTGGCGAATAGCCATGCTGAAAGCATCATCAATTGCCGCCTCAGCTGCATCCAAAGTCATTTTCAACTCCTGATCAAGCCTCTTATTGGTGGCATCTGAAATGGATTTTTCAGCTTGCAGCTCTTCAACCTGTTTTTCAAGGTTGCTATATGCAGTGGCCGCTACATCCAACTCCGCCGCCCAGGCGTCTTCAGCAAGAGTCTTATTAATTTCAAAGAAAACCAACCTCTGCTGAAGTTCGCTCACACCCTCGCCCAGTTTTTGGTTCTGCTGATTCAGATTTAAAACTTGTTGTTTCAGCGAAACATTGTCAGCCTTCACCTGGGTCAGCTCGCCCACCTCTTCGCCCAGTTTAGCATTTTTCCCTTTCAAGTCCAAGACTTGCTTTTCCAGCAGGGCCTTGTCAGCCTTAACCCGAGCCAGCTCCTCCTCAAGCTTCTTTATATCAGAGTCGGCGGTGTCAAGGTGTTTATCTTTAGCCTTGATCACCTCTGACAACATTTCATTGTCATGCTCTAAGCTACGGATTTTTTCGACAGAATCATGATATGATTCTTGAAACATTGCAGCCTCCGCAGCAACCTCAGCGATACGCGGCATAGAAGCAAGGAAACCATCAATTTCCGCAAGGTGCCACCTTGCAGCAGTAGCGGCGTCTGGAATCTCCTCAAAGTCAATGTCTGGGCGGAGAATGAAGTCCGGATCATGCCTCTATGACTGGCGGGATCCCACATTTGTGTAATACAAAAAAGGGTTCAGACGAGACCCCGTCGCAGGAAGAGAGACGGATCGCCTAGATGACTCCCTTGGAACGTCGATGAGGAAAACTGTTGTTCCTCGAGTAGTCAAGTCCAGGGCAGGACTCTCAGCTTGGTTTAGTGGAGAAACTTGAATTCCCTCCACCTCCTCCTCCACAACATCTTCTTCAAGGGCGCCCTCAACACCGCCCACTTCAGCAGTGACACCCGCAGCTGGTACCTCCGGAGTCTCTTCCACTTCAATAGGAGCATCAGATGATGCCACTTCCCCTATCTTCTCCTTGCCCTTGTTTTTCCTCTTTAGCAAGGGTTGGGGGTCCACTTCCTCCACCTCAACAGCTTCTGGCTCTTGGCGTTTTTTAGATCGCCTTTCAACCTCAACTGTCGAGGACCCTGCACCACCCTCCAACGTCACTACGTTAGTGGATGCAGGGAAAGGGAGAGTCTTTGTCAGAGTAGCAGCCAGATTCCTCCTAGGCTGCACATTATTTTCCGCATCAATTTCCTGGCGACTCATGCGAATTTGCTTGATACGCTCCATCCCAGGAAATTCAGCGATCTCTCCTGCAAAATAACATACATAAATACGATTAGTAGCTGCAAGAAACAACAGGAGTAATATTTAAGCAACATTGGAATTGTTAATGATAAAGCATTACTTAAGTATCCCTCAGCATCCCGCCCAAGCAGCCTTCGGCATAAAATCTGCTTATGGACGGAGTTGTACTCCTTCAATGTCCGAAGGACTTCCACGGAAGTAGCTAATAGGGCACTCTCCTCAACTTCATAAGCTTGTTTGGTTAGGAGGAAGTGCTCGTGGGTCCACGCTACTGGGAATTTATCAATTCCCTCCTTACTCCGCCAGAAGACGGACTTGTTCTTCCTGACAGAGACTTTTACAAAGCTTATTCTGAAGTGAAGTCCGCCTTCCTTGGCGGAGTCAGCAAACGCCTTAAAGTTCACAATCTTCGGCTCCGCCCGAAGAGTTACAAAACCCATACCGCCAGTTCTCGCATTCACCCTCCTCATGATGTGGCAAAAAGCAAAGAACAACGCCACAGTAGGCGTAAACTCCAGATGTTCAGCCAACACTTCAAAGCTGTGGACTATCCCCCAACCATTAGGGTGCAGCTGAGAAGGGGCGCAATCCAGGAATCTGAGTACGCCCATCTGGAATTTATTAAGCGGAAAACGCACCCCCAACTGGGTAAACAAAATATCGTACATATATAAAGTACGCCCATCCTGAGGACGATGACAAATACGTTCAAACGTCTTGGGTGAACGTACGATGAACCTCATCTCATATTTCTCATCTTTCCAAACAGGAACAGATAACTCCATCACCCCACCACTTGTTGTTGCATGGCGTGAAGAAGCTTTTTTAACGTCCTCTTCGACCCAACAATAGGGATCGGTCTCAAGCATTTTTGTCCAATCTAACCCATGCAGCACAACATTCTGGCATTCTGCCATTGTTAACACTTGTATTTGAGGAGTACCTCCTGCTACAAACGAATGTACAACATTACTAAAACACTCCACGCTGCTGTAAAAAGTTGAATCCCTCCCAGTATAGAAGCCCTCATCTTCACTCTCAATATCCGAAAACATAGGGTGAACAGAAATCCTAGAGCCCGACTCTGATTCTTTTCCTCTCATCCTCGTTTCAACAAACACATATATAAAGAAAACATAACCAACCCAATAACAACAAAGACAGAGAACAGAGGAAGAAGAAAGTTACCTTAAAATTTCTGAAGAAGATGAACTGGCAACAACAAACGACTCGCAAGAAAGTAGCGTTAACAAGGCAGTTTTAACACGAAAGCGCAGAGAAGAAGATGAAGCAAAACATTTCCCCTCCTAAGAGTTTACCTATTTATAGGCATGGCTTGGGGGGAAATAAGCGAAACACCAAAAACTTCAGAAACGCGCTTATGGCCGTTGGATGAATCTCACTGACGATTCCTTTAATTCTAAAACCGATAGATGAATCTTAAGGCAGGAATTTCCTGGGCCGTATTTTCAAAATCCAAGGCCCATGGTAATAACCTCGAAAACATATCTCAACTGCCATCCCACGTATTTATGTCCCATCATTGAAATAGCAATCGTTACGAAGGCATACGTGGCAATGTGAGATTGAAGCGACAAAACGCAGTTTCGAGACGCTTTAATGACGGGCGTGGCAAGTAATGACAAAAGCAATAAATGCATGAAGATACTTGTCCACAAATTCGGAACTAGCAAACACCGCCTAAACCCATGCCTATAAAAGCTAAACTTAAGTGTTATAGCTTATTAAAGTAACCCCGCCAGTCACTATAACAAGCTAGGGGGCAGATGATCCGGTCCCAACACCGGCCCCCAAGAGCATGGTTTTAATGCTTTGCCAGATCAGCATTTTGAACAGGAGAAGTACGTTTCAAATACCTTATAGTTACTTTTATATGGAGTACATACTGCCAGGGCATGATACTCCGCCAAGGCAGGAAACTCCGCCAAGGCACATTACTCCGCCAAGGCATGAAACTCCGCCAAGGCACGTTACTCCGCCAAGGCATGAAACTCCGCCAAGGCATGTTACTCCGCCTAAGCTCATTACTCCGCCAAGGTGGAAAATGTTGAATATTTTATACACATGCATAAAGTATTTCCAATGCATACTACTTCGCCAAGCCATAGGCGGAATATTGAATTTCCTATATTGCGTAGCGAGCCTATACTTATAACCCCGGCACGAGATTGACTCTGTCTTGAGAGGTTGAAAATGGGAATCACGCTGTCACGCATAAAACGGAACAATGAATAAAATAATAAAGCATTAACGCTTTCCAAGCAAGTGGAAATGCCCACTACAGTGATGGTGCTCGTGAACGACACAGGGACCCACTACCTTTCTTGCATTATGCCAGAAAACAAGGAACGGGTCCTACCAATAATGGAGCACCAATAACAGGTATATAAACCTCAGCAAAAAGGTATAAGGGGATCTCCCCATTTCTGAACCTTACACTCATACTTGCATAATTCTCTCAGATTTGCTTTCTAAGTCTAATAGTATTCCATAATACTGACTTGAGCATCGGAGAATAATTGCAGGTACCACCACCAATTGTGTCAAGGCAAAGAAGGCTACTTCAGGCGGACTGCAACACCGCCATAGAGTGAACTATACTCTGCCCCAGTACACGAGGACATTTCGTATTTGCACCTGTATAAATACATCCTTGTACCAGACTAACATTACATGTATATTTTGAATTGTTCAACAATCATAACTCTACACCCCTTGTAAAGAACAGTTCAATATTACAACACTTGATTGTGATTGATGAATGATTGATGACCTTGTGATATGGAGTTTGAGCATATAGCAAGCATGACGGAAAATTAAAACTCAGTAAGAATTTTCTTACCTTACTCTTTAAATTTTTATTCTAAGAGAAAGTATTTTATCAATATTTTAGTCTTTTATTTCTTCTTAGAAATAATTTTCATTAACTTTATTTTTAATCTCTAGAATAAAATCTAGTATTAGAAAGAAGCTATTTTATGAAAATCAGAGGTTGAGATAATTAATTCTTGAATTAAATTTTTTTTATAGTTTTAAGTATTCTTAGTTAATGATTTTAAATATATATATATATATATATATATATATATATATATATTCTTTTAGAAATTTAAGTTGGTTTTCCCTAATGAAATAACTAAAGGATATTTTGTTATAGTCGAGATTTCTAAACTCAAACTAGTTAAGATTCAAATTGGGAAAGGTTGTGTAAATATGTGAAGTTTTTTAAGAGAAAATTTTGAGATATTTAAGGCTTGAAAACTCAATTTTGGTGAGATCTGAATTTGAAAACTGTACTAAATTTATTTCTGTATAACAGAAGTTCAAAGAAGAACTTATGGGAATGTACAGTTTATTGAGATAATTTGTGAACCTTTATGGTATTTAATAATTGAGTTTCTAAAAGTCTTAACCAACTAAATATGCGAGTAGTCCATGCATCATGAATCATTAAAGACAAATGAGATGTGATATTGCCTGGGGACGGATTATAGAAACCGAGGATACATTAGAGAAGGCTTAATTACGAGCCTTGGGATGAGAGGGTGTGAAAGGGTGCTTCAGGTGACCTGGGGTTGCTCCCTAGTGTCGGGTACTTTCACAATAAAAACTTTCTCAGTTTGACTAGTCTCTAGGTGTTTCCACGCCAGTTGAGCTGTTCATATGCCATGAAGGCATTTATGTTATTATTATCCGGAATTATGAAACAGTGTAAACTCCTAGTTGGCCCAGTGCAAACTAAAACTTTAAGGGCCCACATACTTAAAATGAATGAGATGGTAGTATTAAAAACATTGCATGACATTCATGTGATTGTGACATTTATATGGGTGATTGTGAATGAAAGTATAATTGTTATGTTATGAAAACTTTATATTCATAATTGATTATGTATATGATTGTGTTTGAAATTATTATATTAGATTGTGAAAACTCTTATGCTTATGTCTTATCTGTAAAGTATTATATTCTGTTTCTCACTCCTTTTTGTTTGAATTTTTGTGTCCAAAATATATGTTATATGATATATAGCTAGCAGTTCAAGATAAAAGGATGAAATTACAAGAGGGTAAATCCTCAATCGGATAGGAGAAAATATGTGACAAAAGTAGGATTCCAAAATCACATGGTTTAAAGATAAGGAAATGATTAGTTACAGTCGAAGTAGAGGTATTAAATCTTTAGTTTTAGTTTACCTTAATACAATATTAAGTTGGATAATTGTAATTCAAGGTAAAGGTTAAACTTTAATAAACCTTACTCTTTGGATATGATATTGTAATCTTTGATCACTTATGATTTTCTGAAAGTCCATTTTATCATTCTGAATAATTTAAAACTTTTTACTTTCAAAATTCAAAGAAAATCAGATGTATATACGTTCTTGTATACGCGATATAGAAAATGATAAATATGTATATCTTTCTAAAAATTTTAAAAGCAAGAAGAATAGATATATCTCGTGTATATAAGGGGGTGTTACAAAACTCACATAAAAATCTCATTTTTTATACATCCATCATCAAGTTAAGATTCAACACATATCCTAACTCAATTACACATATAAACATAACCGTGTCTATCACATTCACACAATGCATTTACTTTCACAATGGCAGTTCTTTGATATAATGATGCATCTCATGCATAATATGGGACCATCCATGGTTACCACAACAAAATATCATTATCATTATCATTATATATAACATTATATATCATCATCATCATATACAAATCCAAAGTGTAATTTAGGCTTCCAGTGAAGCTGTTGACTATCTAGGATTCACTAAGTAGGTATATACATAAATCAAAATGGTTATATACAAGAACCGGCTAAGGCTACATCTCTAAAATACTATACATCATATACAAGTGTATATATATACACACATAATGTCTTCCATGCTAGCATGGTGACATCTCACCAATCACCATCACAATCCATTTCCACTGAAAATAGCCACATAAATAGGGTGAGCACGTTACATGTTAAATGATAGTTATTTAATCGGATTAAGCTATCAATTCTCTAATATACATTACAATATCACGGTTAATTATCTTATCCATTATTATTTAACTTAATTCATAATTCACTATATATTCTCAATATCACATCACATGGCTATTACAATTATGTTATTCTCAATAACATACATCAATGCATACTCATATATATATATATATATATATATATATATATATATATACAATCACATGGATCTAATGCATATCATAAAATGTAGTGTTGCAACACATAAGCTCTCGGCCATGTATATTCAGCTCATAACTAATCCAACCATTTTATTGATACCAAACCATTTGCCCTTTCACGAACGCCATCACTCTCAGCGAGAACGGTAGTGTTGCGGGCTAGCCCAGGGTCCCACTTAATAGGCTTGGCTTAAGTCCCACTCAAGGTCTCTTGTGGAGTCCTTAAAACCACAATCAACATAGAAATCACATTTCATATGCACACATCATCAATAAGCATCCCATGCTATACCATATTACTCATTTAATCATCCATACAAGTATCTCATGCTATAAAATGGTATTAACTCATTCATTCACTAGCATCTCATGCAAAATCACAATTCAACATGTACTCTGTTACACCTCATGCATTATTAATAACACCGGTCCAATTCATCTATCACATCTCATACATAGCAAACACCAAATCAATCACTTATAGCATCTCATGCAATTTAATGACAATATTATGGACGAAAAACATCACAACACATAATATCTCTCAAATATCACATAAACTGGGGTATTCTGCTAACAATTCACACTTTAAACAATCCAATCATCATGTTTCACAAACACATAATTTATAATCTATTAATATACCCCTAACCCGTTCATAAACTATGCATTTAATATATAATAGCTCTCCTACGTGGAATAATAAATCTCAGAAGCTCTCAAAGCTATCCACACATTATCCGAACGCTAACTGATCACCAATCACAAGTTCTGAAAATTTCTAAAATCACCAATAATTCAAATTAACACTCCAAACGTCATAAATTCCACATTTTGAAGCTTAAGCCATCAATCCATAATTACTTCACCAATTAATGACTTATCAATTTAAGCGTCGACCTCTGAAGCTCGATTCCAAAGAACCCCAAGGTTAAACCCAGGCTCCAAATGTCACCGAAATGATTCCTAATTGTCACCTAACCGTAATAACGAATGAATCAAGCCACAACTTACGAAATGGGACCAAACCAACCAATGGGTATCATGGAACTTAAAGAATGAAGAAGACCAAGTTTCGAAACTACATATGTTACTCCATATACAAACTAAGCTTCATAATGCCTTTAAATTCAAGAAAGTGAAAGAATTAAAAGGTGGGTTCAATGGGTTACCCAAAACTGAAAATGAGGGGTTTCAAAACCATGAGGTTTTACCTTGAATTTGTGAAATTAAGCTTTCCCTCAAGCATCCATAGCTGCCACGTGAGAGAGGAAGGGAAAGGTTGATGATTCTTGCTTCTAATTTGATGAAATCAAACAAAGGGGATGGTGAATTGGGATGATGGTGTCGTGGGAGAGAAAGAGGAAATGAGAGTGCCAAAGGCTTATTACTGCATGCGTGATATTGGAATGGGGAGGAGAAAAAATTGTATTTTTTTGACATCCAGCATTAAAGGTAAAAGGGTAACTTTACTCCATTATAATTAATTAACTATAATCATTCCATTTCCATTAATTACTCATTCCACCCCACATAACCTCTAATTACTTATCTTTACCCAAAATTAATTTTTTTAAGGATGTTACATTATAGTAGAAATACATATTTTTTATAATCAAAATCTAAAAAAATTCAGATTATAATAATTTTTCTTTACAAAAAATAATATAATTTATCTGTCCTTGAATCCGGAGTCAAGGTTTACCGACTTGACCGGAGTCCTTAGTTCAGTTACCAGACCAATGTTACCTCACTTGCTCTCAGTTTTACACTATCTCAGTGGAGTATGGTATTTTACACCTCAATTTAGTGGGAATCTGAAGTTCTTCGAGTAAAGGTGGTAATTGATGTCTTAGTCTGTGCTGGTACTTCAAGACCACATCGGAGGTGAACCCGCAGAAGATTCTTCGATCCTTAAGTCAGTATAGTTACTAAGGCAACGTATGGTTATGGAGGTAACTTATGGAAAAATTAGATCAGATCTTCTTTAGTAATAAATGAGTTGTATTTATAGTGTTTATCTTAGTTTCAAAAATTATTTGACCATTTTCCTAACTTACTGTTGATACAGTGTCTGCAGGGTCAGGTTGCCCATACCTCCTCTGACTAGCTGTCGAATTGTCAGTTGTTGACCGGGGTCAAGGAGGAAATCCGTAGTCAACCTATGGCCTCAGACTCCGGTTATGACTCACAAAGTCTGATTGGTGATGTAGCGGTGTTTCAGGACCTCGTCCAGTCACGTTGCCACCCGGATCAATAATAGATTATAATATACATTTTAAAAATACCCAAACAAACAAACAGTATGAATTTAGTTACAGTAGATTGATATGCATTTAAATTAATTAATTAATATAGATAAAATAAAAAATAATCTATTCGATTATATTTATAATGTTCAAAAATCTAAAATTAAATTATAATCTGATTTTTAGATTATAATCTAATTTTGACAAAAATTATAAGCATCTCAAAATCAAATTATAATTAAAACTCAAGTCTATATCAAATATGCATCAACACAGAAGTAAGGATGATGAGAAAATGAATTGAAATAATATATTTGGCTTATTAGAGTTTAATTAAATCGTTTTTTTCCCAGCTAGTCGGTTAATATTGAATTGTTTTACAACATACAACAGGTAAAGATAAAATACGAGGTTGTATTTACTGAAAATGACTTATTGAAAAAAGTGACTATTTGAAGAAAAAATAGTGAAATTTATTCGAAAAATGTTGATGATCATTCATTTAACTATTAAAATTTGGAGTAAAATAGATAGCTTTTAAATATACGCTTATCAAGTGATACAAAACTAATTTTTTTTTACGATTAATTTTAGTTGAACTTATATTAAAAATCTCGAGAAAAATAATATTAATTTAAGTATAAAACTTTATTTTACATTTACAATACGTGTCCAAAAGATAAAATAAAAAATGCAATAATAATATATTAATTTATTGTAATAAATTATACTTAACTTTTAATGTAACGTTTTTTTATAAAATATTCTTTATTGGACACTCACTACATTTTTCTTAGGCAATCTAACCAGTGTCCTTGTTTTTAAATGATATCATAACTTTTTTTCACCAACATATCATAATTTGATTAAATGATATTTAAATTTTAAAAAATTAGTTTTTGAATATTTAAAAATAATAAATATTATTAAAAAGATATTATAAAGTTATGTAATATTGAATTTAATAAATAGATATATAAAATAAATATTAATATCTAATTAGTTTAAAGTGATTTTGTAGGTTTGAGTCTTCCCATCAATATTTTTATTGATATGTATGAATGGTAAATATAAAAAAATTGTAAAATTAGGTTGGAAAAAGAGATAAAATGGAAAAGAGAGGAGGGATATTATAGATTTGAATTTTCTATGTAATATTTTTAACATTACATATTAATAATTAAATAAAAAATATATTGAACTAGAATTTTTTCCGCATAAATTATAAACTTTTTTGTATTATAGATATATAGATTATTCTCCCGCACATATTAAAGATAAGCATAAGAGACACATTGTAGTTGAATTAAATTATAAGATTAAAAATCTAATTAATGATTTAGGCTCCAGTAATTTTATATCGAAAGTGGATTTTACAAAAAAGTGCAGTGGATTAGAGAATTTTAATCTCGTGGGATTGAGTAAATTAAACTGACACGTGTCAAAGCGTAATTGGAGATGCCACGGATTGACGCTGTACGTCGAAGGAGGTAATAATCCAGTGCAGGTTGTACTCATACGTGTCTCTAGAGACCCGCTTAAAAGGTTGTACGTTACAGACAAGATACCCTTATGCAAAGCCCAAACAGAGTCACAAAGGCAGTGTATCTATAAACTGAGAAGAACAAGACCAAACGCAAAATTAAATCGTAGAAAAACAGAGAGAGAAAGAGAGAGAAGAAACACAACAACGGAGAGAGAGAGTGGTTCTTCACACTCTCGCATTCCACAGATCAGATCCAAACATTCCGAATTCCTAGATCCAATTTCCGATTCGCGATTTCGGTTTTCAATTTCGGCGCAATTAGGTTTTACGAGATCGAATGGCGTGCATCAAAGGGGTCAATCGATCGGCGTCGGTGGCGCTGGCGCCGGATGCACCGTATCTAGCCGCCGGAACCATGGCCGGGGCCGTTGATCTGTCCTTCAGCTCATCCGCTAACCTCGAGATATTCAAGCTCGATTTCCAGTCCGACGATCCGGAACTTCCTCTCGTCGCCGAGTACCCCAGCTCCGACCGCTTCAACCGTCTCTCCTGGGGAAAGAACGGTTCTGGTTCCGAAGGCTTCGCTCTCGGCCTCGTTGCCGGTGGATTGGTCGACGGGAACATTGACATCTGGAATCCCCTTACTCTGATCCGGTAATTGCACCTTACTCTCTTGCGCGTTGCTTTTGTTTTGATATTGAAAATGGCTTGTCTCTGGAGAGGATAGGGTTTCGCTGGATGAAACATGGTTACATTACAGAATTAAGAGGTTGAAACTTGGTTGATTGAACGGTTTTAATGGATTGCGAAATGATTAGTTAATGCACGATTAGGGGAACGAAATGTTTATTGGACAACACCATCTTGATTCAAATCAAACTCAGTTTGGGATCGCTGGTTTCTCATTATTTATTTATTCTTTTTGATATAGTGCAGATGCAATTTTTCATAGTGCAATGCTTGCATTGGTGTTTTGAGAGAATTGAAATTTTGGTTGGTATGAATGCATCCTAGTGCTCTTCGGTGTGCAAGTTGCATTTCATATTGTTTTTTACTTAATGAAGAAAGGAAAAAAAACTCTCTGGAGAAAAATGAGGGGTAACCAGTGGTGAGGTAAGGTATCCTCCTAAAGTACCAAATAAAAAGTATAAATCAGTAAGATAGAGCTGCTCAGCCCCATTGATAAATAGATAAAGTACCAAATAAAAAGAAAGAATAAAAGTATAAATCCGTAAGATAGAGCTGCTCAGCCCCATTGATAAATAGATGAAGTACCAAATAAAAAGAAAGAATAAAAGTATAAATCAGTAAGATAGAGCTGCTCAACCCATTGATAAATAGATAAAGACTTTCATATTTATTCTTTTGGTAACCCTTTCTGGTGGCTTTTGGAAGTGTTAGGATAGTGTAGCTTGATGTTACTGGTTTTGCACTCCCCCCTAGTGAGTAAGTGTGGTCCTTTGTTTGGTTAAGAAAAAACGAAGATAAATAGATAATGTTTCCCAACATTTATTATGATTCACACCCTTTGTACAGAACTCTTCAAACATTATTTTGTGAACTCAATGTCATGCATGTTTTCCTCAAACCTCAATTTTAAGATACCTTTCCTTTTCAATTTATCAAATTTGAGTGGTTAGATGGATGGTCTTTGATGCTGATGCACTTAGAGGATGATAGTATATGGGCAATCATGTATTGTAATCTATGCCAACTCAAAATCAAGTTCCCTTCAAATTATAACACTGTAGTTGTTATCATGAAAATGGAGAAAGGCAATAATTTCTGTTAAAGTAAATAAATGGTGCATTATTGGTAAAATATTTAGTAATTGGAATATTATGGTTGATGCCTTAATTGATTCAAGTCATGATTTTAGTGCCATACAATTTTTTCTTTGCCTATCTAACTGTTTTTTTTTCCAATAATTTTTCTCAGCTCGGAAGCAACAGAAAGTGCTCTTGTTGGGCACCTTGTAAGGCATAAAGGACCAGTAAGTTCTCCTGTGCTTTTTAAAGCCAACCTGCTGAGTTTTAATAGTCCTTTGTTTTCCTTCATGTATTGTTTGCTTTCATTTTATATCCAATCTCTGATGCTTTTTTGTTTCAGGTTCGTGGCCTTGAGTTTAATGTCATTGCACCAAATCTTCTTGCATCTGGGGCCGAGGATGGTGAAATTTGCATTTGGGATTTGGCCAATCCTTCAGAGCCTACACATTTTCCGCCACTAAAGGTCTGGAGTTGTTTCCTTGAGGGTGCCTTAACCCCCCTCCCCCAAATTGATTATCATGTTTTAATCTCCAAGACTTGAAATATCGGGCCCTATTGTTGAATAAAATTTACACATTTGGTATATGTGATCACGGTGCAGGGTAGTGGCTCTGCTTCCCAGGGAGAAATTTCATTTTTATCTTGGAATAGTAAAGTCCAACACATATTAGCATCTACTTCATATAATGGAACCACTGGTGAGGAAGAGCTTTAATCCATCTTCTACATTCTGTCCTCAATGTTTTATGTTTGGTGGAATGCTAGATGTTTAAAATATGTTGGTTTCATTTTTCCAGTGGTCTGGGATCTAAAGAAGCAAAAGCCAGTGATAAGGTAACTTGGTTGCTCATGTTTCGCCTTTTGTTTTAGAAGAAGTTTGGTATCCTATTACCAAAAGAAAACTTACAACCTTACATATTACATATGACCTGGCAGCTTTGCAGATTCAGTTAGAAGGCGGTGCTCAGTTTTGCAGTGGAATCCTGAGATTGCCACACAACTTGTCGTTGCCTCAGATGAAGATGGCTCTCCTTCTTTGAGGGTATTGTCACAGAAGATTAATTGTCTGTTTATTTTAAGGGTAGTGCGTGTTGAACTTACATGAACTAATTAGCATATTGGTGCAGCTTTGGGATATGAGGAATATAATGACACCAATAAAGGAGTTTGTGGGACACACTAGAGGTAATAACACTGGTTAATTTGTTTATAATACTTGTAGTAGTCTCTTTACCTGCCTCGTTGTCATAGCAAATGCTACTTTCTTTTTGTTGTATTTTAGTTTATTCCCTTCCACTGACTCATTAAAAAAATGTCGGAGACGAATGGGCATGAATTGTTAGCTGTGAAACAGGTCAGGAATGGATAGATAATTAAACTTTTTGATGATTGTATATCATCCTGTTCTCCGCTTTAAAATTTGTTTGAATTATGTATGGAGATAAGTGAGGGTGATGGAAGTAGTGCTGGGAAGCACGGATATGACAAGACATGGATACAGTACAACTTTGACATATGAGCATGGTAAATTTTGTAAACTATGGGATAGGATATGGCTACAGTATATAAAGTGGCTCTTGCTAAAGGTACTGGTTAATGAATCATAGATGGAAATATTTTATTGGAAACCTTTCCTTTGGTTCCTTAACAAGTGCTCTAGCCCTTAGGTTAGGGCACTGGTTTACCATGTAAAATTAGTATTGGTATAAAAAAGCACACTGATAAAATTAAACGAGGGAATCAATATTTCAGTTTTTCTATGGGTGAGTTAATTATTTTCATTATTTCATTTATTTAATTACCACTTGATTATTACACAAAAACTAAAGTGAACAAATTGCAAATTGTAAATTGGGGGTCTTCCATGTATCCTTGAAGTATCTAATGTGGGTACATGTTAGATGAGTAGGATGCCTGTTTTGAAGTGTCATTGCTTCCTAAGATACCGGGATTATTATCTGTCACCTTTTCTATTGCTTGTTTTGACACACTGCGGAAGAAAAAGGGTTTACTTAATATATTGGGATTGCTATTCAATCAAGTAATTTATCTATTAGATTATCTTCTTCTACATGGTAGACAGTAATCACAGTATACAGCAATTGTTGCCATATTTGCCTTAATTGGACTGTTTCACTGAACTATTGATATTCTAGATTATTTCTTTTAAATTAATGTGCTGAACAGAAGATGAATGATAGCATGTTAGGTTATGCTTTATGGGCTGTCTGAATCTAAATTGCAAGCTTTTTCCAGGTTTATTGTGTGGTTACTAGTTACACTGTCTTTATTGCTGTTTTAAGTTTATCTGACTTGATTATGTGGCCTGAATTTCCTATTTAGGTGTAATTGCAATGTCATGGTGCCCCAATGATAGCTCTTATTTGCTTACCTGTGGCAAAGATAGTCGTACTATATGCTGGGACACAATTTCTGGAGAGGTGACATTTAACCTACTTTTACCATTTAATATTCTGTTTGACAAATTTCACAATTTTTTGGTTGCATTGATCTTTACTTTTTTGTTCAGTGATGACAGTTTCTGTTTTTTGTGGGTGGGGGTGGGCACACAGATTGCGTATGAATTGCCAGCTGGGACCAACTGGAACTTTGATGTGCATTGGTATACTAAGATACCTGGAGTAATATCAGCATCTTCCTTTGATGGGAAAGTTGGCATATACAATATTAAGGTACACGCAAATATTTTTGGTGGTTGATTTTAGTTTTGATGAGTGTTCACTGGATTTTGTTTTGCAAGTATGATAAACTTTGGTGTAATGTTGAAGGAAACCATTTTGTGAGTAATTAACTAGAAATGACATGTTGATGTGAAACAGAAAATGAAATACTAGATAGATTATACCCAAATTTATTCACTGTATTCACATTGGTTATCAATATAATAGATAGTAGTGATATTGGCATGTGATGAAGTAGTGTCTTATGATTCGTGTAATGAATTAAAAACTCTACTAGTACAGATTTTGTATTAATCATTTACACTTCGCCCTTCTGTATACAATTCTGTTTTCTAGATTAATTTGCTGTAGTCATTTTTTTTCTGGTTTCTTTTTATTCCCATCTCATCCTTCGCCACTCCAATTATGTTATAATTCATAAAATAGTTATTGTTTTGTTGAAATTACAGACATGACATTGATCACCAAATCATAAATTGCAGTAAAGTTTTTAATTTTCCTCTATCTTTTCCCTTAAACTCTCAATCTTATTTCTAATCAAATCACTCTTTAACCAGGTGAGCATTTTCTATGGTCAGCTTTTGACATTAAATTAGACTTCCAATTTTAATGAGCTTGATGTTTTTTAAATTCTATTAGATTTCACTTATAGACTTGGCTTAATTGGGGTTAGTCATAACATTTTGAATGGAATTAGGCTTTTATATTTCATTTCCCCCTTTTATGCCAAATTAGACAAGAAAGCAAGGGATAAAAAAATATCAGTAAAATAACTATTACCTTTTTCTAATTTATTTTTGTATTTTAAGTAGAATCTGCTTATATATTCTCTTCCTTCAGATATCTCTATCGGCCGTATTATTTATTGTAATATTTGTAACTTTCTGCAGGGTTGCCGTCAATATGGTACTGGGGAAAGTGATTTTGGTGCAGGTGATGCATTTGTTTTTTATTTTATGGACTAAATTACCATAATTTGTATGTATTTTTTCATATTTCATCTGTATGTGATTTCAATTTGACAACATAAACACTCAGTCTATGCAGCTTTTCCTTACATGCATATTGTGGGTGTATCTATGTGTATGTTTTATGGGTTTCAGGAGGATCTGGCAAGGCTTTATGTTCTTAACAAAACCCTGTTTTTCAGGGTTTTTGGAATGTCTTAATGAACTGTCATTTCTGTGCAGTGCCACTGAGAGCACCAAAATGGTATAAACGTCCGGTTGGTGTGTCTTTTGGCTTTGGAGGCAAACTTGTGTCATTTCATGCCAAGGCATCTGCCGCAGGTTCTCCTTCTGAGGTAAGATTTTTAGTGCTTCGATTATATTTGTTTGGCTAAGTTCTTAGAACTTTTAGCTGAGTTCTTTCTACTTATTGTGCAGGTTTGTGTGCATAACTTGGTCACTGAAGACACTCTAGTGAGCCGTTCATCTGAATTTGAGGCTGCAATACAAAATGGAGAAAGGTCTTTATTGAGGGTGTTATGTGATAAAAAATCTCAGGAATCAGAGTAAGTTCTATCCATGAAGTGCGACGATACCCTGTTATGTTTATGTTTTGTGCCTAGCCTATACTGTGACTTTTTCATATGCTGAGCACTTTTTATTGTTATGATAGATGTGAGGAGGAAAGAGAAACTTGGGGCTTTTTGAAGGTTATGTTTGAAGATGATGGGACTGCACGGACAAAACTTCTCACACATCTTGGTTTTGATGTACCCACTGAAGCAAAAGACACAGTTAATGATGATCTTTCCCAAGAAGTAAATGCTCTCAGACTAGAGGACACAACTGTTGATAATGTAACACATGTGGCTGCCAATGAGACCACTAATTTCTCTACTGATAACGGGGAGGATTTCTTTAACAACCTTCCCAGTCCTAAAGCTGATACCCCTGTATCTACTTCTGCTGGCAACTTTGTTGTCCCAGATAATACCAATGGTTCAGAGAAAATCCAAGATGATGTGGATGTGGAGGAGAGCAGTGACCCTTCATTTGATGATAGTGTCCAGCGTGCTTTAGTTGTTGGGGACTACAAGGGGGCAGTTACACAATGCATTTCTGCAAATAAATGGGCTGATGCTTTAGTTATTGCTCATGTTGGGAGTGCCTCCTTGTGGGAAAGTACCCGGGATCAATACCTTAAGATGATTCGATCACCATACTTAAAGGTAGCTGATAATAACATCTTATAATCTATCAATTTAGTATCTGAAAAATTCTACCCAATATCTGCCAGATATATTAATATTTATTTTGTAAATATCATTCAATTGTGGGTGATTTAAATTTTCAGATTGTATCAGCGATGGTGAGCAATGATCTCTTGAGCCTCGTGAACACCAGGCCTCTGAAATTTTGGAAAGAAACCCTCGCTCTTCTTTGTAGTGTAAGTCTCTTTGGTCTGCTGCTAGTCTAATTTGTTTTTAGTTAGTTTTTGAAATACTACATTTTAATGTTTTTATCATATTCTTAAATTGATAAAAAGAAATGCAGAGTTGCCCAATGAAGTTTTCACTAAGCATCTCAGACTCACATCGTTTCCTTCTTGTTCCCTGTTTTATTGTTTATTATTTCTTGTTAATATGTCATCTCCATAACTACTGCATCTTGAGTGCCTACATCTATTCATTCAATTAGCCTTCTGTTTGCACCTTTTGGTTTGTATATTGTCTTAAATGCTGTTGCTGCTAATGGTCATATTATGATTGGATAAAGTTGAGACTAGAATCTCTTAATAGTATAAATTAGAAACTCCATATTAGTCATAAATTTTGATAATCAAGTTGTATATATTACACTCATTGTTTTCACCCATTTACAGTTTGCTCAGAGAGATGAATGGACAATGCTTTGTGACACACTTGCTTCAAAACTCATGGGGGCAGGCAATACATTAGCTGCTACTCTGTGTTATATATGTGCTGGAAATATTGATAAAACAGTTGAAATTTGGTCTAGGAGCCTGTCAAATGAACAGGAGGGAAAATCTTATGTCGACCTTCTTCAGGTTAGAATTATACTCATGTTGTAACTTATATCTATGGTATGGAATTCCCACTTAACAATATTGCTGCTGGAAAATTGATATAATTATATTTATATATTGTTAGGATTTGATGGAAAAGACTATTGTTCTTGCCCTGGCAACTGGGCAGAAGCGGTTTAGTGCTTCTCTGTGCAAGCTTGTTGAGAAATATGCTGAAATTTTAGCAAGTCAAGGCCTGCTGACTACTGCAATGGAGTATTTAAAGCTTTTGGGTTCGGAAGAGTCGTCGCTGTCACCTGAACTTGTGATTTTAAAGGATAGAATCTCACTCTCCACAGAACCTGGTAAACTTTTGCTAGAACTGATGCATTATTAAGAGGAAAAGAATTAGGAAAATGGGTGCTAATTGTTAGAAGGTCACCCTTCAATACCAATTTTGTTTGATGAATACTTCAAACAAAAGTTTATGCATTTCTAGTGATTCCCAACTGTATTTCTTCTTCTAGTGGAGGAAAGGGGGGGCTGGAGGGTGGGGGAGTTAAACACAAACAACCAAATCAAGAATTCTTTGATAAAAATATTTCCAGTTTGGGAACACTTGACCAGTTACATGCTTACTTACCACACACTCTTTTGAACTTTGTTAATAAATATTGGGGTGGTTAAGTGTTCATGGAATGAAATATTTTACTAAGATTCTTGTTGGTAAATTTAATATTTTAAATTATTCTAATTAAAAACAATTCAGCTTATATCACATTAGACATGTAGGGCTGCAGTTCGCTTAAGGATGAAGCAACACACTTATCTTGATATTGGGATTCTTGATTGGAGAGACCTATACTTTAATTAATTAATTAACTAATTATTTTGTTTTGAATTCAGCTGTTTGTGATTTCATATTTTGTTTAATATTGAAAAAAAATTGTATACCTATATTTTCTTCACCTTTTTGTTTCTATTTCAAACTGTTGCAGAGAAAGACTTCAAAACTGCTGCTTTTGAAAATTCCCAGTCACATAGTGGGTCCTATTATGGTGCTGATAATTCCAGTTATAATAGAAATTATTATCAGGTAATACTTTGTTCTTCGGCATTTTCTTTTTTAAGCAAAACATACTGTCTTGCTTCGATTTGAAATTATTCCTTGTAATGTTTGTCATTCAGGAGTCAGTATGCACCCAAGTGCAGCATGGTGTTTCTGGAATTCAATATCCTGAAAGCTATCAACAGCCATTTGATTCTAGATATGGAAGCGGCTATGGTGCGCCTACTCCAGTCCAGCAACCCCAACAGCCTAATCTGTTTGTTCCACCACAGACTACTCAGGTTGCACAAACTCCCCAGGTATGTTTTTATATCATGCTATGTTATCGTCATAAAGATGGAATAGTTGTAGAATTTGTGGGTTATGATTATGCAATTATTGCTCAAGGATCAATTGAGTTTTTTTTAATAATGTCTTGATAATATTTAGTGTTTTGGAGGAAATAATTGTTTTCCTAAAGATCCTTTTAAGCTGCAACAGTATGAGTTGGAACCAAATATTTCATCGTTTGAACTTTTGATTTCAAATGCTTGATTTGAATATAGCATAGCTGAAGGGTTGTTTGGGGTGTAATTGCAAACTCAAGTAGTTACAAGCATTTGTTTGAGATGCACGAGCTTTATTTGAAGTTTAAACTATGCTAAACACATGGTAGATAATATTATGATATGAAGTGGTTTTATTTTCTTTGATTTTAAGAGGCACAATGTGTGTGTGTGTTGAAGTATGCTGACCTATCAGTTTATCTGATGTTATACTACAGCAAAACTCAAATTGTTGGTTATTCATAGTCATATTCATATTTCCCTCCTATTGCTTCTTAAATGTAATTATTTCATTCTTGCAGATTAATTTCTCAAATACTGTTGTTGCACCTCCTCCGTTGAGAACTTTTGATCCTCAAACTCCCCCTGTGCTTAGAAATGTGGAGAAATATCAGCAGCCCACACTGGGTTCTCAATTGTATAATGTCAGTAAATCTTTTTGATTTCAAATTTGATATTATTAAGTGTTTGTGGCTCCTGGTGAATTAAACCATGACTTACTGTATTTCAGACAACCACCAATCCACCTTTCCAGCCTACCCCCCCTGTTCCATCACAAGTGGGCTTGGGTCATGGACAGAACTTGTCACAAGTTGTGGCACCTACCCCTAATCCCATGGGATTCATGCCAGTCCCCAGTTCTGGTGGGGTCCAAAGACCTGTGGTGGGATCGATCCAACCTCCCAGTCCCCCTCAAGTACAACCCGTGCAACCAGCTGCAGCTCCACCAGCTCCACCTCCTACTTTGCAGACAGCTGATACTTCTAAAGTACCTGGTAAATTTATTTAATAATTTTATGGTAGCTAGGAATTATACATTGGATATGAAGCATCTCTAAATTTACCGGTGTTGTTTGTCTATCTCACATCTAGATAGTGGGATACAAGTCTTGAATTATACCTTTTACTTTCTTCTGCTATTTGCTTGCTCTGATTATGCCAGCGCATCAAATGCCTATTGTCACAACATTGACAAGGCTTTTCAACGAGACATCAGAGGCCCTGGGGGGTTCACGTGCAAACCCAGCTAAAAAGCGGGAGATAGAAGACAACTCAAAGAGACTTGGTGGTTTGTTTGCCAAGTTGAACAGTGGTGACATCTCCAAAAATGCTGCTGATAAGCTCCTTCTGCTTTGTCAGGCATTAGACAATGGTGATTTTGGTACTGCGCTACAAATTCAGGTAAATTAATTGCAATTGCAAATTATGGTATTTACCTAGCAGTTTAATCAGCTTGGATCAAATTTACATTCAAGCTGTTTTACTTTTGTGTTGCAGGTTCTTCTTACTACTACTGAGTGGGATGAATGCCAGTCCTGGTTAGGATCTCTCAAGCGGATGATTAAGACAAGGCAGAGCGTGAGGCTAAGTTAAAAATTTATAGATTTCTTTTTGCCGATTTTGGAAAATTTTCATGTGATTAGCATCTTGCAGTAGTGATTGCTGATCCTCCCATCAATGTACACAAGGCTACTGCCATCTCTAGAATTCAGGTGCAGGGTTTTGATTCTAAGTGCTTCGACAATCTCTTGCTGTGTCTGCAGCTTTCACATCGACTGTTATTAAAAGCTGTTACTGAAGGTAGTTTTCAGGAAATGATCAGGAAATTTTAGCAGATTGTTTTTCAACCAATATTTGTAATATGGAGAACAGTGTTTTGTCTGTCTGTTTGCCCTAAAATTCCAGATGGTTTTTTCCTCACTCCCTTCTGGTACCATGGTGACGCTCCAGGCTGTTCTAATGTCAGTTATAGATTTGGTGTTTCTTTTTCTTTCCCTTTCTTTTTATGAAGAATATTTTGTATCACATTAGTCATACAAGTATTGATTTGATCTTCAAACAGGTGAATAATGTAGCATCATGTTTATTTAATCATCTCCATTTAATTTCTCAATTTCATGTTTGTGATTTAGAAGCACCGGTTTCTGCTGGCTGTCCAGGCCATGCATGCTGCCGGGGGCATGGATTGAAATGACAATGTGTTTGGCGCAAATTTATCCGAATGATAGAGGCAGGAGCCACAAAATATAATTTCTCTAACTATGGAGTGTAGACTACGTATTTGAAAAACATTTTCAAGTGTGGACTACATAAAGATTTAGAAGATTCACAATTTCTAGAATTTCGTTAAAAATATTAATATGTCGAATAGGGTATATTCAAAGGGAGTAAAAGGTTAATACCTTGTATGAAAAATTAGAGTTGATAAAATGGGTTGGTCTTGGTGTGTTTGTAAAATGATTGGGTTTGAACACCTAAAATTATGGTTTGAATGAGTGAGGGATTTTTCACCTAAAATTGAAACTTGAAATAACGCTGGTTTTTTTAGCTATATTGTTAATAACTATAAACTAAAGGGGTGTTTGGTTTGTAGTTGAGGAAATAAAATTGAGTTGAAGTGAAAAATTTAAAGATTGATATTAATTCTTTATACTGTTAAAGACAACTAAAACTCTGTAGGATCAAAAATTTCCTACAAGCTAACAGAGTTTTTTTTTTCTGTTCAGAGACTCCACCAAACATGTTCTAAATAGCTAACTATATTGTTAAATTAGCTAAATATGTTTTAAAGTAGTTTTCTTGATACTCTAACTTGGAAAAGGTGGCTATTTTGTATTTTATAAATGTTTCTTAAAATCGTTATCATGCTCTCGGAAGGGATAAGGAACCTTAGCTATGAATAAGCTTTCAACAGGATTACTTTGAAAATTATTTGTAAATTGTTAATGTAATATAAGAATTTAACATCTGAACAACGTTGAGAAGAATAAAATTGCGTGTAATATACTTTTGAAACACTATCTATTAAGATTATAAAAATTCACTCGACAATATTACAAGATTGATAGAAAATTAATTGATTATTACTGATAGATCATGTGTGGTAATAGTCATGTTGGTATTCATTTTAATTTTTCATTGAAATTTGTCCAACTAATTAAACATTATCGCCAATCTCTAGGCTGTTACAAGGATTTCCATTGGAAGATCATATGAAAAGTGATTCAATTCACCTAAAGATGCCATTTAGGTACAGACACAAAAGAATTGACTCTTGATGGAAATGTTGGAGCTTTTTTGACATTTTTCTTGGCCTATGTAGACCAAGCTCCCATTCCATGTTTACCCTTTTCCCTTCCGGGAGAAAAAAAAGTTATTTATTAATTTTAAGAGTATAGTTTTTCTTTTCTTTTCAAAAAGGCAAAAAGAAAAGGTACCAAACAGACTCAATAATAGACCACAACTCATCAAAACCACAACAAGTTCAGAGTCTTGGCTAATTGCTCCCTGTAAATGGTCTTAGAAATTAATTACACTTAATTGAAAATACCAAGGGATGTTGAGTCGACTTATTTTCCATGAGTCTCACAAGACATGAAGTGAGATAGATGCAATGCAACAAGTAAGTTTAAAGAGTAAAAGACACAATCACATTCTTCTAGTTTCTTGGATTATGAAATAAACACTTTAGAGAGTCCTCTTCCTATTTGTCTTCATAGTGGATGCCATTGTCTGTAGTGCCAATAACCATTTGGCCTCTCACTGAGTGAGGATAACTTGGCGTCTGTGTAGTCATTTTCTTGGGCAACACCAATTCAATTCCAATGCATAAAATTGTCCTTTTGGTTCTATTGATATTGACCTCTCAACTCTAGTTTAAAAGTAAACCTTAGAATTCTTACAAGGGCAATCTTGCGTCATAAAAATGGAATCCACTTTTGTATGGTAAAATATGGATTACGCCAGAATCGATTCAGAAGTAGAGAAAGCTTATCTAAGCATGAAAACTTAGAATGAAGAGACAATTCTTACATATATTATGTATATAATAGTAATATTAATTCAGATGATTTTATTGAAGCTAGTTTAGTTTAGTTAATTCAACATGTAATTTATATATCCAAATAATGTCAATCCCTCCTTAAAAAGCAAATTTGATTATTGAAGCATATGGAAAACATTTCACCAAAGGGTGTCCGAATCCACTTGAATGCCATAATGAAAAGGAACAAAGAAGTAAAAGTATAGTAATAATATTCCACATTCATCACTCATTCTCTCATTAGACCATAGAAAAAGAAAATTCCACCACCATTATCTCTTTGTCCTTGCTTGACCAATCTCTGTTGGCCAGAAGGATAAGGGTAGTAGGAGGCAAATACATGTACATGTCATAGGTTAATTGGTGACTTGTGTGTGAGAGAGAGAGAAAATCAAAATTTCTCCATCTTTTTCTGTCTCATGTTTTACCATAATGTTTCAAGACCTAGACTTTGTGTTCTTTTAAAAATTCTTGTATTAAGTTCCTATATCCACAACAATTGATTAATTTTAAGTGATGAGATCCAACCAAAAGAAATGAATTAATAATAAGGTGCTGAATTCATAAATCTGCATACTGGTATTTGAAGTAATGGGGTGGATATGGAGTGACTGTTAAGATTCATGATGAAAAAAGCTGGGTTTGGCAATTGCAATGATTAATACAAACCAACAAGAAGAACAAAATGGACAGATTATTGTTAATTTCAGAATCTAACGTGTGGATTACCAGCTCATGCAATGTTGATTGAGTTTATGTCACCTATAATTTAAGAACCCCCAAACGCCAAAACAAGGATTTTATAAAGTAATTAATGAAGTTTAATATTATGGAACATTACTTTTTTTATTTGTTTCTTTTTTCCAACCACCACGGCTTCACTACCCAACAGATAATTGCCCCTTAAACAAATTTCATAACACAAGTGGTAAAAGAAAGAAAGAAAAAAGAAAAGTGAAAATCTCACTAGAAGATATAATATTCCTTTTTACGATTACTTTTGAAGAGGTTAGTTTTTGATTTTTGGGATACCCCAGTTCATTGAAAAAAGAAAGAAACAAGAAAGATTTTTTTAATAATAAATTTGTTAATAAAGTAAACATGTAAAATTTTTATATTAATGATAGTTTTTTTAATTAGAAAGAAAATTTTCAAATTTTAATAAAATAGGAGATTTCCCAACTAACTATTTTCGGTAATTTACTAGAATTTTTGAACAACTAGAGATTATTATGTTATGTTGACTAGCTTTAGTCTTCACCAAATGTTGATGATGAAAGTTTTATTCCCAACGACCAAAAATATTGAAAAAATGTTTATTTTTTATTTTACTTTTTTCAATAATTTCAAGACTTCTACTCCCATTATTTCCTCGAGGAAACCAGAAATAACATTTCTTAAAATGACTCATACTTGCGATTAAAATTAAGGTTGGATACATAACTTAATTAAGAGCTTATGTAATTAGTTAATTTTGAATAGTAGTTTACACTATAAATTTAACTGTAAAATTTATTAGAATAAGTTTAAAAGAACTTAATTTGATAAGTTATATCAAGTAACTTGTTAAAATAAACAAAAAATAATTTATAAGAAACATAAACTATTTTTATAAGTGTTATTTATAAGTTCTTTCAAACTTACCCTTAATAATATTTAATTGTTTACATTTACATGCATTATACATATTACAAAAATTTCCCTTTTATTTCTGATATAAGGAAGATACTGATTAGAGTAAATTATGATGAAACCAAAAAATCAAATCGTAATTAAATTGATTTTAATAAATAATTAATCTAAATTAGTCTGTTAATCAGTTTATTATTTAATGGGTTAGATTGATTGATTTAATGATTCTAATAACAATGATTGAGGGTGTACAAAATTATTAAAAATGAATCTTAGTCCATCTCTTCCTAAAATCTTAGTTTAAGAGAGAAGGACTACTATAAGGCGTGTGATAACTATTGTGACTATGTAGAGATTAGGTTACTTGATTAAGCTAAGCATAAGCATGTGAATTGTTAACATTTAAACAAGAGATAAATAATAATTTAGCGTAGATAAAAATCTAAAAAAAGTAAATGCTCCTTATATTTAAAGTTGTGTGGCAAAAGCATAATTTTGTTGGGGCATCAAGAGTTTCACGTGAAATGGGAACAGAGTATTGTAGTTGTACTGCTAAGCAGAGAAACCAGAAACTTGAAGATTTAAAATATTCCCACTTTCTGCTCTACCTAGCTGTCTCTATTACCTAAGCACTGTGATAATGCAAATTCTTCAACTACAACTAGTGATAGTGATCACATAACATGACGAATCCAAACTTTGCTATCGGGTCTGTGGGGCCCTTTAGACACCAACACCATTGTGGAAAGATGTTGCCTTTAATCCTATATGTCATTTTCTCTCTGTTTTATGTAAAATTATCATCATATGCCAAACTAGCATATTAATCTACGCCACAATTTTCTGAAACCAAACTTGACCCCCAGGTAAGTGATATTTGCTTTATTAAATTATATTGCTACTTTAATCCCAATTGGGGGTTGCAAAGTCTAATGCCAAATTTGACAACTTCACAAGAAATCTCTTTCTTGCAAATATGGCTGAAAACGCACTTGGTAAGTTCTCTCTTCTCAACTGATATGTTAATTAATTTAAAGGATCCTTATTCCTTGTTCGAACTTACATGAGAATTCCACTGCTAGAAGATTTTGCTCATTCCATGAATTGAAGATGAAGGAATCTAAAAATGATAAGATAATAGAGCATACAACAAACAACATGCAATAACTCACAATCTAAGTTGAAATAAATCCACAAGTTGACAGATCAAGAAACAAAAAGCTAGCAATAGAATTGCCAAAAAAGGACCACAACACTGCTTGTATTGAAAGTTTATTTGAGCTACATACAAACATGTTATTCAACTAACAAGCAAGGGTAGAGTTTTTACAATTTTTCTGCAGCGGCTTCATGTACGTGTTCCTGAATCATACAAAGGCTTTTGCATTTGTGTTTGAGGGAGAACAAAAGGAGGAAACAAAACCTTTGGCAAAACATTTTTGAACAACATTAAGGGGACATCAGTAATGTGCCCTTCAATCACAAATACCTACCAAATGAAGAGACATTTCTGAAATCCACAAAATAATGAACCAAAAACAAATCTACACAAGTATAATTTCTGCAAGCAAGGGAAGCTTACAAGCCTAAAACCACTCCAAACAAATCAAATCAAATGTTCCTGCAGCTACCTACATAACCTCAGCGGCCAGAGAATTCAAATTGGAACCAGAAACAACATCATCCCGCTTTGAAGCCTCACCAACAATCTGGTTCTGGTCTTTACTCAAGCCAAACACATCCTTATCACTGCCACAAGGCCTGTATAGATTTCTTCCCCTCATGAAATACCTTCCACTCCCAAACCTTGAACTAGAACCTTGTTCACCCGACTTGGAACCATGTTCCACCACCCCATCAGCACCATCTCTTAGAAACTCAGGCTCCTCAGTGGTAGCCATAAGGTCCATCAAGTTGCTGCTGAACCCCAAATCAGAATACACCCTTCTGGAATACCTCAATGCGGACTTTGACAACCTAGCATCCAAACCATCAAACTTGTTCCCTTCCTCCACCACACCCTCAAGCCTAGAACACGATTGTTGTTGACCACTCCTTGCTGCCTCAACAGGTTTTCCCACAGCCTCAACCATCATGCAAGGATTGTTAAAACCATTCCAAGAATGAAGAGGCACCAACTTACACAACCCACATAGCCAAGTAACAACCTCCTTCATTGAAGGCCTTCTCTCCCTACAAGACCTCACACACTTTGCAGCAATCACAGCCAACTGCTTCCTCACAAGAGGATCCTTAGGAGGTGCCAATCTGGGATCATAAACAGCCATCAATTTCCCTTTCTTGATAAGAGGAATAGCCCAATCCACAATAGAAGGTGGTGAATAAGTGATATCAATGGCTTTCCTTCCACTTATAATCTCCAACAACAAAATCCCAAAACTAAAAACATCATTTTTTGTACTCAAATTATCAGGGGTGACATAACAAGGATCAAGGTACCCCATGGTTCCAGCTGGAGGAGTAGACCTGAGTCTATAATCATCCACATGGCCCATAAGAGCCAAACCAAAATCACCTAACCTTGCATTGTAGTTACGATCAATGAGAACATTTGCAGACTTTATATCACGGTGAATAACAGGAGGGGTAGAGGAGTGAAGGGTATCAATGGCTTTTGCAGTTTGGAGAGCCAAACGAACCCTTCTACCCCAATTGGGAGGCCTATGAGAGGAATGAAGAACATCATAAAGGGTACCATTGCTCATGAACTCAACCACCAAAAGCCTATCTTTTGAACCATTGTTGGTGAAACCAACCAGATTAACCAACCTGGGACTCTGGATTTTGGACAAGATGTCGATCTCGTTGTCGACCTCGTTGGTGATTTCAGGGGCAGAGGAAGAGATGGGCCTGCGAAGAGGAATAGAGTGATGGTGAGGCCTTGATGGTCTCTTCACTGCAACGGGACGGCCACGAACGATGGCTTTGTAGACATAGCCATGGCTTCCTTTGCCGAGGAGCTTGCGGTCGGAGAAGCCATTGGTGGCGGCTTCAAGGTCGCTGTACTCAAACTCTTGGATCTTAATGGGTTTGGAGGAAGGAGAAGGAGGAGAAGGAGAAGGAGAAGATAGAGAATTGGAGGTTGAGACGGAGGATTCAGCTCTGCAAGAAAGGTAGAGATAGCCCATCTGTTAAAGTTTGTGGCTTTTTAGATTATGCCAATCAATATTAAGTTGTGGAGATGATGGACATGTAACATAGATAGAAATAGAAATATAGAATAGAACAGAGCACAACAAAACAAAACAAAAGCAGAGCAAAGATTTTTGGAGCAACACATAAAATATATCAATAAATAAATCAAATCTCTGTCTCTCACTGTTTCTTACATACACATAAATGTCTTTTTAATTATTACTATTAGAGTTAAATATGTTTTTACCTTTATATTTGATTAGTATTTTGGTTATTTTTTCATTCATTTTAGCTCTACTATCATTTACGTCTATTAGGTTTCTAGTTTCCATTTTTCAGTTAGAATTGTTGATAAACAAATTTTTAATATTCGTTTTGGTAATCGATGTAAAAATAAAGTTGTAAAAATAAAAAAATTTAATAATTAATATTAATATGTATGAGTCAAATTTTCCTCACTGATATATTATTTTATAAGTCTAACTTCAGTTTGGTTGATCAGTGAAATTAATCTTTTGATCAAACAAAGTGTATCATATTAATATTTACCTTTAGATAACTTTATTGGTGAAATCTATTTTTTTAATTGAGATTGACTATCAAACAAACACTTAATTCTCGTTTGGATATGATATAAACGGAATGGAATAATTTTCGTGACATTTAATATGTTTGAAATTAGTTTCTAAAATAAAACATCCTCAACACAAATGTTAACTCAATCAATTAGCAGAAATGCTATGTTATCCATCACGTCTATTCTTTCCAACTTATATTCCACTTTTTAAGTTATAAAACTAGACTTTATCCTTTTCCCAATTTTAAAATCAATTTCAACTTATTAAATAACATAACAACTAAAACTAATTAAAAAATTTGAGAAACCAAAAAAAAAGTTAATAAAATATGCATACTAAAAACATATTTAATCTTTATTATTAATATCATGTTAAATTAATTATTTGATTCCTATACTTGATTCTCATTTACAAGCTATACTTCATACTAGAAAACTCTTACATTTTAGTCTTGCAAAACTTAATTTATGAAGTAGCACTACTTGTTTGTTTTCTTCTTATACTACTGTTAAAAATATGATAATTTAAAAATGTCAAAATTTATTTTAAACTGTCAGAAAAACAAACACATTTAAAAGAAAACAAACAAAGAGAAAAAATTCATAAGTTTATTATATATAATAGATAAGAATGACAAGTAAGCTTTTTTTAAGGAAAGAAACTAATTTTAAATGAATCTAATATAAGTATCTAATAACAAATTTTTCCTTCTTTATGGGATTGTAAAATTGTACCCGTTTAGAGTATTTTTAGTGAACATATAAAAATTATTTCATTTTAATATCTGGACCTAGTTAGAAAAAAATTATTTAGATAATCTATTTTATTTATATTGTATTAACAAAGTGCTTTCTAAGTTCAAAATTATTAACATAGATATAAGATAAAAATTATGAAATTAAAGAAATGCAAGGAAAAACTATATAATAAAAATAAATATTTTTTTATAATAAGAATTTAAAAAATTCAAATTCTGATTATGATGAGTTTCCTTTTAAAAAATAATCTAATATATTATAATTTACTTCTCATAAAAACAGCCAAACATAAAAGAAAAAGGTTTTTTTTTTACACAAACCCAAAATTTAATCTTCTAAAAAAAGTTTTCCGAAGAAAAAGAGAAAGTGATGGCCACTTCTTTGGAAGAATGTGATGAGCCATTCAGTGGATGCAATTAAGATCTCTGTTTCTATTCCTAATTATGTAACTTTGTTCTGCTTCTGCTTCTAATCATGCAGTAATTGTCAGGGAGTAAGGGAGAAATTAATAAAGAGTTTTAAAAAATTATATTTACTCATATTAATTAGGAATTGAGATTAATGATTTAGGATTATGATCAAACAGGTCACACTCGTCAGCTAGCTAGTTAAACCTGTAAAAAGTGATGAGGCGAATAAAAAAATTCAGTTAATTATTTATCATGACCCGAAAATCAAACTTAAGGAGTCTCACTTAAAGATTAAAATAATATAAATATTAATTAAATAATTTATGTTTTATTTCATTGTATTCTAAAACTAAAAAGAATCAGATTCCTAACTATTCATATTGTTAATAATATGCTTTAATTTTTTTAGTTTTTTATACTAATTTCACACATTTTTTTAAAAAATATTGACAGATATTAACCCGTCATTTAAAAAAAAACATATTTTCTTACTTTGATAAGTTGTAAACCTTTTATTTTTGATAGGGTGCATCAACCTAATGTATTTTTTTTTATGGATTTTGAGGAGATAGGTTTGTTTGGGTGAAATGAATTAACAACATTCACGGATTGCGTTGCCTTCAAAATAATTCAGAAACCGAACTTTATCCCACTTTTGATGTTTTCTTGCACTTTTTATTACCTCATGCATTCCAACCACTTTTTTCTCACACACACACACACACATATATATATATATATATATATATATATATATATAAAATATTCTGAAGTATCCGTAGTTTAAATATGAGTGTCTTTGCCTTGTCCTGTAAAGAGAATATGTCCTTTTTTTTGTTACATTTAAGGAATATATGTCTGCAACATGGAAGAAACATATATTTAGCTGAAATTATAAGATATTTAGATTATTGAATGTAGAAGATATATTATATAAGAAATTTTTTTAGGGAAGAGTGAGAAAAATAAATATGAATTGTTTTATTTTATTATGGATGATAAGATTAAAATATATTGATCATATAACTTTTTAAGAAAGTCACACAACTTTTTAAGTAATTACGTCACTTTAAAAAACTCTTATTCATAACCATCGTATGATTGTACGACTAATATTTATCTTTTTCATTCTCACATAAAAAAACCTTTTTATAAGATATATTTTCATTCACTGTATTTAGTATATTATATATGGTTAAAAGAGAAGTATTCAGTGTCAGATTTTCAACAAATAGATTCACCATAATAGTTAACCATAAAATCATTTTGATAATGAAGATAAGGTGGTATACATATAGGAGACAAAGAAAACAAAAGTAGGTTGAACTTCCTCTACTAAAAAAAATCAACAAATTAACAATTGATTTTGAAATATTAAAAAAATAATTTTAATACGTCTCTTAAATTTTGTTTCTTTCCATATATGCTAAGATTGAATTATGCTATACTTTTTAAGATAACTTCTTATTACTGAACCTAATATTTTTTATCTAAAAACTATTAAATGCATCAAAGTGTACTTAATATCTTAAAAAAATATATGTAAAATCACTTGAGTTTTCTTTTAATAAGTGAAAGAAAATGTTGTAGTAAAGATTTAGAATTGTTATTTGAGACTAAAAAAGATTAAGTAACAAAAACAGAAGTAAAACATTTTGATTACAGTTGATTTAAATTTTAAACCTAGAAAAGTTAAAGGCTAATAGTTGGAAGTAAGGTAAATTCCCAAGATGAACGAAACCAACCCGATTTGGTTGTGGGCACCCTCCACTTAGCAGCCCAGTTAGCTAAATGCTTTACCATACTCCTAAGGCAACCCATAACAACCCAATGCCTATTTACTCCATGAAATTAATACACTTTTTAACCAACAAATTCTATGAACCCCTTTTAGCTCAAATGGTTAAGAGTATTTGGGGTTATCTAAAACAACAAGGTTCAAGTCTTACTTCCCTTCCTCCCTAGACCAAAAAAAAAAAAAACAACAAATTCTATGGAAAATCGAAGACTAGAGGTATACAGATCATTAAAGTAGATATTATCTCAACAAATTTAATAGCTCCTCTAAACATTTTTAATGTTTTAAAAAAAACAAAAACAAAAAACATTTGCAATGTTTACTACTTGTGGGTTTTTTCTTAAAGTCTGTTTGACATAATAGGTTAGCTGAAAAATTAACAATTTAGATAAGTTAATTGAAAGGTTAAAGATGTGAGCTAAAAATTAAACTTTGATAAATTAGCTGATTGAATTAAAATGTTAGGTAAAACTAGTTATTAAATATAGAATGACATAAATGATATATATTTTAAATATGGATGAGTGATTTCTTAAAAAATATACATCAATGAGGATAAAAGTATAAAAAATAAAATAAATTTAGAGTTTATAAGCTTAAAAACTATTTCAATTAATTTTGTTAAAAAAACTACAAATTACTAAAATAAACTCATTTTTCAAATATAATTATTTTGTTTAACAAATTTTTAATTTAATAAAATAAGTTACAAACTAACTTAAATCAATTTTAACTTAAAAATAGTCTTAATGGTTGGTCAGAAGTGTTGCGACATGTATTTTATTTATTTTAATTTGGCGAGAGATATGGATAGGGTTTTAGCATTTATTTATTTTAAGGAAAGAGAAGTAAGATAGAGACATAAAATAGATATTTTGATGCGTGTAATTAATCGCGTAACGTCAATTCTTTTAGGCTATTATTTTTAATGACACAATCTTATTAAAGATATGAAAATACAATTTTTATTATGCAAGATTCTATCATAATTGGTTATAGAAATATATTTATTATTTAAGAAAATATGCATGACTCTATCATAATTGGTTAGAGAAAGAAAAAAAAAAGGTTCAGACTTCATAAATGGTGTTTCTCGTGTATGTTTAAAAATGAAATAAAAATCTAAATTTAACGTAAATGCTATCATCTATAATTTTTTTAATCAAAGCCAAAATGGGACGTCACTGGAAAGGACCAAAATTGATATACATGAATTCTATTAGTTAATCTGTTAAATATTTAAATTTATATTATTACGTAAAAATGCATGTGTTTTGAGTTTAGGGTTTTAAATATATATTATATTATATTATACTAGTAATGTTTCTTATTTAAATAATATTATTAAAAATATATTTGATCAATATATTATTAAAAAATATTTTAGTATTAAAATGTTCAATAGTATATTTAATAGGCTCAAGGGTAAATTTAACCCCTAACAAATTCTGGATTTTGGTACGATCCCATCAAATAAATTTTCCTTTTTAAGATCATTGTAATAATTGTTTTGTTAATATTAAACACCTGCTACTGATGTGTAACCCTTGATTCTGCCACTAGGTACACATGTGGCATGTGACTCAAATTTTTTAATGCTGAGTAAGATTGAATGAGTAATTAATTAAAATTATTTAAGATTAAGTGAGATTAATTAAAATATTAAAAAATTAAGGGTTTTTTTTAAAATAAAAAGCTTTTTTGTTTCCTCTTCCCCAATTTAGCCATAGAAGTAGTATCCTTCAAAGCCTTCTCCATGATGAACTTGTAATTCAAAGGTGTAACACCCCGGCTGCTTTTCAGGAATGAATGACTCTCCCCACAGACCAACACAAGACCTTTCCAGTGTGTTTTTATCCTCACACACACACTTCACGGGAACTTTCTAGGAGGTCACTCATCCCAGAATTACTCCAAGTTAAGCTCGTTTAACTTTGGAGTCATTAAGTGATGGACCACCGAAAAGGCTAATACATTTGTTGGTATAGGTAGTACGAATTCATTCCTTTAAGCCATCCCCGACTGTATAGTCTCATACCTATCACTCCCCGCCCTCAACAATGTTCAGGATGTCATATGCCCATAAGCTTCCGTCTGGTTCGTCCCCGAACCATACCGTACTAGGAGAGGCTAGACTCTGATACTATTGTAACGCCCCGACCGCTTTTCAGGAATAAACGACTCTCCCCACAGACTAACACGAGACCTTTCTAGTGTGTTTTTATCCTCACACATACACTTCCCGGGAACTTCCCAAGAGGTCACCCATCCCAGAATTACTTCAAGTTAAGCACGCTTAACTTTGGAGTCCTTAAGCGATGGGCCACCGAAAAGGCTAATGCATTTTTTAGTATAGGTAGTACGAATTCATTCCTTTAAGCCATTCTCGACTGTATAGTCTCATATCTATACAGTCTTTAGATCCCTCTCATTTTGGTATGTATACGGTTTATTCATGTGTCCCTCCCACTGGAAGCCTTCCAGGAGCCGCTCCTTGTCCGTGCCCATGCACCGACAATCACTCCCACCCTCAACAGTGTCTGGGATGTCACATGCTCACTAAAATTTAAAATTTTAGAAAATAATTCATTAAGGATCAGTGGAGAAATTTCGAGTGAATTATGTCTGAGACAAGACCTTCCGAGTGAAAAATGGATATGATTCCGAGTGAAGGAAGGTTAACACGTTTCCGAGTGAAACGTCTCCGAGTGAAACGTTTCTGAATGGATCGTTTTTAAGAGAAGTACTTCCGAATGAAGAGAAGCTTTGATTTCAAATGAGTACTTCTCGGGCCGAGATATTTTTGAATAGTGACCGAGTGGGGCATCTCCGAGTTGAGTGCAACATTTCGAGTGGGATGGCACCGAGTGAGACGTTTCCAAGTGGAATAGCGTCAAGTGAGATATTTCTGATTTCCGTGTGGTATGACACCGATTGGGATATACCGAGTGAGTCTTTTCCAGGGAGAGTATGTAACATCCCAAAATTTGTAATTTTAGAAAATTCATTTATTAAGGATTAATGAGGAAATTCCGAATGAAATTCTGAGTGAATACTGGGTGAAATGTGAAATTCCGAGTGAAAATGGTGCAACACCGAGTGAAGTAAGACCGAGGAAGCTATTTCCAAATGGAATTAAGATGTTTCCGAGTGAAATATCATTTAGCAAATTATTTCTAAGTTAAGAAAATAGTATCCGAATGAGACACTTTCGAATAAGGAAAATTCAAGTGAAACGGTTCCGAGTGGAGTATCTCTGAATTGAGATTTTCCCAAGTGAAATGTCTCCGAGCACGACATTTCCGAGTGGAATGATACCGAGTGAGACTATTCCAAATAGAAAGGTATTAAGTGAGAAATTATTAATTTTTGAATGATGTGGCACTAAATAGGATATACCGAATGAATGTGTTTCTAAATGAATAGTTCCAAGTGAACAATTTTTTAGGAAAGTAAATATCCGAGTGGTGAGTTATCGAGTGGTGAACCTCGTTAAATTTATGCTCGGGTCAATATTTAATAATTCCTTGACCCCGAGTGATTCGTTCGAATGGAAAGACTTCCGAGAAAGAGAGTTGACTTCAAACTCTGAGTGATTTCTAGATGAAAGATTTCCGAGTGACGTAAGTAAAAGACTGACTCAGACATAAATATACCTGAGTATGTTTGAATGAGATATTATCGTATGGGATACTTCCGAGGAAAGAAAGCCGAGTGTTCCATGGGATGGAACCTTTCCTCCGAATGAAGGAATTCCGAGCGGACAGAGGCTGTGATAAACCTTCTCGGAAAGATATACCTTGAAGGCTAAAACCGAGTCAGAATATACTGAAAACCGAGTCAGAATTAACGATTATTTTAGTTACTGAAGCTTTACACGTCAATATGTTCTTCTACTTTATAGCAGCTTCACTTTTCAAGATATTTTCTATGTGTGGGACCCTTTCTTATGTGTTGTCCCTTTTCATTAAATGCTTATTCCTTATTCATCATCTGAAGAAAATGTACAGCAGATATCTTTTTATTGTTCATGTCTCTTTTGCATGAACAATATAAATATCAATTACTGTTGGATAAGATTAAAGACTTTGAAAAGTGAAAAACATCATCCACAATCTTTCTCTTCAAACTCTTGCTAAAAGCCATTAACGAAGAAGGAATCAAAATCCATTTCTTCTCTTTACGAAGAAAATCTCTGAACTGGCACGAAGCTGAAATTCTAGTCAGAATTTACAAGCTGTGAATTGGAATATAGCTTTAAGAGCTGCAAGAACTCTTTATTCCAGGTAGGGGGAGCGTTACATTTCAAATAGATAGTTTATGAATGGATATGGGGTATTATTATTGTGAATATATGGTATGTATGTGAGTTATTGTATGATACCCCGATTATATGGCATTTTATGTTTTCATATCTTCCATTCATGTTATTGATATTGATTTGAGATTGATGATGATGATGGTATTGATGGTGATGATTCATAAACTTTTCATGATATTTATGTATATGCATGAGATGCATGTGTGATGATTTAATATGAAATATGATGTGGTTTCCACAAAAGACCTTGGGTGGGACTCAAGGCAACCTCTTGAGCGGGGCTCAGGGTTTTGGCCCGTGGCACTCACCGTTGTCACTGAGAGTGATGGTGTCACATAAGGGTGTAAACGGTTTGGTACCAGTAAAATGGCCGGTTCAGCTGAGAGCTGAGTTATGGCTCGGGGAGCCAGTGTTGCAACACAATTAAAAGACTTAATAATGGATTTATTCGAGTGAGTACCTGTATGCATTGATATATATGTAGTTGAGAATAGCATACTGTTTATGTTGTTTCATATGGCTCGGTATATGTTATTTGTATAGTTATGGATTGGAATTTTAATCCAATTCAATAACTATTATTTGATATGTTTATGCTCACCCCCTACTTATTTTTACAGTGGATAGAAGACACAGTGATGACACATGAAGTCACTCGACCGACTGAAGCATTATGTATTAGTAGTATGCACAGTACATAATGTACATAGTTATTTGGGTAGAAGCCTTGGCCGGCTCTTGTGATTACCGAGTGATGTATTTTATTTGTATTATAAAGTGGCCGGTCGGCTTTTGTAAAGAGATAATACTCTTATTTAATTCAGATTTCGTTTTAATCTTGGAATTATTTATGAAAAGTTTATTTGTATTTATTTGTATTTTAAATGGGTCGGTCGGATTGATGTATAATCGGTATTTTTAAATGCTAAATCCGATTCCTGTTTGGAAATTTAAATTATTTATGAAAAATTTACTTGATTTATTGGAAACTATTTTAAAAATTAAGGATGTTATATAGTACTTCTGGACAGAGAAAGACTTTTAACTCCGAATGAGTATGTTTCTGAGTGAATAGTTCCCGAGGGAAGTAAATATCCGAGTGGTGAGAGTTTGTGCTCGGGTTCGTATTCGAGATTGTCCTCGACCCCGAGTGATCCTTTCGGGTGGAAAGATTTTTGAGAGAGGACTAAACTTCGATTCTGAGTGATCTTTTCGGACGTAAGACTTCCGAGTGACGCAAGTGAAGGCTTTGACTCGGGCAGAGATATATCCGAGTGAGATATGTCTGAATGAGGTATTTCCGGGTGAGAGATTCCTGAGTGGATCATTTCCGAAAAAGGAAAGCTATGATTGAGTGTTTCATGTAGAAACCTTTCCGAGCGAATTTCCTCCGAGTGAAGTAATTCTGAACGGAAAGAGGCTCTGATGAATCTTTCTCGGAAAGAGGGATATGCCCAAGAATACCGAAGCCGAGTCAGAATTGATACTTATATCAATCCTTGAAACTTCCACATCACTCTATTCTTCTAACTTCTAGCAAATTCTCTTTTCTGATATTTTTCTAAGTATGGGACCCTCTCTGTTGTCCTATCATCTTTTCTTTAAATATCTTGTTTCTTCCTTATCATTTAAAGATACGTGTAGCAGACTTCTTCATTTCGTTCATGTCTCTTTTGCATGAACGATATATATATATATATATATATATATATATATATATATATCAACTTCTACTGTTGAATCAGTTTGGAACTTTGAAAGTGTAAAACATCACTTCTATCCTTTTCTTTCCAATCTTTACTGGAAATTATCAAACAAAGAAGAAATCAATCTTCACTTCTTCTCTTTCAGGAGGAAGCTTGGCTTTTAGGAAGAAGAAGCTTTGAACTGGTTCAGAGCTGAAATTCCAGTCAGAATTTGTGAACTGTGATTTGGATATAACTTGAAGAACTGCTGGAACTCTTTATTCCAGGTAGGGGGAGCGTTTACATTTTGAATGTATGGTTTATGAACGGATTCAGGATAATATTATTGTATTTAATAAGAAATCTTGAATATATATATATATATATTATGTGTGACATATTTGTGATAATTGTGATATTTCCGTTTATATGATATTGATGTTGATATGTGATTGATGATGATGATGATATAAATGTTATTCATGAAATATATCATGATGTATGAATGCATGAGATGTATTTGATAAGCATGAGATGCTTATGTGATGATTATGATAATGATTGATCATTATTTGGTATAGCATATGCATTCAGACGCACACAGGACTGCAGGGGGCCTGTGATGCTTGCCCAAATGGGAGGGCGGCCTGATGATAAGGCACAGACCCTGTGGTGGTTTCTTCGGATTCCACAGCCACCTTCGAGTTGGACTCAAGGCCGACCCGTAACACCGAGTTGAGTTACCGCTGTCATTGAGAGTGACTGTTGTTACATTATGGGCGCACGGTTTGGTACCTGTAAAACGGCCGAATCAGCTGAGAGCTGAGATATTATGTTGTGTAAATCCCATCATTAGAGTCGGATCCGCATGCATATGCATTGAATTATGTTATTGAGAATAACATGATGATATGATCACTTGATGATATGAGAATGAATGATATATGATGAGATTATGCGATATTTTTATGACTTATACATAGTTATGAATTGGACACTTAATCCAATTCAATAACTATCATTTGACATGTTTATGCTCACCCCTATTTGTTGTTATTTTTTTACAGTGGATATAAGACGCAGCGATGATATATGAAGTCACTCAGCCTGCAAGGAGCATTATGTATATATATGTATAGTACATGATGCACATAGTTGTTTTGTAGTAGCCTTGGCCGGCTCCTGTGCATACCGAGCTGCTATATTTATTTGTATACTTAAATGGGACGGTCGGTTGATGTAAAAAAAAATAAAAAAAATGACAGTGTTATTACAATAATCCAAATTCCGTTTTAAAATTTAAATTATTTGTGAAAAATTTATTTGGATTTTAGAAATTTAATTTTAATTATAAGGATGTTCATTTTGGTATCAGAGCAGACTTGAAAAGTCCAAGGCCAATGTTAAGCTACTAAATGCTATGAATTGAGTGAAATCATGTCATGGTTGTTAAGTATTATAGTTGAGGAAATCAACTATAAATAAATTGCTTTCATATCCATGAGAGGTACTAAAGTATAGTGATTATTTCAGGATAAGAAAATGGTTGACCCTCATGGTATGGATGTAATGGCTGCTGCCTTCCAGCGTGTTGCTGATATTTTAGAAAGGCAGAACCAACCCCAACCGATTGACAATCATACTATTGATTGTTTCCTAAAGCAAAAACCGACTGAATTCCATGGAGGTTTTCATCCCGACCAAGCTTATGCATGGATCCAGAACTTGGAAAGGATCTTTGATAGTTGCAGTGCACGGAAGCACAAAAAGTTGAGTATGCTATGTTCATGCTTCGGAAAAAAGCTGAAAATTGGTGGAGAATGACCAAAGCCCGACTGATAGCTATGGGAACCGAGCTGACTTGGGAGAATTTCAAGGGATGTTTCCTTGAAAAATATTTCCCAGACACTGTCAGAAGCCGAAAGGAACTGGAGTTTATGGAGCTCAGACAAGGCGATCTGAGTGTGGAAGAGTATGCGGCAAAATTCAAGGAACTCTGTTTATTTTATCCTCCTTTTCAGTTGCCGGGTACTGAAGGTTCGAAGTGTATTAAGTTTGAGAGTGGTCTGAGACCGAAAATTAAGAAGGCTTTCCAACATCAAGAAATTAGGAGCTTTCCTATTCTTGTTAACAAATACCGAATATATGAAGAAGATGACAAAGCTTCTACTGGATCAAGTAGTAGGTCAGATAGTTCTTCAAAGTTACCACCGATCAGTTTCAAAAAGCAAGGGAAGTTTGTTAGAGGTGAATCATCCTCTAAATCTAGAAGCCGAGGAAACTCTGGTGGTCATTCTGTGAGTCGTCCAAGGGACGTCAAATGTTTCAAATGTGGTGGCAACTATTTTACGTGTGACTGTAACCGTGATGAGATTGTTTGCTTCCAATGCAATGAGAAGGGACACATTCGCCCTAACTGTCCTCAGAACCAGCAAGCAAGAAATGCTAATGTGAACCGTGGAGGCTTTAGAGGCCGAGGTCGTGAGAACGGTAATCGTGGAGGCCACGGTAATAGTGGTCGTAGTAACTTAATGATTGGAAGAAATGACCAAGATAGGAATGCTAACCCGTAAGTTGCTGGTAGAGTGTTTACCATTCACGCGGAAGAGGCCGAACAAGCTGGTGACCTGGTACAAAGTAAGTGAACTATTCATGGTTCTGAGCTCTTGGTAATATTTGATTCGGGTGCCACACATCCTTTTATCTCTGAAATGTGTGTTAGGCGCCTGCAAATACCTGTTGCTATGTTAAAATGCGAGTAATATATGTGTACACCTATGGGCTTTTATATGCAATCTGTGACTAAATGTGTGATCTATTAAATTTCGAGGACGAAATTTTTGTAGGAAGGGAGAAATGTAACATCCTAAAATTTAGAATTTTAGAAAATAATTCATTAAGGATTAGTGGAGAAATTTTGAGTGAATTATGTCTGAGACAAGACCTTCCGAGTGAAAAATGGATATGATTCCGAGTGAAGGAAGGTTAGCACGTTTCCGAGTGAAACATCTCCGAGTGAAACATTTCCAAATGGATCATTTCTGAGAGAAGTACTTCCGAATGAAGAGAAGCTTTAATTTCGAATGAGTACTTCTCGGGCCGAGATATTTTTGAATAGTGACCGAGTGGGGCATCTCCGAGTTGAGTGCAACATTCAGAGTGGGATGGCACCGAGTGAGACGTTTCCAAGTGGAATAGCGTCAAGTGAGATATTTTTGATTTCCGTGTGGTATGGCACCGATTGGGATATACCGAGTGAGTCTTTTCTAGGGAGAGTACTTCTGGACAGAGAAAGACTTTAACTCCGAATGAGTATGTTTCTAAGTGAATAGTTCCCACGGAAAGTAAATATCCGAGTGGTGAATTCATTTAATTCGTGCTCGGGTCCATATTCAAAGTTGCTGAGAGTTTGTGCTCGGGTTCGTATTCGAGATTGTCCTCGACGCCGAGTGATCCTTTCGGGTGGAAAGATTTCTGAGAGAGGATTGAACTTCGATTTCGAGTGATCTTTTCGGATGTAAGACTTCCGAGTGACGCAAGTGAAGGCTTTGACTCGGGAAGAGATATATCCGAGTGAGATATGTCTGAATGAGGTATTTTCAGGTGAGAGATTCCTGAGTGGATCATTTCCGAGAAAGGAAAGCTATGATTGAGTGTTTCATGTAGAAACCTTTCCGAGCGAATTTCCTCTGAGTGAAGTAATTCTGAACGGAAAGAGGCTCTGATGAATCTTTCTCGGAAAGAGGGATATGCCCAAGAATACCGAAGCCGAGTCAGAATTGATACTTACATCAATCCTTGAGACTTCCACGTCACTCTATTCTTCTAACTTCTAGCAGATTCTCATTTCTGATATTTTTCTAACTATAGGACCCTCTCTGTTGTCCTATCCTTTTTTCTTTAAATATCTTGTTTCTTCCTTATCATTTAAAGATACGTGTAGCAGACTTCTTCATTTCGTTCACGTCTCTTTTGCATGAACGATATATATATATATATATATATATATATATCAACTTCTACTGTTGAATCAGTTTAAAACTTTGAAAGTGTAAAACATCACTTCTATCCTTTTCTTTCCAATCTTTACTGGAAATTATCAAACAAAGAAGAAATGAATCTTCACTTCTTCTCTTTCACGAGGAAGCTTGGCTTTTAGGAAGAGAAGCTTTGAACTGGTTCAGAGCTGAAATTCTAGTCGGAATTTATGAACTGTGATTTGGATATAACTTGAAGAACTGCTGGAACTCTTTATTCCAGGTAGGGGGAGCGTTTACATTTTAAATGTATGGTTTATGAACGGATTCCGAATAATATTATTGTATTTAATAAGAAATCCTGAATATATATATATTATGTGTGACATATTTGTGATAATTATGATATTTCCGTTCATATGATATTGATGTTGATATGTGATTGATGATGATGATAATATGAATGTTATTCATGAAATATATCATGATGTATGAATGCATAAGATGCATTTGATAAGCATGAGATGCTTATGTGATGATTATGATAATGATTGATCATTATTTGGCATAGCATGTGCATTCAGAGGCACACATGACTGCAGGGGGCCTGTGATGCCGGCCCAGATGGGAGGGCAGCCTGATGATAAGGCACAGACCGTGTGGTGATTTCTTTGGATTCCACAGCCGCCTTCGAGTTGGACTCAAGGCCGGCCCGTAACATCGAGTTGTGTTACCGCTGTCACTGAGAGTGACTGTTGTTACATTATGGGCGTGCGGTTTGGTACCTGTAAAACGGCCGAATCAGCTGAGAGCTGAGATATTATGTTGTGTAAATCCTATCATTAGAGTCGGATCCACATGCATATGCATTGAATTATGTTATTGAGAATAACATGATGATATGATCACTTGTTGATATGTGAATGAATGATATATGATGAGATTATGCGATATTTTTATGACTTATACGTAGTTATGAATAGGACACTTAATCCGATTCAATAACTATCATTTGACATGTTTATGCTCACCCCTATTTGTTGTTACTTTTTTTAGTGGATATAGGACGCAGCGATGATATATGAAGTCACTCAGCCTGCAAGGAGCATTATGTATATATATATGTATAGTACATGATGCACATAGTTGTTTTGTAGTAGCCTTGGCCGGCTCCTGTGCATACCGAGCTGTTATATTTATTTGTATACTTAAATGGGACGGTCGGTTGATGTAAAAAAAAATAAAAAAAAATGACAGTGTTATTACAATAATCCAAATTCTGTTTTAAAATTTAAATTATTTGCGAAAAATTTATTTGGATTTTAGAAATTTAATTTTAATTATAAGGATGTTTCAGCCAGAACCTTTATCGGTCTCTAGACTTAATCTTGAACCTCAATTTGTCAACCCACACAAAAAACTCTCAGATTTCACAGATCCAAAATGGAAGCTTCAATGTCATTTCTTAAGTGATTCAGCTCGTCTGAGAACATGAGGCTTCCTACGCCGGAGGGGTCCTCGGAGGGATCCATGTGGCGAATCCTACGACACCTTGGACAACATTGATGTAAGTAGGGTTGTTGTGGAGTTCAAGTTAAAGGAACTTAAGGGTGCACTCGACGGCGATGGAACAATAGGCAGCTGCCATGGCGGGGGTTATGGGAGAGGCATGAAGGTGGTGGAGTTCCTCGAGGAGTTCGAGAATTCGGAAGAGGGATTCAGAAATGGAGATGGAGGACAAGTGATGTTGAAGGGTTTAAAGGAGAAGGTTTTTTTTGAGGCAAAAATCGGGGTTTAAAATGGGGATTTTAAAAATCAATTTCTTTATTATGTTAGTGTCTGTGATTGGGCTCCCAAGGAAGAACTCCAACAACCAATGACCCATGTCTCCATCCATATCTGCCCCGACTTTTCTTCGGTTGCCTACATATCTGACAGAGGAAGAGGAAGCGAAAATGGTGATGGAGGTCAGAGGAAGAGGAAAGGGAAGAAAGAAAAGATGTGACGGAGGAAGAGGAAGCAGAAGATAGTGATGGAGGAAGAGGAAGAAAAAAGATTTTTATTTTTTAAAAAAACCCTTAATTTTTTAATATTTTAATTAATCACACTTAATCTTAAATAATCTTAATTAATTACTAGTGGAAAAAAGGATATAATCACGGTTAAAAAAGGCCTTTATTCACGGTTAAAGAACCGTGGTTGTTGCAGCCGTGGTAGTAGATGATGGTCTTTAACCACGGTTAACAACTGTGGTAATAAATCACATCTAACCACGGTTAAGAACAACTGTGAATATAACTTACTATTTATATTCACGGTTATCGAGCATAACCGTGAATATAAGAACTGAAAGATGTCAGTTACATCCACTTATATTCACGGTTATGATGGACAACCGTGGATATAGATACATTTTATCCACGGTTGTCCATCACAACCGTGAATATAAGTATGGATTGGTTTCAGTTACAAACTACTTATATTCACAGTTGTGATGGACAACCGTGGATAAAATGTATCTATATCCACGGTTATGGTAGTAACCGTGGATAAATATAGTCTATATATCCACGGTTGTCCATCACAACCGTGAATATAAGTATGGATTGGTTTCAGTTACAAACTACTTATATTCACGGTTGTGATGGACAACCGTGGATAAAATGTATCTATATCCACGGTTATGGTAGTAACCGTGGATAAATATAGTCTATATTCACGGTTGTTGCCATAACCGTGAATAAATACTGAGGTTTTTTTTTAATATGGATTCTGTTTTATCGTTTCCCAACCCTGCATTCAGACAAATCAGTACAGTATACAGTATGCCACAGCAACACTATGCCGAAAGAATGGTATGTATATATATAACAATTTATTTTCTATATCAATTCATAACAACCTAAAAAATGAAAGTATATACAATTAAGTTGAATGTAATCTAATAAAAGTAAACCCTAAATCCTACTAGATACATATATAAAAGAATAAAGATCCTATATCTAGCTTTGCCTAAGTTCAATGAAGTGTGAGGCCCATTGCCTTCTAACATCATCCACAAGTTCCTTTGGGAAAAATGACCGGTCATTAAAGTATTGCAAACAATGCACAAAACAATTAGAACAAAAGCTTTATTTATTACATGAAATTGATGAAATTGGAGAAAAGTAGTCCAAATGATGAGAATTACCTCTGTCCATCTATCTACTAAATGATGTTGGACAATGGTCAGCATAGTGTGCATGACGAAATAGCCACACTCAAAGGTACCCTTCTGCCTGTAAGACTACAATGGACATATAGTATAGAATAAGTGAATTCGGAACTTAAAAAATATGTACTGAAGATTTGAATGAATACGATTGACTTACTTTTAGGTACATCCATACAACTGTTTTTCCTTTGGGCTTGTTTCCAATCAGTAGATTGTATCCAACCACCGCCCTGCGTCAAACAAAACACAAGATAAGTTAGAATTGTATAGTTCTAAAAATGATGTAATCAAATTTGTGGTTATTGTTTAGGGATGAACTTACCGGTCTACTATATCTTTCAGGTCTTATGGAGCTGTCCGATGCAAACTATCAAAGTACAGAGCAAGACAGTCCTTCGGACAGATCACCAGAAGCGTCCAGTGAGCCCTGCAGTTACGAGTGATAAGTGAGACTTCAAAATACAAAATATCATGACAATAATTATGGAATAGAGTATTACCCTTTATGATAGGGGACCATGTATATAGACTTCCCAGACTCAAACATCCAATTCTGGATGTAAGTCTGGGTGTTCTGCGAGGTGTTTCCTTGCCTCTGTATGAGAGAGGGCTCTAAGAAACCGTAAGTTCCTTGGAAACCCAAGTCCACACAGAGTTTTGCCAGAAACCTAAACAAGTTAAGACATGGTTAGCGACAAATAACTTGTATAATGAAAAAATTGGACAAAACAAGGATATACTTACAGCTCCCACAACTGAAAGATGGAGCCGTTCAGCATCGACGTCCCCGTAATAATGTCACAAATGTCAGAATTTACAACGTAAACTGGAAAATCACTGGGACGGCCGAACACTAGTGGCTGCCATGGGACCTGAACAGTGTCGTCAGCTTGGCCGGGTCTGGCTTCTTCAATGTCTGTTCCTGTTGAACAATTGACAACCATCACATTTTGTACCATAATTGACAAGGAAATAAAGCTAGTTAGTGTTTAGGGTTTTTACCTGTCCAGGGGCAATCACCAGAAGTCTGTTGGGCCACATCAGAAAGTTGCCCACCGCCTGACCGACGGTCTTCACCTCCTGAGTTGCCACTGGCACAGCAGCATCCTCCTCTAGGATGAACACAACCGAGACCCTGGACATACCATCAGGTAATGTCTGATGGTGAACCACAGGGCCTAAGTTGTACACCATACCAGTGGCAACTGGCTCCTCCGACCCGTCAATGAACAGGTCACATTGACGGGTGTCTGGTGGCTCGACCCCGTCATCATCAGGGTCAGCCGCAGCGCACGACCCCTTAGTGCTAACCTTCCGTACCTACATATTTACACATCAAGCAGAAGTTATTCAACAATGAAATAAAGTGATTACAAATAATAAAATTGAGGAAATTAAATAAAGAATCTAACCTGTGGGTCGCTGGCTGGTGCAGTAGTCTCCTGGTGGTGGCTGAGTGAGGCCTTCATCTCCTCCCTGAATCGGGCCATCTCCTGGTGGAGCCTAGATATCTCCTCCTGGTACTCAGCCTTCACAACAGCCACCTTTTGCTCCACCATTTGCTCAAGGGATGGGGCAGGGTCGGGAGCACCGTAATAGGCGCGGAGGCCTGTGAAATATGAATGATTAGCCCATAATTGTTTAACAGATAACAAAATGAAGGCATAGAGTTAGTTAGCACTTACCTACACCTCGACCAATAGCACGCACTCTTCCTGGGTGCTCTAGCCTGCCAATGGCGGTAGTCAAAATATCCTCCCGTCCATGGGCTACGAAAGACCCTTGGGTTGATTGCTCAACCAAGGAATCCTGAAACCAAACAAGTTAGTATTCACTTCCTTCACGTAAACTGAAAAACAGACACTGATATAAAGGGGAATACTTACTATCCATGAGGCAACCTCCTGAGCCTGTGAGGAAGTGTATTCCCCACTCTTCTTGATCCTAGCCCGCTTCCATTTGTCGTGGCGTGCAGGTGGGGAAGAGGGATCCACAATACCAGTGTCAGTCTAACACTGACTCAGCCTCTCCTGTGTCAGCCGCTCCTCTAACCTACGGTAACCCCCACGTGACAGTGTGTGTGGGCAGTCATTTAGCTTCCTAGTCTCCTTGGCTTTCTTTCTGGTCTCCTACAACAAGAAAAAAAAAATTCACAGTTAGCCGTATAAATTATACATAATTTAATCATCTAAAAACCAATGTACCTGAAACTCGGCAGAATGTCTAGATGCAACAAAAGCATCCCAGGTCTCCTGATCGATGAAGGGATATTTCTTTCCAGGGAACTTTCCTTGGTCGTCCCCGAATACATACTACAATGAAAGGTACATTAAAACTAAGGATTGGTACAATTTGGTGAAGCGTTGATTAAGAATTTAAAGTTCAATATACCTCGTGGTGAGTATGGATTTGAACGACCTCCATCGCTCAGCCATGATACCGAGGACCTTCCTCCTCGCTATGTCGGAAGATGGTATGTCAAAAGAATCCTACATGAAAGGAGTTAGTCCATAAAGGAGTACTTATTAAGAGTTACATGAAATAATACACTAAAATAAAACTTAAATAATATCTAAGTTACCAGAACATCACTCTATAGCTGGTTCTTCACCACCTCCTCGACACTATCCCAGTCGGGGATAATGATGGACACCTTCGACCGTACCACAACCCCCAGATAACTGCTCAACTTCGTGGCATGCGGTCCACTGAATCTACCGGTGTTGACATCCATCTCAACAACTACCCTCTCTCCCCGGTGACGCCTACGTGCGACGTCTGGCATCTGGGTAACACCTCTACTCTTCTAAGCAGAGGAACCACTGGCCTGTGAGTCGGACCTGGATCGTCCATCCTGGTCAGCCATGAGTATCTGTCCAAACAAGGAAAAAAACTGTCAAATATTTAATATAACATTTAAAACAACGAATAACTAATATAACATGTAATTCAATGTCTCACCAACAAGATTAATACCCTATTAAGATGAAATATTTTCCCACAAGCCCTCATGGTGGTCATGACGACTGGCAACTACATCATCTATGTCATGTTCCACGACAGATGTTGGAATACGCGTTATAGTTGATGGAATGTCCACAATATCAACATCGGGGTCTCCAATGTGTCTACCTTGGATAATAATTGACCACCGTTTGTCAGCTGGGTCAGCCACATAAAAAACTTGCTTCACCTGCGTTGCCATTATGAATGGTTCGTCCTTATGCCCTATCTTGTTGAGGTCCACCAACGTAACTCCTAAATCATCAGTTGTGACACCGTTCTTATTGTTAACCCATTTGCATTTAAACACAGGAACGGTGAAGGGACCGTAATCAACTTCCCATATATCTTCAATCACACCAAAGTAGCATGACTCGGCCATGACAGGGTTGTTGTCCTTTGCAGTTGAGAAATGCATTGACTGAGCCACAACCATCACTCCACTGTTTTGATTTGTACTCTTTTCATCATGTGTCCTTGTATAAAACGAATAGTTATTTATGTCATACCCACAAAAGGTGAGGACATCAAAGTTCGGTCCCTGTGCTAGTCGATGTAATGTCGAGGATGCAGATGCATCTTTCAGGACGGTCTTTTGGAACCACTGCATGAAACTCTTGTTGTGTTCATTCAACAACCACTTTTCAGTCATTTTAGGGTTGGTTTTCTTGACTAGCTCCTTGTGTGTGGCTAGATACGGTTGCACGTCGTCCGTGTTGTTTAAAATATACAAGTGTGCCTGAAGGACATCAGCACGTGGCATGCTCTTCACTTTTTTTCCAATCGTTCCTTTCCCATCCAATCTCCCTTCATGACGAGTCGTTGGAATACCAATGCTTGCAGCATGTGACATGTATTCAGTGCAAAACTCAATTGCTTCCTCTGCAATATATCTTTCCACAATTGAAGCTTCGGGACGACGTTGGTTCTTCATATACCCTTTCAATATCTTCATATATCGCTCAACAGGATACATCCACCGTAAGAACACTGGACCACACCAACAGACCTCTCTCACCAAATGGATGATTAAGTGGACCATTATGTCAAAAAAAGAGGGCGGGAAATACATTTCAAGCTGACATAATATAAGTGATGCTTCCTGTTCCAACACATCCAATTCGCCGGGCACGATTACCTTGCAACATATGGAATTGAAAAACATACACAACCTTGTTATGACATTTCTCACATTTTTAGGAAGAATGTCACGAATGGCGATAGGCAGAAACTGCTGTATCAACATGTGACAATCGTGAGACTTCAACCCAACTAACTTCAAATCTTTCATGGAAACACAAGACTTGATGTTGGAGCCATAACCAGACGGAACTTTCACACTTCGTAACGATTCACACAGACTTTGCTTTTCTTTTCTGGATAACGTATGACATGCTGGAGGCAAATATGTTCTTTTGCCCTTTGATTGTGGATGCAAATCCTGATGTATACCCATCAACTCTAAGTCCATACGCGAGTTTAGGCCATCCTTAGTCTTCCCGGGTATGTTTAAGAGTGTACCAACTAAACTGTCGCACACATTCTTCTCCACATGCATTACATCAATGCAGTGTCTTACATCAAGCTCCCTCCAATATGGCAGGTCAAAAAACACTGACCTTTTCTTCCAGTTATTTTGTGTCGGGTGTTGTTTTTCACACTTACCAAATTGCACGTTGACGTCCTTCACCTTTTCATATGCCTGGCGACCAGATAGTGGTGGATGAGCCATTTCAAAATCTTGGTCACCGTTAAACGACTTCTTCAACCTTCAAAACGGATGATTCGCTTTAAGAAACCTTCGATGTCGAAGATAAACATTTTTCCTGCCATGATGCAACCGTACAGAACTAGTCCCCTCCTCACATACTGGACAAGCTTTATGACCCTTCACACTATACCCAGATAAGTTACCATACGCTGGAAAGTCATTGATTGTGCAAAATAACATGGCACGCAATTTGAATGATCGCCCGGTAAACCCATCAAACACTTCAACCCCGTCTTCCCACAACCTTTTGAGGTCTTCAACCAATGGAGTTAAATATACATCAATGTCGTTCCCCGGTTGTCGTGGACCAGAAATCATCATTGATAACATCACATATTTTCGCTTCATGAACAACCATGGCGGCAAGTTGTAAACAAACAACAAAACAGGCCACAAACTATGGTTTGTGCTCAGGTTCCCAAACGGGTTCATGACGTCTGTGGCTAGTGCAAGCCTAACATTTCTTGGTTCATTGGCAAATTCTGGAAAAATCCTATCCATTTTCTTCCATTGCGACCCATCGGCCGGATGCCTAAGTAGTCCATCAACAACCCTCTCATCAGTATGCCATCTCATAAGTTTTGCATCATCTGCATTGGCAAACAGACGCTTTAGTCTTGGAACTATAGGTAGATACCACAACACCTTTGCAGGAGACCCTTTAGTGCATACCTTATCAGAATCCGCCTTTTTCTTCTTATACCGTGACACCCCACATCTAGGACATCGATGCAGCATTTCTAACTCACCCCGGAATAATACACAATCATTTGGGCATGCATGTATTTTCTCATACTCCAAACCATAGGACACAACACCTTTTTAGCCTCATAGTTACTTTTCGGCAAGGTGTTTCCAGCTGGGAGCATTTCTTTCAACAACTTCAGTAAGTCAGTGAAACTTTTATCCGTCCACCCGTTTATGGCCTTCAAATTAAACAACCACAAAACAGATGATAACCTCGTGAAATTGAGGCAGTTTGGATACAACGGCTGCTCAGAGTCCTGACACAGAGTTGTATATACATGAGCTTTCTTAAAACCTTCTACCCTTACATCACGGATCATATCCTCAAGTCGGTCATCCATGTCGACATCGTTGTCATGCATCGAGCTTCGATTTTTAGTCTGAGAGTTGTTACTTGGCACCACCACATCTTCACCATGCCATATCCAACGCGTATAACTACGTAGAAAACCGTCACACAGTAGATGTTCTCGCACCTCTTCCAAGTCTACCCGACGCAGGTTGAAGCATTTAACACAAGGGCAAAAATACTTTCCATTCACCCCCACTACATTCCTCGCTACGAATTCTATAAATGATTCAACTCCCCCCTCGTACTCCAGACTTAGGCGTGACGCAGAAATCCAACTCCGATCCATACCAACTGTTTACAAGGTGCTATGATCAACTCACTTTTTATACAAAGGTGGTGGTCCTATACCCATTCAGCATGACAATTATTTTTATACGTCATTCATATATACAGGTTAGGACTTATTTTAAAATTTGATGAAATTTTGGCAGCATTTCGCATTGGTCTCTAAGTACACAAAATGAGAGTGGTCAAATCAAATTCAACCACAACCAAATATGCACCCAGAGAACAACACAAAATATAAGTTACCGAAATTTTATCAAATTTTAAAATAACTCCTAACTTGTACATACTAACAATGACGTATAAAAAATAATTGTTCATCCCAAACTGTCCAAACGGACAATTCAAGATTCAACACAAACGATGACATTAATTGATTTAATGACCATTTGTGTCGAATCTCAAACGGGGAACTATAGTTCACTCATATGCACAACAACTTTCATACTAGTAAACAACCACATACATACAACAGCAATAAACATAACATATAAGAGCAACCAACAATAACAGAAATAAAATGGATAATAATTTAGTTAACTTTTTTCCTAAAATAGTATGATGTTTTTAATTTATGTTATTTTGAAGTAGAAGTATGGTGTTGGAGTATGGATTATGGATTATGGATTATGATGTTGGTTTATAATGCAGGTTCAAACTTTAGACTTTTATTTAGTAATTAATATGATATTTTTAAATTCTATTATTTTCAACTAGAACTATGGTGTTAGATGATGGATTATGGATTATGAGAATTTTTAGATTTGAACTTTTATTTTATGGATTGCGGCTTATGGACATGGTGTTGAATTTAGTTAAATTCTACTTAAGAAGAACAATATAAGTTTTAGGAGAAAAGTAATCTCAACCATTTAGAACTTTTCAATTTAGGGAGTACATTTTAACCAAAAGAGGTATCTTATAATATTTCTAAAGTTCATACAACAATGGCCACACCATGCCCAATCTGTTGGTTCCTTAAGCTCTATAGCCTTGCAATGGTGGAAGTTGCAATTGGAAATAAAACAACCACCCAGGAGCAAAATGGACCTTGCACCACAAACGAAAGCTGTAACACCCATATTTTTATTTTTATATTAAAATTTTGAAGGAATTAAATTATGGTTCTTTAGAACTTTTTAATCTACGTATTATTTATGATTTTTTGGAATTTTTTGGAATTTTGGAATTTTTTAATAAAAATAATATTTTTTAAATAATTTTAAATTCATATAAGTGACTTAAATTAAAAATATTTACAAGAAAGTGAATTGAAATTATAAGAAAATTTTCTAAAATCCATTTCAAGTAGACTTATCTAAAAATTATCGGTTTGAGAAAAATCTTGATTTTTTCTAATCGTTAAAAAATTAGAAACGTATCAATAAATTTTTATTAACAGAAAATTTTAGATTTTTAAAATTTCAACTTTATATTACTCAGTATAAAATTAGTGAGGACTGATATAATATCGCTAAATTTCAAAAAGGACTCATTTTGAATATTTAAAATATACCGAGTGAAAGGTTACTATTTGGCTTAATAATTCTGCCGACAGTTACTATGCAAAACACTGTGCATGTACGAAATTTTCAAAGAATGCATAGTAACCTGGAATAAAAAATTCAAAAAATGCATAGTACTTTTATATTAAAATAATGAAATGCATAGTAAAATTTTTTTCCTATAAATACCGAAGGATTTCTTCTTTAGAATTCACAATTTCAGATTAAGTTTTCTTAATACAGTAGTGCTAGTGAGATAGTGGTGGAAGTGAGAGAGAGAAGAAAAGTTTTTGGAGAGAAGGTTCTGCCAAAATCCTAAGGTAAGAATACTTCTCTTTTATATTTTTTTAGATTATTTTTATATCTTTTTTAGAAATCTGTTATTATACTGAAAATAATATTATTTTAAGTTACTATTCTGTATAGTAAACACTATTTCACTAGTAAATTACTATTTCAATAGTAAATTACTATTCAAATAGTAAATTACTATTTACTGTTACTATTTACCGTTACTATTCACGATTTACTATTTACCGTTACTATTCACGTTTTACTATTTACTGTTACTATTCACGTTTTACTATTCACTGTTACTATTCATGATTTACTATTCACTATTCACTATTCACTATTCACTATTCAGAGTTTACCATTTTTGTTTTAAGTAGTAATCTTAATCTTCGTCTTATGCTTATACTAAAATAAGATTGATATTAATATTTCTAGAAATCGGAGGCGCAAAGCAAATCTCTTTTTGGTAACGACTCAAGGTAAGGGGGGGGTGAGATAAGAATTATAATATGAAAAGACATAAGAATAATGGGAGGAGTCCCCTACTCCTTTTAAATTTAATAATATTATTATTTTAAAATATTAACTTTTTAACTTAACATTTTTAATAAATTTTAAATTAAATATCCGGTTAACTAACTCTAACATACCTATGCAAAGACTTGGACCATTATGACCTATATGGACTGGACTATACCTATGCAAGGACTTGGACCATTATGACCCATATGGACTGAACTATACCTATGCAAGGACTGGATTATATGGACTTACATATACCTATGCGAGGAATTGACCAAAAGGACTAAAATTGACTATATTAATAATCATTAAATTTTGTATTATGATATGTATTAATGATATTTAATTGATTTGATTATGATTTGATTATGATTGATTGATTGATGATATTTAGTTATGATTGATATTGTTTGATTTTGATTGATGATATTGTAATGTGGAGTTTGAGCATATAGCGAGCATGACGGAAAGCTAAAATTCAGTAAGAATTTCTTACCTTACTCTTTAAATTTTATTATCTTTTATTTCTTCTTAGAAATTATTTTTATTAACTTTATTTTCAATATTTAGAAAAATAAAAATAAAAATTAGTATTTATTTTAGAAAGAAAATATTTTATGAGAATTTATTTAATTAAATCTTGAGTTAAAGAAAAATTTTATAATTTTAAGTATTTTTGGTTAATAATTATTCTCTTTTAATAAAACAAAATTTTTTTTGAAAGAAAATTGTTTTATTTTTTCCAACTTAATAACTAAATATATTTGGAAATAATTGAGATTCCTAAATTTGATTTTGTTAAGATTTAATTTGAGAAAGATTATGTAAAGTTTTATATGATAAAGTTTTTAGATATTTAAGGCTTAGAAACTCAATTTCAGTGAGATTCAAAAACTGTACCAAATTTATTTCTGTGGGATAGAAATTCAGAGAACTGAGAAAATGTACAGTTTATTGAAATGATATTGTAAACCTTTAAGGGATTTAATAATTGAGTTTCTAAAAGCCTTAACCAACTCAATACGCGAGTAGTTCATGCATCATGGATAATGAAAGTGAAATGAAATAATATTGTCTGGGGACGGATTATAGAAACCGAGGATACATTAGAGGAGGCTTATTTACGAGCCTTGGGATGAGAGAGTGTGAAAGGGTGCTTCAGGGGACCTGGGGTAGCTCCCTAGTGTCGGGTACTTTCACAATAAAAACTTTCTCAATCTGACTAGTCTCTAAGTGTTTCCATGCCAGTTGAGCTGTTCATATTATTATTATCCGGACTTATGGAACAGTGTAAACTCCTGGTTGGCCCAGTGCAAATTAAAATTTAAGGGCCCACATATATAGATAAGTTATGATGAAGATATTGCATAACATTCATGCATTCATAATTGATTGTGTATGTGATTGTGATTGATATTATTATGTATTGGTTGTGAAAACCCTTTGTTGCTTATGTCTTATTCGGAAATATTATATTCTGTTTCTCACTCCTTTCTCCGTGTTTTTGTTTCATATATTCTAAATTGATGATTCAGAGGGAAGGATCGAAGAATTTCAGCAGTAAATATAGCACGTTCTAGAAAGGGAGCTCGGTATGAATACCGTGGTCCAATGAATAAATAATGTTAATAAGTAACTGCTTCTGGGCCATGGAATTTCCTCTCTTTCTTATAATGTTTAATGTTTATTTTCTTCGGATGAATGTACAAATACTTTATAAAGTTTTTAATAATATTTGTGAGGTATTTCAGAAATAATGTATATAATTTATTCTGATAGTTTCTTTTTAACAATCATATCTTTAGTAAAAAAAAAAAATTATGAGTTTTTTTAGAATTTATTAAGGTGTAACAGAGGGTGTTACAAAGTGGTATCAGAGCCTAGCCTCTCCTAGTACGGTATGGTTCGAGGACGAACCAGGCGGAAGCTGGTGGGCATGTGACATCCCGGCGCTGTTGAGGACGGGGAGTGATCGCCGGTGCATGGACACGGACAAGGAGCGGCTCCTGGCAGGCTTCCAGCGGGGGATGTGATATCCCGGTCACTGTTGAGGGCGGGGAGTGATCGCCAGTGCATAGGCACGGACAAGGAGCGGCTCCTGGCAGGCTTCCAGTGGGAGGGACACATGAACGAACTGAATACATACCAGAATGAGAGGGATCCAAAGACTGTATAGGTATGGGACTATACAGTCAAGGATAGCTTAAAGGAATGAATTCGTACTACCTATACCAACAAATGCATTAGCCTTTTCGGTAGCCTATCACTTAAGAACTCCAAAGTTAAGCGTGCTTAACTTGGAGTAATTCTGGGATGGGTGACCTCCTGGGAAGTTTTCAGGAAATGTGTGAGTGAGGACAAAAGCACATTGGAAAGGTCTCGTGTTGGTCTGTGGGGCGAGTCGTTCATTCCTGAAAAGCGGCCGGGGCGTTACAGTGGTATCAGAGCAGTTAATCCAATAGGCCTGGGGAAAAGGTCTATCTTGCTTTGTCTGTAAACTCTGTATAGGTAGAATATCTGACTTGGTAGTAACTGTGATTGATGTGACAAATCTCAGTTACTGTGAAACAGGAAACTAATGGCTGGAAACGATCTTGCTGGAGTTGTAGAACGCTTAATCAATGCAATGGGAGCACGTGAAGGTCAAGGTAACGATGCCTTGAGAAGGCTGGACCTATTCGAAAAACGCAATCCACCTCGTTTCAAGGGAGGATATAACCCCGATGGAGCACAAATCTGGATTCGAGAGATAGAGAAGATCTTTCGAGCATTGCAATGTAATGAAGCTGATAAGGTAGTCTTCGCTACTTATGCCTTATCTGAGGATGCCGAACATTGGTGGGATAGCATGCGTAAACAATTCGAAGTCAACGACGTGGAGATCACTTGGGACTATTTCAAGGATATGTTTCTAGAGAAATACTTTCCAGCTGATGTTAAAGAGAAAAGACAATTCGAATTCCTGTCGCTGACCCAAGGAAATATGACCGTTGGAGAGTACGCATCCAGGTTTGAAGAGCTATCTCGTTTTCATTCTCATTATAATGATGCTACTAATGAAAGAGATCGGTGTGCAAAGTTTGTAAATGGACTGCGGCCAGAAATTAAGGAAGCTATACGAATGCAGGAAATCCGTGAATTTTCTGTATTGGTAAATCGCTGCAGGATCTTTGAAGAAGACCATAAGGATAGAATGACCAAAAGTCGTGAGCCCATTCACAAGGCAGGAGAGATAAGAAGTGGAGGACCTCACCATCACCAAAGAAGAGATTTCAGAAGGAATAAGCCTTACCAAGCACCATTTCGCCGGTTTGGAGCAGCATCTGTTCCTAACAGACCCCAAGCTTCAACTGGAAGCTATTATCCAACATCTGCACCAAATTTTAAATGTTTTATCTGTGGAGGACCCCATTTGAAAAGGGATTGTCCTAAAAACACTTATGTTTGCTTTAAGTGTAACAAACCAGGTCATCACATCAAGGATTGCCCAGAGATGAAGAAAGAAAACCCTGAAGGTGCAAGTACAAGCATAAATACTCAAGGAGGCGCGCACAGTGCAGTCGGAAGGCCGAAAGCAAAAGGAAAGGTTTTTGCAATCACTGGAGAAGAAGCATCTCATGCTGATTCCATGGTAGAAGGTAAGTGTATCATTAATAAGATTTCTTTAGCTGTTATGTATGACTCAGGTGCATCACATTCCTTTATTGCCAATGACTGTGTAGAAAAACTAAAATTACCTGTGATAGAACTTCCATTTGACTTATCTGTATATACTCCTGGAAACAATCCCATTGTCACTTCTAAAGCTTGTTGGAAATGCCCTATTGTCATAGATGGTAGGGACTTTAAGGCTAATCTTTTCTGTTTACCCCTTTCTGGCTTAGAAGTTATTATTGGGCTAGATTGGTTGTCTGACAATCATGTTCTAATAGATTGTCATAATAAAACCATAATGTTTAAAGAACCAGTGAATTTGAATCCTGAGGATTCGAGATTTCTAACCGCCAACCAAGTGAGTGCCTCTTTAAAAGGAGGGGCTCAAGGATTCATGCTATTGCTTTCAACGAAAGGAGAGCAAGAATCAAAAATCAAAAATCTGCCGGTTGTGTGTGAATTTCCTGACGTTTTTCCTGAAGATATCCCTGGTTTACCCCCAGAAAGAGATGTAGAATTTTCCATTGATCTAGTACCTGGAGTTGGACCCATTTCAATTGCACCATACCGAATGTCACCTCTAGAATTAGCAGAGTTGAAAAAACAACTTGAAGAGATGATAGAGAAGCAGTTTATACGACCCAGTGTATTCCCCTGGGGTGCACCAGTGTTGTTGGTTAAGAAGAAGGATGGTAGCATGAGGTTGTGTGTAGATTATCGACAACTGAACAAGGTGACAATCAAGAACAGATATCCTCTACCAAGGATTGACGACTTGATGGATCAGCTGCGTGGTGCCACGGTGTTCTCCAAAATTGATTTGAGGTCTGGATACCATCAAATAAGGGTGAAGAAAGAAGATGTATCGAAAACTGCTTTTAGAACACGCTATGGCCATTACGAATATCTAGTAATGCCTTTTGGTGTAACTAATGCACCAGCCGTATTCATGGATTACATGAATAGGATTTTTCATCCATATCTAGATAAATTTGTAGTGGTGTTCATTGATGATATATTAGTGTACTCTAAAAGCAGAGAAGAACATGTTGAACATTTGAAGGTCGTGTTGGAAATCCTGAAAAAGAAACAACTATATGCAAAGCTGTCGAAGTGTGAATTCTGGTTGGAAGAAGTGAACTTTTTAGGACATGTAATTAGTCAAGGAGGAATAGCTGTAGACCCTTCCAAGGTGGAGGCGGTTTTAAAATGGGAGAGACCAACCACGATCACTGAGATTAGAAGTTTCTTGGGCTTGGCTGGATACTATAGGAGATTCATTGAAGGATTTTCAAAGCTAGGATACCCATTGACCAAGCTAACACGGAAAGGACAACCTTTTGTGTGGACGACACAATGCGAGAATAGTTTCCAAGAGCTGAAAGATCGACTTACTTCTGCGCCAGTGTTAGTACTCCCTGATCCACATCGAAGTTTTGAAGTTTACTGTGATGCGTCTAAACAAGGACTAGGAAGTGTACTCATGCAAGACAAGAAGGTTGTAGCCTATGCATCACGTCAATTAAGGCAACATGAGATTAACTACCCTACCCATGACTTAGAGTTAGCCGCTGTAGTTTTTGCCTTAAAGATTTGGAGGCATTATCTATATGGTGCAACATTCGATGTGTTTAGCGATCATAAGAGTCTCAAGTATTTATTCGATCAAAAGGAGTTAAACATGAGGCAACGGAGATGGATGGAGTTCTTAAAGGACTACGACTTTGAGTTACAATACCATCCTGGAAAAGCGAACGTAGTAGCTGATGCTTTAAGTCGAAAGTCTCTACATGCATCCACAATGATGATTAAAGAGTTGGAATTAATAGAGAACTTCAGAGATCTTAACCTAGCAGTAAAGGTTAATGCTAACAGCTACAGATTAGGAGCGTTGCAAGTTACAAGTGAATTCCTGAGACAAGTTTTAGAGGCTCAACGAGAGGATGAATTCCTGCAAGAGAAGAAAGAACTCTTGAAACAAGGAAAAGAAGTCGAGTTCAATGTGGGAAACGACCAATTATTGAGATATAAGGATCGAGTGTGTATCCCTGACAAAGAGGAGTTGAGGAAAGCAATTCTAGAAGAAGGCTATAAAAGTTATATGAGCATTCATCCCGGAGCTACTAAAATGTATCAAGATTTGAAAAAGTTATTTTGGTGGCCTGGAATGAAGAAAGCGGTGGCAGAGTATGTGGCTGCATGTCTAATTTGTCAGAAGGTTAAAGTGGAACATCAAAAACCCCCTGGAATGCTACAATCAATGGAAATACCAGAATGGAAATGGGATAGCATTACCATGGATTTTGTGACTTCTTTACCCAAAACTCCATTAGGACATGATTCGATATGGGTAATAGTTGATAGACTAACAAAGTCTGCCCACTTTATTCCCATCAATATTCGTTACTCTATGGAGAAGCTGGCAAAATTATACATCGAGGAGATTGTGAGATTGCATGGAATTCCTTCAAGTATCATTTCTGATCGGGACCCTCGCTTTACATCACAATTCTGGAAGAGCTTGCACAAGGCTTTGGGAACAAGACTGCGTCTGAGTTCAGCATATCATCCTCAGACGGATGGACAATCAGAAAGAACAATCCAATCTCTAGAGGACTTGTTACGAGCTTGTGTGTTAGAGCATAAAGGAAGTTGGAATCAATTCTTACCATATGTGGAGTTTACCTACAACAACAGTTTCCATGCTAGCATTGGCATGGCACCTTTTGAAGCATTATATGGAAGAAAATGTAGGACCCCGCTATGTTGGTTTGAGACTGGTGAAAACTTGATGCTAGGACCAGAGTTGGTACAACAAACCACGGATAAAATCAAAATAGTTCAGGAAAAGATGAAGGCAACACAGAGCAGGCAGAAAAGTTACTATGACAAAAGAAGAAAGCCGCTCGAATTTCAAGAAGGCGATCATGTATTCTTGAAAGTCACACCTATGACTGGGGTCGGTCGGGCAATGAAATCTCGAAAACTAACTCCTAGATTTATCGGTCCATACCAAATAATTCATAAAGTTAGTCCCCTTGCCTACCAAATAGCATTACCACCTTTTCTTTCTAATATCCATAATGTTTTTCATGTGTCAAACTTGCGAAAGTATATATCTGATCCTACACATGTTATTGAACCTGATGTCATACAAGTTAAAGATAATCTTACATATGATGCACCACCTGTTAGAATAAGTGACAGAAGAATAAAACAATTAAGAGACAAGACAATTCCGCTTGTAAAGGTTATTTGGAGTGAAACGAGAGGAGAAGATGCTACATGGGAACTAGAAACTGAGATGAAAGAGTCTCATCCTCATTTGTTTTACTGATTATGTAAATTTCAAGGACGAAATTTTCTAAGGGGAGTAGAGTTGTAACACCCATATTTTTATTTTTATATTAAAATTTTGAAGGAATTAAATTATGGTTCTTTAGAACTTTTTAATCTACGTATTATTTATGATTTTTTGGAATTTTTTGGAATTTTGGAATTTTTTAATAAAAATAATATTTTTTAAATAATTTTAAATTCATATAAGTGACTTAAATTAAAAATATTTACAAGAAAGTGAATTGAAATTATAAGAAAATTTTCTAAAATCCATTTCAAGTAGACTTATCTAAAAATTATCGGTTTGAGAAAAATCTTGATTTTTTCTAATCGTTAAAAAATTAGAAACGTATCAATAAATTTTTATTAACAGAAAATTTTAGATTTTTAAAATTTCAACTTTATATTACTCAGTATAAAATTAGTGAGGACTGATATAATATCGCTAAATTTCAAAAAGGACTCATTTTGAATATTTAAAATATACCGAGTGAAAGGTTACTATTTGGCTTAATAATTCTGCCGACAGTTACTATGCAAAACACTGTGCATGTACGAAATTTTCAAAGAATGCATAGTAACCTGGAATAAAAAATTCAAAAAATGCATAGTACTTTTATATTAAAATAATGAAATGCATAGTAAAATTTTTTTCCTATAAATACCGAAGGATTTCTTCTTTAGAATTCACAATTTCAGATTAAGTTTTCTTAATACAGTAGTGCTAGTGAGATAGTGGTGGAAGTGAGAGAGAGAAGAAAAGTTTTTGGAGAGAAGGTTCTGCCAAAATCCTAAGGTAAGAATACTTCTCTTTTATATTTTTTTAGATTATTTTTATATCTTTTTTAGAAATCTGTTATTATACTGAAAATAATATTATTTTAAGTTACTATTCTGTATAGTAAACACTATTTCACTAGTAAATTACTATTTCAATAGTAAATTACTATTCAAATAGTAAATTACTATTTACTGTTACTATTTACCGTTACTATTCACGATTTACTATTTACCGTTACTATTCACGTTTTACTATTTACTGTTACTATTCACGTTTTACTATTCACTGTTACTATTCACGATTTACTATTCACTATTCACTATTCACTATTCAGAGTTTACCATTTCTGTTTTAAGTAGTAATCTTAATCTTCGTCTTATGCTTATACTAAAATAAGATTGATATTAATATTTCTAGAAATCGGAGGCGCAAAGCAAATCTCTTTTTGGTAACGACTCAAGGTAAGGGGGGGTGAGATAAGAATTATAATATGAAAAGACATAAGAATAATGGGAGGAGTCCCCTACTCCTTTTAAATTTAATAATATTATTATTTTAAAATATTAACTTTTTAACTTAACATTTTTAATAAATTTTAAATTAAATATCCGGTTAACTAACTCTAACATACCTATGCAAAGACTTGGACCATTATGACCTATATGGACTGGACTATACCTATGCAAGGACTTGGACCATTATGACCCATATGGACTGAACTATACCTATGCAAGGACTGGATTATATGGACTTACATATACCTATGCGAGGAATTGACCAAAAGGACTAAAATTGACTATATTAATAATCATTAAATTTTGTATTATGATATGTATTAATGATATTTAATTGATTTGATTATGATTTGATTATGATTGATTGATTGATGATATTTAGTTATGATTGATATTGTTTGATTTTGATTGATGATATTGTAATGTGGAGTTTGAGCATATAGCGAGCATGACGGAAAGCTAAAATTCAGTAAGAATTTCTTACCTTACTCTTTAAATTTTATTATCTTTTATTTCTTCTTAGAAATTATTTTTATTAACTTTATTTTCAATATTTAGAAAAATAAAAATAAAAATTAGTATTTATTTTAGAAAGAAAATATTTTATGAGAATTTATTTAATTAAATCTTGAGTTAAAGAAAAATTTTATAATTTTAAGTATTTTTGGTTAATAATTATTCTCTTTTAATAAAACAAAATTTTTTTTGAAAGAAAATTGTTTTATTTTTTCCAACTTAATAACTAAATATATTTGGAAATAATTGAGATTCCTAAATTTGATTTTGTTAAGATTTAATTTGAGAAAGATTATGTAAAGTTTTATATGATAAAGTTTTTAGATATTTAAGGCTTAGAAACTCAATTTCAGTGAGATTCAAAAACTGTACCAAATTTATTTCTGTGGGATAGAAATTCAGAGAACTGAGAAAATGTACAGTTTATTGAAATGATATTGTAAACCTTTAAGGGATTTAATAATTGAGTTTCTAAAAGCCTTAACCAACTCAATACGCGAGTAGTTCATGCATCATGGATAATGAAAGTGAAATGAAATAATATTGTCTGGGGACGGATTATAGAAACCGAGGATACATTAGAGGAGGCTTATTTACGAGCCTTGGGATGAGAGAGTGTGAAAGGGTGCTTCAGGGGACCTGGGGTAGCTCCCTAGTGTCGGGTACTTTCACAATAAAAACTTTCTCAATCTGACTAGTCTCTAAGTGTTTCCATGCCAGTTGAGCTGTTCATATTATTATTATCCGGACTTATGGAACAGTGTAAACTCCTGGTTGGCCCAGTGCAAATTAAAATTTAAGGGCCCACATATATAGATAAGTTATGATGAAGATATTGCATAACATTCATGCATTCATAATTGATTGTGTATGTGATTGTGATTGATATTATTATGTATTGGTTGTGAAAACCCTTTGTTGCTTATGTCTTATTCGGAAATATTATATTCTGTTTCTCACTCCTTTCTCCGTGTTTTTGTTTCATATATTCTAAATTGATGATTCAGAGGGAAGGATCGAAGAATTTCAGCAGTAAATATAGCACGTTCTAGAAAGGGAGCTCGGTATGAATACCGTGGTCCAATGAATAAATAATGTTAATAAGTAACTGCTTCTGGGCCATGGAATTTCCTCTCTTTCTTATAATGTTTAATGTTTATTTTCTTCGGATGAATGTACAAATACTTTATAAAGTTTTTAATAATATTTGTGAGGTACTTCAGAAATAATGTATATAATTTATTCTGATAGTTTCTTTTTAACAATCATATCTTTAGTAAAAAAAAAAAATTATGAGTTTTTTTAGAATTTATTAAGGTGTAACAGAGGGTGTTTCAAAAGCTGATGGGGAAATGGGGTTGGCTAAAGGGAGCTATGGACCACCGCCACAAAAACGTCGTTAGAGGATGCTGAACGGAGGTTGGTGAACATGGTTGCTGGAGCCAAACAGAAATGGTGGAAAACGTAGTTGCTGAATGGAGTTAGGGTCCGTTTGGTTAAAAGTTGGAGTAAGGTTTGTGAAACGGGGTTTGGAAAAGTGAGGTTTTAAAAACATGGTTGGGAAAATTGGGGTTTTGAAGATAGTGATTTGTGTTTGGATAGTTTGTTGTAAAAGTGAGTTGGAAAGTAGTAATTGTGTTTAGTTGGAAAATATTTTGGTAACCTTGGTTTAGAAAAATGGAATTTGAGGGTAAAATTACTAAAAAGGACATTAATTAAAAAAAGTAGTAAAGTAGTATATTTTTGTAAATAATATTAACAATTACACATTAAAATATTTCATTTATAATTTAATTAACAAAATATATTTATTAATAAAAATTAATAATAAATATATATTATTATAAATATATGTATTGCAACTAAAATTTAATATTATTAATATATATTAAATATATCAATAAATTCACATTTTTTGGTAATTTTACAACATACCATTATCATACAAAATTATAAAAAAAAACCCAACACCTTAAAAAAATATAAAAAGTTATTTAAATAGAAAAAGTTAACATGGTCAACATTTTTCAGTCCACACCCATGCACCCTAAATCCAATGTAATCTAAACCCTTAATTCCATCAGCCTTTAAGGTACACCCTAGTACATGAAGCACACCCATGGTGCACCATCCAAACCAATCATCCACCATTAAACCACTCAATTTTTACAGTACATCTCACCCCCCATACACACCCATGCACCACCACCATAAACCAATCACCATCTCAGATCTTCCAACATTTATGGTACACTAAGCCAAGAATCTCCACCAGTGCTCCATCTTCTCCAACAGGCAGAAGGGCAAAACCGTCCACAACACACAGAAATGCAAACGGAGATTCGGATGGTGCATAAACAGAGTTTAAACATAAACAGGCACATAAACAGAGTTTAAACAGAGGGTACCGAGGCTAAAAAATGCATATAACCAAACAGAGTTTAAACGGATGGTGCATAAACAGAGTTCTAAAAAATGCATATAACCAAACAGGCACATAAACAAAGTTTAAACAGAGTTTATAACTTAAGCTTTTGAACCAGTAACTATCGTGTCAAGAAACAAGGAATACCAACAGAGAAAGAATCAATATATTATGACAAACATGCATGACAATGGGGGTTCAGGGAACCTACTTGAATGAAGAAAGGAAGAAGATGCTGAACAGAGAGAAGGGCACGAAGCTCACAGATAATGGAGAAGACGACAACCAACGCGCAGAAGAAGAGAAACTGAAAAAAAAGTGAAAGGCGCGGCTTTTGAAGTTTCAGAAAGGATGTATATTCACGGTTCCCCTTGAAACCGTGAATATATTACACATATATTCACGGTTTAACAAACAACCGTGGATAAATGTTAACTATATATCCACGGTTACGATACCAACCGTGGATAAATATTAAATCTATATTCACAGTTATAGAAACAACCGTGGACATAGAGTACCCAGTGATTAAACCCTAAAACCTGAACTATATATCCACGGTTGGAAATACAACCGTGAATATTGACATCTATATATATCCACGGTTAACATCATAACCGTGAACGTACCCATCAATATATATTCACGGTTGTGATTAAAACCGTCGATATATATTTCAGGTACTATATATCCACGGTTGACTCCTCAACCGTGAATATATATTTATGGTTACGTTCACGGTTATGATGTTAACCGTGGATATATAGTTTTCTCTGATTAAAACATTCACCTTATAATTTCAAAAATACCACCGCGCATGTTTTTATCACTGATCCTCTTCTACCCGTGAATAATATCCCGTTGTTATATCCATTTTTCCACTAGTAATCTTACCCAGCATTAAAAAATCTAATTCACATGCCACATGTGCATCTAGTGGCAGAATCAAGGGTTACACCTCAATAGAAGGTGTTTAATATTAACAAAAAAACTTGGGTATTATGGCTTCTGAAAAATATGTGAGATTGATATGCACGTAGTGAGTTTTCATTTTCTCTAATGGCATTTTCTGATTTCATTTCTTCTTTTGTTGACATATGCCATTTTCTTTTCTTTTTCTTTTCTCTCTATCTTTTTGCTTACAAACTCTCTTCTTTTTCATATGACTCTCATTTCTTCTCTCTTATGATCTCCCATTCTCCTATGAAGAGAAGAGTTACAATTTATATGATTTTTCTTCCAGATGAGCGACTGAGAGAAAGACCTGTTGGATGACCGTTGAAGAATGATACATCTAATACAGATGGATTTTTCCTTAATGGATATGTGCTTTTTAGGTCAGAGAGAGTCGTTTTGCATACTAAGCATAGGATAGAGAGCCTTCGAGATTTGTGCAGATAGAGGGAGAGAGGGATAATATAAGTTTCATCAAGATGGAAAGTTCTTATTTGAGAGAGGGATCTTGATCTGACTTGCTTTATCATTTTCCTTCTTTTAGAGGAAAATCACCTTCATGCTTTGATAGAGTTAGCTAACTTGTGAGTCATCAGTTGAGGATCAGACTTGGGAAGACTTCTGAAAATAATTCAGGGTCTAGTGATCCATAAGATGTTGATGATGAGACTCAAAGTAAAGAACAATCAGATTCTTGCTGGAGAAAATGCAAGATGTCTTGGAGTAGCTTTAGGCTTGATGAAGCATGAGGATAAAGTTTAGTTGATGAAGAGTTTTTCCTTTAGAAGAGGACTCTTCCACGCACTTGATGCATGCAGTATAGCTTAACAGATCTGGGTTTGGTATGAATCCAGATGAGCTTTTTGCTTTGAAAAGCGTTCCCAGATCTTGTTTCCTTCTTTAATGCATCATTCTTTTTGTTTCGTCTTACCAGACTTTTAAACAAAGAGACCAATAATATAATATTGCAATGCCTTTAAGCATCCGAAGATTATACGTATATTTTATTTCTTCTTACACACGTCTTAAAAAATACACCCTAAATCAAACAACAAAAGGTCAGCTAAAGTTATTATTGTTATTTTAATTATAATTATATCGTTTATCACGCTTATTATTTTTAATTACATCATTTACCCTACCACCCCTTCTTCACCTTCGTATTTTTCCCATAATACAACATTGGTTCCTCTTTTATACGCAAAGTTTCAAGTCCACAAAAGTGTCCTAAAGTCAAGCCCGCCCACGGTTTGAGTTTTAGGGTCTCCTTTGGAGAGAAAAGTCCCATTCATTTCCTCAATCAAAACTTCACAGGCTATGGAGGGTGAGGGTGGTGGTGACATGATGAACCTCATCAAGCTGTGCCTCCCAATTGGCATATCCTTAGGCTACTCTTATTGGATCTGCAGATTCATCCCTGCAGGAACAACAAGACTCATCTTTCTCCTTCCCATCATCTGCTTCAACATTTCCATTCCTCTCAGCTTTTCCTCCGTACACCTTAGCGGCACCATCGGATTCTTCTTCGCATGGCTCTCGAACTTCAAACTCTTGCTCTTTGCATTCGGTAAGGGACCTCTCTCTGACCAATTCATCTCTCTTCCTCGTTTCGCAGCTATCGCCTGCCTCCCCATCAAAATCCAACCAAATCAACCCCACCGGAATGGCAACGCCAATGGCAATTACAATTACCCTCCCTCACAAACCTCCAAACTTTCCGATTTTGACACCGACCCATCTTCGAAAACGCCAAATACCACTCGCCAAAGCAAGAAAAACTTCAAGGGTACCCCACTTTTTCAGTATGCCATAAAGGGTCTCCTTTTGGGCGTTTTGTTGAAAATCTACGATTTTAGTGACCTTATTAATCCAAATGTTTTAATGTGCATGTACCTTTTCCACATCTATTTTCTTCTGGAAATTATCTTGGCCATTAACGCAGCACTTGCTCGAACCTTGCTCGGGTTTGAGCTTGAACCACAGTTCAATGACCCACTCCTCTCCACATCACTGCAAGATTTCTGGGGGAGGAGGTGGAACCTCATGGTCACCAGCATCCTGCGACCAACGGTGTACGAGCCAACCATGAGGGCGGCGGAGAAAGTGGTCGGTGTTAAGTGGGCCCCAGTTCCTGCAGTGTTGGGGACGTTTGTTGTGTCGGGTGTGATGCATGAGCTGATACTGTTCTACATGGGGAGGATGGGACCAACGTTCAGGATGTCGGGGTTCTTTGTGCTCCATGGAATTTGTGTGGTGCTTGAGATTGCGTTGAAGAAGGTGGTAACCGCCAGGTGGCGGTTGCCGAGGTTAGTGTCGGGGCCCTTGACGGCGGGGTTTGTCTTTGGGACCTGCATTTGGCTGTTCCTGCCGGAGTTTATACGGTGTGGGGTTGATGTCAAGGCGTTTGAGGATTACGCTGCTTTAGCTGCGCTTCTCAAAAATTTTGTACCATGAACCCATCTGTTTTCTAAGAACACGGGAAGATCACAGAGTGTGTTTGTTTCAAGTATGGAAAAGCATTCTCAGGAACAGAAACTAGCTGATAGTAATAAAGATTCTTCTACCTTTGATACAGGATCAAAAAACACGTTAAAAGAGTTTTGACTTGTGATTCATATTGCTTCTTGTACCGTTAAAAACTATAATTATTTATTTAATTCTGCCCTACATGATGTGTGATTCGTTTTTTGTTTGATAAATTTTACCAGATAATGATGTGTGCTTCATTTTCTTATTTGTTAGATTACTATTTATAGCTTTATTTAATAATGAAAAAAATGTTACAATATTATTATAAAAAAGTGTTAAAATACGTATGTTTAATAAATACATTTTTAATTTTTGTAAATGTGATAACTTTTGATTTTAATCTCTAATTTTTTTCACTAATTTTAGCTTTAATAAATTTCAAATGTAGTCATCTCATTGTTACCAAAAAAATTGTAGTCATATCAATTTAATTTTTTTAAAATTTTATGAAAAATATACTTTTATTTGGACCAAATCTGAAATTTTAGAGAGTAAGAAAATGTTTGGGATTGGGAATCAACAAGTGGTGATCAAGCAATATGCAGTATTGACCCCTATAAGGTGGAGGGCACAAACTCCTAGAAAGCACTTTATTACGAGAGAGAGAAGATAATCTTAAATTTTTTACCCACCATTTTAATCACACATAAAAGAAGATTGAATGTGTCTTTTTTTGGTGAAACGGATTGCATGTGTTTAAAAACGTTTAAAGAATCAGTTTATAATCTCCGATGACTTATTTGATATTATAATCTAAATTAAGTTATAATATGACTCAATCTAAATTATGATTATAAAATAATAAATTATCTTTTATAACGGGTTGAATCTATAAAACCATATCAATGTAGTACTGGTGATGTGAAGGCACTCCTTCTACTTTCTCTTAATAATACATTCTGTTTTTTCAAAAAGGAAAGAAATTAAAGTTAATTAATTTAAACACATGTCTAACAACTACATATAATTTCATTATTATTATTATTATTATTATTATTATTATTATTATTATTATTATTATTATTTTAATTTTAATTTTATACAAAACACTTAATTATTTTAAACAGTCTAAAGTCTAAAATTAGATTATCTTAAAAATACTTTTCATTTGACACGTACAAATATTTACAATAATCAATTATATCTAAATATTTATTGAAATAATATATAATCATATTTTTTTTCTAAACACACTGAATTGCATATACACAAACCAATAATCTTTTTTCAAAGTCAATGACTGCTTTTTGGGTTTTATATATCGCTTTTCGTCACACGAAGCTATACAGCATCTTACCACAAGAAGAACCAATCAATGGCTTTGTACACTTTTTTAAGAATTGAAGACGATGTCATACAACAGCTCATACCCTGGTCAACTCACTGAGTTGGACTCCCTTAACAATGACTATGATTCAATTTACTATTAAATATATGGCCTATGTTTAAGGCATAAAAAATTATTACAGTTGGTTAACTTAAAATTGTATACAGTGGCACTTCATTCACAATGGATCCAAATGCCAACTAATTTCTAAATGAGTCCAATCGCGCGAGCCTTTCACTCTATTTAAAGCTGCCTGCCTGTGTCGCAGCAGTGGTAAGGATGCATCTTCACTTTGGTTGGAGAGATTGTCATTTTGATTTTTACGGGGAATTTTCCTTGAGAAAGCTTTCCATTTTGATTCAAATACACAAGCTACAATGGTGAAGGAAAACAAAAAAACACACATCAAATTAAAAGTGCCAACCTATGGCAGAGATACTTACAATGCTAAAAATGAGGACAACTCAGGATATTAATGTAAAAAAAAAAGAACAAAATCGACCCATAATCATCATATTTGTCAGCACTTAGCTACTTCATATTACAGTGAATATCTTAAATAAGTTAGCCGATTCAGTTGATTTTTCAGCTAGTAAATTTATTACTTTTCTATCATCAATGATTCAGTTGATTTTTCAGCTAGTAAATTTATTACTTTTCTATCATCAATCTCGTTTCTACCTTGTATAGCTTCTACTAGGTATACAAGGAGATTTGGAAACTCATGAATATTTCCCGGGTAAGGCAGTGCTTGGGTTACAGGGTGTCTCAGACTGGGTTTCATGATGGATTTGAGGAAGTACATGTAGTGGCCATGTCAGGTAGAGGGATTGCTATTACCAGGTCAGGAAATGGATGAGAGTGTGTGTATGAGCGGAAGGGTAAGGCAAAAGAAGGTAGTTTCAACTTTAAATAAAAAAAAAAAACAGCAACAAGAACTTAAAACTGAAGCACTATTACAAGTTTGGCCATATTTAACAAGTGCTGTTAAATTCATTGCAATAAACTATCAAATCAATTTGATAAACATTATAGGTTATACCATTGTAAGAAAAATGATCAATTAGCTCCCCCTTATCACTTTCCAGAAGTGGTACACAAAGTCCTATTGAAATTGAATAGAGGCAGAGACCAATTGAATTACATGTTCACAGGTCACTTGCACTGCACCTAAATAACATTCAGGTCCTTTATATCTTCTCAACAATATAATCAAGGATACAATTCACCTATAATAAAATATAATAGAATAAATTACAATGCAACCACATCAAGTATTAGCAGGTGATCATAGCATTAGCACCCAAATGGAAGGACATCAAAGGGGAAATATTCTGAAAGAAGTTCAATTAAACTACAAGAACATATATAAATTAACAATCATCATCCTCCAGATACGTCGAGCTAGGTGTAAATAAAAAGCAGAAAAAGTATAGACATGTACCTTCATTTCGGTCTGTAAAACCACAAATGATGCATGCACAAATCCATGGCCTTCCGGCACGGGAAGCCTTTGCACCACCTTTAAGTTCACCGTTATGCTGCTTCAAACTACACCAATTAAGATCATAAGTACAAATCTAACGTCCATTTCTTTAAAATCAAGGTAAATTGCACCCATCAGCATTTTTTTTTAACAGACAAATGTTATTTATTAGTTTGTTAATTTTTATTAACAGATTGAGTCCAAGTTACGATCTTTCCCTCTTTTCCTTCTAACTTGGTACTAGACAAACCTTATATGTTGCGGATATCAGCATTATAAGATAAAAAGAAATTTAAAAAAATAAATTTAGCTACAGCATAAGAACAGTATCATAGGATGGATCAGATCACAAGTTAATTGAAAATGGAAATTAACAGAGAGGTATCATAAAGCTGAGAATATGGTCAAATTAAGGTTACCGGCGAGGGAAATTGGTTGTGACTCCGACGTAGGTTTTGATTGGATGGTTGGTAGCGAGGATTAGGTAAACACACCATGCTTCTGATTTTGGTTTGGCGTTGAATTTGGCTTCTGATTTAGTAGGAGACAACGATTTGGATAATTTAGGGTTTGGATTTGGGCGTTTGATTGACCGAAATTCCCTTGAAAGGGTTCTCATCGTCTGCACCTTGCCGTTTATCCTTAAATTTAACATTACTTTCTTTATCCTATAAGAAATTAATGTTTTAAACTTTATTTTTTTTTAAATTTTTGTTTTACTTTTTTATTTGGAAATCTAAATAATTAATAAATTGTTTGGTATGGACATCAAAGATTGAAAACAACTTGTAACCAAAAATAGATTGAAAACATACTTTCCAACTCCTATCTTCTCTCCTTTATTGATGATATTCCAAATAGCAATAAGAAATTGCTTACATTTTTTTATATAAATAATTTTTAATTAATTTTATCATATTAAATATTAATTTATCGATTTCTTTATATAAAAATATATGACAAAATCATAAACACCAGACTACAGAGATATGTTAAGAACAATATCAATTAATAATGTTATTAATTTAATGTTTTATTCCAAAATTATTAATAATGTTAAATAAATAAAATATTTGAAGAAATATAAGTAGATGTATTGTTAACATAAATCTTTCAATAAATGAATAGTATACAAACCATTTAACAATTAATGTATTTAAAAAGTTTCTTATGTTTCTTATATTTATAAAAAAAAACTTTTTTGTTTTTTATAAGAGAAACAGGGATTCAATATGACTTTTTATTTTCTTTAACCTCATCTTTTGTTAAATATAATAAGAATAAATTTCATGATCAAATTTACATTTTGAATGAAATTAAAAAAAAAGTTAGATAAGTTTGACGAACTTTCTTGATACTAATAAATATGAAAAAATTTATTTTTATTTATATTAAAATCTAGAGAGATTATTCCCTAATGTGTCCATTTATAAGTTATTCCTACAGTTAACAAAGTGGATATTAAAATAAGTTAAAGTATACTAAGATATTTTAGTTTTCAATTGTCGACCTTAACTTTAAAAGTTGTACTTAAACTATATTCCACTTTTATTGTTGTGCTAAAATAATTATATTTACCCAATAAAAACATACTATGTGGCTTAAACTCACCTATTTAAAAAATACATTTTTATATTTTATTACAATTTCAACCGTATTTTTTAATTGATAAATACTAGTTTTTGTTAGAATTATTAGTAGAGAGATTCCAATTTACGACCCCTCTCTCCCCTGATTTTCCTTTAAGTAATAGATAAACATTATATTTCAACCATTATTTTTTTTAAATGGATATTGCAACTAATACATCACACACACCTGATGTGGTAAAGAGTGTTAAAAAAAAAGACTCATAAGAGTTAAGACCATTGCTTTAAAGTTTTTAAGGATTTTTGTCTTCAGGGAAAGATAATTTGACATGCAGTACAGGGATCAGATCACCAGGATGTGACAGTTGCTTCTTTTTTTTTTTTGAAGAGGCTGTAACAGTTGTTAAGCATACGACTAAGGCAATTGGTTATAATATAATCATTATATAATTAGTTAATTGCTGTACATGGTATCCTTGATACAAACTAAATCAGATTACAGTGAGTGTAACATATTTGAAGACAGCTAGTTCATCATGTCATTGACATTTGGTTGCCAAATTTCTGAACTTGAAGCGAGGGTTGATGTTAAGATCTTATCATGTTCCAAAGCGAGAATCTGGAGCCCAAAATCTTATCATCACTGATTTTCTTGAACTTTCTATGGTAAATTCTAACTCCCTGGCATTAGAGTGTTTCATACTGTCTTGGTCATCAAGCAGTGGCAGTGAGACAGAACCCTGAGACTCTAGATTTCTTATCCACCCACGTAACAAGAAATTTATGACCTGCCAACCATGATGTAACTTTGTATCAATTATTTCTCATGAATAGACTTGTATGCATGTGTGTCTGTGACTGAGAACTGAGGAATAAATTATGCTTCAATATAAAGATATTTTGACATATATAATGATCTCTCTTACTCTTGAATCATGTCCCTTACATACACAGATAAGCCAAATGGAAACTGAAAAGGAAATTCCTCATCAAACTTTCAATGAACATTTGCAACTATCCAGCTTCAGTTTTAGTCTAAAGGCTGATTTTGTAGAATGAAAAAAAGAAGCAATAAAAGAGAACACTTTGAAGCTAATTGGTGGAGAGTTATATACCTCAGGGACTTCATCATGAGGGCAGTGACCAGCAGGGCTGATTTGATAATATGGAGCTTCAGGCACCTCCCTTTTAACCTTGAGTCCCCAGAGTGGTTTCACCCAGGGATCTTCCTTCCCGTACATGAGGCAGATTGGCACATTGTTTTTTCGACATCTAAAATGCAAAAATCCTAGATATCCTCAGTTTAAACCATAAATATAGAATATAGATGTTGTTCACACAAATCTAACACTGTTACACTACTTATAAATGCAGTATTGCTTACCTAGATAATGCTTCACTGAAAGATAATTCTGCCTGTGGAGCAAACATGATTGAAGCAAATGCTGCTGCTGCTGCAGGATGCCTCGTGGTTTCAATTATGCGTGAAACTACTGTGTCTACATTTGTTGAATGGTCTGCATAAACCTGATTAAGTACCTCAACAATACTTTCAGGATCGCTAATTTTCTCCCACCTAAAGGGGGGTAAAGACCATTGTTTAAACAAAACAGAATCTAATGTCTAAGATTACTTTCTCAAAATGCATTAACAAAGCATCTATCACAAATTTACAATAGCACAATTCTTCAAGTGAAACAAGTTCTAAATTCTTGGTCCTAAACTTAATCACATATAAATGTGACACTGGATTGTGCCATAACACTAGCAGTTCATAACTAGAATATTGAAAACACATAAACAAAGCAATGAATAAAATAAAGTGATACTTACACCAACTCTGTCAACCTCCTTACGCTAGCAGGAAGGGGAAATGTTCCTGCCCAAGGGAAAATTCTTGCTAGGACAGGATTCTTTACAGGATTTGGAAGAAATCCCCAAAAAGGTGTAGCATTAAGCAATGTGACACCTTTCACTAAATGAGGGTTACGTGCTGCAAAATACAATGCAACATATCCTCCAAGTGAGTTGCCAACAACATACACTGGTTCTCCAATGACCTGCAGAAAACCACTGTGTCATTACTAAATCAAGGATCAATATCCACAAACAAGGTAACTCCTGACTGAATTATATACATCTTTAGTTCAAAATTGGTATAACTAATCTGAAATTGAAGATAAACAAACAAATGGAAAAGGAAAAGCATTTTGCCTGTACATTTTTCAACATATATTATAGTTTGAGCAATCACCAACTGAAATGAAAAAACTAGCTGGCTGCCATCAAACAGCAGCACATCACTTGCCTCTTGTATGAAACATTGAACTTGATCATGCCATAAATCAATAGAGTACACAAGCTTGGTAGCCCATGGTTCCGTTTCATCTCCAAACCCCCAAGAAGAAGCCTTTCCATTAGATGCAACCCCTTCCTTATTATAGTGAGGAGCAGGATCCTCAAAAGGCAAGGACAAACCTTGACCTAGAAAATCCAGTGCCCATACTCTAGTGTCACGGCCCAAATCTTTGAGTTGCTTCTGATAATGGAAAGAGCCAACACCAAAACCAGGAAGAAAGAGAACATGTGGAGAATCCACATTTTCACACCCTGCTTTATCATAGTGTACGTTAAGTTTAGGCTTCCATTCCCAAAAGCAACTACTTACAGAAGCACCAGATTCTCCATTTGACCCATCTAGCAAACCTTGAATGACAACGTTAGAACCATGTTCCTCCTTAATCCCTGAAACACCTGTTACATCCTCTTCGCTACCAATCACATAGCCATCATAACTTTCACTATAAACCTTACAATTGATTCTTGTGGAGCCTTCAAGAGCATTTAAGGAACAAAACTCTCCCATATTATAGAATCTCTTAGACCCACATCTAGGCATAGTATTCTCACATAAAAATCCTCGATTTCCAACTGCGGGAAACCTTGATTGACGTGAATTCGAGGTCTTTTCAACCGATTTCCACTTCAAGTCCACTACTTGACAGCATGGTGGAGAACCACAAGAGAGAATTTCCATACCCAAAAGCTGAATTCTGCAAATTGCAAAGACAACCACACATAAAACCAATACTGTATTGAGAACACGTCAATTTATAACCTCTGTTTGTCATAGATATTTAATTCTGATGAAAAAGACTGTCTCTAAAACCAGGATAAAATCAGAAAGTTTGTATACAAATTCTAAAAACTATATACCCTTTAATCTAATGAAGGAAGTGACATGAGAATCTGCTTCTCCCTGAAATTTGGCACACTGCAATGTTTGAAGCACATTTAGACTAATCTACTGAGATACAGAAATGTTTTAACAAGACACATATAGAACAGAAATTGGAGCGTTCACAACCACAACATAAGGGACACAGATCTATGATATTCTACTCATTTATATTTCTAACATTTTTAACATGTTAGAACATTTACTTTTATATGCTGCTGATAAAGCACATTTGCGAATGCCAATTGATTTATTAGACTAGTTTGCAAATTCGAAAAATTCTTAGATAGTCATCGAATTTTTACGTAGAGGGTTTGGTTTGTAAATGAAATGTATGCATAATTGCGATATTTATCATATGCCAATCCGATGTAATAAAATAATTTCAATTTCTGTAATTTTCAGTTATTTCAATTCTAACTTTTTGTTTAGGAATTTTACAATTGGTGTTAGATTGGATTGAATTGGTTCACCCTGTCGCAATAACATTTTACTCCTTGGAGTCCTTTTTATAGTACCTTTTTAGTATATTTCTTGATTTTTTTTGTAAGATCAATTATTAATTTAAGATATGTATTAATTAATATTCATATATCTTGATATCGATGAAACAAAAGAAGTTTACACTTCACAAATCACAAGGATAATTTGTAAGTATAATAAAAACAAATAACAAATTTAATACATTTATATTACAAAGCGAGTATAATAAGAAAACAGAAACCTTAATTCGAGTACTCCAATGATGTCAAGAAGATATTTAACGACATAGAAACTGCTTTAACACATGATACTTAGCTTAACATAGGCACTCTCCACCTCAAGAGATTATTTGGTCATCAATTTGTATGTGTGGGATATGACCAACCTTGTACCAGTCCTTCCCGAACTTGGGTTTAAGCCTCAAACTCAACATTGGGCATTCCTTGACACACACATAATTTAGGGAGCAAGGAAGACCCTCATCAGGCAAAGAGTGGAGAATGTGGCAGCAATCAATTTCAAGTGTTTGAAGTGTATTTAGGTGTTGAAACCCCTTGTGGTCTAACTTCTTCAGACTCTGCAGTGTGCTTATGCGAAGAGAGTTAACATTGCTAGGAAGTAGCTTCTCTTCTGGAAATGAATCCATGCCTATGCAACCACCTTCAAGCTCAAAATGAGTGAGAGAATTGACATGTTCTAACCCCCATTCCTTTTGTGGTGCAAGTTTGTCACAATGAGAAATGGAGAGAAATGCTAAACTTGAAGGCAAGCCCCCAAATGGGAATGATTCAATAAGCGGATTTTTGTGTAAAAATAATGAGTTGAGAGATGTGAGAGAATTCATATCATTAGGAAGCTTGATTAGATTCGTGCAATTGGAAATGATAATGGATGCTAGATTTGGTGCATTCAGTCCTTCATCTGGGAAAGACTTCAAATTTGGGCAATCTCTAATCTCTAGAGACTCCAATGATGTATGATGACCCTTAAGTTCTCCAGTAAAACGAAATGACTCAAGATTGGGACAGTCCCACATGCACAGAATTTTGAGTTCAGGGAACAAATCTAAGGTCAAGGTAGTGAGAGAATCACAGCTATTCCCAATGAACAGATGATGGAGAAAGGAAAGTTTTTGTCTTGATTCTGAAGATGGGAGAAATTCCAATCTTGCACAGTTACGTGCATAAAGTGTTTTCAAGGAAGAAGGGTAAGTGAAGGATCTAAGAGAAGAACAACTAATCAGATATAGTTCCTGAAGAGTTGGCAACCCATTGAGCAAATCATGTGGAAGTACCTCTAAGGATTCACATCCTTCAATTTTTAGGCTGTGCAGGTTGGGTGGCAATAACTTCAATTGTGAGAGAGTTGTAACCTTTAACATTTCAAAGGAGGGTCGTTGGTTATCTAAATTTTGTGTGGAAAAAGTTTCAACCTTGACATGAGTTGTTGTGTCAGATGTAGCAGTAAGAGGAGCGATAAGTGCTTGTGTGGTGATTGGAATGTCAGCTATCTGGCCCATTGAAGATTGTGGGTCTGTTTTCTGTTTAATGCTAGGAATATCAGATTCAACTTGATGAGGGACCATGCCAGAGGAAGGTTCCTTTAATTTTGAGATTCTTCTTGTATCCAAAGATGCAATGTCAGGTGGTAATTTGTTTCTTGTGTATTCAGTTTCCATCCTTGCTTCATCAGCAATTTCTCCAACCTCACTTAAAGAAGAGCCAATGGTGTACTTGGTGCTTGGGAAGCCAGAGTAGGATTGTGGAGTGATTTCCTGTACTTCTTCAGAAATCGTTACCCGGCGCAATGATGCTTGTGAGTGAGTTTTCACAACATTTCTCATCAATATTTCATTACTATCATGCACAGACACTTCACATGTGTTCGAAACTTTTGGAAGGGGAGCCACAAGGTGATAGCATCCAACAATCTCCAACTTCTGCAAAGAAAGAAGTTGCTTAGGTAAATTTCCCACTAGCTTGGGGCACCTTATGATATAAAGCTCAATGAGATAAGGAAATTCAACCCAGTCTAGTATATTCCACTCTTTCCATTCCAACATATCACAAAATTGCAAAGTCACTAAGGATTGAAATGGCTTATGTGAAGCAGTCATAGCTCCATAAAACTCATGGCCTATTGAGCTTACTTGTGTGAACCCCTCAATAAAGAGATCTTTTAGAAAAGGCAGTGACCCAAGCGTTGGCAACAAATTGCAGTTTACACAGTGACGGAGATCTAAGAACTCTAAAGCCCAATAAGATGGATCCCTCAACCAATGTGGAAATCTTGCACCCCCGTAGTGTTCAATAGTTAGTCTTTTCAAGTCTCTGTGTGGTTCTAGGTTCTCAAGCACTTCCATTTCATTTGTGTTGCTATCATCACCATTGCCCCATTGAAGCATGAGATCTTCAAGGCTCTTTTTCTCTTTCAGTTTGGCACTTGAAGCATCCTTAGCATAGGCCACATTTTGCAACTTTGAAATGGTCAATGTTTTGAGATTGGTGAGACCTTCTAAATCTCCAAATCTTTGCCCATTTTCAGAAACAATGAAGTCTGTTAATGTCCGGAGACTTGTCAATTTGTGGATTTCCAGAGGCATCTCTTCCACACCGCTATCCCTTACATCAAGGCAACGCAAGTTTATCAACTTGCATATCCTCGGAGGAAAAGTAGTGAGAGAGTTGCAGTTTGTCAACAAAAGTGTCTGTAAATTAACCAGATCACAAATGGAATCTGGCAGTGTCTGTAACTTGGTGTAAGAAAGGTCGAGGTAATAAAGATGACTCAATCTTTCAATTGAAGCAGGCAAGTTGGTGATATCATAGTGTGTCAAAGAGAGGACTCGGAAGACCTGTGGATTCAACTGCATAATTACTTTCTCCAGCACTAAAGGACTGAACTGGCTAGGGGCCCGTTCAAGTGGCAAATACACTGGCAAAATAGTTCTTAACAATTTTCTATGTTCATCAAAAAAGGACTCTGGAAAATCATGCGTGCTTCTAGAATATGACAAATGGTGCCTGCATGATTCTCCAAACGCGTAGGTTGCCAAATCATGAACCAAATCATGCATTATAAAACTAACACCAGAACCAAAGGGCTGCAAAAATGACCTCATTATTAAACAACCAAAATACTCATCACCGTTGTCTTCCATGCTTTTGTCATTGGATTTAGAGTTTGTGTTTTGCAGAAGGCCTTGGGCCATCCACAAGAGGACAACCTCTTTCTTCTTGAATTCATAGCCCTTTGGAAATAGTGACAAATAGGCTAAGCAGCGTTTAAGCTGAGCAGGAAGATCAAGGTAGCACAGTACAAGAAAAGAAGGGATACGGAAATTCACATCACCTGCATCAAGCAATTCGCTCCTCAAAATCTGAACCCATTCAGTGAGATATACCTTATCTTGCAAGAGGCTCCCAATCATCTTTGCAGCCAAGGGAAGGTTTCCCAATTTGTTGACTATTTCCTTGCCAATTGCTCCTAGTTCTGGGTGCTCATGAAGGTCCATCTGCCCAAAAGCATGCACCAAAAAAATTGACCAAGAATTCTCAGTTGTTAGCTGACCCAGATGAAGAGTCTGATTAGCTGGAGGCAGAAACAGTGGATCACCATCAGAATTTGAAGTTAAGATTATAGCACTCCCTCTTACTGCTGCTTCTTCAAAGGAAGCAATCAGCATGCTCCACTCATCTATTCCATCTCCAATGCAGATATCATCCAACACCAACAGAAATTTCTTCCCCTCAAAGCTCTCCTTCAATCTCTTCCTCAATTCATGGAAATCTTTGCCAGGAACAAACTCCTCAGTGACTGCCTCAAGAATCTTCTTTGTCAAGAAGCCAAGGCTGGCTCTGTGAGGAACAGTGACCCAAGCTCTGAGTTCAAAACACTCCCTCACCTTGTGGTTGAAGTATATAACATCAGCAAAGGCAGTCTTACCTGCACCAGCCTTGCCTGCTATGTTAATCACTTTGACATGTTCACCTTCACTAGTTGATAACAGGCTTTCCAGCATAGACTTCTCTTCTTCATCTCTTCCATAAAAATAATCTTTGGGATAGTTGCCATAGAAATAGTTATCCAGAACAACAGAACATGAAGGCATGCCTTGTAGTGTTTCTCTCCATGTAACACGAGCAATTAGGCCAAGGAAATCCTTCTTTTTCACCAAAGCTTCTAACTTCTCAGTGATGTCATGGATTTGAGCCTTCAAGACCGGGTCTGGCTTGTGCATGTTTGATTTTGACAAGACTCGAAAGAATTGCAAGGACTTGGTGTTTTTTGTTTTGGTGATTTGCCATTGCCACTGCCACAAAATGTCCTCCAAAAGGTAAACAACATGTTGAAGCTCATTGAGCCAGTTCTTCACTGCCCCTCCTTCTGTGAACTTCTTCTCTTCGGCATCATCCACGAGAGCATCAAGGATTTGCAGTGAAGCCATGAGCTTGCGTTGATATGTAGATGGCTTCATGATGAAAGCTTTGGTTGCTGAAATGAGGAGGAGAAGGGTGTCAGAAACATCATGAAGGAATGCAGAGAGTAAGGCTCTGCCCATAGTGTGTTGTTGAAATTTCAAAAATTGCAAAGCACACAAAACAAAAGGCTTCTATTGCTTCTTTCTTTTGTTCTCAGTTGAGACAATAGATTGATTGCCACGAAGAGGATAGCATGGAATTGGAATCATTCAACTAGGCATGTGTGGATCTTAGTCAACTTTATTTTTTTTAGGCCATATAGGTTCTTAGTCAACTTAAAGGGCATAAATAAGGTTCTTTTATTTATGCTAACTTGCAAGACCGACTGATTATGGTTGAATCGTTCATGAAATGAATGGCTTTATATGTCATAGTTAATGTACTAATATGTGATTTTTAATTTTTTATGGCGAGACATGCTGAAAGTGGAACATTATTTTTTTCTCGTTCTATGTCAATTATTGGATTTGGATCCTATGGCGCTGTTCTCTTGTTTCATATAATAGAACTAGACGTTAGAATTGTCAAAACGGACTTCTAGCCTAATGTAGCAGATTTTGTCAGGCTGAGACAAAATATCTAGGTTAAACGAAATGATCTAGTGCGGCTAAAACTCATCAAGTCTAGCATTTTGCGTGTTGAAAGCAAATTAAAAAAACTTGAGAATAATTTTAGCTTACAATTTTTATCTTTAAACTCATCTATTTTACGAGTGAAAATAGACTAGCGTGTGATGTCTGACCCATTTTAACAGCTTAATTGAACATGCTGTCAGTTAATTATGTTGTTGTATATGCACATACACATGTGACAGTGAGTTATCATGTCACTGTTCATGGTTGTGAATTTTGACCGATTCATCTCTGCTAACTTTGTTAAACTTATGTCCACATTCATAAAGTGTCAAAGACAATTGGAGTGTTCCAAACTCTGGTATTCCTCAACTGCTTTATGCAACAATAAGAATTTAATTTTGTAAATTAACGACAACACGATTAAATATTGAATATGGCGTCAAAATGCTTTTTTTTCTATTTCAATTCGTATAACCGAGTATCAAATTGATTCAAGTATTAATCTGCCTACATTGTGATACACCATCTTATTGGTTGATCGCAGATATATTCTTTCCCACGATCACTGAACTTTGAAGTTATTACAATAATATATTTTGAACATGCACATAAATATTTAGTACCTTACAATATGAAATTAGTGTTTGTGATCTAGTCTTCAATGATTCTGTAAGGTATCCGAGAAACCATACTCCAGTATTCCCCTACGTCCCTTTCACATAATGCTCTCAAGATTGGGCATGCTCTGATTGCAAGATGAGAAAGGGTGGTGACTAGCCTGTCCAGAGGTAGAGATGCAAGGTTATCACAAGCTTTAATCTTCAGAATTCTTAGAGAGGTTAGGTGCTGAATTCCTGTGTGGTCTAGTGAAGTGAGATTAGGAAGTCCACTGATATGAAGAGAAGTTAGTGATGTCATTGCTTGAAGACCCCATGCAGTTTGTGGTGAGAGATCAGCACATTTGCTGATACATAGTGACTCAAGTTTTGGAGCAGGCAACCCTCCTTCAGGAAACCAAGCCAGTTTGGAGCATTTCTTCAGTTTCATTTTTTTAAGATGTGGGAGACTGTTTGGAGCAGATGAAATCAAGTGGAGATTGCTACAGTCTTGAACACAAAGATCTTGGAGCTTGGTGAAGAGGGACAATGGAAATGAGATGAGAGAATCACAGCAACATTTTAAGTGCAATTTCTCAAGGACGGGATAATAGTGAGAAGACTCCTCCCCCTGCATCAAACTCTCAGGAGGATGGAATAGTTGTAAATTCCTGCACTCATAGATTTCAAGAGATGTTAAAGTACTAGTTAGGCCATTCTTGGGGATGGTGACCAGAGATGAGCAATTACTTATGGCCATGAGTTGGAGACATTTATTTCCCTGCAACATTTGGTCAGATAATGATACCATTGCATCACAACCAGTTAGCTTTAACTCTGTCAATCTTGGGACACATGGCATTGAATCTGTGAGAAGTTGGCATGCAGTGATCACTAATTTATCCAAGGAAGGAAGTTGATAAGGTAAGTTTGTGGTTAGTTTAGGACATCTCTGTATGTAGAGCTCTTGAAGCAAAGGAAAACCCCCACTGGTTGACCACTTTTCCCAGTTAGGCATGTCCTCAAACTTCATGATCTTCAAGGATTTAAATGGCTCTGTTGCATTCCCGTAGAATTCAGGACCCACCTTCTGAAGGCTTGTCATCTTTGCTACGTAGAGTTCCCTGAGGGAGGGCAATTGTCCAAGTGATGGCAATGACAAGCAGTTTCCACAGTCTGCAAGATGTAAGAACACAACACCAGAGAAGAAAGAGCTCCCTAACCAATCTGGCAACTTATTGCCACCAAAATTTTGAATTTTGAGTCTCTTCACATTTTGATGTGGCTTTAGCATGTTGAGTACATTAGTTTCACACTCTACATTATGAGTTGTAGTTGTCCACTTGAATTGCAGGTCGTGAAGATACTTTTTATTCCTCAACCTGGCATTGAAGGCTTCTCTTTCATCAACTACATTCTGTAGGTTCACAATCAAAAGTGCTCCATGAAGTTCCAAAAGCTCCCCCAACTCACTAACTTTTGATCCCCCCTCACTGCTAACAACAAAACTAGTCAACACTTGGAGAGATTTTAGTCTACCAAATTTTTCTGGCATCTCTCTCACCATGCTTCCACTGATATCAAGATGGCGCAAGTTGACAAGGTTGGACAAATCTGTTGGCAACATGGAGAGACGGCGACAACCTAACAACAACAGTGTCTCCAAGTTATACAAAGTGCTGACAGAATCAGGTAGGCGTTCAATTGCAGTGTAAGAAAGATCCAAGTACCGCAGATGCATCAAGTTTCCAACTGAATCTGGTAACTTGGTGATTGGATAATGAGAAAGAGAGAGCACACGCAGGCGTTTCAGTTTTGGTAAAACAAATGAAACCATACTAGTAATTGAAGAGGAGTAACCAAAGTCTGAGAATCTGAATGGTAGGAAGGTCCTGAGTTGCTGGAATTCAGAGAGGATCTCAAATTTTTCTGGTTCATCATATATGCCTTGTAAATAGGAGAAATGGCGAACACTTGCAGTGACTTTGCCTGGATTGCCATCATCTAGCTTGTAACAGAATTCACCTGCAACACACTGTGCTAGCTCATTGATAAGTTCATGCATCATGTAACATGATACATTGTATGTTGACCGATGAAAGAATGACCTTGACAACAACTCTTGAAAGCATTCATCTCCTACATCTTCCATTTGCTTCTCTAGTGTGTTTGTCTGAGGCAAGATACCTTCAGCCATCCACAAATAGATCAAGTTCCACTTTTTTATTTCATAGCCTTTAGGAAATATGGAACAATAGGTGAAACATCTCTTTAAATGAGAAGGTAAATGGTTGTAACTCAATTTTAAAGCAGGAAGGATGCTACTCTTATCACTTGGTAACTCCCATATCCTGCTATTATGTACACTTTCCCACTCCTCAACATCCTCTTTAGAATGCAAGAGACTTCCTAGTGTTTTGGCTGCTATAGGGAGACCATTGCACTTGTTTACTATTTTTTTTCCAATGTGTGCCAACATAGGATGCTCATCTGGGTTTCCTGATCTAAATGCATGGCTTGAGAATAACTTCCAATTATCCTCATGAGATAGAAGCGAGAGGAAATGGGTTGAATCAGCACGAACTACAGTTGCAACACTTTGACTGCGTGTGGTGACAATGATTCTACTTCCATAGTTTCCAGATATAAAGGGCCTTTGGAAGATGTCCCAGTCAAGAAAATTCTCATTCCAAAACCCATCCAGAACAAGAAGAAACCTCTGTCTTTCCAATCTTTGCTTGAGCTTGATTTGGAGTACATTCAAGTCTGAGATATTAGAATACCACAGAGTGAAAGACTCAAAAACCTTTTTTGTTATTTCATACACATTCAATGTCTCTGAAAGTGAGGTCCAAGCTCTTGATGGAAAATGATTCCTCACACGTACATCATTGTACAAAATCTGTGCAAGAGTGGTCTTACCAACCCCTCCCATCCCAACAATTGCAACCACAGGCACCCTTTCTCCATTGAAGTTACCTGATAACAGAAAATCAATAATCCTCTCCTTATCAACATTTCTACCATACACCTGATCTTCATCCACCAGAGAAGTTGTAGCTGTAGAAGCTAAAGGGAGTGTCAATGATTTACCAACACTACCTACCTTTAGACCAAGAACATCTTTGTGCTCTATTATAGACTTCAACCTCTCAACTAACTCTTCAACTTTTGATTTAACTCTTTCAGCAAATGGATTAAGAGAAGAAACATAACCTCTTACCTGATCTAAGGTTGTGTGAAATCCAGAATCCATCTTATCTTGCATGGCTTTGGTGGCAATCTCATCCAAGACATCATCAGCATCATAAGCAGCATTTTTAAGCCTATCAACCCAATCCTTCACCAATGGATCAATAAACTGTCTCTCCTCGGCATCACTGAGCACTGTGGTGACAGATAACAGAAGCATCTTCAACTTGTCTAGAAGTGCCTCGTCAAGATGGTTGCCCCGGAAGAAGTGTATAAGCTCATGACAAGCTATCCTATCCAGCAGCACTTGAAGGAATGCAGAGACGAAAGAACCTAGCATATCAACCATGATACCCTTGATCGTGTAATAAAGTGAAAAGTGAAAGAAAGGTAATGATTTGGTGTCACAGTGCCTTGCTTTGTTGAGACATGAAGGAAACGATGAAGGCTTCAAAAAGAACAGTTGACTTAGACTTTGAGACAGTTGACTTTTGAATGTTTCTTGCTTAGTTGCAACGAAGGAATCGGGAAAAGGTGCTCTGGACCCACGTGGTTTGTTTAGGAGTTATAAGTTTGAAATTTCAACAAAAAAGAAAAGTGAAATGTTATGGGGCCTATGACAGTAATCCTCACTTCCTCACCATCAACCTGAAGTGTAATATTCTTTTGATTGTGTCGAAGGTTGCTGGGTATAATGTGTTTCATTTGTTGTGTGAAGTGGGTATTTCAGAAGAAGTCCCACATTGCTTGGCATGTGAGTGATGCTAGTGTATATATTGAAACTAGTGTGTTTGGGCTAATGAACAAGCAGATTCCTTTTCAAAATTTGAACTTAATTATGAAAACCGTTTTTGATTATTATTTTTATAATATATCTTAATCATTTAAAAACATTATTTTTACCCTAAACCGGTTACATGCTTTTAAATAATATTACTCTAAAACCCTAAATGTACTACTCTCTTTTTCTAGTCGTCTCTCTCTTCTTCTCGGCTGGGTTTCTCTTTCTTTCCTCTTGCTAGTTCTGGACCTGGTTACCACCAGAAGGGGCTGTTGTATCATGGGGAGTCCGCATACTGTGAATAACTCTTAAGGACAGTGCTACTACACGCCTCAGCCTACTAATATTTCAACATCATTTGTACAATTCATGTTCAGTTGTGAACTGGTCTGAACCGGGGTCTAGGATCCGGTGTGGGCCAGCCACAAGAGTATAGGTGTTTTAGGGTTTGTACACCGGTACAGTGGGTATCCGGTGTGGTAATCTGGCCTCTCAGTGGGAGAAACCGGTCTTATTGTCCTAGAGATCCTTCACACCAACGATTCGCGTTGAGAGAGGGCGAAAGGTGGTGCCACCTGCAAAGATTCTCCGACGCTCAAGTCAGAAGAGTGTATGAACTCAGTGAATGCTCAAGCAATACAATAGTAAATAGTGAGTTAGGACAACGTAACCTTGCATGTGTTTTAGGTCATGCTATTTATAGTTGAACGTAGGAAATAAATCGTTGGATGCAAGCGGGCCCATTGACTCTGATAGCGTGTGAAGTGTGTCAATCAAAGTGGCTCAGTACTCAGAATGTGTCAGGAGGGTAGGTCAATTATCAGAGTACGATCCTGTGACAAGGATGGAGGATAATCACCTTTCCGCATATTTCACTGACACATGTACTTACTCTCTGAGATAATTGACATTGACATATTCCGCTATGCTGGGTATCTTCGCTGATAAGTTATAAGGAACTCTTATCTCCCAGTGATTCTGAGGCAAACGGTTATATAGACGTGCAGTGAGAACGAGTGAGGTATCCGTTGTAGAGAGAATGAATATAACGTCTGATGAGATAAGAACGGATGGAGGAATATCGGATATCCGGTGTGGCACTGTCTGAACTGTGACACCGGTTTCCCTCTTATGAAGTCGTTCTGACGTCATAACTTTGGGGACAGGTATCCAGACCGGATCAAGTTGCAAACGGATAAAGAGGATTTGGTTGTGGGTCACCACCATAAACGTTGTTATGTTTAGATGTTGTATATTAAGATGGAAATTAAAATATATTTTATAGTATCTCTTTGATTGAAAATCTAGTTTGTACCTTTGTTTTAGATTAAACATTCTTTTCCTTCGTTGAAGTGTTTATTTGATTTGTGATTAGGTGAGAGATTAGTTTTTTTTTCAATTGACAGAAGTTGTAATATATTTTATTTTTAAAATGAAGATAGAATATTTTAAATAAGAGATACAGAAACCACAAATAGTTGTAAATAAATATAATGAATCATAGTAGCCAAATCCTCATAAAGATTACCGGTCACTAGGTTACCTTGTTTAAGAATTATTTGATCCTAAATAAAAATTTTAGACCATAATCAATTATATAATTCCTAAATTACGATAATGTGATTTACTTTTAAAATGACACGAGAAATTATTGTTGAGTAATTAATTATGTTCAACTTTTAATAATACTAAATGAGATTATTTTTAATTAGTGTAAATTATATTTTTTTTACCGCACATGATTGAAAATTTTATATATATATATATATATATATATATATATATATATATTACATGACTCCATCATAAACTTAGGGGTGATTAATTGATTGTATTTGGTGAGTTTGTTTAAATTTATTTAAAGAAAAAGTATTTTAATTAAAAATTATTTAATAATAATTTTTTAGATGTTTTTTTAAATTTTTTAAAAAGAAACATAAATTAAAAAACAACTTTTTTATAATCACTCATATCAACGGCATGGTTTGGATTCAATTAACCAAAACATCTATACTTTTTCATGCTAAGTGATTATAATTTGGAAAGCCTAGAACTTCAAAAATGTTGAAGTATTAATATCGAACATCGATACGTCTCAATACGTATCTAAAAAGTATTGGAATTTTTTATTTTTTTAATTAAAAAAATTGACACGAGTAGGATGTGGCTAGGATACGCGGCTTGGACATTGGATACAATACAACTTAGCTTTGAATTAAAAAATAAAATGTTTTAATTACTAAATGGGACAAAATAATACCCATTTTGTCATATTTCCTCCAATTTTAAATAAAAATCAAACTTAGGGCTTGGGTCTCTTTCCCTTCCTTATGGTTTCGTCATATCTTCTTCCTCAACGAGCTTTTTCGTCGGCTTATGGTTTCTAGCTTCTTCCTCGATGAGCTTCTTCGTCAGGGTTTGCTTTTGTTTCGTGCTCTATTTCACGTGCTTCTATTTGCTGATGGTTCTAGCTCGATGACATTTTATTTTGTGCTTTATTTCCTTTTGGTTTGGTGTCTCATCTTTCTCAACGATGTTTACTTCTGGTTCAAGCTTCCTCTTCCTCAGCGTTCTTCTCTGATTAGAGCTATGGCTCGAGCTTCTTCTTTAGTTCAAGCTTCTGCTCGTTCGGTGTGGAAGTTGTAGTGATCTCATCAAAGCTTCACTTTGCGTTGGAGCCTTTCTTAGCGTCAAAGCTTCTTATGTTCGCCTCGCAGGTTTGTTCAATGATTTAATTTGATTTTTCATTGATTCAAATTCAATCATTTGTTGGCAGTCTGCCACTACTAGTATTTTAAAGCATTCTTATTTTTACATTGTTGATTTGATTTGATTTTAATGTTTATTTGAATTATTTCAATGTTTATTTACAATGTTGATTTGTTTCAAACTTTGTTTTAGGTCTTTATTTTCTTATGTTTGTTGTTTTTGTCTATGCATTCACTTATGTGATTTTATATATGTTTTGGTGTTTAGTGAAAATGGTTGAAACTCGTAAAGAAGAGGGGTTCTAGTGTTGGGTCTAACTCCAACCCAAATGTTACTAGTCAATTTTCTTCTTTGGATGCTCCTCGAGATAATCATGATCCTCTTTGGGCGTTTGTTACTATAAAAGATAAGGTAGACAATGGCAGGGGGAATAAGCTTTGGAGCTGTAATTTCTGCAACAAAGTGGTCAAAATTTCATACTCTAGGGTGAAAACACATCTACTTAGAATTCTATGTTGTGGAGTGTTATTTAACCAAAAGTTAATCCACAATATTTAGCTAACTTGAAAAAGATTTGTAAAGAAGTTGAAAATAAGATGAAACCAAATAGATTGCCTCCAATACCTCCAACAGAACCCTAACAGAGAAGAAGGATAAGTGGTGGTGTTCTAGAAAAAGCCTTTAATGTTGATGATAAGAATTATCTTAGAGCAGCAAGAATGTTTTATTCAGCTAGTTTATCATTCAATGTTGCTCGGAATCCTTATTATGTCAGTTCTTATTCATTTGTTATTACCTATAATCTTAGTGGTTTCCTTCCTCCCAGCTACAATTCTTTGAGAACTATCCTTTTACAACAAGAGAGGTCTCACACTGAAAGGTTACTTCAACCTATCAAGTCATTGTGGATCATAAAGGAGCAACATTGGTAGCCGATGGATGGATAGATGCACAAAAAAAGCCTTTAATTAATGTCATGGATATTAGTGAAGAAGGGCCTATGTTTTTTAAGGCAATTGATGGTTCAAGAGAGTATAAGGACAAACATTATATGGCTAGTATAATTAAGAATATAATCAAAGAGGTTGGACCAAATAATGTTGTCCAACTCACAACTGATAATGCTCTAGTGTGTAAAGCGGTCGAAATGTTGATTAAAGTTGATTTTAATCGTATCTTTTAGACTCCTTGTGTGGTCTATACTTTGAATTTAGCTTTAAAAAGTATATATACGCCAAGGAATGTTGATGGAAATGAAGATGTTTACAATGAATGGCATTGGATCATTGAAGTAGTAAATGATGCATCCTTTTTTGAGACTTTTATAATGACATATTTTATGAGATTAACAATTTTCAATGAGTTTTCAACTCTTAAGTTGCTTTTGATTGGTGAGACTCGTCTTACTTAAATGATTGTAATGCTAAAAAAATTCAAGTTGCTAAAACATGCTCTGTAAAATATGGTGATTAGTGAAACATGGAGTAGCTATGGAGAAGATGATGTCAACAAAGTTTCATATGTAAAATAGCTTGTTTTGAATGATCTATGGTGGGAATAAAATAGATTACATACTATGAACACCTATTTTGGTCTGGTGAATTTTCACCAAGAATGGGGAATTCCGTCACTTGGAACCCCTTCGTTCTATTTGTGCTCGGGTTCGTCTTCGGGATTGTCTTTGACTCTAAGTAATATTCCCAAGTGGAAAGAATTCTGAGAGGAATGAACTTCGACTCCGAATGATCATTTCCAAGTAGTGTGACTCCGAATGATCATTTCCGAGTAGGGTGACTCCGAATGATCATTTCTGAGTAGGGTGTCTCCGAGTGAGACGTTGCCGAGTGGGATGTCTCTGAGTGAGACATTTCTGAGTGGGTTGCTTCCAAGGGAGTTACTTCCGAACGAAGAAAAGGCTCTGACTATACCTTTCAGGCAGAGACTCTTAAGTTCCATAGGTCCGAATGATCATTTCTGAGTAGGGTGTCTCCGAGTGAGACGTTGCTGAGAGGGATGTCTCCGAGTGAGTTCCGAGTGGGATGCTTCCAAAGAAGTTACTTCCGAATGAAGAAAAGGCTCTGACTATACCTTTCGGGCAGAGACTCTTAAGTTCCATAGGTCCGAATGATCATTTCCGAGTAGGGTGTCTCCGAGTAAGACGTTGCCGAGTGGGATGTCTCCGAGTGAGGCATTTCCGAGTGGGCTGCTTCAGAGGGAGTTACTTCTGAACAAAGAAAGGCTCTGACTATGAATGAATACCTTTCGAGTAGAGACTCTCTCAAGTTCCATACTTCCGAGTGGGATGTCTCCGAGTGAGGCATTTTCGAGTGGGCTACTTCCAAGGGAGTTACTTCCGAACGAAGAAGACTATGAATGAATACCTTTCGGGTAGAGACTCTTTTAAGTTCCATACTTCCGAGTGAGTCATTTTCGAGTGGGTTGCTTCTAAGGGAAATACCTCCGAGCGAAAAGTGAATCTGACTTCGGATGAGTGATTTTTCTGGCGGGAGATACATCCGAGTGAAGAATTAAGCCATTATGAACGAAAAATGAATCCGACTTCGGATGAGTGCTTTTTCTGGCCGGAGATACATCCGAGTGAAGAATTCCTGATTAAAGCCATTCAGAACGAAAAGTGAATCTGACTTTGGATGAGTGTTTTTTCTGGCCGAAGATACATCCGAGTGAAGAATTCCCGATTAAAGCCATTCTGAACGAAAAGTGAGTCTGACTTCGGATGAGTGCTTTTTCTAGCTGGGGATACATCCGAGTGAAGAATTCCCGGTTGAAGCCATTCTGAAAGAAAAGTGAGTCTGACATCGGATGTGTTTCTCCTAGGCAGGGATGTTTCTGAGTGGAGAATTCTCGAGTAAATTGATTCTGAACGAAAAGGGCTCTGAACTTCAAAGGAGCACTTTTCAATACTTCCGAGCGAGGTGTCTCCGACTGAGACATTTCCGAGTGGGTCATTCTCGAGGGAATTACTTCCGAGCAAAGAAAGGCCCTGATTATGAAGAGTACTTTTCGGACAAAGATATATCCGAGTGAGGTGTCTCCGACTGGGATATTTCCGAGTGGGTCATTCTCGAGGGAATTACTTCTGAGCAAAGAAAGGCCCTGACTATGAAGAGTACTTTTCGGACAAAGGTATATCTGAGTAGGTTGTCTCAGAGTGAGATATTCCCGGGTGGATCAATTCTGAATGCAGAAAGGCTGACTATGAATGAGTACTTTTTGGAAAAGATATATCCGAGTAGTTTGTCTTCGAGTAATACATTTCCGAGTGGGTCATTTTCAAGGGAATTACTTCCGAGCGAAGAAAGGCTTTGACTTCGAATGAGTATTTCTCGGATATAGAGATTTCCGAGTGGATAATTCCTGGGTGGATCGATTCTGAATGAATACTTTTGGGGCAGATACGCTTCCAAATTCCATAATTTTTGAGTGGTTCAATTCCGGGAGAAGTACTCTCGAGCGATGAAAGGCTTTGATTTCAAAGGAGTACCTCTCGGGCGGAAACACATTCGAGTAAAGAATTCCCGAGTGAATCAACGAAAATGGCTGACTTCGAAGGAGCTTTTCGGCCGGAGACATATCCGAGTGAGATATTTCTGAGTAGGTCACTTTCGAGGGAAGAAAGGCTATTGGCTTTAAATGAGTGCTTCAAGCAGAAACACTTCCGAGCGAATCATCTCCGAGTGAAGCGATTCTGAATGAAAAAGGCTCTGATGAATACTTCTCAGAAAGAGATATTTCTGAGTCAATAATTTGTGAATTCAAGCCTTCACACCGAGTGTCAAAGGGTCGATTTTTACACTCGGGCTTTTTATGTATGTAGGTACCTATTTTGATCCGACCGATTTCCATCGAGAATGGATACTGACAGCGATCCGGGCCATAAGAAGAACACCGGTCCTATGTGACACCATTCGAGGAGTCCGTTTGCCTATGCTAACTTGGAATCGCACCATCCAAGTTGATCCTCGAATCTGAGGGGCGGCTGACAACAAACAAAAATAAAAATAATAAAAAATTACTCATCAACCGCCGTTCCCCATAATTGTCAATGACCAGGCTGTCTCTCCATTACATACAATCGCACCATCCAAGTTGATTCTCGAATCTTGGGGGGCGGCTGGCAACAGACAAAAATGAAAATAATAAAAAATTTCTCATCAGCCGCTGTTCCCCATAATTATTGGTGGCCAGGCTGTCTTTGAGTTGTTCAAGCAATCAGCCAGCACTTGGATCTCTATAAATGCCTCAGCTGAAGAGGCACGAGGGGGAGGAGAGTGATTTTTGGAGTGGATGCTCTGAATAAAAATTCCCCTGAAAACTTGCTCCGATCTCCAAAGTTTTTGTTGGAGAACATCTTGACCCATATTTGCCCAAGACCTTGAAGCATTACCAAGACATCCCAATTTGCAGTGAATCCGCCCAAGCGCCCTACTGTCAACTCCATATCCACACCAGCATTACTTTGGTTATTGTTGTTCAAGCTTACACCGGTCTATATTTGCTCTCTGGTCCTCAACATCCTCACCACATCAGTTCCGTTCTGTCCCTTTTCTTTCATTTTTTTATTAATATTTATTTTTCTGCCAAATTTGTAATTTTTGTTGACCAGTTCCGTTTTGTCCCTTTTCTTTCATTTTTTTATTAATATTTATTCTTCTGCCGAATTTGTAATTTTTGTTGACCAGTTCTGTTCTGTCCCTTTTCTTTCATTTTTTTATTAATATTTATTCTTCTGCCGAATTTGTAATTTTTGTTGACCAGTTCCGTTCTGTCCCTTTTCTTTCCTTTTTATTAATATTTATTCTTCTGCCGAATTTGTAATTTTTGTTGAATCTGTTCTTTTGTTTAAGTTTATTCCGTTAAATTTCTTTTATTTCGCTTTGTAATTAGTAATAACAAAAAGAAATAAGTGTTTTTTGTGTGTTCTTTCAAATCTAAAAAATATAAAAAATTGTCTTTAGCCAGTGTCGTACGGAAGTACTTCCGTCTACACTACTTTCCTAGAACTTGTACACGTGTGAAGAACTTCGCCTTGTATGAGTTTTTCCCAAGGACATTATCCACCACCAACTTCTTAATTTTTTCCTGAAAGCCATTACAAGAACTACGTACCCCTGATTTCTCGACAATTCGAGAATATGTAAGAGCAGGACTTAACTCCTCTCGGGCCCATCCTTCCTTTTTCTTTTTTACGTTTTTTTGTAACTATTCCGTTTTTATCACTTCCACGAAAATCAATTTAGACGTGACATCTTGTTGATTTTCCCCTATTTTGGTAGACCATCACCATGATTCGAAAGGGATACTTAAGACAAGACATCCCGTTTATCCCCTTCTCATTTCTACCCCCGTATTTTTGATTACAAATGACTAATTTAGACGCGACGTCTTGTTTGCATTCTTCCCTTTCCCTGTTTTATACCGAAGTTGAGATTAATTTAGATGAGACGTCCTGTTGACCTTGCTTCGATACTTCATGTTTTTTCAGTTTGTTCCCTTCGTTTTTTTACACAAAGTACAATAATAAAAAGGAAGAAACAAAACATCTTTTGTAAGGCTATTTATGTTGCGCATTTTCAATCTTGGTACTGTTTTTGACAGGCGATGTAGGGTGCTAATACCTTCTCTACTCGTAACCGACTTCCGAACTTGAATGTCACCTTTTTTAACCAGTACTTTGTTAAAGTTTTTTTTCCAATGTTTTTTTCTGTGTATAAAAAACGTTGGTGGCGACTCCCTGTTTTGTTTTAACCGTTTAATCATATTTCGAAAGGGTCGGCCGCATCGCCGCGATCCCGGTCGCGACACATACTTTCTTTCACAAGTCCTGTCTATAAGATGCTTAAGATATGTGACATAAATGTAGGATTCCATGATAGAAAAAGTGAAGGTAACCATATATAGGCATGAAGAAAAAGAGACAAGTGAGGTTTCCAACTTCTTTGAAGTGGTTCATAAGATACTCAATCTTAAATGGAGCAAGAGTTTTACTCCACTTCATTGCTTGGCCCATTCATTGAATCCTAGGTAATTAGAATTTTCATGTTAGCTATTATTTTTTAATAACAACGTTCTTAGTTAATTTAGTATAATTTTTTAATGAAAAATAGGTATTATCATGCAGCATGGCTTAGTGAAGCTCTAAATAGACTTCATCCTCATCAAGAGAAAGAAGTCTATAGAGAAAGGAACAAGCGTCTAAAGAGATATTTTCCAACAGCTGAGGAAAGAAGAAAAATTTTCTTAGAATTCTCTAAATTTTTATCTTGTGCTGGTGACTTTGCTTCCTTTGATTCCATTGAAGATAGATGGACTTTACCCCCAAAAGAGTGGTGGGTGATGTATGGATCTCATACTCCTATGCTTCATAAACATACCTTGAAATTGCTTATTCAACCTTGTTCTTCCTCTTGCTGTTAGAGGAATTGAAGTACATACTTCTTTATCCAGTCCTTGAAAAGAAACAAAATGGATCCTAAGATAGCAAAGCATTTGTTTTATGTGCATTCTAATCTTTGACTTCTATTTAGGAAAGATGATACATATGCTAAGGGGGAGACAAGATTATGGGACATTAGTGGAGATATACATGAACCATTGGATGATGGTGCTCGATTTATTGAATTAGTATAAATGTCTCTTGATGAACCAAAGTTGGAAGCTATGTTTTTTTCTTGATGATGGGAATGACGGAGATGGGACTGAAATAGCTAGTGTTAGGCAACAATGAAGTTATTGTATATGATCACTAATGTAGTTCATTTTGGTGGTTCTAACTAGGATAGGAGAATGATGTAGTTTTTTTGGTGACATTTTAACTTAGGGGAGAGGTTATATGATGTAATTATACTTTATTGTTGTGATCACAAGTGTCTTTTTTGTAAAAATTCTATGAACGTATTTGGGCTGTACCATGTCTTGATCTTTTTAAAATGTCTCGATATCCCTGTATCTGTGTCGTATCGTACTAAGTATACAGACAACTTAGATTATAATTAATATAACCCTCATTGATATAGCTTGCTAAGCATATGTATGATACGGTAGGTAAGATTTTGAACCCACATTCTGCTATGAGAAAATTACGAGGTTGGTCATATATCTTGTAGAACACTAGTTCTTAGTTTCTCAAAAAAAATAAAAAAAAACAAGGGAAACAGAAAAGGAGTTCAAGTTTCTAGGAAATTATGCAATAGACCACAAAACATTTTTTACATCAAGACCATTGATGGTCTAAAACTCTATGGGTCATTAAAAACTCCTCTAAGTTTTTGCAAAGAAGATGGAAAGTGTGAGTAAAGATTCCAGGAGCAGTAAGAGTGAGTCGAGGTGGAAAAAACATTATAAGGTGTTTGACAAAATATGTAAGTAAAAATTCAAAATTCATATATTTTATCTAAACTTGTCAAAATATTAACGACACATATATAATTATGAACTTTGTTAAAAGAAGTTAACGATTTGGACTAAACTAGATGATAATTGCTTGAGTGAGGATGCATTTGTCATTTTTTAAGGTGTAAGATTAAATTGGAAAACATTGTCTTGCAAGACGATTCTTTGGCAGCCTCAAGCCTATTTTTTTGGTCCCAATTACTCATTTTGTTAATTATATTCATATTAAAGATTGTAGTAATGGATATTCAATGGAACATGAGATTAGTGTAGAACATACTTTGTCTCAAATTATTACATCTCTTGAACTATTGTATCATTCATCGGACATATTTTTTTTGCTAGTTTACACAACATGTGATGGTAAATGTTGAAAACAAATCAACATAAATATAAAAAAGATTAAAAACAAATTTTTTCGTAATTTGTGATCTATATTTTGATCTTTTCTTGCTACAAATATGACAACTTCAACATTGATTCTGGAGACTGAAATTTGTCCTTGGTCTCTCTCTCATGTACCTCGTGGTTTTGCATTTGCAAATCAAACATAAAGAAGAACAAAAACAAAACAATTATTTAACACCTAATAATTTTTGTCATACACAATTTTTTGATATATCATTTCATATTGCTGATAGAGGGAAAATTTAAAAATGTAGGAACATATAAATGGTTGACCTAGGAAAATAAATAAAATAATTGTAATATTAAAAAAATAAAATAAAACATGAGAAAATTATTCATAATTAGCAATCAAATAATGTGTAATATCTAAACCTACTTCATAAATTTAAAAGAGCAGTAACAAAAATAAGAATGGCCATAATAAGCAAACCAATAGAGAACCTTTAATCGCAACCAAAAGAAAGAACAAGGGAATTAATTAAATGCATCATTTTACTAAAAAAAATGAAAATTTATCTAGCAACATAAATTATTACTTGAAAATCTTGAACCAAAATATGCTTTCCTGCTCTAACTAAACTTAGTAAAAAAACAAGTAAAGAAGTAGAAGAAATATTCAAGTATATCACTAAAACTTTTCTACAAAATACCAAAAGAAAAAAAGAAACTGTGATTACAAAGGAAACAAATCGTATAAATAAAAGTAAGAAAAGGGTATTCTATGTTTAATCGAATAAGCATTTCTATAAAAAAAAAATTCCGAAACAAATAAACTAACAACCCATGCTCACAACAAAAAATACTTGTGGCTAATTCTTCCCGATTCAGGTATATGTTGGTTTATTTTAGAAAAATATTTCTTCCGTAATCTTCGCAGATTATTATTAACGGATAAATATTGGATCGAAGTTAAAACTCTTTTTTTTATATAATTTCAAGTGATAATTTAAGAAAGAAATTCTATTATCCTATAATAATTCTTTAAGATTTATTATTTATACACTCAAAAAGGACAACAATAATTATGATTTTGTTTTATGTATGAGGTTACTAAAGTAGATTATTAGAATGTTTATAGTTGGGGAAATAGAGTTGAGTTAAAGTAAAAAAATTTAAAAATTGATATTAATTTTTTACATTGTTTGAGATAACTAAAACTCCGTATGATAAAAACCTCCCCATTTAACGAAGAAAACGCCGTTGGAAACAAATTGCCAAACGTGCTAAATGACAATTGAAGTGATTACTAAATATTCATATTCAGGTAACTTGAGTCCAAAAAAACCAACCGAATCAGCTATGGACTTCTTTTCCGTTGTTGCGAAGGAAGAATGAAAATGCACGCATCCTCTGCCATTCAAGAAGCATTTAGTATTTAAAATAATTTCATATTACAAAATACATAAAAAAAATTATACATTTTTAAAATTTAACTATTGAATTTAAGTCATTATAAATTACAACAAAAATTATTGAGAATAATTACTTTTAGGGTATTCTTATTTTTATAACATAATTAGTACGTACTTTCATGCGAGTTAAGAAAAATATTTTAAAAGTTAAACTTCACAAAATCCTAAAAATAATTAGGTGAATGAATGCACTAATATAAGAATATGTATTCCTCCATTTTTTTTATTTTGCACTTTTACAGAGTTTATTGTAATCCTTTTGATAAAATCTTAATCAACTTATAAGAAGACTCAAGTTTTCCTCCTCTTCTTTTTTTCTTCTTCTAAAAGTGCAACAACTTTTTTAAATGAAGTTAGTACTATTAAATTAAGTTAATTATATTTTAATTCTTATAGAATATCATTTACTCTAATCCTGCTTATAAACAAATTTTAAGATATTTCTTTTATCTTAAATACAACTAAAAATATATTTTTTAATGTCATTAAATACTTATATGTAAAATATGTCATCCTTAAATATATTTTTAAAACTGATCTGGTCTTAGATACCAGCCCAAGACCAGCATCGTTGAAAGCATTGAAATTTAACATAAGCTCTCAATACTACGTATGAGACTCATGACTTGATTCTATAAAGTGACTGATGGAAGAGTATATTTGGTAGGTAGGGTCATTGTTACGCATGAGTCTTGCTGCAAATCATCACAATTGTAACACCCTCTGTTACACCTTAATAAATTCTAGAAAAACTCGTAATTTTTTTTTTATTGAAAGATATGATTGTTAAAAAGAAACTATCGGAATAAATTATATTATTTCTGAAATACCTCACAAATATTATTAAAAACTTTATAAAGTATTTGTACATTCATCCGAAGAAAATAAACATTAAACATTATAAGAAAGAGAGGAAACTCCATGGCCCAGAAGCAGTTACTAATTAACATTATTTATTCATTGGACCACGGTATTCATACCGAGCTCCCTTTCTAGAACGTGCTATATTTACTGCTGATATTCTTCGATCCTTCCCTCTGAACCATCAGTTTAGAATATATGAAACAAAAACACGGAGAAAGGAGTGAGAAACAGAATATAATATTTCCGAATAAGACATAAGCAACAAAGGGTTTTCACAACCAATACATAATAATATCAATCACAATCACATACACAAACAATTATGAATGCATGAATGTTATGTAATATCTTCATCATAACTTACTTATATATGTGGGCCCTTAAATTTTAATTTGCACTGGGCCAACCAGGAGTTTACACTGTTCCATAAGTCCGGATAATAATAATATGAACAGCTCAACTGGCATGGAAACACTTAGAGACTAGTCAGATTGAGAAAGTTTTTATTGTGAAAGTACCCGACACTAGGGAGCTACCCCAGGTCCCCTGAAGCACCCTTTCACACTCTCTCATCCCAAGGCTCGTAATTAAGCCTCCTCTAATGTATCCTCGGTTTCTATAATCCGTCCCCAGACAATATTATTTCATTTCACTTTCATTATCCATGATGCATGAACTATTCGCGTATTGAGTTGGTTAAGGCTTTTAGAAACTCAATTATTAAATCCCTTAAAGGTTTACAATATCATTTCAATAAACTGTACATTTTCTCAGTTCTCTGAATTTCTGTCCCACAGAAATAAATTTGGTACAGTTTTCAAATCTCACGGAAATTGAGTTTTTAAGCCTTAAATATCTAAAAACTTTATCATATAAAACTTTACATAATCTTTCTCAAATTAAATCTTAACAAAATCAAATTTAGGAATCTCAATTATTTCCAAATATATTTAGTTATTAAGTTGGAAAAATATAATAATTTTCTTTCAAAAAATTTTGTTTTATTAAAAGAGAATAATTATTAACCAAAAATACTTAAAATTACAAAAATTTTCTTTAACTCAAGATTTAATTAAATAAATTCTCATAAAATATTTTCTTTCTAAAATAAATACTAATTTTTTTTATTCTAAATATTGAAAATAAAGTTAATAAAAATAATTTCTAAGAAGAAATAAAAGATAATAAAATTTAAAGAGTAAGGTAAGAAATTCTTACTGAATTTTAGCTTTCCGTCATGCTCGCTATATGTTCAAACTCCACATTACAATATCATCAATCAAAATCAAACAATATCAATCATAACTAAATATCATCAATCAATCAATCATAATCAGATCATAATCAAATCAATTAAATATCATTAATACATATCATAATACAAAATTTAATGATTATTAATATAGTCAATTTTAGTCCTTTTGGTCAATTCCTCGCATAGGTATATGTAAGTCCATATAATCCAGTCCTTGCATAGGTATAGTTCAGTCCATATGGGTCATAATGGTCCAAGTCCTTGCATAGGTATAGCCCAGTCCATATAGGTCATAATGGTCCAAGTCTTTGCATAGGTATGTTAGAGTTAGTTAAACCGGATATTTAATTTAAAATTTATTAAAATTGTTAAGTTAAAAAGTTAATATTTTAAAATAATAATATTATTAAATTTAAAAGGAGTAGGGGACTCCTCCCATTATTCTTATGTCTTTTCATATTATACTTCTTATCTCACTCCCCCTTACCTTGAGTCGTTACCAAAAAGAGATTTGCTTTGCGCCTCCGATTTCTAGAAATATTAATATCAATTTTATTTCAGTATAAGCATAAGACGAAGATTAAGATTACTACTTAAAACAGAAATGGTAAATTTTGAATAGTGAATAGTGAATAGTGAATAGTAAATCGTGAATAGTAACAGTAAATAGTAAAACGTGAATAGTAACAATAAATAGTAAAACATGAATAGTAACGGTAAATAGTAAATCGTGAATAGTAACGGTAAATAGTAACAGTAAATAGTAATTTACTATTTGAATAGTAATTTACTATTAAAATAGTAATTTACTATTGAAATAGTGTTTACTATACAGAATAGTAACTTAAAATAATATTATTTTTAGTATAATAACAGATTTCTAAAAACGATATAAAAATAACCCTAAAAAATATAAAAGAGAAGTATTCTTACCTTAGGATTTTGGCAGAACCTTCTCTCCAAAAACTTTTCTTCTCTCTCTCACTTCCACCACTATCTCACTAGCACTACTGTATTAAGAAAACTTAATCTGAAATTGTGAATTCTAAAGAAGAAATCCTTCGGTATTTATAGGAAAAAAATTTACTATGCATTCCATTATTTTAATATAAAAGTACTATGCATTTTTGAATTTTTTATTCCAGGTTACTATGCATTCTTTGAAAATTTCGTACATGCACAGTGTTTTGTATAGTAACTGTCGGCAGAATTATTAAGCCAAATAGTAACCTTTCACTCGGTATATTTTAAATATTCAAAATGAGTCCTTTTTGAAATTTAGCGATATTATATCAGTCCTCACTAATTTTATAATAAGTAATATAAAGTTGAAATTTTAAAAATCTAAAATTTTCTGTTAATAAAAATTTATTGATACGTTTCTAATTTTTTAACGATTAGAAAAAATCAAGATTTTTCTCAAACCGATAATTTTTAGATAAGTCTACTTGAAACAGATTTTAGAAAATTTTCTTATAATTTAAATTCACTTTCTTATGAATATTTTTAATTTAAGTCACTTATATGAATTTAAAATTATTTAAAAAATATTATTTTTATTAAAAATTTCCAAAATTCCAAAAAATTCCAAAAAATCATAAATAATACGTAGATTAAAAAGTTCTAAAGAACCATAATTTAATTCCTTCAAAATTTCAATATAAAAATAAAAATAGGGGCGTTACAACAATCACGCTACAACTATGTATGGTAAGCTCACCTACTCAAAACAACTCTTTCTTTGCCCTAGATATAAATACTCTCCTAACAATAAGGAAATGTATAAAATTCTCACTTGAACTTACACTTGAGCACTGATATTCCCCTTGAATATTCACTTCTTACAGGTGACACTCAAATACCAATGTAAAATCTAAGAGAACAAAATACATTGACGACCAGTTGTGAGGCCGACTCTTGAACCCTATTCACAACTAGTTCAAAAACAAATTAAGATACTTTAGACAAATACATCAAATATTTGATAATATTAATACAAATAACAACTTTCTTAATGTATGTAATATTTATTTAATTTGTTTATAAGAGAGAGTATGTTGTTTTATTTATCTATTCATGATTAGAGAATAAACTTTATTCTTTTTTATGAGTTCATGTTGTGATTTAAGATAATATTAAATATTAATTTTTTTATTTTAAAAAGAATAAATAATAATTTAAGTAATTTATAGTTTTACTAAAAATCAAATAAGTGTCAAAAGATTAGTAACAACTCATAAAATTCAATCAATTAAATTAGTTGTAAATAATTTAAGTAATCATATAAACAATAAATTAGATATTTCATTTTCATTAAATAATTTTCACAAACAAGAACAGAAATAATTGACAAGGAATCCTACAAAAAGCATTAAGAGATAGAGACAAAAAAAAGTAGAGGATGAAGTGACGTGTATTCTAACTACTAACTAAAAGATAGATATTCCTGAATCCTAAGTTTCAAAATGGAAAAACAATAAATTATTTTCAATGGATCAGATCCAATTGTTCAATTTGCACCACTTCCATTAAAAACACTGAAACTTACCTTTTATCCGCATAATTTTTAAAAAAATATATTAAAAAATCATTAAATATTCTTGAAATTATAATGTTAAATCTAATTTTATAGATTAGTCTTTTACTTCTGTCTTTTTATTTATTTTATATCTTTGTTATAATTATTTATCTAAAGAGGACATGTATAATAGGAAAGTAATAAATAAATGTTTTTTAAACTCGTGATAGATTAAAAAAATTAAATTGCATCAAATAAAAAGAAATAAAAAAAACTTAACAAACACTACCACAGTTCAATTTTATTTAAATTTCTTTAGGGTACATTAAAACATATATCTTCCAATTTTAACTTTAAACAACAAATAGCTCATTCACGTTAATTAAAAATGTTAAATGTTATTAAAGAGTGAAATATGATTCCTAAATTATCCTTATTATTACTTATTAAAATAATAATTTCTTTTTCCATTTTAAAATTTATTACTCAAGAGTGTTATAGGAATTATATCACTAAATAAGATTTAATTGGTTATATTTTGTTAATATTTTAGATAAAAAATTTCAAACTTTTGTTACTCATAAGCGGCATCAGAGGAAATACATGAAGTAAAATATAGTTTTTATTAAAAATTACATAAAAATGAATCTGAGTCAGTTGTAATATTTTTTTCAATGCAAACTTTCATTTTTACTTGTTGTTAGCATTTTCCCAATTATTCTTTTTCTAAAATAATCGTTTTGATATTTAAAGTTGAGAAAATTTTAAAACTGATAAATAAAACAAAAATAGTTAATTATTTTATAAAAATTAACACATTAATCATATTTGTTAATATTTTTTTCCCATAGAAACAAAGAGAAGACCAAGTTGAATATTACAAAAGTCACACTTAATTTAATTATGCAATTTACATGATTTTAACTAGAGATACTCAAAAAGCAATCTTATTCATGGTTAAAATATCTATATCATGAAGCATAGGACTCAAAAGTAGCAATTTATAAATAGGATCCATACATAATCAAAGATATATATTCAGTGGTGCTTTTGTTTTCGGTTTTACTTTGTTTGTTAGTATCATTGGTTGCGGTGAGGAAGAAGGAAGAAGAAAGGGGTTGTGATGGGTTTCACAGAATCGACCCTTCTTCTACCTTCTGGTTCAGCCAATAAGAAGGTTCCAGAAGACAAATGGCACTTAACCTACATAGTCTATTTCACTCTCGGCCTCGGTTACCTTCTCCCTTGGAACGCTTTCATCACAGCCGTTGATTACTTCTCCTACCTCTACCCCGATGCCAGCGTTGACCGTGTCTTCGCCGTCGTTTACATGCTCATCGGTCTCCTCGGAATCTTCCTCATCATCCTCTACAGCCACAAATCTAACGCCTTCGTTAGGATCAACGTCGGTTTGGCCCTGTTCGTCGTTTCCCTCCTTATTGTTCCTCTCCTTGATGCCTTCTACGTTAAGGGTCGGGTTGGCCTCTACGGTGGTTTCTACGTCACCGCCGCCGCCGTTGGACTCTCCGGCGTTGCCGATGCCTTGGTTCAGGGATCCATCGTTGGCTCCGCCGGCGAGTTGCCTGAGAGGTATATGCAAGCTGTCATCGCCGGTACTGCCGCTTCTGGTATCATATTTCTGTCTCTGCTTATTTTTTAATGAATAAATTATATTCCACCTCCCCAATACTTAGTTTCTATTGTTTGTTCGATTTTCCGTTCTGGGGTTTTGCTGTTTTGTTTAAAGTTTTGGACTTTAAACTAATCAATGATGTTGTGGCTGATGGGAGAGTGATCCTGATGATGATGACGATGATATCTTCCCTAGATTCAGAGATCTGGGATGTTTATGTGTCGGATTATATTTAATTGATGTATATTCCTAGGAGGTATAAGAATTTTAAATTCACAATTTATATTTATATTTATTAATATACATGAAAATATTGGGTTTTATGAAGGAAACAAAATCGGTTTGTATTCTTGAAGCATTGTTATACCAATCGATGGTCGGTACATGCATGATTCATCTCAAGTAAGGTCTTATTTGCCACGATGTAGATGATTGACTTTAGTAGATGATATATATAGTTAAACTAACAAAATACTAAGGGTGTATGTGATGTTTAGTACTTGTGTATTTCAGGTTTCTCCTTGCCTAAACATTTATTTTCTTATTATCTATAAGGTAATAAATTAAAGGCTAAAAGGTAAAATTAGCCCCTAAGAAATATTCAATTTTGTTATAGCCCCCTAAAATAATTTTTTCCAATTTGAGACCCCTCTAATATTTTATTTAGTAGTATTAAACCCCTACTTTTAAAAAGTGCTGAGGTGGAGCCTGTCTTTTTGCCATTGGCTTCACACGTGGCATGTGACTCAGCCTCACAATGCTGACTAGGATTAAATGGAGAATTAATTGAGATTAGTAAGGATTAATTGAGTTAATTATAATTGTCTATTAAAAGGATTAATTGAGTTAATTATAATCAAGAAGCATAGAACAAGTCAAGAACAGAAACAGAACACTGATACGACGTCGTCCCCGAGTTTGGGCGCTATCTTCCTCTGCAATCTTCCTTCTTCCTCTTCCAAAGCAGACATTGCCACCCTAAAAAGCTAATGATTTCATCAACACCCACTTTCTCACTGTCCCAAAGTTTACACCTTTCCGTGTTTCTCATGGCTTTCCAACCCAAACCCGAGCCTGGGTCCCCACCAGGGTTCTATTCCACCGCCCATACAAACTACAAAGAAATGTCCATTTCCGAGCTCGTTTCGGTTTTGCGTTCTGCTTATGAAATGGATGAGTTTGACAGGGTTGAACAAGAATTAGTGACTAGGGACGCGGACTTGAAAGCACTCGTTGGGCCACTCAAAGAGGAGGTTCAGTTACAGAAGCTTGCAATGATTACTGCTGAAAAAAACCTGAAAGAAAAGGAGAAAGAGTGTGAGATGGGGAAAAAGGCCAAAGAGAGTCACGAAAGTTTGTTGAGAAAAATCAAGAGTAAGGGCTTGATTGATCAGAACACTGTTGCTGAGTTGAAGATCAAGAACGAGGCATTGGAACGTGAGAATTATGAGTTGAAGGCATTGAAGCGAAAATGGGATGCTGATACTGCTACTTTCGCAGAGGTTAGGTCGAGATTAGAAATTGAGAAGGTTGGTAACGAGAATGCTTTGGATAAACTTAAGATGAAGAACACTGAATTGGCAGAGGTGGTGAAGAAAAATTTGGAAACTATTGAAGATTTGAGGGCCGAAAACAACAAATTGGCAGATGAGAAGAGGAGGTTTGATTATAATTAACTCAATTAATCCTTTTAATAAACAATTATAATTAACTCAATTAATCCTTACTAATCTCAATTAATTCTCCATTTAATCCTAGTCAGCATTGTGAGGCTGAGTCACATGCCACGTGCGAAGCCAGTGGCAAAAAGACAGGCTCCACCTCAGCACTTTTTAAAAGTAGGGGTCTCAAACTGGAAAAAATTATTTTAGGGGGCTATAACAAAATTGAATATTTCTTAGGGGCTAATTTTACCTTTTAGCCTAAATTAAATAACAATCAAATAGACAAAAGGAAGCTAGATTCTGAGTTGAGACTGTGTTATCTGTCATGGCAATATTTACCAATCACGCATGGTTTTTTTTTTCTCATGTGATTTCATGGTTTTAGTTTTTTGTCACTTGAATCTGAAGCACATCGATTTACCGGTTTTAGGTTCATATGCCAAGTTTTTACACAAGAAATCATTGATACATTTCTTTGTTTGATGAACTTCGAAGGGTGCACGTTTCTCTCTTCTCATTATGGATGTTTGGATTTCAGGGGTGCTTGTTTCTGCCCTGAGGATATTTACAAAAGCTGTATTCTCGCAAGATGCTATTGGCCTGCAAAATAGTGCAAATCTCTACTTTACTGTGTCAATTGTAATTGTATTCATATGCATGGTTTTCTACAACTTGGTGCACAGACTTCCTGTTATGAAGTACTATAATGAACTCAAGCTTCAGGCTGTCACTGTGAATGAAGACAATGATTCGGTGTCGGGAGCTGTCTGGAGGTCAACTGTATGGGATGTTCTGGGAAGAGTCAAGTGGTATGGGTTTGGCATTGTGCTCATTTATGTTGTGACTCTGGCAATATTTCCTGGTTACATTACAGAGGATGTTCACTCTCAAATTCTTAAGGATTGGTATCCAATTCTCCTAATTACTGGGTACAATGTGTTTGATCTTGTTGGCAAGTCTCTTACCGCAGTATACCTCTTGGAGAATGAAAAAATTGCTATAGGTAGTTGCATAGTAAGATTCCTGTTTTTCCCTCTCTTCCTAGGGTGCTTGCATGGTCCCCAATTCTTCCGGACTGAGATTCCGGTGACCATACTGACTTGCCTGTTGGGGCTTACTAATGGCTACCTAACCAGTGTGCTGATAATTCTGATTCCTAAGACTGTAAAGTTGCAGCATGCAGAAACTGCAGGGATTGCTAGTGTATTATTCCTAGTATTTGGTCTGGCTGCTGGGTCTATCATAGCTTGGTTTTGGGTCCTCTGACCAAGCAATATGTAGGGAATGTAATGCCTACATGTCTTGTGAAAAATTGTAAGATTATCTGTTAATATAATAATATTGTTTGTTGATTCTAATGAGCTAGTCCTTGAACTGTGAAGGAACTTGTTAAAAATCACGAGTGTGGCGTATTTTCATATCGAGTAGATGTGAGTAAATTCAGCGGTTTATAAATGTAAGAATTTATGCACCAATGCCTTCAAGTTTTAGGTTGTACTATAATGTGCAACACAGTTTGCTTTAACTTATCCAGGCATGTATTTGGAAAGTATAATCTCAGTTTTCCCTTGCTTGATGGGAAAGACAAAGCAAAGCCTCTGCCAAGCATGAGCTGATTGAATGTCTATTCCTTCGTTGAGAAGAAATATAAGTGTATTATTCCATAAGATAAGCTACTTTGCCACTATAAAAGGAATCTCACAATTGTAGACACTTTTGAGGCCGCAGCCTCTGAATTGTAGTCCGTTTTTAATCAATATAATCGCTTTGTTTGTAGTCTTGTCATAACAGAGAAAGTTGAATCCATGATAGTTTTCATTCCTTCCATCTCCTTTACCTCTCTGAACTATTTTATTATTACATTACTATTGAAGGATTTGAATGAATAGAATGTGTGGTGGAACTCTAAAAATTTACAATCTTCATTCCAAGTAGAAAATCAACTCAAGATTTATTCATAAAGATTATATGATAAAATAATTTTTTGATAATTAAAAATATTTCAATACTCTATTTAATAAAATTTCCAATGTTTGGAACGAGGAAGGAGATAATATTAACAAAACAAGGCACATTGAGGAAGGAAAAGCCTATGATAAAGTCAGGTATTAGGACACATAAGAAAATAGGTATTTTCTATTGTGGGCCAGACTTTGTTGCTCTCGATATTCTTTTTGTTGGGCATGCAACACTGTGAGGAATTTCTCCCTCTTTTTTCTTCTTCCACCATCTCTTTTTTATTTATTTTTATTTTACAAAATAATTACATTTTCAATTAAAAATAATTAGTTTCAAAATTCATAATTTTTGTTTCTTTTTTTAATATAAATAAAAATTGTTGATACAGTTTAGATAAGAAGGAAACACCTTTCGCTATGTCCAAGACAATGGCAGCGCGTGTTCCAATCTAGTAGCGGTGCAGAGCGCGTCTTGGAGGTGGCCGTTTCGCATGAGGTCGTAGGCGAGGACGAAACGGCGTCGTTTCGGGTCGGAGGAGAAGGCTATGGCGGTGATGACGTGGCGAGAGGGAAAGAGTCTAGAAGCCAAGAAGAGCTCGCTATGGAACTCGCGCTCGCCTTGGTGGGAGGCGGAGTCCACGAGCTTCACGGCGAGGGTGCCGGCGAAGACGGTGCCGAAGCCGCCGTGGCCAAGGTGTGTGGAGAACGAGGAGGTGGAAGAGGAAGAGAAAGAGGAGGGAACACGTGGCCGCGATTAGAGGAGTGAGAAGGTAGTGGAGGTGGCGGTTATTGTGGAAACGGGTACGGGTTAAGTTTGGGGGAATTGGTTGGTCATGGTTATGAGAGTGAAAGGAAGTGAACAATGATGTTTTATTATTACAAAGGGTAAATCCAAGATCCAAACTTTTAATTTTATATTTTAGCCATTCATTTTCATTCAATAATTTTCACAAACAGGAACAGAAATAATTGATAAAGGAATCTTATAAAACGCAATTTATGAATAGGACCCATAGTACATTATCTCCAGTGGTGATGTGTGGGGGACTCTTATCAGTATCATTGGTTGCGGTGACGAAGAAGGAAGAAGAAAGGGGTTGTGATGGGTTTCACAGAATCGACCCTTCTTCTACCTTCAGATTCATCCCATAAGAAGGTTCCAGAAGACAAATGGCACTTAACCTACATAGTCTATTTCACTCTCGGCCTCGGTTACCTTCTCCCTTGGAACGCTTTCATCACAGCCGTTGATTACTTCTCCTACCTCTACCCCGATGCCAGCGTTGATCGCGTCTTCGCCGTCGTTTACATGCTCATCGGTCTCCTCGGAATCTTCCTCATCATCCTCTACAGCCACAAATCTAACGCCTTCGTTAGGATCAACGTTGGTTTGGCCCTGTTCGTCGTTTCCCTCCTTATTGTTCCTCTCCTCGATGCCTTCTACGTTAAGGGTCGGGTTGGCCTCTACGGTGGTTTCTACGTCACCGCCGCCACCGTTGGACTCTCCAGCGTTGCCGATATCTTGGTTAAGACATCCATTCTTGGCTCCGCCGGAGAGTTGCCTGAGAGGTATACCCAAGCTGTCATCGCCGGCACTGCTGCTTCTGGTATCATATTTCTTTCTCTGCTTATTGTTAATGAATAAATGATATTCCACCTCCCCAATACTTAGTTACTATTGTTCGTTCGATTTTCCGTTCTGGGGTTTTGCTGTTTTGTTTAAAGTTTTGGACTTTAAACTAATCAATGATGTTGTGGCTGATGGGAGAGTGATCCTGATGATGATGATGATGATATCTTCCCTAAATTCAGAGATCTGGAATGTTTATGTGTCGGATTATATTTAATGTTGATGTATATTCCTAGGAAGTATAAGAATTTTAAATTCACAATTTATATTTATATTTATTTATATACATGAGAATGTTGGGTTTTATGAAGGAAAAAAAATCGGTTTGTATTCTTGAAGCATAGTTATACCAATGGATGGTTGGTACATGCATGATTTATCTCAAGTAGAGTCTCGTATTTGAAATTTGTGGATGAAAAAACTATTCATGAAGAGTTAGTCTTGCCGCGATGTACATGATTGACTTTAGTGGATGATACATATAGTTAAACTAACAAAATACTAAGGGTGTATGTGATGTTTAGTGCTTGTGTATTTCAGGTTTCTCCTTGCCTAAACATTTATTTTCTTATTATCTATAAGGTAATAAATCAAAGAATAATCAAATAGACAAAATGCAGCTTGATTCTGAGTTGAAACTGTGTTATCTGTCATGGCAATATTTACCAATCACGCATGGTTCTTTTTTCTCTTGTGATTTCATGGTTTTAGTTTTTTGTCACTTGAATCTAAAGCACATTGATTTACCGGTTTTAGGTTCATATGCAAATTTTTACGCAAGAAATCATTGATACATTTCTTTGTTTGATGAACTTGGGGGGTGCACGTTTCTCTCTTTTCATTATGAATGTTTGGATTTCAGGGGTGCTTGTTTCTGCCCTGAGGATATTTACAAAAGTGGTATTCTCGCAAGATGCTATTGGCCTGCAAAAGAGTGCAAATCTCTACTTTACTGTATCAATTGTAATTGTATTCATATGCATGGTTTTCCACAACTTGGTGCACAGACTTCCTGTTATGAAGTACTACAATGAACTCAAGGTTCAGGCTGTCACCGTGAATGAAGACAATGGTTCGGTGTCGGGAGCTGTCTGGAGGTCAACTGTATGGGATGTTGTGGGAAGAATCAAGTGGTATGGGTTTGGCATTGTGCTAATTTATGTTGTGACTCTGGCAATATTTCCTGGTTACATTACAGAGGATGTTCACTCTCAAATTCTTAAGGATTGGTATCCAATTCTCCTAATTACTGGGTACAATGTGTTTGATCTTGTTGGCAAGTCTCTGACCGCAGTATACCTCTTAGAGAATGAAAAAATTGCTATAGGTAGTTGCATAGTAAGACTCCTGTTTTTCCCTCTCTTCCTAGGGTGCTTGCATGGTCCCCAATTCTTCCGGACTGAGATTCCGGTGACCATACTGACTTGCCTGTTGGGGCTTACTAATGGCTACCTAACCAGTGTGTTGATAATTCTGATTCCTAAGACTGTAAAGTTGCAGCATGCAAAGACAGCAGGGATTGCGAGTGTATTATTCCTAGTGTTTGGTCTGGCTGCTGGGTCTATCATAGCTTGGTTTTGAGTCCCCTGACCAAGCAATATGTAGGGAATGTAATGCCTACATTTTGCGGAAATTTGTAAGATTATCTGATAGTATAATAATGTTGTTTGTTGATTCTAATGAGCTGTTGTCCTTGAACTGTGAAAAGGAACTTGTTAGTGATGTAGTTGTATATTGAGTAGATATGAGGAAAATAAACGGTTTATAAATGTAAGAATTTGTATACCTAATACTTGAGGTTTTTGAGTTGGATTGTAATGTTCAGTGTGAATTTGCTTTAATCTTTCTGAACATGTAGTTGGAAACTTCGAGAGTTTCTCCCTTGCTTGAGGGGAAAGACAAAGCAAAGCCTGCTAAGCATGTTCGTGTTATACAATTGCTTTTAAATAATAGGCATCCTCTATTCTTTAATAATACTAATGAGTTTTCATTTCTTCTCTCTATTTGTCTTTCTATCTCTCTTTAAATGGACCAGGAGAGGATCCCAACTAAATACTAATAGACTTCGTATAAATGTTCTAATTTGTAACCGTTTGTTCGAATTTTACATTATTGGTAAATAAATTGCTTGATGTCACATGCCTATAATTAAGCATATGATATTATTGATAGTATATATACATATCATATATGAATGTTGATTTTCAAAAATTTGAATATGAAATGAATTATCTTATGGCTTAAATTAACAAATTCACGTGGACAAAAAGGAAATTGTATGTCATCATAAACATATTTTGTAAAAATAATTCAATATGAATTATATAAGTAAAAAGGGAAATGGTTTATTTCGATAAACAATGATAGAAAGAAAAAAAAGTTACATGGAGTAATTGATGGGTTTATCTAATATGTGTAACTATGTTTGACAAAACTACCTGATGAATGTAAAATAACACAAAAGATATATATTTCTAAAAGAAAGTTTTAAAATTAAATTAGAAAGTTTTAAAATTAAATTATTTTGCTTCTCAAACTGATTTATTTAAATTAAATTATTATAAAGTATATCATAAAATTAAAATTATATTATATTATATTTTTATTTCTTTGAATAATTTTAATAGTTTAAATTACCATTTTTAAAATTAAATTATTATAAATTTAAAATTTGAACGAAAGATGTCATACAATTAAATTATTATGAAGTAATAATAAATTTCTTTTTTTCCTAAATTTTGTTTCTATTTTGAAATCCATAAAAATAATAAAATTAGAATTAGAATTTATAAAAAATATAATAAAAATAAATTTATAAAATTATACTACTAATGTTAGGTAACTATATCTTTTTCAATTCTTATAATAATTTTAAAATTATATTATGCCATAGACAGTTATTAATAAATCAAATATTTTATATTTTTTATGGAAAACATTTTTTAGATTATAATGAATAGTTTACTATCGTAGTTGATTTAGTTATTGTTAATGTTGTGTTGTGAGCACTTAATGATTTGATACCAATAGAATGTGAGGAATTTTGTTTTTAGAAATTTCACCTAATCTAGGATGGCCTCACAGTACACTACGGGTCCCTAATGATATAGTCTAGGCTTAGGGAAGCTAAGAGTCCACCATTCCATAGTCAAAATGAAGGATTTAGGATGTCGTGACAAATGTGTAATCGATTACACCATTTATGTAATCAATTGCCCACAAGGGCCTATACAGAATTTCAGAAGATATCCCGTGATCGATTACTATAGCATTAGTCTTCGGAATTATGTACAGTTTTAGCCCTTAAGTTAATTTCCACACACCCTAACTTCTTTATTTGGACTCCAAACCTTACCAAACTTTAGTACAAGCTAAAACACATCATTTACGAATTATGACAATCGGCCACGCTTCAAATTCCCAAAAATGACATAGTTATGCGCTAAAACGCATTCAGGCTAATGTAAACCATCCGTAAGTAATTTAACTTATCAATTCCCATTTAACTTGGATCATTCCAAGTCTTACACACTCTAAATGTCATATATGAGCTATTAAATTTATCCGGAGGGTCTAGAACCACACAGATCTCAGTTTGGCTTATCTAGTTCCCAATTGCACATGAATTTCAACCGCCTAACAAGCATTACTCAATTCAACACTGCATAGCCATACTATACATTATCGATTCACTTCTCATGCAACTAAATGATCACAATCCTGCCCATCATATAATCCATACTGTGTAACAATTCCTAGGCATAAGTATCAATCCATCAACATCGTCAATCACATATATATATATAGGTACAAAAAATAACTCTAATCTTCTAGTGAGGATACCAGATACCTGAATCCACTATACAAAATATATATATACAATAATCAAGAGCCGACCAAGGCTAAAGTACTAAAGCTGCACAATTTTGTACATATGTACTAGACTTTCCATGTGGTTCTCACTACGTACTTGGTGATTATTCACCATTCTTCATCTCTATCCAAATTCACTGAGAAACAATAAGGTTTAGGGGTGAGCATATATATGGTAAATGACAAATATTGAAATACATTTAATCACAACATGAACCATTACCTATCTAGTTTTAACATTCACCACACCATTCATTAATCATCAACACAACATTACTTTGCCATTTAACATAGATCAGTACATTATCATCACTTATACGAATGCATTCAAGATAAATATCTATAGTTGTCCCACAACTTTTAAATCACAGTCTATATGTCAATGCATATGCACGCGGATCCGACTCTATTGAGGAGAATAATCTTACGGCATTATAATTTTCTCAACATATATCATATTTGTTTACCGGTACCAAACCGTTCGCCTATAATACAACACCAGTCACTCTTAGTGATAGCGACACTTCAACTCAGATGTTACGGACCGACCTTGAACTCAATCCAAGGCGCTGTGGAATCCTAAGAAAACCACCATAGGATGTGCCTATCCAAAGGCCGCCCTCCCATCTGGGCAGACATCACAAGCCCCTGTAGTCCTGTGTGTGTCTTTATGCAAATGCTAAATGCTATGCTACATAATAATTTCACGAACCACTTGATTACCATTATCAAGGACCACCACTTGGTTACCATCACCAAGGGTTCTCATTCAAAACATCAATCACGCATAGCATGCAACAATCGTTTAATCATAACCATTCACAATCTCGATTCATATCTCTATCATCATCAATACGACATATACATCAATGACAACCTCATGCCTACTTTTTCAATGATCAACAACCAATATCCTATCCCTTCATTGCAACCTTATGCATTTAAAATCATAATCATCGATCCAACATCAATATAATATATATATGAATGGAATCCAAACATATTTCATAGTCACTAATCAAATCAATGATAACATCAAAAATGGTATAACGACAATATAATCAAATGTCATCATCATCATGAATTTTCACCAATACATCAATAATTCATCAAACATAAACATATCAATACCTCTATCTGTTCATAATCCATACATTTAAAATATAATGTTATTCCTACCTGGAATCAACAATCCCAAGTGTCACAACGTTATCTAATTGCTTTTTAATTAATCTTCGATCCCTTTACAAATTCAATCCTACATTGAAACAATGTCAGTAGTTTCTAATTAATTCACAGATCATTAAACCATGTAATTTAATTAAATTTCGTGCTATTGAAAACCCAAAACGCAATGACAATTAACAATTTAACAAAATGACATTAGTTCATAAGGTCACGACTTACCGAACGTCACCAACGAGTTTACTTTTTGTAAGATTCAACGATGTCCACAACTCAAAATAGCTCCTAAATGACCTACAAGCATGGAATTCAAAGAAATTAAAGCTTAAACTCATTAACTGAGTTGAAACCGAGCCATGTGTTATTACAAAGCTTACCGATTAATGGAAAATATGAGAACCCAAGCTTCTAGTTGTTGCCCACGAGTTCCCAAGGGTTCATAAACTCACTAAAAGCATAAAATTAAAGGATTTAGGAGTGGAATTCAAGAATCAAGCTAACAACCAAAGATGGGTTCATGAGACTCACCTTGGTAAATTGAGAAACTAAAGGGATCCCAAGCCTATCAAAGCTACTCGTGAGGAGAGGATGGAAATGAGACCTTGATCCTTGCTTAAACTTGAGAGGAATTGAAGAAAAATAGTAGGGAAGAAGATGGGTATTCACACAAAAATAGAGATTAGGGATGGAAATGGGCTAGGCCAGACCGGGCTTTGAAAGGCCTGAGCCTGGCCTACATCAAATTTTTAAGGCCTGAGCCTGGCCTATTAGCCTGTCATAGGCCTTTTATTAAGGTCTGTTCTGGCCTGTTTGAAGGTCTGACCTATTTAAAAGTCTGTTTAAAAGGCCTATTTATAGTAAAACTTTTAAAATGTCAAAACCAACCTAAAAAATTTATGTTCCATTCCCTCCTATTTTTTTTAATTGTAAATTTGTAATATTAATTTATATTATATAAATGTAAATATCTAATATATATATATATATATATTATTTTATGTTATAAATATATTATATATATAACTAATTAATAATTAATCTAATTAAATAGGCCGGTCTGTTAGTCTTCAAAGGCTTTTTAAAAAGCCTGTGGCCTGACCTATTTAGTTAAAAAAGCATTTTTAAAAGCTTAAGCCTGACCTTCTAGCCTGATAAGCATGACTTATGTAGGGCTTTAAACGAGTCAGGCCATAGGCCCCCGACGGACGGCCTGGCCCATTTTCATCCCTACTAGAGATGAAGAAAAACAATGGCTTCTTTCCTTTCTAGCATGCATAGGAGAAGAATGAGAGAAAGTGAGGAAATGAGTGAATTAAGAATTAATGAAAGGAAGAGCAAATCTATCCTTTTATGCTTTCGATTAATTTTTGAAACAAATCGGGTACAACTTACCCAAATGATTTCTAGAAATTAACATATATACTCGTTGTTACTTGCCTTGAAACCCCAATTTAATTATTTGATCAATAAAATTAACCAATAATTAAAACTTGATGTTACACTTATAATAGTTTATCATCATGTCTTAATCATCTTGTCTTAACATTTTATTTTCTAAAATAATATTAGTTATCATTATACTTTATATTGATTTGGTGAAACTAACAATAATTAAATATATTTATTTTATGAAAAGTATTTAATATTTTCATGTTGATGATATTTTTATTAGTAAAAGTGATATTATCATATCAAAATTTTATAACAAACTCATTCTTACAATATTATTTTACTCAATTGAATAATCAAATACCCATGAAGACTACATTTTTTCTGACTATATATTTTTATAATTATTTCACATATATAAAAACTTTTAGAATTATCATTTATTTTATGAAATTATGTATAACTATAATTATAGACATTTTTAATTTTTATTACATCAAGATGCTTTACTTTTATTAAAATTTCTTATTCTGTTGTTTATTATTTAATAAAATCATATAAATATATGTTAATTCTAGATGTCATATAAAAATAACATAAAATACATGTTATTTAAATTCTAATTAATATTTTATTTTTATGTGATTATTCTTATACAACTATTAGAATACCTAGCAAGAGCAAAAAACAACGCGCGATCAAACCTAAAGATACATAGCAATCAATCACCTTTGATAGTTGATACTACACCTGTAACAGCCCAATTTTTTAAGCAGTAAATTAAATAGTGAAAAAATTAAAATTTCTCAGAGAAATAAGAACTGAAACCTAGAAAATAGGAAATTTAAATATGAATACAAGGATATTTTCAGTTTGACTTAAAACGAAAATAAACGAGAATGGAATGTAGAATAGAATGATAAAATAAAATAAAAATCTGCTACAGTAAAATGCTACAGTAAACGTCACATGAAAAATGTTGTAGAATGTAAAGAATTCGTGAGAATTCTCCAATTTTCCACCGCCTCATGTCAATTTCGAACTGCTACAGTGATTTGCTACAGTAATTTGCTACAGTAACTACCATTGAAAGCCTATAAATAGAGCCCCAACCTCCCACATTTCCTTAGACCACAAACCTCACTGATCCTATAATCTTTCATCTCCTTCTTCAAGCTCTTAAAACCTTCATTCTTTAATTTTCGCATAAGAAGAAATTACGCAAACTTAAAGATTTGAAGAAATACAAGGGAGTTTAGCACAAGAAAAGTTTAACGATCTTCACTTGAGGTAAGAAAGAGGGGATAGGATATTAAATACATAGAAATTAAGTTAGAATTGTTTGCTTAATTGTTTAGAAACTCATATAGTTATATTTTAATTTAATTTGAATTAAATTGTGAAATGGATGCAAATGGTTTTGAATATGATATTAAACAATTACTATAACATGGAAAATATGTTTTCATATATTTGAAATATGATATGAATATTATGGGAAATGTGTTTCCATATGATTGTATTATGATAAAAATAGTATGGAAAATGTGTTTCCATATTCGTTGAATTATAAATAAAGCATGCTATAATAATTTTATTGTTAAAATTAATTATAAAGGAATTTGATAATGTAATGCATTCATGCATCATATGCATTGGCCGTTCAAAGAATCCGCAGAGGGGTTCTTTGAGGGGGTTCCCGGTGGGGGAACGCGCTCTGTTGAGCACAGACCTCTGCGGTGGTTTTATACCACGGCCGTCTTAAGGGCTAAGTAGTGTATCCTTAAGGGGGGTCCCGTAACACTTGTTATTGATATTATGATATTGTTATCCGATGTTGGTGTTGCATTATGGGGCACGGTATCGGTTGGATATCCGTAAAAATGTTATTGTTGGAAATCACTGCAGATGTTCCCACCAGAATGGATCCATCATGCATTTTCATTTATATAAAAGAACAAAATATAATAATATCAGTATAAAACAAAATACTTGTTTGGCATCTGCATCGCATAGCATCCTACTTGTGATTGTGTTTGTTCTGATTTAATTTATATTTATTTGATATTTTATTTCACTCTTTCTGTTACTTGTGGCAACCCTTTAGTGGTTAACCAGGAAGACATATGACAAAGTGGATGTTGCTGAATATGGATGAATTATGAAGACTTTTGACGATGATGCTTGCTTGCATGACTACTATTGCTGTATTATGTATATGCTATGTTTTGGTACTTTACGTTTTTATATTTTATAAGATCTAGGTGCCTGTTGTAAAATATAATATGTATGAAACTCTGATGTTATGTATAATAATAAGAAGTTAATTATGTAAAGGTTGCGTACTCTGATATTGTATCAGTAACCTCTGGAATCAGGTTGTGAATCTCTTGATAATTACCAAGTGAAAAATAAGTTATCTAAGAGATTTTATATGGTGAGGGTAATTATCTTGAGATTTGCAAGTTGGTACAATCCGGTGTAAATAGCACTGCATTTTTTTTGAAGTTTTTACAGAGGTTCCACAACCAACGATAGAATATATTTCTTGATATCTTGGTCTTGAATACCAAATCCATCACCATTTTGGTAAAGGGTATGAGCAACACGACCTGCATTTAAGGCTTGTGTAATAAATGGCTCCATTGAATCAACACCATCAAAACAACAACAACATTGCTCATTTATCCTTTTCCATGCATTCTCTATCATGCATTGGATATCTTTTCTTGCTTTTTCCTCTGATACATCCATTTGATTCATGTAACATACTATTGATGAAGCAGCATCACCCCTTTCTCTTTCTGCCTGTTTCATTGTTGACCAAAGTTAATTAGAGAAAATCATTGTTATCAAAACCGAATCGGTTCGGCTGTTCGACCGGTTGAACCGTTTATGTGACCGATCCGGGTCAATTCTTTAATATTACCGGTTCAACCCCGGTTTGATCACGGTTTACTTAAACCGATGTCTTCACCGGTCCAATCCTCAAAACATTAGAGAAAATAATTAACAAAAAAAATTGTAGGTACTTTGTAGAAAAATCAAAATTACCACTGCAGTTCCCAAGTCATTGCATAGTCGAATTACAAGAGATACATTGTAGACCAAATCTTCATATGTGAGAAGAAAATCATCTATGTCATTTGATGTTACTGCATCATGCATGGTGGCAAAATATGAATGGAGTAGAATCATTGGCCCTGAAGATGAAATCCAACCATTCCTTAAATATTCTTCCAACGTAGGAATATATCCCCTGTTGTACCACTTTGCCTCCACGTACAATGCTTTGCAAAAATCTATCCACTGTCAAATTAATTAACTTAACTTCTTATCATTTACAGTTTTGAAAAACTAACAAAAATAATTAGTAATTATAATTTTACCGCTTTCTTTAGGAAAGGTAACACTAAGTGGAAGTTCTTTTCTCCGCCAATTTCATAAGCGATTTCATTTGTCAGATCTTTAAGTGCGTCCACACAAATTCTCATGTACTCTGGAAGTTCTTCAAGATCTTTGTTGTCCCACCTGTGTTTGTGACACATTCAATTAAAAATCTTATGAGCAACCCATTAACATATAGATTTAGGCTCGGGGAATTCAACATTCTACCATTTTGATACATTCACACTTATTAAATCGATTGTTTTTGGTATCTAAATAAACAAATCTACTTTTAACATCAATTATTAAAACTAACTGATCTAATAAGGATGAATATATGCACTTAATCCAAATTCTTAATATATATATATATATATATATATATATATATATATATATATATATATATAAGTAGTTTAAATAATTATAGCTGTAAAAATGTATTGAGCTTACTAGAACAACTTAAATTTATATGTAAAATGGGTAGGTTTGGTCATTAAAAATAAAAGTCTGGAAGAAATCCAGCTTACTTAACCTGATCCTTTAAAATCCGAGTCTGAATATAAACAATCTAGTTGGGTTCTGATAGCCCATTAAATCAATTTTATATATTAACATAATTACTAATTTTATCTTGATAAAAATAACAAACTTTATAAATTATGAATGTTACAAAATAATATAGATAATCTGTCAAGTCTGAAGCCCAAAACGGGTTGGGTTTGAACAACAATATTAAAAGCCTAAATATTCCTAAGCCTTTTTAACCCCACCTAAAGTTTGGATCTGAACGGGATAGCTCGTATTGATAGCTATGTATATAATTACGTATAAATATGTTAGCTTGTTGGAAGCTATATATATTATTATTTATATGATATTAGCAACTATATTAGGTCATCTTAAATCTAATAAACTAATTGTTAGGACTAAACATTAATTAATTGGTAAACAAACCTCTCAAATGCCATTGTGAATGGCTTCAATTCTTCAAATGATGCGTGTATGTCATAAACATCATCAATGATTAGTACGAAAACAATCACTTTAGTGAGCCACTTCCTAATGGATTTGTATTTGGGCTCAAAAGCAACCCCTGCCGCACACATGAAGCTTTCAACCAACCTATTTCTTGCAAAACCCAACTCCTTATTTATGCCAAGATTCTCCCACCACCTAAATAACAAATGAAAAAATAATTAGTACCCTTATAATTCTTTGGTTCATTTTTTGTTGTGCTTCAGAATTATAATATGTACCCGGATAATTCCTTGATCTCCTTTTGAAGTTTAGCCTGAATCATGTTGAAATTCAATTTCGCCAAATCAAGTAAAACAGGGTTCATGTGTTTCTCATTTTGATATTGCTTAAGGTGCCATTTAACTTCAAACCATGGTACCCTCCAATGGGACGAAAGTTCCAAGGCATGGATCACTCTATCAACTAGCAAATTTGAGATGTTCATGGTACTATGAGTGAGAGCATCCTTGAGAAAATTCATTGCAGAATTTTTGGCCCCCTGCAAGATATATTCTCCTTCTAAGCCCAAATGTGAGGCCTCAAGAAGCTCTATAACATCTTCAACATCACCAGCAAATGAGCTTTCCTTTGTCACTTTACCATTTTCAGCTAAGAAGTTGCTTAGCATATCTGAATTTTAATTAGAAGCAATTAACTCAAATTAATTAGTTTGCAAGTTGTGCATGTAATGACCAAATTCAATTGATATATCAAATAGTGAGCTCAACCAAGAAACAATTAGTTAATTACAGGGCAAAACTTTATATCCATGCTGTCTCAGAAGCCTGAAGCATAGTGCAGATGCACCTGAATTTTCTTCTACACTATGATTGAGGTTGTTGTTTTTAACATAGACAAATATAGATTCAACAATATCATCGATTTCCATTTGAAAGTGGCTGGCAAGGCCTAGTTTTTGGATCCAATCAACCAACTCTAACTTTTGCAGAACATCCACCTCTTGAACAAAGAGACCCTTCACTTCAATCACCTGCTGGTTTAACTTCACAAGAAATTCTTCCTTCTGGGAGTACAAATAAATGTCAGAAAACAAATTGGATTAGGTTCTCCAAATAGAGGAATGTACTTTAAACGATCAAATGTACTAATGGCCATTGATTATTGGTTGCAATTTAATTCATAGTGTGGTGTTGTGCTGTGATTATAATAGTTACTATTGTACTTTACTATTTAAAGTACATTTTTCTTAGTATGTATTATCATTGTGATATTGGGTTTGGTGCATGTGTATCAACTTTCGCCAGAGCATTATGCATGAAAAGAGTTTTCTAAATTATTACAATAATGCACTATTAAGAAAAGAGGTAAGCTATTATAGGTGTTGAATTCACAGTCATATTGAACTGTAGAGAGAGTAATAAGGAAAAGAAAAAGAAAAAGATATAGAAATCTCACATCATATTGAGTGGCAAGTGACTGAAGAAAATGGTATTTCCAAATGCTGGGTTTATAATTGGCAGATCTGCGTATTTTCTCTGTGATAGCAATATTTTGAGACGGTACATGAATGTTTAACTTCATGTCAGATTCATTCATTGTTTTTCTGTGTTGCTTTGCTGTGCTCTATAATTCGATATACGCTGTTCTGTTCTAAGCCAATGCTCCTCCCTTTATATACAGGGAGAAAATACATGGCTTCATCATTAGGATTGCTGCTGGATCCCTCTAGAAGGAGGGCCATAAAACCATAATAGAAATATTTAATTGCAAATCATGTGGCAAGGAAATGCAAGCTATGTGGACACATAGAAACCACTCAATTGCATGTGGTTAGAATTGATTTTCAAGGCCTATAAATAGGCACAAAACCATCAGCAAACACATCAACAAAAAATTAGAACTACAATTGAGAGCAATTGTAGGAAAACACTTAAGAGAGTGTTTTGTGAGGCCAAAGCAATTAGTTAATTGCTTTGATGAGTTGTTGAGTGAGGGAAAAATAATTAGTGAGTGACAAAATAGTGAGGTTAATTGGGGTGTTGGGAAACACTTGAGTGTCACTATTTTGGGTTAATCTCGGGTTTGTGCCTCTAATATTTTATTAGAGAAGTCCCTCTTGTACGCCTACTGATTTTATTAGTGGAAGAAATTTCAGAGTTTGTCCCGTGGACGTAACCCAAATCAAAAGGGTGAACCACGTTAAATTGCTGGTGCCATTTTAATTATTTATTTACTTTGCTCGTATTTAATTTATTCTATAACCACCTATTTTATCGGTCCGCCATTCCGCTGCGCCGGGAAAAATTATCAGTCAATTTATGCAGATTTTTCCTAACAAGGATTACATATCAATGTGATTTTTTCTAACATATGACAAATATAGAAATTCATACAATCCACACACACATAAAACAAATATAAAAATTCAAACGATATATATATATATATATATTACGTACCATATAAAAAAAGTTAAGTGAATTTTTAAGTTTTGATTAATTGGGTGTATTGTAACCACCCATAACAATATTATATTTATTGTTAAGTGTCACTTTATAATTAATTGATATTAATAATTCAAGAAAACATTATTTAATTTTAGACTATTGGTCTCACGTAATCATAAAATGATACATGTGAGTAAATGCAATACTATATATATCATCTATCTCTTGATTTTTTTTTTAATTTTGACATTTATTAAATAATAACTAATTGAAACCAACTAATAATTACTCCTTATAATTCCGTGTAGGTGTGTTTACTGGTCAGGTCTAGATGATAAGTAACTCTCTCCAACGCTGACTAGAAATATTATAATTTTATTGGATTTCAAGTTATCTATTTCGATTAAGTTTGAGTAGGTAATTTGGATTTGAAATTATATTGAATAAGACCTATTTTGTAGCCTAAAAATTGTTTTATCCTTTCCTTCACACTTTTTTCTCATTCAATGCCTATAAAAAAAATAATTTAGGGTCTTTTCAATTAATGATACCAAGTACCACAAATAAATATACAATCACATACTTACATAAATAAAATATTTTTTACCTAAAAAAATCAAAAGATTATATATATATATATATATATATATATATATAGTTACTCTTCATGAAATTACCAAAGAATAAAATAATAGTTGACAAATAGTTATATAAGGTGAAGAAAAAGAAAAAGAAAAAGAAAAGAATTAAAGGCCAAGAGAAGTCAATGAAAATAAAAATTTAAAAAACGCAAGTTTCATCACATTGCAATTAAGTTTGGTTAATTTGATTGATAAAATCATAGTTTTAAAAATCGAACCAGACTGGCCGGTTCGACCGGAAACCAGTCAGGATACCGGTCCGGACAAAGATAAAAAAATCAGGCATCTCAAAATCCGTCAAGAACCAGTCAAAATAGATCAGAATCAGTTGAAAACCAGTCATAGTTTTAAAATTGTTTTTTTTTACTATTTTTAAAAAGTTCTATTAAAAATATTTTTAAATTTTAAAAAACTTATATATAATATTTATTATAATTTTTAATCCTATAAAATATATAATATGATCTTTAATTAACTTAGCAAGAATTATATTATATTATATTAAAAATATATATTTTATTATGACCGGTTTGACCACGGTTAAACTAATAAACCTTGAACCAGTACCTTTATCAGTTTAAGCAGTGGTCCCATTTTTAAAACCTTGAATAAAATTTTATAATCAAGAACTATTTATATTTAACTAACTTAACTAGCCATCTATTAACCTAACCCAATTTAACCAAACACTTTTTTTATTATTCAGATTTTTTCTAAGTTTTGATTGGTTGGGTGGATAATGGATTGTAGCCACCCATAATATGGAGGAACATTTACTCACGTTTCGCAGTTGCATGTTTTTTTTTTAATTTTTTCTTCCCAAAAAAACACGTGGAACATAAATAATGTTAAGATTCTAACTCGTGTGTAATTTATATATCTATGATGCTAACAAGTTTTATAACCGTGAAATGCATTGTATATTATTTGTACGATGAATCTGAACATGCGATAAGATTATATATAAATTTATAAATTAATTAAGGGGCCATATAATAAATTATTTTTAAGAGTAACTTATATTATAAATTTAATCATAAAATTATTATAATAAATTGAAAATAACTTATGTAACTTATAAGATTTTTGTAAATTCTTCTAAAAACATAAAATCAATATCTTCAAACAATATTATTTTTATCATAGTTTTTTATTCTCTTATGGTTAATTATTTTTAAACAAACAAAAAATAATAAAATTATCTTTATATAAAAACCTACATATTGATTTTATGAATAAGATAATGAAAATTGAAATTTTAATAATTTCATAGCATAAAAAAGGTAATAAACAACATAAATATTAGTTTCTACTAAAGAAAAAATAATATATTTAATCCATGTAACTCAAGATAGAAGTATAAAGCATATAAATATAATTTCACTAAATAACAAAATTATAAAACTACCAATGCTTATTTTGAATACAAGTGTTTTTTTTCATAAAATAATACGTCAAAATAAAAATATTGTATAGGATACTTATTTTAAACCTAAGTGATTAAATGTTTATCCTTTAAAGATAAGTAATTTTGAAATCTACAAGTTCAAAAAGAAATTAAAATACTTTTGTGGTTACTCTTTAACTCTAAAGAGTTTGGTTCAGAGTTATATGTTTTAATCCAAACACCTATAATAAAGATAAAGTGACTTAAAACTAAATCATCTGTAACATCATATATAAATTATAAACAGAAGTAATTAAAAAAGAGGCTTATAAATAAAAACTGATCAATTTTAAGTTGGGTGTAATAGTTTAATATTTTTTATAACAGTGGTAATTCTCATCTCTTCATCAAGGAGAAGTGATAGAGACATTTTAAAATATTAGTCCAGTTTATTTAAGTTTATTTTTAAGTATTTTTTATAAGCGTCTTTTTAAAAAGTAGATTAAAGTTGTTTCTTAAAATAGACAAAAAATTACTTATTTTTTATTTTTACTTATTTTTAAAACTTTAAACAAACATATCAAAATTTTAAAAAAGTACTCTTTTAAATTAAAAAATTACTTAGATCTTAAAATAAGTTTAAACTAACAAATTTATTATACTAAAAAGAAACCAATATTCCATATAGATCCATTGTTGGAGCACTTTAAGGATTATAAGATCCTCACGGAAGAAGATATATCAACAATCAAAGGATGATTGAAATTCTTATATGCTGGGTTGAGGCGTGTAATTTATATTGTCTTAAGGGGTTTAAGAATTTTTTTTTTTTGTCTAGAATGTGAATCTGAGGATTTAACAACTTTCATAAACTGTAATCACAACTAGTAAAAATATTTTTTCATTTGTAATAGAGTCTCGAATATAAGATTGAGAAGTCGAACAATAGAAAGCATGATTTATGATTAGACAATTAAACAATTAAATCCCACTAATGCAAATAAAATCCTTTTGAAATGAATAATATGAGTTAATTATCACAATCATATTTAAATTTCCTTTTAAATACAAATTGTGACGTCCTACGTCAATTTTACATTTATTTACATCCGTTTAATTATTTTTCACAATAAATTTTTCACGTTTACTAATAGTTAATTAGATCCTAATGTAAAACCATATTTATTTTTCTTAAGCACACTCAAAATAATAACCGATAGGAAATAAATCAAATAATTGAATTAATTAAATAAGCGGAAGAAGAAAATGAAGTCAGGGGTTACTCGCTTGAGCGAGACCCTGATTCGCTTAAGCGAAACCAGTGAAGGTTGCTTAGGCGAGTTCCGACTCGCTTGAGTGAATTCTACATTTTAAACCTGAGCGAACTACGAGACATGAAAGGGAAATTCACAAATTTAGTCTTTTGCTTGGAAATGGTCCTCTCGGTCATATCTCATTCGGGAACATCTTGACCTTCCTTCACTCGGAAAGGGTTCTCTCGGTCATGCCTCTCGGAAACATTCTAACCTTCACTCAGAAAGAGTTCTCTCAGTCATACCTCACTCGGAAACATACTACCCTTCCTTCACTAGGAAGAGGTTCTCTCGGTCATACCTCACTCGGAAACATACTAACCTTCCTTCACTCAGAAGAGGTTCTCTCGGTCATACCTCACTCGGAAACATTCTAACCTCTCTTCACTCAGAAAGGGTTCTCTCGGTCATGTCTCTCGGAAACATTCTAACCTTCACTCAGAAAGAGTTCTCTCGGTCAGGCCTCACTCGAACGAGACTGAATCCGCTCGGGCGAGATTCGTCCAGTAATCAACTATACTACAACAACCACAATTCATCCATGACCCATAATTATTTACAAAACCTGCCCATAGTAATTTATCATTCACATCTACTATTGGCTCCGTGCTAATATATATATATATATATATATCAAACTCATAAAAATCAACATCGGTCACATTAGCATCATGAATTCATATCCACATTAGTCAACACACCAATTCTAGATTAGTTCGACACACACAAGTAACATATTATAGCATCATATACACAGAAAACTCATTACACATTACACACATAATGCATTTCATAATTCCTCAGTTCCTTGGCATCAATCCTCCGCTCGGCGCACCTCCGGGGTTCTGACCTCTTCCCTGTCACTGGTTACTAAATTAAAGAAAACCACAGCAAGGGTGAGTGTTTGGCATCATAATTAATCTAGAACGAAAATTAAATAACAAGTACATATGTATAAACTCCATCTGATTGCTTTATCCTCAAATTGCAAATCATATTCGGTAAATATAATTAAGTACATACACATCATCACACAATACTAGTAATTCATCAATTATCACCACTGACTCTCATACAAAATTGACGCCTAGTATCCGGATACTAAAGGATCGGCCTTCAGCTGGGAGTCCTACTTGACACCCCGTGAACCCTGCTTGGTCCACCGAGTCCTGCTTGACTCTCCACCTCAACCACTGGGTCCTACTTGACCACTGGGTAGCTTAACTGGGCACAAAAACCACGGGAGCCAGAAACGAGGGGCTATACATACCGTCGGTCGTCCCACACCATACAATCATACATATATAATTCACATTCCTTATATCATATCACAAGTGGCCATCAACAACAACACGTACTCATTAAATGGGCAACCTACTTGTCAAGTCCGCCATCACATTGTCACTATACACTTCGATTTATCACAACGTCAAGTATTTTAATCTCATAATCATTGTAAGCCATACACAATCCTAAACCGATCAGTGTCCATATTTATACATACATACACATTCAACTATCATCCAGTAATATTTCTTACTGTTTTCATAATTGGTTCGATGACCCGAACCCAAAATACACACTTATTCTAATTAATTACAACCCGAACACCCTCTTACCTCAATTCCAAGCTTCAACGATTTGTTCTTGATGTCGATTGCGTCCTCTAAGTGCTGGGTTCAAGGTTCCACCTCTGAATTCAACACCCGCTTCGTCACTCGGTCCTCTGACGTTCGTTTTGCTACCTACAGAGGTCGGAATGCAAAACCCATAAACGTGATATTACCCTCATTGTTTCAAATACCGAGTTTTAAGCTCACACACACTAGAGGAGTGGAAAACAGAACCTTACCTCGCCATGCATGACCATTCGGTTTAAAGGAGAAAACAAAAAAGATGAGATAACTCAATTTAAAGGGTCCATTGTACTCACCTCGAAGCCACGATCTCAAAAATAGGGTTTTTCGAAGTTTTGACGTGGAATAGGCCTTCCCTTGGAGCATGCAGCTCTCGACAGTGAGAGGGAGGAGACGAAAAAGAAAAAGAAGAAGAAGAAGTAGTAGGCTCACGTGAAATGAATGAGGAAGAAGATGGATTTTTATCATTTAAGGCTCAGGGGCAAAATGGTCATTTCCTTATTTCTTTTATAATTTCTTTGAAAGTGTTAATTAAACTTTTACCTCCTTCTAATTACACCTCATTTAACCCTTTTGTACTTAGTCAATCAATTAAATTTATGTATTTCCACACTAGTTAATTATTTATAATTGCCTTTATATCAAATAAATCTCTAAAACAATTATTAATATTTTTCGCTACTCATAATTTTACTAAAATATTAGGGATGTTACACAAATCAAGTCATTTTAATTTTAAACTCTCAAAATTTCTTGTAAAATATCACAAAATATCCCATAAAATAATATATATATATATATAGAGAGAGAGAGAGAGCGTCACAGATGAGAGGTAGCTAATTTATGAGACTTTTTATTAATAAAAAAAAGTTCCAAAATTAGTTTTCTTAAAATGTGATGACCAATAAAGCTGTGTGAACCACGACATTTGGGGTTGGTTGTGTTTTCGAGGCTGCCTTAAAAATCAAAACCAATATCAAGTAAACCACAAGTTTTCGTCAAAAATTATAAATTGAAAATGATAATAAAATTAAAAAAAAATATTAAATAAAAGTGTTTATTACAATGTTGATCTCATACAAATATTTTACATTGACATTTTTCTTATTATACATAATATATAAAATAATATATTATATAATATTTTTAGGCTAAAACCTCCTTTTTAGCCCTCTTAAAGTTTTGAGATTAAGAAAAAACCTCTAAAAAAACTTTAGGTTTTGGCCTTTATAAAATTTTAGAGTTTACGAATTTAAGGAAGAAGTCTTGAACCGATGAGGTGGCATGAGTTTGGGTCACCTCATCAGTGACACCTGTCAAAAATATTATTAATTAAATGCACTAGGTGTTTACATGTGAATTTTTACCCTAAACCCTAAAATAAGAAACCCCTAAATTTAAAAACCCTAATTAAGAAATATCTTTAACCTTTGGATTAGAAAACAAAAATTAATTGCACTGCACTGGATCTTCAACATCTAGACCAGTGAACTAAAAAATAAATGGCAACATCAAATGTCTCAACTGGGTGTTGGAAATATGGGGTTTTGGAAAGTGATGATTTTGATACTGAATTTGGGTTGAAGAGTGTTTGTTTGGTGGTTTTAGAGGAGATGATTGAGGGGTGGGTTGTCACAACCCAATTTGTTAATTAAATTTGAATCGGTAATTAAACAGTGAAAAATTAAAGTTTCTCAAAAAAATAAGAAATAAATTTCAGAAAATAGGAAATTTTATTCTGGTTATAGGGATATTTTTATTTTGTAAATTGGATTTAAAATGAGACTAAATGAAGATAAAATATGATAATAAAACATAGAATTATTAAGGAACCTGTTATTTTAATAAAAAAAAAGTAGAAAAGAAAAGAAAATCTTCCTGCTCCCTCCTTCACCGCCTTCATTCACCGCTATTTGAAGCCTATAAATAAGGCTCTAACCCTCCAAATTTCTTCAAACCAAAATACCTCATAAATCCTATAACCCTTCATCATCTTCTTCAAGCTTCTAGATATCCATTTTCATATGTTAAATCCCTTCAATTTTGCATAATAAGGAGTTACTCAAACTTGAAGATTTGAAGAGATACAAGGGAGTTTAGTACAATGAAAGCTTAGGGATCTTCAATTAAGGTAAGAAAGAGGAGATAGGATATTAAATACATAGAAATTAAGTTAGAATTGTTTGTTTAATTGATTAATGGTTTAAAAACTCATATAATTAGATTTTAATTTAATTTGAATTAAGTTGTAAGATTGATGTTAATTGGTTTGGAATATAATATATGATATATTTTTGATGTTGTATGATGATTTGGAATCAATTAGCATATTTAATTTGTAAATAAAATGAGAAAAATAGCAAAAACAGCAAGGACAGAGCTGCTGTTTTCGTTCTATAGAATCAGACCTTTTAACAGCGGATATTTTTAACCGGTGTTAAAAACTGAAAGCGGTGTCATTTTTATAAATAAATTAGAAAGGTGGCATTTTTGTAAATAAGACCAGTGGTATTTTTGTAAATATGATTAAAATCTTAAAATAATGATTTTTAAAAAATATATATAATAAATCAAAATTATTTTTATTTTTGGATTTTTATTATTCTTTGAAATAAATAAATATACTTAATTAAATTAAATTTAGAAGTTTACTTAAACATATTTAAAGGAGAAAAGCTCTTATTTTTAAATTATTTTAGTAGTATAATTTTATATTATGAAAAAAATGTATTTTTCAAATAATTTTGGAGTATGATATTAAATAAATTATAAATGGAAAATGTGTTTTCATATTCTTGGGATTATTAATAAATATTATAGAAAATGTGTTTCCATATGTTTTGAATTTAGAAAATAAGTATTATGGAAAAAGCGTTTACATATTCTTTGGATTTTAATATATGAAATATGTTTATAAGTGTGATGAAATATCATAGTGCTTTGATTATTATGATAATTTTATTGTTAAGATTAATTATATAAAGAAATTTGATATTTTAATTTAGATCTAATGCATTCATGCATCATATGCATTGGCCGTTCAAAGAATTCGCAGGGGGTTCTTTGAGGGGGTTCCCAGTGGGGGAACGCGCTCTGTTGAGAAATAGACCTCTGCGGTAGTTTTATACCACAGCCGTCTTAAGAGCTCAGCAGTGTGTCCTTAAGGGGGTCCCGCAACACCTGTTATTGATGTTATGGTATTGTCATCCGATGTTGGTGTTGCATTATGGGGCGCGGTATCGGTTGGATATCCGTAAAAATATTGTTGTTGGAAATCACTGCAAATATTCCCACCAGAATGGATCCATCATACATTTTCATTTATATAGATAATGGAAATATTAAAACACTTGTTTGGCATCTGCATCGTATAGCATCCTACTTGTGATTATGTATGTTCTAATTTAATTTCTATTTATTTGATATTTTATCTCACTCTTTCTGTTACTTATGGCAACCCTTTAGTGGTTAATCAGGAAGACATGTGACAAAGTGAATGATGCTTGATGTGGATGAATTATGAAGGCTTTTGATGTTGATGCTTGCTTGTGTGACTACTATGGCTGTATTTTGTGTATGCTATATTTTGGTACTTTGCATCTTTATATTTTATAAGGTCTAGGTGTCTGTTGTAAAATATAATATGTATAAAAACTCTGATATTATGTATAATAATAAGAAGTTAATTATGAAAAGGTTGCGCACTCTGATATTGTATCAGTAACTTCTGAAATCAGGTGTTGAATCACTTGATAATTACCAAACGAAAAATAAGTTATCCAAGGGATTTTATATGGTGATGGTAATCATCTTGGGATTTACAAGTTGGCTCCAGGGTGTTACATGGGTGGTTATGGAGGAGTTGTAGAAGCTCAAGAGTTTAAAAAAAAGTCTCTGTAGTATCAAGATAGTTTAGGAAAAAGCCCTTGTAAATGTAACACTAAATTATACATTTTAAATATATACAATGTCATTAATTAATAATATTTTTGAAAGATGTCACTGATGAGGTGGCCCAAATTCATGTCACCTCATCAGTTCAGGGTTTCTTCCTTAAATTCGTAAACCCTAAAATTTTATAAGGGCCAAAACCTAAGGGTTTTTTTAAGGGCTTTTTTCTAATCCCTAAACTTTGAGAAGACTAAAAATGGGTTTTAGCCATATTTTTATTTACAAATATATATGTGTAGTAAGGGTATATAGACCGGTTTTATATAAGTTATACGACTATACCTTCCCTCTTGGTATTACTTTACTATGAGTCACCGAATAGTATTTTGTCTTTCAAAGTGGTCCTTGCTAATTCACACAGTATTCCATGTGCCTTATGCTACTCGGGTCAGAGTGTAAGTCAGTGATGTTTTCACCTACTGGACTTTCGCCATCTAGGGTGCAATACTTTATTGCTTTACCTACCAACATGACGCTTGTATAGTTCTCTCAACCTCGTTTTCACAGTTTAGGCTGCTCCCATTTCACTTGCTGCAACTATGGGAACTATGTTTGCTTTCTTTTCCCCTGTCTACTAGGATGTTTCAGTTTGTTAAGTTGTCTCTTGCCTACTCATGGATTCAATAACAGTTTAAAAGGTTGACCTATATCAAAAATCTCATATCTACATTTAATTTCAACTCCCCCGAAACATTACATTGTTTACTATGCCCTTCCTCGCCTCTTGATGCCCGGTGCCTTGTATCCACCGTAAGTTTTTCAACATTTGAACCTTACTTTTATATGTAAATTACATAGAAATTACAAGTGTATAATTACTATGTCATATTGTTTAAAAAAATATACCATTTAAATAATTAAAAAAATGGAAATGACAAGACTTGACCGAACTTAAGGGTCCAATGTAGATCATTGTTATGTTCAACCCCTTGATTCATTTAATCTAAATTCATTCCAATCATATTACATGTTCCTTTCCTAACACGTGTAATAGACTCAGTTCTTGTTCGCATCTGTCTCAGAGCTACAAATGATAACTTTTTGATGGCATTTGAAATCTATGTTCAACACCTTAACACAATTGAACATAATGTGTAAGAAAGCTAAGAGAAATTAGAAGATAAAGTTTATAATGGGGAAGGGAAAGAAAATAGAGGAAGAGATAAAGAGAAAGAATGTAATGTGTGAGGAAGCTAAAAGAAATTAAAAGATAGGGTTTAAAATAAAAAATTCAATGTGTCTTTTCACTCATGGTTTGAATGACAAACTCTAGTTAATTTAATAAGGAATCTTAGGAAAATGATCCTTTTCGTAACTTAGGTTGTGGGGTGAAATGTAAGAAGTAAAACCTAGAGAGGGTCACTATAATTTCATAAAGTTCTTGGGGCGGACTGTAATTTAGTGAAACCTCGAGGGAGCCTAGTGTAATTTTACCAAAAAATATAGTTCAATTTTGAGATATTTTCATGACTTTTTTATTTTGTTTAGTTTATATATGTTAACATACAAGATCTGTAGGAAAATTTGATAATCTTGATAGATTAAGGTATACGACTCATATTCAATAGCTCTTTCTATTTTTCAGGAGTGAATGACTCTCCCCACAAACCAACATGAGACCTTTCCAGTGTGTTTTGTCTTTAATAACACACTTCCTGAGAACTTCCCAGGAGGTCACCCATCCTAGAATTACTCCAAGTTAAGCACGCTTAACCTTGGAGTCCTTAAGCGATGGGCCACTAAAAAGGCTAATGCATTTCTTGGTATAGGTAGTTCAAATTCATTCTTTTAAGTTATCCTCGACTGTATAATTCGATACTTATACAGTCTTTGGATCCCCCTATTCTGGTATGTATTCGGTTTGTTCATGTGTCCCTCCTACTGGAAGCCTGCCAGGAGCAGCTTCTTGTCCGTGTCTATGCACCGACGATCACTCCCTGCCCTCAACAGTTACCGGGATGTCACATTTAGGGTTTAGAACTAAAAAAAATAGCTCTTTCTATTGTGCTGAAATTAGAACTAACAAGACCTCTCACTTTTGTGTATCCTAATTCCAAAACTTAAATATATACAAAAAGGAGATGAAGTCAAAAAAAAATTCACCCAAAACAACAAAGTTTAACATTACTTTAAATAGGAAATAAAATATAATAAAAATAAAGTAACATTATCAAGTATAATTAAAGGTAATTAAATTTGATAATAAAATATGTTACAAATAATTAAATAATCATTAATATGTAACAAAAATATTTAATTTTTAATAACCATTTAAAACTCGCAAAAATAATTCTTTTAAAATATCTCAATATTTTACAAATCAATGACAGGCACAGATGGTTAGCATGATGAAAAATCATTTATGAAATATCGTAATATCGTAATATCATGATTCATGATATATCATCATTTCTTAATGAGTCCAACATACACAAAAAATTATATTATTCCTTTAAATGAGTATTGATCCGTCCTTTACGGGGGGTGTAAAGTTATGATCTTGAAACAGCTCAATCTGATACAAAGCGATGCGCGTAAATGTTCAGATGTGGAGTGTTTTCGTGTGTTGAGGCGGAGTCTGGACCACACTGGGGCGGTGTCGTAGTCCGCCTAGAATTGTCTTCTATGCCCTGACACAGTTGGAGTGGGCGGTGTCACAGTCCGCCTGACGGTCTCTCCTTTGTAGTAGTCCGCCTAGAATTGCCTCCTATGCCTTGACACGGAGTGCGGTATACGCTGGGCGGTGTCCCAGTCCGCCTGGAGAAGTCCTCTCAGCCTTGACCCGATTTGGGGTGGTACCTGCAATTATTCTCCGACACTCAAGTCAGTATTTCAGAATACTTTAAGACTTAGAAAGACGATCAGAGAGAATTATGCAAGTAAGAGAGAGTAAGGTTCAGAAATGGGGGGAGAGCCCCTGTATACCTTTTTGCTGAGGTTTATATACCTGTTACTGGTACTGCATTATTGGTAGGGCTCGTTCCTTGTTTTCTAGCATAAAGCAAGAAAGACAGTGGGTCCCTGTGTTGTTCACGAGCACCATTATTGTAGTAGGTATTTCCACTTACTTGGGAAGCGTGAATGCTTTATTATTTTATTGTTATTCCCCTTTATGCGTGACAGCGTGATTCCCATTATTAACCTCTCAAGACAGAGTCAACCTCGTGCCGGGGTTGTGAGTATGGGTTCGCTACGCAGTATGGGAAGTTCAATATTCCGCCTGTGTTGAGCCTATGGCTTGGCGGAGTAATATGCATTCTGCGGCGTTACATGCCTAGGCGGAGTAACATGCCTTGGCGGAGTTACATGCCTAGGCGGAGTTATGACCCTTGGCAGGGTAACATGCCTAGGCGGAGTGTCATGCCTTGGCGGAGTAACATGCCTAGGCGGAGTGTCATGCCTTGGCGGAGTGACATGCCTAGGCGGAGTGTCATGCCTTGGCGGAGTGACATGCCTTGGCGGTATATACTCCGTATTTGAAGTGTATTTACCTCGTTCGAAATGCTGACCTGACAAAGCATTAAAGCCATGCTCTTGGGGGCCGGTGTTAGGACCGGATCATATGCCCCCTAGCTTGTTATAGTGACTGGCGGAGTCACTGTAATGAGCTATAACACTTAAGTTTTAGCTTTTATAAGAAGGCGGAATAGCCTCTTAGGAACTTCAAAGTAGATTCCGTAAGGAGGCGGAGTAGCCTCTTAGGAATTTCAATGAGATCATTAAAGTTGGATTCCGTAAGAAGGCGGAGTAGCCTTTAGGAATTTCCCAGGAGTTGTATTCCGTAAGAAGGCGGAGTAGCCTCTTAGGAATTTCCCAGGAGTTGTATTCTGTAAGAAGGCGGAGTAGCCTCTTAGGAATTTCCCAGGAGTTGGATTCCGTAAGAAGGCGGAGTAGCCTCTTAGGAATTTCAATGAGTTTGGATTCCGTAAGAAGGTGGAGTGGCCTCTTAGGAATTTCCATGAAATTGGATTCCGTAAGAAGGCGGAGTGGCCTCTTAGGAATTTCCATGAAATTGGATTCCGTAAGAAGGCGGAGTGGCCTCTTAGGAATTTCCAAGGAGTTGAATTCCGTAAGAAGGCGGAATAGCCTTTTGGGAATCTCCAAGGAGTTGGATTCCGTAAGAAGGCGGAGTGGCCTCTTAGGAATTCCAATGAGTTGTATTCCGTAAGAGGGCGGAGTAGCCTCTTAGGAATCTCAATGAAGTACAATTTTACAAGTGTTGAACTTTTGAACTTGTTGATTATGTACTTCGTAAAACATTGGTAGTTAGGCGGTATGGTGCAGCATATAGCTGAGACACCAGTTCTTTCCATAGGTGGCCTGTAGGACCTTGGGATCGGTATGGTGCAGCATATAGCTGAGACACCAATCCTTTCCCCCCAAGGAGTTTTCTGGACCTTAGGGTCGGTATGGTGCAGCATATAGCTGAGACACCAATCCTTTCCCCCCAAAGAGTTTTTATTGACTCTGTTTGCGAAGCTTTGTTGCATGTTGGTTGATCTTTATGGAATAAAGGGTTATGCATCTGTGCTTCAGTTTGGAGCCGCTGTCTTATCTGCATGGGAACAAGTTCAGGAGTTTTATCGTCGAATCACTTCATAGGTGATTGAGATCATCCGTCTTGGGGATGTGTACGACACCAGGGATTACATCGTCAGGTCACATATTAGGTGATTGAGATCATCCGTCCTTGGGGTGTGTATGGCGCCAGGAGTTACATCGTCAGATCACAGAATGGGTGATTGAGATCATCCGTCCTGGGCAAGTACACAACGTCAGGAGTTACATCGTCATATCACATAATGGGTGACTGAGGTTATCTGTTCTGGAAAAGTACACAACGCCAAGAGTTTCATCGTCAGATCACAGATTAAGTGATTGAGATAATCCGCCCTGGAGACAATTTTTCAATCGTAGGAGTACGGATTGTGTGAATGCTTCTCAATTTTTAAAAGCTTCCATCATAAGAATAATGATGGGAATTGTTCGTACCAGGAGTTACATCATCGAATCACAGAATAGGTGATTGAGATCATCCGTCCTGGAGTGATGATTGGAATTGTTCGTACCAGGAGTTACATCATCGAATCACGGAATAGGTGATTGAGATCATCCGTCCTGGAGACATTTTTCCAATCGTAGTACGTTTAGTAGAAAACAGCTTTAATAGAGGGATTGCATGTGTATTGAATCATTCCGGACTTAAGTAGTGAAGATCGGGTATGGACGTAGAACCCTCATTCCGGATTTTTACATGCAAGATGGAGAACGGATAGAGACGTATAACTATCGTTTTCATGCATAGGCATTTTGATAGCCAAAGACTTGTTGTGTTTGGAGTTCGGTTTGATCCTACAATCCATGTCGTATTTGGCGTTCGATTTAATCCTACTAACCGTTCTCCAATCGGTCTTTGGTTTTTCCCAATGACGATTCTTCACCGACGTTCGGTCAGTCCTACTAGTCGTACTCAGAGTTCGGTTTAATCCTACAATCCGAGCCTTCAATACGGGGTTCAGATCAGGGCTAATCCTGAACCTACTGCGCCCGTCACTTGGGGTTCAGTGTGGTCTTGAAGAAGAACCAGCTTACTGTGCCCAAGCCCGTCATAGGGCATTACCCTTAACTCCTTTGGGGAGAGAAAGAGCCGATCCGTTGTAACAGGACGGATGACTATTATTAATTCGTTACTCTCACTCTAGAGAACGATGTCGTCCATTGTGAGAGTATTGTTCTGAATTCGGGGAACTGTATCTCAATCGTAAGAGTACGGATTGAGTCTTCAAAGACTTCCATCATAAGGATGATGATGGGAATTGTCCGCGCCAGGAGTTACCTCGTCAATTCACAGAATATGTGATTGAGAGCATCCGTCCTGGGGGAGTGTATCTCAATCGTAAGAGTAAGGATTGAGTCTTCAAAGACTTCCATCATAAGGATGATGATGGGAATTGTCCGCGCCAGGAGTTACCTCGTCAATTCACAGAATATGTGATTGAGAGCATCCGTCCTGGGGGAGTGTATCTCAATCGTAAGAGTACGGATTGAGTCTTCAAAGACTTCCATCATAAGGATGATGATGGGAATTGTCCGCGCCAGGAGTTACCTCGTCAATTCACAGAATATGTGAATGAGAGCATCCGTCCTGGGGGAGTGTATCTCAATCGTAAGAGTACGGATTGAGTCTTCAAAGACTTCCATCATAAGGATGATGATGGGAATTGTCCGCGCCAGGAGTTACCTCGTCAACTCACAGAATATGTGATTGAGAGCATCCGTCCTGGGGGAGTGTATCTCAATCGTAAGAGTACGGATTGAGTCTTCAAAGACTTCCATCATAAGAATGATGATGGGAATTGTCCGCGCCAGGAGTTACCTCGTCAACTCACAGAATATGTGATTGAGAGCATCCGTCCTGGGGGAGTGTATCTCAATCGTAAGAGTACGGATTGAGTCTTCAAAGACTTCCATCATAAGAATGATGATGGGAATTGTTCGCGCCAGGAGTTACCTCGTCAACTCACAGAATATGTGATTGAGAGCATCCGTCCTGGGGGAGTGTTTCTTCTTCAACCGGTGTTGGATTTCACTCATTCACCAGCCTTCACACGGTGTTCGGTTCGATCCTACTAACCGTACTTGGAGTTCGGTGCAATCCTACAATCCAAGCCTTCAACACGGGGTTCAGATCAGGGCTAATCCTGAACCTACTGCGCCCGTTACTCGGGGTTCAGCACGGTTTTCTGTATGAACCGGCCTACTGCACCCAAGCCTTCGCATGGGGTTCGGTTTGTGGCCTTGAAAAAGGACCAGCCCTACAACCCATTTCCTGAGGTTCGGTTTAATCCTACAACCCAGGTCTTCACCGACGTTCGGCCAAACCTACTAGTCGTACTCGGAGTTCGGTTCAATCCTACAATCCGAGCCTTCACACGGTGTTCAGCCAAACTTACTAACCGTACCCAGAGTTCGGTTTAATCCTACAATCTGGGCCTTCGAATGGGGTGATTCACCCAGTTGTACCTTCGAAGAGGTTCATCGCTAACAACGGATACATTGTTAGGATCATCCGTCCTGAAAGTATCTTGTCACAACAGTATTGTGCATCAAATAAAATTATAAAGACAATGGGTGAACCATTTAGAGCATTTCATTAATTATGAATTACAAAAGAGAGAAAGAGAGATGAGTCGGGGTTATGACTCATTAGACCTTCTTGGTAAAACCCGATCTGGATCTGCTCTTATCACTCCGTTGTAACGTTGGGGATTTCTCTCTTGCCACTGTTGCTTCCAAGTGTGTTTCAATGCTCACATACTTGGATGCTTTCCTCCTGAATTCTTCAAAATTCATTGGAGGATTCTTTGCCAATGACATGGCAAAAGCAGAGCTTAGTTGCAAAGCTTCTATTGCTATGTGCAATTGAAGTACTTCTGCCAAGTTTGGAACAGCAGCTGCTTCCTTGTGAAACCTCTTCAAGAAGTCCTTGAGAGTTTCATGCTCCCCCTGCCTAATCTGAGCCAAGGTATGAGATGTTCTGGGAATATCACTGGAAATGACAAAGTGGTCAACAAACGCTGTTGCCATTTCTTCCCATGAGTTAATGGAACCTGATGGTAGCTTCCTCAACCAGCTAAGGGCATCATCAACAAGAGTCCGAGGGAACATCCTGCACATGACATCTTCATCTGCCCCCAGGTACATGGCTTCAAGTGTATAAGCATCAAGATGCTTAGTAGGATCAGTTTCACCACTGTATTTTTCTATAGAGAGAGGTTGAGTAGTCTGTAGGTGCTTAGGGATGCGTACACTCATAAGTCTCCTTGAAAAAGGGACTGTGAGCTTATAAGTTACTGGAGAGGCTGTCATCAGCTTCCTCTTCCCTTTAACAACTCTCTTATCAGAATCGTGGATCTGTTCCTTTCCTTCAAATATGGGGATATTTGAATACTGGGGGGTAGAGAATTTTTCTCCCTCGGTTGTGTGATGTGACCCTTTGATCAGAGACATGGCTCTCTCCTCCACGCTCTTTCTTTGGCGTTTCAATTCCATCAGTTCCTCCCTCAGCTTTCTTATCATCTCATCCTTTAGATTTGGTGCTGAGACCTGCACCATTCTTCTTGAATTTTCCACAGGCGACTCGAAAGCTAAGTGCCTGTTCAATGGTTGTTCTTGGGCAGTAATGTCTTTCACGTGCCCATCTGGTTGGTTTCTCCCATTACCTTCCATAATAAGAGACCAAACTTCTTAAACGAGAGGTGGGAATAACTTTAACGAGTCCCACTGGGCGTGCCAATGATCCGTCCTTTACGGGGGGTGTAAAGTTATGATCTTGAAACAGCTCAATCTGATACAAAGCGATGCGCGTAAATGTTCAGATGTGGAGTGTTTTTGTGTGTTGAGGCAGAGTCTGGACCACACTGGGGCGGAGTGTAACTCACTCTACGGCGATGTAGTAGTCCGCCTAGAATTGCCTCCTATGCCTTGACACGGAGTGCGGTATACGCTGGGCGGTGTCCCAGTCCGCCTGGAGAAGTCCTCTCAGCCTTGACCCGATTTGGGGTGGTACCTGCAATTATTCTCCGACGCTCAAGTCAGTATTTCAGAATACTTTAAGACTTAGAAAGACGATCAGAGAGAATTATACAAGTAAGAGAGAGTAAGGTTCAGAAATGGGGGGAGAGCCCCTGTATACCTTTTTGCTGAGGTTTATATACCTGTTACTGGTGCTGCATTATTGGTAGGGCCCGTTCCTTGTTTTCTAGCATAAAGCAAGAAAGACAGTGGGTCCCTGTGTTGTTCACGAGCACCATTATTGTAGTAGGTATTTCCACTTACTTGGGAAGCGTGAATGCTTTATTATTTTATTGTTATTCCCCTTTATGCGTGACAGCGTGATTCCCATTATTAACCTCTCAAGACAGAGTCAACCTCGTGTCGGGGTTGTGAGTATGGGTTCGCTACGTAGTATGGGAAGTTCAATATTCCGCCTGTGTTGAGCCTATGGCTTGGCGGAGTAATATGCATTCTGGCGGCGTTACATGCCTAGGCGGAGTAACGTGCCTGGGCGGAGTTACATGCCTAGGCGGAGTTATGACCCTTGGCAGGGTAACATGCCTAGGCAGAGTGTCATGCCTTGGCGGAGTGACATGCCTAGGCGGAGTTATGACCCTTGGCAGGGTAACATGCCTAGGCGGAGTGTCATGCCTTGGCGGAGTAACATGCCTAGGCGGAGTGTCATGCCTTGGCGGAGTGACATGCCTAGGCGGAGTTATGTCCCTTGGCAGGGTAACATGCCTAGGCGGAGTGTCATGCCTTGGCGGAGTGACATGCCTTGGCGGTATATACTCCGTATTTGAAGTGTATTTACCTCGTTCGAAATGCTGACCTGGCAAAGCATTAAAGCCATGCTCTTGGGGGCCGGTGTGAGGACCGGATCATATGGGTCTCCAAGACCACAGTAAGTCCAACCCAGCAATCACCAAGCATCGCCTCGGTCCACATTTACTAAAAAATAACCACAACTTAGGGGTGGATATATATATAAATATATATATATATATATATATATATATTAGATGACAAATACGAAATCAAATTCAATATTTATCACATTGCTATTGCCAATTATTTCATTACTATAACACATTCATAGTATCAAATCATCTCATATAATCACGATTATCCTCATTAGTTGTCCCACAATATCTAATGATTATAATGGCTACCTCACAGCTTCTAGTGTCCATCAATGGTTGTTCCACACCTTATTGATGTCACAGTGGCTGTCTCGCAGCTATGAAATGCATGTAGATCCATTTTAATGATGAGATATCAAATATAATAATGCATTTTAGCTCAGCTAATTTGGCCATTTTACAAATACCAAACTGTTTGCCCTTTCATGTAATACAGTCACTCCCAACGACAACGATAGTGTTGGTAGTTAGCCTTGAGTCCCACTCTAAGGCTTGCCTTGAGTCTCACTCAAGGACTTCTATGGAGTCTGAAGAAACCACCACAGGATCTAAGCCTTCCTATCTGGGCCAGCATTACAGCCCCCTACAGTCCTATAAGCTTTCTATACAAATGTTATGCACCAACAATAATCATATTTCATTGTATCATTAACCAAGCTACTCTAGCTTGTTAATAATATCATTACATAATAAATCATGTTATCTTAATTCAAAAAAGTCAAAGCAAGCATATTGTGTCATTTATCACCATCAACGCATCACACTTATGATTCATATAGAAATTGTATCTACCAATAGATCATCATATATATTCATAACATCTCATGATCATCACAATATCTAAATCAATACAACAGGGGATAGTTATGCAATCATCACATATCAAGAATAAACATAATCATATCATTAGTTCAATTAAATATCCCATAATTCACTCCTAACTTATGCATTTAAGATATATAATACTCTCCTACCTAGAATCCTTGATTTCAAAGCTTGAACGCTCTGAGTTAATAACTGATTTCTGGTTTCCAAAGCCATAAATTTCAAAAATAATAATTATTATTTTTAATAATTTATACGCTATTATATTTTAGCGCTTAAATAATGTTTAGTTTGAAGAGTAATCAATGTGTTATAATAATAATAATAATAATAATAATAATAATAATTTATAATTTAGTAATTTCTTATACAAAAAAGTGAGGCGACAGAGCCGACCATTATATTCAGCGGTATAGATAAAAGAAAAGAGTATTAAATAAGGCGGCAAGGTCGACCATTATAATATAGATAACAATAATGAAATAAAGGAAAATTTAATAGAGGCACAACCGATCATTATATTCAACAATATAAATAACAAAAGTTAAATAAAAGAAAAATACTAAGAGGGATGACATTTTTATTTAATAAATCTTTCTCAATATAATATATAATATATTCATAATGTAAAATTTTATTTAAATACTTTAAATAGGGTATAATAATTTAATTCCTTAACTAAAACATATTGTAAATTTTTATTACTTTCAACTAAATTATACATTTCCTATAAAATCTCATTTACTCATAAATATTATTTTTAGTTAATAATAAAATTCCTAAAATTTTTATATTTTAACAATTATAAACTCCCAATGAAACATTTAGAAACTTAAAATATAATTTTGACATATTTTGGATAATTGTCGACTTATCGAAAAATAGTCTAGTAACCACCGACACACCAAACAGCTTCTGGAACATTATAACCTCGCGAATTCCTTTTGAATTAAATTTTTTGAGTTACCCAACGACTCACCAAAACTTGATTTTCAAGAACTCCAACATTGTCCAAACAACAAATTGTGAGCGCGAGAGATTTAGAGTGGAATTTAGCATTTGATGGTGTTAATGCTGATCTGAAGAAATTAAAGAAAATTGTTGGAGCTTATTAGCATGTGCTGATGAATTGCAATTGGAATTGTATATAATTATTAGAATGAATGAATGGTGTTCACTGGTAATACGAAGGATAGTGAAATTAAACGAAGAGGGAATGAAACGCATGAAATGAAGAAGGGAAATTGGAATGTCGATGTGATAGTGATTATATAATTCAATATGAAGAAATGGAATTACATGAAGTGAAATTTAAAGTGGCAATTTACAAGCAGTAATGAAACATGCATGAGAAATTCTTGGATACCCTCTCTAAATTGAGAGTTTCAATACCCCTAGCCATGTGTCATGCCATATGTGAAAATTATGTGTGATTTAAATAATTAGAATTAATACCCTTATCCACGTGTCATGCCACATGTCGAAATCATGTGTGATTTAAGTAACTAGGATGGATGGACATGATTGCGTCTAGTAATCAATCACTCATAAATAGTCAACGCATTGAAACATTTTATATGCTAAAATTTGAATATAACAAGGCTTGATCCCACAACACATTGGAGAGAAAATAAGAACCTTACCACTAAACTATCTAACACATTTAAAAAATATGATACGACTATATATAGTTATATTATATCTGTAGAATGTATATCCGTTAATAAAATCTATTTATGAAATAAACTTTTTTGTCTTTTTTTCATTTTGTATAAAAAGTAAAATTGATGAACGAAAAAAGGGCGGGAATATTTATTTTACAAATAAATATCATTAATATATATACATTCTACAAATATAATATAACAATATATGGTTATATTACATCTCTTAAATGTAACCTGGTGGTGAGGCTTTTCTTCCATCTCCTACTCAAATCAAATACTTCAGATATTATCTTAGAATCTAAACAAAAATGATTTTGAAAAATATATGGCATAGACAGAGTTGACATGTGGCTAGAGACTAATACATGTGGTATAAATTTAGTTGACACGTGGCTAGAAGCATCCATTCCAGTTGCTTCACACACGTGACTGTATGCATCTATTCCTAAAAAAACTAATGATATATCCTTTAATTTGCTAAGGCTCATCTTCCATCTCTTATATATACGTTAGGGGATCAAACCTTGTTACACTTAAATTTTGAACTATAAATATTTTAAAATATTGACTATCTATGAGTGACTAGTTTGACCGGTTGCTAAGCACATTAATTGAGGGTTCTAATGCTCCTAGCCCCCTAGTCATGTGTTAATTGAATTTATGCCACATGTATTAGTCTCTAGTGATGTGTCAACTCAATCTATGTCACATATTTTTCCAAGCCATCATTTTTGTTTGGATTCTAATATAGTATTTGAAGCGTTCGATTTGAGCAGGAGATGGAAGAGTAGCCTCACCACTAGGTTACATTTAAGATATGTAATATAACCATATATTGTTATATTATATTCGTAAAATATATATCTGTTAATAAAATTTATTTTCAAAATAAATATTCCTATATTTTTTTATTCATTAATTTTAATTTTAATTGTTATACTAAATGAAAAAAGATAAAAATGTTTATTTTGTTAATAAATTTTATTAACAGATATACATTCAACAAATATAATATAACTATATAGTTACATCATAATTTTTAAATGTCACTAGTGGAAAAAATGGATATAACAACGGGGATATATTCACGGGTAGAAGAGGATCAGTGATAAAAACATGCGCGGTGGCATTTTTGAAATTATAAGGTGAACGTTTTAAACAGAGAAAACTATATATCCACGGTTAACATCATAACCGTGAACGTAACCATCAATATATATTCACGGTTGAGGAGTCAACCGTGGATATATAGTACCTGAAATATATATCGACGGTTTTAATCACAACCGTGAATATATATTGATGGGTACGTTCACGGTTATGATGTTAACCGTGGATATATATAGATGTCAATATTCACGGTTGTATTTCCAACCGTGGATATATAGTTCAGGTTTTAGGGTTTAATCACTGGGTACTCTATGTCCACGGTTGTTTCTATAACTGTGAATATAGATTTAATATTTATCCACGGTTGGTATCGTAACCGTGGATATATAGTTAACATTTATCCACGGTTGTTTGTTAAACCGTGAATATATGTGTAATATATTCACGGTTTCAAGGGGAACCGTGAATATACATCCTTTCTGAAACTTCAAAAGCCGCGCCTTTCACTCTTTTTTCACTTTCTCTTCTTCTTCGCGCTGGTTGTCGTCTTCTTCCTTGAGTTTGTTCTTTGCTGTTCGTGTTCACTTGCTTGTTCCCTCTTTCGTTCGTGTCATCTTCGCACCATTTTCAAGTAAGTGCTTCGTTGCCCTTCGTTCATCATTGCCTCTGCTGGTTGTATGTATAATGTACCCGTTCTATTTTCTTCTGGCTGTATGTGTATAGTTACTTAGTTGTTAGGCAGGAACCTTTCAATAGTTTTTCCAAGTTCTTGAAGTCATTGTTGGTTCACATGAAATCTGATTCCATATGGTAGGATAAGTTTGGCATCAGTTTGTTACTAATGATTTAGGGAGCATTAGGGGAGATGTTGCTTGGGTTTTTATGTTTAAGTAAGTTCATTTTCTTTCTCTGCTTGGTTTTAAGTTATACTATGTATTCCAGCTATCAGATCAGGTAGTGCAGGTTACTACTGTTGTACATTGATGGATATGTTAAGCCTTAGATATTCTGAAACACGTGATCCCCAACCAGAGCCCCTATATAATATGCTTGGATATGTTAAGCCTTAGGATTTTTCTGAGTGGGAAAGGATTCTACAGTTTAATCAGGTCTATTATAATTTTAAATTACTTAAGAGACAAGGATAAAAACAACCACAACAAAGAATAGAAAGAAAAAGAAAATCTCTTAAAAACTTACCTCATACTATTAATACCAAAAGAAACAATGCTTTCTTTCATTTTTAACGCGAGTTGTATGGTCTTTTTTCTTTCTCAAGTTGCATCCACTCTCCTTTTATCTCGTTCTAGTTTTGCACCCAATATCTATATAATTCAGTCCAAACCTTTTCACGTGAACATTCTATCTCCCCTGGTTCGTCGATTTCTTCTCTCCTGTTGCCTCAATGTATATATATATATGCCTCTAATTTTTTTTGCTCCTAGCTGCGCGCGAATGGTACCTATAATATAATAAGCTTTTTTATCTTTTATTTATCTCATTCTAAGAAAGAAAACTTTATCTCATCCCTTAAAATCTTTTCTTAAAAATCTGATCCCCTTTTTCAAATTTTAAAATTTCCTTTCTTATTTGAATTTTAAAATTTCTCTAAGATTAGATTCCAATTTTGTTTAGAAATTCAAAATTTATGGTAATACAATTGCTGATGGAATCCCAACTAAATAATATGACCCCAGATTTATAAAGGCACCAATTTTCTGCCAACCACATCCTCTAACAGTTCCTGAATTATAGTTCACAAAGTGAAAAACAAAATATCATTTGCATTTTATACTAACTAAACTAATTAACATACGATACGTCAAAACATTTTCTTACGACATATTATTAAGAGTTCGAATCATGTCATGTATGTGTATAGAAAATCTTTATGTTATTACAAACATTATATTTTAGCATGAAAGTTATTGTGCATATGAGTGAACCGTAGTTCCCCGTTTGAGATTCGACACAAATGGTCATTAAATCAATTAATGTCATCGTTTGTGTTGAATCTTGAATTGTCCGTTTGGACAGTTTGGGATGAACAATTATATTTTATACGTCATTGTTAGTATGTACAAGTTAGGAGTTATTTTAAAATTTGATAAAATTTCGGTAACTTGTATTTTGTGTTGTTCTCTGGGTGCATATTTGGTTGTGGTTGAATTTGATTTGACCACTCTCATTTTGTGTACTTAGAGACCAATGCGAAATGCTGCCGAAATTTCATCAAATTTTAAAATAAGTCCTAACCTGTATATATGAATGACGTATAAAAATAATTGTCATGCTGAATGGGTATAGGACCACCACCTTTGTATAAAAAGTGAGGTTGATCATAGCACCTTGTAAACAGTTGGTATGGATGTTTGAGTCTGAGAAGTCTATATACATGGGCCCCTATCATAAAGGGTAATACTCTATTCCATAATTATTGTTATGATATTTTGCATTTTGAAGTCTCAGTTATCACTCGTAACTGCAGGGCTCACTGGACGCTTCTGGTGATCTGTCCGAAGGACTATCTTGCTCTGTACTTTGATAGTTTGCACAAAACAGCTCCACAAGACCTGAGAGATATAGTAGACCGGTAAGTTCATCCCTAAACAATAACCACAAATTCAATTACATCATTTTTAGAACTATACAATTCTATCTTATCTTGTGTTTTGTTTGACGCAGGGCGGTGGTTGGATACAATGTACTGATTGGAAACAAGCACAAAGGAAGAACAGTTGTATGGGTGTACCCAAAAGTAAGTCAATCGTATTCATTCAAATCTTCAGTACATGTTTTTCAAGTTCCGAATTCACTTATTCTATACTATATGTCCATTGTAGTCTTACAGGCAGAAGGGTACCTTTGAGTGTGGCTATTTCGTCATGCACACTATGCTGACCATTGTCCAACATCATTTAGTAGATGGATGGACAGAGGTAATTCTCATCACCGTGTCAATTTCTCCAATTTCATCAGTTTCATGTAATAAATAAAGCTTTTGTTCTAATTGTTTTGTGCATTGTTTGCAGTACTTTAATGACCGGTCATATTTCCCAAAGGAACTTGTGGATGATGTTAGAAGGCAATGGGCCTCACACTTCATTGAACTTAGGCAAAGCTAGATATAGGATATTTATTCTTTTATATATGTATGTAGTAGGATTTAGGGTTTACTTTTATTAGATTACATTCAACTTAATTGTATATACTTTCATTTTTTAGGTTGTTTGAATTGATATAGAAAATAAATTGTTATATATATATATACATACGATTCTTTCGGCATAGTGTTGCTGTGGCATACTATATACTGTACTGGCTTGTCTGAATGCAGGGTTGGGCAACGATAAAACAGAATGCATATTAAAAAAAAAAACCTCAGCATTTATTCACGGTTATGGCAACAACCGTGAATAAAGACAAGATTTTTCCACGGTTACTACCATAACCGTGGATATAGATACATTTTATCCACGGTTGTCCATCACAACCGTGAATATAAGTAGTTTGTAACTGAAACTAAACCATACTTATATTCACGGTTATGATGGACAACCGTGGATAAAATGTATCTATATCCACGGTTGTCCATCATAACCGTGAATATAAGTATGGTTTAGTTTCAGTTACAAACTACTTATATTCACGGTTTTGATGGACAACCGTGGATAAAATGTATCTATATCCACGGTTATTCTCGATAACCGTGAATATAAATAGTAAGTTATGTTCACAGTTGTTCTTAACCGTGGTTAGATGTGATTTATTACCACGGTTGTTAACCGTGGTTAAAGACCATCATCTACTACCACGGCTTCAACAACCACGGTTCTTTAACCGTGAATAAAGGCCTTTTTTAACCGTGATTATATCCTTTTTTTCCACTAGTGTGTGTTAAGTAGCTTAGTGGTAAGACTATTTGTTTCTTTCCTATGTGTTGTGGGATCAAGTCTTAACATTATCAGATTTTGGCATTTTAAATATTTTAATGTGTACCATTTATTTCAACACGTGACATGACATGTGGCTAAGGGTATCAATTCTACTTAAATTACACACAATTTTTACACATGGCATGACATGTGGCTAGGGGTATTGAAACCCTCAATTTAGAGAGGGTACCAAGTAAAACCCAACATGCATTTGTAAGGTGGCAGTGATAAAGAATAATTGACAAATATTTATAAACAAGATGATGAAGTGGAATTTTATTTTTATATTAAAAAATAGACACATGTCCATTATATAGTATTATTGATGTGATACAAACATTATTCACCTTAACAATTAACAAAAGGTTCTAACGAAATAATCTTTTTTTATAATACTAAAAATTTTAAGGGATGAACATACTTATCCTTTCTCTACAAGTTTGTTATATTAGACGTATAATTTATTTTGACAATTCTATTCTTAACAATAAAGACTATTTCTATTTTTAAAAATAATTCAACGGATTGAAGCCAAAGAAAAGATTTTACAGGACCAAAATAAATAAATAAATATCATTTTAGAATCCTTTAAATTTATATCATTGAACATTAACTATGTCGTCTTTGTGAGAAAAAACTTAAAAACTCATTTAAACTTATGAACTTTTACTTATACTATTCTTATCATTTTATGGATATTGTTTTACATGGAAAATAAGGTGAGTCAGCTAACAATAATATTAACTCTTCGTTTGATTGCTCATACACTATGAGAAAAATATTGCATGAGAAAAAAAATTAGGTAAAAAAAATTGTTTAGAAGAAATTGTCTTATATAATTAGAATATTGTCAATGGTAAGTCCTATAAAAAAATAATCTCACAAATGATAACGAGAAAATATAAGAAATGGTTGTTGAAAGATAAATATGATTAGAATATTGCCAATGCTTTTTATTAGTATTAATAATATAATAAATAATATAAATAACTAAAAAAATATTAGTAATAACAATATAATATAAATAATAAAGTTTCATTATAATAATAATGATGATATATTGGCATGCTTTTAAAAAAATTACTCAAATGTCCCATTTATTATATAAATTGATAAATTTAACAATATTTTCTTATACGTTTCTAATAAATCAAACATTGATTTTTTTTTGATAATTTTTATATTATTTTTAATCAACCAAATAATATATTTTTTCTTATACTTTTCACACTATTTTTTTCTCATTCTTTTATGTTTTTCATTTTTGTTCCTTTTTTCCCTTTTTTAACAACCAATTCATTTATCGTATATACATTGCTAATTATGTTGATGTTTGGAGTGCCTCTTGAAAGGATTCAAAACACTATTGACAAAAAAAGGATACAAAACTCTTAACACGCGGAAAGAAACCTAACGAAGTGTAGGATAGGACTATGAAATTGATAACCCATTAAAAATCAATCTATAGGATAATGAGTTATAATTACATAGATTTCATTAGGAGCTTTGGCCGTTAAACATATAAATAAAATTTTCATCTTTAAATTGGATAATTAAATAAAATGGTGTCTTAAAAATATTATTTAAAAAATCAAAATAATTTTCTATTAAAAAATATATGAGAATTGTTTAGAAATTATGATGAATGAGTTTTAATAATGATTTTAAATATAAAAATTATTTTCATGTCTTAAACAACACTCTTAGAGTATTTATTAACAATACTTTTGGTATTATTCTTATACACTACTTCCATATTTATATATAAGAAACTTTTTAGGGAAAGAGAAATTGTCCCATAATATAGATTTTTTTTCAAATTTATTTAATATAACAATAAATGAGAATTAGGTAGTAAGTAAAGAGATTAAATGAAGAAAGAATAAATAGAGAAAATTAAATGATGAATCATAGTCACTTTAAAGACAATTTTAAAAAACTACACTAAATTATAAATAAATTTAATAATACATATTAAGTATGTAAAAGATTCTTAAACGAATGTAGTAAAAACAAATGGGGTAGTTCTTAAATTGTTAACTTCTTGGAACTTGTTTTTTCCCATAGGAAAAGGATGGAACTTAAAACCGGTCCTAAGCCGAGCTTATCATTTCAGAATAATTGCTTGCTTCTGAATTCTTTTTCCCCTCTTACTTGCTTCCGAAATGTGTTAATAATTCATTTGTACATACATATACGTATACACTAAAGTGATTTGTCTTTCTTAATATACACAAGATGAGAAGTATGATTTTCATGTCTTCATCCTCACTCACTCCCACAGCCAAAAAATCTAATTAATTATCAACTTTTTAACGTGTGCCATAAACAATAAAAAATAAATATTTTTATTAAAAATCATGTTCAATAAAAAATATATATTATGCATAATTTTTATAAAAAATATTTCATTTCCATATTATTTTAAAAGTGATTTGGAACACAATAAAAAATTGTTAATTAAATTATAAATCTATTTTATTGATTATAATTAATTTTATCAATTTTGAAAATGGTGGCAACAAAAATTAAATATATAGCCTCTTAGGATAACACATAATAAACATTGCACCATGTTCAGATACAGAGTACACAATTTTTTATTAACTAAACCTTATTATAAATATATTATTTAAAAACATTATAATTATATATATTATTATATTATAAATACATTCAATATATAATTAATATAGCGGGTCAACTAAATAGGCTAACCTAAAAGGTTTTATAAACTTTTTTATGAACATATAATGACTTATTGTAATCAATATGAGTCTTAAATAAATTAGGTATACATCTAGAAGCTAACGGACGAAACTTATGTGAGACAATTGAAGGGAAACATTTTTGATCCTCCATACCTGTCCACATAAAAATGCCTACCAAAAACAATTAATGGGGGGAAGAAGAATTGGGGGGGTTAGGAATTATGTTGATAAGGTTGAGAACAAGAGCCAAACAAATGGGGCATGCCAAAAAGAAAAGAAACGTTTCAAAATTATGCCAACTCTGGTCCACTGGGTAGCTGCTCGTAACCATCATGATGTGGAGCGACGTACCTGCTAGATGGCACTGGAATGCACTTGAGGAGAACAGCAACAACTAAACTTACCGCACCAATCACCACACTTGCTAACCACAACTCTCGCCTCAGTGGTACTGTTTGAGCAAATGCACCCAGATATTCAACCATTATTGCTTGGAAGCATATCGTTACACCCATTACCATCATGAAAACCCAGCTGCTCAACATGCCTTCCAATACATTTATCTTCTCCATGTCCCGGCTGTTTATCTCGTTGAATACCTGTTAATCATTCAAAATGTCACTTGTGATACCCAACCTAATTTTCAATAAAAGAAAAAAAAATCTTTTTGATTTTAGTTTCTTATAGTGATTAAATAAAACTCATTATAATTATTAGCATGGATAACTTTGAAATTAATTGGAAGTTTGAAACTAAGGATCAGTTAATGGATATAATAGAAAAAAAATATTATAAACAAGTCTGATATAATAAGATAAAAGTAAGATAAGATAAAAATAAGGTAATTTTTATTTTGTCTCATATTTGGTATACACCAAGATAATTATGATGATACATATTAATATGATATATAATGATGGTGATGATAACAACAGCAATAACATAGAAAAAAAAAACCTTTAATTCTATCTTATTCATTACTAACTCAGTTAAATTATAAAGAATAACAAGATAAAATAAATAATAAGATACTCAATAACCTATTCCATTGGCTCACCAAACATAAAATGACAATAAACTTATCTTATTCTAACCTTCTTAAGCAATGACACCCTAATGATATTGGATTATAAAGTAATTTTTTCATTTACTACATAAGCTAGACATGCAGTTTTATGTAAACAATTGAGGTAGTGGGTGTTAGAAATTTTAATTTCTAATAATTAATATGGGCTGATATATTATTTATAGAATTTATATTGGCTATTTAATTGGGCTCAATTAAAGTGATCTGATATTGGTAAGCCCGTTAGACTATCAACAATAATAATATGGGCTTATATGAGTGGAAACCAGGATTTGGCCCGTTAGGGTTTAATAAGAACCCTAATAGGTATATTATCAACCAGTGGTCATGGTCCCCAAGAGGTCAAATCATAAACCTAATTTTCTTTGCCCCATCGAAGAGTAATATCAAGTCCTACTGAGGAATCCGGTGATTTGGCTGAGGAAGACCATAGAACCAACAAACTATTCTGCTGCTACCTTCAGTCAAGATCAATGGATCCAGGTAATCCTATTATACTCCTCTTATTCGATAATCTAACGTAATAGTTCTAAAGTTTAATTTGGAATTCCATAAAGATTAATTGGGAATTTTCCAACAAGTGATATCGGAGCCTCCTTACTGTTAGATTATTGGATTTTAAGGTTAATTGGTTTATCCTCTTATGAAAAATTTGGATTTTAATTTTGGGGTATTTTTTTTTATATATAATGTGTCATACCATTATGTAACGTGTATTTTTAATATATATTAAATGCTTGCAATTTAATGGATTCAGCACATGTTTTTCAATTTGTTAATTACGTGCGTTATTATGTGCCTGATTGCATATAATTTAAAATGTTATATTACATTACAATATTATATTATAATGGTTGCATATATTTTAATATATATATATATATGACGCGTGTTTCCTGTTACCACCATGTTTTCTCCTTTTTTTTAATGCATATTAAATGTAAAAAAAAATTGTTGCTACGATGTTTTTTTTTCCTGGCATGCCATTAGATTTCAAAATTTAATATATATATATATATATATATATATATATATTATCATATGCCTTGTTTAGCGTGCCTTAATTTTAAATTACTTATATATATTAAATGCCATATATAAATTTATTAAATCAATACAGTGCTATTTATTATTATTATTATTATTAGAATATAATATTATATTGTTGTCGTGCATTTAAAATTTTGATAAGATTGTTATGGTGCGTTTTTCTTAAATTAAATATATTAATTTAAAGATTAATGCATCATCATTAAATTTGTTATAAATGTCGTTATGATTTCAAATTTTAATTTAAAGATACAATTTTTTTTTTGAAATGTTGTTGATATATATATATATATATATATATTAAATGAGGTTATATATATAGGGTAATTTTTTAATCTGAATGTTATATTTTAATTTGAATAAAAATTCAAGCAGATAAAAGACCCTAATTAATTATTAACTTGTATCCCTTCACATATTTCGAGTGGGACCTACACCCAGGGGTCTGAATAAACCTTAAGTTTAGGGAAAGTTGTGTAGCGGTGTCATTTGAGACATTTGTCTCCGTCTGACATCGTGAGAGCTTTAGCTTGAGTGTGACTTTCTCATGATGCCCACACCTGGTAGACTTTCTATCGTTGTGGTCAACATCATGGGTGGAGTCTGAACTCTAGTGGTCTTTTAGTAATTTAGAACAACCACCCAATGTGAGGAAGGGCAACACTAGTAATTTTTTTTAATTAGATTAATTGATATAATATTTATTGCCAAAGTAATCCCTATTATAGAAATTAATTTAATTAAAATTACAAAAGTTGATTGCATGAGATTGTTTATGTATTTTGTACTCATCCAAAAGGAAGATACAATCTGGCCAAATAATAACGTGCCTGTGATGATAAATATGTGATAATAATAAAGTTAAAATCATGTAATAATAGTCAGTCCAAAGAAAGGCTATTATTTGACAGAATCAATTATCAATATTTGATCGTTGCATTAAAGGTACCACTTACAAATTGATCTGTTGGTCAAAAGACTAAAAAATTAATGTTATGCTCGGTGTCTTGTAATGGGTCTATCATGATAATTATCTGCATATTTTATTTATTTATTATTTATTTTAATTATATATATATTTATATTTTTTTTCAGTTGCTGTTGCTAGTGCTGTTAACTTTTCTGCTCAAATTAATTGTATCCCTCTACTTAATGGGACAAACTTCAAGGTCTGGAAGGAAGCAGTTGAGATAATTCTTGGTTGCATGGATCTTGATCAGGCACTTCGGGTTGCGAAACCCACTCCGAATCCGGAAAATCCGGAAGAGGATAAGGTTGAAAAGTGGGAACGCTCAAACCGAATGTGTCTAATGATCATGAAGCGATCCGTTCGAGGTTCTATTTCTGAGATCGAGAGTGCCAAAGGTTTCATTGATGCTGTTGAAAAATATTTCACCAGTAATGAGAAGGCTGATACAAGCAGTTTGCTTGCCAAGTTGATCTCTATGATCTTGCATCAAAACTGAAAGCACTAAAGTTAGAGCTGTCTGATGACTTGCTCGTGCACTTAGTTTTGATTTCTCTTCCTGCACACTTTGGACAGTTCAAGGTGAGTTATAATACTCAAAAGGATAAATGGACCTTGAATGAGCTCATTTCTCACTGTGTGCAAGAAGAGGAAAGGCAACAAAGGGACAAAACTAAAAGTGCTCATTTGGCCTTAAATTCTCAAAATAGAAAGAGAAAGAACAATAAGGATGCTGTAGGAGGGACTTTTCAACAAAAGAAAGTTAAAAAGAATGAGAAAACACCTAATTGCTTCTTTTGTAAGAAGACTGGACACATGAAGAAAGAGTGTTCCAAGTACGCCTCCTAGCGTGTAAAGAAAGGTAATTTTCTCTCTTTTGTTTGTTCTGAAGTTAATTTAGCTTTTGTACCTCATGATACTTGGTGGGTAGATTCTAGTGCTACTACTCACATTAGCGTATCCATGCAGGGTTGCCTTTGGAGTCGACCGCCAAGTGATAATGAAAGATTTATCTATGTGGGGGATGGCAACAAAGTTACGGTGGAGTCTATTAGAACTTTTAGATTACATTTAAAAAATGGATTTCATTTGGATTTATTTGAGACTTTTGTCATACCGTCTTTTAGGCAAAATTTAATTTCTATTTCTAATTTGGACAGATTTGGTTTTTCATGTTCATTTGGAAATAATAAATTTAGTCTCTATCAAAATTCAGATATTGTTGGTTCTAGTTGTTTGATTGATAATCTATATATGCTTGATGTTATTGCCACTCGTAATGAAATACTACAAATTAGTTCACGAGGAACAAAACGTAAATTAAATGAGAACTCAGCCACTTTATGGCATAAGCGTTTAGGCCATATCTCTAAACAGAGAATTCAAAGGCTTGTGTCGGATGAGATTCTTGGACCCTTAGACTTATCAAAGTTTGAGGTATACGTTGAATGCATTAAAGGCAAACAAACAAACTCTAAAAAATTAGGTGCTGAAAGGGCTAAGGACATTTTAGAATTAATTCACACAGATATTTGCGGACCATTCCCTACGGCATCATGGAATGGACAACAATATTTTATTACGTTCATAGATGACTATTCAAGGTACGGCTACCTATTTTTAATTCATGAAAAGTCTCAATCCCTAGACGTTTTTAAAACTTTCAAAGCTAAGGTTGAACTTCAACTTGGAAAGAAAATTAAGGCTATCAAATCTGACCGTGGAGGTGAATATTACGGTAGATATGATGGATCAGGTGAACAACGTCCAGGGCCTTTTGCACTTTTTCTACGGGAATATGGCATCGTTCCTCAGTATACTATACCTGGGAAACCAAGCATGAATGGTGTTGCAGAATGTAGAAATATGACTCTTAAGGATATGGTGAGAAGTATGATTAGTCATTTTTCTTTGCCAGAGTCATTATAGGGAGAAGCGCTTAAGACTGCAGTGTACATCTTAAACAGGGTGCCAAGTAAAGTAGTTAACAAAACTCCTTATGAGCTATGGACTAGTAAAAAGCCAAGTTTAAAATATTTACACATTTGGGGTTGTCCAACTGAGGCACGTCCTTATAGACCGCATGAAAGCAAACTAGAATCAAGGATTATTAGCTGTTACTTTGTTGGTAATCCTGAACGTTCTCGGGGCTATAAATTTTACAATCCTACTACTAAATCAATTTTTGAGACAGGGAATGTGAGATTCCTTGAGGATGTTGAGTTCGGGAAAGAAGAGAACATAACGAATGTTGTCTTTGAGGAAGAACTGGTTTTTAACCAAGACCAAGTTCTCATGCCTATTACTATTCCAGTATCTACTCCTGTAATAGAGGACAATAATGAAGTTATTCCTAATATTGTCCCAGCACAAGACAACAACGAGGTTCTCCCTCAAGAACCTATAGAGCAAGCTCAACAACCTCAAGAAGTGCCATTGAGGAGATCTACTAGAGAAAGAAGAAGTGCAATTCCAGATGATTATGTTGTGTTTCTTCAAGAACATGAGGATGGCATTGGCTTAATAGAAAATGATCCACTCAATTTCTGTCAAGCTATGCAAAGTTCTAACTCTCAAAAGTGGATTAATGCTATGAAGGATGAGATGAAGTCTATGCAAGACAATAATGTTTGGGATCTTATTGAATTACCTAAAGGTGTGAAACCCATTGGTTGCAAATGGATATTTAAAACCAAGAGGGATTCAAAGGGTAATGTTGAGAGATATAAGGCCCGTTTAGTTACTAAAGGCTTCACTCAAAAAGAAGGCATCGACTACAAAGAAACCTTCTCTCCAGTGTCTTCAAAGGATTCTTTTAGGACAATCATGGCACATGTAGCTCATTATGACCTAGAGCTCCATCAGATAGATGTTAAAACCGCGTTCCTAAATGGTGACGTAGAAGAAACAATTTACATGTTGCAACCAGAAAATTTTGTGATTAGTGACTCAAAGTCTATGGTATACAAATTAAAGAAATCCATCTATGGTCTCAAACAAGCTTCCCGTCAATGGTATCACAAATTTCATCAAACTATTACCTTATATGGTTTTGAGGCGAATGTAGTTGATGATTGTGTTTATTATAAATTTAGTGGGAGTAAATATATATTCTTAGTGTTATATGTCGATGATATATTACTTGCTAGCAGCGATATAGGCTTATTGCACGAAACCAAGAAATTTCTAACAACGAATTTTGAAATGAAAGATCTTGGTGAAGCCTCTTTTGTATTAGGTATTGAAATACTAAGAGATCGTTCTCTTGGTATCTTAAGGTTATCATAAGAGAGCTATATCGATAAAGTTTTAAATAGATTCGGCATGAAAGATTGTAAACCAGGAGATACCCCGATAGCGAAGGGAGACAAATTTAGCCTCAAAAAGTGTCCTAATAATGATCTTGAAATGAATGAGATGCAAAAGATTCCCTATGCTTCAGCTGTGGGAAGTCTTATGTACGCTCAAGTTTGTACTCATCCCGATATTGCATTTGTAGTGGGAGTTTTGGGCAGATACTTAAGTAATCCTGCGATGTAGCATTGGAAGGCAGTAAAGCGTGTAATGCGCTACTTGAAGAGAACAAAAGGAAATATGCTCACTTTTCAGAAGTCAGACAATTTAGAGATCATTGGGTACTCTGACTCTGATTTCGCTAGATGTCAAAACAGCAAACGCTCCACATCAGGATATATTTTCATGTTGGCTGGAGGAGCTATCTCTTGGAAGTCTGTTAAACAAACTATTATAGCTTCTTCAACCATGGCTGCAGAATTTATTGCTTGTTTTGAGGCATCCAACCATGGTATATGGCTGTGAAATTTTGTCACTAATTTGCATGTGGTTGATGGCATTGAAAGACCATTGAAGATCTATTGTGATAATAACTCAGCAGTTATTTATACCAACAACAACAGCAGTACAACCAAGTCAAAATTCATTGATATTAAGTTTTTGGTTGTAAAGGAAAGAGTTCAGAATAAACAAATTTCTATAAAACACATAGGGACTAAATTTATGCTAGCTGATCCACTTACTAAGGGCTTGGTGCCTAAAGTTTTTCATGAGCACATTACTCATATGGGTGTAATTCATTACAGAATCTTAATTTAAGTGAGAGTCCCATTTATTCTATATGTTTCAGTTGATGTTTATTATTTTGATTTAGCTTATTTTATACAAAACTTATGTTGTGATGATCTCTATGAAGAATAAAGTTTGGACTAGTTGGAAATAGGCATGCCTAAGATCACATTGCATGTAATTTTCATACCACTTATCCATATTTGATCTATGTCATTGAGTATATACAATTGTGGTGATCACTGTGGTTTAATTAAATCCAATTACGATGAAATCTGTAGTGTTTCCCTGTTGTATTATAAGATGGACCAGATTGTTTAAGGATAGTCTAAAAGTAAATAGCATTCAGTTGCAAGCCTAAGGAATTTTGTAAATATAAATACTTAAATGAATATAAAGCCCAAGTAGGAGATTGTTAGAAATTTTAATTTCTAGTAATTAATATGGGCTGATATATTATTTATAGAATTTATATTGGCTATTTAATTGGGCTCAATTAAGGTGATCTAATATGTAAGTCCGTTAGACTATCAACAATAATGATATGGACTTATATGAGTAGAAACTAGGATTTGGCCCGTTAGGGTTTAATGGGAACCCTAATAGGTATATAATCAACCAGTGGTCATGGTCCCCAAGAGGTCAAATCATAAACCTAATTTTCTCTGCCCCATCGAAGAGAAATATAAGTCCTATTGAGGAATCCGATGATTTGGCTGAGGAAGACCATAGAACCAACAAACTATTCCGCTGCTACCTTCAGTCAAGATCAATGGATTCAGGTAATCCTATTATACTCCTCTTATTTGATAATTTAACGTAATGGTTCTAAAGTTTAATTTAAAATTCTATAAAGATTAATTGGGAATTTTCCAACAGTGGGGAGTAAGTTTGAAGAAAAATATATCCATGCTCCACATGAAATACAAAGGCGAGTTGGAAAAAAAAATGCAAAAGTGGAGGTTAGCTGAGCAAGTACCTGGCAAAACACAAAGGTGTTGAATATGACGGTGTTTAGAACAAGGGTAGAATCAGGTCCATTGAGCTTAAGAATCTGTTTCCCACGAAATTGGAGCACCAAAAGGACAATAATTTGATAGATGCTCTGACCAATTATATTCCTCCACATTACCCTGGTGATGAATTTCTCGTTCCTTCCAATAGGTGGCTTCTTCATCAACCCATCATTGGGAGGTTCTGTTGCCAGTGCTAAAGCGCCGAGAGTGTCCATGATCATGTTTACCCAAAGCATTTGAACAGCGGTAAGAGGAGCAGAGCCTGAAATGGTAACAACCATAAAATTCAACAAGTTATTCAGCTGTGACCTGAATAAATTGTCTTAAAGATTTAGCTCAATGTATGTTTATTACCTGACACGCATGCTGAAACAAAATTCAGCAAGAGAGCTACAATATTAACTGTTAACTGGAACTGGACAAACTTCTGTATATTAATATAAACAGAACGGCCCCATCTGGTAACATTCACTATTGTTGTGAAGTTATCATCCATTACAATCACATCCGCATTCTCTTTTGCAACCTGGGGGATATGGTGACAAATAATGGTAATGGTGCATAACAGGCATAAAATATGCTCATAAAAATAGGGTTATATAGATTGTGCCTGTGACGAACCTCTGTCCCTGCAATACCCATAGCAAGTCCAATATCAGCCTCATGCAACGCTGGAGCATCATTGGTCCCATCACCAGTTACTGCCACAACTTCATTAAAGTCATCCCTCAAATGGCTCACTAAGGTGTGCTTGTCAAGAGGCATGGATCGAGCCATTACCTACACAAATTAAGCTAGCAATTTATAAATGTACAATCCTTGCTAAATATTAAAAGGAGTATCCACGGAGGAACAGTAAATAAAACCTGTATTTTTGGTATTATCTGCTCCAATTCTTGCTGTGTCTTGTTCCGGAAATCTGGTCCCTCTATCGCCAATCCATCTGTCAATATGCCACACTCCCTGGCTATTGCTTTAGCAGTATTTATGTTGTCACCAGTTACCATTCTAACGGTAATCCCAGCTTCTAAACAAGTCTTAACTGCTTCTTTCACTCCAGGCCTCACTGGATCCTTGATCCCAATAATAGCTATCAACGTGTAGTTATCCTCAGGTATATTACCATCAGAAGAACCTTCAATGTCGTTGAAGGCAATGCAGAGTGTTCTGAGAGCCTCAGAAGCAAAACCATTGATAACTTCTGTAATGCTATTTCTTTGTTGATCGTTCAATTGGATGACTTCGCCATCAGAACTAACAACTTTGTCACACATTTTCAAAACTATCTCTGATGCTCCTTTACAAAATGCTCGAAACTTGCCGCCGCCATCGGGAAGAGCCACAAGCACTGACATTTTTTTTCTGCAAGAATTGAAAGGTTCAACCTTTACTATTTTATACTTCACATTGTAAAACTTATAATCACCACCCAGAAGCAAGCCAAATTCCAGCAATGCTGACTCTGTTGGAGTACCCATGACCTTGATCTTACCATCTAGCCCTTTGACTATCTCTGAGCCAGTATTCTGGAATATTGACTGCAAAAAGAGATCAAATATCTGTTCAGAAATGGAGGGCTTCAACACATTTTCACTGCTGCCACTTTTTATTGTCTTAGTTTGCTCGCAAATCCATATTTTGTCTACAACCATGTGATTTGTTGTCAAAGTTCCTGTTTTATCCGTGCAAATACAACCAGCAGAACCCATTGTCTCGCATGCAGAGAGGTGTCTGACCAGTGCCTTATCATTCATCAATTTCTTCATTGCAAATGCAAGGCTTAGTGTCACTGCCAAAGGCAACCCCTCAGGGACTGCCACAACTATTATAATGACAGCAGTAGCAAAGAAATTAAGAACCTTGGATGCATCATCTAAGGACCATTTTGTGATCTCATGATGAACTATTTTCCCCCACAAAAACCTGCCCGTGAGAACTAGAAATGTCAGCAGCGCAAAACCCAAGCCTATCTGTCCAATAATGGTAGCAACTCCATTCAGTTTGACCTGAAGAGGTGTCTCATCATCTCCACCTTCGTTCAGAGTTTCCATCAATCTTCCCCATTCTGTCCTCATACCAACGGAAGTCACCAGCATCTTAGCAGACCCATCTTGCACTGTGGTCCCTGATAGAAGAAAGGGGTTTTGTTTATCAACATTCACTGCCTCAGACTCACCTGATAAACTTGACTCATCAATTGATAAGCAAAAACCTGATATGAATAACCCATCTACAGGAACTATATCTCCAATTGATAGATGGACTACATCTCCTACCACTAGATCATGAATTGAAACCTTTTGTCTTCTGCCATCTCTTGTAACTTGAATGCTGACATTTTTCTTTTCTTTATCCAAATCCTTAAATTGCAAAGACTGTTTATAGTCACTGATTGAAGTGACAAAGATCACTAATATAATACATAGTATGATTCCCACTCCATCGTACATACCTTTTGGCCAACCTTCAGTTGAGATTCCAACACCTGCTGAAACCAGAGCACATACCATAAGGATAATCAGAGTTAAGTCCTGCATTGCATCCCAAACGAACATCCAAAAACTTCTAGCGGGCTTCTCTGCAAGCCGGTTAAAACCATAGATCTTTTGTCTGTGCTGAACATCGAGTGAATTAACACCCTCTTGCAAAGACACACGAACAGCCCTTGCTACACCTTCAACTCCTTCATGATGCTGTAAACATTTGGAATCATGGGATCGAACAATGGATGCCAATTCATCAGCCTCAATTCCGAAGCCTGCTTCGTGAGTCTCTTTGGAGAGCATGTAATTACCACCTCGGGTTCCAGCTGAATGAGAGGGAAAAAAGAAAATATGTCATAGAACAAAGAGTGAAAACAAAGAAAAAGATGAATGAAAGCGGTTAAAAATGAATATACCGTTAATAAAATGCAACGCTGCTTTTTGCACATAAAGAGCCACCCGTATCTTTTCCTGGTCAAGATAGTTGGAGCATCGCAAAGTGTGTTAGGGCAACAGACAATAAATGCATGTCATTTCAACGTTTAGAAAGGTATATATAAGCTCGTGGAATTCTCATCCTTTGTACTTTCTGCTTCCAGCAAGCTGATATATGTTGCATTTTTCAATTGAATAACCGTTTTCATAGTGCCAGAGATAACACATTTTAGCTTCTTAGCTCAACAATAGCACAAAATCACACATAAAAGATGAGAAATGTCGCTGATAAACTCTCCCCTCCTCTCTTTAAACTTATACTCTAAAACAAAGAATGACAATTTTGCATATGAACAAATTTTCCTTGTTAATGCAATTCTTCCCCATAGAAGTGTGAGCAAACGATTTTAAGAGATAAATGTTATTTTAATTAAAAAATATTTATTTTAAATTTTTATGTATTTGTTTACAGTTTTAAAATTAAACAGAAATAAAAAATAAGTAGATTTTTATTTATTTTAAAAAATAACTTTAATCTGTTTATTAAAAAAATTTAAAAAAGATACATTTTTAAAAGTATTTAAAGATAAATTTAAACAAACAGGTCCAGTATACGTTACTAAACAAGGTTTTATGTATACGTAATCTCTTCAAAAATTTACTTATCGGACGAGACTATTAGCACTCTAATATACTATTATGTTTTCATAGAATTGTGCATGTATTTATTATAAAAAACATAGTAGAAATAGAAAAAGAAATGCATAAACTTATTGAAGTGTCAATAATCTTATTTTAACAAAAATATATCGATAATGTGATTTTTTACCCTCTCATCTAACCCTGAACTACCAAACAAATAAATAATAATAATCTTTTATAGTAACTAATTTAAAAGTCAGTGGTATGTTGACTTTTAAATTGATTTTCTAACTAATTGACATTGTTAAAAAAATATATTAATAATGCGTTACAATTAAACTCTTTAAGTACATAAACTCAAAATTAAGATAGTGTTGAGTTTAGTTAATATTGGAGAATAATTTTTTTATACATTTAATATCATCATGTAACGTCATTTTATGCAAACTTATTCCTACGTCTCCGGCTAATAAAGGAAAATGTGGTTTAGATCAGAGGACAGGCTGATATTCCTCTGAACAGGAGATATTTGAAAATTGAAAACACTGTTACAACTTACATATCACAAGTGACAAGTACAATTAAAATCAACATCATGCAACAAAAGCAAAGGGAAAAAAACCCTCTTAATTAATGAAACATTAACTGTTAATAACGTAATATAGCAGTTCTATAGAACATTAATTTCAAAATAAGGGTAAGTCAATGTACATTTATAGTAGAAAATTCAAAGCAACAGTTTCAGGTTTAAACACAGGACGAGGAGAAAAAAAGAGAATATGTGGAATAGCAATTGCGTATTGAATCCGTATTGTAACAAATACAAAAATAAGATGATAATCATCAAATTAATATGACTCCTATACACCAGATGTCAACACATACAATTTCTAATATATCATTTTCTAAAGTTCATAGTAAATAGTGATATAAATTATCATAATAAATTTTATAAAATTAGTATGTCCAAGTGAAGATGCTTTAGAAATAGGAAAAAACTTAAATTTATATTATATTAATTTATATTTTAGAGTTACTAAAATGAAACTTAAATATTAATTCGAAAATAGTACCAAATTGTAACCAAGTTTTGTGTACGTAGAAATATGATGGAACAGTAGGGAGAAAACACTAGTAAATGACGCAAAGAAGTCGCCTATATAAATGGAGTTAACGCGTGTTCATGCATGGTTGCATGGGTTAATTAACTCGAACATTTACGTATGCATGATATCATAATTTCATGAAACTCATTCGTGTTAGACTTTTAGTTTTCAACATTCACAAGTAAAAAGCAAAAAGAGACGAGCCTAATACAGAAAAGCTACAATTCAACACAGGAGGAAGAAAATTTAAGATTAGAATTGGTGGATACTATTGGCAAATGGCAACCATTGTATTTGACCATATCAAATTGTTTCGTGGTTTTGGTAACCGGTATGAAAAAAATGTTAACAAGTGATTTTATTGAGTATAAGTATAATTAATTTTTAGTTATTAAAATTTCAACACATTATTTTATGATATTAATTTAAAAATAACTTTAACACAATTAATCGTATAAACAATTAATGAAATAAAAGTATAGCCTAAAAATAATAAATATTCAAAAAATAAATAAATATTTTATGTAGATTACACCTGAATTACATAGGTAACAAAATCATATTAGGCGCTTAACAACCACAGGTAAATTTCAAAAGCTGATACCTAATATTTTGGTTAAAAAGGGCAATGACATGATCCGTTAATGGCGGAAGAAAATAAAATCAAGCTTCAACGAAGAAAAGAAGAATTTATGGATCGAAAGCGTGTGAAAAAAGTTCTGTCACATTAGTCGGTTAATAAATCGCCCTGTTGCTATCGTGAGGACTTACAATAACTGATTAGCTATACGCTACCGATTTTCAGAGATCTGTGTGCATTTCCACGAAGAAATTCAAAACAAAAATTCGGAAATTCGAGAAGGAACAAATCGGAAACAAAACATGTTTAAATTACAGAATCAGTTAACGGATCGAAAAATAAATTAGAAAATGGAGAATAATAGAATATTAGGTAATGAAATAAAATCAATTGAAAGAGATGATAAGTAGTACCTGGAGTTTCCGGCGCTTTCTTTCGGCGTCGGCACGTTGGGCGAGATTGGCGACCATACGGAAGCGGCGGCGGGGATTCTTAACGACGGAGACGGCGGATCTCCATCGTTCAAGGGCGGCCTGCGAGGGGCGTTTGGGCTCAACGTTGAAGTTTTCTCTCAGGTACTTCTCCATTGCTATTGCTATTGCTATTCAGTCACTAAGCTATTGAGTTATTTCACAATCTCTTACCTTTGTATTTTTTGTTTTCATCATATTATTATGAAATGAAAAAGAAGGAAGAAGAAACTTTCAAACGTCGCCGAATATCGCGGGAACAATAGAGGGAGGGAATTGCCAGTGACAGGAAATCAGCACACATATATGCACACACTCACACACTGGTAGGTGCATTATTATTTATACTAATTTAATTTATCAAGTAATAAGAAAAGTAAAAATGTTTTTCTCGAAAAATATTTCACATAATTTTACAGCTATAAGTTTTTGAAAGGGATGTGCTTTATATTAACAAATAACAATGTTTTTAAATTTAATATCAAAGTATTTTAAAAATATATGCTTAAAAATTAATATAAAATGATTAATTATATTATAATGAAAACTATTTATAGTGTTAAAAATTATAGGTAACTTTTTTTTTATTTAAGGTTTCAACACAAATAAGAATATATCTAAATAATATAATTAGAACCATCTCGTATCTATTCTTATTATATCATTAAAAGATATTTTAAGAATCTAATTTTTCATTTCTTTCCTAATAGGCTAATTGCAAGTTGAAATACCATACTAACTAATAGAACAATTAAAAAAATATATCAAAAAATTTACGAACTATAATTCAATAAACTAATATCATACTACAATTATATATATATATATATATATATATATATAATACGTTAATATTCTAATCATATACCATATATATCTATTATTATTATTATTATTATAAATATAGATTATGTAAAATTATGTTATATATAACCTGATATTGGTACAATTAATAATAATAATAATAATAATAATAATAATAATAATAATAATAATAAGTATATATAAGAATAAGAAATTAATTTATTTGAATGAGTAATTATTTCACAATTAATTGGTACTATGATTGATATTAGGAATTCATGTAAACATCATTTTTTTATTTAATTCTTAATAAATGTATGTTTTGATATAAAAACTTTGTTAATATAAAAAATACTCCTAATTAAAATTTATACTGGTAAAATTATTTTAAATATTTTTTGGTAATTTTTAAAAATTTTAAAATAATATAATTTTAAAGGTATTTTATATGTATAATAAGTAGAGATGGAATGGGTCAGGCCGTCTGTCGATGGCTTATAGCCTGGCTCATTTAAAACCTACATAGAACAGGCTTGTTGGGCTAGAAGGTTTTGCTTTTTAACTAAACAGGTCAGACCATAGGCTTTCTAAAAAGCCTTTGAAGCCCAACAAGCCGATCTATTTAATTAAATTAATTGTTAATTAGTTATATATAATATATTTATAACATAAAATAATATATATATATATATATATTACATATTTACATTTATATAATATAAATTAAAATTACAAGTTTACAATTAAAAAAAATAGGAGGGAATGGAACACAAGTTTTTTTAAGGTTGGTTTTGGTTTTTTAAAAATCTCACTATAAACAGACTTTTAAACGAGTCAGACCTTCAAATACGTCAGACCAAACCTTAAAAAAAAGCTTATGACGGGCTAATAGACCAGACTCAGGCCTCTCAAAGCCCGGTCTGGCTTGGCCCATTTCCAGTTCTAACAATAAGTGTAAAATCCCAATAAATAGAAAATGGTAACAATGTTCATGCTTGTAAAGGCATTATAAGATTGTCCCTAAAGTTTCATCAATTTTCTCTCAGGGAAAAGATACATTTTTTAAGAAAATACTCAATGTAAAATCCCAATAAATAAAGCTTGATTTTTTGTATTTTTTTAGAGTAACGCTTATAAACACATTATCTTTTTGTTCCTTAAGTTTCATAGTTTTCTCCAACGAATGAATTTTTAATAAAATTTTGAAGGTTAGTCCATGAAAAAGATGACCATACCGAGCGGTTGAATTTTTACATGATTTTTTACGGTCATGCTTGAAAAGGCATTATAAGATTGTCCCCGAAGTTTCATTAATTTTCTCTCAGGGAAGAGACAGATTTTTTTAAGAAAATATTTAATGTAAAATCTCAATAAATAAAGCTTATTTTTTGCATGGTTTTTTATAGCAATGTTTAGAAATACACTATCTTCTTATTTTCAAGGTTTCATAATTTTTCACCAACGGATGAATTTTTAATTCCTACAAAAAAGATGAGCATACCAAGCGGTTGATTTTTTACATTTTTTTGCATTGATGCTTAGAAAGACATTATAAGATTGTCCCCAAATTTCATCAGTTTTCTCCGAGGGAAGGGACATATTTTAAAAAAATAACTGTAAAATCTTAATAAATGAAAAATGGTATCTAGATCTCGAATTTTTACATGGTTTTTTCCAGCAATGCTTAGAAACACACTATCTTCTTGTTCCTAAAATTTCATAATCTTTCTCCAACATATGAATTTTTAATAAAATTTTGAAGACTGATGTTTATGAAAAATATGACCATACATAGCAATGGAAATACATTCTAAGGTTGTTCCTAAAGTTTCATTAGTTTTTTCCAACGGAACAGATACATTTTTTTTAAAAAAATATTCAGTGTAAAATTCTAATAAATGAATTTGCATATTTTTTTAGCAATGTTATCTTCTTGTTCTAAAGTTTCATAATTTTTCCCCAATTGATGAATTTTCAATAAATTTTTGAAGGCTAATGCCCACAAAAAAGATGATCATACCAAGCAATTGAATTTTTGCATGAAAGACATTGTAAGGTTATCTCCAGAGTTTCATCAGTTTTTTCAAGAGAAGGGACAAATTTTAAAAAAAAATAAAATCCCAATAAATGAAAAATGACACCCAGAGGTCGAATTTTTGCATGGTTTTTTACAGTCATGCTTAGAAACACATATTTTCTTGTTCTAAAGTTTCATAAGTTTTCTCCAACTGATGAATTTTTAAAAAATTTTAAAGACTAATGCTCATAAAAAGATGACCATAACAAGCGTTTGAATTTTCACATGATTTTTTATAGTCATGTTTCCCCAAAGTTTCATTAGTTTTCTCCAAGGAAGGGACAAATTAAGAAAACAAAATATTCAGAAAAACAAAATATTTAGTGTATAGTTTTTGCAACAATGGTTAGAAATATACTATCTTCTTGTTTCCAACGTATCATAGATTTTCTCCAATGGATGAATTTTTAATAAAATTTTGAAGGTTTAATGCCCACGAAAAAGATGATCATACCAAGCGGTTAAATTTTTACATATATTTTACGGCCATTTTTAGAAAGACATTGTAAGGTTTCCACAAAGTTTCATCAGTTTTCTCTAGGGAAAGTGACATATTTTTTAAAAAAAAAACATTAAGTACAAAATCTCAATAAATGAAAAATTGTATTAGACCTCTAATTTTTATAGCAATGCTTAGAGACACATTCTCTTCTTGTTCTCTAAGTTTTATAATTTTTTTCAATGGATGAATTTTTAATAAAATATTTACATGATTTTTTACGGTCTTTTATAAGGTTGTTTTTAAAATTTCATCAGTTTCAAAGGGAAGTAACAGATTAAAAAAACAAAATATTCATTATAAATCTCAATAAATGGAAAATGGTATGTAACGGTAATGATGTGCTTGTGTTGTATTTATATGTTGGTGGATTCTACATTGTCTATGTGTAAGCTTGATACTAAATTTGAATTTTGTAATGAATCAGTGTAAAAGAAATTGGTTCAGTTTTTCATAGCTCATGAGCTTCCTTTCTGTCATGTTCTTTAAGTATGGCAAGACGTTAGTTGGATTTTAGGTTCAAATATTTGATAGAACTGTTCATTTGAGGTTTATGTACAAATTATCAAATTCGTTGTGTGATGCAGTTTCGTTACTTCTGCGTACATATTTCTAGTTAAATCCATCATGTGAGGAATAGAGATAAATTATAATATTATAATGATAATCGTGGCTTGAGAATTTAGCTTCTTCTTGTGGCAATGAAAATTTTGGGTTATTTTGATGGGGGTGACATCAATTGTGAGAAACCTGATTTTTAGACTCCAGCCAACCAGAAGCATAAAAGCGTGTGATTGTGTCTGTTTTAAGTGCTGCTAAATGCTTTTTGGTTAGAGATTGTTAATACTAAATAGAAGTATCAAAATATAATATTTTATTTCTCATTAGCTTCTTGCTCTTTTGGTTTACTATACTTTTGATGTGGTAGTTCTTGATGTTGTACCAGGTCCCTTTGGTACACTACAAGTGAAACTGAGCGAGCAATTTGCATACTATTTATTTGACGACCATTTCTTCAAGTTAATATAAGCAAAATGCTTGCAGGTTATTATAATTATTTATGTTTAAAATCAGACTGTAATAGATACTACAATTCATCTTACGCAACCAGAGAAAGTGGGCCACGTGATTATGAGTTGCAGAAGTTTGGGCACAGCTACTAATTGTTGATTAAAGATATTTACTACTTGTAAAAGGGAAAAAATTTGATTATGTTATGATACAACCAAGACTTACCTAAAAAGTAGGAGGGGTTAAACAAGCCTATGGACTGGACCACAATAGAAAAATCAACCAAGAAATTAAATCCAATTTGTTTAAAAGTAACTTTTGAGAGCCACCTTATTTTCCCCTTCTTTTTTTTACTTCTAAAAAATTTTATTTTAATAAAAATTAATTTTGTGATTTTTTTAGGTAATGATCCATATTTTTCTTTATAATCCATTAAAAAATAATACTTTTTTAAAAAATCATATAAAAATAGTATTTAAATAAATATTAAATTATTTTTATTTATTTTTTAAAATATGATTTACTTAACAGGTCAACCTAATTTTAATAGATCAAAATGAGCCAATGAACCATTACCTTGTCTCGACCAACCTTTTTGCTCATTTTTTACTGTCTGACCCTACTAAAATCCACCAGCTCTATGAGAGTCATTTTCGAATGACAATATTTAAGAAATTATTATTAAAATAACACCACGGTTTAACATTCAAATTCCTTGCTGATTCGAGATACATATAAGTGATGCAATATAAATATACTTAAACTTTAGTTGGTTCCTAATTGAGATTTTTTAACATGGTTGATGAGAAACAAATTTTTTAATCTGTTGATCAAACAGATTTTGAAAGTGTCTCGACGTGTTAAATGAATATTGGCCATTAAACAACTCGATAGGTCAAACTCAATTTCCGTAACTGGATATCAAACAAACACATAATGGGATTCTAAGGCTGCTGACTAAGAAGAGATGGTCTGTAAAACACGTGGCTTTGGGCAATCTCAATACGGTCACGAGGATCATTCATTGTCTCATCACGCAATGCTTGAAGAATGGCTTCTACTGAAGATTCCCTGAAGATGAAATGTTACCAAAACCATGCAAGAAGTTAGTTTCATTACTGGATTCAGATTTCATATGCAGGAAAGTTTTCTATATACCCTAATTAATAATAATCCGACACAAATGACACTTCAGAGTATTATCACTTTAGTGGTATTTTTACTATATGTTTGTCGTTAGATGATGCAGGAAGCAAAGTCACTGATTCAGTACTATTTCCCGTTTAGGAGAAGTCCATTAGTTAGAAAGGGAACAGAACAGAAGAACAGTGGGGTAGCAAAATTCATTACCTGATAATTAGTATTTTATATAACATCTTCAAGATGGGGCAAAGCTCTACAGGGGCAACAAGTTTGTTTTCTTCAGGATTTAGGACATTTAAGCTGGACTGACTAAGTAGCTCATAGAATGCTTTAACTGCAGAGACTCCCTACAACATGCAAAGAAAAAATATACAACATTGAAAAAAGCAGTAACACAGAAACTTGAAAATTTTTACTACCTTAAAATAGATGGCAAAAGCCGCAAGTATTTTAAATGACCAAACTCCATACCTGAATCATCCCCTTGCCCTTGATGCTGTCACCCATTTCAAGGCTTAATTCCCCTTTAGCCAACTTCTGTCCATACCACGCATTGCGACCTTTCAGCAAGGTTACGTACGTATCGGCCAAGAGAGGCCCTGCAAGTCTCTCTGGTTCTTCTGCCAGTAGATGAGTGATGAAAACCATCTCTGATGTACAGTGAGCAAAGTACACTGATTTGCTGGTGGCACTCTCATTTGTTAAAGCAGCTACCATTCCTGTTATTGAATCCGTGAATACAAATCACAAGAAGTGAAGACATTTACAGTGCAAAATACTATGGTGTCACAGAAGAAAAGGAATTCAGAGAAGAGAACATCAAAGAATCAAGAAACATCAAGAAGCTCAGTACGACCACAGCATGGAACACTACACCAACCACTTACTGATATCAAGTCCCTTCTATATGTTGCAAAATTATATTTAAGAAGCAAATTTTATTTTCAAAGTATCGATATCCGGTAAAATCAAGACCTCAGGTCTGGAATAAATAATTTAACAGCAGAACTACACCTTCTGAATATTGCAAAAAACTTGTTCTCGGAAATCTGGAGATCCTCAATATATTCTTTAGTATATCTACATTTGTCCAATCGAGAAATCATTTGACCAATTCTAATCAGTACAACAAAAAGATTGTGGATCTCCTTTCTAACAATTAGTTACCAAGATTATGTTAAACAAATGAAGAAACGGATCTTATGTTGGAGTAAGTGTAACAAATATTCATAAAAACTCAACAAAGAAGACAGTGAAGTCAAAAGCGCAAAATTCCCTAATGTTGACTAAAAAATAATCCCTAATCTATAAGAGCTCTGAAGATATTTGGCTGAAGAAATACGACAAACAAGCCAATTCAGTGAGAAAATAAGAAATTATAAATAGAGTAAGGTGCCTGAGAAGTGGGGATTCACTAAATCAATAGATTCCTAGTCCCTATTAGCTTGCAAATGATATTTCACAGAAGCAAATACAATAAGTGTGTTCTTAAGGGAGAAAACAAGAGATTTAAGAAAAGAAAGGAGCTTGGCAATTGGAAATCTTCCAGATACTTTATCCTAATTTCTAAGACCCCCCAAATAATATTTGGCATAAGGAAACAAAATACTAAACCATAAAATCTATTTTTTTATTTTAAGAAAAGGAAAGTGGGGAACCCCATAGAAATAAAATCCTCTGCAAGTACAACTATAAGGAGGAAAGTCACTCTCTTTCTCTCCAACGTCCAAACTATTACTGTATGTACTATGTACCCATTTGCTTCTACCAAGCTGTTCTCTACAATGAAACAACATAAACTAAATTTTACCTGCTCCAATAGCATATACATTCTTTAATCCACCCATGACTTCATGAGTAACAAGGTCACCATTATCCCAAACTATGAAGTGGGGTTGCCTCAAAAACTTTGCCAGAGGTTTCCTCCACTTTTCTGCCCCGCAAATCCGAGCATTTGCATATTCCTTGTTGTAAATTTCTGAGGCAATGTTGGGACCTCCAAGATAAAGGATGTTATCAATGGGGACTCCAGCTGCAAAACGTGATACAGATAATGAAGAAAAGTAAATAATAATCAAATCATTTAGTATGAAAACAATATAGATGCCAACAAAATTGAACTGAATAAGAAATCCAAGTTGTGGGACAAAGAGATAAAAACATAAACCAAGAAATTTAGCTTTCTCAGAACATAGAACCATATTGTAAAATAAAACAAGTATAAATTATTACACTGAAAGAGGATTAACTCATCATTAAACATTTATCATCAAATATGCATTCAAATGCTCCAGGGAATATGCAATGCAAGAGAACCCAAACAACAAATCACTGCATATAAAATGAAGCTAATGAAAATGTATCTTACTAGCTCGATTGATCATTAGAGTTGGAGTTATTATTCGCGGCTCAGAACTCAACTCAGCCTCCACACCCTTTGCCAAGGAAATAATGACAGGAGCTGTGATTCTCTCTTTCCAGTACTTGCTAATTTCTTCAAATACCTCGTGGGTTTCGGTTGATGGCAAGCCATTAATCACAATGTCAGCATCCCACACAGCCTCCTGCAAGTTAGTCACAACCTTGAGAGGACACAGAGGGGTATCAATCATATTCAAGCAAAACCCATCTTTCAAAATCTCATCTGCATAAAGGACCCTATCACCTAATCTCCCCTCAACGTATTTCAAATATGCACACCGCCTAATCAACCTCCTCAGCACATCCTCCCTGGAATTGATCACCTCAAACAAGTGCTTGGCCGTGGCCCTATCAACCGTTCTTCCTGGTCTTCTCCATATCCTAATCAGAACCTTTTCTCTTAAACTACCATAAGCCTCCTGCAACATAGCAGTGAACACACTACCCCAAGCCCCAGCTCCAACACCAACTATTCTCAATGGATCACCATCCACTTTCCCCATTAACCTACGAAGCTCATCAAGCTTTTCCTCCAAATTCAAGTTTACATTTTGTACAGAACCATTGGAAAATGCATTGTTAGTCACAGCCTCACCGGTTCCAAACATGTTCGATCTGACACAAAACCCAAAATCCTGAGTACCCACAAATCCTAGTCAAAAACCCTTATCAAAGCTTCAACCTTTATAATAAAAACATGACACCCAAAGGACCACAACCCTCAAACACATCAAGTTCTAACTAAAATAGCCAACACCACCAATCACATCACACCGGAAAAACGAGGGATTCAGAAAAGGAAAATAAGCAGCATTGGTTTGGCAATAGAAGCATGAAGAAGCACATTTAAGGAGAATGAAAGATGCATATTTAAGAATATGTCCCAAATCGACAAAAATTTAGGACGGTTAAAGGGACAAGGAAAGGGAAGCAATGTCGGCGGGTGCTACAACGCGTGAATTTTGTTTTCTTCACACGTTTCTTGTGTGACACGATAGATTCAATCCAGCAAGATGAAACTGTGTTATGGTGGAAATGGGAGAATTTGAAAATGAGAATTGAAGAAGCTATTTGGTCATCATCACCTAAGAAGCTGTTGTTGCTGTCTAGCCGCCGTCTATTGCTGTTGAACTCATCGGCCCTCACGTTAACGGACCTAGTACACGCCGTCAGTTCTCCATTACGCAGCCGTCGAATATTTTAGTAGTTACTTACGAGTTACGAATTACCTACTAGAACACGCTTTCAGATTGTATACTTACGTGTTTCCTAATGTATATAATATTAGGGTTCCTTTCTTAAATTTAGATTGCGTGGTTAATTTTAATCTTTATTTGTTTCAATGAAACATTGGTGAAAAGAAAAAGAAATTTAAACCAAAGAAAGATTAAAAATAAGTTTAAAGATTACTATTTCTTAAAATTATATATATATATATATATATATAAATATTTGATTTATCTATTTTATCCATTTGATAATTTATAAGTCAGTAAGGCGGAACAACGGTCTGATGTATAGACTCAAGAATTGAATAAAACATATCTTACACATTAATTACATGTTATTTATAAGTGATGTGTACGAAAGATAATAATTATTGGGGTTTGCACCTTTCTGGTGTTGTTGTCGTGTCTATTAGTGATGTGTCACAAACTTCTAGATTGTCCTTTGAGTGTTCGGGTACATTGGCATCGCGTGTACGCTAGAAATATACGATAATCTTATATGTATATATATATATATATATATATAGTTAATTTATCTACTATATCCGTTTGTTAGTGTAAACAAGAGTCTTAAGGAACCAAACAAATGTTTGACCCTTAAAGTTTTTATAGCGCTTAAGTCAGTAAGGCGGAACAATGGTCTGACATATAGACTCAAGGATAAAGTAAAACATACCTTGCATGTTAATTACATGTTATTTTTAGGTGATGTGTACGAAAGGTAATAATTGTTGAGATTTGCACATTTTTAGTGTTGTGGTGCCTATTGGTGATGTGTCATAAATTTCTAGATTGTCCTTTGAGTGTTCAGGTACATCGACATTGCGTCACGCTAGAAATATATGATTATCTTATATATATATATATATATATATATATATAGTTAATTTATCTACTTTATCCGTTTATTAGTTTATACAAGAGTCTTAAGGAACCAAACAAATGTTTGACCCTTAAAATTTTTATAGCACTTAAGTCAATAAGGCGTAGCGATGGTCTAACATATAGACTCAAGGATCAAGTAAAACATACCTTGCACGTTAATTACATGTTATTTATAAGTGATGTGTATGAAAGGTAATAATTATTGGGATTTGTACCTTTTTGGTGTTGTTGTGGTGCCTATTGGTGATGTATCACAAACTTCTAAATTGTCCTTTGAATGTTCGGCTACATCGGCATTGCGTGCAAGCTAGAAATATGCGATAATCTTAGGTCTTTATAGGGTCGGCCCTGAGGACGAGCGAGGAGGTATTGAAAAATAATTCCGTTGTATTAATTTTTAATTAATGGTAACTTATATCAAGAAAATTTTTAATGTATTATCAATCATTAATGTTAAATTAAATCCTTTAAACTAGATGTTAATGTATATATGACTTAGTTACTTTATCTTAATGTAATAATGTTGTTTATAAATTATTTTAATACAAAAAATATTATTCAATAAAATCAATGTCGAATAGTTTTAAGTATAATTAATATAGGTAATTGATATTAAAGTGATGCAACGTAGTACTAGATATGTGGATTATTAAGGATACAAAGTTTTCGTCTATCTTTAACAAAGTAAAAGTCAAATGACACATCTCTCAAACAAAGAGGAACAAAAATATACATTATCTCCCAAAATACAAGAAACAAACAAGCAAAAATTTAAATACAAACAAATTCATTCTCATAAATATTAAATCATAACAACTTAGATTGTAAACTTACATTCATCAACCAACTTAAAGAATTGACCTAGTAGTACTATTATGGTGAGTTTTATAATTATACTACCAATACCCATCCAAAGTAGAGTTTTTTTAAAATACCAAATAGGTTTAAAATGTTTTTTTTCAAAAACACAAACTTAATTTCTTTAATTAAATAAAATTTTTAAAAAACTTTAATCTAGTCTTATTATTTAAAATAGAGATTAAATAAGTCAGGTCTTGGGGCCCAACAAGCAGTCTAACATATTCTTAACTCTAATAAATGTAACCGTAAACATTATTTACATGTGTTCTATAAATCTTAGTTTAACGACATTTTTTTATGAATATATATAACAACTTTTAAAATTAGACATTCATTAACTATATTCGTTAGTCCTCAGGGATGACCCTGTAAAGACCCAAAGATTATCGTATATTTCTAGCGTGCACACAATGTTGATGTACTCAAACACTCAAAGGACAATCTAGAAGTTTGTGACGCATCACCAATAGGCACCACAACAACACCAAAAAGGTGCAAACCCCAATAATTATTACCTTTCCTACACATCACTAATAAATAACATATAATTAATGTGCAAGGTATGTCTTACTCGATCCTTGCTCCACCTTACTGACTTGAGACTCTTGTATAAATTAAAAAACGGACAAAGTATACAAATCAACTATGTATATAATTTTAAGAAATAGTAATCTTTAAACTTATTTTTAATCTTCCTTTAATTTAAATTTCTTTTTCTTTTCACCAAATTTTCATGGAAACTAATAAAGATTAAATTTGACCTAGTAATCTAAATTTAAGAAAGGGTTCCTATTTATTTAAAATGCATTGGTACCATCCACATCCATGCCTCACCAATACCAAACTCAATTGAGCCAACTCGGTGTCACCAATACCTAATTGAGCTAATTTCGTGTGCATAGCTTACCATAACATACCAAATTGAGTTAATGCCCTTTGTGTAATACCAAATGAAACTAACTTTGTGTGTGAACGTTACCGGTACCAACTCGAGTGAGAGATTTGAGCCAATAGTTTTAGATTTTAAGTTTAAATTTTAATTTTTATTATAAACAATTTTTAAGTGCAATAAAAATATTATTATTAGTCATTAACTAAATAGAAAGACGACAAGATTTGTGAGTCACAAAAAATATAAAGATACTTTTAAAAAACTACTACTCTCTTTGTTTCGTATTATAGGTTTCTAAAACAAAAAATGATTGTGTCATTTTATAAACCCTTACAACAAAATATAGAAACATATATTATATTTTTTGAAAATTACCTTTAAGCATTACTCTTTTGGTTTTATAAACCCATATAATAAAATACAAAAAATCCTCAAGAGCATTTATTATATTTTTTTTTTCTAATTTACCCTAAAACATGAAATAATTTTATATTTGTGCAATTAATAGATGGTAGTGGAGTTTGAATTTTTATGAGAAGAAACTTAGAAAAATGAAATTATTTTTACAAGATAAAACAATAATTACTCTCCTAAAAATTGTGTGTGTTTACATTTATGTAATTAATATATGATAGTGGAGTTTAACATTTTACGGGAAAATTTTGAAACAATTATTCTATTGAAATTAGTTGAAAGCTTCTTATATTAATTATATTATGTGATGAAACATATACTACCTTTATCCCTACATATAAGATTCTTCTATCTAATTCACGCATATTATAAAAGTTTATTAATTCAGTTAAAATTATTAAATTTATTTAAAATTTATTATAATTTTTGAAAATTACCCAAATTATTTTTTTACTAAAAATATCCCTATTATAATTGAGTAACAACGAGAAAAAAAAATTAAATCATAAGTCATAATCAAGGAGAAACTTCTAAAATGGTGCTGCTTTGTTAACAAGTATCATCGATTGTGTCGTGTAATTTCAATTCAAGCATAAACACGTTAACGTAATGTTCAACCCTAGCATAGCATCTTCGTCCCAAAAGCTATGGCAATACAATGAATTGTTTTACATCGATCCAAATCAGTTCAGGATTCTCACAACTAGCTTCACATTTCAGTGGTTGAAGAAAAACAATCTCTGATTTCGTAATAAACAGATAATCATGCTCATGAAATGAATTTTACATGTAAATGGTTCACGTGGAGAAAGACATGTGCATAAACTACTTTTGTACTCACTATATGAATGGATTATTCTTTCTTTTTCTTGCTACAAAATAGATTATTCATTGAAGTTTTGAATAATTCATTCTAAATCTACTGTGAATCTGGCACATATCAAATATCACGTTAATGGAGAAATAATTCTGCACAAAAAGTTCCTTGCATTTAATATATAGCCCTCATGTGGGAAATTTCAAGAACTCTCAGATGGAAATAGTGAATATGATTTCTGATAATTGAGTCGTAAATATCAATAGAAAAGGACACCAATTACTGATGATCAAACTCTTGTTGAGAGATGGGAGTTCCCCTAATAAGCAGGAATAATTTGTCTAATATATCTTGGGGTTGATTCTAGTGGGGTTTGCATTTAATAGAAAGTTATGGGATTAATATGATATCAGAGTCTTACTAGTTTGAATGATGGACCATCCATACATATCTAATCCTGTAAACTTTATATACCAGATGTTTAGTTTTGGACGTGAGACACTCATGTCGTTAATGTCTCTGCATTTCAAAAGCTATATGAGAAATTTGGTTGATTTTCACTAGGGTGAGGAGAACATGAAGTAAAGGTTGATTTGCTCTTAGTAATTTTAATTTAGAACTTACTGCACATTGCACACTATTAATTTTTGAATCTTATGGTAGTTTCTATGCATTACAGGAATATGGACCCGATACAACATATAGGACAACTTCCATATCATATGCTCAGCTGTCTGTCAGCCCCATATTTCATTGATCAGTGGATTCTTTGTTCTCTTTCATAATCTGTAGGGACAACCTATGTCCCTTGCCATTTTGAGGGGATTTTATTTTTATAAGACTATGGTAGTGTTTGGCATGCAAACAAAATAGGATAGAACATTTTATTCTATTCTATTATCTTTGGTTCCATAAATTTTGGTAGAACCAAAATATACCACATTTTTAACCCTCCACGCCTAATGTTGTAACCATAGGATAGAACCCATATGTTTTGTCCCGTTTTAACACGTTTGTTAAACACTGCCTACATTAAGATTTTTGTCCTGTGTAATTATTGAAGATGTGCCAACCAATCTGGCACTAATGGGTGCTTGATTACAAGGTGCTTTATGCAGATGGTCCCCCCGGGCCCTGCTTTTTCTTTCGTCTGCATGATCCTGCAATTACTTATGTTAGCAGCAAAGCAACTTCAATAATTGGCAATATCAAGAAGTTACATGTGATACAAGGTTAACATATTTCTCTGCATTTAAAATCTATTTCTTTTCTGTTTCAAACCTCATCTATGGTGTTATTAATTTGCCAAATAATCATGTTATACATTTAATATTCATGTCAGATACAAAAGATATTACTCAGGTTAGATGAAAATCGATGCCATTATCTTAAGGATGATGGCAGATTATGCGTAGGCCACATAAACATGTACATTTTATCCTCAACTTTGATTTCAGTACATTTTCTCAAGCAGCGGTCCCTTCTGTCCATGGAAATTCAATGGTTGCTTTTTTACTTGTAGATATGCTCATTTATTGTTGAATGGTTTCAACTTTTAAGCCAGCAGCATGTCTTCTGAACGGATACATTGTGGTCTCATGCATCTACGTGGAAAGATTTTTCTTTGACACGATTAACTTTAGCCCATTTTGTGTGGTTGTCTGGTGAATGGTTCAAAATCAAAATACAGAATCAAGCCTTTTGAGCCAAAATATGATCCCCCCCGCTAATTCTGACACACTATTATGGAATATCTAAGAACAGTAACACACTTCTCCTTTTTCAGCTAACCTTTTAATAGATCTTTTCCTTTTCAGTGATTCGAACAATTATACTTTCATTACCAAATAAGGGAAAGATATATCATATACCCCGCTAAAAGTAGTGGAAAAGGCACCGATAGTAAAATCCTAAAACGTTTAATGATTCCCAGAAGTACTCTAGCATGCATGTGCACAATTCAAAATTAAGATGGTATTGGTAGGTACTAGATTTAAGAAATAATTGAATCTTTTAATAGTTTTTCTTTTGCTTAACAAGCCATCAACCATTTTCCAAATTATGCTCATGTATCCTCACTCTTATGGTTTTTTGTTCTAATTCTGACAGTAACAAACACAAGTGCTAGATTTATATACTTCTGCTATGTTCAAAAGTTATGATGCTTCATTTCGACTAAGGAAACCGAACAGAGCAGAGGTTAAAATCAAATAAGGTTGTTGTTGTTTATTACTACCCAAGGTTTTATGAATGGTTGCTGTTGTATACATGGAAGTAGAAAATGATTAAAATGTACAAGTGTATAATGTTAGTAACACTACAAATCATTGAATTTCTCAACAATTTATTGCCATCACATACCCCGCGTTTTCAGTTATATCGATAGCATCATTATCTGTTAGCTGCTCGCACATATTGTCACTGGCAATTTACTAGAACAGTGTTTGTAACTCAGCCTTATATATCATTTTATTTGTATTTCTTTCTAACGTACTGATGAATACTTTTTTCTGGTGTATATATTAATATCTATACTTATATTGATCTTTCTCCTATTATTGGATTTTGTTTGCTAGCGACATTCTTCTAATATTTAGCAACAGCCAACAAGAGAGATAGATAGAGAATAAAATAAGAGCTAGTTCAAAAAATTGATATTTACATTGTTCTAGAGCTAATAATATTTATATATAAGTTCCCTGGAAATCCTATAATAATTAATGTCTGAAATATTCGATTCCTTTTGTCGCTGGACCCTGCTGCCTTGGTGCTACACTTAGCATGTAATAAGGATACATACATAAAAAGATAATTTTTTTCTTCTTCTTATTAACCTGGCACGCATACAAAATCTCATGATTCATCATTTTGTAATCCCTTTTTTCTCTCATCTATCATATCAATAACCCTCCTTTGCGTTCTCTGTATGGTATGGTCTGTGTCCAAACCTGTCCGGGCTTATAACAGTTTTCTTCTTCTTCTTTTTCACATATGCCATGAAGGTCTTTTCTTTTTCAAATTATTAGTAATAAAATGTGGAAGGAAGCTAAGGTCATGAGAAGGTTATTGCTTTTTGAAATATACGGTGGCCAGGAGCAAGTATGTGCAATGGGTCATAAACAGATTTTCTCTGCAGAAAAGTCTCCCACTGAGGACCAAAATGGGCCCGCCATTCTTCCTGAGTGTTGTAGTGGGGCAAATATTGCTTTGCTCCAAGTTGGGCTCTTTCACAGTATTCTAAAATTCTTTTGTTCTGACTTAGAATATGTTCTAGGCCATCAGTTCCATTGGAAGAAGGAACCGCAGATGTGAGAAATGCCACTAAGTATAAAATATCCTCCTCTGGAATAACAACAGAAGTTCTGTTGTCCCACCTGCAAAAAAGAAAACATTTATACATTATTATTACAACATGTCAAACATTGACCGGCTATAGAAAAAGATTGGTAGAGTTAATGTTTTGTGAGCCATTACTTTGATTTATTTACTGGGTAGATAAGGACGGGGCCATTGCTTGTTTCTGTTAGGATATTCCCAAAGACCACTTCTGCAAACTTGTGTATTTTGCTTTTTGGTATAAGCAGATTGAGCCATGGGTGTGGAACATCCCACAAGCCTTTTGAACGCAATTTGACCTCGGATACGTGCACTCTGTCTAAGAAATCTACATATGTGACTTCTGTTGAAAAAAGGGTTGATGGGATGTAGCTTAAATAGGACAAATGTTCCTCAACTTCCTACACAAAAAGGAAACATGGTCAGAGACAGTTTTTTTTTTTGGCTTCTTTCTTTCTTTCTTCTAGGAAAAATTAAAACACATGTATTATCCAATGGTCGCCTCACCTGATTCACTATATCAATTTGTTCAAAGTTGAAGTACTTGGCTAATTCAAGGCAAAAGAGAGTTCTTCCATCTGACTTGAAGTGGCTAGCTTGAACTGGGTCTTGTGGGTTGAAGGACAATCTCCAGTTATTTAGCAGACCTGTTCTGTTTATGATCACAAACCCTTCAATGTAATCAAATGCATTTTTTGTAGATATTAACCGTTCTTGGTCTCTTGTAAATGCTGTGAAATCTGAGTACAGCACTCTAATCCATTTTACCTGTTCCAGAAATTAGAAGTTTTCAGTGATCACAACCGGTGCTTCCAAAGCACTGATAAAAAGAATTTGTTTCTGGTATAGTCACTGATGCATTACCATGGTAGGTGCTGGTTCCAGGACAATTCTTGCACGGGTTATTATGCCAAATTGCCCAAGTCCCCCAAGAACGCTGTGGAAGAGTTCCCCATTATGCTCCGCGGAACAGTTTACCACCTCCCCTGTTCCTGTAAGTAACCATTTTATAGACATGAGAAGAGAGAAGCATTTTCTCTTATTTGAAAACTTATTTACCATGTAACCATGGTCAAGTTATCGGCAAAGAATACGGAGAAGCCAGCATTTTCAGGTTAAAATGAATTAGTAGTTCAGAAAAGAAAAGGACAAAATAGTAGCCGGTAAATGTTTTTTAAAACTGGATAATCGACAAGGAATCGGTTGAAATAAAAACCAAGGATGGAACCATAATTAAATCAATTGAAATAAAGAATTAAATTAGACTAATTATTTAACTGGTTCACAAAATCACCCATTTTAATTTGGTTCCGATAAGAATTCTCAAGTTTTCACAAGATGGTTTTATTTTACAAACCTGTTACAATCTCCAGCTGCTGAACATTACTAATCTGGGGACCATGCCTAAATGCCTGGCCACTGACACCAGCGTTGGAGAGAGTGCCACCAACTGTCAGATGCAGGTAGTCTGTCCATGATCTTGGTGTCATCCCATGTCTTAGAGTCTCATGCAAGATGTTTATCCACAACTCGCCACCTGAGACATCCACGTATGGGGAATTTCCCACATGTACATGCATTTCTGGGACCTTGAGGGATTCCATGTTGATCACAACTCCTCCATGAGTTTGAGCCTGGCCATGGAGTGAGTGGCCGTGGCCCCTGGCTGCAACAGTGAGATGGGAGCTAGAACCCATCAGCCATATATGCTTTATGGTATCCGCAATATCAGAAACCGATTCTGGATGCAGTACTGCCATTGGATGATATTGGTATCTGTTGCCAAAGTCCCTGGCTGCATGGCCAAGGCTAACTTGATCAAAATTGAAATGCCCTCCAAAGGGAAGTGCTCTTAGTGAAGAAGGGACACTCGAGAGACACAAGTTAAACCGAATGGCTATACAACTAAGGAACATGATGGTGAGGAAGAAAATGTTGTGTGCCCCTACAAGGCTAAGAGGTGAGTATCTGTATCCCATTTTTGCTGTTAATTAAGACTGTATGAAGGAAGGAATAAGCAGGTTGAGGTAAATGTTAGTGTTGTGAGCAAAAATAACAGGAGAGGAAGTGATGGACAGTGGAGGAAACTTAAGGTTTGGGCCAGAATTTAAAGGAGTTTGTGGGTGGCTGAGTCAACCCTTGTTGAGCTATGACTTAGGAGAATGCGTATGAGGATTGCCTACCTGGAAAGAGTTTTAAGATTTTGATATGGGGTAGCTTGTTTAAAAAATACAAGGCAAAGCCATCATAACACAGAGCAAGTTGAAGAGGAAAAGTAACGAGAAAAGAAAGATCTCACAAATCTTTCAACTTTTGGCAAAACCAAAAATGCATATCATGACATGAAGAAAGAAAGAAAGCAAGCAAGGAGAGACAGACATGTTACAAATTTTCTGTTCATTAGGCAATATATGGATACATTTTTTTCCGAATTTAGAAATAAGTCCTTGCTTTTTTGTTTTCTTTTCTATTTTTCCACAGTGCGTGTTTCTCTTTGCTCCTATGGACCCGTGTAGTTGAGGTGTTGGTATTGAGTCCACTACTGTCGGAATGTAAACATCGCGTATCCTGCTATTAGATTGGATGAGAAAGACTCTTAGAGAAGGAGAGATGAAGTTGGTTGGTGGGGGCGGGGCATGTGATGGTCCATGAGACACGTGAAGTCTTCATTCATTTTTTCATGTAGGGACCTCTCTTGTAGGCCATCAAACAAATGAAGGGACTGCTACTTCCTTACATTTACATATCTTCTCTCTGCTCAACTATATGCACTCTTGCTGCTAGTGTATAGAATCTCTAGTACTAGTGTACTACCAAGCTATTGGACAAGTCTTGAGTCATTGTGATTCTCTTGTCTATACTTTGTTTTTTTTGCTGCTTGGGTGGTATTGTGGTAATACTAGTACTACTGCATGTAACTTTTATCTTTTTCATTGCAACTAGCAGTGTCTTGGTCCAATGAGAATTTGTTGCAGCTTCAGGGAATAGGAATAGGAATACCATCATCTTGCCTCCATTATGGCCATATCAATTTGTCACTTCATTAGATTGGCAAAATATATGCTTTCATGATATCTTCTCTTGAAATTATATGGAGTCACCGATGGGATATATGTGGTCCTGGAAAACCTCCATTGTTCCCTTTAGGAAACATTCACCAATGGGCAATAGCCTGTAGACTGCAGCATCCATGTCTCGTGTTCTTCACAAAGAAACATATACGCAATAATTGATGGTATTGCTACAGTTCTTTCCTCTCTTTCTTTCCACAAGTCTCTCCTAGTGAAGCTGTAATGAGGATATTCTATTTAAATTTTCCAGATTCTCTCTCTCTCTCTCTCTCTCTCTCTATATATATATATATATTACTAAATGTTATTTGTTTTCTCTTTAGTTATATTTTATTTACTCATTTTTACCTGTGACTCGTGTATATATATATATATATATATATATATATATATATATATGATTTATTATATAAGATTTTTATATGAAAGTGAGAAGAATTAGATCTTATCATAAATGGTCATAATTAAAACATATTTATCATGTGATTTTTACATTACTTTTTAAGTGATAATATGACTTTAAAAAACTTCTAATAATTAACATTTATGTATAGTTGTACAATACAAATCTCCCTATATGTCATTTTATTAGTTGCATCTTTTCTTCTTCAATAACTTTTGGATCTTGATGGTACAAAATCAACTTTAGTTTTTGTGTAAGTGATGCACTTATTTTTAATAGGAAGATGTTTTGTTTTTCAACATAATAAGAAAATATTAATGATTATTAGAAAGATTTTAATTAATTTTTATTAGTAGAAGTCAAACCTATAACCCCATTCTTTTCATTTTCTTTTCACCGTTAGACTAAGAACCTATGTTGCAAATGGAATATTGTTACAAATGTCAAGTGTTAATTTTAAATCGGATAAAAATATCTTAAGGTTTTGATGGTGTAATATACTTATGTATTCACTTACTTAGTTTTTTCTCAATTATAATGTGACCAAATGATCAAACACAAAAATAGTGATGTGTATATCAAAAGTCTTTATAAGAATATGGTAGTTAGGGAAGTCTTTATAGCAGTGTATGTGAGCCACCAATAATACAAGTATAAGAGAACATTGACGAAAATTGACCGATCTCAAGGTGCTCTCGGTTCAAGTATATGGATAATCATAACCTATATTCAATTGAAAGTAGACGGTTTCCTCATTGGGAAGGTAGTGGAGAAACTCGTTTTCGTATGCAGAATCTATTAAAGGCTTCATTGGTATGAAAGTGACATTATTCACAAGATGAAAAGCAACTTGACCAAAAGATAAGTATAGGGGGATCTCAATGTTCACGCACATGTTTCAATCCACATTTATTTTTTATATTAGATTAAGGTTGCTAGAATTTGACTCAACCAACCATGGTAGTAGTGTCTAGTGTGAATATGTGAATGCAATTGACATGCTCTTCTCATTTGTGGTGCAAAACCTAATTATTCCTTTTTATGACTTGCTATTTAGAAGAAAACCCACTATTAATCTTTTCTTGAGGTTAAATCTAAAATTTCTTGTAACCAACAACTTAACTTTAATCCTTTTAAGGTGTAATATTATCTAACTTATATAAATGACGGAATTCAAACCTTAATATTAGGCTTGTTTATTTAAACTTATTTTAAAAATATAAGTGTATTTTCAATTAAAAAAGTATTTATTTTAAAATTTAATATGCTTATTTAAAGTTTTAAAAATAAACAAAAATAGAAAATAAACAGATTTTTACTTATTCTAAGAAGCAACTCTAATCTGCTTATTAAAAAAAATATTTATAATTTTTTTAAAAAAACACTTAAAAATAAGTTTAAACGAGTCCATATGTTTAAAAAACCTAGTTTAGATGAATCTTTTATTAGTTGTAAAAATATAAATTTATTTTTGTAGTAATTATATTGTGGGACTACTAATAACACGTATAGTGATAGGCTAACAACATTATGGGGCCTCAAGTGGCCATTGATGCATAGATTTTTGAGAGCAGAATCTCCCTTTTGGGAGAGTAAAATCTAGAGAGTGAACAATTGTCATGTTTGACAATCAATGGGCGGCGATAATCTTTTTCTTTTTACAAGTTCCTTTGTTAAATCATTTAATTAAGAAAATAAGACAAGAATGCCACATCAGTTTCAGTCATAAATAAGAGTGTTCCATAGGATAGGATGCTCCGAAAATCCTCAATGACAAATGTTAATTATGTATGGAAAATAGGACAAGTGCACAAGACAGGTGCCACATATAAGGGTCCTCTCAACCTTTATCATCTTCCTTTAGCCTCTAAAATATTGTATCTACACGGGTCCCAAGGACAAACAATTTTCATTTTCATTTTGGATTAATCATTTTATTATATAATATTTCATATCCCACTTTAACACATGTCTCCTTCTCTCATCCCAACCATAAAGATTAAAAATCAATGTCAGTGTTTAAAAAAATAAAGTTTTAAAAATAAAAAAAATTTAAAAGTTAATGTTGACTATTCGTACTGTTTAAAATGATCAAAACTCTATTTGACTGTAAAAAAATTTTTGGCTTTTACAAATCGTCATTCCATTCCATTTTACAATAAACCAAACATAGACTAAGGGTATGTTTAGTTATCAACTTTGGTTCGTCAAACCCAAAAAATAAATACTACGGTCAAATAGAATTTGACTATTTTAAACAGCATAAATAATTAATATCAACCCTTAAATTTTTTATTTTCCCAACTTCGTTTCCACAACTGAAGACCAAACATACCCTAAATCCTTTTACCTTACCGTGCTTGTCGTGACAGAAAACAACAAGTCTCTTCCTTTGTCAAATGATATAAATACAATTCTTAAGGCAATAATAAGATTCTGTTCATTAACACGGTATTGTAAATTTATAACTATAACTATCATATAACAACAAAAAAATATTTTCTGTGACAAAGTTCTTAAACAAGATTACGTTTAAAGGGCACTTGTGATTAACATAAAAAAAATAAGATTCTCATGTGATTTATAAATAAACTGAGAAGTGAGAATTGTACAACCAGAATGAATGTAAGTAAAATCAAGTAAATAATTATAACTATAACATTTATATATCATGCAAGGCCAACAAGTATTATTATGCATGATCCACTTTAGTGATTTCTACCATGTGAAAGATTTTTTTTTATTTTTATATAGAAAAATTATACTTAAGGAAACCCTCATTGAATTATTTTTAATTGTTTATATAGATTAAATTATTTTTAATCAAAATTTTCTATTTTTCAAAACAATTTCCCATGCATGTAGCATGTAGTAGCCTGCTAAAACTAGACATGTTGCCATGGATATATAGCTATGATAATGAACATAAATCCTCTGTAACATGGAGAGCACAGTCAACTGAACTAGGTTAATTATTAATTACCTAGCACTAGCCACTTGGTTATACATTGTGGACAATCAAGGTGAGATTCATATATAGGGTCAATAAATTAAGATTTATTCAATTGAATGCATTTATTTTCTTGTAGATGCTAGTTGAAATTTTACCAGTATTTAAATTTTATTAGTAAAATAATAACATGTAAGAGTGAGATTCCTAGGTTTTACTACAGTATCACATCTTTAAAAAATCATATTCAGGAAATAATATATATATATATATATATATATATATATATATATATATATATATATACTAGTTGTAAGTATCAACATCTCCTTCCATTCCTGGTGGGTGGGAACTTAATTAATCTTTAAAAAAAGGAATTTCGAAAGCTATATACAACCAGAAAAGAAATCTTTATTTTTTATTTTTTAAAAAAAGTGGAAAAAGTTTAGCTATTAAATTTTGATGGCCTTGGTCTTTTGTCTTTATAATCTTTTGCAGAGCCTATGCATGTCTTTGTTATCCTCGTTGCATCAAAATAAGAATATCTTGCGTGGAACTCACTATAAAACTGGAAATTGCAGGTCCCTTCATGCTTTTCATTTTTTAATTCAATATTCTTTTGTCTGTTTTATTCCAATAATTTCAATCAGCTAATCATTTATTTACCTCAACAATAGCATGGAATCTACGACTTGGGTTGAAAAAACAATTATTCACTAGGGTATCTATAAGGATATAAGGGACTGTTTAAAAAAAAGCACAGTATATCATCTGGTAAATTTAATTTAGTTTAACATACCCTATTTGAAATTGAATTGAGTAAAATTACCATTGGTGATAAAATTTTCTCTATATCAAAATTTAAAGTGAATGTATTTTTTAGAACTCGAATTTAAAATCATAAGTTAAATTAGAATAGTTTTCATCGGTTAATATACTCGCTTGATATAAAGGTAAGGTTGAATATATTTTTTTATTTTTAGTATAATTTATATTTTTTACTTAGCATTTTGTCACTTAATTTAGTAGATATTTACTCTTTAGTTTTGTCTTTCTTAATATATTATTTTTAGAGGATTTAAATCCCCGCTTTTATATACCCAGCAACAAGGCATATCATGTTATAATGGAAAAGCTAGAGGAAAGGTCCCATAAAGTTAGAAATTTAGGATAGTTAATGTTTAAGGTGTACATAAAGTATTTATTCATTATCTCTTTTTTCACTATTTCAATTTCAATGAATTAAAAATGAGATAAAAAGATACAGTAATTCATTTGTATCCAATATCTATATTGATATTTACTTATATCGATGTTCATATTATTACAATAAATAAACGTAAGCTCATAATAATAATCTTTAAGATAACTTGTAATAGTAGGTGTCACACAATGAACCGATATCAGTTAGAGGTTGAAGGATTTACTGGTGCATATCTACAGTTGTGTCAAAAGTGTTTAGACATCTGTTAGTTTTTCCCAAACTTTACAAAAAAAGTACGGACATAGGAACCAAGTCATTTGATCATCACTCTATTTTATAAACACTACTCATTTACTATAGTTTTAAGGTATATTCAATCAACTTCCAATATTAATATCATATTAACTTAGACATTGAAATGTCTTTGCATGTAACACCTTATTTCACTTAAAAACACAAAGATACTGCTGCATTGGACAAGCAACATTAAGACTCTTAAATCTTTAAGGAGATAATATTGATTCTCCACTAAAGTGATGTAAAAGACAAAACCTACATATGTCACATCCATACTGAAAGTTTATCCTCCAAAAAATCAATAATGTTGATTATTATATTTAAGATTGGCCAGTTTAAAAATTCTATTTTTCTCACTTTTTTGTTATTCTATTCGCTAACATGAGGAGATTTTGTTCCTTTTTAAAATGATTATTAGTGTCCTAAAGACACTATTGCTATATATTTGGATTTTTATAGAAATTCTAGTCAATAATAGATATCATGGATAAGAAGTTTCTACTTCCATTTAAATATTTTATTATCCATATTGTGAATGAACATGAGTGAGCAAAAATGAAGTGAAATGATCTGTCTGCCATTTACTAATGTCACACTGCCTTTCCATTTAGAATGCCTTATTGGTTCATACCACAACAGATTTATCCTCACCCATGTGACACCTATTCTATTTACTTTTTCCTATCATCAACAAAACTACTTTATTATTCATATTTCTTCATGATATTTACAAATTTTATAAATTTATCAACATATACTAAAATCATGAAAAGAAAACTCTAGGTTTAATTTTAACTAACACGTTCTTTGAGATTATTTAAACTGTCTCCGATTACAAATAATATTTAAAATGAATGAATGTGCTAACTATGTATTGGCGACTACTTTATGTCACCGAATGTATGCTCCAAGCCTCTAACCATGCATTTTGGTGCCATTTGGGTGCTCCAAATTAAGGTATGCATATATTGCACACATTTTAATGTTTTAATTGTTTTTTTAACCATAAATGTTTCCAGTCAAGAATATTTGATAAAATTAATTGTTTTAGTAATTTTTTTATATTAATAAGATTCGAACTTAAAATCTTATTTTTTTAAAAAATTAAATACATACGACTTAAACTGAACTACTTATTTATTAGTATATATTAATGTTTCAGTTGATTACATAGAATTAATCATGAAATGCTTCCTATGCTCAAACATGTGATTATTTGGAATTACACACAATAATCTTCTAAGTGTAAAAGAATTTGAGAAAAAAATGTAGGAATAGGCAATGCCCATGATTAGGAATGTCAACGGGATATGGCGGGTTAGGTAAGATACGTAGTATGATACCCGTATTTGTAGGTATATGAGCATGTATAGGTATTTGCGGATAAAAAAAATGAATATTCGTGAGTATTTATTTATTTTTAATATTAAAAAACAACAACAACAACAACAATAATAAATAACATATGCTATATAATATTATTTCATTATAGTATGATATAAATTAATATTATATAATATAATTACAATTTTAAACATTAAAAATATTATCATTGAATAACATTAATTTTTTATCTCATTATAAAATATATTTATATTTGAATATACTTAATACAAAATAAGGATAAATATTTATACGGGTACCTACGGGACAAATAATATAATATTTATACTCATCCGTTTAGAGAATTTATAAATACCTGTTATGGATATCTGCAAAGATTATCGCGGATACAAAGGGCTTTCTTGCAACATGTTTAGACTTGATTGCCTAGCACTATGGACCAAAAAGTGAGTGGTTGTCTATAATATGTAGAGACTCATCTATCAATTCAAATTCTTGACCATGGTCTTTATTTTGTTTAGATTTTGTAAAGTTGCATACCGTGTTCTGAACTTAATGTCCTTTTCGAATAATAATGGAAGGGTGTTAGTGACTTGTAATGGTTCATAAAATTCAACGCATGAGTCAAGATAGTGTAGAATGAGAAATGTTTTTTGGAAGGTAATGAGAATGTTACTCTAACACTCTACAACAGCCTCCAATATCTTGATGGGTCAATTTAGCATATGATGATAATTGGCTTGAGATTGTCTCTCAAATGTGTTGGTTGGGTCTAAGTCCAAGGACCAATATGCTTCGAACTTCAAAGTCACAACCATAGTGGTAGACACATTCGCTTTCACGTATCAAATTATTAGGGCAAAGTGCAACTGCAACCGTGTAACTTTTGAACTTGGAGTTGGAACTTCTATAGAATCGTAGACTCAACTCAACCACTATATTTTAGCATTCCACGTGTTAAATTACTACTATTAATGGTCAAACAAATCATGTTTTCAATTACGCGTGTAATACAGCTACAATCTAGGTCAATTCAACTTAACATTTTTTAAAAATACTTTCGAAATGTAGAAACACTAAGAGTGAATCTTAATGTCTTTTTTTATATACATAATATGATCTCAACATCTAATATCATGTTTAAAAGACTCAATAATCTATTAATTGTGTCTTGATTATTTCACTTTCTTATTATTGTTTCTTGATAATGGAGATAAGGTTGATCTAATAGCGATGAGAGAATAAAATGAGAAAGGAGTTTGTGAGTTTAACTCCCTCTACTAACAAACTAACAACTAATATTTGTCTATTAAAAACATAATGTTTAATTTATATATATATACACCCCAAATTTTCTCTCTTCAACTCTAGTCAGTCCTTTAATGAAATTTCTCACATTTTATAAAGTTTACACTAAGTTATATTAGGCACTCAGAATATGATAGAAAATCACTATAAAAACTATTTTCTATCTCAGTTCCATCCTAAATCACCAGCTACTTAGCTAGAAAATAATAATGAAGGAGTTTCAAATAAAATAATAGAAAAGCTAAAATTTTATTCAAATAAAACAGATTTTACTTTCCATAATTTTATTGATCAATACTTTTTTTCAATTAAGATTACATACAATTAATATTTATAAATTATTAAAAATTTACTAATTAGAATAACTTGAGTCTTTAAAAGTTTTAAATACCTATTATCATCAAAATAATTACTTTTCAATTAAATTAACGTTGTATATTCTCAACTTTAAATTTATTTTTACATTTTTTATAAGGTATCAATTCAAATACACCAATAGAGAACGAATTTCAGCAAAGTTTAATTAATTAATTTTTTTTTGTCAACAGTAATTTTTTTTTGAAGAATAAGAATTGTCAACAGTAATTGGATACAATGGTTACTGTTAAAGTTTGAACAATTATTTTTGGTGAAAAAAAAAACTGAACTACTTCTTTAAGTCCAAAAGCAAGATTTTGGAAATGCAAGGGCAAAAATACTCCTGGCCTGAACGAAAGGGCCCAACACAGTTAGGGTAATCTTCACTTTGGTATTTGGGCCTGTCACGCTCAAAGTGATATCTATTTACTATATATTAAAGGAAGGTCATTCTCTTCCACTTGTCACCTCATCTTTTATTTTAGACTATTATATTCTGTTTTGTCTCGCTCAAAGTGCCAGACTTTTCTTCCCTCTTTCATTCACTTCTTTTTGCTGACAACATGTCATCTCAGAGCCTATTAAAATAATTAAAAAAGTACAAGAATTGAAATATTTATTAATTAACTCCCTCTCTGCAGTGTCTTTTTCCCTCATCTTTTTCCCTTCATTCACTCGGTCACTCTTTTAATTACTAAACTAATCTTATATTTTAGCTACTAAAGTAATCTTATATTTTAAATAAAAATGTTATTTATTTTTTCTTCTATACCATCACAATAATACTCAAACTTACTAAATTTAACTCAAAACTAATTGTGATGAATCTCTGTGTACCGATTGAATTCAACAACGAGTGAAAGAGATACCGAGTGGATTAAAGAGGGAATGGGGCTCGGCATCAATTACAGAGGAAAAAAGCTTAATCCCAAGTTCTGGGCATCTCGCTCAAGCGAGATTCACTTCCGCTTGAGCGAGGTGAGGGCACTTCCCTTGAGACAAACACCACAACCAAGTCTCACTCGGACATAATCTTTACTTAGTCACTCAGAATACACATTACTCGGAATATCCATCCATATTCACTCAGAACGTATATATAACCTTTCACTTGGAATCTGACTGCGAGAACCATGGTAATCCCTCCTCCCTCGGAAGGGATACACTCCGAATTCACCACTCAGAAGCATTAAATCCTTTCCCCACTCGGGGTTCATTTATATTTGCATCACTTAACCACAATTAAACCAACCTTCACTCGGAAGTAGCGCAGTAGAGTATATCTCACTCGGAAGAGGAGTCTTACCCATAGACTCACTCGGAATTTGACTAAGTCCACTCGGGTTTATGCTCAAATTCACTCAGGAGTAACCAATCTTCCCTCACCCGGAATAGTTCCCCACTCAGATGCCACTCGGCGTATGATCACCTTATCCACTCGGAGAACACATAGACCTTCCTTCACTCAGAAGGGGTCTCCACAATCATACTCCACTCGGAATATTCCAGTCAGATCCACTCGGCGTATGATAGCTTACTCACCCAGGAGTGTTACACATTCACCACTTGGTATACCGACTCCCAGAGTCAAACCTCACTCGGTAACTCATTCAGAAACCGACCCTTCCTTCGAGCGGTATTTCACTCGGTAACTAACCCCAAGTCCGACCAACTCCAACTCCCATTCGGTCTTCACTCGGTATTCATACCCTTTTCTCACCTGGGAAATAACTTAACCATTCATTCATCAGAGACAAACACCACAACCAAGTCTCACTCGGACATAATCTTTACTTAGTCACTCAGAATACACATTACTCGGAATATCTTTCACTTGGAATCTGACTGTGAGAACCATGGTAATCCCTCCTCCCTTGGAAGGGATACACTCCGAATTCACCACTCAGAAGCATTAAAGCCTTTGATTTTTGCAAGGAGCAGATTTTAGCTCTAAACCCTTCTGTTGAGTTAAATTTTGAAGGCTTTGATCCATTCAAGATTGTGGTGGATGGGCAAGTGGTGTTTCCACCCAAGAATTAGGCTTAGTTGAATTAGGCTTTACAAAATATGGTTTGGTCTGTTTTTCATTTTAATAGTTTGAGTTTAACATTACTTATTTAAGTTTAACGGTAAGGTTTGTCTTATGGTGAATATTTTACTATTTATAATGAATATTATAATTATCTATCTAAAGTCATCTTTCCTTAAACTACCCGTGCAAATGCACGGGTCCGCTACTGGTTAATTCCTAAAATTAACATTCATTAGTTGTTTGTTTTGTTGTCTGTTAACGTGTTAAGGAACCTAAACAGAGCTTGTAACATCCCAAATTTTTATAAAAGTGAACAATGTGGTAAATGACTTAGAATGGAAATTGTTGTGTATGAACATTGGAGACAAGTTTTAAACAACTATTATAGGGTATATGAAGTATGGAATTGAGTTAATTAGCTTTGGATGGATTTTGATATGTGTGGCTATTGAGGACTCATGTTTCTGCCCAGGTTTTGACATTCTCGCCCAAGCGAGAGGGACTCTCGCTCAAGCGAGAATCCTTTGTGTTGGTTACAGGGCCTCTGGCCCGATCTCGCCCAGGCGAATGGGCTACTCGCTCAAGCGAGAATGCCCCTGTGAAGTGTGACATGCAATGTGTAATCAGGGGAGATTCTGGTCGGTTCTCGCTCAAGCGGGTATGACCGCGCTCGAGCGAGAGGGAGAGAGAGGGAAATAATAATAATGATTTTAATGGTTATGATAATAAGGCCAAATGACCACACATGTGCATTGAGGTGAGTGTGTGAACTTCGGTTCTTTCTCTCTCTTTAATCACGCTGCAATGGGAATAGTGATGGCTGATAAGGCAAGTCCTAATGGTGAGGTGATGGACATTAAATTAAAATACGATAGGAGTGGGGAGCTGCTGTCACAGAGCATTGGGATGATGAATGCTTCCACTTTATATGCGTACCCCTGCTCATATACTTTGGGGTACATTGTGAATGAGAACTATTCTTCCATTTTCTCTAGACTCTCTAGAGACTCTTCTTCACTCTCTGCTTCGTCTCCTTCTTCTTACTGTTCTTCTTTATCTTTTCATTCTACTCAAAGACTGAGTAGCACTTGAGTGGAATATGTGTGGGTTGAGCAGAGTGGTTGTGAAGAGGGACAGCGTGGGATTGTTGCTTGATGATTGAAAGAGACCTGTGTGGTGGTTGAAAAGACTGCATGGTATTGTGTATCATGGAGGCTGAGTTCTCCTCTGAAGCAACGTTGGACGATTGGAGCTGGTGATCTTTTCTTCTTCTTCCACACATGCATGGTGTAGAACCGAGTGGAGCATGGTGGGAATCAGCGTATGGCTGTGTGTGGAGGCTGGGTTCAGGTTTCTTCCCTGTTCCCTGGTGATCCTTCTTCTTCTCCTTCTTCCTCCATGTGGTGAGCTGTCTGTGGCTTGGTTGGGAGCCAACAGCGTATTGGTGTGCCTCGGTTATGGAAAGATGATCCACTGTGTGAGGCTGTGCTGTTTGTGTGAAGAAGGCAGAGATGGATGGTGCATGCATGGAAGCTTGGTTGTCCTCCATGGTAGGGAGGATGGTGTTGTTTGAGTGAGGACTGTGGTGCCTTGGAAGCTTGGCATGGTGTGCTTGGTAGCTGATCTGCTTCGAGGGAAGCCATGTTGGCTCTTCCCACATTTGGAAGCCGAGCAGAATGCTGCTGTGGCTGGGCCGAGTGGCCAATGTAGCTCCTGGAAGCTCCATTCCAGGTAAGGGGAGCTATTGCATCTTAAATGCATAGTTCATGGACGGGTTTTCCGGGTGAAATTCTTGTATTGTGATGTGTGGTATTCAATATGTGTTTGTTTGATTGATTTCCGAGTGAGTAGTAGCCCGGACACGCATGATGATTATATATTGCTTGATGTTGTTGAATTCCGTCCATATATGTGTTGATGTTTATGGTGATGACTATGTTGAGATGCTTGAGATGTATGTTATGATAATGCTGAGTGCATTGTGTAAATTGTTACTGGTCCCTACGTGAGTAATGGTATGACTGTATGCATGTGATGCTTGATATTGATTATGCGTATGCTGAGTGCATAGGATGGGGACTGGCATGATAATTCCGAGTGGACCGTGTAAGAGAAACCATGGGATGATTGCTGTAAAGGATAAATCTGAGTGATAGAGGATAATCCGAGTGGATGGCATAGGATTGCCGAGTGAATGTGATGGGTTACCGAGTCATCTGATTTGCTGTGAAGATGCCGAGTGCATATAATGCTGAATGCTAAATACCGAGTGGGCAATCGGATGAATATGCGTTTAATGAAATTGAATGTGTTGATGTGATATGAGACCCGGGTTGGACTCGGGCAGTGCCTAGAGCACTAAGCGTGAAATAAGACGCTTGATGAAGTCCTTGGGTTGGACCCAAGGCAGATGCCGAGTGCATTGGAGTTGAACTCTGAGTGAGTGTGACCATATGCATCCGATTCGCCACTGGAATGTTTGGAGCATGTATATATACTGATCGGCAATCAGATGATAAAACGTGTGAGAACGTGATTAAGTCCTTGAGCTGGGCTAAGGCAGGCTCTTTGAGTAAGGCTCGGAGTTGAGTGAAATCCGAGTGGATCAGTACTTGTGACTGAGTGAATTGAGCTTATGACCGAGTGAAATAGGTGATTTACCGATCGGAAGATGATTGTGATTGTTCATATTGAATGGCAGTATTTGATGTGCTGATTGAAGATATATATTATTGCATGTTGTGGATTATGTGATTAATCCGAGCCAATATCTGTCATTTAATATGTAAAGATCACCCCTACACCATTTTTCAGTATGTGCAGGTCGGATTAGCTGATGTGAGGGCCTTTAACCCGAGTGGTGGGTGTTTGTGATAATGACTGTGTATATAATGTAGTGTACCGAGTACATCTTGTTGTATTAAAGCCTTGGCCGGCTCATAACAATAATGTGTAATGAATATAATTATGTATGTATAGGAATCCGAGTGCCAGTTTATATATATATGATTTACAGTGATGTCAGACACTGGTATCGGATTATAAATGTTAATAATGAATATTGATAACATGTATTGAAATTGGCTGAGTATTGGTGAATAAGTAAAGTTAAGTTGAAATTATGCGAGTGTATGCGTATGTATATATATATGTTATGTTGATAACATGGTTATGAATCGGTGGAAGTGTATTGCTGTATCGGTAGTCGGACTTGGAATTAGAGAATATATATATATATGAGTGATTTATGTTGAATTGATGCTTCTCACCGACTGGGAAATGATGTTGCATGAATGATTCTAAGTTAATGAATTCCGTGAGAAGTGTAAGAAGTCTAGATCCATTTCCGAGTAAGGCTCTAGTGTATAGACCTTCTTTCCCGAGTGGGAGAATTGAGAATATACTGAGAGAAGAGTGAAGGGTACATTCCCGATTGTGTTAAGGTCTTATGCTCCGAGAGAAACATTATTGTGGGAGCTGAGCCGAGTGAGGCTAAATATGTGGCCTTTTACCGAGTGAAAATACGGGTAATGACTTGGATATTTCCGAGTGGAAATCCGAGTGAACCTCTTCCGAGTGAAGAGCAGTTGTAATGGTTTAGCTTGAAATATATTCTAAGTATAGGATATATAATCCGAGTTAGTAAGATGAGATATAGCCGAGTGGGACTTGATGTCGTGATTTCTCTGAGTGAAGAGAATTGTAAGTTTTAACTTAGTGATGGAGTTCAAATATGCCGAGTGCCTAATGGTTGACGTTTTCCAAGTGACTTATGGTCGTGTTACACCGAGTGGTGTTGATTGGGAAATATTCCGAGTGAGGAAGGTTTTGGGATCCTGAGTGGGGTACCCCTCATCCCGAGTGAATGTGAACTCTGAATCCCGAGTAAAGGAATACCGGGTGAGTGTGACTTCTTGCTTCAGCGAATGAGGTATTCACTCCAGCGAGTGAGTATGCTGGGAAGGTTTCTGGGTGATTTCGCTTAAGCGAATATGTGCTCGCCCGAGCGAGTTGGGCGTCTCGCCCAAGCGGACCTGTGTCTCGCTTGAGCGAGTGGGCACTGGTGTAGCCTTCGCTTGAGCGCTGGCTGCTTCTTCCCCTGGGCTGCTTTTGGTCGGTTTTTCCTTCTTCTTGCCTTCCTTTCCTTTTTATTAATGGTCATTGGACCTGGCTCTCATATCTTCATATATGAGAGTGGCTTATTATAGATCCAGGTATTTTCTAAATAACTGGCCCGGTTCTTCATGATTTATTTTGGGAAAAATTTCCCCTGACCCGGGTTTAACTCTAATAAAATTTAGGATGTTACAGAGCTGATTGTCTGATCCAACTGACTGAAACTAGTGGCTCATAAATTCATGTTAATTTTTTTTTTCATGTTTGGGAGTTTAAATTTTAGATTAGAACCATGAAAAAAAAAGTTTGAAAAACATGAATTATAATGAATTCAGGAATACAGGAATTATAAGGAATTTACTTTTATGTTAAAAACAGACATTAGATGAGATTGAAAGCCATGACCACCCCTAATGAATCAAGGAATTTAACTACTTAATGTCACATTAATGTTCAATTCTTAACCAAAATAACATTCAGTAGCATGTACATCATACAAAGTTATACACATTTTTCTTGCACTTTAAAGCCCTCTGATCATGATACAAAGAATTATGTTAATGCAAGCAACAGTTACACAACACATGCATAATAGAGCATCATTTGAAGGAACCTTGTCGATCCCAAGTAGGCAGTGAGCAATCTGAATTGATGCTGAGATCCTTTATTGTCCTGTTTGATTTTATAGGCACTGAAAGGCCCTTAAAGCTTGGAGATCTTTGTTGGTTATAACTGAACTTGCCCATCTTGCCACTATTAAGCACTTCACTGTTAATTGAAGATGCAATGGATAACTTCTTCTTGCATGGTGAATAGCTATCAGAGTTACTGTCCAAATTCCCTGTCCTTAGTTTTAGAGAGCTTGTTGATCTTGCTCTTGCTCTTGCTGATTCTGTTGCAGCCATGTATGCTGGAGTTGCAGGAGAGCTTGAAAATGAGTTGTCTTCTCCCACTGAACATTGCCTCCTATGAGGAAATGATTTTCTTGAAGAAAGTATTGGAGAATCTAACCCTTCAACAGGACTTTGCCTGTGAGTGTTTCTTAGCCTAAGTTGTCTTGCTTCATATTCCTCTCCAGCTCTAGAATGTGAGCTAAAAACTGAGTCCAAGTCTTCAAGTTCTTTGCTCTTTGAAAGCTGTGTATCTACCCATTGCTCCAGCCAGTACCTCCATCTTCCATTTACTTTACTTCTTTCTGATTCTGCTGACCTCTGAGGGGTTTCTTTTAGGTTAGTTTGAGACCCTTCTTGTGTAAAAGAACAATTGCAAAAGACAAACACATGAAAGAGCTAGGAGCTTACTCTATGGTTAAATGAGTAGTCTTTTATTCTTTCTCTTTTAAGTACTGCTTCTTTCTTGCTTATGCAAGAGGCCACTACCTCTTCCTTTAATAATGTGCTGTCATCCCACTTTATTTCACTGTTAGAGTCCATCTGAAAATGTGGAAAGACAATGCTTCATATTTTAAATTGCACAAGGATAACAGCTACAATGTAATTAATAAACAAACTTTTATGATAATAATGCAAAATGTGACTATGGCAGTGAAACTTTAGGGGTGTTTTCTGTTTTCGTTTTGTATTGCAAAAATGGCACATTACTTTGTGTTTTTCAACAGGAAACAAGAAAACAGAAAAAATAAAATAAAACTTTCAATGTTTCTATACAAACTTTAGAAATAGAGAACAAAATGACACTTTTGTAATTAAAAGTAATAATAGGAAATTGAAACAAAAAACATTTTCCGAAAAACAAAACAAAGAGTATGTTTGGAATTCAAAAGTTTTATGCTCACCCTAATTATCTTGTCTTTAGAATCTTGCATGTCTTCATTTTCATTTTCAGGGTAATCCCATCTTCCTCCAACCATTTGGAGTCTCCTTGCACAAACCTGTGACTGGATACTTACAATGGACTGCAAGCACTTGAGAGTACTCATAGCTTGGCGTCTCACTGCTCTGCCACGAATGATAGCTTGAAGCTTTACTATCCCCTTCAATGCCCTCAGTGCCTTCCTTGCCTGTAATGTCTTATCAATGAGTGAATATGACAATACAATTTCTAATAATATAGTATTCTCTCTTTTCCTCCCCCCATTTTTCATGATTTCCTTAACTCTCCTTGGAATTGAATCTTGGGAGAAAAAAACATTAATTTGTTTGCTAATTTTCTAACAAATTCCAGTTTACAATACTTGGTTCACATTCAGTGTGTCTATCATTGAATAATTGTTCAGTTTTATCAGATCAATCTAAACCCATCAGTGAGAAATTTTGCAGTATATCTAGTGTCTGTTTCTAGGTTGAGACTCTACTGGAAACTAAACATACACATAAAGAGAATATTTTTTGAAAGTGTTGAAAACAACTAGAGAGATTTTGAAATTGACGTAAGAACGGGTATCTAATTTTAATAACTATCATTCTTATGAGGAATCTTCCAATTGACTAATCAATTTGAATATTATGCAAATAAATTTAAAAAAGCCAACCTGACTACGGTTGAGTAGAGTATACTAGGATAATAAAAAAGAAAAAGCAAGTTTTAAGCTGACACAAATCAAAGAAAAAACTCACCAGGTAACCCCGAAATGCAGTTTGAATTTTGATGGCTGCAGCAGATTCTTTAACAGCCTTTTGTGTTTTAAGAAGTTGAGATTCTTCTGAGTTCTCTTTGCGTTGAAGGGTGGATTGTGAGACGCCAGTTAGCAGAACAACTCCAGCAGCAACCTGAGCAGCAGTAACAGCAGCTTCAGCAGCAGCAGCTGAGGCAATAGCCACTTTTAAAGCATGCTTGTTCTGTTCTTCCTCTGTCTCACCAAGTGTTGTTTCTTTTGGTGGTAGTGGTGCTGCAATTGAAGGTAACCTCTTACTCCTTAGCCTTCCAAATATCCATTTCCTTCTTTTCTCCTTCTGGAAATAAGTTTTTTTGTCTCATGAAAAACAGAATCTAACTTAAAAAAAAAACACATTTAATTTAGAAAAAAGCATAGGATTTACCTTCTCTTGTGCTGAATGTGTGTCCCATATAAAGAGCCTCTTCACCAGATTGAACCAGCCCTTTTTCTTGGCCATTTAACAATGTCACATAGGTCAAATTCAATGTCTGTGATCTGAAAATTTGCCCATAAACATGAGCATCCTCTTCTAGAAAAGATAGGATATCTTGGTTTTTGTCTATGTAAACCTTTCACATCAATTTTGGAGAGTAGGTGTGTGTGAACAACAACTGGTTGGTAACTAGGTATTGATATAAGTAATGTAATTGTACAACTAAAACGTTAAACTTGTCTAAAAAGATGTGACAATTAGCAGAATTTGTCATAGACTAAGATTCTTATGTGCATAAGGGGTCATAGCAAAGGCCAAAAATACATGTACATGAGGCAGGACATTGATTTCAGAGTAAATTAAGCATCAATGCACAAAAGCCAAGGTAGTAGGAAAAAAGATGGGGAATATAGTGCAGATTTGGAGTGAGATCCAAGTTGATTTACTCACCCATTTTTTGGAATCCCATGAAATGGTTAAAAAGGACAAGAGGCACCGTTTGAGAAAGCTTGGTGGTGGTGCATGGGAACAAGTGAAGTGGTGTCATTCATTAAATTCAGATGGAACGGCCTTGAAACCAGCAAACATTCTTTATAATATCACTTAACCCAAACCAAAGAATGTGCAACTTTGGATGGATTTCATTTCATCACTGAGTGTGCACAGTTAACAAGATTCTTCTTCCCTTTTCATTCCTAGCACTGAATGCTTCCTAGTGTGGAGTGGATATGATTTTTATGTGGGTGCAACTACAATAACAATCATTCATGTTTTCTTTCCATCCTCCTCAATCTTCATGATGAGTTACTACTTACCACTATTCAAAATGTGGGCCTCAATCACTCCAAGCATTGCTAAGGATAAAGGCATAGCCTCTTTGTTCTCATTAGGAAAGCCCAAGAACCATTCCTCTTAGCCTCTCATTTTTATTTTCTCTTTTTTCCAACTGTAGCAGGCATGATCATGTGTCTGTTGGGTTTGAAATGACACCACTGTCCTTCACTGATCTCTAATGTGATAACAAGTAGAAACCAGTCTTTTATCCTGCGGTAAGTCAAAAACCTTAACATTAGTATTGAAGTTAAATATTCACAACTACAACCACAATGCGGTTGGTTGCAGAAGGTTAAAACACCTTGATTATACTGTCGTAATTGTTGCCGTGGTGAAGTTCGCAATCTTAATATTAAAGTTAATCACAGATGTGGTTGCAACTGCAATCACTGTATGGTCGTAAAAGGTTAAAAAAAACCTTGATAATACAATTGTAATTGTACCAATGAACCACAATTTAAAACATTTATACATGTTTGTCGATTTCCTCAAAGATGGTCACGACTTTATGTGGCATACGTATGAGTAGCCAATACTAACTTGTTGTAGAAAAATAGTAACAGGGATTTCAAGGGATGAATGGCTCTGCCTTGCACCACTTGTCATACTGATATACCATATGTATCACATTGTCCCTTAGCCTGAGTAAATTCAGTTTTTCTTTTGTATGTATGTATATATATGTAAAAAGGGAAACGTATAGAGTAACATAAATACACATTCATTGTTATACGCTAACTAAGAAACAATCCATTTTAATTAATTAGTTTATTTTCATCCTGCACTGCACAGGTAACATGAGTGCAGAAAAGTCACATCAACTAGACAGATATGAATGTGTGAATATGTACTATTAGCATTATTAATAATAGCAATGCAAGTGTGACAGTGTTACACAAGTATTAGGAGACATTGTTGACATTGTTACAGGTAGGAGAGGTGGGGAAGTGCATAATTGAGAAGTGTGGACAGTGGGCACAAACATAATGTGCAAAAGGGTAGGGAATGTGGGGAAGAAAACAAACAATATTTGGGGTTATTGGAAGGGAATACAGCTGTAAAAGGACCCAAAAAGAGGAATTGTCATGATACATTCTCACTTCCTCATCTTTTTAAAAAGAGTATAGTTTGAATGTGTCACACTATATAGTTTACTTTAAAAATCACTGTTCAGTTCAGTGTTGATGGAAAAAGATGGTTGTCTAGTGGAAAATAGACTCATCAACCATTTTTGGTTAGCCTTGTCGTTCAGGACCAACTCTAACGGCTGAATGTGAGACCTTTTAGGGATACCATTTCTAAACAACTATCCATATCCCAATTTGGCATAGAGTTTTTGTTATTTATAATACTTGTGGTCACCAACATTTTACATCTTTTTTCTTTATAATAATTGTAGTGATCTAGATTTATGATAGCTTGAAAATACAATATCATTCATGATCCTAAACAATCTTCATTTGATATGTGAGATGTATACACATGAAAAAAGAATGACATAGTATTCTCCTAATGGACATGTATTATTTTTAGATATATATAAAGGTTATGAGTATCTACATGTTTAAAAGTTGACACAATGAAATAAAGTTGATATATTATATATGTATAATATTTTTTCATCCATTAGCTCGATTGGGATTTGAAGCTTCTTAAATGACAAATAATTTAAATGTTATTCATTTAATTGTATTTTTAATTTGGTAAGTTATATTTCATCTGCACTTAATTAAGACCACCTAATGACATGAGAGCAAACTAGGGCACTTTAACTAGGTCACTTTTATTATATTATATTTTCAATTAATTTTTTTTAATATTACTCAAAGGCAAAACAAGTCACTATTGGCTCATACTTAGGATTATTTGGTTACTAGTTGTAAAAATTACGTTATAGTAACAAAATCATATAATAATTAATAATGATTATACATAAAATTTGAAATTAATTAAATTTCATTTGATTAAAAGACTGAGGGGGTGTTTGGTTTGGAGTTGGGATCTCAGTTTGACTAACTCAAAAAAAGATCTTACGGTCAAATGGAGTTTTAATCGTCTCAAATACATGAAAGATCAATATTAATCATTAGATTTCTCTATTTTTACAACTTTATTCTTCTAACTACATACCAAACGGATACTAAAAAGCTACCCACATTAAAAACCCAAAAAAAAAAACCAAACTATTACATTTGATATGTGAAAAGTTTTTTTAACTGAGTGGATCAGAATTTGATGTCCAACTTCAACTCTTCTTTTTTGGTAAACCCTTCTTAAATTTTGTCGCCCAATATGGCAACTAACTGCAGCTGATATTTCAGCCCATTTACCTATAAGGTTACTATTAAACTTTTTTTTTCACCACAAAAAAAACTTTGTTTTAAAAATTAGAATTGACTAGTGAGGTTAATCAGAAATTTGGTGAACCAATTTCTAATTTGATCTATTAAAACTAATGAATTGTTGCATAATCAAACCATGAGCCAATCAATCTGGAGAACCACCAATTTTGATAAGTTCAGTAAGAAAAATGATTTATAAGGTCTTTTTTTTTGTGTTTGGCTATTATTTTGGCCCTTTTAGTCATATTTGGATAATATTTTAAATTTTTATGTATAGTTTTAAATGTTAAAAACCTATAAATAGTGCATTAAATTTAATTTTTAGTATTATAAAACAATTATATTATATTTTTCATTAGTATTATTTCATATAGGATGTAATTTTTATTATAAAAATATTATTTTACTAATATTATTTCAAGCATAATATATTTTTATTAAAAATTATTATTTTATTAATACCAGTTCAATCATAGTTTGATACTAAACTATAAACTAATGCTCAGTTAGTATAAAGCACATTTTCAAGAAAGTAAAAGGATAATTTTTTTATATGTGATATGAAATAATTAAAATATTTCTTGAGTACAAGAGATGTTTAGAAATGTAGTATTACTTCATGAATGTGATATTAGCTTTTTTCACATTTATTTGAAAACTTGTTTAATGAAAAGGTTTAGAAAACTTATATAATGGCAAGTTAGTTTATGATAATTAAATTAACTGGTGACGAATGGATATTAAAAGACAAATTGAAAGCTTACTAGAAAATATACGAAATAAATTACGAGAAAAAATATGTGTACTTTTGAAACTATTATTGCGGGATAAAATTATTTTCAGCAAAAAGTATGAAGATGAAATTCATAATTAGATCTAATGCTACTTTAAGAAGTTATTTCCTCAAGGTGCATGTTTTTTCCTCTCACGACCACAAAACGTAAAAAGTCGAAATTTTAACGTATAATCTTCACTCTATTTAAACCTTCGTATACGTCAAAATATAATATTAGGGGATACGGATATTAAAAAGAAGAATCTATTTTAAAATTCGTATATTTAAACCTTTATTGTTAGATGTCAAAATATATTAGGAAAATATCTATATTAAAACTGATCTTTATAAAACTCAATTTGTAAATATTCCTTTTAATTTATATATTAAAATTTCACATAAATTTATTTATTTTTTCATATAATGTGCGCAAACTTTCACAATCTTCCTAATCTCTCTACGCATATGTGTACGCTTTTTGCATCTTTAAATATGTAAATTTTGTATTATTTTTTGTTGCAAGTTATTATTCGACAATTGATTTTGTTCAATGCGAGGAATGTAACTAGGGTCGATATTGGTACTTAATCTATTATAATTGGTGTCAACATAAGCTCCATAATAGTAATTCCACAAATAACCTATGATCACCGATACTGTTGAGAAAAAACTAATAACAGTTAAAGGTTGAGAGATTCATTACAAGGCACATTGGTTCATACATGCAAGGATGACATGAATGTCTATATCTATAACAACTTTTCTCATACCATACCAAGAAGTACTAACACGTACTATGTAAGGCACAAAAACCACCCAACTATATAAATATCACACATACTATGTACTAACACTTGAGCGAATGCAACTCCTGAACTCTCTGGACTATTTTCGCTTGAGCGCAATCTGCTCGCTTAAGCGGATTTCTTCAATGACTCTTCATTTCCTTCCTCGCTCAAACGATAAATCTCACGCTTGAGCGAAGGTCTCGCTCAAGCGGGTATGGATCTCGCTCAAGCGAGATTCTTCAGAATGCTTGTTTTTGATTCCGCTTGCCAATCCTTCATCTTATTTCCTTAATTTCCTTCCCGCAAACAAAAAAATATAACTATAAGGCTCTTATCAAATACAAAACAAAGTTGGGAAACAGATTTTAATTCCTTAACATTTCTACACCTAATTAACATTGAATATTTAAAAAGTATCCAAATTTTTGTCCAATTCTCAAGGAAATTTATACACCATTGGACATTTATTAATTGTCCATGTTAGACAAACTTCTTATTAAGTTAGGAAAACAAAAGGATAAAATGGTAAATTTTAATGGTTTACTTTATTATTTTACATCTATCTAGACAAATTAAAAATGAACTTCCTTTTATTTCTTTTCTACTTACATCAATCCAAACATATAAACATCTCCACAACTTCATTTCAATTTCTTTCTCTTTAATTAATCTTGCATATTTCAAATAAATTAAAACATTTAAAAGACAACAAAATCTGGGTTTACATCATTAGTGTAAATGCATCAAACCCAATGTCTTTTGAACTATAAATCAAATCCTACACAGATAAACTTAATCTACAATGAGTTGGCGAAGTAAAGCTTCTATGAACCAAGATCACTTTGGTGTAAGTTAACGATTTACTTGTTACATTATACATCATAGACCATGTACGTGCATGGTTATTCACGAGTACTCTAGATATTTGCCTATATCTTGTACAAGTGGTCCTAATTGACATTTGAATAGGTGATTTTATTAAGTGCATCTTGCATTTTATATACCACCCATAAAGGGGTATACGAAAATCATTGAAAGCTTAATAGCTCAACCCTTCATTCTTTGTAGCCTAGCACTTCACTTGTTATACGAATGACGGGAAAACAACACATACATACATATTTAGTGTAACATCCTATTTTCATCACAAATAGGAAATAGATATTAATATATATTTCTTGAAAAATACTTACTATAAATTAGTTTATTATTTATTTTATTTTTTTTGAAATTTTGGTATTTATATTTTTATTATTTGTTTTTTTAAAATAATAATAAAAAAAAATAAAAATATTTCTGAATGAGAATTTTAAAGTGACTTAATTAATATTCACTAATTAAGAAAATTATATTAAGAATTTTTAATATCCTTATTATTCACCATTTTTATTTTATGTTGTTATATTTTTGTTTTAACTCTTATTAGAATTTTAAAATAAAATTTTGAAGGAATTAGACTATGGTTCTTTTGAACTTTTTGATCTACATAATATTTATGATTTTCTGGAAATTTTTGAAAATTTTGAATTATTTTAATAAAATAATATATTTTAAATAATTTTAAATTCATATAAAGTTGCTTAAAATTAAAAATATTTACAAGAATGTAAAGTTAAATTATAAGAAAATTTTCTAAAATCCATTTCAAGTAGACTTATCTAAAAATTATCGGTTTGAGAAAAATCTTGATTTTTTCTAATCGTTAAAAAATTAGAAACGTATCAATAAATTTTTATTAACAGAAAATTTTAGATTTTTAAAATTTCAGCTTTATATTACTTATTATAAAATTAGTGAGGACTGATATAATATCGCTAAATTTCAAAAAGGACTCATTTTGAATATTTAAAATATACCGAGTGAAGGGTTACTATTTGACTTAATAATTTTGCCGACAATTACTATGCAAATCACTGTGCATGTATGAAATTTTCAAAAGATGCACAGTAACCTGGAATAAAAAATTCAAAAATGCATAGTACTTTTATATTAAAATAATGGAATACATAGTAAATTTTTTTCCTATAAATACCGAAGGATTTCTTCTTTAGAATTCACAATTTCAGATTAAGTTTTCTTAATATAGTAGTGCTAGTGAGATAGTGGTGGAAGTGAGAGAGAGAAGAAAAGTTTTTGGAGAGAAGGTTCTGCCAAAATCCTAAGGTAAGAATACTTCTCTTTTATATTTTTTGGGTTAGTTTTATATCGTTTTTAGAAATCTGTTATTATACTGGAAATAATATTATTTTAAGTTACTATTCTGCATAGTAAACACTATTTCAATAGTAAATTACTATTTCAATAGTAAATTACTATTCAAATAGTAAATTACTATTTACTGTTACTATTTATCATTACTATTCACGATTTACTATTTACTGTTACTATTCACGTTTTACTATTTACTGTTACTATTCACATTTTACTATTTACTGTTACTATTTACGATTCACTATTCACTATTCAAAATTTACCATTTTTTATTTTAAGTTGTAATCTTAATTTTCATCTTGTAATTATATTAAAATGAAATTGGTATGTTTTAGAACTCGAAGACGAGGCGCGCATGGATTTTCAATAACGAATCGGTATACAAGAGGTAAGGGGGAGTGAGATAAGAATATAATATGAAAGACATAAGAATAAAGGGAGGAGTCCCCTACTCCTTTTAAATGTAATAATATTATTATTTTAAAGTAATAACTTCTCAACTTAAAATTTATAATAAATTTAATATATTGTGTAACTTATTCTGAAATATCTATACATAGATCTGAATTATTATAACTTATACGGACTGAACTAAACCTATGCAAGGACTTGGATTTTTATCCTATATGGATCGAACTAAACCTATGCAAGGACTTGGACTATTATGACCTGTCTAGACTGAATTATACCTATGCGAAGACTGGATATATGGACTTATATAGACCTGTGCGAGGAATGGACTATAAGGACTCAAAATCAAATCTACTAATTTAAATAACCATTAAAAATTTGAATTATATTTATAAGCGATATTTAGTTGATTTGACTTGATTATAATTAATTATATTTGATTTCGATTAATGATATTGTGATTTATAATATTAGACTGTGATTAATAATATTCAATTATGATTGATGATATTTGATTGTGATTGATGAGATTACTATACTTGATTGTGGTTGATGAATGATTGATGATCTTGTGATATGAAGTTTGAGCATATAGCAAGCATGACGGAAAGTTAAAACTCAGTAAGAATTTTCTTACCTTACTCTTTAAATTTTTATTCCAAGAGAAAGTATTTTGTAATTATTTTAGTCTTTTATTTCTTCTTATAAATAATTTTTATTAACTTTATTTTTAATCTCTATAATAAAATCTAGTATTAGAAAGAAACTATTTTATGAAAATCAGAGGTTGAGATAATTAATTCTTGAATTAAAGAAAATTTTTATAGTTTTAAGTATTCTTAGTTAATGATTTTAAATTATTTTCTTTAGAAATTAGAAGTTTAAAGTAAATTATTTTGGTTTTCCCCAACGAAATAACTAAAGAATATTTTGTGGAGATTTTAAAAACTCAATCTAGTTAAGATTCAAATTGAGAAAGATTATGTAAATATATGAAGATTTTTAAGAGAAAACTTTGAGATATTTAAGGCTTGGAAACTCAATTTTGGTAAGATCTGAATTTGAAGACTGTACTAAATTATTTCAGTATAACAGAAGTTCAAAGAAGAACTTATGGAAATGTACAGTTTATTGTGATGATTTTGTGAACCTTTATGGTATTTAATAATTGAGTTTCTAAAAGCCTTAACCAACTAAATATACGAGTAGTTCATGCATCATGAATCATTAAAGAGAAATGAGATGTGATATTGCCTGGGGACGGATTATAGAAACCGAGGATACATTAGAGGAGGCTTAATTGCGAGCCTTGGGATGAGAGAGTGTGAAAGGGTGCTTCAGGTGACCTGGGGTCGCTCCCTGGTGTCGGGTACTTTCACAATAAAAACTTTCTCAGTCTAACTAGTCTCTAAGTGTTTCCACGCCAGTTGAGCTGTTCATATGCCATGAAGGCATTTATGTTATTATTATCCAGAATTTATGAAACAGTGTAAACTCTTGGTTGGCCCAGTGCAAACTAAAACTTTAAGGGCCCACATGCATAAACTGAATGAGATAGTAGCATAAGCATTACATAACATTCATGTGATTGTGACATTCTATATGGATGGTTATGAAGGAAAATATAAGTGTTATGTATGTGGAAACCCTATATTCATAATTGATTGTATATGAGAATATGATTGATATTACTATATTAGTTTGTGAAAACCCTTATGCTTATGTCTTATCTGTAATATATTATATTTTGTTTCTCACTCCTTCTTGTTTGAATTTTTGTGTCCAAAATATATGTTATATGATATATAGCTAGCAGTTCAAGATGGAAGGATATGTAATTACAAGAGGATAAAGTGGTTTCATCCTCAATCGATTAGATGAAGAGATATGACAAGAGTAGGATTCAAAAACTCGATGGTTCAAGGAATAGGAAATGTTTGTTCACATTTGTAGTAGAGGTATAGTTTAATTTTATTTTGCCTTATTACAATATCAAGTAGATAATTGTAACAAGGTAAAGGTTAAACTTTGATAAACTCTTTCATTCGGATATCATATTGTAATGATTTATCACTTATGATTTCTATAAATTATTTTGTCATTATGGACAAATATTGAAAGACAATTTTTTTTACTTTCAATATTCAAAGGAAATCAGATGTATATACGTCCTTGTATACACGAGATAAAGAGTGATAAATATGTATATCTTTCTAAAAAGTTTTTTTTCTCGTGTATATAAGGGGGTGTTACATTTAGTGCTAGAGGATTGACGATGATTTATTTTTACCCCCAGATCTCTTATCACAAAAATTAGGTTTCCATCACCATCAATTTTATTCTTAACATAAAATTCATTCCCCTCAATGTTTCATAAACATCTCCCCTCCCCCCCCAAAAAAAAAGCTTAGTCAGAGGATCAGTTAAATTCATTATTGACTTCACGTATCATATAAATGTTAATCCATCTTTTATTAATTGCTTTAACACATTGTATCTTAAATAAATATGCTTACTCTTACCATTGTAAGAGTTATTTTTAACTATAGTTATAGCTAATTAACTATCACAATATATAACTCAAACAATGAGTTTCATACTCACGTGCGCTCATGACGCACATAAGTGTTGGTCCTAATGGATATGTACTTTAAACCTACAACGGTGTTGTGAACGATGATGGTTTTTGGAATGACAAGACTTACGTTTGTTGAGCGATAAAACCTTAATTTTTCTTTTGAAAACAAACTCTTAAGATTGTTGAAAATTTTGGTTGGATTATTGGAATTTTTGTAGGCTGAGACGTGTGACTCACATTGTTCTTAAGAGTTTATTTGTCTAGGATGACACTCCCTAGGATTCAACAACATCTTCTGTTTGTAAACAAGAATCAAAACTAGTAAGGTATCATCTTAAATATAACCTAGTCAAGACTAATAAGTAGAAGGAAATTGAGAGACCTTTAGAATTGCAATCAAAACATACTTAAATAAAAAATGTTTATAATATAAAATTTAATTAAACAAAAATAATAATTATAGACAATAAAACTATACAATTAGAATTTAGTTTGCAATTAAACCAAATCAATTTATTATTAACAATCAAATGATCGTTAAAAAAAATATAATTATCTTTTCATAACTATTTAAGTAAATCTATTTCTAAAAGTCTTGAATCATTATTTTAAAACATCATAAAATCACAAAATATCCAATATAGCCAAATAAATGCATGTTTATTCCAAGTCTTCCAATTTCAAAATGGAAGAAATGTAGTTGATGAAGATCTATCCAAATAATTATTTTGACATGGATTCTCATTGTTTACCACTTGATTGCCTTGGTCTTATTCATTTACCCAAAAGATGGTTAAAATCAATTCAAAGCTTAAAGCCACATATAATTGAATCACGTCATGTGTTATTAAATTTGATAAATTGAATGTTCACATAAATATCATTTTCACCTGAATCACTTAAGCATGGTCAATGGGTGAAATAATGATTAATACACTTAAGCATGGTTAATGGGTGAAATAATGTTCAACACTTTTTTAATATTCAATTATAGAAATTGAAATTGGCTAGCTGAGTAGTTTAATGGTTAATATAGATATGACACACTCTTCGATATAACTTTAATTTATATCTGACTAACGTGTGAAATCTCAACTGGGAATAAAGAAACTCTTAATTTACTCTTAAGTAAGAGGTTCAACTTTGGTAATTAGATATGAGACATACGTAAGCACTCATAAACACTTAAAACATAAAATTGTGCAATATAACTATCATACGTATTGTTGGTATTAGAATGTGTTCTTTGAGTGTAATTGATCTGAAAATCATTTGACAATAATGGCAATTGTAAACATTGCATATCGAATTATGCCTTATATGGTAGACATCAGACATTGTCAAATGCCATAAAAACACGAGGAACAAAGTAGAGTAAAATACAGTGACAAATAACCCGCTATCTAAAGGCATAACATAACCTATTTGTTGCATCGTGTTCGAAGATATCCATCCACTCACAAATGGTTTGGTATAAAAGGAATCCACATTGCTAATCCAATAGCTCCGTGAATGCAAGATACATAATTACACATAATGTCATTTAGGAATTTTATCAAACATTTGAAGTGTGCAAAATATGAGATAATGAGATAAGTAAACAAAATATCTGAGCACCACCACATCCTAGTAAGTTAGGATACAATTATGAATTGAAATACCATATATGTTATGGTGACATAAACTCATGAAATTGCTCCACTGTTACGTATGGTGTCGCCCTTAATTACAACTGTGAGTGTAGATGTTGTTTTTATAAGGATGAGTTACAGTTTTATACAATGAAAGACACATTGAGTGATGGTGTTTAAGGGCAACGATTTCCAAAAATAGAACAAACTGAATGAATGATCTATTACAACTGAGAATGAGTTCAAAATATGTTATCGAGATCATTTAACAATTCTCATAAATTTGATCAAACATATAATAACATTAATAACATAACACAACAACACATGTATCATTGTATAATCTATACACTATAACAAATGTTCTATGACCCTTAATTTGGTGAGGGACCATGAGAAGGACTCGTATTTAAATACTAGATTTATCAAATGCATTTAAATTTCTAAATGCATGCACATTGTTCTAGTGTACAAAATATTGTAAAACCATTTTATTTTATTGTGTTTTATTTGATTGATGGTTAGTTTTTTTTAATGATTTTCAAGGGTAAAAAGACAAAAAAAATAGACACCACCACCATTTTTATTCCAATTGTCATTATTTATAGCGACGCAAAATAGCGGATTTTAGCCCACTGAATACGGGCTAGGCCAGGTTGAAAAGGGGAAAACAGGTCAAGAAATCCGTCTTGATCAGTTTAGGTCTAGGTTGGTGGGCAATGGACCAACCCATTTTCCCTCTCCTCTTTCCTTTTTCTGGTTTTCTGATTAAAAAACTTGTTTTTGATTTAAAACAATTTTTTGATATTTTTTGTAGTTGGCTATTTTTTCTTATAGTCCATTAACATAATAATACTTTTTAAAAAAATTATAAAAGAGTATTAAAATAAAAAGTAAATTATTTATTTATTATTATAAATATGATGAGTCGACTTCCACTAATCAATTTCTTACCTTGTTTTTTTGAGGGATCTAAATAGGCTTAACCAAATAGGTTAACAAGAAAAAACTTATTTCAATCCACAATTAAACATGTCAAACCAACAAGTTAACCTCATTTATCACCCCTAATTATCCATTATTATACATATAATAGTATAAACAATTATTTATTAAGATAATATAAAAAATGATTTAAATCAAACATACCTTTATAGTTTATAATCACTCGACTTTCTTATACATCCATTCAGCACCTATCTTTCTTTGATATCTCTTACATTTTCTTACTAAATTATCTACCACATCTTCCTCTTTTTTTTTTTTTATCATTTTATCTTTCTCTAAAAGCACCCTCATAAACACCCAAATTAGGAATGCCTATGATCATTTATTTTATTAGCCTACACTATAGCCATGGGGAAAAAAGAGAAAAAGAAAAAGAAAAAAACCCTATATAAGTGGAAAATTGTATATATTTTTTTAAAAGAAATTGCCCATTTGAATAGCACCTTTCTATAAGGCAGTGGTATTGTTTCCCCATCCATTCCTCCAACCCTAATCAAAGTTTGTAACCCTAATCGAAAAATTCAGTCTTTTTGGTTTGTCGATGCTCGGTGTTGGTGCTACGAAGGTCCAATCTGGGAGGGTTCCTTTGTTAAATGCTCTCTCTCTCCTTTCTCTGCTCCCTCTTTCCTCCTTACATGTCTTCAATCACCGCCTCTGCTCCTTCAGGGTCCCCCAAAACCCTACTTTTTGATTTCTTCCCCAACCCCTCTTTCCCCCTTTTTTATTTCACCTTATTGGGCTTCCAACCTTACCAACGTGACTGATTCCAAGGTTTGTTCGCTTTTTTTTCATTCTCCATTTTCGTTGTACCTGATGAAACGAACAATTATCCGATGATGTTTTGTGATAATCGTTTTGTTCTTTTTTGATTGTTTAATGTTGTTTTAGTTTGGACTGTGTTGGATGTCGAATGGTTTTGATGAATGCAGAATAATTTAATTGGCTATCGGTGTGATTAATATTATGTAGTAGAATTTTGTGTTCTCTTTTTGCATTTTGATCTTCTTTTTTTTTGTGTGACTTTGTTTAATTTGGTTGTTGAATTGTTTTATGGCTACATTTTTTAAAAATAAAATTAACTATTTTGTTGAAATTATTAATTTTTTTTGGGGGGTTTTGTGCCAATGCTTAGAAGATGATACTGTTTGGGTCGTTTACTGAGGATGAAGCCCGATCACTGCAAAAGCAGTCCTCTGGGAAAAATGAAAAGCCTGTGGAGAAGAATCAGCTGCAATTTGGTTCTCTGAATTCTGCTACTGTTGAATCAAGTAAATTGGTAAATAAAAATTCATTGAAAGCTCCAAATAGTGTTCTTCCCTCTGGTCCTCAGAAATGTAATGGAGTCAACAGTGTCAGTGATGATTCACCTGAAGTATCTGGAACAGTTAAAGAGAATGGCAGCATTATCGATGACTCCCCTAGGCCTGCAAGTATCATTAGTGTAAACGAAGTTAAAGAAAATAATGTTTGTTCTTTTAAATTAATTGGTGAAGATGGTCCCTTGAACAAGTTTACTAATTTGAGCCTAGATGCTTCTGAGACTGAAAGCTGGAAGGATGTACATAAAGCTGGAAGTGGTGGCGATTCTTCATCAGAAGTATCTGTTCAAGACTTCAAAAAGGAACCCAATGGGCATGCTGTTATGCATGCTAAGGATCTTCTGCCACGAGGCCTTATTAATTCTGGGAATCTATGCTTTCTTAATGCAACCATGCAGGCTCTCTTGTCGTGTTCCCCTTTTGTTCAGCTTTTACAGGAGTTGAGGAATCGCAACCTTTCAAAGGTTAGTTTGTTTTGCTGCTGTATGTCAACTAATACGTACATCTGCTGGTTTAAGCTTAACATATAGATAACAGAATAATATTAAAGGAATAAAGATCTAAAAGCAGAATAGAAAAATGTTGTTCAGTGTATAAATTATTTAAATCTTCTTGGTTTTTCATTATATATGCGTTCGGATTTCCCTTATAACTAGAATAAAAAAACAGAAGTATTGAATTTATATGTTTTGATGCGTATTATTCTGTAATTAATTAGGTTGGATATCCCACGTTGGCTGCATTTTCTGAGTTTCTAACCCAATTTGACATGCCAAGCACAATAAATTCAAAGATGCAAGATGCAGATGCTTTTGAGTCTGGAAGGCCATTTTGCCCTATTATGTTTGAAGGTGTTCTGAAAAATTTTACTCCGGATGTGCCAAATAACTTTTCAGGAAGACCAAGGTTGGTAGAATTTGGCTTTTGTTTCTGCTCTTATGTTACTGTCCTTCCCCTCCGCCTCTCCAAAAATTTTCTAAATAGAAGTCTTCTGACAGAAGATCTTTTGATAAACCACTGAATTTCATTCAATCAATTGCAAATGTACTCTATAATTAACGAAGAATTATGTTCATGCTAGTTGGTTTATTTTGTATGGACATATATGTGACTGTTTTAACCTTTATTCATAAGTTGCAAGTTGAAAGCATGGTCTCATGACTAGAAAGTAGGTGATAAATGATCATGCTTATAATCTCTGCTGATCTGGTCCCAGGTGAGTACATGTGTAGATGAAATCTTTGATGGCTTTTCTTTTTAATTCCCTATTCACCATCTTCATCAACTGTGTTTTCACTTGTACATTCCCATCATTGAAACAATTTAACTGGTGGACTAACATGTCCCAGATTTTTAGAACTCAATTCAGAGAGTTATTTCGTAATGGTTGTGTAATTTAAAATTGCAATTTTCTAATGTATTTAGTACCAACATGTCACTTTCAGGCAGGAAGATGCTCAGGAGTTTCTGAGCTTTGTAATGGATAAAATGCATGAGGAATTACTGAAGCTTGGAGGACAGTCTTCAAGTCTTAATGGTAGCAAGTCTTCTCTAATTTCTTCTGTGGATGATGATGAATGGGAAACTGTGGGACCGAAGAATAAATCTGCTGTAACAAGGGTTCAAAAATCTGTTCCATCAGAATTAAGTGGTATTTTTGAAGGACAACTTGTAAGTTTGGTGACAGCTAAAGGTACTGAATATAACTCTCCTATATTAGAGAAGGATTTTTTTTTTAAACTGTCACATTGTCCAATAAGATATTGTGGAATTTCATCTGGTTTGACTGTTGCATCATACTGCATAGTTGTAAACCTGAACTTCTTTTTACAACACCTTCCCCGGCATTTTCTTATTAAAATTTTTTAAAAAAGTGAGTGTGTGTATTAATTTATGGCTGTTTTACTCATTCTCTTTTTATTCTGGAATTTAGGAAATAGATCTGCAACAGTTCAACCTTATCGCTTACTCCATCTAGACATTTATCATGAGGCTGTTCACACAATTGAGCATGCACTTCGCTTCTTCTCTGCACCAGAAACTCTTGAAGGGTACCGGCCATCCCTCACTGGCAAGGTATATAACCCTCCTATTTATGTTTTTGAATACAGTTAATTTATTAGCCTCAACACCATCATACTTTGATATACATTGTTTCACAAAATTATGATTGTTATTAGTGGACTATGCTGCATCTGTATGCCTAAATAGTCATGGTTACATTTTCCGAACTGGTACCTATTGGATAGACATGCTACAGATTCATTTCTCACTTACTGTTTAAGTATAAATCAGTCCCTTCTTAGCGCACTATACTCTGTTGCTATGTTGTCTGGTTTGTTACTAAATGAACAAGTTGTTTCACTTCCTTCAAAAACTTGTGTTTTTAAATATTTTTGGGTTCTTCATTTTAAAGAAAAAGATGGAATTCATGTTTATAGGATGGTTTTAATTTAATAAATTATTGTTTGTGCTTTTTATACTTGTTTTGATATATCTCCTCATACATGGTCAGAGTAACGTGTCTTTTAAAACCCAGGGTGTTTTTTCTTCTCTATTTTATATTTTGGTCCAATCCCTATTCCCTTTGTTAACGATGTTTGAAACAATTTAGCTCCACCTATGTACCTGTAATGACACTCATACCCATATCAAAGGATTTGATGGAAGAATTTTAACTACATTGTTTCCCTCAATGGTCTTCATATATCTAATTTTGACAGCATGGAAAGTCTTCTTTTTTAGTCCTTCATATATCTGTTCAAGTGATCCATCTATCTTTAAGTCAGCTTTTTGTACATGGGAAATAATATGCTTTGATTATGTAGGATGATATTGCACTGCTACTAAAAGACTAATTTTAAATTTTGTTCAGGCTGGTGTTGTGACTGCAAGAAGATCTTTAAAAATACAGACACTTCCCAAAATAATGATATTGCACCTGATGCGTTTTGGTTATGGAAGCCAGGGAAGCACCAAGTTGCATAAGCCTGTGCGCTTTCCTCTTGACATGGTATTGGGTCGTGACTTGTTCGCTTCATCATCTACTCAGGTGATGTTATATGTCTCTATATTTAGTTTCCTTCAGTGTTGTGATGATAAATGATGGCCTCTCTTTCCAGCTAGTAGAATGCCATTTCGTATTGTGTTCTTAATGATGCACATTTTGTTTTTTTTTGTTTTTTAATCTTGGTGGAAGTTAACTTCAAAGATTGAGTTGTCCAGGTTTTCACATTTATTTATTTATTCTCTCAAGCCTTAACTTATAGTTAATAGTTTTTGAATTTTTGGGTCTCACTAAACCTTGAATAAATTTATGGATTTTTTAATATGAATGTATGTGTGTGATTCATCATTCTGCTGTTTTTGTACTTCCCTCCCCCCTGTACTCTGAAATGGACTAGAAATACAGGATTATGAATGGATGGCTAATTTTCTGGTGGTGCGGATGTCATTTCTTACCATGAAAACAACTTTGTAGTGCAGTGATTTCAACTAAACAGACAAAGGTGTAAGTAAATGTTTTAAGTCAATACCATTCAAAACTCCAGACTACATGAAGTTCTTTCCTTAAAGGTGTATTTACTTGGTGAAATTTGAAAGCTACTTTGAATGCTTTCATAGACCAATGACTGGTTGATTTTTTCTAGTGAATTTTCTTCCTAGGGGGAACATTTTCTCTTGTGACTTGTGAGTTCTAGTGTGATATAAACTTTATCTGATGTATTGATGTTGATTGGAGACGGGTGTAGGGGCTGATTGATTTTAATGTTTCTACAGGGCCGAAAGTATGAACTTGTTGCCACAATAACTCACCATGGAAGGGAGCCTTCAAAGGGGCACTACACAGCTGATACCCTATACCCCAATGGACGGTGGCTGCGTTTTGATGATGCATCTGTGTTTGCTATCGGAGCAGATAAGGTGCTGCATGATCAGGCGTATGTCCTTTTCTACAAGCAGGTGTGAACTTATACGTCCTATTATGTCAATGTGCCCTCCCTTCTGCACCTGAGAAAAAAAAACACTGCTACTCTGTAAGAAAGGATTTCCATTTGGTTAAAGTCTTACATGGAGAAAATGTGGAGTGATTACTTATTGCTTGTCGAGCTCAATATCCATTGTTCAGGGTTCAGATTGCTAAGGTGTCATAGATGGTTGATGGTCCAGTCTAGTGTGTGATTGTTGTAATATTCTTTTTCTTGTTACGGTGAACTTGAAAAGTTTTGTAGTCCTAGTTTAGGACATGGATATGTATTTATGTCGGTAAGTAGAGGCTTGTATGAAAATGCTCTGCTTATTATATACTCCCAGTGGGTGGGTTTCAAGAGCAGTATTTGTTTCTGGTTGATCTGGTGCGTGATATTTAAATGTTTTCTTTTTTACAATAAATTGATTATTCTTTGAGACATTTGAATTCCCGGAGGCCCCTTTAATTGTTTAAAAGCGGAGGAAATTGTGAAAAGTTGACCTTTTTGGTTCTGAAGTTGGATTTTATTTTTCAACTGGTTAGTCAAAGACAACTTTCCAATAATGGTTTATTGTGGATAATTCTGTTTTCACAATTTTATTTTCACATCTTCAAATGTACTTAGACAAGACCCCACAGGCTGGGGTGTGTTTCGTTTCCATGATGTGCAGAATTAATATTGATTTTTACAACACATGAAAATAAACCCTTAAGTCAGTTATATAAATTATAAAATTTATCAATGTTATTGTGTCTTATTATTTTATCAATTTCTTAATGATTCTATTTACTAAAAGGTTTTTATATATAATCTTTTTAAGTGATTTTCAGTTTTTTTTTTTATCTCTTTTAAAAAGGGCTCTGATATATCTACTCTCTCTTGACAAATATTTCTAGTGATTTTTTTACATGCTTAAATCACCTTAACCAAGGTGTTGCACAGGTATATAATATAATAAGTTAGATCAAAATCTTAATATAGAGTTAAAAGAGAATTATTAGTGGTTATGATGAAGATTGAAATGAGCCGAGTGTTTGCAGCAATCCAATGAGGATCCAAATCCGTACAAATTTTGCACTAAGATTTTTCTATACTTTCATCCGTGTTTCGGCCTCTCCCATTGAATTGGGAATAACCCTATTTTAATTCCCAATGCGCAGTTCAAAAGTTCCAGAACAACCAACCAACATTTAAAGGGTATTTTTGGTTTACACTTACTTTTTCTATTTTCAGTTTTATTTAAAACTATCATTATATTTCTTGTATTTTACATTTTGTATAAGAAATGCTAGAAACAATTTTTTTTTTCTGTTTTCACGTTTTCATTTTCAATTTTTATTTTTTAATATAAATTTTAAAAAATGGAAATATACTAACAGTTTTCTAATTAAAATTAAAATTAGAAAATAAAAATAGAAAATAGAAGCTGAACTCAAACATGTCTTAAAATTATTACTTTCCATAATACCTTATTGCTTGAAATATTTATTTTATATGACTGACTTTCAAATTTGTCAGCAGGTTGGCTGAACCTCTATTACTTTCAAGTTTCCTATTTGTTGCTTAAAATGATTACACTATTCATTTCACATGCCTCCCAGACTTGCATTAGTCTTCTATTCTCTATATTAAAGGAAGGTCCTTCTCTTCCACGTGTCACCTTATCTTTTATTTTAGACTATTATATTCTGTTCCACGTCTCGCTCAAAGTGCCAGACTTTTCTTCCCTCTTTCATTCATTTTTTTTCGCTGACAACATGTCACCTCAGAGCCTATTAAAATAATTAAAAAAGTACAACAGTTGGAATATTTATTAATTGGGTCATTTCTTTGTGATGAATCTCTGTGTACCGAGTGAATGAAAGAGGGAATGGGGCTCAGCATCACGTACAGAGGGAAAAAGCTTATTCTCTATATTCTGGGTATCTCGCTCAAGCGAGATTCACTTCCGCTTGAGCGAGGTGAGGGCAGTTCCCTTGAGCGCCCCAAGTTTTCCTGAGCAAATAGGGGATTTTAAGTATCAGACCCCAGTCTCGCTTGAGCGAACCTATCTCGCTCGCTCGCTCACTTGAGTGAGGCATCCACTCGCTTAAGTGGAATCCGACCAGAGGTCGTTTCTCCCAACACTCGATTTTGCACTCGGCTAAACAATACCAAGACCGACCATCACTCGATTGGTTTTCCACTCGGTCAACTCATTACAAAACCGACTCCTTTTCTTTTTCACACGAGTAAAGTTATTCCAGAGTACTGTTCAACACATCATATATCCCCCAATCAGTGGCATCCCCACTCGGAACTACACACACGGAGGCACTCTACTCGGAACGAGTTACTTTGAACTCGGAAGTTTCCACTCGGAACTCCACTGCTCGGGATATCATACAGGGAGACCTCTCACTCGGAATTATATCCACTCCCAGAAGTCCTGATTCGGATATAGGTCACTCGGAAGTGTCTGGGTGGATGATTTGCCGAGTGAAGTGTCTCTGTGAGACTTCAGACTGAGACATTCCGAGTGTCTTTCCAGGAGGAGTGCTTCCGAACAAAGACTTCAACTCGGATTATGTTCCTGAGAAAATAATTCCGAGGAGAGCACATATCCAAGTGATGAAATCGTTCAATTAGTGCTCGGATCAATCTTTAGTGTTTCCGACAACTTGTGCTCGGATTATTCTTCAAGAATCTTCAACCCTGACTAAATCCTTTCAAGTGGCGATTTCCGAGAAAGGGAGAGGGAATGAATAAGAATGCTGATTCAGTTATGAGTTTCCGAGTGATGAATCATCCGACTACGAGTGAAATGAATAACATTCCAAGTGAAATAAGACGATTACTTTCAAGTGAAGTTGATATTTTCGAGTGGCAAAATTTACATAATCCCGAGTGAAAAAAGGAGTATAATTCTGAGTAAGACTCTGATTCGGGAAGATGCATAACCGAGTTACATAAGTCTGACTGATGTATTTCCGAGTGACATCTGTGAATGGGTCTTTTTGAGTGATGAACTCCCGAGTGGTTGTTCGGATTATTCTGAATGGGTTGCTCCGAAAAACACCCTGACCATCTTCACTTGGAAGTCGTCCTCCTTATTATATTCCACTCGGAAAATGCGCAACCTATCCTCAATCGGGAGAATTCGCTAGGTTAAGTCTTACTCGGAATGAGTAAGACCTTATCCACTCGGGAGGGGTTTTCCCTCGGTCAATTCTCACTCGGGAGTATTAAACCTTTCTTCCCTCGGAAATGATCTCCCATTTATATCCCACTCGGGCATCATGACTATTCTTCTCACTCGAACACATGTCACTCGGAACCGTCCCCACGGGATATCACTTGGAGGCACATCAACCCTCGCTCAAGCGAGAACCACTTCCGCTTGAGCGAGACAGGCCAGGTTCGCTTGGGCGACACCTTTTGCGTAAGCGAAATGCCCCCAGTAATGTCCCCAAAGCTCACTCGCTCGGGCGAACCCCATTTCATTCGTCCACTCGCTCGAGCGAGAATCATCCAGTAACCAAATCCCTTGGCATTCGCTTGAGCGAGAACCTACTCGCTTAGGCAAAATCCGTTCAGGCTGCTCTTTGTAACATCCAGATTTTTAATTAATTACCGAGTGTGGTAAATTTCAGGAGTAACGTCATGGATTGATTAAATTGGAGGTTGATTTAGATTAATTGCCAATTAGGCAAATTGATTGAATAATAATGATAATATTAATAATAATGCAAGAATGACCCTTGTGCCCTTGGTGGTTTGGAGGCTACGGTCCTCTCTCTCCCTCTCTCTTCATAATCACACTGGTTGTGATTAGATGGCTGATGGGATTGGACTTAATGGTGACATGATGGCTGATGGAGTGTGAGCTGGAGCTTGGCAGTGTTGATAAGCTTTAGTTCACTTGCACTCTCTTCATTTTCTCCTTGGTGCATATTCGGATGGAAGAGGAAACGCTCCTCCTTCTCTCTTGAGCTCTCTGAAGTTTCTGCTTCTTCGTCTTCACCTTCGCCTCCTTCATCTTCTTCTTCCACTCACTCCCTGTGTTGGGCCGAGTGGAACGGTGTGGCTGTGAGAGGACAGCGTGTTGTGGTAGAGGAAATATGATGGTGCTGTGTGTCTTGGAGGTTGGATCCTCCTTTGTTCTTCCTCTGCTCCTCTTTCTTCTTCTTCCATTGTTGGGGCTGTATAATCCCAGTGAATGAGGTTCCATATTCCGAGTGGGTGAGACTAAGATCAAGTCCGAGTGGGACTTAACTTAATGGTTTCTCCGATTGGATAAGATATCAATTGCCGAGTGAAAGACTAATTTGAGATGACTCGGTTTTGGAGTGAAATTACCCAGTGGAACCTTGTTTGAGTGGAGACTCGGATTCAGACTGAATATTTCGAGAGGAGTAGGATTGTAGAGACCCCTTCTGAGTGAAGGAAGGTCTATGTGTTTTCCGAGTGGGAGATGTAAGTTTATGCCGAGTGATGAATGTGAAGTACATTCCCGATTGTGTTGAAGTTAAATACACCGAGTGGTGTTTGATTGGAAAATAACCCGAGTGAGGAAGGTTTATGGATTCCGAGTGGAATAACCTTCATTTACCGAGTGGAGTGTATATGTGACCCTTGTGGATGAAAATAAATGACTAAGTATAATATGTTGGGTCAATCCCGAGTGAATGGAACTCTGGATTCCGAGTGATGGGAAGGCTTCTCGCTTCAGCGATCAAGGCATTCGCTCCAACGAGTGTGTGTAAGGGAAGGCTCTTAGGTTGACTTCGCTTAAGCGAATGGCTGTCGCCCGAGCGAGTGTGGCTGCCTCGCTCAAGCGTGTTCGATCTCGCTTGAGCGAGTGAACGTTTTATGGGCTTCGCTTGAATGCTCTTGTGCTTCCGCTGGGCTGATTGGTCTTATCCTTTTATTCCCTTTCCTTTCCCTTCTCTTTTTGGACCCGGTTCCATTGGTCTTATTTTGGAAAAAATTTTCCCCTGTTTTGGGTTTTAATTATTTATTAAAATCTAGGTTGTTTCACTCTTAGCTACACTCGGTTGTTACCCTGCAACTCATTCATAACCGACTCATCGTACTTAGTTGTACACTCGGTAAAAATCATTCAAACCGACCAGTCTCTCACTTGGCCTTTCACTTGGCAATTGACTTCAGATCCGAGTCATCACTCAATAAGTATTTGACTCGGTAATTTGTTCCAAATTTGAGTCATCCTTCAATCAATCTTTCACTCAGTAATTCCTCTAAAGATCGGTCCTCACTCGGTAATTTATACCAAAATCGACTCATCACTCTCGGGTTCCCACTCGGAAAAATACTCCAGACCGAGTCTTCTCTTACTCAATCTTCCACTCGGTAAATTCATTCCAAGACAGAGTCATCAATCGATCTTCAGTCGGACTTATATCAATTTTACCCACTCGGAGTATATAACTTAATTCACTCGGAAGGGATCTTCTAACACACCTCAATCAAAACCATCATAATCACTCTCCGCCTCGGGAGGGATTCATTCGGGAAATTCACTCATTAAGATCCCACTCGGAAACAGGTTTATTAAAATGGGTTTCAATTAAAATAGAGTTCTCTCGGAATCCTTTTACATCTTCACCACTCGGAAGAAGGCCCAACGGCTATAGTCTCACTCGGAATGGTTCACAACAGTATTCCACTCGGAACATCCAGACTCGGCATTGCTCACTCGGGATTTCACTCGAAAATTCACCACCTCATAAAATTGTTTTCTAAGACTTCAGCTCGGCTAAAATCCATCATCTACTAACATTCTCGCTTGAGCGAACTGGCCATTCGCTTGAGCAAAATCAGACTAGCGGCTAATTCCTTCGCTCTCGGTCGGGCGAAGCTCAATTCGCCTGGGTGAATTTACTCCAATAGCTAATTCACTCAAGCAGGGGACTCTCGCTTGGGCGAGATCCCATCTCGCTTGAGCGAGATCACCAAGACATAAGTAGAATCAGCAATTCTTATAACTTAACACCTGATCTTTTACTCTAGGCCAACCAATTCACCACTGATACATCATATTCCTCACATGAGGCATATAAAACTTCCTCTACCCATTCTTACTCAGAAATTCTCATTCCAAAGACCAATCACTCTTTAAATCCTAATCCATGCATGGTACTTTCAATATCAATCTATCAACTATGTAAGGGAAACTACATCAGCACTTCTCACCATTAATTCATTTATTTCTAATTAATTCTTCAATAATTATCCAACTCATTCAGTCATCGAATGTTACCAACATTTAATTTATGTCCAACCAAGGGACCATCAACATTTAATCTTTTCTTCTCTCGAAAGGAGTTCTATTGGTTGTGTTTCGCTCAGAAAACACCCTGACCATCTTCACTCGGAAGCCGTCTTCCTTATTATATTCCACTCGGAAAATGCTCAACCTATCCTCAATCGGGAGAATTTACCCGGTTAAATCTTACACGGGATATTATGACTATCCACTCGGAATATATATCACCCTATTCACTCGGAAGAGGCTTTCTAGAATATACCTCACTCAACACTTTAAGCATTCTTCCCTTCTTCTTAGCTATTTCTGGACTAAATTTTACATTTCAAACCTAAGGCACGGGTCCGCTAATGCATTCTTCCCTTCATTTATAAATTTTACATTTCCTTAAACAACCCGTGCAAATGCACGGGTCCTCTACTAGTTAAAAAGTAAAAGGTTAGTACAAAAAATACCAAGCATCTTTTGAACATCTAATTAAAGTTAATTTCATTTTCTTTAAATTTTTTTATAAATTGATGTTTAGTTGTTGTTTTAACTAATAAAATTGTCTTCTTTATGATTAATTGAATAATTGCCACAATTATGAGACAAATTGTTTTTGAATTGTTTTGATAGGTTTTAAAGGTCTTGGGAGAGAAAAGGAGGAAAAAAAAGTAAGCACCTAATTTTGCTCAACTTCAATATTGACATACAAATTTAGATCTGCAATTGCTGTTTGTTTACTGTTTGATCAAACTGAAATTTTGATATAATCTACCCAACATCCCAAATTTCATTTTGAGTTGTAGTTTTCTACAGAAAGATATGCTCGCATCCTCGCAACTGTGAACTTGTAGAATTTTGGCTTGCTCACAGGTGCAAAGCTGATTGCATTACCGCTTCCCCCAAAGGCTCTATAAAAAGGTTTTGGTCAAAATTTAGAGGATCTTTGAAATAAGAGAAACTACAAACACTGTATGGAAGCTCTTTGGCATCATGCCAGTTTCCCATTCTTTTTCTCATACACTTCATTGATCTTTTGCATTTTTCTTTGATTTTGGGGCATCTCATGAAAATTTGTGGCTAAACCCTCTTTTGTTGGGTTTGGATGTAACTTACTTCCTCTCTAGCTATCTAATTGAATAATTTATAAGACATATGCTTCTAATCAATGTTAGTATTTTATTTATCAATTACTAATGTGTGTTTTGAACTAGAGAACAATTTATGCGTGTTTGATGTTTTCAAACAAATTTTGTGAATGAAATACCAATTAATTTTTTCTTCTAGGAATATAGTTAAATTTAATAGTTGTTAATGTCAATTCCTAATGCAAATAATGTTGTTGAATATTTCAAGAATGAAAAATTTGATAATATTGTTTAGAATCTATTTGTCGAGGGATAAAGTTTAATGATATTGATGCTACATTGGTTTGATTAATTGCGTGAATTTATAAGTATAGATTGTCATTTTACTGATTATTGTATAAGTGTTTGTGGATACGATACTTTTACTAATTTAATAAAACTACAATGAATATTGATACACTTGTCAAAATCCCAATAACACTCTATTTTATGATTTTTTTTGTGTATAAGGAAAGGAGAGAGACAAAAAAAAAGAAAGAATAAGGAAAAAGAGATAATAGATACACCCACAAATGATATGATATGATAGAAAAATAAGTTTGAGATAAAAAACAAAAGATAGTGTTTAAAGGGTGTAGAAACTATTTTTTAATAGACCAAAGTTAATTGTTGGTTTTTTTTGTTAAAGTAAGAGTTAAACTTACCCTTCCTCATTCACTAAATCTTAATCACTAGAACACCTTATCACTCTCAAGGTGTAGAAAGTGTTTGATGTCTAAAAATCAGGATTACTAAATAATATTTCTAAATTATTTGTTTTTGATGGAACTTAATGCTATTGTGTAATCTATGTAACAAACCTTACCTATGAGGAAGAATATTGTTTTTTTATGTTGTTTTTTTAATGAACAGCAAGGGTAATTTACTTGATGTGGCTGCTCCTACTTTTACAAGAACAAGAATGGAATATACTATTTCTTATGTTGTTTAATGTGGTCCAAACCCAGCATACAAAGTATTGCTTCAGGAGAGCTAAAGAAATTAGGTTGTCCCTGCTTGGCTTTTTAGATAATTTAAAGCAATGCCTTCCCTGGTTTGTAAGTCTTTTCGTGGTCCTGGCAAATAAACTTAGCTACTTTCAGTTTCTTTATACCAAATGGACGGTGGAAGAGCATAAAGGTCCTTCTAAAATTAGGCATAAAGTATCTCACTATAGTTAAAGTCAATAATTTCAGAATATCACACTTATATTACTTCTGCTAAAACAACTCTTCAGAAACTAGCTATTTTTCATTGAATTGGAAAGTTGAATTCAAAGCTTCATGACTAGTTTTCGATTGGCCATTGCCATTGTTTTTCATTTCTTGTTTTTGGCCCACTAGCTGGTTTCCATTAAAGAAAATCACAATTTTTGGTAATCCTCACTTGCTTTGAAATGGTCATTAGCTTATCAACAGAAGCACTTGAATTGAAACTAAGAAGCTGTTTGGTTTAAAATACATTTTCTATTTTCATTTTTAATTATAAAACCTGTTTTAAAGTTTGTATAGGAAAAAAGTAAAAAAAAGAAAGATAATTGTTCTTAGTGTTTCCTATTCAGACTTTTGAAAATAGAAAACAAAATTACAATTTTATAATTAAAAATAAAAACACAAAATAAAAACGAAAAATGCCTTCCGAAACCATGTAGCTCCTTCAAATATGCCGGCAGCAACATTTATAGATAAAGCATAATGCCTTTGTACACTATCTTCTATTGTTTTGGTCCTATTTGGCTCCAAGTCTTCGAACTTGCTAATACTTGTGTAGTGACATTTGTCTCCACTAGCAACATAGGAAGCAGATTTAGTGTGCCGATTGATATACAAATCGAATCCATTAACTGATGAATATGTCAGAAAGACCATCATATCATATAATGCAAGACAAGATTCCTAGACTCAAATAATAACAGAATTGCTTGTCGTGAGAATCTTTTTCTTTTTCTATTCTTCTAGTTGTTTGGTTTGTTGGTTGTTTTATTTGTTTTGGCTGCTGAATGGCTTATATGATATTTGGAGACATTAATCATTTCCATGCGTCCGGAGGGTAACAAAGTGCAATGTTCTGCAGTCCTTTTCCTAGTTATAATTATTATCCTAAGCAAGCACTAATAAAAAAGGTTACATGTCCATTAAGCTACAAATGGGTGCAACATGATCATGCAACCAACAACAAACAGTTTATTTTCCATTGATTGAATCCTTCAAAGGCATTGTTACAATTGTATACAAATACAAAATGAAAATATTATGAAATTAAGTAAAAAAAAAAAAGTATAACCACACCACTCTGCTATGTCCCCCTCATTTCTTCATTAAGAAAACAATATGAAAAAATAAACCAACCCTTCTTAAATTTCACCACTAAAATTCTACAATCAACTCAAAAATTGTAATAAACACCAATTGCAAACCAAAAAAAAAAACCCAGCAATTTCAGGACACAAACAGAAGTTTCAAAATTTGCCCTTCTCTTAGTTGTTTGTGACTGAAATAACTCTTCACATCAGTGTTTCTGCAACCTAGAACAAATTCAAAGGAGGAAATGAATCAAGAAGGAAGCACTGCAGACACAGTAAAAAGAGATCCTGTGCTCCACTACTCATCAGCAGCCTTAAACATGTTCCTAACAAGGGATGATGGATGATTCATTCAGAGCTGCAATGGAGTTTTCTTCTTCTTGTGCATCATTATATCTAGGAACCCACCAAACTCTCACACTTCTATCAAGGCTTCCACTATACAGCAAAAAGCCACCACCAATTCTATTAGATGAGGCCTGCAAACACTTCACCGGCCCTTCATGGCCACTTATGACCCCAACTTTACAAAGCTTACCGAAAGCCTCTCTTTTCCAAATACTAATGCTCTTATCAGCTGAGCCACTGCACAAAAACTCCCCCATAAGGCACATACACAAAACAGCCATTTCATGTGCCTTGGTCTCAGAAACCAGCTTCCAACTCTCAATACTCCCACATCCACCACCCTTACCCTCCCACACCACAACAAAACCATCAGAACCCCCTCCATAAACCCACTTTCCATCATCAGAAACAATAACAGAATTAACAGAAACATCCTTGTGACCCTCCAAAACCCCTTTCAAAGAATGTGATGCCTTCCCTTCCTTCCCCCAAGCTTTAATCTTCCCATCAGCAGAAGCAGAATACACGATCCCTTTACATGCCACCAATCCATTAATGGCGTCATCATGAGCCTTAATGGACTCCAAACACTTCAAATCCGAGAGCTTCCACACCTTAAGGGTCTTATCCCAAGAACCAGAATAAATCAACCCATTATAAACAGTCAAACAAGAAATGCTATCAGCATGCTCAATCCACAATCGCTTGTGGTGCCTCCTAGTTTGGACATAGTTGCTCTGCTTCATGAACTTCCCCAAATAGTCCTTTGTTGTTGGAAGTGTGTCAACAAGCTTGAAAACATTCTCTGAGCTCCTTGACACCTTCCAAACCCTGATCCTGCTATCTTGATGAGCAGTGAAAACCTTGTTTCCAACGGTGGCAAGGGCTTTAACAGAGCCATCCCCTTGGCCAAATTTTGCAAACAACCTCAAATCTGGCTGTTGCCAAACTATGATGTCTTTACCCTGTGAGGCACTGAGAATGAACTCACCACACAGGGCCAAGCAAGAAACAGACCCAACATGCCCTGAAAGAACAGCCAATGATTTATGGGAACGGAATGACCCTGAAATCGTTATGCATGGAAGTTGCAACCGTTGGGAAGAGAAAGGGCTCTCATCGCTTTCACTGCTTATGCTGCTGCTGCTGCTACTGCTACAACTTGAAGATGGAGTGGAAAGTTTGGTTTTTGAATCCATTGGATTGAAAAGTTTGGTTTTTGAAACAAGGGAATTCATGGGAGGGTAAAAAGAGGAAATGGGTTGGAGGAGCGTTGTTGTGGAAATGAAAATAAAGCAAAGGGGTGGTTCCTTGCTGGTGAGGGAAATGAAGAAATAATGTTATGTTAGTGTTAGTGTTACTAATACTATTACTAATAATAATGATATTAGTAATGTTCAGGTGCAACGGCTAGCTTGACTAGAGAGAGAGAAATGTTGTAATGTCATTTGGTGTCTTTCTTAGGACCAATGTCTCTTTTGTAATGTTACATGTTTGAGCTGTTATGCCCTTTTGGCATTTTTTTATTTCACCATTCACCAATATTCCATGCCACTTTGAAAATGTCAAAAGTAACATGCTTTCTAATTAAGATTCAAGATCTCTTCAAGGTTTCTATCTATGTCCTGTCTTCTATTCTGGGCACCTAGGTTTATTATTTAAAAAAATAAAAAAATAACATCATGTGTATGTAGCACAGAGAAAATCGTAGGTTTGACTCCACATAATTTAAAAAACTAACATTTAAATTAAATTGACTGTTTAAAAGAAAAATAAAATCAAGGAGAAATATTGAAAATAATTAACTTAATTAAAAATGTTATCAATTTAATTTTTATTCTAAAAATATTCATAACATTAAGCAATCAAATAACAATAAGTAAATGTATGTTAACCTAAATCTTATAATAAATAAAGAGTATAATTTTTTTTAATAATTAATACACTTGAAAAATTATTTAACTTTCTTATATTTAAGAAAAAATAAAAAATGTTATATATAAATAAATAAACAAAGGAATGGAGGGAGTAAATGTTATAAAATTTCTTAAAGTCAATTTTTGTTTTCTGGATTCACTAATAAGTATTTCCGTTTGAAAGGTGGTTTTTGAATTTTAAACTTTATAATTCTTAATTGCAGTAATTGCAGAATTAATTTCATTTTTATATATGCATACGGATAGAGTTTAAATTTAACCTGTAAATTATTTATGGTTTTATTAACCACATCTTTTAAGGAATAAAAAATAAATTTTTCTTAGGAATGATATATTAATAATATACTGTTACACTTTTGAATACTGTTTTTTTAAAATTTTGTAACAAAAAATAATTCTTTAATTTTTATTTTTTAATCATGGTTAATATATAAAACCAAATTTCCACACTATTATTATCTAATAACTAATAGTACATTATTAGAACTATTTCATGGGTGTGCAATTATATAATTGCGCATTCCAGCTCAGATAATTCCCCAACCATTGAGTCTAATTTTTGTACTACATTGTTATATTTAAATCTAAATATATGCTATGCTTTATGTCCCAACATTACCAGATAAACCCAAAAAAAAAAGGTGACTTCTGTCCAATTGGCAAAAGGAGAAATGATGAAATAAATTGCAAAGAAAATAAAATGTAAAAACATCATAGTACAAAACCATATAGAAAGTGTGTGTGTGAGATGGTTAATGTGATTGGTAGAGAAACAATCTATGTTATTGTTAGCTCACAAGAATCACTACATCAACATAACTAACTCCACATATGTTTATTTATTAACTCATGTGAAATGACATGAAAGAAAGAGAAAAGATGCTAAGTGACCAATTTAATTTTTACATATATATGATTAACTAAATCGAGATTTGATCAACAGAAAATTTTTTTATTAGTTTAATAGAATTTTAACTATTTTAAAGTGTATAAAAAATTACATTAATTATTAAATTTTTTATTTTCATGACTAAATGCTAAATGAAATTAATGTTTTGAAGTTAGGACTACAACGGGCATGTTCCTATTGGCTATCCTTGACTGCAAGTCAAGTGACCTCTCTCTTTTACAAAGATTAATTAACAAATAATTGAATAGAAGTGGTCGGTTTGCAAAAATCCATTCTTGATTTGATTAAAATAACAGAAAGTAAACATTTGTTACTACTAGTTTAATCTTTTACAAGAGAACAATTGTGTTTCTCAAGAAATGGGGGGATGAATTGAAGGAAAAGAATATCATCAAAATAATCTTTATGTAATATAACCATTAATGAAAAGTTAAAAGAAAAGTTCATTTATTTGTATTTGATTATTCTGCTTGTATATGATGTTAATTGATTACTGATAAACAACAAAAAAGAAGGAATCCTACTTTGTAGTTTTCATTGATATGTATGTGACATACAAAAAGAAAAGTACCCCTCCTCTCATAATTTATTTGTGAAAGTTGGATGCAAATATAACAATATTTTGTTATTTTGTTGCATTCCATCAACCACTACAAAAATCTAACTGTTCATTTCTTTCTCTATATACGTGTCTCATGGACACTGAACAAATTAGTTCTCTTAATCCTTGCGTGATTGGTATTTTGAGAATATTTGGAAGTAATAATATACTAAGTTTATGCATTAGGTGAGTTTTGGTGTTTTAGCCAGGAAGAATAACTTTGGGCAAGTTTTGAATCCATCTACATGCTTTTTAGTAACTTGTACTTGCAGAAGGTGTCCTTCTCATGTGTTGTGTGACTTGAAGGAAGCTGAAGCTCCTTCAATAACTACCTTATGCCTTGACCTCTCAATACTTATAATTTAAGCCTATTGCAGGTTTTCTGCCACCAAAGGTTAATGGAAAGCAGAATAGGTTGGTTTCAATTAACACTAATTGTGCCCCTAAAGGTTAATATACAGCAGCATGCATGTTGGAAAAGAGCAAACGTCCTTTCAAATTGTTCAGAATATAAATGTTTATTTGAAAAGTTAGCTATGAATCAATAATATTATTCAATGAAGAATATTAAAATTGTTTGATAACGAATTAAACATTTGTTCTCCATTAACCTCCGCTAGACAACATCAACTCGTATTTAAACAAATACTTTAGTTGAGATTTGACTAACAAAAAAAAAATTGTTAATTCAATAAAAATTTAACTGTTTTAAACAATGTGAAATTAGATTTTTTTTTATTACTTTGTTTTTTTAATTGGTTCCCAAACAAACAATATATTAATTTCGCAACATAAATGTTCTCATTGATGAATAGATATTTTCATCTAAGGAAATTCCAAAATAGCTGATTTGATTTAGATTTGGATGTTTAAATAATACCTCCACTGATAGAGAATTAACAGAGGAATGCATTTGGACATTCCTTCTTGAAAACGTGAATATATATATATATATATATATATATATATATATATATATATATATAATATATACTTTTTTAGGCCCAATATTGGAAATCAGTGCTTCTGATATATGGCACAACATTAGTGGTTTAACCTCTGGAAATTAGTTTTAAAAATTTAATGAACAGTTGAGTGATGGACACCTGGTGGAGCATAAATATTAAAGTGAATTAATTTTTAGGGAAAAGGGTCAAAAAAGTTTGGAAAGTGCAGCATAGTTAATGTGATTTGGTGGAAAGCAACAATTTATGTTGTTGTTAGCTCACATGAATCACATCAACACTAACAAACTTAACTTTGTTTTCTTTCTTACTTATAAACTAATGTGAATTACATGAGAGGTGTTAGCTTCTCTAATATTTTATTCTTTCAATCATAGGACCAAGCAAAGCATGGCTCCTATAAAAATACTGACTGCAGATGGTCGGCCACAAGCATTGCACTGATTCATTCATATTTTAATAAACTCTGATTAGGAACTAATGAAAGATTATCTTCACAAACAAGAAATCAGACATAGGTAAAAATAAATTAAAAGGTATATGTAATAACATTAAAATTCCATAACATGTGGGTGATGGTGATATAATATATATTTAAAATATTTTATTCAGAGAGGAAACTTTTTCTTTATCAAGTTTTAACATAATTATATTTTTTAGGACTTGAATTTATAACTGTATGTTAAGTTAGAATTGTCTCTAAAAGCTTACCTACGAAATCTTGGATTAGTTTTAATTAATTACATTGCAACATTTATGCAATACTATAGTTTGTAGGTGACTTGAAGACTACAGTAGCAAAAACAACAGTGAATCACTGATGTATGTGACTTGAAGAAAGCTCCAATGTTTGTCTATTGACTTGTTCGTATACTTTTAAGACTACTATAGTATTCAAATTTTTTATTAATGTGTGTAAGAACAAATATCTTGTTGCTATAGATATGCTACAAAGTTATCTAAAACACGATGAAGAATAATTATATTCCTTCGTCATGTTACTATATTATTAAAATTTCCTTGTTATATAATGCTGGGATATTATATTATAGAATTTATATTTTCATATATTAGGGGAAAAAATTGTTAATGCACTTCCCTGCTGTTTAAGACAATCTGAACAAAATTTTCTATAAAAAAAAATCCACTTTCCAATTCCTACTGACCCTAACTTTAGATCAAAATACTAATTAGTATTCTCGTTAGAAGGTTTTTTCATAAGACAGTGTGTTAAAATTTGTTGTGTTCTTTTCTATATAAGACATAGTTTTAATTTCTATAAAATATTTATTACTTTTATATTTATATAAGTAATAAATTGTTTAAGAAACTAACCATATAAATCGAAAAAAAGAAGATAAGTCTTAATATATTTACCATCATCAAATGTATTAATTAAATTTATATGGATAAACATAAAATATTATATTATTTAAAGAAAACCAATAAAATTCACTACCAATTTTACTTTAAAATAAGATCCACACATAATATAAACATAAAATATTATGAAAAGATTTTAAATTCTTATTTCTCCACTTATTTCCTCTTCCACTTTATCATTATTTAAGGAGATAAAAAAAGCCAACCAATATCATTATTAAGATACTACCCCAAATGGAAGAGAAGAGGATCACTCTAACAAAGGAGTGAAGAACCGGAAATATGGAGGAAAAGGGAAATATATATAAAAAAACTAATAACAATTAATAGGTGCAGTTATTGATTGTTTTTTATGATAGGAGACTATGAGTCCATTAATATTTTAGAACTCAACATTTATCAGCCAAACCAAGTAGTTGGGGTTCTTCTACTAGACTTCCTTTCCTTTTTAAATTAACTTTTAGACATAATCTATAAATTCTGCACCAATTTTTTTATTATATAAATTTAATCTATTACTATATTTTACATATTTAATTTACAATCAAATTATTTTTACAAATTTGATATTGCTCAAAATTGCATTTACGTAACTGTTGAGACGCCCCAAACCCCCATATAAAAATAAGGGAAAATTTTTCGCGTCTTTGAAAATAATAATAATAACAATGAATTAAATAATTAGAGTGGTGAAGTATTTTTCACCAAACCCCTGGATCTATGTAACCTATCTCATATATGAAGATATGAGAAGGTATATAACTTCAAAACAAGAGTTCTATTTAGATAATCAATCACATGATTCTTCAACAAGAATAGTTGAAATATACGTTAATTTAAGAAGCACAAATGATTATGAAATGTGGTTCAAGGATACTTCAATTGATTTCTAAAATTAGGACAAATATATGAATATTTAGTCTTAGAATTTAATGGGACATGTCGCAAATATCACCTAATAGTCCCAAATTGAAAGTCATAAAAAGTTGGGTTTTAAACCCTCTTAAACTTGAATTTTCCAACGCAGTGGGTTCAGTATTTTATACCTCATGTGAGTTTCAAAACTCCAATTGAGGTAAGACCAATTTTTACACCTCCGTAACATAATTGTCTACAACTTTCATGAAGAAGTCGGAGGCCAAAAATGTTATTAAGATGTCCAAACGGGCCAAAAACAGTAAAGAAAACAGAGCAGTTGGAAAAACAGCACAACAGTGGCCATAACAGGGCTCTGAATCGATTCAGGCTCGTATGAATCGATTCAAGCGTCCTAAAATCTCAAATTTTGGCAAACAGAGGGCCTTGAATCGATTCAAACTCGTATGAATCGATTCAAACGCCCCTGGAGCCCAAAATAGTGAAAACAGCACCTCTTGAATCGATTCAAAGGGTCTTAAATCGATTCAAGACAGCCCTGCTGCTGTTTTTATGCAGAAACGCAAGATTTTTCAACTTCTAACCCTCCTAACTTTCTCGTATGAACCCCAAATGCTATGAAATTTTAACCACAACAAATAGACATTATTTGTGACGCGTGGCCACCGGCCTCACTCAAAAATTCTCAAAATTAAGAGACTTATGCACACAATTGCGTTTTACCCATTTAGAGGCACTTTTATGCAACTCAAGGGCCTATTCTCAATGGAATTGGCCCATTCCAATTCCTACAAGTCATAAACTACATATATAGGCTATTGGAACTACCACACACTATCCAAAACTCATAAAACTCATTTTGACCCTATTGGTTCCTTGCTCATGCATTAAAACAACTATACAACGTCTCCAACACACATCCTAAAGGCTATATATTCATGATTCTCAACATCCATTCATCAAATTCCACATCATCAAACATCACAATGGTATTCTACCTTACAAAAGGGCATTAATGAAAATGAGCCATACACACAAGATCTCATTTTCCTATATGACCCCAAAGTCATCATTTACCATATCAAGATTACAAAATTGGGCATATATGCACCATGTACCATACAAAACAAAAACACGCCGGCCAAGGCTCACACATTCCTATCCATATTTTACCTCCTTCATACTCGGCCTCCAAAAGCTATAGGATTTAAGCCATACCTACATCAACTTTAAAAATGGCAACGGGGAGGTGAGTAACATAATCCAAATGAATTAAAGTCATACATTATGATGAAATACATGTATACTTGCACAAACATCATTCATTACACCACATCATACATTATACACAATACATCTCATAATCACAAGTATACACATTCACAATATCAACCATTTGGATTGCCATACACACACATAGGGTTAGTATTCCACTCTTTCCCTTATCAATTCTCATTTATCCGTTGCCACCATGGGCTTTCAACTAGGCATATCTCCAGCTATATGCAAATGCTCTTAAAGCTAATGCATATGCACAAGAATTTCTCATCAAGACAATGCGGATCCGACTGTGGGAAAATATATCATTAAATCAATTGTGGGACAAGCATAGGTGTGCTACTATGCCCCTACTACAGTAGAAAAATTGTGTACACATATATCTCAATTCAAGCATGCTTATATCTTCATAATTTTACTGGTACCAAACCGCTCTCGCCCATCTGTAGCACTAGTCACCCTGTGACTTGCGGATCAACATCGTGGCCTCAAATACCACAAGTGCTACGGGCCCCTCCCGAACACACATCGAGAGAGCCGTGTCCCGTCGGACACCGAGGTAAACTCGCTCACCATTGAGCCGCCCGCCCACTGGGCCTGCCACATAGGGTGCCTCGTCACCAAACTATGGACAGCTTCGTGACTCATACACCGAGTCACAGGGGAAAATCATAATACGCTCGTGCACTGAGCCGCCCTCCCACTGGGCCTGCCTAGTGGAACCCCCTAATATTCCACATCGACAGCTATGATATGCGATGGATGCAATGCAAATGCAATTTCAATGCATCCTCACACTGCGCATCCTAGATGCCGCTCCACATTTAATCATTCACCACCACCACTTGGTGGATTTCAATATTCTCATCATTCTCATCCAATCCCAATTCTCTTTTGAATTCATTCACATCAATAGTTAGTGACATATACATTCAATAAATCATACACACAATTTGGGATATTCACATCACAATATTATCCCAACATGATGCCACATAACAATCATTATTCTAAATGCATTCAAATCATAACATTATCACATCATCCATTCAACATTCATTAACATAATCATATATACATATTTTCACATCACCAATGGATGAAATCATGCATTTAGAAAAGTTACCCCCTCCTACCTCAAGTGAAGTAGTGATCAACGCGGTTCGATGGTCCCGCTTCGTCAATGGGGTCACTTCCTACATCACAATACATTACACAATCAATTTTCTACTTACTCATTAATACTAAAATACTTATATATCAATAAATACTTGCTGTTTTTATTATTATAACTCTCAAAACTCTTTTATTTCCTTTTATCCACCATAACCACCATGGGTTAGGTGCTACCCTTTATTATTATGCATTCAACAACCAAACCCTTTTATGGGTTTCTCCATTATTAACTTCCACCAACCAAATATCATCACCAATGACCCTTAAACATCACATCTCACATTTATCATCAACAATTAAGGTTCATCAACCTCCATTATGCATTTCCCCCAAATTCATGAAGTTAGGGTTTCATAAAATTTCCAACAACCTTCATAAATTACTCTCCTCAAGAACATCCACTCACATGCATAGCTCCCAAAACACATAATACCACATACTCTTAACCAAAATCTTAGCAAAAATATGGGTATACTTACCTCAAAACCCAAAACGAAAATGGGTTCACTAGAGGGAGAGGAAGCTGCGAAAATGAGGAAGAGAAGGAGGAAGACAGCAGCTCCACAAGCCCCCTTCAAGCTCTCTTCAAACGAAAATGAGGAGGAGATGTGGAAGATGAAGTTAAATTGCTAGGGTTTGGAGGAAAAAGAGAGGAAAATGAAGAAGATGATGAAGAGAAGAAGAAGAAGAAGTGGAAATGCCTAACACCATCAGCAAACTCACGTGAATAAGCAAGGGAAAAATGGAATTTCCAATTTATTTTTAATCCAGCTCATTAAAACTTCATCGTTTTATAACCAACAGGTTCTCCGTTCGGGTTCAAAACATCATCCGAAAATTATACCGAATACATATTCGGATTCTCAATAATATTCTCTATAGCCCTGACCAATATCATCTCATTCCGAGATACTTGGTCCGACACCCATATCTCAACCGGGCTTAATTTTAGCTCAACCGGTCTCCAAAAATTACCAAAAATTCCCAAAATCTTAATTTAATTATTCTCAATAGTTTGGGATGTTAAATACTCCATATACCAATTTCTAATATTTATTCTGGTAATTAATTCTCTTATTTTAAAATTTTGGGATGTTACAACTGTTATCTACATCAATACTTTAAAAGTGATTTTGGTAAAGTTGATATGGGTTAGATATGTAATTAAAATGTACATACTTAAGTTGGTGTTCAAAGGATATCATGTTCTTTGCTTAAAGATTTTGAGCTGTGATTTCACTACCTTAATGTTTAGAATGGACAATATCTTTCATCAGTAGTAATACTTTCAACTCAACAATATTTTATATTATGATAAAATCATAAAACTAATCTATCTTATATGTAAAACAAAGCCCTAACAATCCACATGTTAACCTGTTGTTTTTTTTATTTGTTTTTAAAAAATTAAATTTATTAATAATTAATAATCATCTATTAAAGTACAAGACTTTTCTTCTCAGTTACTTCTGAGATGACATTGTCAGCAAAGGGGTGGGTGACATAGGCGAGGGAAGGAATTTGAAAAGGGTGAGAGAGCGGGATTGGAACACGTGGCAGGTATCCGTTATTCGACCGTTGCAGAAAGAGAGGTGCATAAGCCCCGTTGGTTCATCTTCTTCCCAATATAATTCATTTTCCCAAATTTCTCTCTGTCAATCGCCCTTCCCTTTCCCTCAAACATGGCCATTGCTACAGAGACTCAACCCCTTCAACAACACAAGGTCAACGTTCTCTTCTATTTCTCCTCTTTAACCTTTCTTTTCCATCCGTTTCTCATTTCTAGGGTTTTACAGGCTTCTTCGGCTTCACCTGTCGAGCAACGAAGGTGGACGCTCAATGACTTCGACATCGGAAGCTCTCTCGGAAGGGGCAAATTCGGCCACGTTTATCTCGCAAGGGAGAAGACCGTCAGTTTCTTATTTTTAATCTCAATTTCTGATGGATCTTCATTTATTCCCTTCTAGATTGTTGCTTTAGCAGGATTTGCTTGCGGTGTTTTGTTTTTCTTTGTTTCTGGGATTATTGTCCTGTGGCGTAGAATTAAATTAATTTAGGTCAAGTGATCTAGAGTTTGATATTTTGATTATTTTCTACCCTTATTTGTTCTTCTGGTAAAAAATTTAATTTGGACACAAGGAAGGTGGTGGGGCATGTGTATGTATTGCTGTGCATTATCCACCTCGCTTAACTGGTTTTTGGAAATAGAAATCTGAAAGGGCTGTTGCATGAGGTAGTATGTGTGATAGAGATGCAATAAAACCATTGTTGATTTGGATTGATGGTTCTTTTTCAGTTTCTTTTTATATGTTCCTTTTTATTCAGAAATTGACATTTGATTCTGATACAGAGTAATCATTTAGTTGCTTTAAAAGTACTCTTTAAGAGCCAGTTGCAACAATCCCAAGTTGTGCATCAGCTTCGGCGAGAAGTTGAAATACAAAGTCATCTTCGACATCCCCACATATTGCGCCTTTATGGATACTTTTATGATCAGGTATGCTTCTTGTTTATGATGTCAATGTATTGCTGGAGAGGGTTAAATATTCTGTTGCTTACATTTTTTTTGTGAAATAACTTCATTGCAGTTTCGAGTCTATTTGATTTTAGAGTATGCACCCAAAGGTGAACTTTACAAGCAATTGCAGAAATGCAAATATTTCAGTGAAAGGCGCGCAGCTACTGTAAGTATATATCATACAAGAGTGCATAGTCTTTCCTCTCACCGTATGCGGTGTTTCTGAATTACAAAAGTCCACATTGGCTTACATGTTATGCACATTGATCTGATTTAAGGAAAATAGAGTGTGCAGCTGATTAGTCATGTGTGCTAAGTCCAAGGGAGAAGAAGTCCTGTGTTTGCTGTCTTACTTGCTTTTAAGTGTTCTACACGAGCATTTCTTAGATATTGACATGTTTGTTTTGTGATTGTGTCAGTATGTTGCATCACTGGCCAGAGCCCTGATATATTGCCATGGAAAGCATGTAATACATAGGGATATTAAACCAGAGAACCTTCTTATTGGTGCACAGGTGATCCACCATGCTTATGCAACTGTTTCATTTATGATCCTTTTGTTGTCCTTACCTTGTGTCCATTATGCTGACATCTTCTCATTGTTAGGGTGAACTGAAAATAGCAGATTTCGGGTGGTCGGTCCACACATTCAATCGCAGGCGTACAATGTGTGGCACATTGGATTACCTTCCTCCCGAAATGGGTATGCTTATGTAACATGACACTTTTCAAATATATAAGCTGTTCTCTCCATATATGACGCACCGCAATATTCTAAACACTTTTGTGATTTCAACAGTGGAGAGTGTAGAACATGATGCCAGTGTGGATATCTGGAGCCTTGGTGTCCTGTGCTATGAATTTCTTTATGGAGTCCCTCCTTTCGAGGCTAAAGAACATGTTGATACTTACAAGAGGTAAGCACTATGCAGATGAATCATGCTATTTTCCATGTGGTTTTTAATGAACTACTACATTTAATCAATCTCAAGATCCATTTCTTTTCTGAACTATTTGTAAACCTTTGAGATTTTGCAGGATAGTAAAGGTGGATCTTAAGTTTCCTCCCAAACCAATTGTGTCTTCTGCTGCAAAGGACCTCATCAGTCAGGTTTTTTGTTGTCTTGTCTTATGGAACTATTTTTCTTCTTTCTTTTTTGGGTGTGAAGGTCGTTTTTGACGAGATATTTGTCAAGCATTTGCCTGAGTAGTCATTTTCGTCCGTTCCTTTTACTAACAGATGCTGGTCAAGGATTCCTCTAAACGTCTACCACTGCACAAACTCCTTGAACACCCTTGGATTGTTCAGAATGCAGAGCCCTCCGGTGTATATAAAGGCTAGTTCTTGTTAAAATTAGATATATATTTAACCTGGAAGAGGATTTCCACAAAACTGAGGAAGAAGACAACTTGTCGAAATTTGTTTTGAAGTCTCATATCGTCTGTCTTGTAATATTTTGTATGGTCTAAATACCTGTTGGGTCACTCCATTATCAATTGGTTTTAAGATGGAACCTAACATGGTATCAGAGCTTCTTTCCGATTATTATGAGTTGCTCTTTTGTCGTCTGTCTTATAATATTTCGCATGATTTAAATACCTGAACATTCCAACCAACATGTCATGTGGGCCCACCTGATCTCTCCATATAACCACCACAATTACTTACTACACCCCAATACAATGCTCAACAACAACCTTATTCTTCATGCTCCGACTCATCGAGAAGACAAACCAATTTCATTTTTAATCAATTTGGTTTATGTGGGAAAAATGTTATTTCAAGTATGTCATTTTAATCAATGGATCATAATATATATCAGAGGATAACTTAAGTTTGTTATGTGCATGTCATGGTGCATTAAATGAACCATGAGGAGCCGCATAGTGGTAGTTCTCTTTGTCCATTAATTATAAGTGTGAGAATTCAATCCCAGTTGCTGGTAGTTCTCTTGGTCAACAAAAGATTTATATACTCAGAGTGATGCTATTTTTGTCGAACTTGGTTGATACCTGAGACGAAAACCTTTAAAATGATTTTTGTTTTCTTGACAGTTAATAGTATAAAGACTAAATTGTGAAAATATCATTGAACGAAACAACCATATACAATAAAAAGTTGATGGTCTACATTGTCTCTTGATCTACTCTGCATTTCAGTTGTAACATCTGTGTGTATTTGTGTGTCTACAATATATACTCTTCTGAGCAAGCTTTCACTTTGTAATCCGGAAACTGTCCTTAACTTCTTTTGTTTTTGAGATCACAAACTGCAATGAAGTAGATGATATTCAGTATTTTTTATATTTAAGTATATGGATGCTGCATCTTCCAAACATTAAAAAAAGAGAGATTTTCAGGTATGAAGTGATTCTAAGGGCAGCACAAAATCACAATTGAAGATAAAATGAAAAATTATGGAACAAGGAATTGTAATTTTATTTCTATGGTGACGATTGAGATTTGAACATATATATAAGCATGCAAACACTAACCTCTAAACTTAAATGATTCCTAGTAGCATGTGCCCTTAAATAACCAAACTCAGAAATCCTTTTCAGGCTCCAGCTCTCAACCTGTAAATGCAAGAAAACATACAATTTGATTGCTTAGTAAAAAACCATATAGCATGGTCATGGAGATATATCTGGATGTATATATGGAGAAATGTATGTTAAGTGATTTTCTTGCAATAAGAAAGACATAGTGATTAGGTAAGAAAGAGCATTGTTACCGAACCAGTCAAATTAGTTTGGCCAATTAAACTATGAATTGGTTAGGTGACTAGTAGGGGGTTAATTCTTTATTGTAATGGGTTTAACCACGGTTTGATTTGTGATTTGATTACGGTTTGTTTAAACTGGTTTGTTTAAACTGGTATATTCAACTGCTAAATGATAGGTCTGGTTTTAAAAACATCGGGAAAGAGTATGATGAAGGGATAATTACTTACATGGTTTGAGAACTTGTCTAAGGTGAAGCCAGCCATGCCAATGATAGCATGCACAGGGGCACTGTAATTTCTGTTATCATATGTGTCTACTCCACTTTTGTCTTTTGTAGGCATGGCTTTGCATTTCCCTTGAAGCACGGAACAAGTTCTCTCATAATTATGCACATGACCAAAAAGAACCAAGTCAACCTGTTTCATGTTCACAGTACAATCAACAAGCTGCTAGAAGAAACTGCAAATAAGGTCTAAGGAGCTTGATATATACTAACCTTATTCTCAAATAGCAATGGCTCCACTGCTTTAGTAAATTTGTCATCAAAAGAAAACAATCCATGGTTCGAGGTGTACATCGGTCTATGTCTGCATGTGAAAATGTGTTATGCATATGCTCAATAAATAGGATGATCACTATAAGATATAGAATTTTTGGTTTTAATTCTTATAAAATATTTTTTTTCTTTCACATCCAAATTATATTAAATATTTTATTTTTAATCTATAGTGTAAACTTAAATTCGTTAAGTAATAACTTGACTAATTAAATTACATTTCAACTTATTCACATCATTCTGAGTGTCTAATTAATTATTTACATATCAGTAACTAGATTATCAGAAATTACTTACCCCATGAAAACTAGCCAAGGAGTATTTTGTCTATTAACTGATGCCATGTCCTTTTTCATCCATTCATACTGCAATAAGGAGGGGTTACATATATTATTATGTAACCATTCAATTGAACTATAAATACTAGAAAAAAAAAATCATGTCTTCCATAATTAATTTTACCTGCTCAGAATTTTCTGACCAGTCATGCTCGGTTGATATCACAGTGAAATGAACACTAGCTTGTTCAATAGAATACCAAGGCTTATCCTTTGCTTCAGTTGGCATTGGAAAGTATGTTTCATAAGGTACTCCACATTCCCCTCCAGAATCAGGAGTGATGTACACTGAACCGGAATCTACATAATCTCTGAGTATAAAAAAGAAGAAGTCTATAATCATACTCTAACGTAGTAACATTCTTTTTTCATCAAATCTACCATGCCTGATATTTGGTTAAGAGTTTATAAATTAATAATGCGCATTCAATATTTGAGTATTCAACAGTTCATTGGAACTTTGTTCTGAATTCTTCAAGTGATATAGATATTAAAGGAAAATGTTTGCTGGACAGCATTATCATTCATGTGGATGCAATACCTCTCATGGTTTCCTATTGCTGTCATATAGGAAATTCTGGAAGCTACTGGGTTGATAAGATTAAGGAAGAAATCCCATTCTGCTAGAAAACCTGTTGCATAGCTTATGTCTCCAATGTGAAAGACTGAATGTACACTGTTGGAATTTACATCATTGGCTATAGCTTTAATAACTGAAAGTGCTCCAGGCTGTTTGAAAAAGAAAACAAGTGATGTAATGATGTGAGAAAAGCTCTGTGACATCCTGCAAAACACTAAAACTTTTAACTACTAGTCTAATCCTTATCTCAACATGCAGCATTTTACCTGAATGTAGTGTTCTTCTGATTCATCAAGAGGAGTCTTGCCCATATCACCATATGCAATGAATCTGAGCTCATCTGCTCCTCCAGCAGGTGGAGTTGAAAACTGGATTTGTTCACTCCAACCAACCAAGTTACTGAACCATCAGAAGAGGGAAAATCAACTTACATTAGTGAGCAAAATCATAGTTATTAAAATACTTGGTGCACAAATGCATTTTCTTGAAGTTCAAGTATGTATAAATTAGTAGTATACTAGTATTCCATTGAGTAGCCAACAAGCCAAGTTCTCTTCAATATAGAATCATATGCAGATACATTATTAATGCAACTAACTAGGAAGAATAGACAGTCTACATATCAATATATAACCTCAATTTATTCCCTAAAGTTCATACCTTCCATAGCTGTAGGAAAAGGTGCTTGAAGGCTTCAGTCCTGTCATAACTGCTGAATGGATGTACCCTGGATCATGCCATCCAAAATCCTTGGCAGGACTTGGCAGGTCTGAACCTGTCAATTTAGGATAGAAATGAACAATAATTGGTAAATAAAACCATTTTAAAAGGACCAAACAGTGTCTATTTTAGTGTCTGTTTGGTAATTTAGTTACGAAAACAAAATTTGGTCAATGACACAATTTAATAGGCAGCGACACAATATTGATTTAGTATACCATTTAAGACATCTTTAAATTTTGTTTGACCAATAAATTAAAAACTTACTTTTAATCCACTTTAGTTGAGTAACCTACTTAAAACCAAATACTTAGTTAGGCACTCAATTTACTTTCACCCTTAAAACTAAACTATATATAAGCATCAATAATATATAAAACACTTTAGTAAATTCTAAGCAATTAATTACTTACTGCACATATCAGCTTGTGAAAATGTGGTGACAGCAGAAGTAACTGTTTTTCCATTTGCATATTGGATTAGCTGAGGTTCCTTGTCTCCACTAACCCATGTCAATCTCATCTGCAGAGAATGAATAACATTTGAGAATGAATAAACAGAGAGAATATTTGAAGCAGAAAAGAAGTATTTAGCTACTTACTGATGATCCAGTTGAGTCTACACTTGAGAGATGGCCATAGAGTGGTTTCTTAGGATTAGCAAAACTCAGAGGCGTGGACCTTGCAGCAACGCAGGGAGTGAGGAAGCCACCGGAGAAGAACACGAACTCAATGTCGCTTCTAATGTTGACAACATGAAACTTTATTGAACCACTGCATGTTGTCACAACGCATTTCCCATTTTGGAATTTCTTGCATTCCTTCTTTTTGCAACTCAGATAATCTGGGTCGTTTTTCATATATTGTGCCTACAACATTGTTACAAGATGAATAAATGATAAATGTCAAATCTTTTTTCACATTTCATGCCACACAATTATAATTGGATATTATATCTACTTAGCATTTATATTTATTATTTAATTTAATAATTAATTAGTTATATTCTATTATGATATTATATCCTTATCATTATTCAAAATCTAATTCAGGTTCTAGCTTTCTTTTTTTATTAAATGGTTCTAACTTTTGAAAAAGCCAACTTCTCAAGTTCTGACATTTAAAATTAGTCTTATTGACCGGTTTTTAAAAAATATATACATCTTAATCTTATTATGAAATAGTATGTCATAAAAAAAATATGAAATAGCCTTTAAACAGATTATTAAGTTAAGCAGATTTATTTTAAAAACCAAACTATACATTTAAAAAGATCTATCTTAAATAAAAAGTTGAAATCAAACCTTAAATTTTAAAAATAGGTAGAGCATATTTAAGATGGTATTCCTATTTAGTTCGTAAGTTTTTTAAGAAAAATAGAAAACTATTCTTGAAAAAGTTGAAAAAATAAGAATGATGTTTGTTTACAAAATATTCAAAGAAAACTTATAGAAAACTGAAAAATATATTTTCTATTTTTTAAGAAAATCAGAAAAGTCTTTAAAGAAAATTTTCAAAAAAAATAAAAAGTGGAAAAGTTTTTCAATAATTTTTTTATCTATTCCACAAAATAAAAATTTTAGAAAACAAACAAAACTTTTCCTAAAAAACTAAAATAATTTTTTGTAACTAAACACTTATCTTAACTATTTTCAGCTTTACTATCTCCATACTTTTAATTGTGCCCAACTAACTTCATTTTGTTTGGATGGGTAGAAAATTAAGGAAGGGAAAAGAGGCAACTAAAAAATATAAGATTGAGAACCTTGTGTGGAAGGGAATTAATTTTCACTAGCTCCATCAAATTAAAATTCTTTCCCAAGAGGAAAGGAAAGATCTTGTGAAATATAAGATCTCTTAAACAAATATAAAATATAAAATAATTTAATAATTATTAAAATATATAATTAATTAAAAATATATAAACTATTATATATTGTTAAAATATATAAACATTTATAATATTAAAATGTAAAAGTATATACTTTGTAACATTGTAATATACAAAAAAATAAATTATTAAATATAAACATAACTAAATAATATGACAGCAATTCAATAATTTAATATATTATTAAAAATGAAATAACTAATAATATTTTTTTATATATTAAAACTCATCTTAATAAAAATAACCTTTTGTTAATAAAAAAATTAAATTTATTTCTTATACAATGAATTTATTTTCATTTACCCTCTATTTTATTCATCCAAATTAAAAAATAATTTCTTTTCCCTCTTTGCTTTATTATTTCTATCCCTCTAAAGAATGTGTATATATTCATTGTATGAGTCATTTTCCAGATTCCTGAGTACTAATCCTGGGTTGCTTTCTTGTATTTTAGTAAGGAATCCAGTTATGGGCCCCAAATCTTCAGCTTGTAGTTTTCAAGATTGTTCATTTTTTCTGCCTTTGGACTTTAACACAAAGAACATACCAAAATATACATTTCTACGTAATTTTTAAAAGAGGAAAGGAACACATTTATATGTTTTGAAAAGTTTTCAATTCCGTGTTTATAAACTATCTTCACTTGTGGAGGAAAAAGCTTATTAGTTGGAAGCATCAAATGTTTCTGTCCAGAGAAATTAAATCATAATTTCTTGAATATTTGATGGATAATATGCCTTATTCTGCCCTCACCAAAAAGAATAGTCAATGTTTATGGGAACAAAACAAAAACCTCGTAACACCATTTTTGAGCTTCCAGCAAGAAGAAAACATTGCGTGAAAGTAACGTCGCATTGACAATGTCGTCAACGTTTTAACATGCATGTTTGGCTTTAATGTATGCCTCTAGCTATTCATCATTCATTCATATATCAAAGAAAATGTTACTTTCACACCAAGAATGCAACTTCACCTCATTTTTCCATCAAGTCCTTTTCTCTTTTGTGTGTGTGAAAAATGAAGTTTATTATGATTATGTGGAGAATTATTGAAGAGAACTTTTGTTAATATCAATGACGTGTGAGGAGTATTCAAAATATCAAATATGCAAAGTATTGGTGTGCACGTGTTTGATTACAAGAATAACTGAATATATTATAGAATCATGATCCGTGTTGGTAATAAGAAATAATGATGTTACTTAGAGTGTATATACATGCTACAAATTAATTAACAATAAAATTGAGATGTTAATATCATAGAGTTATATTAACATATGTATAACTGACACTTGTCTAACTAATTGAGTTAGTTATCTTTAATATTGATTTTTTGGGATCGAGAGGGGTCTTACAACACTCTTCTCTTTCTTTCTATCATTTTAAATAAAAATAAAGAGGGTTCCGATTCTTTTTTGGTCTTAAACAGATTTAATTACACCTACATTATTTTTAGAGTTTTTGGATTGATTCCGATTGTAAACAAGAATGTACACGTAATGAAAGGTGCACATGGAGATTGTTAGCATTTAAGAAAGGTGGGGCGGGTCATACTCCTAAAAGCAAGCGTGTACAGTTGGAGGATGCCTTATCTGTTAGGGCAAGTCAAAGTGTGAAACCTAAGACTTCAATTTCAGAGTGCTTAATTTCCCTACTTATGTGGCAACAATAACCAATTAATGCCTAACTTATAAGTATTATGCGAATTGAGTAATATAGTGACTTTTTTTAACAAATGTTTAATTTATTAAAGCATGGAGTGATCAACCTCTAAAATGAAACCTCCCCTCGTGCTGAATAAATAAAAAAAACAAAACATGTTTATTCTATTCTATTTTGAGTTGTTTCTTTCACTTCAACTACCAAAATAAATCAATCAATCAAAGTGCTATTTTTTCCAATTTTTTTAAATTGCTGTTGTTGAGTTTGTGTCAAGTTGTGGTTGATGTGATATTATGCCAAATCATCTTCAAATTCATTGAATTAATATGTGTTTTTTTCCTTCCATGTCACAGTTACATGTACTATAAGGGAACTGATTATATATATATATATATGTTTATACTTTTGTTCACATTAATCTATAAATAATAGAGATTATAACGATAAAGTTTGTTTTATCTTTTTGGATCAATAAAATAGTAGAATAAAGATAACACCCTGAAGAGTTACTACTTACAATTTTTCTGAATCTATGACCATTTCTATGAACTCACGTTGGTTGGTTGCATATATAACAGGTGGCGCATTTATGAGGCACGCTATGAACAGCACGTAACATGAATTCACGTTGTTCCATTTATTACATGTATATTAATATTACTATACCTTTTCCTAACAGTTAATATTTTCCAAAAACAAAACATAATTTTGAAATTAAGCATGTGCGTTGTATGAAGATACCTTGACAGGGTAATGGCAAAGCAGAGGAAGTTTGGCCGTATCACCAGTTTGCAGATAGTAGAACTCATTCAGAATACAACTCTTAACACTGCAAAACCAATAAAACAAAACCCAGATAAACTTTTCATATTTTAATCTTTTTATCGTAAATTATATATCTAACTATAAAAAGTGATAGATTAATTCATACTCAGAATCGGAAGGTGAGATCATGGCGACCCAATCGCCGTCTGAAGGATTGGAAACGGCGGTGGCGGTGACTGTGATGAAGGTGTCATCTGATAGAGGAGAATTGGAGGTGACATTGAGGGTAAGAAAAGGATTTGAAGCAGAGCAATCCTTCAAAATTTGCCTATTTATTAATCTGAATTGTGATACCGCAGTGAAATTGCGGTGTAGGACAGTGGTGTTGGTAACCACAGCGTCCAAAAGTGAGGGAGTGAGAGTTGAAGATGAGCTAAGGTTAAGGAAGAAAACCAGTAAAATGGATACATATTTCACAACACCAGTACAGGGTTCCATGGAAGAAGAAAAGAAGAAGAAGAAGAAGGGAAATAAATTTTTGGGTTTATGTATCGACATGTTCAGTAGTTGTGAATTGTGAATTATGTTGAGTCTTAGGATTTTATATGGAAAATAAGTAATACTAAGAGGAACATGTTTTGGTTTCGAGGAAGGAGATAATTAACGGTATGTGGTGGGAACGTGGTGGTTTCTTTGAAGAGAATTTTGTCGGTTGCAAATGGATTGGATGGAGGCATGCCCTCATTTCATTCCATTAAGTGATATTTGGATATAACATTGTTATTAAAATTGAATTGGTTTGGTGGGTATGATGAACCATGATTAAGTGATCAATTTGAATTAATTCTTTAATATTATCGGTTTAACTATAGTTAAATCTTAGTTTTTTTTTTTAAATCGACGGTTAAATAACCGGTTTGATTCTAAAGACAATGGTTAATAATCATCAAAATGAAAAAAAAAAAACTAATAGTTAATAATAAGAAAATTAAATTTTTATAGAATCAATAATTTTTTTATTAGCTCCATGATTGATATAATTACTAACGAAACAAACAATCCCTTATATGGATATATAGAAATATAGCATTAATAATATCAATGTGATACCAATGCTGCCTACAATTACATGACTATTGAGTTGGATGGAGTTCACGTTAAGCGCACAACATACAATAGAATTCTGCTTTGACTTTAATGCTGGGTAGCATTTGGATTCGGCAACTAGTTCTCTCATTTTGATTTCCTTGCTTTTTTACACACATGTTTCAATCCTTTTTAATTTCTTTCTTTATAAATAAAAGAGAAAAGAAAACTTAATCACTTTTCTTTTCTTCTGCTAAACCAAATTTTCTTTTGTTGGTAAAACTTAATCATTTTTTAACCAAAACCTAGTGATTTACTAACGTCAAACCATACCTTAAGACTCAATGAGTGTTTATAAGACTACTATTCACCAACAAATTTGTCACCGTAAATAAAATTTAAACTATGTTAGTTTTGATCTTTTAATTGAACCCAACTCACTAAATTAATAATATGAACTAGTTGAAAGTCGATTCAACTTACATTAATAATCTCCCTTTTACTTACAAACCAAATATCTTTTTTTATTATTTCACAAATAAACTCACTACACAATTTTTTAATAAAAAATATTTTTATTAATAAGGGTACAAATGATATCCAAACTTATTATAATAAGTTTTTAATACATTCATATTATTTAGGATTAAATATGGTATGGTAACTATGTTTTTGTCAAATTTTAGTTTTGGTCTCTAACTTATTTTTTATTGGTTTAAGTCCTTAATATTATTGAATATATTGAAATTAATACTTAAGAATATTGATGAAGAAAATAATAAAGTCAATTTGGAGAAGTTAAAAATGAAATAAGTTAGAAAGATAAAACAAAACTCATATGACATAATATTTTCATCTATTTAGTTAGCAGTTAAATTAACGTTACATTTTAAGGATTAATATTAACATGTCAAATACCAATTCTAAATAATGATCGAAATAAAAAATAACTAAGAAATAAAAAAATATAGTAAGAAAAACATATTTAACCATTTTATTTATGTGACTATATCACTTTATATACCTCTATGAAATGCTAAAAAAAATCACACATTAAATGAAGCTCTTTACGATACTCGAAGATTTTAGATTAATGAAACATGTATATGTATCTAATTATTTATATTTATTTCTATATTATAAGCCATGACTCTAATATTGTAAATGTATGCCACCTTATACATAAAAGGCGCGTGTGTTACAGCTAAATAAAACACTCACTGTATAATGTTAAATTCTAGTAAAATTGTTTTTGAACGGTACAATAATACTATAATATTTTATATTGTTATATAAAGTTTTTGTGTTGATATTTTTCACTTTTTTTCATACAATTTGGACAGCATGGTATATATTATAAAATAATTAGAGACTAAAACAATTGTAGCATAAAATCGACAGAAATAAAAAAAATAAAAAATACGAACAATAACATTCGGAGTCGTGAACTACGAAGCCCAACCCACTAATTCCATATAGTGGGCCGAATCAATAAATTGGGTTTGTATTGAAGGAAAAAGAATTTCCAGCCCAAATTGTGTTGTTCCAAAAATATAAAAATTATGTCCAAAAAAAATATTTCTCAAAGACGGTAATGATTAAGTGTCCGTTTAGTATACAGTTGTGAAAAATAAGTTATGAAAATAAAAAAAATTAAAGGTTAATATTGATCTTTCATGTCGATTGAAAAAGTAAAAACTTTATTTGACCGTAGAATCTTTTTTTAGGTCGATCAAACCTTGGTTTAACCAACCCAACAGAACCAAACACCTCTTAAAAGTGTGAAATCACCATCTATTAATGTCCAAGAATTTATCTATTTTTGGTTAATTTCTGTAGAACTACTTTATTTCCTAGGTTGATCCAAACATAAATCTATAATCTGTTCATCTTGTGCAGGTTCTTCACGCTTTTGTTTTCTACTTGATAAATTTATAATTTCGACGAAAGTTTTAATGCCTGAACAGACAAGCAACAATGTTTAAATCCTTGTAATCTCCCACAGTTTAGCATTGCTTTTGCACAATACATAGGAACTGTCAAATGGCTAACTTACGGTGTCTACGTTAATTTTAATTTCACACCTACAAATTTTTATTATCTTATGTTCAAATTAAGGAGTTTATCATCCAATTCGGATTGAACAAAATCGTTCGGTGAATTCAAAATTCATAAAAATCAATTAAATTAAAATCATAAAAAAAACTATATTATGTATGTAGTTCGGATCGGATTTTGGATCTACCTTTAAAAATCGAACTGAGCTCAATTGAACTGTAATTTTTAATATATTACTCTTATATTTATATAATCTTACTAAATTACATATATAACTTAAGATTATATTACTCTTATATATGTATAATTTTACTAAATTTACACACATAACTTAAGCTTTAAGTGACACTTAAAACAATCTAGGTAATGATTTGTGATTTTTGATTATGCTGAATTTTTTATAGTGGTCATTCTGTTTTTTAAGTAGTTATTTTTTATTTTATAGGATTGTAATTACCCGCATCGTGTGTCAGAATGGTACACTACACAGCGTACTATTGGTCCCCTAACCCTAAGGACTCTTCATTCTCCGCATGCACGTATATAAATCAACATTCTCACTACTCTGGTACGTTAGACTCATTCCCAAACTTACGCTTGAGAAATCTTGAATTCCATTTGTGGCTGGTCCCACACTGGATCATTGACCCCGGTTCAGCAACATTAGGGGAAAATGAAAAGATAGAATGCATTGAGACTTGGATAGTCAACAAGCTTTATCATTCACTCGTTTCTTAAGGATTCTATTTATCAACAAGTCCTTATCAACAACATCTTTAAATGTTATCTTCAGTTTACCCCTACCTTTCTTCACAAGACTCCAACACATATGTTTAACTCTCCTGATAGATGTTCCAAGGGTCTTCTTTGCATATGCTTAAACAACCCTATACCATTTTCTTTATAATAGGTGTCACGACAACTTAACTTTGAATATTATCATTACGTATTTAGTCTTTTCTTGTGTGGCTACACATCTATCTCAATTACCTCTATTTGATTGTCGTGTTACCCTTTCACCGCCCAACATTCACTTTCATGTAGTATCACCGATCTTGTGGCAATTCAATAACACTTTTGTTTAAGTTTATTGGGAACTTTTTGATTACACATAACCCCTAAATTTTTTTTTCATTTTAACCACCTAAGTCGTACCGTGTGAGAAACGCCTCCATTAATTGTACCATTATCTTATATTATCAAACTCAAATACTTGAATATTGACACATGAGGTACAACTTGATTTCTAACTTTCACCTCCAAGTTATTATTAAGTTGTATCATGTTAAAGTTATAGTGTATGTACTTTGTTTTATCTATGCTCAACCGAAAAACCTTTGGATTTTAAGGCTTATCGCCACAACTCTAGTTTGGAATTGATCTCTTCTCTTAACTCTTTTATGAGGACTACATCATGCAAAAAACGTGTATCAGGAAACATCTAATTGGATTGACTTTGTCAAAACATCCAAAACCAAATAAAATAAATAAGGACTCAAGGATGACTTCGGATAGAAAAGTTACTAGTCTCTTATCCAAGTATTTTCATACTAGTGGTTGCATCATCCTACACATCTTTTATAGCTCTTATATACGCTACCCAAACATCTTTTTTATCCAATACATTTCATAACATTTTTCTTAGGATTACAATACATATTCAATTAAAAAAAGGTTTTTCTAATGTCTGTTCTAGACACATTCTAAACAACACATAAATAAAAATGTATTGGACTTTCATTAAAATAAATAAAAAATTAGATTACATGTGAACTGATCTAGACCGGGGTATATGATCCGGTGTGGGACCAACCACAAGAATCAATGGATGACTAAAATAAGATACCGGCTTTATGAGTATCCGGTCTATGTGTCTGGTGTCTCAATGAGAGGAGATTAGTCTTGACGTCCTGGAGATCCTTCACACCGTCCCCACGCGTTGATGTGAGTGAAAGGTGGTACCACCTATGAAGATTCTTCGACGCTCAAGTCAGTGATTGTATTCTAAAGAAAAGGAAAACCATAGAGTGATCAGCGATCACTTAATGAGTTCCAGAGAGAGTTTTAGAGAAAACTTGAGAAAGTTTTTATACTTGATTGGCCTGTTTTACGAGGATCCGATAGTGGTATAACCACCAACCTCCACTATGTAGATAAATGATTATTTAATATACACCTACCAGCATGATTGGAGCAAGTGACAATTTTATAAGTGAGCGTGGAGAATGTAGAGCTGGATTTAAGGGACAAGATACTCATTTCCAGGAGCAGATTTTGGCTCGTAGTATGGAAAATGGAATCTTAGTCGTTATCCCTGTAACAACGCCCATTATCTTCCATCAAGTGGCATGTGTGCATCCGGTGTGTGTGGTGTTATCCTGGACAGACCGGTATAGGGAGAACGCCTGATACGGATTTATAGTACGGATGTATACCTATCACACCGGTGACACGTTAAGGAACAGTCAAATGACGTTCATGTATATGCTGTAGTACGGATACCGGTATCAAGACCGGATCAACACGCAAATTCATAAAATATTTTATTTTTGTATTGTTTAAAATATGTAATTAGACCCACAATTAAAAAAAACGTAAAAGAAAATATTACAATGAATTTGAAGAAAGGTTTTTCACTTCAATATATGAATTTCAAGTATTAATTATACCATCTGGACAACTAAATGAACCGTTTAGACGTATAAAACCTATGCTTCATTAAATTAAAAAAATAAACCGATAAGAACACAATATATTATGTCTTGCATATGGTGCTGAAAGAATACCATCATTTTTATCTATTAGTAATATTAATTACTTGGCATTCTCAGGAGATTAATTGTCCGATTGTTTCTCCGCAGATCGAGGAGTGAGACAAAACAAATCTTTGTCCAGTTATCCTTGTGTTAGTAATTAGCTTCAAAATTCAATTTTCATCCTAAATTAAAAATGGGTACATTGTCGACTAGTGAATGCTAAAAGCCCATCATGACAACAACTTTTAACTTTACTTCACTATTTTTTCTATAAAACCCAATTTTATAATCTATATGTGGATCTCTTTGGGGCATTTATCCAAACGAAACCCCTAAGAATTGTTCATCTATTTTCAAATGAATTATTGCAAAGACAGCCAAAACATTTAGAGGGATAAAGGCAAATTTACTGACCCAGGTAACACGGTTTCTATATTAATTCATGGCTTTTATATATATATAGGATGTATCATATAAGAAAGACTCTTTTACATGAGAGTGAGAGAATTATATAGCACTCTCAAGGACTGTAAGGGAAAAAGATTAGGCTGCATTAAGAGGGAAAAAAAACCTTGTATCCATGCCACTTCAACGAAATTATAGTCTTCTTTGTTTGCTATCTTTCAGGTGCCAAGGTGTTATGTATAACCCCCTTAATGTATAATTTACTTTTTCTCCACAAGTTCTTTTGCTGATTCAGTTACTTACATGTCTAGGGACTAGAAGAGATGAACCTGCTAGAGAGTGAGGGCTTACGCTTGGTCCATCTTCTCAAGGACTGTGCCAAGTTAACAGAATTAGGCAACTTCATGGATGCAGATATTGCCCTATACCATCTCTCTCGCCTTGCTTCCCCTAATGGTGATTCAATGCAAAGGGTAGCCACTTATTTCACTGAGGCTCTAGCTTGTTACCATATGGTCAAAAATTTGTGTGGTGTTTCCAAAGTTCTAAGTTTGTCAAAAAAACTATCAACCCTTGAGCAACAACTTGTCAAGCAACTATTCTTTGATTTCTATCCCTTTTTGAAGATTGCATATTTGATCACAAATCAAGCCATTTTTGAAGCCATGCTAGGGGATACAATTATTAATATCCTTGATCTTAGTGCATGTGATGCAACTCAATGGATTAGTCTTATGCAGGGTTTAAAAGAGCTTTTGTTGCCAAACACACCACATCCAAAAATTATAGTCACAGCCATACATGAGAAGAAGCAAGTGCTAGATCAAATGGAGTTACATCTTAGACTAGAAGCTGAGAGGTTGAATTTCCCTTTCCATTTCAATCCTGTTGTAAGCACTTTGGAGAACCTTGACCCTGAAACATTGCCTATAAAAAAAGGAGAGCCTCTTGCAATTACTTGTGTGCTTCAACTTCACTCTCTTCTTGCCACTGATGATGTTATTGAGATGGTCAAAATCAAGGGCCAAAGGGATTTTGCTGAGATGCTTGGGAAACAGAAGAAGAAGAAAAAAAAGATGATGGATTTGGATCCTAGTCCTGTTTCAGCATTGTCACCTTTTTCTCCATGTCCTTCACATAGGATGGAGTGTTTGCTAAATGGCTTGTGGAAACTCCAACCTAAAGTGATGGTAATAACTGAGCAAGAATCAAGTATCAATGGTTGTACTTTGACAGAAAGGGTGGACAGAGCTTTGAATTTTTATGGTGCATTGTTTGATTGCTTGGAATCTTCCATTTCAAAAACAATGGTAGGTAGAAGCCTAATGGAAAAGATGCTACTAGGGGAACAGATAAAGAACATCATTGCATGTGAAGGGGTTGAGAGAAAGGAGAGGCATGAAAAACTTGAGACATGGATTCCAAGGCTTGAATTGGCTGGATTTTGGATGGTACCTATCAGCTCCAATGGAATTATGCTTGCTACTAAGCTGTTGCAAAGTTATGTGCATGGTTACAACATTCTAGAGGATAAGAAGTCCTTGTTTATCTGTTGGAAAGAAATTCCTCTCTTTTCAGTGTCAGCATGGAGCTCCTAGAAAAGCTTGTGCTCAAAATATAAAGTAGCCTTAATTTTATTAGGAAAAATTCTACCAATTCTTTTTTTTCAACATGTTATTTAACATAATCTTTATTGTTGTTTCATGGCAATGATAAAAAGGTGTGTTCAATAATGGGTTAAAAGCAATCTTGTATCAAATATCAACATTTCTTGTTTATTAGCATAATTGTACAGTTGTAAGAAAATATACACTTTTGTTGGATAAATATTGCTTCTATTTTTTTTCCAGGATAAATATTATGTGAGTGCCACTAAAAGATAAATGGAGTTAGCTACTTTTTTTTTAAAGATGCTTGGTCTAGATTATCTTAGCCCAGCAAAGAATAAACTTTTGGGCCAAACCATATTTGTGCAGGCCCAATAAAAATTAGGCTGAACGAATCCAACAATATGATGGACGAAAAAAACCAAGAATCTGATAATTAAATAGTAGGATTTGTAATGGAAATCATTTGACCAAAACATTGTAGGATAATCAATTCGTTAGATAACTCCAACCATAATCATCACCAAACACCCTATGGGACCACGAAATAACCCATAAAAAGTTAAAAGTCAATATGTATGTTTTTTCATTCTTATTTTAATCAAACTAGTTTGGGTAATCTTACATGTTAAATTAGTTAAGTGATTATTTTAAGTTAATCTTTTATTATAATTAGTTTAATTATAATTTAATAACTTAATCCTACATTCATTTGAATTAGAGCCTTTACTAATTTAATCATTGATCCAATTTTAAAAATATTTAAAATTTATACCTATCTTATGATAACTTCATCAAATATAGTTTTAATTGTTATAAAAATAACTACACCCGATTTGGATCCCAACAAATTGATCTATTATTATACTTCTACATTAATTTAATACTAACTTAGAGGATATGTTTGCTATTCATATATGTTTTTTATTTTTTATTTTAAATTTTAATTATAAAATTCTTATCATATTTTTTGTTTTTAGAAAATTATACAGAAAACATTTTTTTTCTCCAATTTGCCCCTTTTCCAAGTAAACTATCCAAAGGGAATATACCCATTGATTGATTTGTCAATATTTTCTTTGGTTTTTCCGCAACAAATTAACAAACATACATGACTTTTTAACATTTTAAAAAAAATTTCTCTCTTTGAAACCCCTACCTTGTTCCATATGTTTCAATTATTCCAGGTATATATTTATTGGGTTAAGGGGTGCACTTTGGTTAGCCTCAGTTTGAATTAAATTGCTTAAGCTTACCAAATTTTGAACCAAACCAACCTAACTACTGAACTAACCTCAAGGGCAGGTACAGGTTATCACGTAATAATATTAATTAGTAATTTCTAATAATTAATAATATGATATTATTTAATAGTTTAAATAATGTTAATTCATAAAATATTTAATAAAAAATCTAACAAACTATATATTACTTCATTTTTCAGCCAAAATCATATGCAATTGCAAATACATGTTGGCATATGACCAAGTCCTTAACTGGTATAGAGAGATAGAGGGGGATTACATTGATAAGAAGTCAAAGACTCATAAAAAAGGATTAAGAGGTCACTGTTCCTTGCAAGGGAAGGTTTTCAACTTACTCTGAGTGGACAGTTACCAATTCCATATGATATGTTTTATAAATTGAAGAAGTGACTGCATGTGTTGACCTAATGCAACATGGGAGGAAAAAAATAACTGTAACTACTTCACTGTGATGATCATTTTCTCCATACTCTAACTACATTGAAGAAACTACTCTTTTCTGCTGCCTGAATTGGTGCTTCTATAATACCAACAATAATCATGATTTATTTTTAAATTCTAATATTAGAAAAATGTTTAAAATAAGCTATTATATTAACACAAGAAGGTGTAAGTCATCACACCAAGTACATATTACCAGGTCAAGTAAGCAAATATATAAATGTTAAACATGATAATAAAAAAAATGAAGATATTTTAAATATTAGACATATGCATAATTGCACTTTTAAGTTGCATAACTCTTCAATTTTCATCCAATGTAAAAATATTTTTTTACATTTGCCTCCAACAACTCAAACTCAAGTTTGAGTGTATATAGAATAACTTAAATTACACCAGTCTAATCTTAACTACTTGTTATATATATTGTTTAATAATTTTTCTTAAAGCCTATTGTTAAATTCAAAATTCACAAAGTTAGGTTGATATAAAGATAATAAGTAAAAAACAATGAATTCCAATGATCTAATTAACTTGAAGTTTTTTCAACAAAATTTGAAGATAAATGTTAAAAATGTGTGCTACATTTGAAACCAAACCAAACACAGTATAAATTGTATTCAAGTGATATTTTCTCATTGCAATACTTGAACAAAATATACCCAAAAGTAGTTAATAGCAATTAGCAAAAGCTGGAAAAAAGAAAAATACAATTATTGTGCATATACTCATGAATTAAAAAAAAAATACTTGTATCGGAAGAGTACATCAACCATTTAAAAGTACCCCTGGATTATCCACTCCTGTACACTTTGTTGAAAAAACATTCTCTAACTGCATTTTGCTCACCTCTAATTTTACTATAAATATGTAGCATTAGTTCATCATTTGGCACTTACCCCAAAATCTCTCAACCATCCATGCAACTTTTGCCATTCATTCAGTTTGTTTTTCTCTCACAAAGTGAAACATCAAATCAAATGTCTAAACAACCGCAGATAATCTCACTTCTCACCTTCCTCTCTTCATTAGTCTTATTGTGTAAAGGCTATTACATAGAGGAACCACTTAATTACCAAACAAATGCTGAACACTACCCAGTGCATGATGAGAGGTTGATCAGCACAAAACATAGACATTTTGGTCATATACCAAAGCCTAATAGAGCCAACCCTTTTGCTTTAAGGCATAGTGGAACTGTTAATGTTGATGAGTTTGGAACCAAAGCATATGAACACTACCCAGTTCATGATGGAAGGTTGATCAAGACAAAGCATAGACATTTTGGTCTTATGCCAAGGCCAAATAACAGAGCTACCCCTTTTTCTTTAAGGCAGAGTGGAACTGTTAGTGTTGATGACTTTGGAGCCAAAGCAGATGGAAGAGATGATTCCGAGGTAACATATCAAGTTGTCCCCAAAAAGAAGAAACTTTTTTTTTATGAAAATGTTTGGTTTCAGAATGTGTTTTCTGTTTCATTTTTTGTTTTCATTTTTTATAATAAAACTGTCACTAAGAGATAAAAATATAAAATGTTTTCTGAACTGAACTCTGTCTCTAGTCTTCTCTCAAGTTCTTTAACCTTTTCTTTTAACTTTTCTTGTTGCCCTTTAGGCATTTGACAAGGCATGGAATGAAGCATGCTCTAGAGGTGCTACCCTTGTGGTACCTGAGAATAGGGTCTATCGTCTTAAGTCAATAACATTTTCAGGTCCATGCCACCCCAACACTGTCTTTATGGTGAGAAATACATGTACACAAGTAATGTTTAGTGCAAAATTAGTTTTTTTTTTTTTTTTACCTCTCACATTCACTAGCAATTCATTGAAATTATTGTGTTTTTCTCTAATGCATCATGTAAGATCTATGGAACAATTGAAGCATGGACTCAAATGTCGGCGTACGAAGATAGAACAAGGTGGATTGTGTTTGATAGTGTCACGAATTTCAGAGTTGGTGGTGGTGGCACTTTCAATGGCAATGGGAAAAAATGGTGGCAGAGCTCATGCAAAACCAACAATGACCATGCAAGTCATTGAACTTGTCTCTCTTCCAATTGTCATTTTCTTTTTATTTTGCGTTTTGTTATTGTAATTCTGAATACTAACATTCATTTCTTTCCTCCCCTTGTATTGCTTCACAGCCATGCAATGATGGACCCAGACCAAAGGTAATTGTGTGAAATTCCAAATGCTTTTATAGTATCTCGAATATGTGCGATCAATACTGACCATTGGATGATGTATAAAACAAAATTTTATTTCCTCAACTGAATAGAGCCAAACTTAAAATATGATGTTGCACCTAAGGTTTTCTCCTATAGTGGTACCTGATATTTTACAAGAAGATGCAGGGTGTTCTGTTTTCCTAACTGTGTTTTACTTCGATTTGAAAATTTGTTATGTAGGCGGTGACTTTCTATCAATGCAACAATTTGAAAGTGAGAAACCTTAGGTTCAAAGATGCACCACAAATGCATGTAACCTTTCAAAGTTGTTTCAATGTTATTGTTTCCAATTTAGACATTAGAGCACCAGGGGACAGTCCTAACACTGATGGAATTCATGTGGCAGACACACAAAATATTGTCATAAGCAACAGTGTCATTGGGACAGGTAAAAGCCAATAAGTACAAGACTAAAACAAGAAGAAGAAAAAATCTGTTTAATTAATTGGATTTAGATAAAAGTTTTGATTTTTTTGTTCACTTTTGTTTATTGAAGGTGATGATTGTATTTCAATAATAAGTGGGTCCCAAAACGTGCGAGCCACAGATATCACCTGTGGGCCAGGACATGGAATAAGGTTTAAGATTATATGATTATAAGTTGGAGTTTTGCTTAGATGAATTTAGCATTGATTGGTTAAAATTTTTATATGGTAATGTTTTGTGTGGCAGCATTGGAAGCTTAGGAGCTGATAACTCAGAAGCTGAAGTGTCCAATGTGGTAGTGAACAGAGCTACCTTAACAGGAACAAGTAATGGAGTGAGAATAAAGACTTGGCAGGTAAGGGTTGGTCTTGAGGTTTAGAATTTTGAAACTTGAAAGAATGGACAAAATGGGATCTCAATTATCCACTCAAATTTTGATTTTGGAGTTAAGTTGGTTGAACTTTTGTCCAATGAGCATAATTTCCCAAAATTTAGGCGCAAAAGCGATAACACAAACATTGGGAAGTTGACCAATCATACAAGATAATAGTGCACCCAATGTTGACAATTTTCCACTTTGTTCATGCTTGTCTTCTTGACCACCCTCTGGCCAACATACCCTTTGAAATGTTTTAACTTTTAGCTAATTACTTATTGGTTCTATCTGGCCCAAAGTTGATCTTCAATACTTTAATAGGTGGCTTGGACTAAGTTAGGTTTTGAGATGCCTAAGCCTAATTTCATTTTCACACTCAATGCCTAAATTTGTTTTGTTTATCATATATTAGGTTTTTTCTTAAGGTTTGAAATTTAAAAATTTAAATAAACTTAAAAACTTATTTGAAAACTCATTTTTTGTAATTTTATTTAATAAATAAACCACCAACAAAATTCGGTATAGTTAATAAATATTTGAGTCCTTTAAATATATTATTAGGATGTTTGAATCTTATTATGTGTATAAAAAATATCTTATTGAGAGAGTCAAAATAATTATGATTGAAAAATAATATTTTCTTTTAATATATTCTTAAATCTTTTAAAGGAAAGGAAAGAAAAGAAAACATATAAAAGGATCATGTAATTTTTATCCTTCCTTTGAAACTATGATATTTTTCGTATGTTTTGATTTTATTTCAAAACAGGGAGGTTCTGGCTATGCAAGAAACATCAAATTTTTGAACATAGACATGCAAAATGTGACAAATCCCATAATCATAGATCAATACTACTGTGATCAAACAAAGCCATGCCAAGAGCAGGTGACCAAGTTCCCACATTCCTAGTAGTGCATTAAATGGAAACAATAATAATAGTAATAGAAATAAGAATAACAACAATGTCTATTTGTTCAAATTACAGGGCTCAGCCGTGCACTTAAGCAATGTGTTATACCAAAACATTAAAGGAACAAGTGCCTCAGAAGTTGCTATCAAATTTGATTGTAGCAGATCTGTTCCATGCAGAGAAATCTACCTGCAGGATGTGATTTTAGAACCTGAAGGGAGTGGTGGCACCATTGCTACATGTGACAATGTTAGATATGTGAATAGAGGAAAGTTTTTTCCTCAATGCTCTCCTAGAACATAGAAGAAAGAAAAGAGTTCACTTATTATTGGCTTCTGAAAATAACTAATTCAGAGTTAGCCATGATGACAAAATTCCACAATTGATAAAATTAGTCAAGTGTGAGTAATATAGGTTGATAATTGTGGACTATTTTTAGCGATAGTTTTGTAATGAAAAGAGGGGGGAATGAGGCAAAAGGGTGAAGAATGTACCCATATATATAATACTGATGAAAGTGATGCCTAAAGTATTAATCATATAAATTCTACTACCACTACCGGTTATTATGTGAGTTCATTTTCGTATTCAACTACCATAACTAATTTTAACGTAACTTCCAACGTTTGACTTTTATTGTTTGAACTTTGAAACATCTGTGGACTTTTGAGATTTCAGTGTAATATGTCCCTTTACATTATTTGAAATTGGGTTCAAGTAGGAAGAGATTGAACTTTGTAGTCTGTTTACATTTATTCACAGGAGCAAGTTTCAATTTATTGGTTCTCAAGTTGTGTACAAGCCCTGGCCTGGTCATTATGTTAAATACACACACTATAATAATAAAAAGACCACAAAGTTGCCACACTAGTGTAAATGTTACTCTTAACTGATACAGGCAAATGTTCCAAAAAACACTTAACATAACATACTAAAAATTACATAATCTCTAGTAGAAAGCAATCAAGCCAGTTTAAGATATTTTTACCACTGCAATTTAAAATGTCTAATACTACAATTAATTGCATGTAACACTACAATTTAAACCCCAGCTCCTTCAGAGACTCCTCTAATAGAATCTGTAGGCAGAGAAGGGAACAAGGCATTGTCATAAAGAAGGCCAGCAAGGGAAGCACCAATCAAGGGTCCAACCCAATACACTGCTTGGTTCCTGAAACTTCCTGCAATGGCGGCTGAGCCAAAAGCACATGCAGGGTTCATTGACCCGCCAGAGAAAGGACCTGCAGCCAAGACATTTGCTCCAGCAATCAAGCCAACAGCAAGTGTGCCAGTGGAACTCATTGGACCACGCCTAGGGTCCCTAGCAGCATACACAGTGTACACCAAAATAAATGTTAAGATACCCTCTAATACAGATGCACCAAACCCTGTCATCTCTTCAGCAATAGTGTATGTTGGCACATGCTGAAAAAACAAAACATAAAAGGGAAATAGAGTAAATAACATTTCAATGCCAAAATAAACAAATACCATTTTGGTGATGAATCATACATATATTTGAATGGTTAAAAAGGAAAAAGTGAATATGCAAAATGTGATGATAACCTCATGAAAGAGTTAAAGAAAAAGAATGAAAATTGAAATGTAGATAATGTTAGGGAAATGAAGGGCAAAGGAATTTTACCATGCCAACAACGATGACCCTGAGAACAAGGCAAGCCATAACAGAGGCTATAAGCTGAGAAACCCAATAAAAGAGAGCAGTTGGTACACTAATGTGGCCACCAACAGCCATTGCAAAGGTCACGGCTGGGTTGACATGTCCACCAGAGATGTCCCATGCAGAATACAGTACAGAGGACAAAGCAAACGCATTTGCAATGGCAAGCACCACCAGATTGCTTGGGTTCAGTGAAGCATCAGGCATCAACTTCCCTGTTATTTCTCCAACACCAATTAATCAAATTTGCATTTTGAGAAGAAAAAAAACTGCTCTTTCAGGTGAAGATCATTCTTTTTGATGTAATGCTTGTTCCATTTACAAAACGAAAAAATAAAGTAAAATACAACTGCCCAATCAATGCAAGGGGTGTAAGTCATGAAGTTGTTCTATTACATGAACTTCTTGTTGAAAATAACAACCATTTCGAATGACTTACACTGTTGTAAACATTGTAGTCAATTCAAGTCATGACCAATTTCAGAGCCACATGCAGAAACGATTTAGTAACTTTTCTTAGTAAGAATATAACTAAAAAAATTCTCCTTGAAAAGAAGAAAGACACATAAATGTTTCTAATCCGCATTCTTACTGGGATGCTATTATTTGAACATGAAATTTTAGACGTAGTATTTGATATGTATCTCTATTTCTCTCCTTATATAAAAGCAAGAGTTTATGTTTTTATTAAATTACGATTGTACAGTCTCGGTTAGCATTAAAAACAAGAAATGTTACTCGTTATCAACCGAAGAGGGAATTGAATGCTCAATATAGAAACGCCTACTGTCTTAATCCTTAAGGCATAACATTAGCCCAAAAAAACCCCCACCATAATGGTTTTAGAAATTTATTTAGTTATCTTTTTCTTGGATTGTTTTATCAAAATTTGAAAGAACTTAGTTTTCTTCAAGGTTTATACATCAATTTCATGTTGAAAAACAGAAGCATGCATGCGTAGTGAAGGAAAGAAGCGTAACATGAATGAGAAAATAAGCAAGAGGGAACTCACGTGAGGACATTCCAGAGCCAATGACAACAAAGACAAAGAAGAAAGTGGAGATAAACTCTGAGAGGTAGGAGCGAAGTGCGTTTCGGGTGATGGAATCATGAAAGCGAGACGTGACAGTGAAAGATGGAGCCATTGTGATTGTTGCAGAAACAGCGTTAGCAAGAGAAATCAGCAAGTCCGTTCATAAATATAAATATACAAAACACGCTTCTTCCAAACGGTGCTTATGCATTTCAAAGCAAAAACTAACCATAACCGCCAACCAATGTGGCGTCTTACGGCATCGTTGTAGTTAACTGTCATTTTTTTATAATAACTGTCATATACTTTTTTTATATATAAACTGTCACATACTTTTTCCCTTAAACGGATAAATAAAATGATATTCTTTTTTATAATAGAAATAGATGAAAATTCATTGGAGTTTCCTTCCAAGCGTTTTGTGGATTTGAGTCCTTTACACGAGACAATATATATTAGAAGGATTGGATATACTTCTATGAATTGTAGAAATACACTCTATAAACTAAAATAATATACTATATTTGGTCATTGGTTTGAAATTAACAATTAAATCATTAAAATACCGACTGTTGATGTACATATTGTACTTCAACTCTTAAATGCATTTCTACACTTTGGAGATGTCTTATGTTGTGACAGACAACCACGATAACCTCTGCTCAAGCAAGATTATTAATTACATCTCATAGAGGATATTAGCAGTTTATAGCGAAAAAGATTGAGTTGACCAACCATCTAATCCCTTTGCTGAGTGTGCGCATAAAGGTTTACGTTCATCCATTGTAGGACGAGTGATATTTACACAAGAAAATTTAAGAATAATCTAACATTCCACATTCAACACAATTACAGAGTACAGATTGACAGAAAATGCTACTATCATTTCTTTGTTATCTATCTTTAATTTCTCTCCTTTTCCAATGGTGTCACTGTTGTACAACTCAACATTAATCATAATTAATACATGGAAAATGGGCTGGGCGATACAAATTGAAAATAATCGTGGAAATATTACATGGAAATGCAACACTCCCAACTCCCTCTCTTTTTTTCAAAAAATATGCATGGAATAGATTCGCGGAATTCAGAAGTACCACTTTGGTCTCATTTCCTGTTCTTTATCTGTCAAGTCTCTGTACTGATACCACTCAGCTCCAGCCTTGCCTACGGGAATTGGTGGCCTCATAAAAATCTCAACAGGCTTGGGGACGTGCACTGCCAAAAGCAACTCTCCAGAAGTCTCTACAGGTTTTGGTTGCGAGATTTTATGCGACCTCCCAACTGGCTCAACAGTAAACCACCCCAGACCTGATATTGCAATATCACAAGCAGGTCTGCCCAAAAAGAAGAAAAAGAAATTTCATATTCACCTATTTATTAATAAATGTTGAATTTTTAGCAGAAATGACTCAAGAATAAACATAGAATGACCTAAACAAGGTATCAAAATTCTAGTGCCAAAATAAATCATTTTAAATCCAAAAAGCACCAAAAAAATGAATATACACAGGACAGTACCTTTCCACATCTTCAAATTTTATCTGTAATTTACGTTCTGATTCAAGTCCTTTCCAGTTCTCAGCCTTTTCTCTTCCACTTGGTGGGGTTAGCAGAACTCCGAGTTCTTTCTGAGACAATAAAGCAAAGCACTCAGGTTAGAGAGGAGGTGTGAAGATCATTAAATATACAGATCCCAATTTTATTGACAAGAAAGGACAGGCAAAAAATACACATGAATCAACAATCAAATTAATAGCAGGTTTGTCATACAATCATATCTGTGCATGTTGGTACCAGCCTTCTGTACAAAGAGAATAGAGAGCACCAGAACCGAAATAGCCCAAGAGTTAAAAAAACATAAAATCAATTTGTAAGAGAATGAAAACAAAAAATGAATTGCAACTCTGCATACACACAACTAGTACATTAAAATACCATCCAAGTATGTGGAAACACAGGCTATATAATGTTAATATGTTATTGAAGTGAAACAGCTTCCTCACCTCTAACTCTAATTAATCCAAGGCGGCTACAAAACCTAATAATACAGCAGTATCACCAAATACTATTCTTTTCGTCAGGACTTACTCTAGGAAGCAGTAGCAAAACAACAAATGAATCATAAAATGGGATTTTCAAATTTTTTTTATGATGTAAAAAACTGAAGCAACTTTATTTTTTCAATATTCAAAGAACTGAAAACATAAATTCAGTCCCTCAACTTTGCAAGTATAAAGTATAAACAGCTCAAATGTTTGTGAACTAGACCAGTTGAGGCCAGATGTAAGTAACACTTAGTTTCTCTAAACAGATTGAATCACCGTACCTGATAAAATTCATAGTTTCTCTAAACAGATTGAATCACCGTACCTGATAAAATTCATCTGCTAGCTCTGTCGGTACCATATGAATTGGTACTTTCTTAGGCCCATAAAATGTCAAACATGTTTTTGGGAGAACCTGAAATATCAGGACTGATGACATTATTTAGACAAGGAAAACAGAGTCAATTACAAATAAATGGTCCTATAGTGTGATGTAAAAATTGGAAGTATACAATAAAAACCTTCAAGACATCAATTCTAACAAGACCACCCCAAAATATCGTAAATGCATTCACTGTGGAGGCTCCTTCTTCTACATTGTCCAAAGATACTTGAGAACTCTACCAATAACAATGAGGACAAAGTAAGTATACTTGTGGCCATATGATGTCCTAAAACAGTTTTGAACAAAACATACGGGGAAAGATCGGCCCCTAAGTCGGCTTTGAGGAGCAAGGGAAGGTAAATCCTCAGAATGTACAACTGCAGATTGCCTATGGTAGAGATGAACTCCAGGAGTGTCAAACAATTTCTGCATCAGTTACAAAAATCAGCACACTAATAAATTAAGTACAGCTTCCTAAATATATAAACATATACCCCTCCTCCTAGGAAAGGATTAATTTGAATTGGCCCTAAGGTGGTTCCAGGTACTGCAGACTGTATTGGCTTGTATCTTTGTGCAGATGCAGCCGCTGGATCATTTATAGCCATTGTTTCTGACATCAAATATTAAAATGTCAAGATTGAGAAATGACATGTCTGATAAGTTAGAATTGCCAAAAAAGACACGCAAAACAAGACATAATTCAGGGGGACTATCTAACAAAAAAAATCATCTATATCATTTATTTCAACAAAGTTCCATTTGAGCTAAGCAAAAGAATGTTTTAACAGCAAAAAGCCAGAGGTGAAAAAATAATTTATAAAAAGTTGTTCAATATCATATGTATAACACAAGCCTACACTATATCATAACGAGGTGTTTAACCCATTGGCCACCAATACTTGCATGGTTCACTAAAGTAAAGCATTCCAGCACAATGCAAACAATGACTAAAAATGAAGTCAACAAAATACAAGCAATATACACAGCAAATTTTCAATAATAAAATACAAATAAGCTTAATCTGGGATGCATTGGAATATAGCTTACTTAGTAATGCATTGATGAAAGCAGATTTTCCAACATTAGCTGATCCCTGTAAAATCAAAGTTGTAGTAAATTTATTTCTTGCCTCAGATAAGGAAGAACTTAGGAGCTTAATGACCAAATGAAAGTTTTAAAAGACACACACAAATGGAAAATGCAAGATTTGTATTAAAAGTGAGATATTAAAGCCTACTATTTTCAGAAAGTATGAACTGAAATTTAGTTAACATAGGGATGTGAAAAATAAGATATAAGTACAAAATAATATCTGGATCCTTCCATTATACCAGAATTGATTAAACATCAACATAGGGACACCGGCTCATGTGTCAATTATCACCTGCTAAGCATAAAAACTTCTAATTTAGAGACTTACCAGAATGTAAACGTCTCTTCCCTGCACAAATGAAAATAAATGATATTTCAGTAGCTATATTAAAGTTTATTTTAAACGCTTAAGTAAAGATTCTTCAGATCTAAGCCATCATGACATTTGCTCTTCATGTCTTGAGGAATGCAGAATGCATATTACAGAGACATTTTTTTTTGTTATAAAAATCATCTCATATTTTTAAAATATAATAAATCATCATCATCAACAAAATTCTGTAATTGGTATTGTCTTTAGCATCAAAACATCCCAACCCACTACATATGGTGAGTTCAATTAAAAGAAAACATTTCAAGTTAAAAGGCAATGTATCATCAAGCTTCCTAGAAGAACCATCTGTTTCTTTTAAGAATTGAAAAATGTCGGTTACAAAGAAAAAAAAAACATAGCTCATAAAGGAAAAAATGACCTTCTTCTCAGTCTGGATTTCGCGTATCACTCCTGCTATTCCAACCAATGATTTGGAACTGGTCAAATGGACACTGAGAACACTGCCATGAATACCACCGTTCAAAATTTGATGAGATAAAAGTTCTCCAGCATTTTAAACATGGTTAACACCAATTGCATGTAATTAGTAAATGCCTTTTCATTCATACCCTCTAATACTATAAAACTGAACAAGATAGCACAAATTACTTAATTCAGAACTAATCATTAATTAATTACAAAAAAGAAACATACTTCAGCTTCTTTCTTGTGGTAGCCTCTACAACCCAATCCCCAATACAATTAAGATCAGTGTCTCTTGGAAGGAGATCAACCTACAAATACAGCATTCTGTAAAATGTGAAAAACATATAATATAATATATACATACATACATATATATATATATATATATGTGTGTGTGTGTGTGTGTGTGTGTGTGCGCGTGTGTGTGTGTGTAAAATAAAATCCTACTTCACATTCCCTGAAAAAGCCCTATTTCAAGTAATAATAAGCTGCATGAATATAATTACCTTAGTCACCACCAATATTATTGGATTTGCACCAGCAAGATCTCGCACACGAGACAAAAAACTGCCATTGAAGTCAACAATATCAACCTAGAATTGGTTGCTTCAACAAGTTAGATACTTAGATGAAGAAGGTTTATTCCACTCATTTACTATCATTAATTGGAAATAAACAAAAGATACTTTAACTACTGCCGAATCTATGAAATCTTCTATAATAATGTAAATGTCTCAATTTTTTGTACTGAATAATACAAAAGCATAATTTCACCGTCATTTTGTTTACACAGCCTAATCATTTATGATTTGTCAAATTCTAAGCACTCAAATCCAATTCAGATATATTTTTTTATTCACAAAAAGCCTCCCCAAACACAATTTGTAGCATGAGTTACAAGTCACAACACATTAACCATAACAATTGAATACACACATACATCAACACACAAATAACGTAAGTGTTCATCAATTATCTGCCATCCACTCGCTAAAATCTAGCTTTCAGGTAATATCCATCCCTACCCTACAATCCATAATGTTCACCAGATTGCATTATAGGCTAGGAGCTTCTAGCTGTTACAAAACAAACTGAACGCAACTATGAAGAGATATCCGAAACTTCACAAGGAATCGATTATCCATCCATAAATTAATATAATGCATTTTTAGACCAAAAATTCTAAAACACTCAAGCTAAACACAATTGCAAAAAGATTTTACCATGGTAACCGCATAAGATCCCGATTCTAAACATAACCATTTCACATTGCCTATGCGAATTTTCATTTAGTACATCCAGTTAGAGAAGAGAATGTTTTAACTGATTCCTTTACCAATTTAACAATTAGAGCCTTCTCGTGACGCAAGTGAGACAACTTTTCCCGAAGCTCTTCAGCAGTTACAAACAATCTACCACCAGGATATCCTCCATGACCTCCAACAGCGGTTATCATCTTGCCGTGAGACAAAAGCTGGCACCGCCTACAGAGAACGGTTCTTAACTGGTGATGTTTCTTCTTCTGCAAGATAAAAGCATTTCACAATTCAGCAAAAGCAAATGCATAACGGTGTTATTTATTTCCGATTGGATCGAAATCGATACCAATTCATAGGTTTCAGGATCGACGTAGCCAGGTGCATCGGAGTCGGAAGTGTGTAACGGAGCGCCGCAGCCGTAGCAAGAAGCGACGGATTTAGAGAGTTTTAGAGGCTTATATTTCTTATTCTTCGTTTTGTTATCGTTGAGGATGAATTTCGCGGTCTCCATTGAGTTGTGGTGTTGGAGGAACTTCTCGCCGCGGGAGGTAGCAGCTGCGCCGGCGCCGTTGGATTCCGCGGCGGTGAAACGCGGTTCCTGAGAAGGCGAGAATTCGCAGAGAATGAGGCATGGCTTGGTGAGTGGAAGTTTGGGAAATTTGGGGTTGGGAAGAGAAAAAGGTGTTAGGAAAGTGGATAGGGTTTTAAGCGCCATTGTCGCTGAGGTTTTACTCGGTGCGCGCAAATAAACAGAGTTCGCAATTGAGCAACATGCTCTTTTTTTGGGCCTGGGCCACACTGTCGAATTGGACCCAACGCCGAGCCTCCTAGTGTGGCCTGGGCCTGGGCCACACTATTCACTTTTAATATCTCCATAAATACTTATTTGAGGACCAACAACAACAGCAACTTGAGGCAAATGTTGAAAAGCTCTATGAAATCAAGGTTATGGAGATAAGGATGCAGATAATCAATCTGTCAACAATTATCGAAAACTTTGTCAAAAAATGTAACCGCTGCTTTGAACAAGACTCGTTGTATATCACTGACTTTTGAGTTTTGGCATAATAATTGTGAATTCTGATGTATGATGCAAGTAGGAGTGCATTCTTTCCATCTTGGGATTCACAGTATTACTCCATATAATTCAAAGGGACATTCCTTTGTTGCAATCACCAGCTGTTGGCAATATTTGGGCATGTTGTATGTTATGTTTTTAAGTTCTCATTATTGATGATATTGTTTAACTCTGTCTTATTCAGTCAATCTTGGCACCCATTTGGGTGGTTCCCCCTTATGTTGCATTAAATAGTTATTTCTCCATAAAACATTTTCTATAATCCCAACAAACAAAGTAAGTGATTTCTCCATAAAGCCATTTTGGACATATCCAGCAATCAGCGTGTTCCAAGACGATATCATTTAATTCAAGATTTTTCCAAAATACATTTGAAGCTATGTCCATCTTTCCTTCCCTACAACAAGCTGCAGCACATGCATGCAGGCAAAGATGTTCTACTTCAACACGCATTCCCTGCTTGACCGTAAGATTTCAAAGTATTTTGGAGGGGTTGTTTTCTATGATCTAAACCTTCCTATGCCACTTTGGCACTCAAGGGAAGAAACTAGGATGTTCATTCAGAAAGTGTGGCATCTTGCAGACATTATTGAGGTCATCAAGCAAGAACCGAGAACGAGAGTTCTTATGTGGGATAACACCATCTGAAGAATTTGACACCAAAAATAGTGCCAGATCGAAATTTGTCCATTATGAACCTGAAGTGGTTGCCCCACTTTGGCATGAAAATCTGAAGATTTTATTCGTGACAAATGGAACTTCCAAGATTCATTATTTCACCGAAGAGCTTGATGGCTCTGTTCTTGGGATGGAGAATACCCCAGTTACCCCTTTCACTTGTGATATGTCAGCATCTGGAGATTTCATCGTTGCAGGTACATTATATTATATTTACATTTCAATCATAGCCTTGCATCCCCTCCCACCCCAATAGAAAGTATCAAACCTTCAGAAACATAAAAAGGAAACCTCCTTTAGATCATTTCTGCCACTATCACAAAAAGAATCATTTATGTCATGCAATTCAGCTGTCTTATTTATCTTCTGGAAATCCTTCAGGAGGACACTGTTCTTGAGGAATTGACTTTGATAAACTTATTCAACCATGACATATATAAAGATTAAACTCAATCACCTTTGCCCAGATGAAGATTTTCTCAATTGTAAATTTCATTGCAGATGCTGTAGTAAAAATCTGACTATTCAAATGCTAAACTGATCATTTATTAAAATTTAAAATATGTTCTCTAGTCACATTTAATGATCTAAATCTCATGCATTCATCAATTCACTGTGGCGGATGATTTCCTGCATTGTCCTTATAATGATTATAGGAAACAAACCACGTTTGAAGTTGGTTAATGAATTCAGTTAACATAGTGCTTAAACTGCTCATATATCTTGAACATAAAGATTTGTATACAAAAAAAATTTCAAGCATTAATTCACATGGAAGCTCAACTGGGGTGAAACATCACATCATCCACAAACAAAGCTCCCCATCTGATTTCTTTTGTTGTCTTTGCAGCTCTCATGTGAATGTTGACGGTTCAGCCTCATTCGATTACGGGGTTATAGACCAATGGAATCTTGGTCGAGTTCACGGACGGATTTCCTCCACATGATATATGGAGGACGTGACTCCTGATTCAAATGGTATAAAGTCAATTTCAGAACAAGAATATCGCACAATTGTAGGGTCTGTTGGTGAGTAATATCAGTTTTGTACCATGTTTCTCATGGTGAAGCTTTCATCCCTTGTATAGAAAACTGAATGACTTATTTGTTTCTGCATGTGTTTTCCACTGCTAGAGGTTATGTTACCTTAGGATTTTTGTATTTCCCAATTTTTTCTGCTACAACTAGTATCAATGGCATTATATTCAAAGCTCAAAATACCACTTCACATTTCCTTGCCGATGTTATATATTTTCTTCTCTCTTTAACTTTAACTTATTTCATTCAGAGATGCAGTTAGATGTTCATGTTTGTAATTTTTCTTTGGCATCTAAGGGTTATAATCATATCTTACATTTAAAAAGGGTAGAAATGGCGACACATATGCTAGTGTCTTAAGACTATTCATGTAAACAAAAAAGCCGAGGAAGAATTGTACCAGCAACAGCAAGTGTTTGCACAGGGGACACGGTAACCAGGTTACTTGTGTAATATAACGTAAAATTAATTCCTTGTGTTTTTATACATGAGCGTGATTTTGTTTCCAAAATGTCTCCTTTTAAGATTATAAGATAATATTAAATTCTCTTTTTCTAACTATATCTTATAAAAATATAATATAACATTAAATGATCTTTTGAATATTAAGTGTCTTTTAAGAAAGAGAAAAAAACACATTAATAAAACTCATAAGGGAAAAAAGTGTTAATTGTATTCCTTAATTTATCTATCAAGACCTGAATGATGCAGCGTATTCCATGGGTTTTTTTTACACCATGATCACTTTATCTAACCGGTGATTTTATTTATTCATTTTAAAATTAAGGTATAATATAATTTCATAATGTCACTCAATTAAAAAAATATTTATTATTGAGTTTCGAATCAACAATTCAATAAAAAGATGAAATAAAGATTTGTTGGTTTGAGATAGGAGTAGAAATTGTTTTTCAATTGAAAGACATTTCTGAGTTCCATTATACTTTAATTTTAAATGAATGGACAAAATTACTAACTTGATCCAATGACTATCAATAATCACAAAGATGTGTCACCATTAAATTCACCGGTCTTAATGAGGTTGTAAAAGTGAATGATATAATTTTTGCTAGGTATTTTACTTTGATAAGTAGGGATGATGATAGAAGCAAATTAAATTAGTTGGGCTTATGGAAATTCTTTCTACCTGATACATGACATTTGAAGGGAAATTATATACAAAGACCATCCCATCCTCACAAATAATCATCACAAAACTCTATACATGTTATCATGGCTAGAAGCTTTTGTACATTTATCATGTAATTTTCTTATTTGTTATTATTTTTTTCTTTTTAAAAAATCGGGAGTAGTGCCATTCTTTTTTAGGGAGTGATCCGGTCTGGATACCGGCCCCTCAAGTTGTGACGTCAGCATGACTGTTCAGAAGGACAACTGGTATCGCAGGGCAGTATTTTCACACCGGTTATCCCTTCTCATACTTTTTCGCTCTCACTTATCCGGATACTTCATCTGTCCTCACTCCTCCGTCATATATAACCGTTTGCCTCAGTGTTACAATGAGATAAGGGGGGTTATAACTTATCAAGTGTGGATACCCTGCACAGCGGAATGTGTCAATATCACTTACAGAAAGGAGTAGGTACGATCGCAGGCGTGACGTACGAAAAAGGTGATTATCCTCCATCCCTGTGTCAGAATCGTACACTGATAATTGACCTACCCACTGTCACTCTCTGAATACTGAGCCATTGTGATTGACACTCTATACACGGTATCAGAACCTATGGGCCTACCTGCATCCAACGATTCATTTTCCACGTCCGACTATAAATAGCACATTCCAATACACATGCAAGGTTACGTTGTTCTAACTCTCATCTTGCTATTGCACTGCTTGAGTATTCACTGAGTTCTTATACTCTCTTCTAACTTGAGCGTCAGAGAATCATCGCAGGTGACAGCACCTTTCGCCCACTCCAACGCGAAACTCTGGTGTGAAGGATCTCCAGGACAACTAGACCGGTTTCTCCCACTGAGAGGCCGGATTACAATATCGGATACCCACTGTACCAGTGTACAAACACTAAAATAAACATACTTTTGTGGCTGGTCCCACACCGGATCCTAGATCCCGGTCCAGACCAGTTCATTGGCACGCCCAGTGGGACTCGATAGAGTTATTCTCACTTTTCGCAGAAGTTTGGTAGTTCAGGATGGAAGGAGATGGACGCGATTTTGTTGATGGTCACGTGGAGGATGTGACCCATCAACAAACTGGAAGGAGACTCGTTTTTGAATCTCCTGTAACCAACACGAGGAGGATGGTACCTATGGCAACCCCTGAACTTCGAGACGAAGTTATAAGGTAGCTCAGGGAGGAGTTGATGGAGCTGAGAAGGGAGAAAAGAGGAGCCGGGAACAGAGTGATGTCTCAGGCAGAAGATACTCATCATGCATCCGCGAGGGAAAAGTCCACGACCCTCCAATATTCGAAGATCCCTACTTACGAGGAGAGGGAGCAGACTCAGGATTCGGGTGATAAAGTCAGTATAAGGAGGAAGGAGCAGGCAGTGGTAACTTCTGGGGCATATAGACTCAGTATTCCTTTCTCGATGAGACTCATGAGTGTTGTTATCCCCAAACACCTGCAAACAACCCAGCCACTTTCAATCGAAAAGTATAATGGGGAGACCGATCCCACTAAGCACCTTGATGCTTATGTGTATGAGGTCATGTATCTGGGAGCTGATGAGGATGTCATCATGTGTAGGATGTTCCCAAGAACACTGACGGAGGAAGCCCTGAGTTAGTTCAAGAGCTTACCCTCAGGATCTGTAGATTCCTGGGAAGAGGTGGCAGCTGCATTTGAAAGCCATTTTGTTATCTCCAGAGATGTTCCAAGGACTTCTCACACCTTGGCCCAGATAAGGCAAGGAGAGAATAAAACTCTTAAAGAGATTTTGAAGAGATTCTATAAGGAAGCTGCGTTGGTGCCTAACCTTACGGAGGCTATACAGCTCCATATTGTGGTTGAGGCCTTGCAACCTGGTTCTGCTTTTGCCCTATCTTTAGCAAAAAGTCCTCCGACAACCGTCGAGGAGTTTCGAAGGAAAGCTTCAAAGTACGCTGGTATAGAGATGCACTTGGAAGCTACGACAGCTAGAGTGAAGTCACCAGCACCCTCACAGCAACCACGGAGAGATAAAGAGAGGGTAAGGCCAGAGAAGCATGCCCCGAGGGATAACTTTATGAACACTCGACCTCAGTAGTGAGACAGACGCGTTTTCTCTTTCAGCAACTACGCTCCGTTGAACTCCAAGCATTCCCAAATCCTGAGGGAAGTTGGCTGACCCACGCTCAGTGTCTATGGGGTAAGGAAACCTCCTCCAATGAAAAGACTGGGAAACTCATGCAAATACTATGCCTTTCACGAGCAGGTTGGCCATCACACAGATGAGTGTAAGGCGTTGAAGAATGCAGTGGAAACTCTCATTAGAGAGGGAAAACTAAAACAGTATTTGTTCAAGGAGAAGTCCGTGGATGAGCCAAACAGGATGGATAAGAGAGGGAGAGATCCAGATGACAAAGGCAATAACAGTCGTAATCCGGTCAGGAGGTTAACAGCCGCAGAGAAACAAAAGGGAGTAGTAATTGCTGGAGGAGCTCAGCAGGACGATATGCCTCAGCAACAAAGGCAGGGCCGACGTGAGGTGATAGAGATGATAGCGGGAGGATTTGATGGAGGAGGAGCGTCAATCACAGCGAGGAAGAATCACCACCAAATGATCTTGTCGGTTCAGGGGAAGCCTAGAGATAACCGCCCTTTCAGGGATGGTGTGGCAGCGCCGGTGGTATCATTTACAGATGACGATTTTATCCCAACGATCCTAGGAGGTGACGATGCAGTGGTTATCATCGCTGTCATAGCCAACAAGGACGTTAAGAGAATTCTCGTCGATTAGGGGAGTTCTTGCGATGTAATTTTTTATAATTGTTTCAAAAGAATGGGTTTTAATGATGCAGATTTGCAACCATATACGCAAGAGCTCACAACGTTCAATGGAGCGAAGCAACCCACCAAAGGGTATCTTGATACCCTCATTTCTTTTGAAGGCGAGCCTGGAGCGAGAACGGTGAAGTCTAGAATCCTGGTGATTGATGTGGAGTCCCCCTACAACGGGATCATAGGCCGCCCTACCCTGAACGCGATGGAAGCAATCATGTCTACTCAACACCTCCTTATCAAGTTCATTGACAAGGACAACTGTGTATCTTCCCTCCGCAGCGATCAAGAGATGGCCAGGTATTGTTACAACCTAAGCCTCAATATGGTCAAGTTGGAAGCATTCAACAAGAAAAGAAAGCTCAATGATGGAGGAATAACGGCTGGGTCTGTCAGTTTGATTGATCTAGACCCTACAGCAAAATTGAAGATTGACCCTCTCAACCCCTCAAAGCCCACACCGGATGGTGGTTCCAGGGACATCGTCTTAGGGGACTCCCCAGATAAGGTCATACACATTAATGACAAGCTGGAGCTGGTCATGGAGCAACGCTTGGTGGCACTTCTTCAGGAGTTTAAAGACCTTTTCGCATGGACCGCTACAGACATGCCTGGGATGGGCCCTGATTTTTGCTGCCATAAGTTGGATGTTTATCCAGAGACAAGACCGGTTGCCCAAAAGAATAGGAGATTGGGGCCGGAGAAACAGAAAGCAACGTGTGAGCAAACAGAGGAATTGTTGAAGGTTGGTTTTATTAGAGAGATCAGTTATTCGTCTTGGCTCTCCAATGTAGTAATGGTGCAGAAGGCCAATGGCAAGTGGAGGATGTGTACAGATTACGTGGATCTCAATCGGTGTTGCCTGAAGGACCCTTATCCACTCCCAAATATTGATCGGATGGTTGATGATTCGTCTGGTTATCAATACCTTAGTTTTATGGATGCTTATTCGGGGTATAATCAAATTCCGATGTGGGAGGAAGATCAAGAAAAGACGGCTTTTGTCAATGACCGTGGTGTCTTTTGCTACACCGTCATGCCGTTTGGACTGAAGAACGCTGGCGCTACTTACCAGCGCATGATCAATAAAGTATTCGAAGGCATGCACACCAAGTTGGTGGAAGTATATATTGATGATATTATAGCTAAGACTCTCGTTGGAGGTGACCACATTGAAGATTTACGCCAAGTGTTCACTCGGTTGTGACAATACAACATGAGGTTGAACCCATTAAAGTGCACTTTTGCAGTCCCAGCCGCGAAGTTTTTGGGTTTCATGTTAACCCAACGCGGCATCGAGGCCAATCCGGGTAAATGCCAGGCGATATTAGATATGCAAAGCCCCAAGAGTTTGAGGGGGGTACAGTTGTTGAATAGGAAGGTGGCCGCTCTGGCTTGATTCATGCCCAAAATGGCACATAGGTCTCTCCCCCTGTACAAGGCGTTGAAGAAGCACAAGAAGTTCGAGTGGGGAGAGGAGCAAGAGCAGACTTTCCAGCAGCTCAAGGCCGTGCTCTCAAGTCCACCAATATTGGTAAGGCCAAACTGTAACGCCCCGGCCGCTTTTCAGGAATGAACGACTCGCCCCACAGACCAACACGAGACCTTACCAGTGTGCTTTGTCCTCAATCACACATTTCCCGAGAACTTCCCAAGAGGTCACCCATCCCTGAATTACTCCAAGTTAAGCACGCTTAACTTTGGAGTTCTTAAGTGATAGGCCACCGAAAAGGCTAATGCATTTGTTGGTATAGGTAGTATGAATTCATTTCTTTAAGCTATCATCGACTGTATAGTCCCATACCTATACAGTCTTTGGATCCCTCTCATTCTGGTATGTATTCGGTTCGTTCACGTGTCCCTCCCACTGGAAGCCTGCCAGGAGCCACTCCTTGTCCGTGCCTATGTACCGGCGATCACTCCCCGCCCTCAATAGTGCCTGGGATGCCACATTCCCCGTTGGAAGCCTGCCAAGAGCCGCTCCTTGTCCGTGCCCATGCACCGGCGATCACTCCCCACCCTCAACAGCGCCAGGATATCACACAGACCCTGGTGAAACTCTCATCTTGTACTTGGCAATTTCTGATGAAGCCTTAGGCGTAGCTTTGGTGAAGGAAACTCCAGAAGGACAGAGGCCAGTCTACTTCACTAGCAAGACACTCCAGGGAGCAGAGGGCAGATACCAGAAGATAAAAAAAGCCGCTCTTGTGGTTATATGGTCTTCACGACGGTTGAGACCGTATTTCCATGCACATCAAGTTTTGGTAAGAACGGATCTGCCACTCTGTTCCATGCTTAGTAAACCGGACCTCGTTGGAAGGATGATCAAGTGGTCTATTGAACTTTCTGAATTCGAAATCTCTTATGAGCCACGAGGAGCCATTAAAGCCCAAGTCTTGGCGGATTTCGTTGTAGAAATGACAGGATCAGATCCAGCTACACCTCAAGCACATTGGACCGTTTATGTTGATGGGTCGTCGAACAATAAAGGTTGTGGAACTGGTGTTGTTGTGGAGAGCGACGACAGTGTGCATTTGGAGATTTTCCTCCGATTCAATTTCAAAACTTCCAACAATCAGGCAGAATATGAGGCATGCTTGGCCGGCCTCCGTGCGGCAATAGATATCGGGGCAACAGAGGTGACATTATGCAGCGACTCACAGCTAGTGATTTTGCAAATTCAAGAAGAATATCAGGTCTGTGAGTCCCAACTTCAGTTGTATTTGAATTGTGTGAATGAGTTGAAGGGGAGATTCGACATGCTGGAGTTTAAGCATGTGCCAAGAGAAGAGAATACCACAGCGGACATCTTATCGAGACTTGCAAGCACAAAACAGCCTGGTAGTACAACGACAGTGGTTCAGAGCACGCTGACATCACCTAGTATTCCTTTGTTCCCTTCTCTTAACGTCATAATGGTTAATTACCCCTACGAGAATTCCTGGGTTATCCCTTATATTCGTTATCTGGCTGACGGGCAACTCCCCACCGATGAAAAAGAGAGAAGAAGAGTGAAAAGGGAATTGTCATACTTCACTATGATTGATGGTGTCTTATACAGAAGAGGATTCTCAGTGCCTTATCTCGTCTGTTTAAAAGAAAACGAGATACAAGGTGTAATAGAGGAGGTACACGAGGGGAAATACAGGCACCATGCCGGAGGAAGAAGCTTGATGAGAAAAATCCTAAGGGCTGGATATTGGTGGCCCACAATGAAGCAGGACTCAATTGACTTTGTGAGGAAGTGTGACGCCTGCCAGAGGTTTTCTAATCTTCATCACACACCGGCCCAAGAACTCTCTTCATCCGCTGTGCCGTGGCCTTTCTATCAATGGGGCCTCGATATCCTGGGTCCGTTCCCCACTGCTCCAGGAGGCATTAAGTATCTAATCGTGGGAGTTGATTACTTTACCAAGTGGATTGAGGCAGAGCCGGTAGTTCATATCACATCAGCACGGATGCGATGTTTTGTATATGAAAATATCATAGCTCGGTTCGGCGTTCCAGGGCGGATTGTAACTGACAACGGCACCCAGTTCACAGATAGGAAGTTCACAGAGTTGCTTAAAGGACTGGGGATAGTCCAAATCTTTTCATCTATTGAACACCCTCAAACTAATGGCCAAGCAGAGGTAGCCAACAGAGAGGTGTTGAAGGGGTTGAAGAAACGCCTTGGTGAAGCCAAGGGAGGATGGACCGATCAGTTATACCATGTCCTGTGGGCGTACCGGACTACGCCACACTCTTCCACTAATGAATCCCCATATTGGTTGACTTACGGGGTTGAAGCGATGATTCCGGTGGAACTTCAGACCAGATCGGCTCGAGTGGAATACTTTTTAGCTGGGGACAATAATGCCAATTTGGCATCAGAGCTAGAAGTCCTCCATGAGTTGAGGGAAGAAGCTTTTGTTAGAGACCAGGCGATAAAGGCGAGGGCAGCCCTCTGGTACAATAAGCGTGTGCATTACAGAGCTTTTAATACGGGGGATCTTGTTTTGCGCAAGGCGAGCGTGGGAAATAAATTCGCTCATCAAGGAAAATTGGCGCCAACATAGGAAGGCCCATACGGAGTCTCTGAGGTAACTGGAAAGGGGTCGTACCGGCTTGAGGAGCTTGATGGAACACCAATCCACAATAAGTGGAACACCCAGAATTTACGTATTTATTACAGCTAGTTGGTAAGACGACATGTACTCTTTTTCCTCACTTGAGTTTTTTCCCATTGGGTTTTCTCAAGAAGGTTTTAATGAGGCATGACCCCAACTACGCTCCCTTTGTAATATACATTCAATTTAATGAGAATACAATTCCTATCACTCTCACCTTTTCATTTCTATGTTGTGATTCGTAGCCATAGGCCGTTGCGCATAAGGACCCCCAAGACAGATGATTTCAATCACATATTCTGTGAATTGACGATGTGACTCCTTGAGGGGTGAAATGGGTTGTAGGATCAAACCGAACCCCATTCGAAGGCTCGGATTGTAGGATTAAACCGAACTCTAAGTACGATTAGTAGGATTAAACCGAACGCCATTGAAGACATGGGTTGTAGGATCAAACCGAACCCCATTTGAAGGCCTAGATTGTAGGATTAAACCGAACTCTGGGTACGGTTAGTAAGTTTGGCTGAACACCGTTTGAAGGCTCGGATTGTAGGATTAAACCGAACTCCGAGTACGGTTAGTAGGTTAAACCGAACGCCATTGAAGACATGGGTTGTAGGATCAAACTGAACCCCATTCGAAGGCTCGGATTAGGATTAAACCGAACTTTGAGTACGGTTAGTAGGATCAAACCGAACGCCATTGAAGACATGGGTTGTAGGATCAAACCGAACCCCATTCGAAGGCTCGGATTGTAGGATTAAACCGAACTCCAAGTATGGTTAGTAGGATTAAATCGAATGCCATTGAAGACATGAGTTGTAGGATCAAACTGAACCCCATTCGAAGGCTCAGTTTGTAGGATTAAACCGAACTCCGAGTACGGTTAGTAGGATTAAACTGAATGCCATTGAAGACATGGGTTGTAGGATCAAACCGAACCCCATTCGAAGTGTCAGATTGTAGGATTAAACCAAACTCCGAGTACGGTTAGTAGGATTAAACCAAACGCCATTGAAGACATGGGTTGTAGGATCAAACCGAACCCCATTCGAAGGCTTGGATTGTAGGATTAAACCGAACTCCGAGTACGGTTAGTAGGATTAAATTGAACGCCATTGAAGACATGAGTTATAGGATCAAACCGAACCCCATTCGAAGGCTCGGATTATAGGATTAAACCGAACTTTGAGTACGATTAGTAGGTTTCGGCAAACGTTGTGGAAGAATCAATCGTCATCCTCATTATTAAATTCGCTCAGAAGTACTTTCCCCGAGAATTCTTCACTCGGAAATATCTCACTTCAAAGTCACTTTCAGGAATTATTCACTCGGGAATATTTCTACCCAAAACGTAGTCATTCGAGGTCAAAGCTTTTCTATGTCAAAAGTACTTCCCTTGAAAATGACCCAATCGGAAATGCTTCACTCGGTACCATACCACGCGGGGGTCAGAAATGTTTTGCTCGGTGCCATACCACGCGGGGATCGAAAATGTCTCACTCAGTGTCATCCCACTCGGAAAGTATCACACTCGGAGACATTCCACTCGGAAAAGTTACACTTAGAAAAATTCCTACCCGAATGAGGACTCGGATTATAGGGCAACCGCTTATTTTGATTACTATAGGCCATTACTATTGACCACGCGACTTTACGAGCAATCTAAAAAAAACGTCCATTATCAAAGAGTTGAAGGCAGCATAAAATTTCACTCGGAAGTCTTCCACCCAGAAGGATCATTCGGTATTTTTTAAGATAAACGCGGGCACGAGCCTTCGGCACCAAAGAAATAGAAGACTTGGATAACACACACATACCTTTACCAAATGGCACGAGGGGGCCCCAGGTAATGGAACTCCCCAGGTGACAAGGCTAGAGCCTACCTCACTCGGAATCGTTCACTCAGAGTCAAATGTCTACTCGGAGTCACTCACTCAGAACCTTTCACTCAATACGCTTGGGGACAATATTTAATGGTTAACAAGTACTTCAAAGGTAAAAGCATAGCATGCGTGTCTAAGTTATTTAATAACCATACACTTGTCACAAATGATAAAAACAAAGGGAAGGAAGATTTTATTTACTTGAAGAAAAATTGTATACATGTGAGCCTATAGAAACTGGAGCCGATCCCAGTACACAACTATAAAATAAAGGTGTAAAAACTAAGGAGCAGGTGTTTGATTCTCCGCTGTGGGCACATCCGTTCCACCCTCCTTGGCTCCTTCAACTCCGGTCTCCTGGCCAGATTGGACGTTCTCTTGAATAACATTTCCAGGGCCAGGAGTAACCGGTGGTGGTTCCATACTTTGGCCCTCCGGAAAAAGGGGCAGTTCATAAAGTCCCCCCGGAGGATCCACGTGCGAGCCGTCACTCTTCACCATAACAAGTTTCCCTCCGTGGAACTCGTAGAACGGATCCAGCTCGTACAAGTTGAGTTTCACATCAGGATTGCGATAATAGACCTGACGAAGAGCTAGGCCGAAGGACTCGAAGGCCACTTTCTTGCATATTTCCAAAGCTTTGGCAGCCCTAGCCTTAGAGGCAGCTAGCTTTTTCTAAAGTTTGGTGACCTCTTCCTCCAACGGCCCAATGGCCGCATTCCCCTTCTTCAGCTCTTCAATCTGAGCCTACAATTCCTTCCTGAGGGCCTCCCACTCTCCTAAGCTTTTGTTGTGACCGGCCTCCGCTGTTGAGAGATCTTCACTCAGTTTAGCGGTCTTCTTCTTCTCAAGTTCTTCCTTCAGGAGGGGAATGGACTTGTTTTGTTGCTGAAGTTTAGACATCTGCCGCTCTAATAATTTGTTGGTTAAGTGGAGTTGGCTTATTTCTCCGGTCTTCTTCTCCAGCAGCTCTTTAGCATTTTTCAGCTCCGATTCAACCCCCCTGGCAGTTTCAGCTTGCTTGGCCACCCAGGCCTCCTTCACGGTGATGTCGGCCTTAAGTTTTTCAACTTATTCCATATAATCCGCCTTGTCGCTGAGGGAGTCTAGCAAACCGGAAAGCTCGTCCAGTTGCCAACGGCCGGCCTTGTATGCTCCTCGAACCTCTACAGCCTCGAGAGAAGGGCAGAGGCAGTACCTTTCCTTAGGAAGTGTGGGAGGCATGGACCCTTGGAACCAAAGGTAGGGAGAGAGGAAAGACTCATTCGGAGGAGAGCTAACAGGGGGAGGTAAACTCTCCAACCCCGTCTCTGAGCCAGTGTGTGAAGGAGGGGCGGAGGAAGAGAGAACGAGTTTTTTCCCCTTGTCTTTCTTTATGCCAGACTCTTCTAGAGTTTTCTGGTGTTTCCTTGGAAAGTCACCAACAGAAGACTTCTCCTTGTCTGCGACTTTGATCTGGATTCTCCTTTTCTTTTTATTCTTCTCAGGCGCAGGCTCTTCTTGATCTTCCCCTTCAGCTTGAGGTTGCTCCTCATGCTCTTTCTCTTCAAGGAGAGGGACGTCGTCCCCCACAGCGGATGTAAGGGGGATAGTAGGAGCTACATCCTTGAAGGAGTTCCTCTTGGCCTGGATCTCATTTTCCTCAGAAGAGGAATCGCCATCTGCCAGCATGGACTTTAAAGACAACATTTCGGGGGAGACCTTTTTGATTTGCTCTGCAAGACAAAGAAAATTGAATTAAAATATTGAAGGAAAGGCAGTAAATACAGAATGAATGCCCAACACAACATAGTTAAAGAACGGTTATTACGGAGGTAGGTATCTCAGACTTCGATACTCCCTAGGAGAAGCCTGCAAGAGAACCCCTCGAGGGCCTTTAAAGCCGACTGCATGGCACTCAACACCTCCACAGAGTGAGAAGAAAGTTTGCCTTCCTCAGTATAGTAAGCACGGCTCAGCAACAGGAAATGCTCGTGCGTCCAACTGGTGAGGAATTTTGTGAACCCCTCCTTGTTGAGCTAGAAGACCGGCTTGTTTGCTTGTACTCAAATTCGCGTATAGTAATGCTTGAAAGAGCGCCCATCAATCTTCGCGGACTCGGTGTAGGATTTGAAGTTTACTATCCTTGAGTCACAACAGAGCGTTATGAACCCAAGACCGCCCTTCTTGTTTGCACGGCGGACCACTTGGCAGTAGTAGAAGAGTTTCGCCACAGTGGCTGTGAAATTAAAATGCTCCCCAAGGATTTCGAGAGCACGCACAGGCCCCAGTCATTAGGGTGCAGTTGTGTAGGGCACAGTCGAGGAAGCGGAGAACGGCCATTTGAAATTCCGTCATAGGAAAACGGACCCCCAAGTTCTGGAAGACGAAGTCGTACATGTAAACCGACCTCTCATCTGGGACTCGGTGGCAGACTCGCTCCATAGGCCGGGGTGCAAGGATGAGAAAACGACCCTTGTACTTCTCTTGGGAGTAGACTCTGCATCGAAGCTTAACAGGATTTCCGTCCTCTCTTGCGTGATGCGAAGGAATGTCCAAGAATTCTTCTTCGACCTAGCAATACAGTTTCTCCTTATTCAACCTTTCCCAGTTCAGCCGGTGTGCCACCACGTTGACACACCCTTCTGCAGTCCTCAGGATTAATGTTTTGCCAGACCCGGGAATCTCCATCACGCTTGATGCGTGTTAAAACGTCTCTGTACTGTGATAAAATGCAACGTCATCAGAGAGGTAGCCTTCAGCATTTGACCCATTGTCAGAGCGGCTGGTGGCCCTCAAGTCAAAGGAACCCTCAGTGCGGCGCCTAACCACTGGCCCTCGTGGGGAAGAAGTTTCAACCCTCTCCGAGCGATGAGGCCCAGCCATAGGAAGATTCACAGGAATCCTCCCACCACGGTGGCTAGAGGGGGCACGTGAACTCAAATTCCCCCTGTTCGAGGTACCAGCGCTGCTTGGCCTAGGGCGCATGGTTGAAGTTGAAGCAACCAAAAATAATATGAAGGTAAGAGTTCAGGAGGTTACCTAAAGAAGGGATAATGGAAGGAGGAACTTCACGAAAAGAAAGAACAGCAACAGTATCTTCAAAATTTTAGCAGAGGTTCACTAAGCTTGAAGGCGGAAGTATTCCGAAACTTGATAAGTTCCCTTTTTATAGGTAACGAAGGGACACAGTGATCAGCCAAGAGTCATGTCGTGTGCCCCAAAATGCAACTCCTTGTATTTGAACGACTCCGTCGCTTCATGGTCCAAGGCGTGAAATAGTGACGCTCCATGAAAAGTTTCGAATGAAACAGGCCCGCGAAAGCCAAAGTCCAGGCCCAATAAGCCCAACTGACGGTTACTGTTAAGGCAATGATGGCTCGTGTTTTAAAAAGGGCATTAATTGTCCAATCATTTCAGACGCATTAAATGCCCCTAAAAACTATTTGAATACCAAGAGTCACGACTTCTGAAAAACTCTTGGGATTGCCCTCGCTGCAAATCTTTGTCCGAATCCGTTGTAAAGGCATCAAGAGAACGGATACGCTGGCAGAACACTGGTTCACAGTTGACAAGAGTCCTGAGTAAGCGTTCTCAGGGTACTTTATCGGCATCCAGACTTTTTGAAGACAGTGTAGCTCGTATGAGCAACTTAACAGTCCCTCATAAAAGCTAGGGGATAAATGATCCGGTCTGGATACCGGCCCCTCAAGTCGTGACGTCAGCATGACTGTTCAGAAGGACAACTGGTATCGTAGGGCAGTATTTCACAACGGTTATCCATTCTCATACTTTTCCGCTCTCACTTATCCGGATACTTCATCCGTCCTCACTCCCCCGTCATATATAATCGTTTGCCTCAATGTTACAATGAGATAAGGAGGGTTATAACTTATCAAGTGTGGATACCCTACACAGCGGAATGTGTCAATATCACTTACAGAAAGGAGTAGGTACGATCGCAGGCGTGACGTACGGAAAAGGTGATTATCCTCCATCCCTGTGTCAGAATCGTACATTGATAATTGACCTACCCACTGTCACTCTCTGAATATTGAGCCACTGTGATTGACACTCTATACACGGTATCAGAACCTATGGGCCCACCTGTATCCAACGATTCATTTTTCACGTCCGACTATAAATAGCACATTCCAATACACATGCAAGGTTACGTTGTTCTAACTCTCATCTTGCTATTGCACCGCTTGAGTATTCATTGAGTTCTTATACTCTCTTCTAACTTGAGCGTCGGAGAATCATCGCAGGTGACACCACCTTTCGCCCACTCCAATGCGAAACTCTGGTGTGAAGGATCTCCAGGACAACGAGACCGGTTTCTCCCATTGAGAGGCCGGATTACAATACCGGATACCCACTGTACCAGTGTACAAACACTAAAATAGACATACTTTTGTGGCTGGTCCCACACCGGATCCTAGATCACGGTCCAGACCAGTTCAAGGAGTAAATGAGAAGTAAAAGGGGTGAGAATGACTTCGATGGCGTCACCGCCCACCATCATAGATATGATTAGGGAGTATTCACAGTCTGGACTGGTTTGTTTTTTAGACTAAATATTAAAATAATAAAAATATAAAAAAATTAACATGAATATTGATATCAACATGAATAAAGTTTCTAGATAATTTATATAAGAACATAAATTACAATTTTATTAACAAGTGATTTAGAAGGTGAAACACATACCAATTTTACAATTTTCCAGTGTTATTGTCGTATGATTGAGAGGGCCAAAGTGAAAAAAAAATATAGAAACAAAAGAAGAGAAAATGAGGAATAATGGAACAAGAAAATTCAATTGCAAGAAAAGGTAATTTTTTTAGTTTTATATATAAAAAATTCTATCCATTACAAATTTGTAATGTTGCTCTTTTTTTGGTGAAAACAGTCTTTCATAATAGAAAAAAAAGGGAAGAATACATAATTAAGCCTTAAACCCAAACAAACAATGACTAACTAAAAAGCTATAGGGCTAAAAATAAATCAAGAGAGTTCAGCCCGCAATTTGGCCAACTCAAACTGCTACCCTGACCTATCGTCTCAACTTGTGTAGGGTAAACCTAATCGAGCATAGTGAACCCTAACCAAGGTAAGGGAGTGATGAACAACAACAGATCCCAAATAGAGATGTGATTCCACCACCATCAGATGGGATGAACCCACCTCTTGTCATCTATGAGAGCTTTCCTGATGTTCATAAATGGTCTCAGCCACCAATTTCTTCCCAACGAACCCCCCAGACCCGTATGAGCGACTTCATGAGTTGTGCGATTGGCATATCTCTTGGCCTAGAGGAATTTGCATGGGAAAAAAAAACATTTTATGGTAGGTGATGTCTTGAATAGTACTTTTAATTTCACATAAATTATATCATTCTCAACATGCTCTGATTACTATTAGGTTATCTGCTTCAAAAAGGACATTCCTAAATTTCAAGTTCGCTGCCAACACCATAGGTTCCCTTATTGCAAGAGCTTTTGCGATAACTTGCTTTTTGATGACTGCACTTATACACTTAATGAAGTTTTGGTTACTCCTAGCAACATGTGGCAACATGACTTGCCAGTCACCCTGTGTGTAATGAAGCATTTTTAAAAAATAGGGGACTTAAACGAGTAAAGAAAAAATTCGAAATATAACTTAGAATTTACTAAAAATATATGGACTGAAATAATAATTTAATTTTTAAAATAATATTTTTTATTGAAAATAAATATATTAATTACACATTTATATTCTAATACAATTATTATATTTTTAAACTATATATAAATTTACACTTTTTAATATATTGAACTCACCCGTGGGATAAAAGTCTAGACAAAATAGTAAGACTACACATCTCCACTCCAAGTTCCGGTGACATATATGCACCATTTTCTTTCGGACATTTTCCAAAGCACCTATTTTCCCCCCTAAATTCTAATAGATGATATTAGTGGAGATATATCTGAAGTTTGGTAGAAGTTAAAAAAATGAAAAAAAAATTAAAAGCTAATATTAATTGTTTTACGTTGTTTAAGATAATCAAAATTTTGTTTCATAGTAAAATCATTTTTTAAGATTGGTCAAAGAGTTAATTTTTTTATAGCTTGAGAATCCTTTCCAAACTTTTCTTCAGGGAAGATTATTACAAAAATTAATTTGAAACACATCATAACAATACTAATTAGATTTTAATGATAGGAATATATTTAATTATCAATAAATGATAAGTTGACTAAGTTACCCATACAGCTGACACACAATAATTGTTAATAATATTTCAGTTGCATACTATATGATAAAGATGATCAACTATTTTTTTAATGGAAAAATAAAAAAACTAACTTAGGGCATAAAATACGCATAGGTGTTAACTTGAAGAGGGGGCACATCAATCTGCATGGAAAGTATGGATCCATTTGCTTCATATATGTTTTCGACAACTTTAAGGGAATCCGATTCGCCCCATACTTCACTCATACCCATCTCCTACATTAAACGTAAACAATTATTTAATAATATCGTCCGTTTAGTATCAGTTAAAAAAACATAATTATAAAAAATAAATCATCTAATGATTAATATCAATCATTTATATTGTTTAAGACAGTTAAAATTCTATTAAATCTAACATTTTTTTTAAACCTAACGACTCCTTTTCTAATCTATCAAACCGAGTTATATAAGACATCAATCGACTAAAGAACAAATTAAAGAAACAAACTATTGTAACGAGTAACGGCTTGGAATGAAGAAATATGTAACTGACTTGTATAGAATTTTAGATAGGAAAAAAAAAGTGCAAGAAAAAACTTTTATTCTTAATAAAAAAAACACCAATTGGGCTGATGTCACCCCTACAAAAAAAAAAACACCTAAGTACATTACAAAAAATGTCTAGCAATATCAAGCAATTATTTTTGGACTCTTCCAATAATGATACTCAGGTAGCTATAACTAGATTCCGTAACTTACACTACTATGTCCATATCCTTTGCAACTAACACATACCTTAATGAAAATGTCCTCTTTATTATTTTTATCATTGTCACATTTTTGTCATCTACCAACACCATTTGTTGAATTCTATTATCTCCTAGCCTATTTTCATGTCTATAAATACTGAACAAGCATGACACAAATTTTCATATCAAAAATATTTTCCATTTATCATAGCTAGCAAAAATGACTAGCATCAGGAACCTTACAAGTGCCATTGCCCTTGTTAGTGTACTTCTTCTCATTTCAATCTTAGATTGTGAAGCTAGGCTTTTACCTATTAATACACCTGCATTTGTTCAAACCAAGGACACAGAACTTGTGTTAAATGGGGTACCTTTTCTTTTCAATGGCTTTAACTCTTATTGGATGATGAATGTAGCAGTTGATCCAAATCAAAGATATAAAGTGTCCAATGTATTTCGAGAAGCTTCAGCTGTAGGTCTTACTGTGTGTCGTACATGGGCATTTAGTGATGGTGGCAATCAATCTCTTCAAATGTCCCCTGGTGTCTATAATGAACCTATGTTTCAGGTTTAGTCCTTTGTTTCTATAATGAACCTATGTTTCAGGTTTAGTCCTTTGTTTCATATGCAAACATATTGCTACATAAATTGTTTATTTCTGCTTCTCTGTAGAATACATAAATCTTATATTCATTTATGCTTGTATGTGTAACATGCCAACAAAGTTCCATTCAGTTGGTAGATAACTACATTCTTTAAGTATACCGATAGTGATTCAAATCATATTGTGTGTATAGAAAAGACGTTTTCAAAAGAGGCTATACCTGCGTAGGTGAAATGATGCCTTCAATTGTAGAATATATTACTAATGGTTCCTAATTTCTTCTTTCTATTGCCAGGCATTGGATTTTGTGGTGGCAGAAGCAAAAAAGTATGGAGTACGTTTGATGTTGAGTTTGGTAAACAATTATATGGATTTTGGAGGAAGGCCACAGTATGTGCAGTGGGCTAAGAGTTGTGGAGTTCCTGTCACCAATGATGATGACTTTTATACAAATCCTGTTGTAAAGGGTTACTACAAAGACCATGTCAAAGTATGTCAAATGTTTGGGAACTTAACCAATACCAATTAACTTCAAATTCCTTAACCATGTAAATTAATAATGTCAAGATATATAATAAGTGGTGGATAGCAACTTCTAATTTATGTATTCTTGATTATATTGCAGAGGGTTTTGACAAGGATCAACACAATCACTAAAACAGCTTATAAAGATGAACCAACCATCATGGCCTGGGAACTAATTAATGAACCACGTTGCCAAGTTGATTCCTCTGGCAAGACCATAAATGTATGCACTGTGACACAATTTATGTTTCATATTTTTTTCCCATGTTATATTATTTTGTCATATTCATTCTGTTCATGCATACTATCATTCATATTAATCATGCTTGATTAATTTGTTCTTACAGGAATGGATTCAGGAGATGGCTCCCTATGTAAAATCTATTGATTCCAAGCACTTGTTGGAGGTTGGAATGGAAGGATTCTATGGAGATTCCATTCCAGATAGGAAACAATACAACCCTGGTTTCCAAGTTGGTACAGACTTTGTTAGCAACAATCTCATTAAAGAAATTGATTTTGCAGCAATCCATGCATATCCTGATAATTGGTAACTACTATACAACAATCGAGTCAAATTCTTTTTGATTAATGATTTTTTTTTAATAAGAAAAATTTAATAGTTCATTTGTTGTAATTTATTGTGGTTAATTGGAAACATGAACAGGCTAGCTGGACAAAATGGTACCATGCAAATGGAATTCATGCAAAGGTGGATGATGAGTCATTGGGAAGACTCAAGAACAATCCTGAAGAAGCCATTGGTGTTTACTGAATTTGGGATGTCAAAGAAAGATCCAGGGTATAGCATCCAAGCAAGAGATTCATTCATGAATGTTGTGTATTCAAGCATCTATAAGTTTGCACAAAATGGAGGAACATTTGCTGGGGGCTTGGTTTGGCAACTTTTGGATGAAGGAATGGACCCTTATGATGATGGATATGAGATTGTTCTGTCTCAAAACCCTTCTACAAGTAGTGTCATTAGTCAACAATCTACTAAAATGATTGCACTTGAGAACATTCATTGAGCATCCCCCCAAGGATCAAGAAACTATAATCTCTTGGAAGGCAAATGACCTTTCTTTACCATGATTTTTTCCCCATGATATTGGGGAGATTTAAGAGTAAATATATTTAGAATAAAATTTAGCAGTTTACTTTTCTTATTTAAGTGAAAAGAAAAACATGCTTTTCTGAATGAATGTATTGGATATTATTTATATAATGGCATATAGCAAGCAAGTTTATCTGAGTATTATTATGAGGGATTTGGGTAGTTACCTTAAATTCCTATGTTCTTCTGTTAAAAAAAAACTCAAGCATGCTCCTAATCTTCTTCATACATATCTAACTCAAAAATTGATAACATTTTTAGGGTTTTTTTTTCAATGACAGAATAGTTCGGCAGATATAATTTATATTTTACGTCACAAAATCAATCTAAACATCAAATAGGATACAACAACAATCTCACTAAAAAAAAATACATATTATTAACATAAACATTTTTTTTCAAAAAAGACATGCATTTCTAAATTAATACTTCTATCGTAATCTCTTCAACGATCAAATGAAATTTTAACTATTTTAAATAACATAAAAAATTATTATTAACTTTTAAATTTTTTTATTTTGATAACTCTGTTTCCCTAATTAAAAACTTTGAATGTTTTTGACTTCATATCCAAAATGACCCAATCTAGGAGGGCATTTAGCAAATTGCAGTCCAGGAGTCTGGGCCAATATGTTTTTTAGTTGACTTTTTTAATATTTGAAATGATTTACTTTTATTTGAATGTTGTGAAAGAAAAAAAAATAACATCATCATAATATAAATATAAAAGAATTATCGAATAATCAGGAAATGTTATATACGTATAAAATTCATAATTTGTAATCATGTATCCTCTAATCACAAAACAACGAAAGAGTCATCTTCACATCCTCCAAACAGAGAATCTCCAATGAGTGGCCGTCATAACTTATCACGTTTCTAATACAAATAATCACGATTCTCACAAGTTGGGGAATTCATATAGATTAAAGACCCAGGAAGCCAAGAACAATAAAAATCCAATCAGATTCAATTTCCGATAAAAAGAAAACCCAGAAGATAAACGAAAATTAATCGCTGAGCATAGAAACTAACAAATTAAAATTTACAATTTTTGATCAAAAAAGTGCATGAAGAAGACAACAAAACTAGCTAAACTTGATGCAGCCACCAAGAAGCTTGAAGAAGTGAAGGAAAAAGTGGAGGAAATCGAAGGTGTTGTTCTTGGTTTGTTGTTTCTTCTTAAGGGCTTTGGATTCTCGTTCGCTTCTCATGCTTTCTATGACATCCTCCTTGTACATAACATCGTTAATTTCTGCGTAATCATCGTTGCCGTAGAATATGTCTCCCATGACTGCCACCACGATGTCGTTCTATCACAAGACGGCGCTGCACTTAACAAATGTAGAAGAAGAAGAAGAAGAACAATAATTGGACACTATTATCCTTCTTGCCACTGTCAATTCACCACCAAAATCGAATCATGGATTAATGGACTTAGATAACCACCCATTTATTTATTATTATCTTAAATTTGTCTCTAGATAGATTCTGCAAAACAATCACTTATTATTCCGATCACCCAGGGAATGCGGTTAATCCGTAAAATAAAACAATAAAGATTCTGTAAAATAACAATGAAGCAAAAATAAACGTAGGATGCGGATAAGTACAAAACAACAGATAATTATAATATATAATCAGGATAACATTCTAGTGTCTTCACACACACTTTTATATATATATATATATATATATATGAGAGAAATACTTTATTATGTGAGAGTGAGAGGACATAATAACCATATAATAGATAATTAAGATTAATCATATGAATTTTTAAAAAGTCATGTAACCTTTTAAGTGATTATGTGACTTTTAAAAATTTTTAATCTCAACCACCTCTGTATGGTTATACGGCCCAGATAATGACTTTTCTCATAAAATACATCCCCAGTAAGAAAAAAAATAGTAAATTTAAACTGTTAAATTTTATCTTAAAATGTATTACTTACAGCTGCCCTCACAAGTCGATAATGTTTATAAATTATAATATTCTGATAAGTCATACACGTGGCAATTAATATAATCAGGACCGCTAAATTTTTAATTTTTGTTAATTTATTATTTATATTATAAGTTTTTATTTTGTCTCTACCTATTAAATTTTTCATATAAAGTAAAAGGTATTATCTTATTACTACTACTCTTCAAATTTTAGCAATCGCAATGGAGAAAGTTATCCGGTACAGCTGGAAAAGATTTCCATCCATTATGTTAACATGTTGCGAATTGAATGAATAACAATATTTTCAACTATGTGTATTTTTTTAAAGGTGATCGATGTTTGAGTTGTGAATATTTACGTAAAGTTAACTTATGAATTCTAATAAAAAATATATACTATTTGGATGAACCATTTATGTAGGTACTATGAAAAACAATTTAGGTTAACTTAAAACTTATTTTTTGTAAATTAAAAGTTTGATAGGAAAAATAATTTTATCTGTTTTGTAACCAAATCCCCATTTCTTGGAAGCCGTAAAAATATGGAATATTTCATTCATTCAGTGACCTATTTTATCTCTTTTTTGGTCAACTGGTCTATTTTATCTTGTTTAGAAGATATTCAAAGTTAGGACTTTTTGTGTGTCTTTGACTGGGTAATTGGTATTCCAGAAGTAAAATATTCTAGGGCTGGCAACTAGATAGTAGATAATATAAATCTTTAATATTTATAGATATTATGGATAAAGTTTGATTAAGGTCATATCCCACAAGCCACAACAATGACCAACAACCATTAGCTTAAGCTCGAGATTTTGATTAAAGAAAATCAAATTCTTCCCTTGTCAAACTAACATTAGTGAGAAGTTCAAGTTAAACAAACATTTAATGAGATCTTTTCTTTTAATTAAGTAGATATAATGATTATTATTATTATTTAATCAATGATAACATGATTATTTATCTCAGAGGAACATAAATCACAAATATTAATTTGCATCCGTCAAGATTCTCATACTCCTCAATGCCTAAAATGTTCAAATTAATTTAAAGATTATAGGTTACTTTTAATGTTTCATCATACCCCCTTATCCTACTAAATATAGGTCGGTAATTAATTGGAAAAATAGATTTATTAAAATAAAAAAATAATAATTAATATTAATCTTTTATATCATTTAAAATAGTTAAATTTTCATTGAGTTAATAATTTTTTCTTTTTTATTGATTAAATCTTGATTTAGCTGGCCACAACTCAAGAACAACACACCGTACAGACTTTGTGCCGACAATGGAAGTTACAGTTACAGCCCTTAGGACCCAAATAAAAACAAATTGCAGATCAAATATTTTGGAAAAACATATGAAGTAATAGTTAGTTGTCAACCGTTATTGTGAAAGTATAATGCAGACGAAAATAATATTTTGGTTCATGATTTAATTTAAAGATACAAAAATATTAATTTTACCTTAAACACATTAAAAGCCATTTAACTTTATTTTAAGTATGATCAAGCAGAGGCCGAATTCTTCAGATCAAAATTTCACACTTAAAACATCTATATTGAATTCTTAACAGTAGAAGATAAATGTACTTAAAAACAAACACAAAAGCAAAAAATATATAAGATAGACACTTGCAGAGTGAGTTAGTGGTTGAAGCTGGAAAACAAAATCAAAAATAAGGATTCGGTATAATTTGGATCTCTCTTAGTCCGAGAAGAGTGGTGCATGTGTGAATATGTGATACATCTACCTATATGTGACATGTCTAATGAAACAGGAACAAAGAAGTCAAGCCAAAGGGTCAATAGAAAAAAAAAGAATTCTATATAAAAAAATTTAATAATACTAGTATTTCTTTTTCTCCACTATAAACAATGTCTTATAGAGCCTGCATCTCCAAATCAGTATGGTCGTTGTTGTTAGCTGAAGAGGTTTCAGGAATTTCCTTGTCATCGGTAGACTTCATCTCCTGAACTGGAGGAGGGTTTACCACAGTCATTTCTGAGAAAATACCGTCTGAGAGCCGTCCCTTCATCTCCCTGTGTTCTTGACACAAGGCACACCAGTGCAGGCAACAGTGCACACAACATGCATTACATGGTGAATTCTGCAATCATATGAAATGAGTGAGCAAACCTTGAAAACAAAGTTTCAAGCATAAAATTCAGAGGAAAGAATTGACTCAATTATATATATGTATGACAGTATGAGTATCATGCTTCTCAGAAAAACAAACAAATGCAGTAGAAAGAACTATGAAATTCTCCGCTATGCCAACTACAGCCATTAGGCATTCAATTTCGTGGCCATGTTAGTGGTGACCCCCCATCCCCTTTCCAAGGATAGTATGGATTGCCCTGTTCTTGGAACTGATGTAAAATATGAAATTGTTCCTAAAGACAGGCCATCATAGAAAAATAGGAAAGAGCAGAACTACTGGTTACACCAGAAAGTCTATGATGTCAATCTTCTATTTGTTTCCAATTATGTACTTCAAAATATGCATGTACAGTTTCCATTTGCATTAAAACATGTCTTATCACCAAGTAATTTAGCTCTATAAGAAAATAAAAGTAGGGTTTGCATTTGCAACACATCAGGCTCCTGAATAAGGAATGATTTTCACCAATTCTACATTACAAGTCTGAAGCAAGCAGAAAAACATTTCTCAGCAGAGGGTCTTTGATATATATCATTCCATCTTGAATGTTGACTATTTGTACTAGTGAAAAATGTTTCCAACACAGGTTACCTTCAAGTGATATTTCTTCTGTAAGGTTTGTCGCACTTGACCAGTCTGAATGCCGCACAACCACCATGCAAACAATAAACCCTCAAAAATGAGACATACAGTTCCTGGGTCGACAGCAGGAAGAAAGGAAGCTGCAGATACAGTTGCTATAGCCAGAGAAATGCCACCTTCAACACAGATGGCATGACAAATGCATGGGGTAGTCCAAGGAGTGTCTTCCTTCAATCTTTCCACATTGCGCCCAAATAATACACAGGGACAAAACAGTCCTGTCAAGCCTGCAATGAAGATGGAGAAAGAACATGAAAGGAAGCAATTTTCAACAATGATGTCAGGGTAACAAGAAACCTTTACAGCAGCCCTAGATGGCTAAATATAAACCCTTCACATTGGAGTTATAGGCATAGCCATACATTGTTGAGCAAATTAAGTATTTGTTGAGAATGTGCCTTTGGATGCTTTCAAAATTATTTGAATTAAGACTAGATTGAGTCAATTAGCTACCATTATACTAGTTAGTTTTTAATAATTTATCTTTATCATTTTAAATTTGAATAAGTTGTTATTTTTAGATTAGGACTTTTATGAGTAAGTAGTCTGGTAAACAAATTAGTAGCTCCCAGTATTATAAATGTAAGTGTTGATTGAGTAATAAAGTTAATTCCATTGTTCCGTGAAAAAGCTTTTAGTCAGTTCTAAATATTGTTCAAGTTTTTTATCTTTCAATTCCAAGTTTTGTACCAAAAAATCAACAGTATTGAAGAGATCATGATAGTAAGAGAACAACTTGGTCAAAGATTTTGTACAATGAAGTTTTATGCGATACTATACTGATTCCCACTCCTTACTTTAGTGCAGTGAATTCATGAGCCTGCGCATACTAAATTTAAATCACATCAATTGGAAACATTCACATTAGCAAAATAACCCAATTGCACTACAGTTGAAGAGCTTGGAAAAAGCATAAACTTACAACTTTCCCTGTCTTCAGCACAACCAAAGATCCCAGTCATCCAAGGCTCATCTGCAGGAGGCGCATAGCTTTCAGGTAGTGGTTGTCTACATTCAGGGCACTTGCGAACAGCCAACTGAAAAGCATAAAAACAACCACAAACAAATACCATCAACTTGGTACAAAACTACACAACCCCAAATAAACAAATACACAAACAATCACGAATTTCAAGCTGCTTTGACTCTCATCCACAATTATTAAACAAAAATTTGAATTTAGAACACAAACACTAATAAACAGCAAAAGTAATTGATAAATTTCCCGTTTTTCCTTCTTTCCCATGTGATGGAAGCACCACTGAATAGGACATAACAGAGAGAAGCAAAGGAAGGTAATTTGTGATAGGTTGAGGTTGCAATGTGAGCGATGAATTAGGTTTACCTGAGGAACCTCAATTGGTTGATTGAGTTCACCAGGGGTGATATCTTCGAGAGGGGATTGATCTTTGGTAAGCTTCACGTAATGCGATGATTGCTTCGTTTCTTCCATCACAACAAAACAAGATCTAAAGAATTTTGAGGTTGATCTCAGAAATTTATATATCGGAAAGAGAAGAAAAATAAAGGAATTTGCTTCGAAACTACATATAACACCGCTTACTCTAGTCAACCACCCTACCTATGCGTATCTTTTGTCGCCACATTCATAACAGGCACCTCAGCTCCCCGTTAAAAAAAAAATAGGAAAGGCGGAACGCAGTTTTGATTGTTACCAAACCGTGTAAAGAATTTAGATTATATTATTTTTATAATTTTATTTCCTCAACTATATATCAAACAAACATTTATTATTTTTTAGGTTGTACTGTTTTTTTAAGTTGACCAAAATAAAGGGTAATGTTATAAAATCAATATATATAATTTTACACACTAAAGTATGTATTTTTTAGCATAAATATTGCTTATTTTATTTTATATGTTTATTACATGTATTCTATCGTATCTTTCAAGAAATTAAAAATAATTTTTTATCAAAAATTATATTTAAAATAAAATTAGTAATCAGAAAATAAAATTATTAAAATAAAAAAAAAATAATTTTACTTATCATTTAAAATAATTAAATTTTCGTTAGATTGATGTTTTGATTCATTACGTTGTTGTTTTTAGGGCTGAGCAGCGGGTCGGATTTACCCGTTTAATCCGATTATCCAATCCAATCCAATTAAATTGGATTGGATTTTTTTGGTCATCGGATCAAATCCAATCCAATCCAACCAAGATCCAATTATAATCGGATCGGATATCGGATTTGGCATTTAAAAATCCGAGTACTCGATGAGTACCCAACCTATTTTTATATTATTTATTATATATATTAATATTAATATTTTTTCTCACATACTCATGTTTTTCCCTTTAGAGCAAATAAGGGAATACCCAATCCAAGGTTAAAAAATAGAAATACTCAATCCACACCCACGTTAATAAAAAAAATGTGGCATAGTTACTGTTCTCATTTTATTTTAAATTTAAATGCATTGTTAAAATGGATTTGATTTATATTTTTATTGATTATGTGTGTTATTAAACACTAGTAAGTACTATATTGTGATGTTTGACATGGACTTTAAGATGTTAGAAGTTTTTTTATATTGTGGTTTCATAAAAAATATAATAAATTTTCTTTAATCGGATATCCAATTATCCAATCCAATCCAAACCAATTTAGATCGGATCGGATCGGATTGGATTTCAAAAAAAATTTACACAAATCCAATCCAATCCAATCCAATAAAATTTGATCGGATCGGATTGTTTTTTGCGTGAAATCCAATCCAATCCAGTACTTGCTCACCCCTGGTTGTTTTGATGTTTGATTGGAAATAATGAGTTTGATGCCTTACCTTATATGGGTAAAAAGGTGACGTGCATTCAAAGATATTGAGCTCAAAACACTTGTTTTAGGATATGTGTGCTTATCATAAAAGGAAAAAAAATATATCCAAATAACCAAATTGATTTGATCTTCATTAGCAATTGTAGCATGAGATGCACATTAGGTAGAAATGAAATTGAAATTGTTAAAGTGTATTTAAAATATTACTTTTCAACTGAAACAATGTCTATTCTTTCCAATCTTCAGCTAAATAAATTTCATTCCGAATTTTTTTTAATAAGTCAAAATTAATAGTTAATTAATTTTTATTGGGACATAGTGGAATTCACAATTTTTGGTTAGAACTACAGTTTGATTTCCACTACTTACTTTCTTCTTTGTAATTTGTTATTTTATTTTATTAAAATATAAGTTCTTTTTATATATAGTACCCGAAAATCAATTATAAAAGCTTTATTGTCATAATTAATTACCAAGTACGACTTAGTGGGCAACAAAATTAAAGTTTGATAAAAAAAATTATTAGTTTAACGAAATTTTAATTATCTCAAATAACATAAACGATCAATATTAATTTTTTTTGTTTTTATAACTATATTTTCCCAACTTAAATTAAATGAAACGGATATTATTATTATTTCTGTGGAGTTTCTTCCGCATGTTTTAATTACCTGTACGTTGCTACTAACAAATAATGGCATCTCAAGCACACGCTTATAAATTGATTTTAAGATGACATATGAAAAATTAACCAAGACAACTTATTATAAGTTAAAACCAAGACACAATTAAAATATAAAGCATCTATTAGACGAAAAAGAAAGTTACAGTATGGTATTGGAATAAGTTTTATGAAGGCCAATTTCTATACCAACCAGCCCAAGCAGAAACCAAGCCACTAATGCCAAGAGTAATTGTATGGTTGCAGAAGGGGTTTGGTTCAATCTCTGCTACTGCTATCAACAAATCTGCAACATTAGCTGCCACTGCCATAAGCCTCATTATTCTATCAGTTCTGATCTTCTGAATCTCTTTCTCCTCTTCTGTTGATTTCTCCTTTGACCTCCTCAGCTTTCTCTCTGCTTTAACTCCTTCTCTCAGCAAAATGAAATCAGCTATTATGAAGAAAACATACCCCACAGACTCACCAAATGCAGATATATAGCTCATTTTCTTAGCCAAGTTTGCATCCAAGGTTCCAATTCTTGCAAGCCAAAGAAAATGGTCAAAGAAGAAATAGACCATTTCACCTGCATTAGCAAGCACTGCTAGCAGCCTCAGAGAAAGGGTGGAACCTGGATTTCTCCTTAGGACATTGAAGCCAGTGAGGAATCTCCCAGTCCTGAAGGCTTTTCTGCTCAGCCCTGAAGCCACTTCCCATTGCTTGAACCTCTTTGCTATATCTGGTTGAGTTGCTTCCACATGCCAGTTTACAAGCTTGGACACATATTGAAAAGTCTTCACAAGCTTGTCAATACCATCTCTCTTTGCTAGGAAGATAACCAACTTGTCTACTGTGTCGTTCATGCTAGGAATTTGAGGGAATTGTTGGTGGAGCAATATATGGTGGTTATGTTCATGAACAATATGGTGTGAACTTCTTGTGTTTGTTTGTTAATGCTTGTAGACAGTATTTAGAAATGTTAAACTAGCTAGGGTCACAGAAGATGGTTTTTTGGATAAGAGAAGTTTGTGGTTACACTTTGTTTTACTTGGTACAACCATTCATTTTTTTTGTGTCATTGGAATTTTGGGCATATTTGCTTTTTGCACTTATGGCTACGTGTAGATCTATGATTCATTTCTTGTTGTCAAGAGAAAATGTCAAGGGATGATGCTGGTATTATATTTTAACATAAGATAATATATATATATATATATATATATATTAATATATATATATATATATATATATTATTAAACTGTTTACATGTTAGTCATTGTGATTTATTGATACTGTTTTACATTTAATCTCAATACTTCACATTATTTTTGTTTCTTCAAGTGTTTACATGAGAAAATACACTTATATTTTTATGGATCTGCATAATTCTATATTTCATTGTTTGAATATGTTAAATATCTTATCAGTTGTTTAAATTTTATCTATAAAAGAATTGTTAAGGGAAACAATACATATTTAGATCATTTCTACGTTTTAAATAAATTAATTATCGGTTTTTATTATAATTTCAATAAACAATGTGATTTTTTTTTTTAAAATAAACTATGTGAGTTTTAAGTTGTAAATATTTTTATGTGATAATAAAAACTAAATATAAAAGTTTTACGTAAGATAGTTAAAATAAAAAAATAAAGTGAAAAGAATAAAATCATAACAAAATCTGTTAATATTAACGCTAAAAAAATAACCAAGGAAGAAAACAAATAAAAAGAAAAAGAAAAAGAAAAGTGGTAAGCAATCCTTTGCGTTAGGGTGTGTTCCATCGACAAACCCTACACCCTCATCGAACCTCTTCATATTCATCGTTGTTCTTAGCATTGCAATCGAAATTGAATTAGGGTTTGCGACAATGGACGCTCAGAGAGCTCTCCTCGACGAACTCATGGGTGCAGGTACCTTTTGTTTTTCGCATTCTCAATCTCAATTTGATTATTGCTTTGAATTTGTTCTCACTGTGTTGAACAAATAATTTAGCACGCAACTTGACGGAGGAAGAGAGAAAGGGTTACAAGGAAGTGTCTTGGGACGATAAGGAAGTGTGCGGATTCTACATGGTCAGATTTTGCCCTCACGATCTCTTCGTCAACACTCGCAGTGATCTCGGTGCGTTTCGTTTCCCTTACTTCCTCAAATTCTTTATCAACTTTACTCTGTTACTTCTGCTATTAGATTTTTAATTTATTGCCCTCTCGCTGTGAATTAACCATGCTAAAGAAGTAGGAGTAAATCATTATATGAAAATACCAATTTAATCCCTGAAATTGTCTATGGTACGGTAGTTTAGTCCCTACGATGTACAATTTCAGGGATTAAACTGCCGTACCATGTACAATTTCAAAGACTAAACGGGTATTTTATAAAGTTAGGGATGCATGTAGCTGTCCGACCCCTCTCGAGGGTTAAATTTGAGGTTTACTCGAAGTGCATTCATTTTAGTGTGTTTTGATTTATTTATTTCTAAGAAATTTTCACTGTGGAAGGTTCTATGATATATCTGTGGCCAGTTATGAAATTTGGTTATTTTGTTCCTAGCTGAAATTTTTATGTGTGCTAAATTGATGCAGGACCATGCCCGAGAATACATGACCAGAAGTTGAAAGAAAGGTGAACGAGTAAATTTATTCATTCATTCATAATGATGTTTGATTTGCAACTTCTTTTCTCTTGTTGCAGTTATTCTTTTGAATATATCAGTGTGAAAACTATGACTTCTCTGATTTTTGGGCAAGCCACTGCAAAGTTGAAATTTTATGTTTATCTTTTAGGCAGGGTTTTCCATTGTGATTGTATTTAAAACTTTTTGGTGTTGTCAGTCTTCTATCTATGTGTTGAATTTAGCTTTAGTGTTGTGTTCCTTGTAGTAGTTAATATGACCATATCTGATGTACGTTTCATCTGTGACAAAATTTTGGTGGTGTTAGTCTACTATCCTTTACGGGTTTTATTTTGTCATATATGTGTACATTTGATGGCAAGATATGCCTATAGGTATGTTCACTTAGGCAGCGTAGATGTACCTTAAGTTGCTTCCCTATGAATGTTTACTATCCTTTGTAGGATTTACTTTGTCATATATGATATGATGAATGACAAAGTAACATGCATGTGCATGCCAATAAATGAAATTGCATGCCTCAGTACTTTGTTGTTAGATTATTCAATGATTATGTTCTTGAGTTTCAGATTTAATGGGTTTTACTGTATTGGTGGTTTCAGTTTTGAGAAATCTCCGAGACATGATGCATACGTACCTAAATTTGAAGCTGAACTGTCTCAATTTTGTGAGAAATTGGTAGGTTACCTACTTGTTAACACATCCTTCCAATGGTCAAGGGGGTTTAATCATGTTTGTATGCTGATGAATCATCCTTTGTATTTTCTTGTAATGATCAAAGGTGATGGACTTGGATAGAAGAGTAAGACGTGGGCGAGAACGTCTTGCACAAGAGGTGGAGCCTGCACCACCTGTGCCGCTCACAGCTGAAAAGTCTGAACAGCTGTCTGTGCTGGAGGAGAAAATAAAGAACCTTCTGGAACAGGTTGAATCTCTTGGTGAAGCTGGAAAGGTTGATGAAGCTGAAGCTCTTATGAGAAAGGTGACAAAGATGATGCAATGCCTTTATTCCCTTGATTTTTTAAACTTATAAATAGATATTTACCTCTGGATGATCTGAAGAATCTTTGCCTTGAGATTCATGTGATTTTGTTTTTCTTTTTTTGGGGTTGGTTCTCTTACAGGTGGAGACACTTAATACCGAGAAGACAGCATTGACACAACCTCAAAATGATAAGGTGTTGATGGTTGGTCAGGAGAAGAAGATGGCACTCTGTGAAATATGTGGTTCTTTTCTTGTGGCAAATGATGCTGCTGAAAGGACTCAGTCTCATGTCACAGGGAAGCAGCATGTTGGTTATGGCATGGTTCGTGATTTCATAAATGAGTATAAGGTAAGTTCTGTTGGCATGAACTAATTTATACGCCAGAATTTATAAAATATTTCTTCATATATGTTGGTATGGTTTTTCAGACTGCTAAAGAGAAGGCTAATGAAGAGGAAAAATTAGCTCGGGAAAGAGAGACAGAAGAACGAAGGAAACGGAGGGAGAAGGAACATGAGACAAGGAGACGAAGTGATTCAAGTGATAGGGAGAGGTATCGTGATAAAGATCATGATAGGGAGCGGGATAGATATAGAGATAGAGACACTGATCGTGAAAGGTCTCGGGAGCGTGATGTTAGAGGTTACCGAGATGCGGTAAGGGGGGCAGATTCTAGGTTAAGGAATGGAAGAAATGGAGGTAGAGACAGGTACCGTGATCGGAGCAGATCACGCTCCCCTGTTAAGCATGGCTACAGAAGGCCTTCTTGAACTCCAGTTTGCTCAAATTAGTGGAATTTCTTGATAGATGTCCGAATTTGAATTTAAAAGAGGTAGACTTTAATATCCCAAGACTTGCATAAATATGTGCTTTTGGAGTCTCGAGTTTTCTCATGATCAAGGGTGAATTTACTTTTTTTCCCATCTCAGAGCTTTGTTGAGTCTATACAATCTCCCTTTCATCAATATAATTAATGGAGAAAAGGGTTGAGGTAGGTATTTCACTGTTGTAACTTTTCATACAGTTTGTTTTGCGCCTTGATTTTAAGTTATTTATGATAATTCATCTCTGGAGCATTGTGTGTAGTCTTTCTTTACTCGCATTTTCTGGAAATCAATTGATTGATTTAAGATGTCAGACACAAAATTACATGAATGATTGTCATTGCTGCCGAGGGGGATGGTTTTCTCTTGTATTGAGGTAACACATGAATCTTATACCCTGAGACAAATAGATTGATATTTGCTCATCTTAAAAATGTTTGTTTTGTTTCCACGTTTCTTTTTTTGCTTCATCACCCTTGTTTCTTAAGTTGATATAAACCAGCACAGGTTTAAAAAATGCTGCTTATTCTGACATGAATTTGACATTGAACTGCATTCCGAAGGCACCGGTTTAGAAGATATAGGTAAACTTACTGAATCTGTTGTTAAATCCATGGCATCGAATTTATAATATATTTGGTGTATGATATCATCCGAAATGATCATATACTGAATGGAGAACTAATTTTTATTCCCTAGTTTCCCGATGTCATTCTTGATATTGGTTTCTGTTGGGGAAAGAGATCAGTGCATGTAGTCCACTATAAGCAGTTAGTTTGACCAATTTGGGAAATGGGTCGGAATGGTAATTACAGGATGGTGAATTACAATATTACATCCACTACAAAATATAATACTTGGTTTACAGAGTGCTGTTTTAATAGAATATTCAAAGGTTTGTCAAATACAGGGATTTGGTTGTTTTTGGCGGGTGATTCTATAGTAGAAAATTTTCCATTTGCATGAAAACTATCATTTAACCGTTATGCAGAATGTCTCCTTTCATGAACAAACATCCTACCTTTATTGTCCGGGTGATTTGGAGGTAATTGACTCTCGTATCTGGCTTAGAATGTTTTATTAGGTGTTTTAGGAACACAAGTGTCCTAGTGATCTTCAATGGCTAGATTGTTTCTGGACGTGATATGTGCAGGAAATAATCGCCTCTTGTTAGAAGAAACAAGGCAAAACGATGTGTTTTCCTAATATTGAACTGGCAATCAAACCTTTGATAAACCTTTGAGTGGTCACAGTATTCAGTCTTGAGATTGTAAAGATTGAAGCAGATAAAATCAGACCTGGCATAGCATGATTTAACTTTCTTGTTCCAAGTCTCTTACGCTCGTGGTTAAAATGACTGAATTTACTTATGTGTGCCTCTTAAATTCTTATTTTACTCGATAACATTTTTACAGAATGTTAATTCTATAATTAAATTCTGTGTTGTTATCTGGATTATGCATGTAAATGGTTAGAAAAATCAAACATTTGTAGATATATTGTTTTTAGTCATATATTTTCGTATTTTAATAAAAATTAAATAGTTTGTTGAAATGAAGCTTGTTAATGGAATATTAAATAATATTTGAATGTGAAAAATTTAAATAATTTTAAATTTTATAAAGTTTTGTATTTGTATATTTGATTAATTTAAAGAGAATTTTTATTTAATGATTTTTTAAAACAAATTCTATTTATGTTCGAGTTAGAAGCTCTCGTTGAGTTTTAATTCACTTGTATTTTCCGGCTCGAAGTCGTATGATTTGGTTGACCATATTTAATTTTTATAAAATATGGTAAAAAGTCTAATTGATCTATAATGTTTTTTTATGAATATTGGTTGCTGAAAAGTCCAATTGTCCTTTTTAGTATAAACAGATGCTAGAAAACCAGAAACTAGTAAAACTAAAGTGAACCAGGATGAGGTGAACATCATTTTATAAAATTAGAACTCAAAAGAGTATCTAAAATTTCATGACTCAAATTGCTTACGCATACAATTTTGAGGCTCAATTCAGGATTTCATTCTGTAAAGGATAATCTATGAATCATTTAGGAAGACAAGTTAAGAAAAACTATAAGAACTTCGTTACAATAATTTTAAAAATAAGATGCTTACTGCATTGAAAATTATTTCAAAATATACATTCAAACAATAATCATATCCCTGGAGATGCTAAGACTGGATCGTATATATTCGTGCCTATTTTGTTATACTCCACACTTAGCTTTTCTTAAAACTTTCAAGATTTCAAAATTTTCATTTTTGTTCCTTTTTTGTACTTTTTGAATTTTGACAACACTCTACTTAAATATAATGTATATTGAAAGGAAAAGGGAAAAATATGTTTTTGCATATTATGAGGTAAATTTGTTTTCACACTAATAGTGTCAATTTCAAAATTTATTACACGCATGAGGTTGTTCCAAAACTATATACGTAAAAGAGGCTCTCTATTATGTATCGTACTCTGGAAGACTTGTTAGCGGTTATTATCAACAATTATGATTCAACACTGTTGATAATTAATTTAAGTACAAATTTCAAGAAATTTATTGACCATAATAATATGGACTATGCGTGCATTGTTTACAAGGTAATTTTTAAGCTTAAAACAAGTTTATGAATTCTCTTTAAAATATTTTAAATTTTCATACTAAAATACTAATTTAAGATAAATCACATAGGAGTATTGAAATTTTTTGCACCTAAATATAAAATACATTTAAGATACTAGAAGATATAAAAAGTCAAAAATAAATATCATAAATATTGCATTATACCCATATTTATTTGAAGATACAATTTTACAATACTCTTTTACAATATTTTACCATATCATATGTATTTATTTATAATAAAGTAGATAAATGGAAATATATTATTATATAATATAATATATTGTAAAAATATATATTCAAATAAAGATTTCATAATAGGTTATTAGTTCATAATAATTCAGTGTGGAAAGCTTAAAATATTGTGAAGTTATGGATCTCAACCGCTGATAATGGTAGTACGCCTTGAGAAGAATGTGTCTGGAGAAATGTTAGCGGCCAAACAAAATAATAAACGTAATTTATCCTAAAAAGTTAGTTCATGAGTTGAGGATTGCTACAAGTCTTAAATTAAGACTCACGTCTCCAATTTTAAGTGAAGTAATAGGTCTAACTCATCCTATCAACTAACTCATTTGTTATTTGTAATGACTTACCTCAAACCTTATAAACTTGATTCTCGTTATATTCCTAATCAATGTGGGACTTCTCTCAACATCTAAACAAAAGTTAAAATATTAATGTCTAAAGAGAACTAAACAAAATCTTGTCATTCAAAAATGTCATACAAGAATATTCATCCTTCATTACCAAAAAAAAAAGAATATTCATCCTGCTTTTGACCCATAGATGAAAAAGAATATTCATTCTAATTTACCCTGTAAGTGATCAGGACTATAGAATTGACAAAAAAAAATAAAATGTCATTGCCTAGTTGGGTTTATCATTTAGCATTTGAATATTTTAATTTCTCCCATATAGTTGTATTTGTAAATAAGTGTATTAAAATGTTCAAACAAATTAGACAGATGCATGTAAAATACAAAAGTAATGGATGAGACAAGGAAGAATGTCTATTTATGCAAGAGCTGTATCTTTGAAGATTGGCTTCAGACACACAGCGTTAGAATGCAAAGCAACATCATGATGTAAACCGGAGCTAATATTGGGAATGGATGCGTTCTGTAACTAGTTACAAAAGTTGCAAGCATGCGTTGCCGATGTAAAAGAATGTCCTCTGCAGAAGAGGGAGGGAGTGGAACGGAAGGGGCTCAAATGCTGTGGGTTAGAAAAGAATATTCATGAATCTAAATTAACTCGCCGCATCTTACAGACAAGGTTTGCTGTTGGCAGATCAAGTTGGTTTCCTGAGTCTGTCTTCAAAAGATCTTTTAGCTGGTTTCTCGGAGTAGAAAGGCAACTTTGGAATGTAGCCAGAACCGGAGGGATTGGCATTGACAGTGCAGAAAGCACGTTGCTAAGATACTCGATATCTACTGATAGTTGCTGCGCTCCACGATCTGAAATGTACTGAATCCCACGCAACTGCTGCGCTACATCATTGCTTTCACTGTTAGAGATTCCCTCAGCAAGTGGCTCCAATTGTTGAGGTAGAGTAAGGGTCCGTTTGGTTTCTAGTTGGGGAAACGGAGTTGGGGAAATGGAGAAATTTAAGGGTTGATATTGATCCTTCACGTCGTTCGAGATAGTCAAAACTCCGTTTGACCGTAGGATTTATTTTTGGGGTTGGTCAAACCTACACATCCAAACGGATTCTAAGAAGTATTCACCAACGCTGGTGACATAGGACTGTGAATAAGCACTGAATGTAGGAAGAGGGAAGGCACCCTGTTCCTCAACTGATGACCAAATTGGTAAACGGGACACATCATTTTATTGGAACAAGAACTAATTACCAAGATGGTTCTCCATTGAACACCACAACTGCAACTATTTAGTGTGAAAAATTTAAAAGATGTAAATATTTTTAAAAACTTTATAACTGTCCAAGTTTCTTTTGAATGACAAACCTAAAAAGTTGGCAAGCCTAACTCATTTTATCAACTAACTCATTAGTTAAATGTTGCTTCAAACCTTATAAACTTGATATTGGTTATATTCTTAATTGATGTGAGACTTATCTCAACATCTAAACAAAGGTTCAAACAAAGATGTCCGAAGAGAACTAAACAAAATCTTCCAAGAAGATTTTGTCACGGAAAATGTCACACTAGAATATTCATCCTGCTTTAGATCCGTAAAAGAAAAAGAATATCCATTCTAATTTACCCTTCCATGGGACTGTAGAATTGACTGAAAAATATGTAATTGCCTACTTAACTTTATCATTTAGCATTTAAGAATTTTAATTTCTCCTGGATATATTTAATTTTTGTAAATAAGCGTATTAAGATGTTTAAACAAATTAGACAGATACACTTAAAATACAAAAGTAATGCATGAGACAAGAAGATTATTTAATTACGCGAGAGCTGCATCTTCGAAGATTGGCTTCAGGCAAAAAAGGGCGTTAGAAAGGAAAGCCAAGTACTAACATACATTACATTATCATCTAAATATAAAACAAATAACAATAAATCCAATTTCTAAATATAAAACCTCAGGCACATTCCAGCTATGAGGAAGGTAAAACAATACCTCCCCAACAGCAGACAAGCAATGCCCCATGTTAGCCGGAGTTTCAGCACCAGGGAGATCACCACTGGCAAATACATCCTCCACAGTCGAACTCAATTGAGTTAATCCAACAGCATCCTGTCATTAACATCAAAACCAAAGACCCAAGAAGTTAGTTCAGGACTTAAGGGTTACCACAAGTTTAAATTAACACCCTCATTTCTAATTATAAGTTAAGTGGCAGGCCTAACTCATTCCATGAACTAACCCATCATTTAAAGGTTGCTTAAATTTTTATAAACTTAATACTGGTTATATTCCTAACCGATATGGGATCTATTTCAACATCTAAACAAAGGTTAAAACAAAGATATCCAAAGAGAACTAAACAAAATCTTACCGGAAGATTTTGTCATACAAAAATATTCATCCTGCTTTAGACCCATAGAAGAAAAAGAATATCCATTCTAATTTACCCTTTCAATCTTCGGCACTTTAGAATTGACAAAAAATTTGTAATTGCCTAATTAACTTCATCAATATTTTAACTTCTCCCATGTAGTTGTATTTAATTTTTGTAAATAAAGGTATTGAAATGTTTAAACAAATTAGACAGATGCACGAAAAATACAAAAATTATAGATTCCCAAGTGGCTCCAATTGTTGAGGTAGAGTAAGGAGATACTCACGAACGCTGGTGACATAGGACTGTGGATATGCACTGAATGTAAGAAGAGGGGAGGCACCCTGTTCCTCAACTGATGACCAAATTGATAAACGGGACACATCACCCAGGTTGCGTACTTTAGATATGAGGACATCATATACAAGTTCATTAACCGTGTCTGCAAATGCTGCAACTCTTTGAGATGCAACGCTCCATCTGTCCATACCTGTGGCATGTGGCAATAACGCATAAGAGTAATATTTCTAAAAATTGGAAAAGGGTTTTATATATACATTTACATGAGAAATTGTGAATATGTACATGACAAACCAAAAGACCAGCCAAAAAGTCCTGCGGTTCATTCATATTTATCCTTCTGTTACCATAGACCCATCCATTTCACCCATAATCCTGAAACCATATGCCAAATGGATTTACCGGACATTTAATTTATTAACTTTTTTCATGTATGCCTTAAATTAAAACAAGCTTTTACCTCTGTTTAAATGATTCATAAGGAAAGTACACATCTTTCAGCACATCAATTAAAATCTGGATATAGGAACCAGAAAATAAGTGCTGAATATTCCTCGTAAAGGTCCCAGTCATACTGTGTAATTCAATCAATGCCTCCAGATGCTTTGTCTGAACTCTGAACCTTAATACCCTTTTGCATATCTCCAGATAAGATATCTAATAAACCTATAAATATTGATGAACCATAGTCAACATGGAGCGAATTCGTTAATAGTTGTCTTAGGTTGCATTTGAATGGAGAACTTTTTAGAATTCTAGAGAATTGTAATATTTATAATGTATTTGAATTACAATGAAGAATTTTAAGATTTCCATTGAATCCTAAATTGAGAATTTTTAATAAAAATAAAAGGAATTTCAAATGAATCGTACTAACAAAGAATTTTAAAATTCCTCATTTTTTGTCTAACTCATCTTATATTATCATCTATCATTACTTCTATATTAAACCCTCTTTATAATCACCCTTCTTTATTAGTTCAACAATTCTAGAATTTAAAATTCTCCACCCAAACACACTATTACAGTTTTGCAAAATGAATGATATACATTGAATTTTCACGGTTTAAAACATATAATCTCTAGTTTCTCCAAGAATGCTGTACTCTAACAAATTTGAAAGTTCATTAAAGTGGGAAGAAAAAGGAACAATGTGCATGATGTCATGATTAAGATAAATGATAAAAAGACAAGGTAATTTGGAATTACAGAATAAAATGCAATGATTACATACCTGGAGCAAAAAGAACAATTTATTGGAACAATAACCAATTACCAAAATAAAAAGTTAGTTCATGAGTTGAGGTTGCCACAAGTTTTAAATTAACACCTCCCGGTCTTAATGTAAGTTAAATGACAAGCCTAACTCATCCCATCAACCAACTCATCAATTAAGGGTTACTTCAACCCTTATAAACTTGATACTGGTTATAGTCCTAACCGATGTGGGACTTATCTCAACAAAGGTTAAAGCGAAGATGTTCCAAAAAGTTAGTTCATGAGTTGAGGGTTACCACAAGTTTTAAATTAACACTCTCTGTCTGATTGTAAGTTAAATGGCAGGCCTAACTCATCCCATCAACTAACTCAATATTTATGGGTTGCTTCAAGTCTTATAAACTTGATACTGCTTATATTCTTAACCAATGTGGGACTTATCTCAACATCTAAACAAAGTTAAAGTAAAGATGTCCGAAAAGAACTAAACAAAATCTTCCCGGATGATGTTGTCACTGAAAAATGTCACATAAAGAATATTCATCCTGCTTTAGACTCGTAGAAGAAAAAGAATATTCATTCTAATTTATCTTTTTGGTCTTCGGGACTGTAGAATTGACCAAAAAATATGTAATTGCGTAATTGGCTTTAGCATTTAACATTTGAATATTTTAACTTCTCCCATATAGTTGTATTTAATTTTTGTAAATAAGCCTATTAAAATATTTAAACAATTTAGACAGATGCACGTAAAATACAAAAGTAACGGATGAGACAAGGAAGATTGTTTAACTACACGAGAGCTGCATCTTCTAAGATTGGCTTCAGGCACAAAGGGCGTTGGAATGGAAACCCAAGTAATAACATACATTACATTATCATGTAAATATAAAACAAATAACAATATATCAAAATCGTAAATATATGACCTCAGGCACATTCCAGCTATGAAGAAGGAAAAATATTACCTCCCCAACAGCAGACAAGCAATGCCCCATGTTAGCCAGAGTTTCTGCAGCACGAGGGAGATCATCACTGGCAAATACATCCTCCACAGTCGAACTCAACTGAGTTAATCCAGCAGCATCCTGTCATTAAAATCAAAACCAAAGCGAATTCGCCTCATTATAGAGAATCACACTGAACTGAACTACATTCCGTATATGCAAATTCACAATCCCTACCCGCAACGTTTCGTGAGCAGCTCCATCCTCTGCTTGACAACATCAACCTTAGCAAGAGCCGCGAAGATTCCGCAGATGATCGCTGCGCCTATAAGAAAATTGTAAATGAAGCTTGCTCTTAACTAGATCTCAATGCAAGGATCAGAATTTGGGAATTGAATTCAGAATCCAAGCTCTGCTTTCTACAAGGATCTAGAACTAAAAGGAAATCAACCGCATCTTAAAACAAGCATCAATGGCAACGCGGTGCAGAATTCTACGTTCCAAATAATAATAAACCTTAGGAAGAACAAGGCCAATTCAGAATCAGAGAAGTGGGTTTCGAATTTGTGCAGTGTATTCTGGAGGATGGAGTAGACAGCTGAACGGAGAGAAGCGGCGTCTTCGAGGAGGCGGATGACGTCGCGCGTGGCGCGGGGAACGCGGAGGAGAGCGGCGGCGCCAATGGCAGGTCCATCAAAAATGACGACGATGGCGGTTTCTCTAACATTAAGCTCACACCGTACCGTATGGACAAACTATAATATCCAATTTCATAGAGGCGTCGCCTGCAAATTTAAAATCACCGTTTTCCCTCTTTGTTTAACTATTTTCCTTAATAATATCGGGTTATCAAGATAATACATCCAAATTAAGTTAATAAAAAAATGCTAACAACTGATTCAAGAATATTGATCAAGCTTTAACCAAAACAAATATTGCTCAAGGAATAAAAAAATAAATTTAAGGTGCATAATTTTTTTTATTCAAAATAAGTTAGGATTATGCCGAAAATTTAAAAATTACACAAGTGACAATTTTAGTAAATATTTCTTATTTTAATTTTATACTTGTGTGCGACTTGTGTCTATTCTTCTAACACCACTTTTCCATTGAGTTTTCTAAATCAGAGTTAATTATTAAATAATGTTTGGTCGTTTATAATATTTTCAAGCTCCGTTCGGAGTGGTTTTTTATTTTTAGCTTTGAAATTTTTAAAAATTAAACAGTGTTTTTTATTTAGAGTTTATATGGTTTTGAATTTTAAATAGATGTTATGTAGCTTTTATAACCAAAACAACTTTATACATGCATTACAGTAATAATATTAATAGTAATAATAAATTTTTTAGGATAATTGTGGTGACAGTGGCAAGCATGGTGGTGTCAGCAGCAAGGGCAACAATAGTGGTGGTCATGGAAGGGGTAGGGTGGTGGTCGTTGTGAGAGTGGCGGTGATGACAACAACAATGATGATGGTGACGATAGTGATAGTGTTACTGCTGCAATGTGCTTATGGTGGCAAGGATAATGATGCTAGCAGAGGTCACTGTCGTCATAACAATGGCGACAACATTTGTGACGATAACAATGATGGTGACTATAGCGATCTAGGTGGTGGTGATGGAGAGGGTGGTGATAATAGTAATGACGACGGAGGTGGTGACAATGGTGGTAGTGATACAATGACAGAGGTGGTGAAAGTGTTGTGAAACGGCGATGGTGGTGGTGGCAATTACAATGGTGGTAGTGTGACCATGATGATGGTGGTGATGATAGTGGCAATGGTGATGGTGATGAAGGGCGTGGTGGTGTTGGTCATAACATCAATGGGGGTGGTGGTGCAAGGTGTGGTTAGGTTGGGAAACACGTTAGTGGCGATAGTGATAGTGTTGATGATGGTTATGGAAGGTGTGACACTGATGGTTGTGATGGTGGGTGGTGGTAGAGGGTGTGGTGATGGTAGTAACAACAGTAGTTATGGTAGTGGCGACAATAGTATGATAGTAACGGTGGTTGTGACAGACAATGATAGTGATGCATAAGCGGTGGTCGTGGTCGTCTGATGGGTGTTATGGCTATGCATGAAGGATGGCAAGGACAGTGATAGTTGTGGTGTCGATGACAATGGTGGTGGTGTTAGCGCGATGGTGTTGATGGTGTTGATGGTGGTGCTGGAATATGAGGGTTGGAAGTTCATAAAACAATTTTCTTGTTTAAAATGATTCAAAATTATTTTAAAAATGAGTTGAAACCACTTGAATACCATCTTTAATGAACACATTTTGTTTTCAAATTGACTTTTAAAAATCAAAAACCAAAAAGTCACAACCACCCCTAATGACCCTCAGGTGTAAAGTGTGTTATTTATTTTTATTGATTTACCTTTTTATATTTTTAAATACTATGAAAATAAGTTTATTATAATTCTGTTTTTTAATCTATTATTATAGGAATTGATGTAACATGATTTTCATATTAGGAAATTTTGTATTGGTTTGTAATAGAAACTGATCCGGTCTCGATACCGGTATCCGTTCTACAAGACATATTTCAACGTCTTTGACCGTTCTCAAACGTGTCACCGGTGTCATCGGTATACATCTGGACTCTAAATCCATATCAGGCGTTCTCCCTATATCGGTTGTCCAGGATAACGTCATGCACATCGAATAACACACGTATCACTATATAGAAGATAAATGGCATTACTACAGGGACAAGGACAAAGATTTCATTTTCCACACTACGAGCCATAATCTGTTCCTGGAAATAATCAACTTGTTCTCTAAGACTAGCCCTACTTTCTCTACGCTCAATATAAAATAGCCACTTGCCTCAATCATACTGGCAAATGCATATTAAATAATAATTTATTTAATATAATAGAGGTTAGTGGTTCTCCACTAACAAATCCTCGTATATCGAGCCAATCAGGTATAAGAACTCTCTTCATTTATGAAGGGAGGATCTTCTCTTTTTAACTTACAACTACTATCCGGAAAACATTCCTCACTTGAAATACTATTACTGACTTGAGCTTCGGAGAATCTTCGTAGGTAACACCACCTTTCGCCCACATCAACGCGTGAGGACGGTGTGAAGGACCTCCAGGACTTCAAGCCTGCTCTCATCTTATTGGGATTCCAGATATACAGACCGGATACTTGCAGAACCGGTCCTCAATCCTATTTGATCTTTGACTTTTGTGACTGGCCCTACACCGGATCTATTGACCCCGGTTCAGGACAGATCATTGGCACGCCCGGTGGGACCTGATAAAGTTATTCCCACCTCTGGTTTACGAAGCCTTGCCTTGCGTCATGGAAGGCAATGGGAGAAACATATCAGATGGGCACGTAGAAGATGTTATTGCCCAAGAACAACCAGTGAACAGACGCTTGGCTTTCGAGTCGCCTGTCGGGAGTTCAAGGAGAATGGTGCAAGTATCTGCACCCAATCCAAGAGATGAAATGATACGAAAACTGATGGAAGAACTAGTGGAGTTGAAACGTGAAAGAAAGAGCATGGAAGAGAAAGCAACATCCTAAACTGATGGGACGCACCATACAGCTCAGGGAAGAAAGTCTGCTAGTATCCAGTATTCACAGATTCCCACTTATGAGGAGAAGGAGCAAACACATGACTCTGGTGAGAAAGCCAGTCGTAGAAGACACGAGCCAGCGATAATCCATGGGGCTTACTGTGACGTCCTAGGTCCTTTTACATTTATTTTTATTTGTTCAAGTAAATTTTTCAATAAATTTTTTGCGATCAACAATAATAATTAAGTCCCGATTTAAAATGATTTTTATGTTTCACTGATCATGTTTAAAAAAATAGTAAACAGTCCTAGTTAATTTAAATAATCAAGTGAGAAGGAAGAAATTAATTAAATGGAACAAAAGAGGGAAAATGGAATCAGGGACCTTTCGCTTGAGCGAGGTCCCAACTCGCTTAAGCGAAACTATCAGCTTTCGCTTGAGCGAGGTCTCCAATCGCTTGAGCGACGTTTATATCTCATTCCCAGGTGAGCCATGGCCACGCTTGAGCGAAATCCCTTATACTTCCAGTATCTAGTTCGCTTAGGCGAGGTTGTCTCGCTTGGGCGAAACAGACCCAGAGGTCCTGATAGTTCAACTCGCTCGAGCGGAAGGTTTAAATCACCAACCCGCTCCAGCGAAAACACTCCAGTGTCTACCTCTCTTTCTTCGCTTGAGCGAGTCACATTCGCTCAAGCGAAAATACTCCAGTACCTAATTTTAATCTATTCGCTTGGGCGAGTTCTATTCGCTTGAGCGAATTGAGACATGCAATCACTTTCCTTGGTTCCCGCTCGAGCGAAATTCAATACGCTCGGGCTAAAAACATCCAGCAGTCCCCCTGTTACAGCAAAACATCTCGCTTGAGCGAGATTCCCTCTCGCTTAAGCGAGATTAACACAGTGGCCATTTCCTCTACCTTTCGCTCGAGCGAGGTCCTACCCGCTTGAGCGAAAATCCTCCAGTAACCACAGCCTTGTAATACTTACCTATCTCGCTTGAGCTAAAATCATACCCGCTCGAGCGAGACTTGACCAGAGAGTATATCACTGACACAAAACCCTCTCGCTTGAGCGAGAATTCATCTCGCTTGAGCGAGTTATGCAGTACATGCGTAAAAACTTAAGATTCTCATACCAACCAGCAAATTTAAACACTCACATGTCTCATCTGGCCTAGTTTATCCACTTACCTACATTTCAATCATGCAATGCACTTCACTTCTAGTTCCATTCCACTAAATGTACATCAATCATCTACATCATTCATGTTCCTAATCATAAACAAAACCTGTCTATAGCAATTTATTGTTCATACTTACCATTGGCTCCATGCCAATATGCATCAAATCATGAAATTCACATTACTCATATCAACACCACGAACACACCATCTCGCTGACATAAATTCCTATCCTCATCAATCATCATGCAGATTTTTATCCATAATTGATTACACACCTTTATAATTACACTGATCACATCTAAATTAATTCATCACACATAGGTAATATATGAACATAATACATATAAAACACAATACACACATCATTCCATTCATAATTCTCTGCACTCCTTGGCATCAATTCTCTGCTTGGTGCACCTCCGGGGCCTCAGCCTCTTCCCTGTCACTGGTTACTAAATTAAAGAAACAACAACAAGGGTGAGTGTTTGGTATCATAATTAATATAGAACAGTAATTCAATAACAAGACATATACATTTGCTAGTTTTACATTATATAATCGATCTCATCTCTTGTCATTAATCTACACATACCAATCGTGAACTCCATCCAATTTCATCATTCTCAAGATACAATTCACAACCATCAGATATGGTAAAGCACATACATATCATCTCATAATTCTAGCAATTCATTGAATAACACAACTGGCTCTCATAACACTTCGACGCCTAGTATCCGGATACTAAAAGGATCGGCCTTCAGCTGGGGGTCCTACTTGACACCCCGTGAACCCTGCTTGGTCCACCGAGTCCTACTTGACTCTCCACCTCAAGCACATACATATCATCTCAAATCATGAAATTCACATTACTCATATCAACACCACTAACACACCATCTCGCTGACATAAATTCCTATCCTCATCAATCATCATGCAGATTTTTATCCATAATTGATTACACACCTTCATAATTACACTGATCACATCTAAATTAATTCATCACACATAGGTAATATATGAACATAATACATATAAAACACAATACACACATCATTCCATTCATAATTCTCTGCACTCCTTGGCATCAATTCTCTGCTTGGCGCACCTCCGGGGCCTCAGCCTCTTCCCTGTCACTGGTTACTAAATTAAAGAAACAACAGCAAGAGTGAGTGTTTGGTATCATAATTAATATAGAACAGTAATTCAATAACAAGACATATACATTTGCTAGTTTTACATTATATAATCGATCTCATCTCTTGTCATTAATCTACACATACCAATCGTGAACTCCATCCAATTTCATCATTCTCAAGATACAATTCACAACCATCAGATATGGTAAAGCACATACATATCATCTCATAATTCTAGCAATTCATTGAATAACACAACTGGCTCTCATAACACTTCGACGCCTAGTATCCGGATACTAAAAGGATCGGCCTTCAGCTGGGGGTCCTACTTGATACCCCGTGAACCCTGCTTGGTCCACCGACTCCTACTTGACTCTCCACCTCAACCACTGGGTCCTACTTGACCACTGGGTAGCTCAACTGGGCACAAACACCACGGGAGCCAGAAACGAGGGGCTGCCCATACCGTCAGCCGTCCTACACCACATAATCACATATGTATATTCATATTTCTCATATCATACTGCAAGTGGCCAGCAACAAAACACATACTCATCAATTGGGCGACCTACTTGTCAAGCCCGTCATCACATTGCCACTATACTCATCAACTCATCACAATTCATATCACGTCATCCTCATAATCATCATAAACCATGCACAATTTACATTCATACACATACAATTATTATGCATTATCAAATCTCATTATTTCCATGTTTCATTCAATGACTTAATTCAATCATACTTACCTATTCTAATTAATTATAACTCGAACACCCCCTTACCTCGACTCCGAGCTCCGTCGACTCGTTCTTGATGTGATTAGCGTTTCCTGGATGCTATGTCCAACGTCCTACATCCGAAATCAACATCCACTTCACCGTTCGATCCTCCGACGACTACTTTGTTACCTACGGAGGTCGAAACGTAAAACCCGTCAACGTTAAACCACCCTCATTACTCTAAAGACCATTTTCAAGCTTCTACGCACTAGAGGAGTAGGAAACGAAAGCTCACTCCTCCATGCACGACTATTTGGTTTAATGGAGAAAACAAAAGAGATGCGAAAACTTAATTTAAAGGGTTCATTGAACTCACCTCGAAACCACGATCCCAAAAATGTAGTTATTTCGAAGTTTCAACGCGAAACGAGCCTCCCCTTGAGGCATGCAACATACGGCCATGAGGGAGAAGGAGGAGAGGAAGAAGACGCTGGCGTGAAGTGAGGGAGAAGAAGATGAATTTTCATTAATTAATACTCAGGGGCAAAATGGTCATTTCCCTCTTTCTTTTATAATTTCTTTAAGATTTTACTTAAATCTTTACCTTTTACCTCATCAGTAACTTCAAATTTTTACTTTCTTCTAATTACACTTCATTTAACCTTTTATAATTAATCTCTAAATAACTTTATTTATTTCCACAACATTTAATTATTTGTAATTACATCTTTAATAATAATAATAATTCCCAAAGTCTTAATAAATCTGGTTGGGCAATTATTAATATTTTTCGCCAATTAAAACTTTTCTTAAAATATTAGGGATGTTACATCCACCCCCCTAAAAAGGGATTTCGTCCCTGAAATTAACGTACCTTATTGAAAAAGATCGGGGTACAACCGCCTCATGTCTGATTCCAACTCCCATATGTAAGTTACTCCATTTATATTCTGCCACTTCACTTTCACCAATTGTACTTCTTTGCGTCTTAATCGTTTAGCTTGATACCCTTCAATGCAAGTAAGTGCTACCTCCCCAGTTAAATCTCCCTTTAGCTCAATGGAACCTTCAGGTACAACCATCGAATCACAGGGAATATATGCTTTTAATTGCGAAACATGGAATACATCGCGAATATTTGTCAATGCATGGGGAAAATTCAATCTGTATGTTACTTCACCGATTCGTTCCAATATCTGATAGGGTCTAATATACTTCGGGTTAAACTTATGACTCTTCAGTATCCGACCTACACCTTGGGTAGGTGAAACCTTCAGGAATACCCAATCTCCCGCCTGAAACTCAAGTGACCTACGACGATTGTCATAGTAGCTTTTCTGACGGTCTTGTGCAATTTTTCATCTTTTCACGAATCCTTACCACCTGATCATTCATTCCTTGAATTAACTCGGGCCCCAAATGGATTGCATCTCTATCTTCATTCCAACATAAAGGTGTACGACACCGTCTACCATATAAATCTTCATATGGAGCCATACCAATATTACTATGATGACTGTTGTTATAAGTGAATTTCACTAATGACAAGTATCTTTCCCATGAGCCACCTTGCTCTAGTACGCATGCTCTAAGCATATCTTCTAAGGTCTGAATTGTACGCTCAAATTGACCATCGGTTTGAGGATGTTAAGCAGAATTCAGTCTTAGCTCAGTACCTAATTCCTGCTGTAAACTTTCCAGAATTTAGAAGTGAATCGAGGGTCGCGGTTTGAAACAATACTTGGAGGCACGCCATGCAACCGTACAATTTTAGTGATATACAATCTAACCTATCAATCCAATGACCATTTCATGTTCATAGCCAAGAAATGGGCACTCTTGATCATCTTGTCCATAATCACTCGTATTGCATTACAACCAGAACGGGTAGGAGATAACCCAGATACAAAATCCGTCATGATACTTTCCCATTTCCATATTGGAATCTCCGGAGGTTGAAGTAAACCTGGGGTTTTCTGATGTTCAGCCTTATATTTCTGACATATCACACTAGATCTTACATACACTATGATTGCTCGTGTCATGCCTGGCCACCAGAACTTTCTCTTCAAATCATGGTACATTTTTGTAACACCAGGATGAATGCTAAAATAACTTCTATGTGCTTCAGCTAACACGACTTGTCTGAAATCGCCTTTTGCAGGTACCACAACTCGGTTTCTGAACCACCAAATTCCATCGTTGCCTCTGGTAAATTTCATATCCTTGCCTTTTACTTGAGTGTCAAGCAATTCCAGCAACTCTTCATCGTCCTCTTGTGCTACAGCTAAACATTCCAAAGGCTCATTGGAGATCTTCAACATTCCAACTATCATTTGATCTGGGGCATTCATAACAACCCTCAATATTCATATCACAAAATTTTCCCAACAATTCTTGTTCTTTACCCATCAAGAAGGCTGCATGTAATACATTTCTACTTAAGGCATCAGTCACAATATTTTCTTTCCCAAAATGGTACTTCAAATCAAAATATACTCTTTCAGATATTCCACTCATCTCCTCTGTCTCATGTTTAACTCTTTCTGATCGAATAAGTATTTCAACTCTTAGGGTTACTAAATACCACAAAACAAGAACCCTGTAAATAATGACGCTAGATTTTTAATGTAAATACCACTGCTGCAAGCTCCAATTCATGAGTGGGGGTGATTCTGTTCATGTGGTCTCAATTGTCTTAAAGCATAGGCAATCTATCTGTCATCCAGCATCAGCACACATCCTAAACCAAACTTAGATGCTTCACAATATACTACAAACTCCTTCATCATATTAAGTAGTGTAAGTACCAGTGCAGAAGTCAAGCATTGCTTCACAGTTTAGAAACCTAATTCGTATTTTCTCGGCCACACAACCGGACTCTCCTTTGGTTTATCTTATTTCCTTAATTCCTATCGATACTTCATCAATTCCTCACTAAGTGTACCTTAGGAGGGACTCGAGCTATCCAATTTCCTTTTAAGGTCCTCCTTTCTTTAAAAGAAATCTAGCAATAATTCATAATAACTACCATGCCACAATATTTACTTTTCTATACTCATTATTCGTCAGTTACCAAATTTCATCTGCATTTGTTCCTCATTTCTAATCATTTACCAATTTCAGAAATACGAACCATACATTTCTCTTTTCTAGATCTGATCACCCAAGATTGGCTACAATATGTCTGTCTCCTCGACTCCACACGATCTCGACTACCAGTGCAACTACCTGAGGTGATCAGTCTCAGGAGTTTAACACTCTGTAGTTAAGTCATGTGAAAGTCGGGTATACAGTCTAACTATTCACATCATCGATTGATATGCAAACTGTTCACATCATAATGCATTTCCCTATATCTATTGGCAACTCTATATTGAATTAGTGTTAAAAGGAACCCACGGTGGCCAGCCGCTATGATTCCCATGTAACACTAATATCAATGTAAAGCCCAAACGACTAGGTAAAACTTCTCTTCATTCTCATTATCTATCTATTCAATTACCTCTTAATCACTTCCTTTTTAATGTCATCCATTCATTACTTCTCTTATCATGTACGTAGCTATCCAATGTACATACACTTCACTTAACCATCATTCATATGATACATCCTTCTAGTCCTTTCCTGAGTAAAATATCGCCTCGCTAATTATATCACTGAAAATTATTACTGACTACTCTTCTTCTATTACCTTCAACTTGTACAGGCATCCTTATACTGTCATTCATCAATTACTCATAATTCCTCTTAATATCCATTAATCAATCGTCTAACAATATGAATATGACATACCGATAGCGCTTAATTAAATCTGCTTCATAAGAACAGTATAAGAGGTTCACCCTCCTTAAAAAATTAACCTTACCACAACGTTGCTAATTCACATTACTTATTATTCATCCATTCAATCCTCTATCCTCCGGCTTCATAAAATCAACATTCTTTAATCACAACGCCCTAATAATCTCTTAAACTACGTCCAACCATCATCTCTCGATTTATTCATAAACCCCTTCTATTTATTCATACCACCAATACATTTACGTCTTTTGTTGCTTACTCAACGCTATTAACATACCACCAATTGTTCTCTAACCTTAAACTCAATACAAGACAGTTTATTACTACAACTCATTCCTTCATCTTGAGGGTTTTCGTATTATCCATCAAGTAGATTCAACACCAAAAATAAGCAACTAACATCTATCATCGTTCATACAAGGTGGAAGGATATAGGGAATTCACCCTTCCTAAGAATAATCGTATTAGGGCATTCATCAACTTATTCCATTCTATGCATTATCAAACTTCAGTATTCAAACAAACTTATAGCTACCAACACACTTACCATTCTCATTTCACTACAAGAGTTAACCTTTATGAGTTATACCCATTTGTAGATGTCCACTTCAATACGCACCCATATATATATATGCTTACTTTATATATCATTTCCAATTCAATCTGTCATTCGTGTGTTTCATCTCTGTCCTACCTCGCCTAATATTTATAGGGTGGACTAGGTTCAGTCCTATTCATCATTTGCAAAAATTTCGAGGAGAGGTCATCTCTTCCCACCAAAACTAGTTTTCTCAGTCATAAAACAATTCTACGATAACCAAACACATCACCAGTACTAACCAATGATCTACCAGGGAATAGGATATTTACCTCATACACATATAAAACACAACGCCACCAGAGTGCCAAGGGAATGATGCCAAGTTAACCTGTTACAACTCAATTAACACACAAACAATTGCAATACAATGTAAAAATAGTCCGACATGGGACTCAAACAATCCTCTAACACTGCCCATTTACCCGGCTCTATAAAGAACTGCTCTGATACCACCTGTGACGTCCTAGGTCCTTTTACATTTATTTTTATTTGTTCAAGTAAATTTTTCAATAAATTTTTTGCGATCAACAATAATAATTAAGTCCCGATTTAAAATGATTTTTATGTTTCACTGATCATGGTTAAAAAAATAGTAAACAGTCCTAGTTAATTTAAATAATCAAGTGAGAAGGAAGAAATTAATTAAATGGAACAAAAGAGGGAAAATGGAATCAGGGACCTCTCGCTTGAGCGAGGTCCCAACTCGCTTAAGCGAAACTATCAGCTTTCGCTTGAGCGAGGTCTCCAATCGCTTGAGCGACATTTATATCTCATTCCCAGGTGAGCCATGGCCACGCTTGAGCGAAATCCCTTATACTTCCAGTATCTAGTTCGCTTAGGCGAGGTTGTCTCGCTTGGGCGAAACAGACCCAGAGGTCCTGATAGTTCAACTCGCTCGAGCGGAAGGTTTAAATCACCAACCCGCTCCAGCGAAAACACTCCAGTGTCTACCTCTCTTTCTTCGCTTGAGCGAGTCACATTCGCTCAAGCGAAAATACTCCAGTACCTAATTTTAATCCATTCGCTTGGGCGAGTTCTATTCGCTTGAGCGAATTGAGACATGCAATCATTTTCCTTGGTTCCCGCTCGAGCAAAATTCAATACGCTCGGGCTAAAAACATCCAACAGTCCCCCTGTTATAGCAAACACATCTCGCTTGAGCGAGATTCCCTCTCGCTTGAGCGAGATTAACACAGTGGCCATTTCCTCTACCTTTCGCTCGAGCGAGGTCCTACCCGCTTGAGCGAAAATCCTCCAGTAACCACAGCCTTCTAATACTTACCTATCTCGCTTGAGCTAAAATCATACCCGCTCGAGCGAGACTTGACCAGAGAGTATATCACTGACACAAAACCCTCTCGCTTGAGCGAGAATTCATCTCGTTTGAGCGAGTTATGCAGTACATGCGTAAAAACTTAAGATTCTCATACCAACCAGCAAATTTAAACACTCACATGTCTCATCTGGCCTAGTTTATCCACTTACCTACATTTCAATCATGCAATGCACTTCACTTCTAGTTCCATTCCACTAAATGTACATCAATCATCTACATTATTCATGTTCCTAATCATAAACAAAACCTGTCTATAGCAATTTATTGTTCATACTTACCATTGGCTCCATGCCAATATGCATCAAATCATGAAATTCACATTACTCATATCAACACCACTAACACACCATCTCGCTGACATAAATTCCTATCCTTATCAATCATCATGCAGATTTTTATCCATAATTGATTACACACCTTCATAATTACACTGATCACATCTAAATTAATTCATCACACATAGGTAATATATGAACATAATACATATAAAACACAATACACACATCATTCCATTCATAATTCTCTACACTCCTTGGCATCAATTCTCTGCTTGGCGCACCTCCGGGGCCTCAGCCTCTTCCCTGTCACTGGTTACTAAATTAAAGAAACAACAGCAAGGGTGAGTGTTTGGTATCATAATTAATATAGAACAGTAATTCAATAACAAGACATATACATTTGCTAGTTTTACATTATATAATCGATCTCATCTCTTGTCATTAATCTACACATACCAATCGTGAACTCCATCCAATTTCATCATTCTCAAGATACAATTCACAACCATCAGATATGGTAAAACACATACATATCATCTCATAATTCTAGCAATTCATTGAATAACACAACTGGCTCTCATAACACTTCGACGCCTAGTATCCAGATACTAAAAGGATCGGCCTTCAGCTGGGGGTCCTACTTGACACCCCGTGAACCCTGCTTGGTCCACCGAGTCCTACTTGACTCTCCACCTCAAGCATATACATATCATCTCAAATCATGAAATTCACATTACTCATATCAACACCACTAACACACCATCTCGCTGACATAAATTCCTATCCTCATCAATCATCATGCAGATTTTTATCCATAATTGATTACACACCTTCATAATTACACTGATCACATCTAAATTAATTCATCACACATAGGTAATATATGAACATAATACATATAAAACACAATACACACATCATTCCATTCATAATTCTCTGCACTCTTTGGCATCAATTCTCTGCTTGGCGCACCTCCGGGGCCTCAGCCTCTTCCCTGTCACTGGTTACTAAATTAAAGAAACAACAGCAAGGGTGAGTGTTTGGTATCATAATTTAATATAGAACAGTAATTCAATAACAAGACATATACATTTGCTAGTTTTACAGTATATAATCGATCTCATCTCTTGTCATTAATCTACACATACCAATCATGAACTCCATCCAATTTCATCATTCTCAAGATACAATTCACAACCATCAGATATGGTAAAGCACATACATATCATCTCATAATTCTAGAAATTCATTGAATAACACAACTGGCTCTCATAACACTTCGACGCCTAGTATCCGGATACTAAAAGGATCGGTCTTCAGCTGGGGGTCCTACTTGATACCCCGTGAACCCTGCTTGGTCCACCGACTCCTACTTGACTCTCCACCTCAACCACTGGGTCCTACTTGACCACTGGGTAGCTCAACTGGGCACAAACACCACGGGAGCCAGAAACGAGGGGCTGCACATACCGTCGGCCGTCCTACACCACATAATCACACATGTATATCATATTTCTCATATCATACTGCAAGTGGCCAGCAACAAAACACATACTCATCAATTGGGTGACCTACTTGTCAAGCCCGTCATCACATTGCCACTATACTCATCAACTCATCACAATTCATATCACGTCATCCTCATAATCATCATAAACCATGCACAATTTACATTCATACACATACAATTATTATGCATTATCAAATCTCATTATTTCCATGTTTCATTCAATGACTTAATTCAATCATACTTACCTATTCTAATTAATTATAACTCGAACACCCCCCTTACCTCGACTCCGAGCTCCGTCGACTCGTTCTTGATGTGATTAGCGTTTCCTCGATGCTATGTCCAACGTCCTACGTCCGAAATCAACATCCACTTCACCGTTCGATCCTCCGACGACTACTTTGTTACCTACGGAGGTCGAAACATAAAACCCGTCAACGTTAAACCACCCTCATTACTCTAAAGACCATTTTCAAGCTTCTACGCACTAGAGGAGTAGGAAACGAAAGCTCACTCCTCCATGCACGACTACTTGGTTTAACGGAGAAAACAAAAGAGATGCGAAAACTTAATTTAAAGGGTTCATTGAACTCACCTCGAAGCCACGATCCCAAAAACGTAGTTATTTCGAAGTTTCAACGCGAAACGAGCCTCCCCTTGAGGCATGCAACATACGGCCATGAGGGAGAAGGAGGAGAGGAAGAAGACGCTGGCGTGAAGTGAGGGAGAAGAAGATGAATTTTCATTAATTAATACTCAGGGGCAAAATGGTCATTTCCCTCTTTCTTTTATAATTTCTTTAAGATTTTACTTAAATCTTTACCTTTTACCTCATCAGTAACTTCAAATTTTTACTTTCTTCTAATTACACTTCATTTAACCTTTTATAATTAATCTCTAAATAACTTTATTTATTTCCACAACATTTAATTATTTGCAATTACATCTTTAATAATAATAATAATAATTCCCAAAGTCTTAATAAATCTGGTTGGGCAAGTATTAATATTTTTCGCCAATTAAAACTTTTCTTAAAATATTAGGGATGTTACACTTACAGACTCAACGTTCCTTTCTCTCAGAGGCTGATGAGTGTGACCATCCGAAAGCATCTGCAGAATACCCAACCACTTTCCATTGGAAAGTATGGTGGGGAAACGGATCCCACTAAACACATGGATGCATATGTGTACGAAACCATGTACTTAGGTGCAGATGAGGATGTCATGTGCAGAATGTTCCCCCACACCCTTGTCGATGATGCCCTCGGTTGGTTCAAAGGGCTACCATCAGGATCCATCGACTCATGGGAAGAAATGGCAACAGCATTTGTGGATCATTTTGTTATTTCTAAAGACGTCCCTAAGACATCTCATACCCTGGCCCAAATTAGGCAAGGGGAACATGAGTCTCTCAAAGATTTCTTAAAGAGATTTTACAAGGAAGCAGCTGCCGTTCCAAACTTAGCAGAGGCACTACAGCTGCATATTGTGATAGAAGCCTTACTACCAAACTCTGCCTTCACCCTGTCGTTGGCGAAGAGTCCTCCTGCGAGTTTTGAGGAGTTCAGAAAGAAAGCATCTAAGTACGTAGGCATTGAGATGCACTTGGAAGCAACAGCTGTGAAGGGAAAATCCCCAATGCCATAGCAACAGCCACAGAGAGATAAGGATAGGCCAAGGTCAGAACGCATGGAGAGACCATTCCATGGCAACGTCTTTAATGGTCCCGCACCTCGACGTCGAGAAAAACAGGTAAATGCGTTCAACCATTATGCTCCATTAAATATCCGACGTTCACAGATTTTGAGGGAGGTCGGATGGCCAACGCTTAACGTATACGGGGTCAGAAAGCCACTGCTGGTCGTTTGGGTATGATATATTCGCAAAACACCCAGTTGTCAGTTTTAAATTGACTTGTGGCAAGTGCACCACTTGTCGGTTGTAGTATATGTTCCGAAGAACAAATGTCGTTCCCACTATGGATCGGATTAAATCGATTTCAAACTATTACGGCAGAAGTAACTTGTAGTTTTCATGATAATGAATTAAACAACTTTTCATACATCTAAAAGTCTACGAAAGCAATATAAGAAATATGATTGAAATAACAGAGTATAGAGTTTGGGAATTGGATTCACCTTTCTCACTTTCTGATACATCGTTAATATTCACGTAATCAATGTTTGCAATATGATTTTTTACGTCACAATCACAGTCATTCATATCAATTCCTTGACTATGAAATTCATAAGAATAGGTTTAATAACGTCAATCCCTTGATTGTTTTAAATCTATTCCAGCATTAAGAACGATTGTTTGGACGTCCATTGCGTTAGATACCATCCCTGGTTATCTACTCACAATGGGTGTTCCATTTAGATCCGTTTCCAAAAGCCGTTTTCTAACAACAACCGTAAACTTGAATCAAGAAACTAGTGATCAAGTAGATTCAGGCAATAAACATAAAACGGAATACGAAGAATCATAAAACAACACATGAATCACATAAACATTATCCAAGTGTACATCGAGTTTGATTGGTTACCTCCAATCCCAAATGAGAGGATTAGCCACTCATGGTGGTCATGCTCTTACAAATCAAAAATGGAATGAAGAAGAAAAACCTAAAGATACAATGTTTTGTAAGAAGAAAAATGTCTCGTACGTTCCCTCTCTCTATCTCTGCATGCCTCTTTTTAGCCGCCTTTGTTTCTTTTTAGCATGCATTAACTCGTTCAAGCGAGTTTAAGTTTCGCTCAAGCGAAGAGACTACTTCATCATGAAGAAAGGGTTGAGTCCTGCTTCATCTGTATGCTTATTCGCTCAAGCGATTTCAGTTCGCTTGAGTGACGCTTCATATACTGATCCTTTATTCCTTTTCGCTTAAGCCATTCGTTCATCCGCTGCAGCGAGTATTGGAGTTTTAGATTCTGGACAATTTTCGCTTGAGCGAACTCAGGTCGCTCAAGCGAGTTTTACATTGTGACTCACTGGAGGAATTTCGCCTGGTGTTTCAATTCAAACGCTTGAGCGAGGCTAATGTTATTCCATTCTGTACTAATTTTGCTCAAGCGAACTCTGTTCGCTCGGGTGACTTCTTCATCATTCTCTACTGGCTTGATTTCGTCTGGGCGAATGGTTCCTCGCTCAAGCGAGTCTTGACCTGATACTTGTATTTGTTAAAGTCCTTGCTCGCCCAAGCGAGCCCTTCAGTTTAGCCTCAGCGACCTTGATTCGCTCAAGCGAGATAGCCTTTGCTTGAGCGAATATCACTTATTTGCTCAAAACTTGGTGAATTTTCTTCTTTTCTTTTCTTTTCTTCTTTCTTCTTCACTTTTTCCTAGAATTGCAACAAAATTAACCAATCAACCTGTACAATGTTCATATCACAATATATGTTCTATATAGCTTACAAAATTGACAAACATTGCACATTATATCCAATTTATGCTTCATTATCCACGCAAAATATATATAAATTGGACATCTATCAACTCTCCCCAACCTAGAACTTTGCTTGTCCTCAAGCAAATGGTCAGGAGAAAGCTAAGTGAAACAAAGATCCTAATTAATCACAGCTGCAAATAAAATGAAGGACAACTTCTCACTATTTACAAATGATAAATCCTTAATCATGCTTCAATTCATCTAACCAAATTCTAAGTTTGAAATGTGATACACAATTGCAAGTAACCACTCTGCTGTAAAAACAAGAAATCCTCTCTATTTATACCTTCCAGGTGAGTGTTTGCTCTCTTTATCACTGGTCAAGTGTTATTCAATCATTGCATTTCATTTCACTGCATAAGATAACCACTCAAACATAGATCAAGAGGTCTTTAATAGGTTGTAACTTGGCCAGGCTTACAAGAAATTTATTGGTTTTTCTTTGGAATGCAAAGAACATACTAAGGACACTTAGATTTCTTGGCCTTGGCTTTTGTTTTGTCATTCTTTCTTCATTTAATCCATTAAACTTTTCTTTATATTCCTCCTTACTTTTGTTTGTTCTTTGACATTTCTAGGAGGATCTTATTTTATTTTTCAATTTTCCCTCTCCTTTTGACAGTTACAGCCAAACTCTTCACATACCCTTCTTGAAAGATTGTTCTTGTCCTTAGCATGCATTAGGGTTAGATTTTTTTATACAAGCATGTTCTAAGGTTAAGAAAAGAAACTTTTTGGCTCAATGGGGTTAAACCAAAAAAAATTGGATTGATTACTATTGAAGGTTGGCTTTTTGGCTCTTGTTTAAACCTATTCTACACAAAATTTGCCTCTATCCTGTCCATGTTTGACTAAGCAATGATCCTTGCCAGAAATTCATGCAATGAAAGATTACACAAAGATCAATAAACTCTCGGTGTTTAAGGTTGCACTATCTCACTGGGTTAATTGTCTTGATTTCTTTATTTTCACAGAAAAGGGTTCAAGCATTGTGAACTAATTCCTAACTCAAGAATTAGAAAGATTCATTCAACATTCATAAGAATTATCAGATTTTCCAAAACTAGTTATCGTTCCTTTTATGCAATCCTAAGATTAATTCACATCTTTCTTCACTTTTCCATATCATTAAAACAAAATTTCCGCGCCTAAACATCACAATTAACGTATGCAACAGAATTCATTTAGGCATAAACATGAAAATCTAACTATAAATCATGTGAAATTACCATAAAGTAAAAGTACTGAAATACTGCTGAATTAAAATTAGCATAAACTTAAATGAACTTAACAAAATGAACAAAATGAACCACAGAGGCAGATCAATCACGTGACATCACGATGTCGGTGACTACGCGATCGAGTTGCTCCTCGAATTCCCTATCCTCAGCATCCTGTTGCTGTTCGGCATGTGCAGCAGCTGATGATGATGCTGGGACTGATGTCTCTGCTGGTTCGGATGATGGTGGTGGTGGTGGTGCTACCGGCTCAGTTTCAGCTGTAGCTGCTGGCCTCTCCTCCTCTGGGAAAGTTGGACTGTCCCCAGGCCAAGGAACTTTGGCAATGAACTCATCGGGATGCATGAAGGGTCCTGATGGGTGGCTCCAATAACTAGCACGGTAGAAATAAGTGAGTGCTCTATTCAAAGCTGCCTGTTGCTGTTGGATGTGAGTGAGATGAGCCAGGAGGATAGGATCAGTGGTAAGTGGTGGTGGTGGTGGCTGAATAGGTGGTGGAACTAGAGGTGATGATACTACGGGTGGTGGTGAAGATGTTTGTAGCTGTGGTGATGGTGTCGGTATCCTACAATTCAAATCTATAAATTTCCGATCAATGGATGGTCGAATCAGGGTGATGGGGTGAACATCGATCTCATGTACTACACAAAGTCCTGTGATAAATGCGGGGAAACCAAGGTTGCCTTTCGGTTTTGCATCAGCTAATATGGTCTTCGGGTTTTGCTGTGCAAACCTAAAGATTTCATCTGAAATAATTTGAGCTAGGTCCACAGTCATGTTTGGAGAGAGGATGCAGAAGAGAAGCTCACATCTTGGAAGTGGCAGATCAGATACATGGGCATTTGGGATAATATTTGCCAAGAGAAATTCTGTCCACACCCTGGTTAGCATTGTCATATCCTTCCTCAGAAGTCTGGAAGGATGCTGGCTAGCTCCTCTGTACATGTGATGCCCTGGTAAACAGAGAGTATCTTCAAGCTCCTGTGTCGAGTAGATATGTCGGTCCTTCTTTAAGGTTCCATAGGTACACAAATCCCCTTCAGGTAGCTGAAGCATATCTCCTAAATGGTCGTTGATGGTGTCCCGATCATACGAAATCCAGGTGCCTCGAACCCAAGTCTTCCTTTCTAGAGTACCCTCTTTATTCCATGCATTAGCATAGAATTCTTTAACAACCTCTGGGTCGAACTTGTGTCTTGGATTCGCAACTCTTAACCATTTCCTGCTTCTCAGTAGTTCCAAAAACTCATCACACTCTCCTTCTCTTAAATCAACCTTCCTTTCAGGAATGAAAGTCCAATGGTCGATGTTTTCATGGCGTTGCCTATGCTCTTTACTCCTGAATTTTGGTTGTTGTTGTGAAGAGCTTCCTTCACCTCTCTTTCTTTTGCCTTTTTCTCTCTCACTATGCCTTGGGGCATCAGCACTTATGACTTTAGTTCTAGCCCTCCTGAAAAACAGAAATTGCCAATAGAGTTCATAAGGCATAAAACTAAAATTGTTCACACCATAATGCATTTTCATAAACCATTATATAATACAGAACACCATAATCGAGTTCACAATATTTTCACTAAAAAACAGAGCATGATTCACCTCTTTATTATTGCACATTCTACAAAACCTAAATACTTCAAAATTAAAACATAACATATTATCAAAACATAACATTACCTAGAAGAAAAATTCATCAAAACAGAGTATGGGTGATATTTGAACAGTTGCATGCATTATATTTAAACAACACTAGAAAAATAGAGCATGCTTCTTATTAGTGGTCTTACTGCTTTAACCTAGGGCATGGTTCACTTATAACTCACATTATGAAAAACAAAAGTACAAATGTGAAAATCAAACCCTAACTAACATAAAATCCCCATCCTAAGTAACATTCAAGCTTTAAGAACATGAATAACATGAAAAAGTTAGGGAAGATGAACGAATGAATGAGAAGTGAGAAAACTTACTTGAGAACTGTAGGAATGAAAGAAAAATGAAGACTTGATGAAAAATAATGAGAAAGAAGCCGGTGGAAACCTTTCGAAATCGAAGATGGAAGAGAGTGGAGTTCGTCGGTTGGGAGGTTTTAAAAGAGAAGAAGTGTTGTAACTGAAGGCAAATGATTAATTGCTCTTTGTTGGACCCTTACCAGCCTCACTCTCTAATAAGTATATTTTAGTCGTTGTAGACTATGTGTCCAAGTGGGTTGAGGCAACAGCTTGTGCCAAGGCAGATGCCAAAGCTGTGATAAAATTCTTGAAGAAAAATATTTTCAGTAGATTGGCACTCCTAAGGTACTAATTAGTGATGGAGGATCCCACTTTTGCAATACACAACTTCAAAAATGTTTAGAGCATTATGGTGTAAGGCATAAGGTGACCTCTCCATATCATCCATAAGCTAATGGGCAAGTGGAAGTTTCCAACAGAGAGATTAAAAGAATTCTGGAGAAGACAGTATCCCAGAGTAGAAAAGATTGGTCTTTGAAGTTAGATGATGCTTTATGGGCTTATAGGACTGCTTTTAAAGCCCCAATAGGATTCTCACCTTATCAGCTGGTTTATGGCAAGAGTTGTCATTTACCAGTAGAGTTGGAGCATAAATTGTATTGGCAATAAAGTTGCTCAATTTTGATCCAGAAGCATCAGCCAAGGAAAGAAAGGTTCAGCGGCTAGAAGTATACGAGTCTTCAAAAATCTACAAAGATCGAATGAAGGCTTATCATGATAAAAAGATTGTGAAAAAGAGCTTCTATCCAGGTCAGTCTGTGCTTTTGTTTAATTCCAAATTAAACTCTTTCTAGGAAAACTGCGCTCAAAATGGTCAGGACCTTTTCAAGTCAAAGAAGTGAAGTTATACGGTGTAGTAGAATTGCAAGATCCAACATCTGACCGAACTTGGACTGTAAATGGACAAAGGCTGAAACCCTACATAGGTGGAGGAGTGGAAAAGCTGGACATGCTAATCCACTTTCAGAATCCAAAGTGAAAAGGATCAGGCGTCGAGCTAATGACGTTAAACAAGCGCTAACTGGGAGGCAACCCAGCGTGTTTGATTTGTTGTTGTTGTTTTGTTTTATTGTAATTTCTAGTTGTTTGAATTGGTTCCATTTGGTATGATGTGCTTTATAAGTGAGTCAGAAGATAAAAGAAACCAAAGGATGGAATAATGAGATGATTTTGTGAAGAAAATGCAAGTGGAAGATTAAAATTTTCAAGTATGAGGAAATTCGCTCAAGCGACTACCACTTAGCTCAAGCGAATAAGCCATATAACTACTTTCGCTCAAAGCCATTGCAGGTCGCTCAAGCGAAACACTACAAAAATAATACTGGAAAAACTTCGCTTAAGCGATTCACTTTTAGCTCAAGCGAATATGACTTTCACTTGAAAGGTATTACTTTTCGCTCAGGCCAAGAACAAAGGAATAGCCACTAGACAATATTCGCTTAAGCGAATTGCATTCCGCTCAAGCGAATTATGCAGAACTTTCACAACTTTGAAAAATTTTCATTTTCTGCAACTTTCGCTCAGGCGAATTAAGAATCGCTCAAGCGAGATTTCTTCAATGAAACACTGGAACCAAATCGCCCAAGCGATTATCACGCGCTCAAGCAATTTTTGTCCAGAAACGATACCTTAAATACTCGCTCAAGCGCACTTTATCCCGCCCCAGCGAAATTTGTCCAGTGTCTAATATATAGCTATTCGCCTAAGCGAAAAAGTATTTGATGTGAGCGAGAGGATTTTCAAAGTATCAGGTACCTTTACACCTCGATTTCGCTACAGCGAATCATCATTGCTTGAGCGAAATTTGAGACTTTTCATTTTCAAATCTTAAATTCGCTACAACGAATGGTTCTCGCTTGAGCGAATTTAAGCGGTTGCAGTTTTTAAAAGAGAAATTAATCATTTGCCTTCAATTACAACACTTCTTCTCTTTTAAAACCTCCCAACCGACGAACTCCACTCTCTTCCATCTTCAATTTTGAAAGGTTTCCACCGGCTTCTTCCTCATTATTTTTCATCAAGTCTTTATTTTTCTTTCATTCCTACAGTTCTCAAGTAAGTTTTCTCACTTCTCATTCATTCGTTCATCTTCCCCAACTTTTTCATGTTATTTATGTTCTTAAAGCTTGAATGTTACTTAGGATGAGGATTTTATGTTAGTTAGGGTTTGATTTTCACATTTGTACTTTTGTTTTTCATAATGTGAGTTATAAGTGAACCATGCCCTAGGTTAAAGCAGTAAGACCACTAATAAGAAGCATGCTCTGTTTTTCTAGTGTTGTTTAAATATAATGCATGCAACTGTTCAAATGTCACCCATACTCTGTTTTGATGAATTTTTCTTCTAGGTAATGTTATGTTTTGATAATATGTTATGTTTTAATTTTGAAGTATTTAGGTTTTGTAGAATGTGCAATAATAAAGAGGTGAATCATGCTCTGTTTTTTAGTGAAAATATTGTGAACTCGATTATGGTGTTCCGTATTATATAATGGTTTATGAAAATGCATTATGGTGTGAACAATTTTAGTTTTATGCCTTATGAACTCTATTGGCAATTTCTGTTTTTCAGGAGGGCTAGAACTAAAGTCACAAGTGCTGATGCCCCAAGGCATAGTGAGAGAGAAAAAGGCAAAAGAAAGAGAGGTGAAGGAAGCTCTTCACAACAACAACCAAAATTCAGGAGTAAAGAGCATAGGCAACGCCATGAAAACATCGACCATTGGACTTTCATTCCTGAAAGGAAGGTTGATTTAAGAGAAGGAGAGTGTGATGAGTTTTTGGAACTACTGAGAAGCAGGAAATGGTTAAGAGTTGCGAATCCAAGACACAAGTTCGACCCAGAGGTTGTTAAAGAATTATATGCTAATGCATGGAATAAAGAGGGTACTCTAGAAAGGAAGACTTGGGTTCGAGGCACCTGGATCGTATGATCGGGACACTATCAACGACCATTTAGGAGATATGCTTCAGCTACCTGAAGGGGATTTGTGTACCTATGGAACCTTAAAGAAGGACCGACATATCTACTCGACACAGGAGCTTGAAGATACTCTCTGTTTACCAGGGCATCACATGTACAGAGGAGCTAGCCAGCATCCTTCCAGACTTCTGAGGAAGGATATGACAATGCTAACCAGGGTGTGGACAACATTTCTCTTGGCAAATGTTATCCCAAATGCCCATGTATCTGATCTGCCACTTCCAAGATGTGAGCTTCTCTTCTGCATCCTCTCTCCAAACATGGCTGTGGACCTAGCTCAAATTATTTCAGATGAAATCTTTAGGTTTGCACAGCAAAACCCGAAGACCATATTAGCTGATGCAAAACCGAAAGGCAGCCTTGGTTTCCCCGTATTTATCACAGGACTTTATGCAGTACATGGGATCGATGTTCACCCCATCACCCCGATTCGACCATCCATTGATCGGAAATTTATAGATTTGAATTGCAGGATACCGACACCATCACCACAGCTACAAACATCTTCACCACCACCCGTAGTATCATCACCTCTAGTTCCACCACCTATTCAGCCACCACCACCACCACTTACCACTGATCCTATCCTCCTGGCTCATCTCACTCACATCCAACAGCAACAGGCAGCTTTGAATAGAGCACTCACTTATTTCTACCATGCTAGTTATTAGAGCCACCCATCAGGACCCTTCATGCATCCCGATGAGTTCATTGCCAAAGTTGCTTGGCCTGGGGACAGTCCAACTTTCTCGGAGGAGGAGAGGCCAACAGCTACAGCTGAAACTGAGCCGGTAGCACCACCACCACCACCATCATCCGAACCAGCAGAGACATCATTCCCAGCATCATTATCAGCTGCTGCACATGCCGAACAGCAACAGGATGCTGAGGATAGGGAATTCGAGGAGCAACTCGATCGCGTAGTCACCGACATCGTGATGTCGCGTGATTGATCGGCCTCTGTGGTTCATTTTGTTAAGTTCATTTAAGTTTATGCTAGTTTTAATTCAGCAGTGTTTCAGTACTTTTACTTTATGGTAATTTCACATGATTTATAGTTAGATTTTCATGTTTATGCCTAAATGAATTCTGTTGCATACGTTAGTTGTGATGTTTAGGCGCGGAAATTTTGTTTTAATGATATGGAAAAGTTAAGAAAGATGTGAATTAATCTTAGGATTGCATAAAAGGAAGGATAACTAGTTTTGGAAAATCTGATAACTCTTATGAATGTTGAATGAATCTTTCTAATTCTTGAGTTAGGAATTAGTTCACAATGCTTGAACCCTTTTCTGTGAAAATTAAGAAATCAAGACAATTAACCCAGTGAGATAGTGCAACCTTAAACACTGAGAGTTCATTGATCTTTGTGTAATCTTTCATTGCATGAATTTCTGGCAAGGATCATTGCTTAGTCAAACATGGACAGGATAGAGGCAAATTTTGTGTAGAATAGGTTTAAACAAGAGCCAAAAAGCCAACCTTCAATAGTAATCAATCCATTTTTTTTGGTTTAACCCCATTGAGCCAAAAAGTTTCTTTTCTTAACCTTAGAACATGCTTGTATAAAAAAATCCAACCCTAATGCATGCTAAGGACAAGAACAATCTTTCAAGAAGGGTATGTGAAGAGTTTGGCTGTAACTGTCAAAAGGAGAGGGAAAATTGAAAAATAAAATAAGATCCTCCTAGAAATGTCAAAGAACAAACAAAAGTAAGGAGAAATATAAAGAAAAGTTTAATGGCTTAAATGAAGAAAGAATGACAAAACAAAAGCCAAGGCCAAGAAATCTAAGTGTCCTTAGCATGTTCTTTGCATTCCAAAGAAAAACCAATAAATTTCTTGTAAGCCTGGCCAAGTTACAACCTATTAAAGACCTCTTGATCTATGTTTGTTTGAGTGGTTATCTTATGCAGTGAAATAAAATGCAATGATTGAATAACACTTGACCAATGATAAAGAGAGCAAACACTCACCTGGAAGGTATAAATAGAGAGGATTTCTTGTTTTTATAGCAGAGTGGTTACTTGCAATTGTGTATCACATTTCAAACTTAGAATTTGGTTAGATGAATTGAAGCATGATTAAGGATTTATCATTTGTAAATAGTGAGAAGTTGTCCTTCATTTTATTTGCAGCTGTGATTAATTAGGATCTTTGTTTCACTTAGCTTTCTCCTGACCATTTGCTTGAGGACAAGCAAAGTTCTAGGTTGGGGAGAGTTGATAGATGTCCAATTTATATATATTTTGCATGGATAATGAAACATAAATTGGATATATTGTGCAATGTTTGTCAATTTTGTAAGCTATATAGAACATAAATTGTGATATGAACATTGTACAGGTTGATTGGTTAATTTTGTTGCAATTCCAGGAAAAAGTGAAGAAGAAAGAAGAAAAGAAAAGAAAAGAAGAAAATTCACCAAGTTTTGAGCAAATAAGTGATATTCGCTCAAGCGAAGGCTATCTCGCTTGAGCGAATCAAGGTTGCCGAGGCCAAACTGAAGGGCTCGCTTGGGCGAGCAAGGACTTTTACAAATACAAGTATCAGGTCAAGACTTGCTTGAGCGAGGAGCGATTCGCCCAGGCGAAATCAAGCCAGTAGCGAATGATGAAGAAGTCGCCCGAGCGAACAGAGTTCGCTTGAGTGAAATTGGTACAGAATGGAATAACATTAGCCTCGCTCAAGCGTTTGAATTGAAACACCAGGCGAAATTCCTCCAGTGAGTCACAATGTAAAACTCGATTGAGCGGCCTGAGTTTGCTCAAGCGAAAATTGTCCAGAATCTAAAACTCCAATACTCGCTGCAGCGGATGAACGAATGGCTTAAGCGAAAAGGAATAAAGGATCAGTATATGAAGCGTCGCTCAAGCGAACTGAAATCGCTTGAGCGAATAAGCATACAGATGAAGCAGGACTCAACCCTTTCTTCACGATGAAGTAGTCTCTTCGCTTGAGCGAGACTTAAACTCGCTTGAGCGAGTTAATGCATGATAAAAAGAAACAGAGGCGGCTAAAAAGAGGCATGCAGAGATAGAGAGAGGGAACGTACGAGACATTTTTCTTCTTACAAAACATTGTATCTTTAGGTTTTTCTTCTTCATTCCATTTTTGATTTGTAAGAGCATGACCACTATGAGTGGCTAATCCTCTCATTTGGGATTGGAGGTAACCAATCAAACTTGATGTACACTTGGATAATGTTTATGTGATTCATGTGTTGTTTTATGATTCTTCGTATTCCGTTTTATGTTCATTGCCTGAATCTACTTGATCACTAGTTTCTTGATTCAAGTTTACGGTTGTTGTTGGAAAACAGCTTTTGGAAACGGATCTAAATGGAACACCCATTGTGAGTAGATAACCAGGGATGGTATCTAACGCAATGGACGTCCAAACAATCGTTCTTAATGCTGGAATAGATTTAAAATGATCAAGGGATTGACATTATTAAACCTATTCTTATGAATGTCATAGTCAAGGAATTGATATGAATGACTGTGATTGTGACGTAAAGAATCATATTGCAAACATTGATTACGTGAATATTAACGATGTATCGGAAAGTGAGAAAGGAGAATCCAATTCCCAAACTCTATACTCTGTTATTTCAATCATATTTCTTATATTGCTTTCGTAGACTTTTAGATTTATGAAAAGTTGTTTAATTCATTATCATGAAAACTACAAGTTACTTCTGCCGTAATAGTTTGAAATCGATTTAATCCGATCCGTAATGGGAACGACATTTGTTCTTCGGAACATATACTACAACCGACAAGTGGTGCACTTGCCACAAGTCAATTTAAAACTGACAACTGGGTGTTTTGTGAATATATCATACCCAAACGACCAGCAAGTTTTTGGCGCCGTTGCCGGGGATCGAACCCGGGTCGTCCAACAAAGATGTGAAAAGGATACTTGTTGATCAGGGAAGCTCCTGTGATGTTATCTTCTATAGCTACTTTAAACGTATGAGCTTTAATGATTCCGACCTGCAACCTTACACACAGGATTTGACAGCTTTCAATAGAGCTAAACAGCCAACCAAAGGGTACTTAGACACCCTGATATCTTTCGAAGGGGAGCCTGGGGCTAGAACAGTGAAGTCCAGGATTTTGGTGATTGATGTGGAATCACCTTTCAACGGAATCATTGGCCGCCCTACACTGAATGCAATGGAGGCTATCGTCTCAACCCCTCATTTGCTTATTAAATTTATTGACAAAGATAACAGAGTATCTTCTGTTAGAGGGGATCAGGAGATGGCAAGGTATTGTTACAACCTGAGCCTCAATATGGTAAAGCTCGAAACCCTCAACAAGAAAAGGAAGTTAAACGATGGAGGATCAGCGACGAGGTCTGTGAATCTCATTGACTTAGACCCTAGGGCGGAATTGAAGATTGATCCGTTTAACCCATCGAAACCTACACCGGACGGAAGTTCCAGGGGCATTATATTGGGGGATTCTCCGTAAAAAGGTTACATATATTAACGACAAGTTAGAACCAGTAATGGAGCAACGACTGCTGACGCTCTTACAGGAGTTCAAAGACCTTTTCGCGTGGAAAGCAACGGATATGCCTGACCTGGATCCGGATTTCTGTTGTCACAAGCTTGCCGTTTATCCGGACACGAGACCAGTTGCCCAGAAAAAATGAATGTTAGGTCTAGAAAAACAAAAAGCTGCTTGTGAACAGACAGGAGAATTATTGAAGGCCGGATTTATTAAAGAGATTCGCTATTCCTCGTGGCTTTCCAACATCGTCATGGTTCAGAAAGCCAATGGTAAATGGAGAATGTGCACTGACTACGTGGATCTGAACCGTTGCTGTCCCAAAGATCCGTATCCTCTCCCCAATATAGATCGGATGGTGGATGATTCATCTGGATATCAGTACTTGAGTTTCATGGATGCATACTCAGGATATAACCAGATTCTGATGTGGAAGGAAGATCAGGAAAAAACTGCTTTCATCAATGATCGTGGTGTCTTTTGTTACACCGTTATGCCCTTTGGTTTGAAGAACGCTGGGGCCACATATTAGCGTATGATCAATAAGGTGTTCGAGGGCTTACACACTCAAATAGTTAAAGTGTACATTGATGACATTATTGCCAAGACCTCTGCGGAAGGTGACCACATAGAGGATCTGCGCCAAGTATTTTCGCGTCTGAGGTATTACAACATGAGGCTGAACCCTTTGAAATGCACCTTTGTAGTCCCAGCTGGGAAATTCTTGGGTTTTATGTTGACACAGCACGGAATTAAGGCCAATCCAGGAAAGTGCCAAGCCATCCAAAACATGCAGAGCCAAAAGAATCTGAAGGAGGTTCAATCCCTAAATGGCAAAGTAGCAGCCTTGGCACGATTCATGCCTAAGATGGCTCACAGGTCACTTCCTCTGTACAAGGTCTTGAAGAAAGCTAAGAAATTCGACTAGGGACAGGAACAGGAACAAGCTTTTCAAGAGCTTAAGGAGGTGCTGTCGAAACCTCCCATATTGGTCAAGCCTGACCCCGGAGAAACACTTATCCTGTACTTATCTGTTTCTGATGAAGCATTAGGGGTCACTCTGGTAAAGGAAACCCCGGATGGTCAAAGGCCGATATATTTCACAAGTAAAACATTGTAAGGTGCTGAGAATAGGTACCAGAAGATTGAAAAGGCCGCTCTTGCCGTCGTTTTCGCTTCGCGACGCCTGCGTCTGTATTTTCATGCCCATCCTATTATTGTGAGAACGGATTTACCACTCTGATCTGTGTTGAGCAAGCCAGACCTCGCTGGAAGAATGATCAAATGGTCTATTGAACTCTCAGAGTTTGATATATCTTATGAACCTCGAGGTGCTATCAAGGCTCAGGTCCTGGTTGATTTTATCATGGAAATGACAGGGATAGATCCAGCTACACCTTGTGTTCATTGGACCATCCATGTGGATGGTTTATCAAATCAAAGGGGCTCCGGAGCAGGTGTAGTCCTTGAAAGCGATGACGGTGTGCTCCTGGAAATCTCCCTTCGTTTTAATTTCAAAACTTCAAACAAGCAAGCAGAATACGAAGCTTGTCTAGCTGGGCTTCGAGCTGTGATTGACATCGGAGCATCTAAAGCAACACTATGCAGTGATTCACAACTTGTGATTTCATAAATCTTGGGAGATTATCAAGCTCGTGAGCCTCAACTCCAGTTATACTTAAACTGTGTCAAGGAGTTGAAAGAGAAATTCTCAAAGATAGAATTTAAACATATTCCACATGAAGAAAATACCAGAGCGGATGTACTTTCCAGATTGGCATGCACTAAACGGCCAGGTAGCACCACAACGTTGGTCCAAAGTACGCTGACATAGCCCAACATTCCTCTATACCCTTCTTTAAACGCTATCACAATCGATTACGGAGACACATGGATGGCCCCCTACATCCGTTACCTGGCCGATGGGAAGTTCCCTGCTGACGAGAATGAGAAGAAAAGGATAAAAAGGGAGTTTCCACACTTCACCATGATTGATGGTAACCTTTACAGAAGGGCACTCTCCGTATTGGTGGCCCACGGTGAAGTAGGATTCCATCGACTTTGTCAAAAAATGTGACACCTGCCAAAAGTTTTCTAATCTTCACCACACACCAGCGGAAGAGCTCTTCACATCCGCTGTCCCATGGCCATTCCACCAATGGGGATTAGATATCTTGGGCCCCTTCCCAACTGCTCCTGGGGGCATCAAATATCTCATTGTAGGGGTTGATTATTTCACCAAGTGGATTGAAGCAGAGCTGGTGGTGCACATTACTTCAGCCCGAACTCGTCGTTTTATGTATGAAAACATTATAACACGATTCGGAGTCCCAGCGCGGGTCGTCACAGACAATGGCACCCAATTCATGGATAAATAACCCAGATATTTTCCTCTATCGAACATCCGCAGACCAACGGCCAAGCTAAAGTGGCCAATAGAGAGGTGTTAAAAGGGTTAAAGAAACGTTTGGGGGAAGCCAAGGGCGGATGGACAGACCAGTTGTGCCATGTCCTTTGGGCATACCGAACTACACCGCATTCTTCCACCAACGAATCCCCGTATCGCCTGACCTACGGGGTGGAAGCAATGATACCTGTGGAATTGCAAACTGCTTTTGCAAGGGTCAAGTACTTCTCTGAAGAAGGCAATGACACTAACTTGGCATCAGAAATAGATGTTGTACATGAGCTCAGAGAAGAAGCTTTTGTTAGGGATCAAGCCATCAAAGCCAAAGCCGCCCTTCGATACAACAAACGAGTCCAATCCAGCACCTTCAACGTTGGGGATTTGGTTTTAAGGAAAGCAAGCGTAGGGAACAAATTTGCACACCAGGGCAAGTTCGCTCCGACATGGGAAGGTCCCTACAGAATATCCTATGTTTGCGGAAAAGGCTCCTATCGCCTGGAGAACCTCGATGGCACCCCAATCCGCAACAAGTGGAATATTCAGAATTTACACATTTACTATAGCTAGTTAGTAAGATGGCATGTACTCTTTTTCCTTACTTGGGTTTTTCCCATTGGGTTTTACCAAGAAGGTTTTAACGAGGCACGACCCCAACTGAGCTCCTATTGTAATTCATTATTAATGAAATATTCTTTATGTTCACCCATTGTCTTTATGATTTCATTCGATGCACAACACTGTTGTGACAAGATTCAGGCTTTGAACACCAGAGGAAACTCCAAGAGCTTTTGGGTCAAGAGGTTTTTTCTTGAAGATCGGAGCAAGTTTTTGAGGAATGCAGAGTACCAGCTTGAAAAAATGGCTAAAATTCCAACCCAAAAATTCCAACCCTTTGTGCTTCTTCATGTGAGGTATTTATAGAGGGCTTTTGGACATGGGCCGAGTGCTCGGACAGCTCAAACTTCCACTCACAGTGGAGGCAGCCTAGCCACTAACAGGTAGTGGGAGGCAGCGGCTGGTGGGGAATTTTTAATTATTTCCACTTCCGCCCCCTGTCTGCCATTTCCAGAATTCATGGATCGACTTGGGTGGTGGAATTCCAAGTCACAGTATGGATAACCGGACTCACCAGTCCGGTATAAGATTCATGAGATCGGAAGAAGGAGACATCGGTTCAATGCCTTGATGTACACCGGACAATGCCTCTTCACTCGGAACTCGTCACTGCTTGAAGCATTCACTCAGAACTGCTTTAATCGGAGGGGTTTTTTACTCGGAACTTGTCACTGCTTGAAGCATTCACTTAGAACTGCTTCAATCGGAGGAGCTTTACTCGGACGTGGACCACTGCTTGAACATATTACTCGGAAACACCTCCAAAATATTCCGTTCGGCTATACCTCCAGTCGGCAACCTTCTTCAAAGTCGGAACCATTTAAAATTCATTCGCTCGGGAATTCTTCACTTGAATGCCTCAGTCCGAGAGGTATTCCTTCAAAATCTTTCTATAACCGGAAGCACATTTTTCGGAAATAAACCACTCGGAGGAACCTTACTCGGGTATACATATCTTTGAGCAAAAAGTTTCAGTCAGAGCTTTCCTTCGTCCGGAAATAACTCTCTCAGAGTCGATTCACCCAGAAATACCACATTCGGAAGTATGGAACTCGGGAGTGACCCTTTTGGAACCAGAGTGTTTCTTCGCTCGGAAATTCATCTCTCAGCAACAAACTTCTGGGGAATGGCTTCCTCGGTGGCATTGCACTCGGATATACCATTGTCCGACCAGTGCTCAGCCATTTTTCATTCGGAATCGTCTCAATCGGGGATCAAACCATTCAGACCTATTCACTGGGCAATCAGACATGCTTTTCACTTAGAAATTTGGAACTTAAGAATCTGGCCGAACGAAGCTCATTCCATGCCAGAGCTTTGCTTCGCTCAGAAATTCATCTCTCAGCAGCGAAGCACTCGGACAAACCTTCTTCAATCGGTAATCCCTCACTCGGTCGTATATTTTTTGGCAGTATTTATTCAAAATGGGTCTCTTTTCACTCAGGGTGGCCGCAACCGAGAATCTTCCACTCGGATTTTCCTCCAACCGGGAAATATTCACTCCAAGTCAGCCATTTTTATTTGGAGGCACCTCCCTCGGGAATCTTCCACACAACCCACTCGGAAACTACTCAATCGGAGACATTCTACTCGGAAATGTCTCACTAGGAGACATTCCACTCAGAAATGACTCACTAGGAGACATTCCACTCGGAAATGACTCACAAGGAGACATTACACTCGGAAATGACTCATTAGGAGACGTTTCACTCGGAAATGACAATTCAGAGTCAAAGTCCAGTCCTCTCAGAATTCTTTCCACTTGGGCCGGACCGAAAGAGGTGTTCACAGATGCCCCTCTTTACTTCTTTTTCATAAAAGAAACACGAAGTATTTGTGTTTTTGAAGTGAAAAGGAAGTAAAGATATGAACACCGATGTAAGGGCCAGGTGGGGTCTCTCAGCCGATATGACATCTGACGGTATTGGTAGATAATGGTTCGGTGTGACCTCCGGATGGTTTACATTTGGAAATGACGTAAGAGTCTTCACACGTGTTATCACCCGATTCGTCTTTTCAAATTTCAAAAATTCGGTCTAGGCTAGAATATGGAACGCTCTTGATCCCCATCCCCTCACCCTATAAAAGCAGACGTGGGGGTCATTCACTTTTACTTGTTTTCTGATACCGAAGCTCTGCCTCTCCGACATCCAATACCTCTGGTGTTCAACATCCTGGCTCGCACCAAAAGAACTGCTCGCATCGTCTCAACAGGTACCTCTATACCTTCCTTCTCTTTTTCCATTCTTAGTTAGGGTATGGGGGACAACGGTTCAAGTAGTGACTCCGTCGAGGTCTTATCAGGGCCTCCAATTACATCCCGGCGTCAGTCGGGTAAAGTCATGAGCCGGGGTCAGCGTCGCCATGGTGAAACAACCTCTGGGGTTTCACATCGGCTAATTGTTTCAGGGCATCATTTCTCCATATTACCCTTGTGGGAAACGAAGGAGTTTGACACATCGTCTGACTCCCACACATCGTCCTCTCCCCTTAACTTGGGCACTGCCAGTGAGCAGGACAGCAGTGCCAACCTCTATTTATCTGACGGTGTGGCCTTTTACAACTGCATTCTGTTCTTTCGCCACACCGTCCGTATGGCTTCTGAAAATTCATCAACCGGTGTCCCCGTGGTAGCTACCGATGCCATAGAAACCAACGTTGTCGCTCATCACATCAATTGGCTCGCGGAGAAAGCCAAAGACCCATACTTTTGGGTTCATGAAGATCCTCGGAACATCGTCTCACGCTATGCTGAGGATGCGGCTGACTTCACTATTGAAGACGATGTCGTTCACGCTGGCGAGGAACATGAGGACGACTTCACAGTTTTCTGCCCTCTGACCTCGGATAGGATTTGTCATCAACCGGGGGCAAGATACTTTTTCATGTACGAGATGCCATTTTCCAAGATCGGCGTCCGTCTCCCCTTTACGGAGTTCGAAATGGGCGTACTACGGTTTCTGGATTGCTCTCCCAGCCAGCTTCACCCCAACGGCTGGGGTTTAGTTAGATCATTGGAGGTACTTGGGGGGTACTTCCACTTCGTCCCTACCGTCGCCCTCTTCTTTACATACTGCAGGGTGATGCGCCGGGGTAACCAGGGAGGAGGTCTCGGATTCATCAACCTCCGCTGTGACTCCAAGGTGGTGAACTTCGAAAGTTACACCGAATCGGCTAAGACAGACGGATTAAGCTTTAAGTACTCCTATGTCAAGATCGAGGTCAATGCAGGAAAACCGGTGTTTTGGGAGAATTCAGATTTTTCTAGAAAGTTCTACACCGAATGGACCCATGAGCACTTTTTTCTGACCAGCAATGCCTACTCCGTCAGTGAGAGTGTTCTGTCAGCGGAGTCCAAAAGAGTCCTGAACGCTCTGAAAAGCTATTCCGGCTTAGCCAGGATTTCTTGCAAAAACCTCCTTGGGTCGGAGTCTCACCGGGATACCTACCTAGGTAGTTTTTTTTTCTTTTTGATATACCGGTGTTGACAACGGCTTCTTTTCTTTTCAAGTGAAATGGCTCGGATTGACATCATGAGAAAACTCTGAGAGTGCGCCGAAGCCATGAACACTGCTGCTGAGGCAGAGAATAGAGTGACTCCGAAGCGTACAGCGGCCAAGGTGGTCAGTATCCCGGCCGATAAAGTTGGGAATTTGACTTTGGGCCCAACCGAGGCGACTTAGGGTAGGAAGCGTACCCACATCGGCCAAAGTTCTAAGGCCAAGAAAAACAAGGCCCAAAGAATTGAGGTCAACGTGGAGGGTCAACAGGAGGAGGAGCAGGCTGGGGTTAACGTAGATACTGTAGACCGGACCCAGCCTGTCGAAGAAAACATCCATTGCAACTCCAGCCTCTCGGGGTTCTTGGACTACATCGGGGGGACGCCGGTGCGGTTCGAGCTTCCCTTCAAGCGGAAGGACGATCTTCCTGCCTCCGAGGTCCAGAGTGTTGCCAAAGCAGCTATCTTCAACTTGGTCGAAGCGGCTGGGGTTCTCGGTTCTCTGGGGAAGTCTTACTACTCCGGTCTGGAGCCTAGAGAATGTCTAGACCGGATGAGAAAAGCCGAAGCCCTCAGAGAAGAGACCCATACAGCTTTGACCAAGCGTGACGAAGAACTAGCCAAGAGCGAGGAGGATTTGGCCGAACTCTTTGTGGCGTATAACTCCGCTGCTAAAAGGGCAGATGAAGCCGAGGTTAAGTGCAGGACGTCGGAGGATGCTCTGAAAGCTCTCCAGGTCAAGCTGGACGAAGCCTTGGCATACCAGGCTGAGGTGGAGAAAAAGAAAGGAGAGCTGGCGGCTGAGCTCCCCGCTGTGAAGGAGGCTCAAGTCCGGGAAAGGCAAGAAAGGGAAGAGGAGGTGGCCGAATTCGCGGAAATAGCCGACATTGCCTTCAGCTCCGCCGTTCGTCAAGTCGTACACCGGAACTCCGCGGTACAATTAAACTTAAACGGTATAGGTCCTTACTATAAGTTTCATGGTGGGCACCTGTATGTTATGGACCGGGGTCAGGCAAGGGAACCTGAGGATATTCCTTTTGAGCCTCTGCCCTACCCCAAAACCCAAAGCATGGAGTTGAGGACAGTGTCAGAAGAGTCTGAGAGGACAGCTGCCATCGTTGATCCGAACTCCCCACGGCATAAGACTTAGAGATTTTCCTTTTTGATAGCCTTGTTCCGAGATGGGCTCCGTCGTGAATCTTTGTAAGGCCGAAGTGCCCTTTTCCTTTTTAATGAAGTGCAATTTTCAATATCCATTTGTCTTTGAATTTCCAACAAATGTCAAGTATAATCGACTTGTGACTGATGTATAATAACAACTTAAAGTAACATCGTCTGAACATTAATTTGTACTTTGAATTTGAATTCACATTCACACCTTAATAATTTGCCAATCTGAATTGAACCTTCAACATCGTCTCTTCAGAGTATAGAATTTGGGATCAGTGCAACGTTGGTCACGTCGTCCTTAATCTCCATTTTGCCAAAAGTTCAGAACCTAAGTGACCGGTGTAGGAAATATGACATCGTCTTTTATGACCAAACCCATGAATAAAGCACCTGATTCTAACCGAGGTAGGGTTCATGATACCGTTCTTCATGGCTTCAAAGTAGCAACCGGTGTAATTAATTGGACATCGTCTCTTATGACAGCTAGTTCATATTGGACCAAAGTGCATCTGCCTCTATTCGATGTAAGGGTCATGACATTGTTTTTGGACATCACCACCTTTGTCCTAAAATGCTGAGAAAACCTCTTCCAACCGGTGTCAACATCGGATCCCTTTAATTTTTGTTTTTTTTTGTTTTTTTGTTTTGTTTTTTTGTTTTTTTTTTTTTACTCTGAATCTGGAAAATGGAATGGGGCAGTGTACCAGTTTTAACAAGAAGTGGTTAACTGGGAAGTATCCTTTGGATGACATAAAGCGAAAGGATTGTCTTTCAGTTAACAGGAGGTGAAAGAATTGGGGGTTGATTCTCAATTGATCAGAGATGGAAAGATTGGGGTTGACCCTTGGTCGACAGGAAATGTAAAAGTTGGGGTTGACCCTCGGTTGACAGGAAATGTAAAAGTTGGGGTTGACCCTCGGTTGATAGGAAATGTAAAGGTTGGGGTTGACCCTCGGTTGACAGGAATTGTAAAAGTTGGGGTTGACCCTCGGTTGACAGGAAATGTAAAGGTTGGGGTTGACCCTCGGTTGACAGGAAAGGTAAAGATTGGGGGAGCTAACAGGACGTCATGTCCGAATTAACTCACTGTTGACAGGAATTGTAAAAGCTGGGGTTGACCCTTGGTTGACAGGAAATGTAAAGGTTGGGGTTGACCCTCGGTTGACAGGAAAGGTAAAGATTGAGGGAGCTAACAGGACGTCACGTCCGAATTAACTCACTATTGACAGGAATTGTAAAAGCTGGGGTTGACCCTCGGTTGACAGGAAATGTAAAGGTTGGGGTTGACCCTCGGTTGACAAGAAAGGTAAAGATTGGGGGAGCTAACAGGACGTCATGTCCGAATTAACTCACTGTTGACAGGAATTGTAAAAGCTAGGGTTGACCCTCGGTTGACAGGAAATGTAAAGGTTGGGGTTGACCCTCGGTTGACAGGAAAGGTAAAGATTGGGGGAGCTAACAAGACGTCACGTTCGAATTAACTCACTGTTGACAGGAATTGTAAAAGCTGGGGTTGACCCTCGGTTGACAGGAAATGTAAAGGTTGGGGTTGACCCTCGGTTGACAGGAAAGCTAAAGATTGGGGGAGCTAATAGGACGTCACGTCCGAATTAACTCACTGTTGACAGGAATTGTAAAAGCTGGGGTTGACCCTCGATTGACAGGAAATGTAAAGGTTGGGGTTGACCCTTGGTTGACAGGAAAGGTAAAGATTGGGGGAGCTAACAGGACGTCACGTCTGAATTAACTCACTGTTGACAGGAATTGTAAAAGCTGGGGTTGACCCTCGGTTGACAGGAAGGGTAAAGATTTGGGGAGCTAATGGGACGTCTCGTCCGAATTAACTCACTGTTGACAAGAAATGTAAAGGCTGGGGTTGACACTCGGTTGACATGACTGAGGGTTCTTCGGGAACTGCCTCTTGAACGCAAGAGAATAAACCTGGGGGATGCCCCGATTTGACATGACTGTGGGTTGTTGGGGAACTACCCCTTGATTGAAAGGATATACCTGGAGTGATGCCCCAGTTTGATAAGATTTGAAGGAATCTTAGGGAAGTGCCCCTTGACTGAAAGAGAATAAACCTGGGGTGATGCCCCAGTTTGACAAGATTTGAAGGAATCTTGGGGAACTGCCCCTTGATTGAAAGAGAATAGACCTGGGGTGATGCCCCAGTTTGACAAGATTTGAAGGAATCTTGGGGAACTGCCCCTTGACTGAAAGAGAATAAACCTGGGGTGATACCCCAGTTTGACAAGATTTGAAGGAATCTTGGGGAACTGCCCCTTGATTAAAAGAGAATAGATCTGGGGTGATGCCCCAGTTTGACATGATTTGAAGGAATCTTGGGGAACTGCCCCTTGACTGAAAAAGAATAGATCTGTGGTGATGCTCTAGTTTGACACGATTTGAAGGAATCTTGGGGAACTGCCCCTTGGCTGGAACAAAAGAAATCTGAGGAGATGCCCCAGTTTGAGTTGTTTAGGAAGTGTAATTCTACTGGGGAAGGGTTTGGTGATTCGGGGTACTGTCTCTTTGGGTAAAAGAGAATGAACCTGGGGTGACGCCCCAGTTTGAACATTCTGCCTCGGAACCTTGGGGGACTGACCCTTGTGCGAGAAGAAATGAAACTGGGGTGATAGCCCAGTTTGAATTGTTTGGGAAGTGTAGTTCCACTGGGGAAGGATTTGGTTAGCATCTGTCCGGTAACCTTCATGGTTCCACCGGGGGAGGTACTTGGCGATTTGGGGTACCGTCCTTTAATCGGAAAGAGAAATTAGGGGTTCACTGGGAATGTGCCATGGGTTTGCTTGGTCTGGTAATGATTGAGAAAAATGTACTGGGGTTCATTGGGGAATGTATGGCAGGTCCGCCGGAAGAGAAAAATCTGGGGGCTGTCCCAGTTTGGGACATTTTAATGAAGGTAACTCCATTGAGGAAAGTGTTTTCCTATTGGGGAATGAAGGCGTGGCTAGCCTTTGATCACTGTGGTTCTGTTGGAAAGGTGATTCCACTGAGGATAACTTAACTTTCCTAGATCTGATTAGGAAGTACTCCAGTTAGGGGAGCTGAGTCCATTTTATGGTTCCCCTAGGGAGGCAAACTCGGTCAGGGTTCCCCTTGGGGATGAATGGTGAGTCTGCTGGGGAGAGTGTTGGGCAACTACATGTCTTGGGGTCATGGGCCCTGGCCACCCCTTAACAGAGAAGCGTGAAACAAATTAAAACTTACAGGTGGACTCCCTTGGCGACTGGCTTTGAAGTAACTCATGGCCAAAATAACTGTCATTTCTGACTTCATTGAGGTTGCCTAGCGGAGTTGGTTGTGCTTATCTGAGGTAAGATCCGGCAATGGTATACACTTCGTTCCCTATAACTTTGTGTTTTTGTCATTTTTCAAATTCAAAAATTTTCTTAAGACAAAACTTGTTTATTCATTTTAGTCATGAACACATGTAAGAAGAAGGAAACATTTTATTTATGATCATCAGGTATGTACAGGTGATGAAAACAATACAAAAGATATGATATGATAAGGTGCAATGAATTGATGGTAAGGGTGAAAAGGAAGGCCTTTTAGATCCTCTATCGATTTCTTGAGAACGACGAGATTCCAGGTTTTTTCTCATGATTTCTTGTTTATCCTCTCATTTTGCTTCCGAGGACGTGATTTGACAATGGCTTCGATGCCCTAGACTGACCTCCTCGTCTACGACTTGAAAAATCGACGTTATAGTGTTGAATCTACAGGCCGTGATTTTGTCTGAGCCACCCTCTCGGGTTTTCGGCTCAACCAATCGCTTTAACTTTTGCCTAGGTCGCCTTTTCAGGTTTTCAACCTAGCGAGCCCTTTTTTTTTTACGCGTAGTATCTCTTCACTGCATTCGCGTTTATAGGCATGGGTAAATCTTCCCCATCCATGTTGGTGAGTATGAGAGCACCTCTGGAAAAAGCTTTCTTTACGACGTAAGGCCCTTCGTAGTTAGAAGTCCATTTGCCCCGGCTGTCTTTCTGAATCGGCAAAACCTTTTTGAGCACCAAGTCTCCTTCTTGGAACTGTCGAGGTCGCACATTCTTTTCAAATGCTCGTTTCATACGCCTTTGATACAACTGACCATGACAGAGGGCAGTCAGTCTTTTACCATCAATCAGATTCAATTGGTCATGTCGAGCCTGGATCCATTCAGCTTCAACCAGTTTGGCTTCCATGATCACTCGGAAGGAAGGGATCTCTACTTCGAAAGGCAGGACTGCTTCCATGCCATAAACCAAAGAGAAAGGGGTTGCCCCAGTTGAGGTTCGGACTGAGGTACGATACCCGTGTAGAGCAAAGGGAAGCATTTCATTCCAGTCTTTATAGGTTACCACCATCTTTTGCATTATCTTTTTGATATTTTTGTTAGCCGCCTCGACTGCTCCATTCATTTTTGGGCGGTACGGAGAGGAGTTGTGGTGGGAGATTTTAAAGCTCTCGCAAAGCTCCTTCATCATTTTGTTGTTCAGATTTGTACCATTGTCTGTGATGATTTGGCTTAGTAGGCCGTACCGGCATATCAATTCTCGTTTGATGAACTTAATGACGACATTCTTTGTCACATTGGTGTACGAAGCGGCCTCTACCCACTTTGTGAAATAATCGATGGCGACCAAGATGAAACGATGACCGTTTGAAGTTTTCGGTTCAATGGGACTAATGACATCCATGCCCCACATCGAGAAAGGCCACGGTGCTGACAAAACATTCAGAGATGACGGGGGTGCGTAAATATGATCAGCATATATTTGACACTTATGACATCTCCGAGCATAGGCAAAGTAGTCTGTTTCTATGGTCATCCAGTAATAACCGGCCCTCAAGATTTTTCTTGACATGGCGTGCCCATTAGAGTGGGTTCCAAAAGGTCCTTCGTGAACATCTCTCATGATTTTGTTTGCCTCGGTGGTGTCAACACAATGAAGGAGGACAGAGTCATGGTTTCTTTTGTAAAGCGTATCGCCATTCAAAAAGAAACCCATGGCAAGCCGTCGTAGGGTTCTCTTATCGTTCTCTGTAGCACCGTTGGGATATTCTTGACTCTGGATATACCTCTTAATGTCGTGGTACCAAGGTTTTCCATCTGATTCTACTTCAACCACTTGGCAGTATGCGGGCTCACAACGATTCTCTATCTCGATGAAAGGCATGTCATAATCATTACTCACTTTGAACATTGAAGCAAGAGTGGCCAAAGCGTCAACCATTTGGTTGTCTTCCTGAAGAACATGGTGAAAGGAGATCTCATCAAAGTCCTTGATCATTTCTTTGATATGGGAGTGATAGGGAACCAGCTTGTTGTCCCTAGTTTCCCATTCGCCTTTCAACTGATGGATAACTAAAGCGGAGTCCCCGTAGACTTCTAACGACCTTACTTTCGCATCTAGTGCCGCTTGGATTCCTAGAGAACATGCCTCATACTCAGCGACGTTGTTGGTACAATCGAAACATAGCCAGGCGCAGACAGGGATGAACTCTTTCTTTGGTGAAATCAAAATGGCTCCGATTCCGTGTCCCAAAGCATTAGAAGCTCCATCAAATCTCAAAATCCACTTGTCTCTGCTGCCGCCTTCTTCATCAGACAATGCCAGGATATCCTCATCTGGGAAGTCAAATGGCATTGGTTGGTAGTTACTTATGGGTTGATGGGCTTAGTAGTCGGCCAAAGCGCTCCCTTTTATGGCTTTTTGAGTGACATATGTTATGTCGTACTCGGTTAACAACACTTGCCATTGAGCAATCCTTCCAGTCAGAGCTGGCCTTTCAAAGATGTACTTAATGGGATCCATCTTGGAAACTAGCCAGGTAGTATGACTCAACATATACTGCCTTAGGCGTTTTGCGGCCCACGCTAACGCACAACAAGTCCGTTCTAAGGCAGAGTATCGCATCTCGCAATCAGTGAACTTCTTGCTTAAGTAGTAGATAGCGTGTTCTTTCTTCCCAGTTTCATCATGCTGACCTAACACGCAGCCCATGGATCCGTTCAGTACCGTCAGATATAAGATCAGCGACCTCCCAGGGGTTGGTGGTACCAATATTGGTGGTTCTCGAAGGTACTGCTTAATTTTCTCAAAAGCTGTTTGGCAGTCCTCATTCCATTATCCAGGTTGATTCTTACGGAGTAGCTTGAAGATCGGTTCGCAGGTCGATGTCAACTGTGAGATAAACCGAGCAATGTAGTTTAACCTTCCCAAGAATCCTCTAACTTCTTTTTCTGTACACGGAGGTGGCATTTCTAAGATCGCCTTGACCTTGTCGGGATCTACTTCGATTCCTTTCTTGCTTACAATGAAACCCAACAGTTTGCCTGACCTTGCACTAAACGTGCACTTGGCAGGGTTCAATCTGAGCTTAAACTTCCTCAACCGCTCAAACAGCTTCCTTAGGTCGCCGACATGATCTTCCTCAGTTCTAGATTTTGCAATGATATCATCCACGTAGACTTCTATCTCCTTATGCATCATATCGTGGAATAAAGTGACCATTGCTCTCTGATAGGTTGCCCCAACGTTTTTCAAACCGAAGGACATTACTTTGTAACAGAAAGTACCCCACAGAGTGACAAACGTGGTTTTTTCCATGTCTTCTGGTGCCATTTTAATCTGATTGTACCCGGAGAAACCATCCATTAACGAGAAGATAAAGTGCTGGGCCGTATGAAGGATCGCCTCTTGATAATCAGGCTCTTCTTGAAGCGGTGGGAAATAACCCTATGGCAGTCCGTATTGTAGAAAAGGTATGACATTACCTTCCGCATCTATGAAGATAGGTTGCTGGGCGTCAGCAGGGTTTGGTTTCCTAACGTGAACTGTTAGGGGAGGCGCAACAGGGTTTGCGCTTGGCCCTCCAGCAGGACCTTGAGTCTGTCGGGGGATGGGCGGCCATTGTCTAGCGTCTTCAATTCCGGCCAAAGAATCCCCCTCTGTGACTCTCCTTTCGAGTAGCTTGGCCATCTCGGCCATCTGTTCTTTCAGCTGACTAATCTCGGCTCTGAGGCTCTCATTCTCTTGCTCTACTTCGGCCATGAGTTTCTTCCTTAACCGGGTCGCGTAAGGATGCTTACCCGTTATGTCTGGGAACCACAACATTTTGTTAGGAAAGTAAAAGAACACAAATAAAGACTATGGTAAAAGAAGAAAGGAAAAACAAACGAGGTACATAAGATGCGATTCTGAATTTGGCATGTATTCTCTGACCGTTCCTCAGAACGTCGCGTTCAAAAGTACTAGGTAAAGCAGTAAGGCGAAAATTAACATGAAACAATTGTGAAGGCAAATTAATTCATCATTCCATTCTTCCGTAGAGGTACAATGTTACTTGAAAAATTCAATTACAACATTTTAGCCATTCCTGGCCTGGGCAATCATGGCTCTCATTTTGCAAAGTCTTTCTTGGCAATAGTTCAGAAATGACGATATCTCCTTTGGGGTGGATAGAGGATTGACCATGCCTTCGGCCTTCTTCAACATCGAGGGAAAATCTTCCAAGATTCCATGGGATAGGTATGCCAACTTGGCGAAACGGTCCATCCATAAATGAACGACTTCATCCCGTCAAGCTAACTCAGTCCCCAAAACTCGTGTGGCCTCCTGGCAGCGTCGCTCAGCATCAAGGGCTTTCTTCTGTTCAGCATGTATTTCTTGCTCATAGGCCCTCATTACTTCATCAAGCTGTTGCTCCAATTTGTGGACTTGGGTTTGCAGTATTTCTTTTTGCACCGAGGTCTCCTTTTCTTTCTCTTTGGATTGTGCCAGCATGTTTTTCAGGACTTGTTTTTCGGCCAAGATGGCGTCGCTCTGTTGGCCTTTCATCTTCAATTGTGAATTGGCTGCACAAAGGCATTGGTCTTGTTTCATCCAATAGTCTTCGTCAATCTTCCTCTTCTTTCGCATTTCATCCATAGCATGCTTCCCTTCAGAATTCTCCTTCTTCTGAAGGGCACACTCTCGTTGACATTTCAAAAGGTCTTCTTCTAGCCTTTGATTCTTTGCTGTCAACTCTTCTATTTGTGCCTTCAGAGCCATGGTGGCCTTGTCCTCCATGATGAGTGGCGGAGGAAAATCATTCGCAGATTGGTATGAAGGACTTTTGAAGGGCAGTTTCACAATAGAAACCCTGTTTAGGACCCAGTCAAGGTATTCAGCCCCTACAGCATGGCTTCGTGCTCCCAATTCTTTTCCCATTCTATGGACCTTCTTCCATCCATTGGCTACATCCTGAACAGCAGGTGCGTAATTCCCTTTCGTATAGTACACAACAAAAGGAGTGAGCAGTTCTTCGTTCGGTGGCCCGAGTAGAGGATAAGCCAACTGACGCTTTGCAATAACAGGGTTGTAGTTGATGCAGCCTTGTGTGCCCATGAGAGGAACATTTGGGTAATCTCCACAGCTATAAATGACCGACTCAACCACTAGCCATTGAGGGTACCACCTGACCTTTTCAGATGTAAGACTTACTAGGTAATTAGCCCATTCACGCCCACTTTTCACGGCCATCTGACATAATTTCAGATCAGAAACTGGACACTCGGGTTTACATATCTGATGGAATGCATGAGATGTGAGCCATACGTACAGAACAGGCAAACAACAAATGATCCTCTTTCCTCCTTGCGTGTGGCAGAAATCTATGGTGCAATACACATTGGCCAACACGGCTGTGACAGGTTTCTCGAGCCGGTGCTTACGAGCCAGGAAGACAGCAACAGCGTCATAATCCACGTAGTTGTTTAAATTAGGGAACAAGACAACCCCGTAAATAGTAAGGGCTAAAGTATCCATGAAAGCCTCCCAGTCCTCTTTATCAGCCAGGATCTGCATATGCTTCTCAAGAAATTCTCGAGTGAACCCGGAAACTTGATTTCTATTCATTTGCGTATTCCTCAATGCCTCGGGAGAGATTCTCAAAACACGGGCGATTGAAGCGGTTGTTGCGTGATGGTCAAGATGGCGATAGGGTATTTGCCCTTCCATTTGTAACCCCAATATCTGCTCAAACTCTCCTATTGACGGAGCCAATTGAAAATCTCTAAAGGTGAAACAGCGGAGGGTGGGTCATAAAACTATGCCAAAGCTGTAATTGCTTCGGTTTGGACTTCCACCTCCAGCAGTTTTAAGATTTCCCCATATCTTCTGGCAAAGGCCATCTTTGTGTCAGACTCAATCTTTTCCCCAGTGCCTGCAGACTCACTGTATCAACCTTCTTGGCTTTAAGATGTAGTATTTTCTTCAACTCTGTCACATCTGTACCATAATTGTCATGTTTCATGTTAATTTCCATACTTGCTCAGAGATACTGCCAACTTCTGAATCGCTTCCTGCAAATCACCAAGATAAAGAAAAAAGAACTAGTTATTATTACATTTCGAAATCCATGTTTCCCCAAGAATCTGATGTAAAGTGAAATATTTTTTGTTTTTTTTGGGAAACATCGATTTCAAAAACTCATGTAAGCCCAAGCTGTCAAAAGTCATAGGTTTTCTTAATCATCATTGATGCCCTAGTTAAAGGGACACAAAAATCATTTTGTTTTTTTTTTTTACGATTAGGAAAACTCACGATTAAGGACTCAGAGGTACATGATCAAAAAGAGGATTATCTATTCACCCGAAGAATACTGTGTATTCAAAAATGAATTATTATTTCAAAAATTAAGCAAACCTGCAGGTGGTAGATAATTCATTTTTTTTGGATAAAAGGGAAAGCGAAAATGACGTAAAGTAAAGTAAAGATTGCCCTTTTGTAGCCTATGTCGGGTTTTGTTGAAAGTCTTTTCTAGGCCCTATGACTTATCCTACAAGTGACTCTCCACACCGGGTGGCTTATACTAGACATCTAAAAAGTCACCAAAGCCAAGATCCTACCCATGACAGGGACGCAAACAGTGGGGAATCCATTAGGTGCGTATACCATGAGAGGTCGAACTCTGGTTGAGGTTCTCACGAACACCGGACAAGAAGTACATCCCATACGATTTCGTTACCAACCCCTCCTAACTTAAGCTTCATTTGGGGCCCGGGTATAGGGCGCCACTCATAGGTGTGTGCAAGTAATTGTGAGTGTAGTGTGTGGAAGGGCATTCAATACCTTTTACCTTACCCAATTCTGCACAAAGAACAAACACAGAACAAATACACAAAGTCGTCTACCCTAGGGTTCAATGATTACGGAAAAGTAACATGGTCCTCTACCCTAGGGTTCAACAAACATGTAAAACATAGACAACGAAACAAATGACAAGATACAATTAAAACAAGAACAAACATCCACAACAATTAACAGAAAATAAAACAAGGGGAAGAAATCCAAGCTAACAAAGGCTATATAAAAAACATGCGCTTTCAATCAAAATGGTCTGACTCTCTTAAGTTTTCCCCAGTGGAGTCGCCACCTGTCGCGACCTGGATCGCGACGGCGCGGCCGACCCTCTCGAAATAAAACGTGTTTCGAAATCCTTTCGAAAAGAAAACAGGGAGTCGCCACCAACGTTTTTATCCATAGGAAAAACATTGGGAAAAAAACTAAGTTCAGTAAAGCACTGGTTAAAAATTGAGATTCAAGTTCGGGAGTCGGTTACGAGTAGGGAAGGTATTAGCACCCTACATCGCCTGTCAAAAACAGTACCAAGATTGAAAGTGCTCAACATAAATAACCTTATAAAAGATGTTATATTTCTCCCCTTTATTGTTGTACTTTGTGTAAAGAAAAAAATGGAAGAAACAAACTGAACAAACATGGAGTGTAGGTCAACAGGACGTCGCGTCCAAATTAACCTCGGCTTTAGTATAAAACAGGAAAAGGGAAGGATACTAACAAGAGGTCGCGTCTAAATTAGTCATCCTTTAATCAAAATGCGGGATTAGAAACGGGAAGGGGATAAATGGGACGTCTCGTCCCAAGTATCCCGTTCCTTATGAATCGTGGTGATGGTTTATCAGAAACAGGGGAAAATCAACAAGACGTCACGTCTAAATTGATTTTCATGGAATTTAATCAAGATACGAGGTTAGAAACAGGAAAGGGATAAGCGAGACGTCTCGTCTCAAGTATCTCGTTCCTTATGGATCATGGTGATGGTATACCCAGAATAGGGGAAAATCAATAAGACGTCACGTCTAAATTGATTTTCATGGAATTTAACCAAGATGCGGGGTAAGAAACGGGAAGGGGATAAGCGGGACGTCACGTCTCAAGTATCCCGTTCCTTGTGAATCATGGAGATGGTCTATTGAAAATAGGGGCAGATCAACAAGACGTCACGTCTAAATTGATCTTTCATGGAAATGATAGGAAAAAAAGCAATTGCAAGGAAACATAAAGAAAATAAAGATGGGAATTAAAAAAAAAGGTGGGCCCGACAGGATTTAAAGTCCTGCTCCTACGTATTCTTGAGTTACCAAGAAATCAGGGTTACGTAGTTCTTTGATGATTTTTTTTTAGGAAAAGGCTAAGTAGTTGGTGGTATATGAAGTCTCTGAGGAAAACTCATACAAGGCGAAGTTCTTCGCACGTGCACAAGTTCTGATGAGATTGTGTAGACGGGAGTACTCCCGTACGACACTGACTAAAAATAATTTTATGCTAATCGAATAAAGTGTGTAAAATACTCATTTTTTTTACTGCTTATTACAAACCTAAGTGGAAGGACGAAAAAGAGGCAAAATTTGACTTAAGTGGGAAACAGATTTGACAAACAACAATGAATTCGATAGAAAAATAAGTAATGGAAAGCAGGGGAAATAAGGAACAGAATGTAACCGGTGTGACGGGGTGCCGAGAGCCGGTGTGGGCTTGAACGATGAGAGCCGAAGTGCTACTGGCGTGGCGGTGTGACGGGGATACTGAACAAGTGGTCTTGGACGATGGGGAGCCGAAGTGACGTTGGTGTGGCTGTGGAGTTATGGGGAGCCGGTGTACAGCTAAGTGGAGGGACGGCGTGTGGGCTTGGTGAGAGGGCCGGTGTAAAATTGGTGAGGGTGATTTAAGGGATCCGGATAACGTCTGGGAAATGGGAAGTTCACTGGGAGATGGGTCTGATCCGGTGTTCTAGTGACGATTTAGGGTCCAGAGCAAATTGTGAGGCTTAAGAAACCAAGATTCAGGCTTTGAACACCAGAGGAAACTCCAAGAGCTTTTGGGTCAAGAGGTTTTTTCTTGAAGATCGGAGCAAGTTTCTGAGGAATGCAGAGTACCAGCTTGAAAAAATGGCTAAAATTCCAACCAAAAATTCCAACCCAAAAATTCCAACCCTTTGTGCTTCTTCATGTGAGGTATTTATAGAGGGCTTTTGGACATGGGCCGAGTGCTCGGACAGCTCAAACTTACACTCACAGTGGAGGCAGCCTAGCCACTAACAGGTAGTGGGGGGCAGCGACTGGTGGGGAATTTTTAATTATTTCCACTTCCGCCCCCTGTCTGCCATTTCCAGAATTCATGGATCGACTTGGGTGGTGAAATTCCAAGTCACAGTATGGATAACCGGACTCACCAGTCCGGTATAAGATTCATGAGATCGGAAGAAGGAGACATCGGTTCAACAAATTTCCAATGATTGGGCCGATGTGACCTCTTCCATACTTGGGCCGGTGTCCCCTTGATGTATACCGGACAATGCCTCTTCACTCGAAACCCGTCACTGCTTGAAGCATTCACTCGGAACTGCTTTAATCGGAGGGGTTTTTTACTCAGAACTTGTCACTGCTTGAAGCATTCACTCGGAATTGCTTCAATCGGAGGGGCTTTGCTCGGACGTGGACCACTGCTTGAACATATTACTCGGAAACATCTCCAAAATATTCCGTTCGGCTATACCTCCAGTCAGCAAGCTTCTTCAAAGTCGGAACCATTCAAAATTCATTCGCTCGGGAATTCTTCACTTGAATGCCTCAGCCCGAGAGGTATTCCTTCAAAACCTTTCTTCAACCGAAAGCACATTTTTCGGAAATAAACCACTCATAGGAACCTTACTCGGATATACATATCTTTGAGCAAAAAGTTTCAGTCAGAGCCTTCCTTCGTCCAGAAATAACTCTCTCAGAGTCGATTCACCCGAAAATACCACATTCGGAAGTATGGAACTCGAGAGTGACCCTTTTGGAACCAGAGTGTTTCTTCGCTCGGAAATTCATCTCTCAGCAACAAACTTCTGGGGAATGGCTTCCTCGGTGGCATTGCACTCGGATATACCATTGTCCGACCAGTGCTCAGCCATTTTTCATTCGAAATCGTCTCAATCGGGGATCAAACCATTCGGACCTATTCACTGGGCAATCAGACATGCTTTTCACTCAGAAATTTGGAACTTAAGAATCTGGCCGAACGAAGCTCATTCCATGCCAGAGCTTTGCTTCGCTCAGAAATTCATCTCTCAGCAGCGAAGCACTCGGACAAACCTTCTTCAATCGGTAATCCCTCACTCGGTCGTATATTTTTTGGCAGTATTTATTCAAAATGGGTCTCTTTTCACTCAGGGTGGCCGCAACCGAGAATCTTCCACTCGAATTTACCTCCAACCGGGAAATATTCACTCCAAGTCAGCCATTTTTATTTGGAGGCACCTCCCTCGGGAATCTTCCACACAACCCACTCGGAAAGTACTCAATCAGAGACATTCTACTCGAAAATGTCTCACTAGGAGACATTCCACTCGGAAATGACTCACTAGGAAACATTCCACTCGGAAATGACTCACAAGGAGACATTCCACTCGGAAATGACTTACAAGGAGACATTACACTCAGAAATGACTCACTAGGAGACGTTCCACTCGGAAATGACTATTCGGAGTCGAAGTCTAGTCCTCTCAGAATTCTTTCCACTTGGGCCGGACCGAAAGAGGTGTTCACACTAATCTCCCCCTCCTAAGGCATATTTTTTTCAAGAAAAACGGAGAAATGAAAGATGAAACTAACAGAGGAAAGAAAATGGTTACCTAAGATAGCAAGGAAAGTGAAGACAGAAAGAGCTTCGCAAAACAAACAGCAGGCGTCTCTATGAAATTTTTGCAGAGTGTTGCTAAGGAATCAGAAGCAAGTGATTCCCAGAATTCACTAAGTGTTTCTTTTATAAGAAACGAAGAGGTTCGGTTACCAACTCTTGGGGTTGTGTCGTTCACGACTAAACGCGTCGATTTACAATTCAAACGACATAGTCGTTTCAAACTCATGGGCGCCAAAACAACGTCGATTCAACAAGGGGCCTCTCCACTGGGCCCAGAAGTTTTAAAAATTGTAAGCTCATTAAGCCCCAGGCGACGGTTATTGAGATACACGAATCCAATGCAATAATTACTCGCACACCTGTTTAAAGGCATTTAATGCCTAATCATGCGACGTAATTTATGTCTTACAGCCGTTACTCGAATTTCAAGAGTCTCAAGTTTAAAAAAAAAAACTTTTGGGATTCTCATACAACGAATCTTTATCCGGAGTCGTTGTAATGACATTATGACAACGGAGCCTTCATCCGTAGAACGGTTCCTCATGACATAATAATGTTGAACAATACACATGTAGGTAAACATTTCCCACATAAGTATACCGACATCCAGACCTCTCGCGGGTTGTATAGCTTATGTGAACAACTACACAGTCTCTCACACAAGCTAGGGGACATATGATCCGGTCTCGATACCGGTATCCGTTCTACAAGACATATTTCAACGTCTTTGACCGTTCTCAAACGTGTCACCGGTGTCATCGGTATACATCCGGACTCTAAATCCATATCAGGCGTATTGATCTTACTGAAGGGAAAGCATCTTCCCTCGGGAGAGTATCGTTCCGCGCTCAGGGAACTATAAAGATATTTCAACCAGGTGTCTGTACTAGGATTTACATCGTCAATTCACGGAGTAGGTGATTGAGATTATCCGTTCTGGAAGAAGTGTTCCTTCAAAAGAGGAATGACAATTTAGTAGTTGGGTCTTTCACCATAAAGATGATGATGGGAATTATCTACGCCAGGGGTTACATCATCAAATCACTGAATATATGATTGAGATCATCCATCCTGGGGGAATATATCTCAAACGTAGGAGTACGGATTGAGTCTTCAAAGACTTCCATGATCTGTCCTGAACCGGGGTCAATAGATCCGGTGTGGGGCAGTCACAAAAGTCAAAGATCAAATAGGATTGAGGACCGATTCTGCAAGTATCCGGACTGTATCTCCGGAATCCCAATAAGATGAGAGCGGTCTTGGAGTCCTGGAGGTCCTTCACACCATCCTCACGCGTTGATGTGGGCGAAAGGTGGTGTCACCTACGAAGATTCTCCGACGCTCAAGTCAGTAATAGTATTTTAAGTGAGGAATGTTTTCCAGATAGTAGTTGTAAGTTAAAAAGAGAAGATTCTCCCTTCGTAAATGAAGAGAGTTCTTATACCTGATTGGCTCGATATACGAGGATTTGTTAGTGGGGAACCACTAACCTCCATTATATTAAATAAATTATTATTTAATATGCACTTGCCAATATGATTGAGGCAAGTGGCTATTTTATATTGAGCGTAGAGAAAGTAGGGCTAGTCTTAGGGAACAAGTTGATTATTTCCAGGAGCAGATTATGCTCGTAGTGTGGTAAATGAAATGTTTGCCCTTGTCCCTGTAGTAATGCCCTTTATCTTCTATTTAGTGATACGTGTGTTATCCGATGTGCATGGCGTTATCCTGGACAACCGATATAGAGAGAACGCCTGATATGGATTTAGAGTCCGGATGTATACCGATGACACCGGTGACACGTTTGAGAACGGTCAAAGACGTTGAAATATGTCTTGTAGAACGGATACCGGTATCGAGACCGGATCATATGTCCCCTAGCTTGTGTGAGGCACTGTGTAGTTGTTCACATAAGCTATACAACCTGCGAGAGGTCTGGATGCCGGTATACTTATGTGGGAAATGTTTACCTATATGCGAGTCATCATAGACAATGGCACCCAATTCACAGACAGGAAGTTCACAGATTTACTCGAGGGGTTAGGAATAACCCAGATATTTTCCTCTGTCGAACATCCGCAGACCAACGGCCAAGCTGAAGTGGCCAATAGAGAGGTGTTGAAAGGGTTAAAGAAACGTTTGGAGGAAGCCAAGGGCGGATGGACAGACCAGTTGTGCCATGTCCTTTGGGCATACCGAACTACACTGCATTCTTCCACCAACGAATCCCCGTATCGCCTGACCTATGGGGTGGAAGCAATGATACCTGTGGAATTGCAAACTGCTTCTGGGAGGGTCAAGTACTTCTCTGAAGAAGGCATTGACGCTAACTTGGCATCAGAAATGGATGTTGTACAAGAGCTCAGAGAAGAAGCTTTTGTTAGGGATCAAGCCATCAAAGCCAAAGCTTCCCTTCGATACAACAAACGAGTCCAATCCAGGACCTTCAACGTTGGGGATTTGGTTTTGAGGAAAACAAACGTGGGGAACAAATTTGCACACCAGGGCAAGTTCGCTCCGACATGGGAAGATCCCTACAGAATATCCTATGTTTGCGGAAAAGGCTCCTATCTCCTGGAGAACCTCGATGGCACCCCAATCCGCAACAAGTGGAATATTCAGAATTTACGCGTTTACTATAGCTAGTTGGTAAGATGGCATGTACTCTTTTTCCTTACTTAGGTTTTTCCCATTGGGTTTTACCAAGAAGGTTTTAACGAGGCACGACCCCAACTGAGCTCCTATTGTAATTCATTATTAATGAAATATTCTTTATGTTCACCCATTGTCTTTATGATTTCATTCGATGCACAACACTATTGTGACAAGATGCTTTCAGGACGGACGATCCTAATAACTTATCTGTTGTTGGCGATGAAACTCTTCGAAGAATAGCGAATGGGTAAAATCCAACACCAATGAAGACCGACGAATGGGTAAAATCCAACACCGGTGAAGAAGAATGGTGAATAAGTAAAATCCCACACCAATGAAGACCGGCTAATGGGTAAAATCCAACACCGGTGAAGAAGAATGGTGAATGGGTAAAATCCAACACCAGTTCTAAGCTCAGATTGTAGGATTAAAACCAAACTCTGAGTACGGTTAGTAAGTTTGGCTGAACACCGGTGAAGGCTTGGGCGCAGTAAGCTGGTTCTTTTTCAAGACCACGTTGAACCCCAAGTAACGGGCACAGTAGGTTCAGGATTAGCCCTGATCTGAACCCCGTGTTGAAGGCCCGGATTGTAGGATTAAACCGAACTTTGGGTACGGTTAGTAAGTTTGGCTAAACACCGGTGAAGGCTTGGGCGTAGTAAATTGGTTCTTTTTCAAGACCACGCTGGACCCCAAGTAACGGGCGTAGTAGGTTCAGGATAAGCCCTGTTCTGAACCCCGTGTGGAAAGCTTGGATTGTAGGATGAAAACTGAACTCCAAGTACAGCTAGTAGGTTTGACCGAATGCCGGTGAAGACATAACATTACTTTCCTGGTTGGAAAATTCTCTTGCAGGATGAAGATTCAGTAAATATCACCATGATTACTTCCCCTCAGGACGAATACTCCCAACCATTTTCACGCTGACGACGTGATTTCCCACGAGGGCGACCCCCCATCATGATTCTTATAATTGAAAGCCTAATCATCAAAGATTAAGGTACTCCTCTCACAAATCTTACATGTTCCAAATGTTATGATTAAAGTGACGACCTCGTCGCGCTACCATTTCAATACAATACAAGGAGGATAAGCTCTCTCTTTTCTTCCAAAACAAAGGTAACATTCCTTAAAACAAGCCTTTGTTGCTATATGTTATTATCCGTTCTACATACTACGTATGTAGATCCGAACTGATTCATTATACATACAACGTTTCTATTTAAACTGCTTTTGATAAACAGACGTTTAGAGAAAGTTGTAAATTCATTAATGACATCCCAAAGTACATAAATGATTAATTGAAATCCGGAGCTGATCCCGGAACACAACGGTACTAATTCAACAAAAAAAATAAAACAAGGAAGCCGTTACTTCTTTTGGCTTGCCCCTCCGATCTCTTCCTTCTCCTTACCTCCGGCCTCACCCCTCCCATCACCAACAGCTTCATCTACAGCAGCATTAACACTTGTTCCTTCACTTTTGGGTCGTTTGGCGATAGGGACCAGGAGAGAAGGCCCTATTGATTGGCCTTGGGGGAGAGGAGGCAGCTCGTACTTGGTGTTGGGCGGATCCTCTTGACGATCGTCAACAACGACTACAAGTTTCCCTCCGTGAAACTCATAGAATGGATTGATACTGCGTAATACGCTTGGGATGTCAGAAGAAAATGTTCATGAGTCCAGCTGAGAGGAAATTTATTGAAACCCTCTGCATTCTTCCAGAAAACAGGCTTGTTTTCTTTAATCGATATCCGGGTGTAGAAAGATTTGAAGGACTGCCCATCAACTTTTACCGAATCAGTATAAGATTCGAAGTTCGTGAAGGAACACAGAGTTCGGAGTGTGACTAAATTTACACCCATTTTCTTGTTAGCCCTCTGAACTACTTGTGTATAATAGAACAACATCGCCACAGTAGGAGTGAAGTTGAAGTAATCACCCAATACTTCCAAAGCGCGGACAAGTCCCCAACCATTGGGATAAAGTTGAGAGGGTGCGCAATCTAAAAACCTTAACACACCCATTTGAAATTCTGTTAAGGGGAAACGAACTCCGAGGTGATGAAATACGAAGTAATACATATACACAGAACGTTCGTCTAGGAGGGCATGGCAAATCCGTTCTGTAGGTAGCGGTGCAAACACCTTGAACCACTTCTTTAGCTTCTTCTCTGCATGAACTGTGAACCTCGGTTGAATTTGAGATCCGTCCTCATTCGCGTGATGAGAAATTAAATTCTTAAACTCATCAGCCAACCAGCAGAAAGGCCATTTGGCCTGGAGTTCCTCCCAGTTCAGCCGGTGTGCAACAACGTTGCACAAGCCCTCCGCCGTCCTCAAAACTACTTGCTCTCCAGAAGTTCCTTCTCCAGTCATCGTCCTAATCGTGTGGGCAAAAATCTTCGCTCTACGATAAAAAGTCACATCGTCTTGGGGCTAAAGAAAATGGTTACCTAAGATAGCAAGGAAAGTGAAGACAGAAAGAGCTTCGCAAAACAAACAGCAGGCGTCTCTATGAAATTTTTGTAGAGTGTTGCTAAGGAATCAGAAGCAAGTGATTCCCAGAATTCACTAAGTGTTTCTTTTATAAGAAACGAAGAGGTTCGGTTACCAACTCTTAGGGTTGTGTCGTTCACGACTAAACGCGTCGATTTACAATTCAAACGACATAGTCGTTTCAAACTCATGGGCGCCAAAACAACGTCGATTCACCAAGGACTGGGCCCAGAAGTTTTAAAAATTGTAAGCCCATTAAGCCCCAGGCGACGGTTATTAAGATACACGAATCCAATGTAATAATTACTCGCACACGTGTTTAAAGGCATTTAATGCCTAATCATGCGACGCAATTTATGTCTTACATCCATTACTCAAATTTCAAGAGTCTCAAGTATCAAAAAAAAAAACTTTTGGGATTCTCATACAATGAATCTTTGTCCAGAGCCGTTGTAATGACATTATGACAACGGAACCTTCATCCGCAGAACGGTTCCTCATGACATAATAATGCTGAACAATACACATGTAGGTAAACATTTCCCACATATGTATACCAACATCCAGACTTCTCGCAGGTTGTATAGCTTATGTGAACAACTACACAGTCCCTCACACAAGCTAGGGGACATATGATCCGGTCTCGATACCGATATCCGTTCTACAAGACATATTTCAACGTCTTTGACCGTTCTCAAACGTGTCACCAGTGTCATCGGTATACATCCGGACTCTAAATCCATATCAGGCGTTATCCCTATATCGGTTGTCCAGGATAACGCCATGCACATTGGATAACACACGTATCACTATATAGAAGATAAAGGGCATTACTACAGGGACAAGGACAAAGATTTCATTTTTCACACTACGAGCCATAATCTGCTCCTGGAAATAATCAACTTGTTCCCTAAGACTAGCCCTACTTTCTCTACACTCAATATAAAATAGCCACTTGCCTTAATCATACTGACAAGTGCATATTAAATAATAATTTATTTAATATAATGGAGGTTAGTGGTTCCCCACTAACAAATCCTCGTATATCGAGCCAATCAGGTATAAGAACTCTCTTCATTTACGAAGGGAGGATCTTCTCTTTTTAACTTACAACTACTATCTGGAAAACATTCCTCACTTGAAATACTAATACTGACTTGAGCATCGGAGAATCTTCGTAGGTGACACCACCTTTCGTCCACATCAACACGTGAGGACGGTGTGAAGGACCTCCAGGACTCCAAGACCGCTCTCTTCTTATTGGGATTCCGGATATACAGACCGGATACTTGCAGAACCGGTCCTCAATCCTATTTGATCTTTGACTTTTATGACTGGCCCCACACCGGATCTATTGACCCCGGTTCAAGACAGATCAGAAACCTATATAAAATATATATTTAATTATTTGATAAAGAAAGCTTTTGTTCGCCATATTAATAAAAAAAATGGAACACTTATGTAACATTTTAAAATGAGACTAGATTGGGAAAAACATATATATGAGATTTTTTTAAAAGAAAATGATAAATATCAAACACATTCTAACTTAATATTAAATACTTCATCTTTTTTTTTTTAGTCATTTAAAGTTATACACAATAGTTAAGTAAATATCTATTATTTTATTATTGTACAAACTTTCAATATCTATACCCATATTTGTTAAAATTTATAGGTATCCATACCCATGAGAAGTTGTAATAGGTACCCTAAATAACTATTAATATTTTTTTAAAATTATAATAAAGAAGAAAATAATACATAATATATTAAATATCATATTATTCTTTATGAAATGATATAAATTGGTATTATAATATAAATATAACTTAACACCATAAAAATATTATTATAAATCAATAGCAAATACATTTTATCTCTTTATATAAGAAAATTAATATTAAAATTTATCTATTTAATAAAGAAAATAGTTATCCACATGGTAGGTTACTTCAATATTTATATCTATCCGTGGGAGCATTATATACCAAACAAAAATATGATCAAATTATTCAATCATAAGCCAAATGGTAGGCCTACCTCATCCCATCAATTAAATTATTAGTTAAAAGTTACCTCAAGCCTTATAAACTTGATAGTAGTTATATTCCTAATCAATGTGGAACTTCTTTAAACATCTAAACAAAAGTTAAAACAAAGATGCCCAAAGAGAACTAGACAAAATCTTGTCACACAAAAATGTCAGAAGAATATCCATCCTGCTTTAGCCCCATAAGAAAAAAGAATATACATTCTAATTTACCATTTCAGTGTTTTGGACTATAGAATTGACCAAAAAAAATGTCATTGCCTAATTGGGTTCATCATTTAGCATTGGTAAATAAGTATATTAAAATGTTTGAACAAATTAGACAAATGCATGTAAAATACAAAAGTAACAGATGAGATAAGGAAGAATGTGTATTTATGTGAGAGACCTAAAAAGTTAGCTCATAAGTTGAGAGTTGCCACAAGTTTTAATTTAACACCCCCATTTCTAATTATAAGTTAAATGGCAGACCTAACTCATCCCATGAACTAACTCATTATTTAAGGGTTGCTTAAAGCCTTATAAACTTGATACTAGTTATATTCCTAACCGATGTGGAATTTATCTCAACATCTAAACAAAAGTTAAAACAAAGATGTCCGAAAAGAACTAAACAAAATTTGAAGATTTTGTCACAACAATATTCATCCTGCTTTAGACCCATAAAAGAAAAAAATATATTCATTCTAATTTACCCTTTCAATCTTTGGGACTTTAGAATTGACCAAAAAATATGTAATTACCTAATTAGCTTTATCATTTAGCATTTGAATATTTTAACTTCTCCCATATAGCTGTACTTAATTTTTGTAAATAAGCGTTTTGAAATGTTTAAACAAATTAGACAAGTGGCTCCAATTGTTGAGGTACAGTAAAGAGGTATTCACCGACGCTGGTGACATAGGACTGTGGATATGCACTGAACGTAGGAAGAGGGAAGGCACCTGTTCCTCAACTGATGACCAAATTGGTAAACGGGACACATCACCGAGGCGTTGCGTACTTTAGATATGAGGACATCATATACAAGTTCGTTAACAGTGTCTGCAAATGCTGCAACTCTGAGATGCAACGCTCCATCTGTCCATACCTGTGGGATGTGGCAATAAAGCATAACAGTAATATTTCTAAAAATTGGAAAAGGGTTTTATATATACATTTACATGAGAGAAATTGTGAATATGTGCATGACAAACCAAAAGACCAGCCAAAAAGTCCAGCGGTTTATTCATATTTATCTTTCTGTTCCCATAGACCCATCCATTTCACCCATAATCCTGAAACCATATGCCAAATGGATTTACCAGACATTTAATTTATTAATTTTTTTCAATTATGCTTTAAATTAAAACAAGCTTTTACCTCTGTTTAAATGATTCATAAGGCAAGTACACATCTTTCAGCACATCCATTAACATCTGGATATAGGAACCAGAAAATAAGTGCTGAATATTCCTCACAAAGGTCCCAGTCATACTATGCAATTCAATCAATGCCTCCAGATGCTTTGTCTGAACTCTGAACGTTAATAACCTTTTGCATATCTCCAGATAAGATATCTAATAAACCTACAAATATTGATGAACCAATATCAGCATGTGTTACAGCCAACATGGAGCGAATTCGTTAATAGTTATCTTAGGTTGCTTTTGAATGGAGAACTTTTAGAATTTTAGAGAATTGTAATATTTACAATGTATTTGAATGACAATAAAGCATTTTAAGTTTTCCATTGAATTCTAACTTGAGAATTTTTAATAAAAATAAAAGGAATTTCAAATGAAACGTACTGAAAAAAGAATTTTAAAATTCATCATTTTTTGTCTAACTCATCTTATATTATCATCTATCATTACTTCTATATTAAACCCTTTTTATAATCACCCCTCTTTATTAGTTCAACAATTCTAGAATTTAAAATTCTCCACCTAAAAAGTTAGTTCATGAATTGAGGGTTGCCACAAATTTTAAATTAACACCCCCCGGTCTAATTGTAAGTTAAATGACAGGCCTAATTCATCCCGTCAACTAACTCATCAATTAAAGGTTGCTTCAACTCTTATAAACTTAATACCGGTTATAGTTATAATCAATGTGGGACTTATCTCAACATCTAAACAAAGGTTAAAGCGAAGATGTCCCAAAAAGTTAGTTCATGAGTTAAGGGTTGCCACAAGTTTTAAATTAACACTCTCTGTCTGATTGTAAGTTAAATGGCAGGCCTAACTCATCCTATCAACTAACTCAATATTTATGGGTTGCTTCAAGCCTTATAAACTTGATACTGCTTATATTCTTAACCAATGTGGGACTTATCTCAACATCTAAACAAAGTTAAAGCAAAGATGTCCGAAAAGAACTAAACAAAATCTTCCCGGATGATTTTGTCAATGAAAAATGTCACACAAGAATATTCATCCTGCTTTAGACACATAGAAGAAAAAGAATATCCATTCTAATTTACCCTTTCGGTCTTCAGGAATGTAGAGTTGACCAAAAAATATGTAATTGCCTAATTGGCTTTATCATTTAACATTTGAATATTTTAACTTCTCCCATATAGTTGTATTTAATTTTTGTAAATAAACGTAGTAAAATGTTTAAACAATTTAGACAGATGCACGTAAAATACAAAAGTAACGGATGAGACAAGGAAGATTGTTTAATTATGCGAGAGCTACATCTTCGAAGATTGGCTTCAGGCACAAAGGGCGTTGGAATGGAAACCCAAGTAATAACATACATTACATTATCATGTAAATATAAAACAAATAACAATAAGAGCATTATTCACAATATATATGCATTTAAACCTTGCGATTTGATAATGCATCTGTAAGACGAGGCTGCACCATCATATCTAGCCTATCCTCCAAGACTTCAAGTTGCTTTCTAATGTTGGCAAATTCAGCCACCTAAATATATAGGGCGGAAAGTAGGTGAAAACAAATAACAACAAATCAAATTTGTAAATATAAAACCTCAGGCACATTTCAGCTATGAAGAAGGGAAAATAATACCTCCCCAACAGCAGACAAGTAATGCCCCATGTTAGCCAGAGTTTCTGCAGCACGAGGGAGATCACCACTGGCAAATACATCCTCCACAGTCGAACTCAACTGAGTTAATCCAGCAGCATCCTGTCATTAAAATCAAAACCAAAGCGAATTCGCCTCATTATAGAGAATCACACTGAACTGAACTACATTCCGTATATGCAAATTCACAATCCCTACCCGCAACGTTTCATGAGCAGCTCCATCCTCTGCTTGACAACATCAACTTTAGCAAGAGCCGCGAAGATTCCGCAGATGATCGCTCCGCCTATCAAAGCTTGCTCTTAACTAGATCTCGATGCATGGATCAGAATTTGGGAATTGAATTCAGAATCCAAGCTCTGCTTTCTACAAGGATCTATAACTAAAAAGAAATCAAGAGCATCTTAAAACAAGTATTCGGTGACTATAAATGGACAATTGCAAAGCGGCGCAGAATTCTAAGTTCCAAATAATAATAAACCTTGGGAAGAACAAGGCCAACTTCGAATCAGAGAAGTAGGTTTCGAATTTGTGCAGTGTATATGAACTTCAAAGGAGTGAGATGGAGGAAACGGTTGGTACCTTCTTGAGCTTCTGGAGGATAGAGTACACAGCTGAACGGAGAGAAACGGCGTCGTCGCGGAGGCGGATGAGGTCGCGCGTGGCGCGGGGGACGCGGGAGAGAGCGGCGGCGCTCTGGTCCTCGAGCGACGCGGCGATTTCCTGGACGCCATCTGGAGCTTCATTTCCATGTCTAGAAGGTGTTTGTCCAAAGAGTCCTGAGGGTGGCGACTCTGACACGCCGAGTTGATCCATTTCTTCGGATCGAAGTTCTCGTTCGAGAAGGGACCCAGATCCAGCATCATCGTGCCACCAGAATGAACCTCTTCTTCGCTAAATCGTTTTCTCTTCAGCCTCGCAATGACAGATCCATCAACAATGACGACGATAGCGGTTTCTCTAACATTAAGCTCACACCGTATCATATGAACAAACTATAATATCCAATTTCACAGAGGTCGTCGCCTAGAAATTTGAAATTTCAAAACGCACCAGTTTTCTCTCTTCGTTTAACTATTTTCCCTAATAATATCGGGTTATCAAGACAATACATTCAAATTAAGTTAATAAAAAAATACTAACACCTATGTAACCAAAAAAAAATATATTGCTCAAGGAATAAAAAAATAAATTTAAGGAGAATCATTTTTTTAATCCAAAATAAAGTTAGTATTATGTCAGAAATTTAAAAAATACACAAGTGACAATTTTAGTAAATATTTCCTCTTTAATTTCTTCATTATTTTTTGGTTTGCTATTGTCATTTTGTTTTACACTTGTGTGTCTTGTATCTATTATTTTGACACTACTTTTTCATTGAGTTTTCTACATCAAAGTTAAGTATTATAGTATAATATAAATATAACTTAATACAATAAAAATATTATCATGAATCAATAGCAAATAAATTTTATCTCTTTATAAAATAAAAATTAATATTAAAATTTATCTAATTAATAAAAAGAATATTCACAGGTATGCGGGTATCTCAGGGCAGGTTGCTTCAATACTTATGTTTATCTATTTATCAAATATGCACTATGTATCCGTGGGCACATTTTTTTACAAGCCTACTTTCAACTAAAATGTTACTTCAATTAATTTGTTAAATATTAATTAAAAAGCATACACATTAATTAAGCATATCAAATATTAACATGAGTGGGTAGAAATATAATATTTATCATACAATGTTTATTATATTTCAGACAAAAACATTTAGTTTTAAGTTTTTTTAATTAAGTCTTTTATGTTTTTCTTCTTGTGCTAAATGATCAATTAAGTTACCAATACCCGAAGATAACCAAATAAAATAATGGACGTAATTTCTCTCAAAAAGTTAGCTCATGAGTTAAGGATTGACACAAGTCTTAAATTAAGACTCACTCTCCATTTTTAAGTTAAATAATAGGCATAACTCATCACATCGAGGTTACCTCAAACCTTATAAACTTGATCTTTATTATATTCTTAATCGATGTAAAACTTATTTAAACATCTAAATAAAGGTTAAAATAAAGATGCCTGAAAAGAACTAAACAAAATCATTTGTCACTCAAAAATGTCAGACATGAATATTCATCATGTTGTATCCCGATAGAAGAAAAAGAATATTCATTCTAATTTACCCTTTCAGTATTTAGGAATGTAAAATTGACAAAAAAAAATGTCATTGCCTAATTGGGTTTATCATTTAGCATTTGAATATTTTAATTTCTCCCATATAGTTGTATTTATAAATAACTGTATTAAAATGTTCAAACAAATTAGACAGATGCATAGTAAAATACAAAAGTAATGGTGGATGAGACCGAAGATTGTCGATTTGAACGAGAGCTGCATCTTCGAATATTGGCTTCAGACACAAAAAGCGTTAGAATGGAAAACAAGTAACAACATGCATTACATCATCATGTAAACCGGAGCTACTATTGCGATTGGATGAGTTCTGTAACTAGTTACAAAATATGCAAGCAGGTATATTCACCCAAGATTAAAAATTGCAAGTATGCGTGGCCGATGTAAAAGAATGTCCTCTGCAGAAGAGGGAGGGGGTGGAACGGAAGGGGCTCGAATGCTGTGGGTTAGAAAAGAATATTCATGAATCTAAATTAACTCGCCGCATCTTACAAACAAGGTTTGCTGTTGGCAGATCAAGTTGGTTTCCTGAGTCTGTCTTCAAAAGATCTTTTAGCTGGTTTCTCGGAGTAGAAAGGCAACTTTGGAATGTTGCAAGAACCAGAGGGATTGGCATTGACAGTGCAGAAAGCACGTTGCTAAGATACTCGATATCTACTGATAGCTGCTGCGCACCACGATCTGAAATGTACTGAATCCCACGCAACTGCTCAATGTAAAGTGCTGTTGCACCCTCGGCAACCTAAAATTAATAAAATCAACAGAAACAAGTGTTCAGTCCTTACTTCCAATGTGCAGACAGCAGAGCGATTCATGGTCTTGAATATCACACGTAGAATAACTTTCAATAATCCTTACGGCATGCACAAGCCTATATATATCATCTCGTCCATCTACTCAAGAAACTAAAAAATCTGGTCCTGTCTTTCCTTACTTCTGGGTATATTTTTTACTGCAATGTTAGAAAACATTTTTCTTGTTTGAGGTACCAAGTATCAGGTAGGCGGGCTCAACATTGAGAACAGATATATATCAAGGAATAAACCTAGATGATGCTGTGTTTAAAAGATTAAAAACTTCATGCTGAGGCTTTCTGATCAAATTGCTGGCAAACATGACACTGAATTTGATTCACACTATTATCAGACAAAACAAAATTAACTTTGCCTAACTCTTGATCTTCCTTTATATTATGAGTTACCTTGAACATCCATTCAGTTGCAAAGAACTGTGCTTCATCATTGCTTTCACTGTTAGAGATTCCCTCAGCAAGTGGCTCCAATTGTTGAGGTAGAGTAAGAAGGTATTCACCGACACTAGTGACATAGGACTGTGGATATGCGCTGAATGTAGGAAGAGGGAAGGCACCCTGTTCCTCAACTGATGACCAAATTGGTAAACGGGAAACATCACTGAGGCGTTGTCGTACTTTAGATATGAGGACATCATATACAAGTTCATTAACCGTGTCTACAAATGCTGCAACTCTTTGAGATGCAACGGGAAGCGCATGAAATCGGGGGTCTTTAGACTGCAAAAATCAGTGAGACATTTTATGTGATACCAGAGAACAAAGGACAAAAAGAAAATTGTCCAATAAGTATGACAAAGTAAGTCAGCACATACCAAAAGGAACATTAAGACAATCTTGTCATCTTCAAAGCAGTGAATTTAGAAATAAAAACACATTTATAATTTCAATAAAAAAAGTTGTGCGGGTTAATTTAGTTTGAAAACCATGGGAATAAATTTTTTGTTAGGGTTTTAATTTCCATTAACCATTCTCAGATCACACTGTTAATAATAAAAAAAAACTAAATGAGAAAATGTTTATTTTCTTTTTTGCAGGCAAAAGATCTAATTCTATCCACAGGAAACAAAAGAATAAATGTTCTCCCAACTCCATTTCCAGAAGAATTGGTAGAAGCATATTGATAAGGATGGAAATAAAATCAATGGAAATATATTAATAATTCCCTGTACCTTTACACCTATTCCATTAGAATAACTTGGGACTCTTGCTTATTTGATTTCCCTGATTATAATATTCACCCATGTGTATAATTAGCATTTTAGGGTAAGGGAGTAGATAAAGCATTGCCACATTCTAGCACAACGCAAACAGGGAGAAAGGAAGATTTGAAAAGAGAAAAAAGATAAAGGGAAAAAAGAAAGAGACTAAAAAAAATATGATCTTATATATACCTGATTCAAGAGGTTAAAGAGTTTCCTGGCCTTCTCGGGCACATCAACCAGCCGTAGTGTTGCCATATCCAAGGCAGCCCTTCCACCAAAAGATGGCTCCCCGTCTACACTACCATTTACAGACTGGTTTTGGTCTAAACTTGAACGAAAAGAAGAAAAAGATAGAGTTGTGCCCAATCTAGCCAGAGTAGCTCTTAAAGATGCCTCAAATACAGAAGACCTGCTTGTCAAACTATCAGCAACTGTCAGGATCTGCAATGCCCCTTGGACTATGGACCATTCCTCCTCATTTGAGATCAAATCAACTCTCCGAGCACTTTGGTGTCCATCTTTCTTCTCCATCTCCTTCTTAACAGTACCATCACCACCATAATCCACACCACAGACAGTTCTTAGTGACTTGAGAGCTTCTAGCAGAGTAGAAATGTATTGTAACATTATGTCGTCAAGGGCAAGAATTAGCTCATCTGCCTCGGAACCTCCAGTGAAGCTGATGCATCTCTCTGCAGCGGCCTCGAGAAGTATAATAACTTGGGGAATAGACTCCTCCATCCTGCGAACAGTCTCACTGAGTTCAACACCTTGGGCTCCCACCCCTCGAATAACAGCTCCTCTCAAATCTACTCCTGCAATCTCAGAGGAAAGGATGGCACGTTCCATCTGTCCATACCTGTGGGGTGTGGCAATAACGGATAAGAGTAATATTTCTAAAAATTGGAAAAGGGTTTTATATATACATTTACATGAGAAATTGTGAATAATGTGCATGACAAACCAAAAGACCAGCCAAAAAGTCCAGCGGTTTATTCATATTTATCTTTCTATTGCACTTATTATTAATCTTTCTGTTCCTGTAGATCCATCCATTTCACCCAGAATACTGAAACCATATGCCAAATGGATTTACCAGACATTTAATTTATTAATTTTTTTCAATTATGCTTTAAATTAAAACAAACTTTTACCTCTGTTTGAATGATTCATAGGGCAAGTACACGTCTTTCAGCACATCCATTAAAATCTGGATATCAGAACCAGAAAATAAGTGCTGAATATTCCTTGCAAAGGTCCCAGTCATATTGTGTAATTCAATCAATGCCTCCAAATGCTTTGTCTGAATCTTAATACCCTTTTGCATATCTCCAGATAAGATATCTAATAAACCTACATATATTCATGAACCAACATCAATATGTGTTAGACTCAACACAGAGAAAATTTGTTAATAGTTATCTTAGGTTGCATTTGAATGGAGAATTTTTAAAATTCTAGAGAATTGTAATATTTACAATGTATTTGAATGACAATGAAGCATTTTAAGATTTCCATGGAATTCTAACTTGAGAATTTTTAATATAAATAAAAGGAATTTTAAATGAAATGTACTGAAAAAGAATTTCAAAATCCCCCATTTTTTGTCTAACTCATCTTATACTATCATCCATCATTACTTCCATATTAGACTCTCTTTATAATCACCCCTCATTAATAGTTTAACAATTCTAGAATTTAAAATTCTCCATCCAAACACACTATTACAGTTTTTGCAAAATGAATTATATACACTGAATTATCACAGTTCAGAACATATAATCTCTAGTTTTTTCAAGAATGCTGTATTCTAACAAATTTGAAAGTTCATTTGAAGTGGGAAGAAAAAGGAACAAAGTACATGATGTCATGATTAATTAAGATAAATGATAAAAAGGCCAAGGAATTTGGCATTATAGAATAAAATGCAACGTTACATAACTGGAGGAAAAAGAACAATTTATTGGAACAAGAACTAATTATCAAGATAGTTCTCCATGGAGCACTACAGCTACAACTATTTTATCTACAAACAGGAAACAGCTCCATGTGCAGGGCATCAATCAAATCCATTATCACTTTAAAAGTTCAAAGAGGTTAACCATTCTTATTTAGTGAAGAGCTGCACACCAGTGTTAAATGCAATCAGATGTGTAAAATATTTAAATAAAGAAAACATCTTTTCTTCGATGGGAAACCATAAAAAAGATCTAAGAACAACCTTTAGCCAGTGCTTTTGTTTCTGGAACAGCATCTCCAATGGCAAGGTTGATACGAGATAGGAAACTGGCACTGATAGCTGTCATAGTCTCACTTAGTAGCCTTGGGACAAGAGTTTTATAATCTTCAGGAAAAGCAATCATACACCTGCAAGCAACAGCTCAAATGCTTTTATTACACTACAACAAAGTAAAACCACTTTGCATGGAAGAAAGGATCTTCAAAATTAACTGCCACATTTAACACAGGGCACACATAGATAAGAACAAACATGAGTAGATTATTAGTAGTAACTTTTAATTAAACATTTGTTAATAAGTAAAAGAAAGGGAAGCAAACACTAAAAATGGTACCATTTCCATTCTTGTTCAAGATAAAGTAGTAGCTCGTCGTAAAAGCTTGGTAACCAACTGGAGAATGATATTGCAGGTGAAACTGACTGAAAATCACCACCACTTGATACTCTCTCCATCTCATTCTTATCATTTGCAGACTTACTAGCTCGTTCTCTTAAATCAAAATCTTCCCAGAGCTGCTTTATTGGTTTCAGATGAACCTTTATATACTGTGATTCAAGAGACTTAAACCTTCCAATTCTAATAAGAATTCCCCTTAAATCTTGAGCAGCATCAACCTAAATAACAACAACAATAGCTAAGACAAGGGATTGAATACAAATCATCGGACATAAGAGCATTATTCACAATATATATGCATTTAAACCTTGCGATTTGATAATGCATCTGTAAGACGAGGCTGCACCATCATATCTAGCCTATCCTCCAAGACTTCAAGTTGCTTTCTAATGTTGGCAAATTCAGCCACCTAAATATATAGGGCGGAAAGTAGGTGAAAACAAATAACAACAAATCAAATTTCTAAAGATAAAACCTCAGGCAAATTTCAGCTATGAAGAAGGGAAAATAATACCTCTCCAACAGCAGACAAGCAATGCCTCATGTTAGCCAGAGTTTCTGCAGCACGAGGGAGATCACCACTGGCAAATACATCCTCCACAGTCGAACTCAATTGAGTTAATCCAGCAGCATCCTGTCATTAAAATCAAAACCAAAGCAAATTTGCCCCATTATAGAGAATCACACTGAACTACATCAATACGAGCTAACAACTTCCGTATATGAAAATTCACAATCCCTACCTGCAACGTCTCATAAGCAGCTTCCATCCTCTGCTTGACAACATCAACCTTAGCTAGGGCCGCTATAGATTCCGCAGATGATCCCTCCGCCTATAAGAAAATTGTAAATGAAGCTTGCTCTTAATTGATCTCAATATAGATCAGAATTTGGGAATTGAATTCAAAATCGAAGCTCTGCTTTCTACAAGGATCTAGAACTAAAAGGAAATCAACCGCATCTTAAAACAAGCATTCGATAACTATAAATGGATAACTGCAACGCGGTGCAGGATTCTACGTTGCAAATAATAATAAACCTTAGGAAGAACAACGCCAATTCGGAATCGGGGAAGTAGGTTTCGAATTTGTCCAGTGTATAAGAACTACAAATGAGTGAGATGGAGGAAGCGGTTAGTACCTTCTTGAGCTTCTGGAGGATGGAGGAGACAGCCGAACGGAGAGAAACGGCGTCGTCGCGGAGGCGGATGACGTCGCGCGTGGCGCGAGGGACGCGGAGGAGAGCGGCGGCGCTCTGGTCCTCGAGCGACGCGGCGATTTCCTCGGACGCCATCTGGAGCTTCATTTCCATGTCTAGAAGGTGTTTGTCCAAAGAGTCCTGAGGGTGGCGACTCTGACACGCCGAGTTGATCCATTTCTTCGGATCGAAGTTCTCGTTCGAGAAGGGACCCAGATCCAGCATCATCGTGCCACCAGAATGAAACACTTCTTCGCTAAATCGTTTTCTCTTCAGCCTCGCAATGGCAGGTCCATCAACAATGACAATGATGGCCGTTTCTCTAACATTAAGCTCACACCGTACGGTATGGACAAACTATAATATCCAATTTCATAGAGGTCGTCGCCTGCAAATTTAAATTTTCAAAACGCTCCGTTTTCTCTCTTCGTTTAACTATTTCCTTTTCCCCTAATAATATCGGGTTATCAGGCTAATACATTCAAATTAAGTTAATAAAGAAAATACTAACAACTGTTTCAAGAATATTGATCAAGCTTTAACCAAAAGAATATATTGCTCGAGGAATAAAAAAAAATTAAGTGCATACTTTTTTTTCAAAATAATGTTAGAATTGTGTCTAAAATTTAAAGACAATTTTAATAAATAGTCTTTTTTTAATTTCTTCATTATTTTTGTTAGTTATTATCGTTTTCTTGTATGCTTAAGTGTCTTTTTTTCCACTGAGTTTTTCAAATGAGAGTTAATTATTAAACAATGTTTCATTTATAATTTTTAAGGCCTGTTTGAAGTGGTTTTTTTATTTAGTTTTGAAATTTTTAAAAATTAAAAATTATTTTTGATTTTTCAATTTATATAATTTTGAATTTTAAAATGTTGTTATACAACTTTTATAATTATAATCAAAACTACTTTATACACAAACAATAATAATAATATAATGATAATATTAATAGTAATGATAAATCTTTTGTGAAGATAGTGGTGGTAGTTGTAACACCCCGAAAATAGGGGTAAATTTTTATTTTTTTTTTGCGTTTTTAAATCTTAAAGGGCGGATAAAGAACACCACAATTTTATTTTGAGAAGATAACCCCGGACCTAAATGAAGACCTAACTCATGTATGAAGATATGAGAAGGTATGAGATTTAACAAATAGCGGAATGCTTAACTTCATTCAAAATATGGATTGAAAGTTTAAGAACACTCATGAATACTTGAAAAGTTTGTTAAAACATGTTGAAGATATGTTTAGAGCAATTGTATAAAGGTTTCATGTCCATTTAATACCCATCATACTCTAAAACAAAAAAAAAATGATATAACAGAGCCATGAATCGATTCGAGTACCCCTTGAATCGATTCGAATGGTTATGGAGCTCAAAACAGTGAAAACAGGACCCCTTGACTCGATTCAAGCTCGTATGAATCGATTCAAACGCTTTTGGAACTTAAAATTATGCAAACAGGGGTCCCTGAATCGATTCAAGATCGTATGAATCGATTCAAGCCTTCCTGGAACCAAAAACAGTGAAAACAGTAGCTCCTGAATCGATTTAGAGGGGCTTGAATCGATTCAAGACAGCACAGTTGCTGTTTTTATGTAGAAAAGCCTAATTTTTTGAACTTCTAACCCCCTAACTTTTTTATATCAACTCAAAACGCTACCAAATTTTGACACCAACTAAAATACATTATTTGTGACGTGTGGCCACTAGCCTCACTCAAAAATTCTCAAAAATGAAGGACTTATGCAATTAAATGTGTTGGGTCTCTTCTTGAGCCTTTCTGAGCAACTTAAGGGTCTACTCTCATTGGAATTGACCCATTCCAGTTTCTACGAGTCACAAATCATATATTTTAGCCATTGGAACCATCACAAATCACCTAAGACTTATAAAATTCATTTTGACCCTATTGGTTCCTTAATTATGCATGATTATCATATACGACTGCATAGTTTAATCCATACATAAACCACCAAGCGCACCAATACCATCCATCATCAAATTGTAATTAAATAAGGGTCATAATTCATCATCTCTAACAGCATAACTCATCACTATCATTATCCAAACATTGACAAGCTCACCAATGAAAATGAGCCATAAAATACAAGGGTCTTATTTTCCTACATGACCTCCAATATCATCATTCATCTATCTATCATCCAAACAAGTTATCCACATTAATTCATGGCTATACAAAATATTCATCATGCATATACATTACAAAAGATTACATATAAGCCATAAAATCAAAACAATTGCCGGCCAAGACATCTTTACCCAAAATGTCTTTCTTCACACAAGTCCTCCTCACATGAGCTCCATAGTCAAGCCCTACAATACAAGAGCTAAAAAGATAGACCACACGGAGAGTGAGTATACTTTCTCAATGATGAAAATCCAACAAATTGTGATAATATACATATGAATGCAAGATTAAACATCTTCTCCCAAAAAGGAGTTCAAATAACACTAAAATCAATCATTCATCCAATTCATTGAACATACATATCTATAAAGATTCATAAAGTCACACCAAACCAATAACACAATTATAGTTAGTGATCAAAAAGGATTCCACATACACCTCACATAACTCACTCAATGGGATATCACTCAATGTCATGCTTCTATGGTTAATGCACATGCTGGTGTTTAATAATGCATATGCACGAATCCGATTTCATTCCAATAGTGATCACAACCACTTACAATAATTATCATCGCGTCGGTTTCCCACCTCACAAGGGGTACTCCCTTTGTGGAACCCCGTAAGGTTATTCATATCATAAAATCACAACATCATCACGTCGGGTACTCCCTTCGTGGAACCCCACAAGGTTATTCATATCATAGATTACAACATCACCACATCGGGTACTCCCTTCGTGGAACTCCGCAAGGTTATTCATATCATAGATTACAATATCATCACGTCAGGTACTCCCTTCGTGAAACCCCACAAGGTTATTCACATTACAAATGTACATATGCATGTCATGCTATATATATGCATTAATGCTCATGCATACCTCAACCTCATCAAGGTTTTCTCACCCTCTCATCTAGGGTACAACTTATAGTTAATCACAATGTTAATGACACGTAATTCATCACACATATCATTCTTCCAAGACATATCATTCATAATGCTCCAAAAACAATCCTAGACAAGGATTTCAAATATTCATCAAGCCACACCTAAGGAACTACATCCATTTAAGGAAAACATGTAACTTGGCATCAATACATATATTATCAACATACAAAATATAATACATTTAGAAAATACACACCTCTTCTACCTCAAGAGAAGTAGACTTCCGGGTTTGATGATCCCGCTTCACAAGTATCGTCAAATCCTACATTAATCAATTGTAGGACCACATCAATTATCCATTCAAGCATCATTCTTAATATATTCATTTACATAGGCATGACTCTTCATCACATGGTAATTCATTTACAAGCTTCATTCATTTGCCTAATTAGGCTTCGGGAATTCCCTCCCTTTAATCAAAATCCATTATTATCAAAGGCTACAACCTAATTAGTCAAGTTACCACATATATTAATTTCCCACCAACACCTTGGTGATTTTTTCATTTATGACTTCTGACCAACATTATAAATCATCGTTAAATGCCACTACCTCATCATTTATAACACTTCTCTCATCAATAAATACTAACCCTTTTTACATTACACATTTCCCCCCCAAATCATAAGTTAGGGTTTCATAAAAAACTTAACCATTTCATAAGTGCATTTCAATATTCATCATTCTTCAACCCTATTTTCATGCATCCATTTATTTGCTCATAAATGTCCACATTTATTTCACCCCACCTTAGGTTTTCCTTATTTAAAGCTTCTATTTAATACCCACATACCTTAGCTACTCTCCCAAGTCATGACTAACCATTTTCTAGGTTCAAAACACAAGGAAATGGCAAGAAACTTACCTTGCACCAAAAACAAAAATGAGAATCAAGAGGGAGGGAGGTTATGACAAAAATGGAGAGGAGAATGGGAGAAGCTTCAAACATCCATTGTCTTCTCCTTGCTCCTTGAAAACGAAAGTGAAGAAGGAAGAGGGCTCCAAGCTTTTTCTTAGGTTTATAAGGGAGAAGAGAGTGATGAAGGTGAGTGGGAAAGTGATAGAAAGAAGAAGAAGTGTGTTTGCATAAGGGAGAGAGAGAGTCACAAGAAAATGAGAGTGAAAGGGTGAGGTTTTTGTTTAAGTTTTAAGCCCATCACTAAACTCTTCCGTTTTTCAATAAACAGGCTCTCTGTTCGGGCCTAATACTTTATCTAAAAATTATTTCGAATACATATTTGGATTCCCAGTAATATTATGTACAACCCTGACCAATGACATCTCAATCAGAGATACTTGGTCCGACACCTATATTTTAACCGGGTCAGTTTTCTGCTTATCAGGTCTCAATAAATTACTAACAGTTTCTAAAAATCTTAATTTAATTATTTCCAATATTTTGGGAAATTAAATTGTTCATATTTAGTTACTCACTATTTATTCCCCTAATCAATTCTATATTTTAAAATTTGGGATGTTACAATCCACCCCACCTTAAAGAAATTTTGTCCTCGAAGTTTGACTTACCAGATTCGAATATGTGAGGGTACTGTTCCCGAATATCGTCTTCACGTTCCCATGTGAGTGTTTTTATGTTCCTATGCTTCCATGCTACTTTCACCAAAGGTACCATTTTATTCCACAACCTCTTCATGGAATACTCGATGATACGAACCGAAACGGGAGGAACGAACAAGTCATCCCGCACATCCACATCATCAATAGAGATCACGTGTAGAGGATCGTGAATATACTTCCTTAACTACGATACATGGAACATATTATGTAGGTTTGCAAGTTGTGAAGGGAGCGCAATCCGATAAACAACATCCCTAATTCGCTCCAAGATCTTATAAGGTCCGATGAATTTAGGGCTTAATTTTCTACTCTTCAACGCTCTTCCAATACCCTTATCACGTGAGACTCGTAAGAACACATGATTGCCAACTTAAAATTCAAGTGGCTTCCTCCTCTTGTCATAATAGCTCTTCTGCCGGTCTTGAGCGATTTTCATCTTCTCTCGGATCATCTTAATTTGTTCAGTGGTCTCCTCCATAATCTCAGGCCCTAAGGCCAAATTCTCTCCAACTTCAAGCCAACATAAAGGAGTTCGGCACTTCTTTCCATATAACACCTCATATGGTGTCATGCCAATACTAGAGTGAAAACTGTTATTATAGGTAAACTCGATCAGAGGCAAATATTTCTCCCATAAACCACCATGTTCCAAAACACAAGCACGCAATAAGTCCTCAAGACTCTAAATAGTCCTCTCAGATTGTCCATCAGTCTGAGGATGATATGCTGAGCTTAGCTTCAATTTTGAACCCATCGCTTCATGTAAGCTTCCCTAAAATTGGGAAGTAAATCGGGGGTCGCGATAAAAAATAATACTTGATGGCACTCCATGCAACCTCACAATTTCTTTGATGTATAACTGTGCCAAATCCTATAAGGAACTTTCATACTGATTGATAGAAAATGCACGCTCTTTGTTAAACGATCCATAATCACCCAGATTCCATCATATTTAGACCTCGTCCTAGGTAAACTGGACACAAAGTCTATAGCAATAGCATCCCACTTCCAAACGGGGATATCAAGTGGTCTCAATGTACTAGAAGGTCTCTGATGCTCCACCTTTGCCTTTTGACAAATAAGGCACGAAGCTACAAAGTTGGCAATATCACGTTTCATTTCAGGCCACAAAAAATTCTTCTTTATATCTTGGTACATCTTGGTCGCACCAGGGTGAATACTAAAAATGCTTTTGTATGCCTCCTCAAGTACCGTATATCTCAAATCTCCAAATGAAGGCACGTACACCTGACCTTTTACACACCATAAACCATCATCACCCTCAACAAGGAATAGATTTTTCCCATCACTTTGAGATCTCCTCATCTCCTATAAGTAATCATCATCTCCTTGTTTCTCCTTTATGAGCTCTAAAAACTCATTGCATATCTTTAATGGAGCAAAACATAACCTCTTGGAAGATTAAATTTTGGTCCCAACATTCAAATTCTAAAATTGCTCAATCAATTTGAATTCCTTGACCATCATGGTCGACACATGCAAGGACTTTCGACTAAAAGCATCTGCAACCATATTAGCCTTTCCCGGATGATACTTCAACTCAAAATCATAGTCCTTCAGGAATTCCATCCATCTCCTTTAGCGCATATTCAATTCCTTTTGATCAAAGAGGTATTTCAAGCTTTTGTGATCACTAAAGACCACAAACCTCGAACCATAAAGGTAATGACGCCAAATCTTCAAGGCGAACACAACCACCGCCAACTCGAAGTCGTGAGTTGGGTAGTTAACTTCATGAGGTCATAATTGGCGTGAAGCATAGGTTATAACACGTTTCTTCTACATCAAAACACATCCAAGACCATGCTTGGAAGCATCACAGTATACCATAAAGTCTTCTTGTAAATCAGGCAATGCCAAAATAGGTGCAGAAGTGAGCCTCATTTTTAACTCTTCAAAGCACCTCTCATATTCGGCCGTCCATACAAAAGGTTAGGTCTTCCTTGTCAAATTCGTCAAAGGTTTAGCAAGACGAGAAAAACCTTCGATGAACCTCCGATAATAACCGGTAAGTCCAAGGAAACTCCGGATATCAGTAACCGATATAGGTCTAGGCCATGCCATAACAGCCTCAACCTTAGAAGGATCCATCGAAACACCATCTTCGGATATCACATGTCCGAGAAACTGGACGCTCGTCATCCAGAATTCACATTTAGAGAGCTTAGCGTACAACTGATTCTCTCTAAGAATATTCAACACAAGCTTCAAATGTTCCTCGTGTTCCTCACGGCTCTTGGAATACACCAGGAGATCGTCAATGAATACCACAACGAAGCGATCCAGGTATTCATGGAAGATGCGGTTCATGTAGCTCATGAACACCGCTGAAGCATTAGTCACTCCGAATGGCATCACAACATACTCATAATGACCATATCGCGTCCTAAAAGTAGTTTTCAGAATATCCTCGTTTTTCACCTAAATTAGATGGTAACCAGAGTGCAAATCAATCTTCGAAAACACCATAACACCCCTTAATTGATCTAATAGATCATCGATACGAGGTAAGGGATATTTGTTCTTTATCGTCATCTTGTTCAATTAGCGGTAATCAACACACAATCGCATGGTTCCATCCTTCTTCTTGACCAATAAAACAGGAGCCCCCAGGGTGACACACTGGGTCGGACAAACTCCTTCTCAAGTAGTTCCTCAACTTGCTTTTTGAGTTCAGCCAACTCTATAAGAGATATCCTATAAGGAGCAATAGACACTAGTTCCGTGCCAAGTACAAGATCGATAGTAAATTCGACCTCCTGTAGAGGCAATAAATCGGGTGCCTCCTCGGGAAACACATCCATGAATTCCGACACCACAAGGATATTAAGGGGATCGGGACCATTTGTCCCATCGGCAAGAGATAGTAATATGCAAAATTGAGTTATACCTTGCACATCAAGTTTTCCCACATCAGAGAAAGGGAAAATGACAGTCCGTTGTTAATAATCAACCAAAACTTTATTGGCAGAAAGCCAATCCATACCAAGAATAATCTCCAATCCCTTCATAGGCAGGCAAATAAAAGACATAACAAATCTTCTCCCTTCTAGGAGCATGTCAACATTATCACACCGGTTAACCGATCCGAGACAAGTACCGGTTGGGGTGGTAACCACAAGGGCATTTTTCATTAAACACACCGGCAACCTCAATCGCCGAACACAATCCTTGGATATAAAGGAGTGAGTTGCACCCGAATCATAAATAACATGAATTGAATTTCTGAGTATTTCACACTTACTTTCAATTAAGTTATCGACTTATGCTGCTTCCTCACCAGTCACAGCAAACACTCTTCCCACAATTGGTTGGGGATTTCCACCATTTCCATTTCCATCATGAGTACCATTGCCGTTACCATGACCATTACTATGTCTTCCACCATTATAGCCACCTCGGCCACCATTTCGACCGTCATTATTTTCGTTACCACAGCCCCGATCACCATTGTAGCCTCCGCGGTTCACATGAGCGAGTGCATTAGCACGGTTGAGAGTGTTAGCTTACATATGAGCCCGCCTTGTAAGTAAAGGACATACAGGACGAATATGTCCTACCTGATCACAATTGAAACATACCATGTTATCCCGTTGAGTACACTCACGAATATGGTGAGGTCCTCCACACCTATGGCATCTCAGCCCATTGGCATTTGCATTACCCTGGCCAAAAGTGTTACCATGACCACCGCCTCTAGCTTGAACATTAGGATGAGCACCCCTCTGAAAACGCCCCCTTCTAAAACTTCCTTGCTTCTTAAAACCAGAAGATTGACCCTTCAACTTATAGTCAAATTTAGAGTGATGAGGTGGAGCATGTTCCTTATAAATATGACACTTATTCACAAGTACTGTGAAGCTTTGAATTTCTTGATGACACATGGCCCTTTGAATGTCAGGGCGTAGACCGTTCTCAAACTTCACACACTTAGAGGCTTCAGTTGTAACATCCTTGATATTTTAATAAAAATTATGATGAGTGAAAAATATTAACAAATGTTTTAGAGATTTATTGGATATTTGATCCGCCCTGAACCGGGGTCAAGAGATCCGGTGTCGGGCTGGTCTCAGATGTGAGGACCGAACGATATTGAAGATCGGTTGCACATTAGAGGGCGGTCAAAGACGTATTGTCTTGTAACTGATGCTTATCCGGTGTGCCTGGTGTTGTCCTGGACTAACCGGTGTAGGGAGAATGCCTAACTCAGAATTATAGTCTGGATCAACCTCTCAAAATGGCTGAGGCAAACGGATATACGTAACAAGGATACGAGAACGGATGAAGTGTCCGATCTCTCAAGCGTTAGCTCGGATTACCGATGTATGGACACTACGCCAGGATACCGGTTGGCCGGTATCCAGATCGGGTCAATACTCTTATGAGATATTAGACAATTATGAATAATTAAACATTGTGAAAGTAAATAAATTTAGTTGGTTGGTTAATTATAAAAGGGTTAAATGAGATGAAACTAGAAGGAGTAAAAATTTAATTAAAACCTTTAATGAGAATGTAAATAAGATAGGGGAAAAGGTTGTTTTGCCCCTGAGCCATATATAAAAGGAGGTTTTCTCTCTCCCTCTTCATTATTCACGAGAACTACTTCTTCTTTCTCCTTCTTGGTCTATTTCTCCTTTTTCTTCGTTTTCTCCTCTCTCACTGCTGAGTTGCATGCTCCAGAGGAGGACTTTGTTCGTATTAAAACTTCGATCGAACCCTATTTCTGTGATCGTGGTTTCAAGGTGAGTCCATTAGACCGTTTGAATTGAGTAATCTCTACCCTTTCATTTTTACTCCCTGACCGAATGGCCATGCATGGCGGGGTAAGGCTCTATTTTCCACTCCTCTGGTGAGTGTGAGCTTGAAAATGGTTTTTAGAGTTGAGGATGGCATAAAGCTAACGAGTTTTGCCTTCCAACCCATAGGTAGAAGATCAAACACTGAAAAACTGAGTGACAGAGCAGGTGCTGCATTCGAAAGTGAGACAGTGAACCTATTGCTCAGAGGGCATGATCGGCACCAGGAGCAGATTATAGAAGCTTGGAACTGAGGTAAGGGGGTGTTCGGGTTATGATTAATTAGAATAGGACTTACTTCGTAACCGAGTCATTGAATTGTGTAAACATAGTGAGAAATTGTTATTGAATGATGTTGTATGCGTATGTTGATGCATGTGTGACCGTGAACACCGATCGCTTGAAGATCGGGTATGTGTGGCTTATGAGGATGTTGATTTTGGAAATATTTAGATGTGGTGACCATCGGTGTAGTGGCAACGTGAGCCGGGCTTGACAAGCAGGTCACCTGAGTGATGAGTAATTGTTGTTAATGGCCACTTATAACATGTGAAATGTGAACTATATGTATGACTATGTGGTGTGGGACGGTCGACGGTATGTTTAGCCCCTCATTTCCGGCTCCCGTGGTTTTTGTGCCCAGTTGAGCTACCCAGTGGTCAAGTAGGACCTAGTGGTCGAGGTGGAGAGTCAAGCAGGACTCGGTGAACCAAGCAGGGTTCATGGGGTGTTAAGTAGGACCCCCAGCTGAAGGCCGATCCTTTAGTATCCGAATATTAGGCGTCGATTGTTGTCGCGACCGGGGTCCGGCGTATGTAATATCCTGTTTTTAATAATAGTCCCATTTTGTAAATTATGAAGTATAGAAGGTCTGTAAGTAATAATCAATGAATAAAACATCCAATGGATGGCTTCCATTTTTGAGTATAAATATGGAATTTATATAAGATCTTTGATGATAATATCCATTTTCTGAGTGAAACATACCTTAGAAAGGACTGTCCGAGTAAGAAAGAGGCTCTGTTCCGAGTGACTAAGATAATTCCGAGTGAAATATTGAAATTCTGAGTGAAGGTTATGTTTTCCGAGTGGAACATGGCCGAGAGGATCTCTTCCGAGTGGAATCCCTATCTCAGGGACATTTCTGAGTGAAGAGGGTTTGATAGAACCTCTTCTGGGTGAAAGGATCCGAGTGATTCACCTTGGGGTGACTCACTGCCGAGTCAAATTTCTTAGAAAGACTCGTTTCCGAGTCAAATGCCTTCAAATGACTCATTTTCGAGTCAATTATTTCTAAATAACTCGTTTCTGAGTCAAACACCCCAGAAAGACTCATTCTCGAGTCAAGTATTTTCCAAAGACTCATTTCCGAGTCAATCATGGTCAGACGTTGCAATTCTGAATGAAAGATTCACTGAGTGCCTTCATTTTCGAGTGAAGTACAGAGGAAAATGTATTTCCGAGTGGCAGGGTTCCGACTGGGGACGCACGATGTATGATTGCCCAGATGTTTCAATCCTGGAATGAGATTCCAAGTGAGTGGACAACTATGAGGGAGAATCGGTTTCTGAAAAGTCTTACCGAGTGGAACCGTGTGTGTGGAGACTCGGATTTGGAATGGATTTACCAAGCGAAAGTCTGAGTGAGAGAGGACTCGGAATGGATTATTATACTAGGTGGACCACTGATTGAGTGGTGTGTTAATTATAGAGTGAATGACTACAAGAAAGAAGAGTCAGTTTTGAGGTAATTTACCGAGTGAGAACTGATTAAGAGTTGAGTCGGTTTAAGAAGTTTCTGCCAAGTGGGAACTTGAGAGCTTTGAGTCGGTCTGGAATGAGTTAACCGAGTGAAAAACTGATTGAGATGACTCGGACTTGAGTGATAATGCCAAGTGGACAGATTGAGAGTTGACTCCGTTTTGATATATATTGCTGAGTGAAAAACTGAGTGAAGAATGACTCGGTTGGGAATAAATTGTGTCGAGTGAAAACCGAGTAAGAGGAGTCGGTTTGGGGAATGACTACCTTTGGTCGGATTTCGCTTAAGCGAATGAATTCCTCGCTTAAGCGAGTGAGAGTGGAATAAGCGAGGCTTGTGAGTCTCGCTCAAGCGAGTCGGTATTCGCTTGAGCGAAACCCCCTCTGCCAGTGCATTATATGACACTCGCTCAAGCGAGTTGGTATTCGCTTGAGCGAGAGGGACTCGGATTCCCTTCTTCTTCACACGACTGGCAGTTTCCAGTCGGTTTAGAGACTGACCGAGTGGAATCTCAGTTGGTATTCAGTGTCAGGATTAACGTTTTGACTCCAATTTTGTCATCTATTGCATATTTTAATAAATCGTCTTCAATCATGCACCCTCCAGTGGGTAGGCGGCAGAAATGGAGCTTACTTTGAATCTAAACCACCCTTATTTCCCACTAACAGCCCACTAGAAACCCACTCATGGAAAGTTGCCTCCCACTGCCTTGCATTATTAAACAAACACACAATGATTCTGAAACTCTCAATTCCTCTTCTCCATCAATACACCTTCGATCTGAAGCTAGGACAACAAAGAGATCATTTTCAATCAGCCAACTATCTTCAATCCAAGTAAGAGGGGACAGGGTTGTGAATGATTATGAAATGGGTAGAATTGTATGCTGTCCTAGGATTCCAGTTTTATTTTCGTATTTTGTTGCTCAATTTTGAAGCTGAAAACTTATGAATTTGATTCTGACTTCTTCATCAAAGTTGTAGATCTTTTTGTCATGTGAATTCTGAGACTTGAATTAATTGATTTGGATATGTCTAGCAAAAGTTATAGCCAAAATACTACAACATGTTCAAGTGGAATATTTATCCCATGTTTTGTGTATATATTAATATTTTGGGAATTATACATGCATAATCAGCCTTTGATGTCTTCTTTAAAGTTGTATATATTTATGTTAGGAATCCATAGAATGTGGTTTCAAGTTAAAAAGATGCTTGTAGCTCTATATATGCCCAGAATACAGAAGTATGTTCATGCTGAAAATCTGTTAACAATGAAATACGAATCTTATTTTTAAAACTGGGAATTTTGTGGTGAGAATTAGTGATCAGTGTCTTCATGAAAGTTTTATATATTTGTGTTAGGAGTAATTTAGAACTCGTCCCATGCCAAAATTATTTTTGTAACTCCAGAAACGTTGAAAATACTAACATATGTACGTTTTGAAAACTCTCTTTGAGGCAGTTTTGTATTCTGTGGATAAGTGGTGTCTCTGTTTTGAATTTGAAATTATAGTATTCATGAAAGTTATAGATATTTGTGTTAGGAGCAATTTAGAACTGGTCCCATGCCAAAATTATTTTTGTAACTTCAGGAACATTGAAAATACTAACATATGTACGTTTTGAAAACTCTCTTTGAGGCAGTTTTGTATTCTGTAGATAAGTGGTGTTTCTGTTTGGAATTTGAAATTATGGTCTTCATGAAAGTTGTAGATATTTGTGTTAGGAGTAATTTATAACTAGTACCATGCCAAAATTGTTTTGGTAACTCCAGACACATTGAAAATACTATCATATGTACGTTTTGAAAACTCTCTTTGAGGCAGTTTTGTATTCTGTGGATAAGTGGTGTTTCTGTTTGGAATTTGGATTTATGGTCTTCATGAAAGTTGCAGATAATTTTATTATTGAACTACAGAAAGTGGAATCACTTGAAAAGGTTTTGATTTGTTCATGTTATGGTTGTTTTACTAACATATGTCGCTGTTGGAAATGCTGAAATTTACTTATAATGGTTATTATGGATGAAAATGATATTTTCCCTATGGGTAACAATTTATTATTGAATTCTTGAGTGACTATGAATTGTTATGGATGATGTTGAGTGTCTAATGAGTATCATACAGTTTGTATACTTTGGTGGTGAATAATTACGAATGACTAAATTGATATATATATATATATATATATATATACATGAATGTCTTGCGGATATTGATACATGTGGTTGAAATGGTAAATCCATGATTCTGAAAATTATTATATGTGATGTGTCCTTTGAGGACTTATGGTTTTCCAAGTGGTTTTGGAAATGTTGATATCATGGTATGTTAAATGATAAAGAGAATTAAAGGCATTCATGCATCATAAGCATTTGGACGCACCATGGAATTTAGGGGTTCCATGATTGCCTACCCTGGTGGGGGGTTACTCTATGATGAGTTTAAGCCCTATTTTTGCAGGAGCCATGGAGTGTAGGGATTCATGGTTTTGCTAAGTCCTACTTGTGTACTTCGGTACTGCAGGAGCCATGAAAGTGTAGGGATTCATGGTTATACTAATTCCTACTTATGCACTTATTTTCGCATGAGCCATGAAGGTGTAGGGATTCATGGTTATGCTAATTCCTACTGGAGTCTTTATGAGACTTTTTACTGTAGTATTCCCACCAAACCAAATGGATCCAGCATGACATCATGTGACTAATTAAAGATTTATAAATGAACTTGTTTGGCATATTCATCATATCATTATGCCTTGTTGGTTGTGTTTGTGCAATTTTATTTATTTTATATTTATTCTATATTCTGTCTCACTCTTATATTAATTTTTACAGTGAATGCTACACAGAATGAAGAGTGATGCCATGAATGGAGTTTACGTGAATTATTGCTTGGAATTTGACTTTATTTTAATTTGATGGGTTATAATAATAATATAATGTTTCATGTATTGTATTTTTCTAAATCGTTTCCGCTATATAAATATTTCATGACTTTAATTATTCACGATTAGTATGTATGATAATAATCCGCGTTTATCAACTTTTACATGACTTATTACAAATTTCAAAAATGATTTTTAAAACGCAAAAAATTTATTCGAGAAATTACTAATTACATCACATTGGTGGTATCAGAGCATTTTCAAAAATTCAGGACCAATTGCTATGACTTGTATTCATTCTTGATATACTATGTGAATTGTTTGATTACTTGTTTGAAACTATGTTAAGTATGTGCTATATGATTTGCCTAACTGATAAATTACAAAATGATTTGTTTGATTACTGTTTGGTAATATGATAAATGTGTTATACAATTTATTGCTTAACTGATAAACTGTAGAATACTTATAGTTATGTTATAATATAATATATTTTCCCTTAGAATTAGTATAAACCAAACTACGAATGTAGGATGGCAAGAAACAACAACAACAACAACAACGATATGGTAGCTGTATTCAACCGCTTGTCTGAAGCCATAGAAAGACAAAATCAACCGAGAAGTGCTGGAGGACTTCATGGGTTAGATCACTTCCTAAAAAGGAAGCCATCACAATTCAAAGGAGGTTATAATCCAGAGGTAGCATACCTATGGGTTAAGGAAATGGAGCACATCTTCTGAGCCTTGCCCTGTACAGAATTCAAAAAGATGGAGTATGCCACTTATATGATGGTTGAAGAAGCAGAAAACTGGTGGATACATGTCAGAACTCGTATGATTGAAACTGACAGACCTTTGGACTAGATCAACTTCAAAGACTGTTTCCTGGAGAAATATTTTCCAGCGAGTGTAAAAAGCCAAAAAGAGCTGGAATTTATGGAGCTGAAACAAGGCTCAATGTCTGTTGGTGAGTATGCTATGAAATTTGAGGAATTATCTCTCTTTTACCCTCCTTTTCAATAGACTGGTGCTGAAGCCTCAAAATGTGTCAAATTCGAGAACGGGCTGAATCTTGAAATCAAAGAGGCTATCGGATATCAAGAAATTTGGAGTTTCCCCATCTTGATTAATAAATGCTGAATTTTTAAAGAAAATCACCAAGCCAGGTTGGCACAAGAAAAGGCCAATAGACAACTGAAACCTCAACCTGTTGCTTTCAAAAGGAGAGGATCGTTCTATCCAAGTCGTTTCAAGGGAGGATCATCATCATCATCTTCTGAAAGACGTAACGATATGAGATGTCTAAAGTGCGGAGGTAACCATCATATACGTGATTGTAACAGACGTCTTAAAGATGTCACTTGCTATCGTTGTAATCAGAAAGGTCACATCAGTCCAAATTGCCCCCAGAACTGCCAAAACAACAACAACAACAACACTATGAATCATCAAAGAGGTTTCGATTATCAGGGAGGTCGTAGAGGAAACACGCGTGCTGATCAACCTCCAAGACAGAATAGGGGGTCAACAGACCAAAGATTGCAACCGGCAACAGGAAGAGTCCTTGCCATCAGTGGTTCAGAGGCAGACCAAGCAGACGATCTTGTGCAAAGTAAGTGTGAGATCAATGGTACTATTTTATCTGTGTTGTTTGATTCTAGTGCTACTCATTCTTTTATTTCTGAGGAGTGTGTCAGACGTCTTCAATTACCTGTGAAGTCTATGATATATGATCTGACTGTTTTCACTCCCACCGGTACATAACTTAGGACTACTAAGGTGTGTAACGATTGTTCTGTGCTCATAGAAGGTAGAAATTTTCTTGTCGATCTTGTTTGTTTACCTTTGAAGGATCTGGAAGTAATTCTAGGGATGAACTGGTTATCGGCGAATTGAGTCTTGGTGGATTGTCATAACAAGACCGTGATATTTCCATTAGACGAAAATCTTATTTCTGACAATCTCAAGATCTTTGCCTTACAAGGTGAAATTCAATTATTTGCCTTGTTTACTCTTTCCAAAGGAGATGGTGAATCTAAAGCAATCGAGATGCCAGTTGTTTCTGAATTCCCTGAAGTATTTCCTGAGGATATCTCAAGTTTACCTCCAAAACACGAGATAGAATTCTCAATTGATTTAATTCCAGGAGCAGAACCAGTATCTAAGGCCCCATATCGTATGTCACCTATTGAACTGGTAGAACTGAAGAAGCAAATTGAGGAGTTGTTGGAGAAACATTTCATCAGGCCTAGTGTGTCACCATGGGGAGCGCTAGTATTACTTGTCAAGAAGAAAAATGAAAGCATGAGATTTATATGTAGATTATCGTCAGTTGAACAAATTAACAGTGAAGAATAGATATCCTTTACCCAGAATTGATGATTTGATAGATCAATTGAGAGGTGCTACTGTATTTTCCAAGATTGATCTACGATCGGGATACCATCAGATTCGTGTCAAGTCTGAGGATATTCCGAAGACAGCCTTTAGAACACGCTATGGTCATTAGAGTATCTTGTGATGCCCTTCGGAGTAACCAATGCCCCAGCTGTATTCATGGATTACATGAATCGAGTGTTTCATTCATACTTGGATCAGTTTGTTATTATCTTCATTGATGACATTCTGATTTATTCCAAGACATGGGAGGAGCATGAAAAGCATCTTCGAATGGTATTGCAGATTCTGAAAGAGAAGCAGTTGTATGCTAAGTTGTCTAAATGTGAATTCTGGTTGAAAGAGGTAAAGTTCCTAGGCCATGTAATCTCAAGCGAAGGAGTGTCTGTGGACCCTTCTAAAATAGAAACTGTAACAAACTGGGAGAGACCTACTTCAGTCACTGAAATACGAAGCTTTCTAGGGTTAGCTGGTTATTATTAGAGATTCATCGAGGGGTTTTCTCGTATTGCCCTACTAATGACTCGTCTAACCCAGAAGAATCAACCTTTTGTTTGGACTCCAGAGTGTGAGAAAAGTTTCCAGGAACTAAAAATGAAGCTTACATCTGCTCCAGTTTTAACTTTGCCTAATCCACAAGAAGACTTTGTGGTTTATTGCGATGCTTCTAAGATGGGCTTAGGTTGTGTTTTGATGCAACAACGGAAGGTGGTTGCCTATGCTTCTAGATAGTTGAGACCACATGAGATGAACTACCCGACGCATGATCTAGAATTGGCAGCAGTGGTATTTGCTCTGAAAATCTGGAGACACCATTTGTATAGAGTCAAGTTTGAAGTGTTTAGTGACCACAAGAGCTTAAAGTATTTATTCGATCAGAAGAAATTGAACATGAGGCAGCGTAGGTGGATGGAGTTTCTTAAAGATTATGATTTTGATTTGAAGTACCATCCAGGAAAAGCAAATGTGGTAGCAGATGCACTTAGCAGGAAATCTATTCATATGGCATCCTTAATGGTAAAAGAGATGGAGATGATAGAACAGTTCAGAGATATGAACTTGGGTGTGGAGTTGAAATCTTCAAAAAGTATGACTTTGGGAACTTTGAAGATAACCAATGATTTTCTGAAGCTGATAGGTGAAAGACAGACAGAGGACTTGCAATTACAGGAGTTGAGAGAGTTACAGGCGAACGGAAAGGATATGGGATTACAAGAAGGATCAGATGGAATTTGGAGAATCAGAAGCAGAATTTGTGTACCAGATGATACTAATCTAAGAAGAACAATCCTAGAAGAAGCGCATAAAAGTATGTTGAGCATTCATCCTGGATCAACTAAGATGTATCAAGATCTGAAGAAAAGCTTTTGGTGGCCAAGGATGAAGAAGGAAATAGCTGAATATGTGTCTTCATGTCTGGTGTGTTAAAAAGCCAAAGTGGAACATCAAAAGCCATCTGGTGAACTACAACCATTGGAGATTCCTGTCTGGAAATGGGATGACATTTCAATGGACTTTGTGTCAGGTTTACCAAGGACACGTTCAGGAAATGATGTAATCTGGATTATTGTAGATAGATTGACTAAGTCTGCTCACTTCCTTCCAATGAATATGAAGAATTCTCTACAAAAGTTGGCACAATTATATGTGAAAGAGATCATGAGACTTCATGGTATACCATCCAGTATTGTGTCAGATAGAGATCCGAGGTTCACTTCCCGATTCTAGGGAAGCTTGCATCAGGAGTTGGGTTCGAGACTTTGATTAAGTTCAGCTTATCATCCCCAAACAGATGGACAGTCAAAGCGTACCATACAAAGTTTGGAAGACTTACTGCGATCTTGTGTACTTGAACATGGTGGTAGTTGGGAGCAGTTTCTTCCACTAATTGAATTCACGTATAACAATAGTTACCATAGCAGTATTGGTATGGCTCCATTTGAAGCATTGTATGGTAGAAAGTGTCGAACGCCCCTTTATTGGTTAGAAACTGGTGAAAGTTTGGCGTTAGGACCTGAAATTGTGCAGCAGACTACTGAACAAATAGAAATAATCAGAGAGAAGATAAAGGCATCCCAAGATAGACAAAAGCACTATTATGATAAAAGGAGAAAACCACTTGAATTTCAGGTTGGTGATCATGTATTTTTGAAGGTTTCACCTCATAAGGGGATTGGTCAAGCATTGAAGAGTAAGAAGTTAAGTCCAAGATTCTTTGGACCATATGAAATTCTAAAGAGAATTGGCACAGTGGCTTATCAGATTGCACTTCCTCCTCATCTTACAAATTTGCACAATGTGTTTCATGTATCACAATTGAGGAAGTATGTACAAGACCCCACACATGTGATTGCTAATGATGATGTTGAAGTTAGAGAAAATCTGACCATCCCTATAGAACCTACACAGATCATAGAAAGGTCGATTAAACACCTGAGAAACAAGAATGTACCATTAGTGAAGGTTGCATGGAAACAAGAAAATGATGTAACTCTGACTTGGGAGCGTGAAGATGCTATGAGGACACAATACCCAAAATTGTTTCACTGAAGAGTGCGTCATATTAAATTTTGAGGACGAAATTTTTATTAGGGTGGGAGAAATGTAACATCCTGTTTTTAATAATAGTCCCATTTTGTAAATTATAAAGTATAGAAGGCCTGTAAGTAATAATCAATGAATAAAACATCCAATGGATGGCTTGTATTACTTCAAAAATTCCATTTTTGAGTATAAATATGGAATTTATATAAGATCTTTGATGATAATATCCATTTTCCGAGTGAAACATGCCTTAGAAAGGACTGTCCGAGTAAGGAAGAGGCTCTGTTCCGAGTGACTAAGATAATTCCGAGTGAAATATTGAAATTCCGAGTGAAGGTTGTGTTTTCCGAGTGGAATATGGCCGAGAGGATCTCTTCCGAGTGGAATCCCGTCTCAGGGACATTTCTGAGTGAAGAGGGTTTGATAGAACCTCTTCTGGGTGAAAGGATCCGAGTGATTCACCTTGGGGTGACTCACTGCTGAGTCAAATTGCTTAGAAAGACTCGTTTTCGAGTCAAATGCCTTCAAATGACTCATTTCTGAGTCAATTATTTCTGAATGACTCGTTTTCGAGTCAAACACCCCAGAAAGACTCATTCCCGAGTCAAGTATTTTCCAAAGACTCATTTCTGAGTCAATCATGGTCAAACGTTGCAATTCTGAATGAAAGATTCACTGAGTGCCTTCATTTTCGAGTGAAGTACAGAGGAAAATGTATTTCTGAGTGGCAGGGTTCCGACTGGGGACACACGGTGTATGATTGCCCAGATGTGTCAATCCTGGAATGAGATTCCGAGTGAGTGGACAACTATGAGGGAGAATCGGTTTCTGAAAAGTCTTACCGAGTGGAACCGTGTGTGTGTAGAGACTCGGATTTGGAATGGATTTGCCGAGCGGAAGTCTGAGTGAGAGAGGACTTGGAATGGATTATTATACTAGGTGGACCACTGATTGAGTGGTGTGTTAATTGCTGAGTGAATGACTACAAGAAAGAAGAGTCAGTTTTAAGGTAATTTACCGAGTAAGAACTGATTAAGAGTTGAGTCGGTTTAAGAAGTTTCTGCCGAGTGGGAACTTGAGAGCTTTGAGTCGGTCAGGAATGAGTTAACCGAGTGAAAAACTGATTGAGATGACTTGGACTTGAGTGATGATGCCAAGTGGACAGATTAAGAGTTGACTCGGTTTTGATATATATTGCTGAGTGAAAAACTGAGTGAAGAATGACTCGGTTGGGAATAAATTGTACCGAGTGAAAACCGAGTAAGAGGAGTCGGTTTGGGGAATGACTACCTCTGGTCAGATTTCGCTTAAGCGAATGAATTCCTCGCTTAAGCGAGTGAGAGTGGAATAAGCGAGGCTTGTGAGTCTCGCTCAAGCGAGTCGGTATTCGCTTGAGCGAAACCCCCTCTGCCAGTGCATTATATGACACTCGCTCAAGCGAGTTGGTATTCGCTTGAGCGAGAGGGACTCAGATTCCCTTCTTCTTCACACGACTGGCAGTTTCCAGTCGGTTTAGAGACTGACCGAGTGGAATCTCAGTCGGTATTCAGTGTCAGGATTAATATTTTGACTCCAATTTTGTCATCTATTGTATATTTTAATAAATCTTCTTCAATCATGCACATTCCAATGGGTAGGCAGCAGAAATGGAGCTTACTTTCAATCTAAACCACCCTTATTTCCCACTAACAGCCCACTAGAAACCCACTCATGGAAAGTTGTCTCCCACTGCCTTGCATTATTAAACAAACACACAATGATTCTGAAACTCTCAATTCCTCTTCTCCATCAATACACCTTCGATCTGAAGCTAGGACAGCAAGGAGACCATTTTCAATCAGCCAACTATCTTCAATCCAAGTAAGAGGGGACAGGGTTGTGAATGATTATGAAATGGGTAGAATGGTATGCTGTCTTAGGATTCCAGTTTTATTTTTGTATTTTGTTGCTTAATTTTGAAGCTGAAAATGTATGAATTTGATTCTGACTTCTTCATCAAAGTTGTAGATCTTTTTGTTATGTGAATTCTGAGACTTGAATCAATTGATTTGGATATGTCTAGCAAAAGTTATAGCCAAAATACTACAGCATGTCCGAGTGGAATATTTATCCCATGTTTTGTGTATATATTAATATTCTGGGAATTATACATGCATAATCAGCCTTTGATGTCTTCACAAAGTTGTAGATATTTATGTTAGGAATCTATAGAAAGTGGTTTCAAGTTAAAAAGATGCTTGTAGCTCTAGATATGCCCAAAATACAGAAGTATGTTCATGATGAAAATCTGTTAACAATGAAATACGAATATTATTTTTAAAACTGGGAGATTTGTGGTGAGAATTAGTGATCAGTGTCTTCATGAAAGTTGTAGATATTTGTGTTAGGAGTAATTTAGAACTAGTCCCATGCCAAAATTATTTTTGTAACTCCAGAAACGTTGAAAATACTAACATATGTACGTTTTGAAAACTCTCTTTGAGGCAGCTTTGTATTTTGTGGATAAGTGGTGTCTCTGTTTGGAATTTGAAATTATGGTCTTTATGAAAGTTGTAGATATTTGTGTTAAGAGTAATTTAGAACTTGTCTTATGCCAAAATTATTTTTGTAACTCCAGGAACGTTGAAAATACTATCATATGTATGTTTTGAAAACTCTCTTTGAGGCGGTTTTGTATTCTGTGGATAAGTGGTGTTTCTGTTTGGAATTTGAATTTATGGTCTTCATGAAAGTTGTATATAATTTTATTATTGAAGTACAGAAAGTGGAATCACTTGAAAAGGTTTTGATTTGCTCATGTTATGGTTGTTTTACTAACGTATGTCGCTGTTGGAAATGCTGAAATTTACTTATAATGGTTATTATAGATGAAAATGATATTTTCCCTATGGGTAATAATTTATTATTGAATTCTTGAGTGACTATGAATTGTTATGGATGATGTTGAGTGTCTAATGAGTATCATACAGTTTGTATACTTTGGTGGTGAATAATTACGAATGACTAAATTGATATATATATATATATATATATATATATACATGAATGCCTTGCGGATATTGATACATGTGATTGAAACGGTAAATCCATGATTCTGAAAATTATTATATATGATGTGTCCTTTGAGGACTTGTGGTTTTCCAAGTGGTTTTGAAAATGTTGATATCATGGTATGTTAAATGATAAAGAGAATTAAAGGCATTCATGCATCATAAGCATTTGGACGCACCATGGAATTTAGGGGTTCCATGATTGCCTACCCTGGTGGGGGGTTACTCTATGATGAGTTTAAGCCCTATTTTTGTAGGAGCCATGGAGTGTAGGGATTCATGGTTATGCTAAGTCCTACTTGTGTACTTCAGTACTGCAGGAGCCATGAAAGTGTAGGGATTCATGGTTATGCTAATTCCTACTTGTGCACTTATTTTCGCAGGAGCCATGAAGGTGTAGGGATTCATGGTTATGCTAATTCCTACTGGAGTCTTTATGAGACTTTTTATTGCAGTATTCCCACTAAACCAAATGGATTCAGCATGACATCATGTGACTAATTAAAGATTTATAAATGAACTTGTTTGGCATATTCATCATATCATTATGCCTTGTTGGTTGTGTTTGTGCAATTTTATTTATTTTATATTTATTCTATATTCTGTCTCACTCTTACATTAATTTTTACAGTGAATGCTACACAGAATGAAGAGTGATGCCATGAATGGAGTTTACGTGAATTATTGCTTGGAATTTGACTTTATTTTAATTTGATGGGTTGTAATAATAATATAATGTTTCATGTACTGTATTTTTCTAAATCGTTTCCGCTATATAAATATTTCATGACTTTAATTATTTACGACTAGTATGTATGATAATAATCCGCGTTTATCAACTTTTACATGACTTATTACAAATTTCAAAAATGATTTTTAAAACGCGAAAAATTTATTCGAGAAATTACTAAGGACGTCACAGCGCACGACACAGACTGGTTAAAGACAAATAAAAGAAAATTGAAACTACATTGAAATGAGGCCTTTGGGAGGTCTAAAGAAAATGAAGGGTTCAAGGAGTCGCCACTAATATTTATTAAGGAAAATATTAGGAAAACCTTTAAACAGTACTGGTTTTTTCTTTTTTTTTAAAAAAATAAGACTCTGTTTAGTCCGAGAGTCGAATTACAGGAGGGGAAGGTATTAGCACCCTACACTGTCCGTAAAAAAAACGGTTACCCAAATTGATCATGCATAATTTCAAAAAAATGATTATCAAATATTTCATCCTTCATAAAAACAATCATAAATAATATACATAATAAAAAATATATGTATAAATAAGAATAAAACAAAAATAATAATAAAATACATCTCCTAAGTTTGTTATTTTTTTTAGTTCTAAGAAAATAAATAAACAAATAATTAAAAGACCATAAAAATAAAAAGATAAAAAAAATAAGACGTCTTGTCTTACTTATTTTCTAGTAAAAAAATCAATTGATTTTATTGAGAAATATAAAGTTCAAAACAAATAAATAAATAAATAAAATAAAATAAAAATAAGAAGGGAAAAAATAGGATTAAACACATCAACATGAAGATAAAGAAACATATATATATACACACTTAATTAATTAATATTGACAAAGGAATATTATTTAATTATTTTTTTAGAAAAAATAAGATTAATAAGATGTCTCATCTAAATTAATCTTATTTTAAATTTTAAAAAAAAGATAAATGAATAAATAATACATTATTTATTAGTCTTGATTTTTTTATATTTTTTTGTTATGATAATGATTTTTCTTAATTATCAAAAGGTTTTTAAGAGAAAATAATAGGAAATCATGACCATAATAAAAATGGATAATTATGTATTATTTAAAAATGGTCAAACATAAATAAATAAATAGAGAGTTTAGAACAATAAATAATAATAATAAAGGCACAGAAAGATAAATAACTAAAAATAGAAGTGCAGAAAAATAAGTAATTAAAAAAATAAAGGTACAGAAAGATAAAAAATAAAAGTGCAAAAAAAATAAAATAAAATAAAAAATGAAAATAAATGGGCAGAAAAATAAATACAAAAATAAAAGGCAAAAAAAATAAATACTAAAAATAAAGGGGCGGGAATGCAAATAATAAAAATAAAGGGGCAGAAAAGTAAATAATAAAAATAAAAGGGCATGAAAGTAAATACATGAAAATAAAGAGACAGAAAAGTAAATAATAAAAATAAAGGGGTAGAAAAGTAAATAATAAAAATAAAGGGACAGAAAAGTAAATACATAAAAATAAAGGAGCGGAAAAGTAAATAATAAGAATAAAGGGACAGGAAAATAAATACATAAAAATAAAAGGGCAGAAAAGTAAATAATAAAAATAAAGGTGCAGAAAAGTAAATAAATAGAAATAAAAGGGCATAAAAATAAATAAATAAAAATAATCATGCAGAAAATAAATAAATAAACTGATAATTGCAGAAATGTAAAGTGCGAATAAATAAAGTGCGGAAAAATAAATTAACAATAATAAAAGTGTAGAAAAGTAAATAAAGAGAAATAAAAGTGTAAAAAAATAAATAAAGAAAAATAAAGGTACAAATAAATAAATAAAGATAGAGATGCAGAAAAATAAATAAACAGATAAATAACTGCAGAAAAATAAAGTACAGGAAAATAAAGTGCTTGAATATAAATAAAGAAAAATAAAAGTGTAGAAAAATAAATAACAATTAAATAAAGACGAATAAATAAATGTAAATAAACATCTTTGTATTAATAAAAAAATACCTTGGTATAAGATCAATTACAGAGAAACTAGAATAGAAGTCGGGAAATCAATTTTGTGTAGATTTCCTTTGCTTTTGGCTTTGTTTGGACTCGATTTGAAGGTATTTGGACACCGATTACAACACTTGGATAGTATTTTGGCCCACAAAAACTCACATACTAAGACAAACTAGAGTGGTGCACTCATTTTCCTAACTAGGATTACACAACATAATTTTTGAAAACCAAAACTTTTAAAAATTCTCAGAAAAATTTAACACTCTTTCCCCTCTTTTTCCTCTTCTTTCCCCAAAATGCCTCAATATCACCTTCTATTTGTAGAAGAAAATTGGCATTGGATCCTCCATAAATGACATCACTTTTCTACTTGTTTAATTTGTCCAAATTTAATGTCAATTTCCTTAATTTTCTCCAATTATCCAACCAAACCGGGGCCCACTACTAATAAACTACCGTCACCATTTTTCCTTTTTTTTTAATTTTTGTTTTTTTAATTTAGATTTTTTTTGACTTTTTTTTCACTTTTCTACTTTTTTTTTGGGCTCATATTTTTTTTGGCCTTTTTTTCCCCTTTTTTTAGCCCATTTTTTTCTGATTTTTTTGCCATTTTTGTTTTTTTTGAATTTAGATTTTTTTATTTTTTTATTTTTGAACTTTTTTTGGGCCTATATTTTTTGGGCTTTTTTCTTCTTTTTTTTAGATTTTTTTTGTTTTGCTTTTTTTTGGCCCATTTATTTTTTTGATTTTTTTCTTCTTTTTTTGGGCCTTTTATTTAAAATTATAAATGGAAACATAAATTATTTATTACATATATGGAAATAAATAAAGTATCCAATAAATATAAATTACTACCCATACTATAAGGAGTAAAAAGGTAGTCACAAAACATCGTCTTCCCTCCCTTATTCTTTCCTCTTGGCTTCGGTATCCATCAGCCATTGCTTGAGAGAAATGAAGAGAATTGATGAAATGAGAGGTGTGGTAGGAAATGAAGAGAGATTGGGTATTTATAGAAATGGGGAAGGGTTACTATTCCAATGGTCACTACGCAATTTTTAATATTATTTTTTTTAAATATGATCCAGGGTGGCAATCTGGACTAGACGAGGTTCTAAGCATTGTACCGCGTCACCAATAAGAACTGGTAAGTCATAACCGGGGACTGAAATCATCGGTCAACTATGGACATTTCTTTTCACCTCGGTTAAATATTAAGCATTGGGGAATCTTCTAAAGGTTTACCTCCGGTGTGTCTTGAAGTTTAAGTACGGATTAAGACATCAGTTTTAACTTGAAGAACCTCGGATTCCCACCGAACTGAGGTGTAAAATACCGTACTCCACTGAGGCTGTACGAGCTTAGAATTAGTGAGGTAACACCGGTCATGAGACCGTGCTAGGACCCTGGTTAATGCAGTCAACATTGACTCTGGATTCTAGGACAAATAAACTCTTTTTTTCTTTTTTTTCATATTTTAATATATATATTTTGTCGGACAAAAATAAGTGTTCACAGATGCCCCTCTTTACTTGTTTTCATGAAAGAATATGAGACATATTCATATTATTGATGTGAAAAGAAAGTAAAGACGTGAACACCACTAAGAGTACTCGATAACTTTTGGCAAGAAGTAAATAGTCGAATGGTGTTGTCCCAATGCTAGATAATTTAAGGAGAGGCACCTGGAACATGACAGGAAGATAAACGACATAACCTAGGGGTTAATACCTGAAACTTTGGAAAAATATGAAGTTGCCTTGACATTTTGAGGAGCCTAAGAATGGGTATTTGAGGCTTCGACACAAAATAGATGACAGGGGGATGCCCCTGAATGATTTTGATTGAGATAGCCTAGGGAAGGATACCTGAGGCTTTGTTATGAAACTAAATGACTGGGGGGATGCCCCTGATTTGATTTTGATTGAGATAGCCTAGGGAAGAATACCTGAGGCTTTGACATGAAACTAAATGACTGGGGGGATGCCCCTGATTTGATTTAGTAGCCTAGGAATGGATACCTGAGGCTTTGACATGAAAATAAATGATTGGGGAAATGCCCCTGATTTGATTTGAGTAGCCTAGGAATGGATACCCGAGGCTTGGACATAAAGTAAGACTTAAGGGAAATACCTCTACCATAATGACTTATGGTGGAGAATTATATGAGATTTATGCTCAAGAAGAATGTGTTTGAGATTGACTTTTCTGACTTAGTGTGGGTTCCGAGTGAATACAAGGATTGCATTTTCACATCTTAGTAAACCATCCCGATTGGAGTTAGGTGATAGGCTGAAACTGTTGATCTCGACTCTTCATGGGGAATATTTGTCATTGTTGTAACCTCAACCCTGCATAGAAGAAATAATCAAGTGGAAAACCAAAGGTTAAAGATCTTGTTTCCTCCAGGTGACTACCATAATCCTTATGGGACTTGTTATTACTCATGGCAGAGCGGAATATCCTGATTACCAAGGTCTGTGTAATTAGGAAGTATCAAGCTTGTTTGAGATTAAAAATATGCCTTTCATGATTTTTAGTATTTTTCATAAAATACATGCAAATGCAACCTAACATGACAAGGATTGGAAATAAAATTGAGAATTCCATATATTTACTTGGGAAAATTACAAGTTCACATCATAATTTTTAATCCAAACTTTTAGAGGACATAAAGACTACCCTATCCCTTTAGAGTATGCTCAAGCATAATACTTCTTGACTGTATCTGAATTGACCGGGAAAGATAACTCCTCACCATCCATGTTTGTCAAAATCAAAGCTCCTCCAGAAAAGGCTCTCTTTACGACGAATGGTCCTTCATAATTTGGCCTCTATTTGCCTCGGTGATCATTTTGATTCGGCAAGATTTTTTTCAGTACCAAATCACCTTCATGAAATTGACGAGGTCGCATTTTCTTTTCGTATGCCTTCTTCATACGCTTTTGGTATAACTGCCCATGACAGAGAGCGGTTAACCTTTTCCCGTCAATTAAATTTAATTGATCATACCGGGACCGAACCCATTCAGCTTCTTCTAATTTTGCATCCATGATTACTTTTAAAGACGGTATTTCCACTTCTATTGGTAAAACAGCTTCCATACCATACACCAATGAGAAAGGTGTTACCCCTGTCGAAGTTCGTACAGAGGTACGATACCCATGTAAAGCAAAAGGAAGCAACTCACTCCAGTCTTTGTAGGTTTCAACCATCTTTTGTATGATTTTCTTTATATTTTTGTTAGCAGCTTCCACTGCTCTATTCATCTTAGGTCTGTATAGAGATGAATTGAGGTGTTTGATTTTGAATTCCTCACAGAGTTCATCCATCATTTTATTATTCAGGTTTGTGCCATTATCAGTGATGATCTGATTTGGTAAACCATATCTACAAATCAATTCTCTCTTAATGAATTTGACCACAACATTTTTAGTCACGTTGGTGTAAGAAGCTGCTTCAACCTACTTAGTAAAGTAATCAATGGCCACCAAAATAAAGTGATGCCCATTCGATGTTTTTGGTTCAATGGGACCAATAACATCTATGCCCCACATAGCAAAAGGCCAAGGCACAGTTAGAACGTGCAAAGAAGATGGTGGTGCATGAATGTTGTCTACATAGGTTTGACACTTGTGACATTTCTTGGCATAGTTATGACAATCATTTTCTATCGTCATCCAATAATATCCAGATCTGAGAATTTTTCTTGCCATCAAGTGTCCATTTGCATGTGTTCCGAAAGTCCCTTCATGAACATCCTTCATGATTTTGTTAGCTTCCATCACGTCTACGCAACGAAGGAGACAGAATTATAATTTCTCTTATAAAGTGTATTCCCAGTCATAAAGAAATTCATGGCTAGGCGCCTGAGGGTTCTTTTATCATTTTCTGAGATACCAGGGGGATATTCTTGATTTTGAATATAATTTTTGATGTCATAAAACCATGGTTTCCCATCGGGCTCTTCTTCTATCTCATGACAATATGCAGGTTCGAGACGCCTTTCAATCTCGATGAAGGGCATGTCACACTCCCTACTTACGTTAAACATGGAGGCCAACATGGCCAAAGCATCGGCTAATTGGTTATCATCCCGAGGAATATGATGGAAAGAGACTTCATCAAACCCTTTGATTAGTTCCATGATGTGAGCTTGATAAGGAATCAATTTGTCATCTCTAGTACCCCATTCTTCTTTCAGTTGATGAATCACCAAGGCAGAATCTCCGTATATTTGTAGAGATTTCACCTTTGCTTCAAGTGCTGCCTGAATCCCCAAAGCACAAGCTTCATATTCTGTAATATTATTGGTACAATCAAAACAAAGTCTAGTAGTGAATGGGAAAAGCTTGTTATCTGGTGAGATTAGGATGGCTCTAATCCCATGCCCCAGTGTATTCGACGCCCCATCGAACATCAAAATCCAAGTTCTGTTAGGACAATCTTTCTCTTCTGACAACATCATAATATTTTCGTCAGGAAATTTGAATGACATTGGTTGGTATTCTTTTAGGGGATGGTGGGCCAAGTGATCAGCCAAAGCACTCCCTCTTACAGCTTTTTGGGTGACATGAATGATATCATACTCAGTCAAAAGAACCTGCCAACGAGCTATTCTTCCTGTCAAAGCCGGTTTTTCAAAGATGTACTTAATTGGGTCCATCTTAGATATCAACCAAGTAGTATAAGATAACATGTATTGCCTTAGGCGACGAGTAGCCCATGCTAATGCACAACAAGTTCGTTCCATAGTGGAATATCGTGCTTCGCACTCAGTGAACTTCTTGCTCAAATAGTAAATAGCATGCTTTTTTCTCCCAGACTCATCATGTTGCCCTAGTACAGAACCTATAGACTCATCTATCACTGTCAAACACAACAGAAGTGGTCTTCCCGGGGTTGGGGGAACCAAGATCGGTGGGGATTGCAAGTATTGCTTTATTTGGTCAAAGGCTTCCTGACAATCATCATTCCATTGTGATGGTTGATTTTTACGAAGCAACTTAAAGATTGGATTACATACAGCTGTTAGTTGAGAAATAAAACGAGCTATGTAATTCAACCTTCCAAGGAATCCTCGTACTTCTTTTTCAGTGCTAGGAGCAGGCATTTCCATGATTGCCTTTACTTTATCAGGATCCACTTCGATACCTTTCTCACTGATAATGAAACCAAGCAACCTTCCAGAGCTAGCCCCAAAAGTGCATTTAGCCGGATTTAATGTGAGTTTGAATTTTCTCAGGCGTTCAAAGAGCTTTCGTAAGTCAATCAAGTGACCTTCAACGGATTTGGATTTGGCAATAATATCATCCATATAAACCTCTATCTCTTTATGCATCATGTCATGAAATAGAGTTACCATCGCTCTTTGGTAAGTGGCACCGGCATTTTTCAATCCAGAAGATATCACCTTGTAGCAGAAGGTTCCCCACAAAGTAATGAAAGTGGTTTTTTCCATGTCTTTGGGTGCCATCTTAATTTGGTTGTACCCAGAAAATCCATCCATGAATGAAAAAATAGAATGTTGGGCCGTGTTATCAACAAGAACATCAATATGTGGTAATGGAAAGTCATCCTTTGGGCTAGCTCTATTCAAATCTCGGTAATCAACACACATTCGTACCTTCCCATCTTTCTTCGGGACCGGAACAATGTTGGCCACCCATTCAGGGTATTTGGAGACAGCCAAGAATCCAGCATCCAACTGTTTGGTTATCTCTTCTTTAATCTTTAAGAGCATTTCTGGCTTCATCTTTCTCAACTTCTGCTTTATGGGGACGCAACCGGGTTTCAATGGCAACTTGTGTTCAACGATGCAGTTATCTAAACCTGGCATATCCTGATACGACCAAGCAAACACATCACTGAATTCGACCAACAATTCTATTAATTCCCTCCTATGTTCTCGACTCAAAGAGGTGCTGATCTTGACTTCTTGTTTGTTTTCTTCACCCCCCAAATTTATGACTTCAACAATTTCTAGATAGTGAGAAATTTCTTTATCTTCCTGATCTAGCAGCCTTAGTAATTTAGGGGAAGGTTCATCGGACTCTTCGTCCTCTTCACTTGTTGGATTAAAATCATGATGGGAGAAAGCAATCTTATTATTTTGGAATTCAATTTCAGATCTACAATTTATTTAATATAAAAAGGCAAAAAAGGAAAATAATAATTGAACTCAACATTTATTTATTTGAAATGATAAAGGAAACATGTTTTGCCCTTATTAAAATTCATCCTAAGGCTTTAGGCATAGCCAAATGATTCAAACAAAAACCTACAAAGTGAACAATTACTTTGAAATGATCTCTGGAAGCTCAACGGCTTCCCAATTACACAGTTTAGTATCTGAAGGACAAGGGTAAATCAAGTCTTCTTCTCTCTTGGACTCATCATCGACGACCGCCACTTGGTCTGGAGATGTCAAGCCTACGCTCCTAAAGCTTTGGTAAAGGTCACAGATAGGGATCTTCGCAGTTAAGGGTTCTCGGTTTTCTAACCGTGCAAGTCATTTTTCTCTTTTATCTATGAAAACCTTCGCTCTTTCCATTGGAGATGGATGATATCCTAGCCCAAAGCCGTTCTTATTCTCCTTAACCAATAATGGGTCTACTCCTCCATCAAGCATCTTCCCAAGCCCTTTCCCTAGCTAGAATCCAGATTTCATCATCACTTTAGCCACCATCATAGAAGCTTTGGAAGGACGAGATAGTTGTAACCCTTCGCTCATATAAGTGGTGTGAGTAATTTCCAATGATTGGAAGGAAGTCTCAAGGCTTTCTTCGGCTGCTTTTATATATGGAGTTGACATGGGCTTGCTAATAAGGAAATCTCCCTCACCAGAAACAATGATTAGCTTGTTGTTTACCACAAATTTAAGCTTTTGATGAAGGGTGGACTTTGGCATGATATTCAGAGAGGAGCCATTATCAACTAGGACCTTGGCTACGATATGATCCTGACACTTGACAGAGATGTGTAATGCCTTATTATGACCTCTCCCTTCAGCAGGTATCTCTTCGTCGGTGAAAGTTAAGTAGTCATTTGAGGCAATAAACCGATTTTAATATTATTTTTTTTAAATATGATCCGGGGTGGAAATCTGGACTAGACGAGGTTCTAAGCATTGTACCGCGTCACCAATAAGAACTGGTAAGTCATAACTGGGGTCTGAAATCATCGGTCAACTATGGACATTTCTCTTCACCTCGGTTAAATATTAAGCATTGGGGAATCTTCTACAGGTTTACCTCCGGTGTGTCTTGAAGTTTAAGTACGGATTAAGACATCAGTTTTAACTTGAAGAGCCTCAGATTCCCACCGAACTGAGGTGTAAAATACCGTACTCCACTGAGGCTGTACGAGCTTAGAATTAGTGAGGTAACACCGGTCATGAGACCGTGCTAGGACCCTGGTTAATGCAGTCAACATTGACTCTGGATTCTAGGACAAATAAACTCTTTTTTTCTTTTTTTTCATATTTTAATATATATATTTTGTCGGACAAAAATAAGTGTTCACAGATGCCCCTCTTTACTTGTTTTCATGAAAGAATATGAGACATATTCATATTATTGATGTGAAAAGAAAGTAAAGACGTGAACACCACTAAGAGTACTCGATAACTTTTGGCAAGAAGTAAATAGTCGAATGGTGTTGTCCCAATGCTAGATAATTTAAGGAGAGGCACCTGGAACATGACAGGAAGATAAACGACATAACCTAGGGGTTAATACCTGAAGCTTTGGAAAAAATATGAAGTTGCCTTGACATTTTGAGGAGCCTAAGAATGGGTATTTGAGGCTTCGACACAAAATAGATGACAGGGGGATACCCCTGAATGATTTTGATTGAGATAGCCTAGGGAAGGATACCTGAGGCTTTGTCATGAAACTAAATGACTGGGGGGATGCCCCTGATTTGATTTTGATTAAGATAGCCTAGGGAAGAATACCTGAGGCTTTGACATGAAACTAAATGACTGGGGGGATGCCCCTGATTTGATTTAGTAGCCTAGGAATGGATACCTGAGGCTTTGACATGAAAATAAATGATTGGGGAAATGCCCCTGATTTGATTTGAGTAGCCTAGGAATGGATACCTGAGGCTTGGACATAAAGTAAGACTTAAGGGAAATACCTCTACCATAATGACTTATGGTGGAGAATTATATGAGATTTATGCTCAAGAAGAATGTGTCTGAGATTGACTTTTCTGACTTAGTGTGGGTTCCGAGTGAATACAAGGATTGCATTTTCACATCTTAGTAAACCATCCCGATTGGAGTTAGGTGATAGGCTGAAACTGTTGATCTCGACTCTTCATGGGGAATATTTGTCATTGTTGTAACCTCAACCCTGCATAGAAGAAATAATCAAGTGGAAAACCAAAGGTTAAAGATCTTGTTTCCTCCAGGTGACTACCATAATCCTTATGGGACTTGTTATTACTCATGGCAGAGCGGAATATCCTGATTACCAAGGTCTGTGTAATTAGGAAGTATCAAGCTTGTTTGAGATTAAAAATATGCCTTTCATGATTTTTAGTATTTTTCATAAAATGCATGCAAATGCAACCTAACATGACAAGGATTGGAAATAAAATTAAGAATTCCATATATTTACTTGGGAAAATTACAAGTTTACATCATAATTTTTAATCCAAACTTTTAGAGGACATAAAGACTACCCTATCCCTTTAGAGTATGCTCAAGCATAATACTTCTTGACTGTATCTGAATTGACCAGGAAAGATAACTCCTCACCATCCATGTTCATCAAAATCAAAGCTCCTCCAGAAAAGGCTCTCTTTACGACGAATGGTCCTTCATAATTTGGCCTCTATTTGCCTCGGTGATCATTTTGATTCGGCAAGATTTTTTTCAGTACCAAATTACCTTCATGAAATTGATGAGGTCGCACTTTCTTTTCGTATGCCTTCTTCATACGCTTTTGGTATAACTGCCTATGACAGAGAGCGGTTAACCTTTTCCTGTCAATTAAATTTAATTAATCATACCGGGACCGAACCTATTCAGCTTCTTCTAATTTTGCATCCATGATTACTTTTAAAGACGGAATTTCCACTTCTATTGGTAAAACAGCTTCCATACCATACACCAGTGAGAAAGGTATTACCCCTGTCGAAGTTCGTACAAAGGTACGATACCCATGTAAAGCAAAAGGAAGCAACTCACTCCAGTCTTTGTAGGTTTCAACCATCTTTTGTATGATTTTCTTTATATTTTTGTTAGCAGCTTCCACTGCTCCATTCATCTTAGGTCTGTATAGAGATGAATTGAGGTGTTTGATTTTGAATTCCTCACAGAGTTCATCCATCATTTTATTATTCAGGTTTGTGCCATTATCAGTGATGATCTGATTTGGTAAACCATATCTACAAATCAATTTTCTCTTAATGAATTTGACCACAACATTTTTAGTCACGTTGGTGTAAGAAGCTGCTTCAACCCACTTAGTAAAGTAATCAATGGCCACCAAAATAAAGTGATGCCCATTCGATGTTTTTGGTTCAATGGGACCAATAACATCTATGCCCCACATAGCAAAAGGCCAAGGCACAGTTAGAACGTGCAAAGAAGATGGTGGTGCATGAATGTTGTCTACATAGGTTTGACACTTGTGACATTTCTTGGTATAGTTATGACAATCATTTTCTATCGTCATCCAATAATATCCAGATCTGAGAATTTTTCTTGCCATCAAGTGCCCATTTGCATGTGTTCCAAAAGTCCCTTCATGAACATCCTTCATGATTTTGTTAGCTTCCATCACGTCTACGCAACGAAGGAGATAGAATCATAATTTCTCTTATAAAGTGTATTCCCAGTTATAAAGAAATTCATGGCTAGGCGCCTGAGGGTTCTTTTATCATTTTCTGAGATACCAGGGGGATATTCTTGATTTTAAATATAATTTTTAATGTCATGAAACCATGGTTTCCCATCGGGCTCTTCTTCTATCTCATGACAATATGCAGGTTCGAGACGCCTTTCAATCTCGATGAAGGGCATGTCACACTCCCTACTTACGTTAAACATGGAGGCCAACGTGGCCAAAGCATCGGCTAATTGGTTATCATCCCGAGGAATATGATGGAAAGAGACTTCATCAAACCCTTTGATTAGTTCCATGATGTGAGCTTGATAAGGAATCAATTTGCCATCTCTAGTACCCCATTCTTCTTTCAGTTGATGAATCACCAAGGCAGAATCTTCGTATATTTGTAGAGATTTCACCTTTGCTTCAAGTGCTTCCTGAATCCCCAAAGCACAAGCTTCATATTCTGTAATATTATTGGTACAATCAAAACAAAGTCTAGCAGTGAATGGGAAAAGCTTGTTATCTGGTGAGATTAGGATGGCTCTAATCCCATGCCCCAGTGTATTCGACGCCCCATCGAACATCAAAATCTAAGTTCTATTAGGACAATCTTTCTCTTCTGACAACATCATAATATTTTCGTTAGGAAATTCGAATGACATTGGTTGGTATTCTTTTAGGGGATGGTGGGCTAAGTGATCAGCTAAAGCACTCCCTCTTACAGCTTTTTGGGTGACATGAATGATATCATACTCAGTCAAAAGAACCTGCCAACGAGCTATTCTTCCCGTCAGAGCCGGTTTTTCAAGATGTACTTAATTGGGTCCATCTTAGATATCAACCAAGTAGTATAAGATAACATGTATTGCCTTAGGCGACGAGCAGCCCATGCTAATGCACAACAAGTTCGTTCCACAGTGGAATATCGTGCTTCGCACTCAGTGAACTTCTTGCTCAAATAGTAAATAACATGTTTTTTTCTCCCAGACTCATCATGTTGCCCTAGTACAGAACCTATAGACTCATCTATCACTGTCAAATACAACAGGAGTGGTCTTCCCGGGGTTGGGGGAACCAAGATCGGTGGGGATTGCAAGTATTGCTTTATTTGGTCAAAGGCTTCCTGACAATCATCATTCTATTGTGATGGTTGATTTTTACGAAGCAACTTAAAGATTGGATTACATACAGCTGTTAGTTGAGAATTGAAACGAGCTATGTAATTCAACCTTCCAAGGAATCCTCGTACTTCTTTTTCAGTGCTAGGAGAAGGCATTTCCATGATTACCTTTACTTTATCAGGATCCACTTCGATACCTTTCTCACTGATAATGAAACCAAGCAACCTTCCAGAGCTAGCCCCAAAAGTGCATTTAGCCGGATTTAATGTGAGTTTGAATTTTCTCAGGCGTTCAAAGAGCTTTCGTAAGTCAATCAAGTGACCTTCAATGGATTTGGATTTGGCAATAATATCATCCACATAAACCTCTATCTCTTTATGCATCATGTCATGAAATAGAGTTACCATCGCTCTTTGGTAAGTGGCACCGACATTTTTCAATCCAGAAGACATCACCTTGTAGCAGAAGGTTCCCCACAAAGTAATGAAAGTGGTTTTTTCCATGTCTTTGGGTGCCATCTTAATTTGGTTGTACCCAGAAAATCCATCCATGAATGAAAAAATAGAATGTTGGGCCATGTTATCAACAAGAACATCAATATGTGGTAATAGAAAGTCATCTTTTGGGCTAGTTCTATTCAAATCCCGGTAATCAACACACATTCGTACCTTCCCATCTTCCTTCGGGACCGGAACAATGTTGGCCACCCATTCAGGGTATTTGGAGACAGCCAAGAATCCAACATCCAACTGTTTGGTTATCTCTTCTTTAATCTTTAAGAGCATTTCTGGCTTCATCCTTCTCAACTTCTGCTTTATGGGGACGCAACCAGGTTTCAATGGCAACTTGTGTTCAACGATGCAGTTATCTAAACCTGGCATATCCTGATACAACCAAGCAAACACATCACTGAATTCAACCAACAATTCTATTAATTCCCTTCTATGTTCTCGACTCAAAGAGGTGCCGATCTTGACTTCTTGTTTGTTTTCTTCACCCCCCAAATTTATGACTTCAACAATTTCTAGATAGAGAGAAATTTCTTTATCTTCCTGATCTAGCAGCCTTAGTAATTCAGGGGAAGGTTCATCGGACTCTTCGTCTTCTTCACTTGTTGGATTAAAATCATGATGGGAGAAAGCAATCTTATTATTTTGGAATTCAATTTCAGATCTACAATTTATTTAATATAAAAAGGAAAAAAAGGAAAATAATAATTGAACTCAACATTTATTTATTTGAAATGATAAAGGAAACATGTTTTGCCCTTATTAAAATTCATCCTAAGGCTTTAGGCATAGCCAAAGGATTCAAACAAAAACCTATAAAGTGAACAATTACTTTGAAATGATCTCTGGAAGCTCAACGGCTTCCCAATTACACAGTTTAGTATCTGAAGGACAAGGGTAAATCAAGTCTTCTTCTCTCTTGGACTCATCATCGACGACCGCCACTTGGTCTGGAGATGTCAAGCCTACGCTCCTAAAGCTTTGGTAAAGGTCACAGATAGGGATCTTCACAGTTAAGGGTTCTCGGTTTTCTAACCGTGCAAGTCATTTTTCTCTTTTATCTATGAAAACCTTCGCTCTTTCCATTGGAGATGGATGATATCCTAGCCCAAAGCCATTCTTATTCTCCTTAACCAATAATGGGTCTACTCCTCCATCAAGCATCTTCCCAAGCCCTTTCCCTAGCTAGAATCCAGATTTCATCATCACTTTAGCCACCATCATAGAAGCTTTGGAAGGACGAGCTAGTTGTAACCCTTCGCTCATATAAGTGGTGTGAGTAATTTCCAATGATTGGAAGGAAGTCTCAAGGCTTTCTTTGGCCGTTTTTATATATGGAGTTGACATGGGCTTGCTAATAAGGAAATCTCCCTCACCAGAAACAATGATTAGCTTGTTGTTTACCACAAATTTACGCTTTTGATGAAGGGTGGACTTTGGCATGATATTCAGAGAGGAGCCATTATCAACTAGGACCTTGGCTACGATATGATCCTGACACTTGACAGAGATGTGTAATGCCTTATTATGACCTCTCCCTTCAGCAGGTATCTCTTCGTCGGTGAAAGTTAAGTAGTCATTTGAGGCAATATGCCCCACTATCCATTCAAACTTTTTTGGCGAAATATCTTTCGCAACATGTGCTTTATTCAAGACCTTCAATAACCTTCCACGATATGGTTCTGAATCCAATAAGAGAGATAAGAAGGATATTTTTGCAGGAGTGTGATTTAACTGGTCGAGGACCTGGTATTCGCTTTGCTTAATGAATTTCAAAAATTCACAAGCATCTTCCTCTGTTATTCCTTAGGGAGGGTCTTGTTCTTTACCACGACTTTCTTTTTCACTTACAGGTGCATCCTCCTTTCTCGAGTTTTCAGGAGCATAAACTCGTCCGCTCCTAGTCATTCCACTTGTCTCGGAAATATTGGTTACCGAGGATGATGATCCCTTTAGGAATTGAGGGATTACATCCACTTCATACTTCCAAGGTACTGCATGGGTATCTTTGTATAAAAATGGAGATAGGGTCCTAATTGTCAAGGACGGATGGTTTATGACTGGTTCGGTCAAAGGTTTCTTGGTGTAATAGACCACCAAAGGAACGGGGGTGACTAGGCTTACTGAGCTTGTACCATGCTGCCCATGGATCATGTTGACATCATTGCAAGGGTGACGATAAACTTGTACCAGATGTGTGTCAAGTAATTTTTGAAGTACTTCAGGCATCTGATTATGAATGTCCTCATTAGAACTTTGAGTTTCAGATATTAATCCTTTCCTCAAAAGTTCATTATAGATCCATAGGAGAGGAGTTTTGATATCTGAAATATTCCTAATATTACCACTTCCCAAATCATGTGTTATTACATTTACCCCAGCATTTCCATGATTAGGCAAAGGATTTCTAATCACATTTGGGGAGACTTCTTCGAAATCCAGCCACTTGGCATTTATCAAATGACGTACCTTAAACTTTAAGGCAATGCAATTTTCTATAGAATGCCCCGGTGCCCCAACATGATAATCACATTTCACATGAGGATCATACCCCTTAGGATAGGGTGGCCCTACGGGTTTTAAAGGACATCGTACAACAAGAGAACTTTTGAGAAGTTGAGGTAAAAGTTTAGTATATATCATGGGAATTGGATCGAATTGGACAGAAGGACGGTCATTGTTTGGCTTTTTTGGTGGAGGATTTGGGTTGGGATTTTGCATCCATTGTTGGGGAGGAGGTAGTGGTGTATTCTTGAAATTATGGACAGGTGGGGGTCTATATGATTGAGGATAGGGAAATGGATTTCCAGAAGCAGCAACTATATAAGGGCAAGGTCCGCATGGTGGATAATAAGGCTGGAAAGGGAAAGGGGAAGGGTGGAACATTTTTTGATTATGTTGACCTTGATTTCCTATTATAGCATTTGCTTCCTCACCCTTTCTTCTTCCTGTCCCTGTCATAGGTCTTCCTATTGACGGTGAACTTTGGACAACTTTTCCTGTCCTTAAACCACTTTCAATTTTTTCTCCTATTACCACCATATCAGAAAAGTTTGATGATATACTCCCAAGCATCCTTTCATAGAACGGTGGCTGAAGAGTGTCAATGAACATTGCCACTATCTCTTTTTCTATCAGGGGTGGTTCAACTTGTGTAGCCATTTCTCTCCATCGTTGAGCATATTCTTTAAAGGACTCAGTATTCCTTTTGGTCATATTCTGAAGTTGCAACCGGTCTGGTGCCATGTCCATATTGTATTTGTACTGCTTTAGAAAGGCATCGGCTAGATCCTTCCAACAACGAATATGAGTTCGTTCAAGGTGAGTGTACCAGCTCAATGCTGCCCCAGCAAGGCTATCTTGAAAAAAATGGATCAGTAACTTTTCATCATAAGCATATCCAACAATCTTTCGGCAGTACATGGTTAAATGGTTATGAGGACAAGTTGTTCCTTTGTATTTATCAAATTCTGGCAATTTGAATTTAGGAGGAATTACCATATCTGGGACTAGGCATAATTCAGAAACATTTGTTATGCCTAAGCCGCTTCCTCCCTCTACTGCACACAACCTTTCTTCTAATATTTCCATTTGACCTTTTGACAAAGGCACTGCTGGCTGATCAGGATTTGGTGGAGGCACCTGAGCTTTGTGTGACACATTTTGGGAAGCACCTGCCTGTGGTATTGGGCAACCATAAGGGAAATAATATGGCACTGTTTGTGGGTTTGGTTATGTGGCATCATTTGGAAGCTGGTGGTTTTGTGGTGGAATTGTATTAGGTGGAGTTACATTGGGTGGAGCCTGAGTGTTTTGGGGAACAACTGTTGATTGGTTGAAATTTGGAGGGTTAGATACTGGGGGATTGGGAATTTGTTGAGCAGCAGAAGGATTTTCTTGATTAGGATTAGGGTGCATGGTGTAATATCCTTGAGGTAAGCCATATAGAGGCCAAGCATATGCTTGCTGAACATTCCCGTCTTGGGAAACAAAAGGTGGCAATGGCATACCATAAGGTTGGTGTGAGATGACTGGAGTTTCAGTGACTAGAGCAGGATCATTTAAAGGTATAGGGTTCCCCTCTTGAGCTTGAACTTGAGGAGTGGATGTTTGTTCCCCATTTCCTGCAGAAGATCCCCTTTCTGTACCTCTTTTTTCAAGGAGCTTAAGTATTTCTGCCATCTGTTCCTTGATCTGGCCAACTTCATTCCTCAATTCTTCAACTAAGTTTTTCGGCTCTGCCATGAGTCTTGTTTGTAGTCGGGTTTGATAAGGATGCTTCGAGCCCTTCCTCCCCGTGATGTGAGTAAATACAAAGAAACCCTCCTTGGTACAAGAACAAGTATTGTTAAATGGCATAAAGAGATGTAAAGTAAATACATGATGAATTTTAAATATCGGTAAGCAAAGATAATCCTTTCTTTTAGAATGTCTTTTTCTAAAGTACTAAGTTAGAAGAAAAATGGAAATTCAACATGAGATTTATTCATTGATCAACAAGTTCTGATACATTATTTGTTACATCAAATCAAAATCAATTCTCTCTCGCTCTAGCAATCCAGACCTTCATTTCATCTAATCGCCCCTTGCAGTATTGGATGAATGTTGCAATTTCCTCTAGTGTAGAAAGCGGATTCATCATTGCTTCAGCCTTCTTCAACAGGTGAGGAATATCTCCAAGTGTTCCATTAGAAAGACCGGCTAGATTAGAAAAATGGTCTCTCCAAGAATAGACAAGACTTTCCAACTCAACCCTTTCTAGGGTCATTAAACATATAATCTCTTTATATCTATCCTTGTCTTCCATGGCTTGCTATTTTTCTTAATTTATTTCACGCTCGCAAGCACTGACGACATCTTTGACTTGTCGTTCTAGTTCATCAGTTCGTGCTTGCATAAGGTTCTTTTGAACTTGAGCTTCTTCTTTTGTCTTGGCTAGAATTTCTCGTAACCGCCCTTTGTCAGCCAATATATCATCCTTTTGTTTCTCTTTGGTCTTCAATTGGCTGTTTGCTATTTGGAGGCATTGATCCAATTGCATTATATGTTCTCTTTCAATTCGTTGCTTCTTACCCATGTCTTCAAAGGCATTTTCTAATTCACACCTTTTTCTCTTAAGGGAAGCATTGCCTTGTTGAATTTTGATTAAATCATCCTCCAAAGCTTGATTTTCTTTGTCATTTCAGCCAACTTACTCCTCAAGTTTTCAATCTCTTTGCTTACATCGGGAGCTGGATTTCTCACATGAGCACCGTGATCTTTGAAGGGTAATTTGACAATGGCTACCCTATTTAAAATCCACTGGTGGTAACTTTCTTTTACAGCATAACTTTGGACACCCAATTCTTTTCCTTTCCTATGGACCTTGCCCCAAGCATCAATGACAGTTTGAATAACAGGAGCACTATTTCCCTCAATATAATAAGACAGAACACCCCAGTTAGTCCCTGTCTCCAACAGAGTCGGACATTTAGGTTCCCGACTTAGTAAGTTGGACCCATAAATCCCTCACGTCCAGTATCGTCGGACACATAGATCCCTACCGTTAGGCGTCCGTTGGTTTAGGGTGACGTGGGTCGTTATGTGCCAACTAGGACTGCCAGGTACGCATCAAACGACCACGTTTTGGCTACACACGTCAGAACCTTCAATGGTGATTAAACGGCACCGTTTTAGGGCTTAACCCTAACCAAATTGTCTTCCCATCTTCGATCTACAACTTCGATGGGTATCCCATTTCCTTCTCCACTTTAGTGTCTCACCTTATCTTCTCCCTCACCATTTGCGAGTTGTCGATGCTTCAAGGAATCCACCATGAGTCAAAACCAAAGCCAGGGATCGTCATCCTCTTCATCCAGCCAAGGTCGACGACGGCTCCGTTGCCGTTGTGGCGACCCACCAGCATTGCACGTGTCCCACACATCGAACAACCCAAATCGATAATTCTGGAGATGCGCACAACTCCGTGGTGGACAATGTGATTTTTTTGCCTGGGTCCAGGAAGGGGACAATGTGCTTCACGAGGAGGAAATGAGGAATGCAGTGTTATGCAAGCTAACAGAGATGAAGGAAGTGATTGAAGGGCATAAAAGTGATGTGCACAGGGATGTTTATGAAGCTATGGCCCAAGTTATACGTAAGGAGGAAGGTAAGTGGCAAATGCAAATGGAATCATTGATGAAGAAAGGAAGCATGGAAATCCATCAGGATTTGCATAAGTTGAAGATGATTTTGGTTATGCAGAGTGTAATAATTTTGACTTTGGTATTGGTTTTGGTTGTGGGTCCTGGTTCTTAGGGTAGTATTTGTAATGAGAATATGTCCAAGCATTTGTAATGATCCTGATTTTAGATTATATTCCTAAGGATGTGTGTTCCTCTGTATTATACAACCTTGACAATGAGAAAGTGTATTCCTATGCACTTGACAATGAGAATGTTGTATTCATTGAATTGCCACAAGTGTTTGTTTAAAAATTGACAACAGAACCAATCATGATTCAAAAACCGAGTTTTGTATTTGAAGCAAGGAATGGAGTGACTGAAAATATAGTAAATGGTTCACCAACCATGTTTTTAGTTTTCACTTGTGATAAATTTGAAGTTATCACCAATAAGCATTTTAAGTTTTCACCTGTGATTGATTTTATCTTTTTCACCAATCAACATTCTCAGTTTTCACCTGTGATTGATTTTATGTTTTTCACCAATCAGCATTCTCAGTTTTCACTCATGGAGCACAGTTAACATAACCAAAAATAACACATCAAATTTGCAGCAAAAATAACACAACCTAAAATTGTTTCAGAATTAACATAAAAACAGAGTTACATGAAACCATCAAATTGTCAAATTTGGTAGCAGCAGGCTAAACCAAGATTACATGAAACCAGAATTACATGAAAACCAAGATTACATTAACTTGTCATATAAAAACAGGGGTTGTGAGCCTTGACATCAAATTTACAATCATGGTGTGTCTATGAAGACCTTGTCTCCAGCCTTTTTGGTAGGCAACTTCCTCCTTAGACTCCTCCTGGGTGGTGAAGTTGTGTCAAGGGGTGGAGCTGCCAACCTTGGACTCCTCCTCACAGGGGTTATTTGAGACAGAGGTTGTGAGGTAGACACTAAAATTATATCTTGGGTTTGTTGAGGTATTGGGTTGGTGTGTTGGGTCTCCTGTGGTTGAATGCTTTGGTTGATTTCCTGGGTTTGTGTTTCCTCAGCATGAGCCCTTCTTCTGTTGTCTTTAGCCACTGAACATGAGCCCTTCCTATGTCCAGTCTGACCACACACACTACACCTCCCTGGCTGCAACTTCCTCTTCATCCTCTTTGTATGGTTGTCCCCTTCATTGTTATTTTTTGGATCCTCTTCATTGTTATTCTGAGTTTGGTTCTCTTTCCTTCTCTGCTTCTTGGGCCTTCCAATTGTCTTTTGAATTATTGGTGGAATTGGTGGTACAAATCCTGTCTTCTCCCAAAAGTCTGAGCCTGGGACAGATTCAATATGGTGCTCATAGGTTGCAGTCCAAGCTGCCATGGTGACCCTACATGGCAATGATCTTCTGGTCTTTCTCCTCTGTAGGATATGGCTGCACAAGCATGCTTGCATGGCAGTCTTGTACTCAACCATTTCTACTTATCAGTTAAAATGCATACTAAGATTGATTAAATAAAACAATGCACACTAAACAATATAGACCTGTCAGGTGCCATACTCTACAACTGCACTTTTGTGTCCCTAGATTAACAGAGACTTTGTCTGGAAAATAGGTTACCTCATATCTCTCAACTCCACCATCACCTACATAAAATGGTGGACAAGTCAATCTCCAACACCAGAAATGTTAAGCAGAATAACAATCAAGCAAACAGGATATACCTGTCCACACCACTGTGTAGTTGTTACTTGCAGTCTTAGCCTTCTCCAACTTACTCTGTTGAATTGGGGGCAACACCCCAGAATGGCCTGTTAACTTCAACTTGTGATTGCCTATAGTTACCGTGATATAGGTCCCGATCTCTTCAAGCATTGTTAAAATAGGTTTGCACCTGGCATGTAGAAGCTTGGAGTTGAGTACCTCACAGTTGTTGTTAGTGATGTTGTCCACCTTGCAATTTTCATCAAAAAAAGCCTTACTCCATGCCTCTTTTGGGAATTTACACAAGTATGTCCAAGCTTTATCATCCACCATCCTGATTTTCAACATACTTTTTTCAAAATCATTGGGTGTAATGGATCTGGCTGCTTGCCACAGGAGTCCCCTTAGCTCTTTCCCCCTCCACTGTTTTGAGAAGTTCTGCCATAAGTGCCACACACAGTATCTGTGTGGTACACCAGGCATCACCTCCTGTAGTGCGGGTATCAGGCCCTACAAAAACCACATAAAAGAATACAAGCATTAGTAGATTAATAGGTTTTGATAAAAAAAATACTAAATTATAAGGGTTAGTGTTCACACCTTCTGCATGTCACTCATAAAGGTCAACATCCTCTCCTTATAGTCACCTATGTCTCCATGTAACAGCTCCAAAAACCATTTCCAATTCTCCTTGTTCTCAATCTGACAGACCCCATAAGCAATGGGCCATATATGGTTGTTGGCATCCTGTCCCACAGCAGTCAACAACTGGCCCCTGTAGTAGCCTTTCAAAAAACATCCATCCAGCCCCACCAATGGTCTTCTACAGTCAACAAATCCATCCTTACACCCCTTCAAACAAATATACAGCCTACTAAACATTGGTGGTCCTTCAGGCTGTGGGTCACATTCCATCTTAACTGTAGACCCAGGGTTCCTCTTCAATAGCTCCCCACAATAGTCCCATAGCATCCCAAACTGTTGCTTTTCACTACCCTCAATCACTTCCCTGGCCCTCTTTATTGATCTATATATCATCTTATGCTCTAACTTTACTTTGTACCTTTCCCTAAACAATTCATACACTCCTAAGTGTGTAATGTTTTGATGCCTCCTCATATGCTTCACCAATTTCCCTGTAACCCATTACTGGTCACAGGCTGAATTTTTTAAAACCCTCACACATGTGTGATGATCATTGAAGGTTTTGATCTGATAGGATTGCCTTGTTGGATTCAAACTACAAAAAATCTCCCAACCACAGTGCTTGTCCTTGCACCTTGCCCTGGCTCTAAGCTTATCATTCTTCACCCATTTAAACTCTCTGCCTAGGTGTACATTATAATCTTTAACAACATGTTTAAAGATGTTAAGTGTAGGAAACTCCATCTCACACTCCAGCACTACATGCCCAAAAGTAGCTGTCTCATTAAACTGAGGGTACACTTCTCTACCTACTTCCTCTTCATCTGATCCTTCAGGAGTTTTCAACTCTTCTGAAACCCAAGAGTTTTCAGAACCTCCATCAATGCCTCTACCACCCAACCCGTATCTACCTACATCTTCAGTGTCAGAATCACTGTCAGTTATAGTAGGATTAGCCGACTTCCTATTCTCTTGCACCTTCCTCTTATGTTTCTTATTTTTCTCATCCCTATCATCTAGCCCTTCATCACTGGTCTCATTTACTTCATCACATGTACCTACATCTCCATCACTGATCCTAGAACTGCCCCCTACATCCTCCTCCCTAGTCTCAGGACCAACTTCATCACATGTACCAACTTCATCATCCACACTCACAGGCACCTTCACCCTCACCTTATCAGCTGCAACAGGGTCCCTCTCATCCACATCCATCAATACTGTGTCATCAAGTGGATGCTCAAAATATACTTCTATTACCCCCATGTTATCCTTAGCACACTTGACCATATCCAATATATCAGTGTCCCCCTTCACCACATTCAACCCTTCATTCATCTCCATCTTAGGGTTATACCAATACACATTCTCTATCTTAAAGAACCCACGATTTTCTGCAAACCTAATGAAAGCAAAATAGTCTAAATAATCAGGGTCCAACTCCTTCCACCCTTCCACCTTACCCCCTTTATATCCTTTTTTGCCATCCCCATCAACCACAAACCTTCCGCCTATGTGAAGCCTAATCTGAGTATTAAACCCAAAATATATAACAACACAAGTCAATGGCTACATTAACAAAAAAGTTAAAGACCATTACGCAAACACAGAACCAATACGCAAATAGAAACAATACCCAAACAGAAACAATACGCATACACATAACCAATACACATGTGTAGAACCAATGTAGGTGTCTACGGGTTTACTAACCTCAACGCGATCTCCCATCACTTGCGAAACAGCCCAATACGACCCCCGTCCAACACGATCACTGACGACGCTGACCAATTAAGGGCCTGGGGTTACAAGAGTGAGTTTCAATCATTGGTGAAATTGAGGGGATTACGTTTAGGGTTACCAGAAAGACGAAATTAAGGGGAATTGATGGGATTACGTTTAGGGTTACACCAGAGGGACTTGAGAGAATTCAGGGGAATTGGAGGGTTTCTGTTTAGGGTTACGCGAGAGGGAAATTAGAGAATGAAGAGGCATCTGCACGTCGTCGTCCACACCCTAGGCCTAAACGACATCGTATACTTTCTAATGGAAACGACGTCGTATACTTTCTAATGGAGACGACGTCGTTTGATGCGTACCTGGAAGTCCTAGTTGGCACATAACGACCCACGTCACCCTAAACCAACGAACGCCTAACGGTAGGGATTTATGTGTCCGACGATACTGGACGTGAGGGATTTATGGGTCCAACTTGCTAAGTCGGGGACCTAAATGTCCGACTCTGTTGGAGACAGGGACTAACTGGGGTGTTCTGTCATATAATAATGAAGAAAAGGTGTTACTGTTTCTTCTTCGGGAGGCTGTATCATAGGATAAGCAAGTTGTCTTTTCGCAATGCTAGGATTGTAATTGATGCATCCTTGAGTTCCTATGAGAGGCACATTCAGAAATTTCCCACAACAGTAAATAATGGAATCCACGTTCATCCACTGAGGGTACCACCGAATCATGCTAGCAGATAATCCTGCCAGATGTCCTGCCCACTCCCTATTAGTCTTCTTGGTTAACCTAAGGAGCTTCAAATCAGAGATGGGACATTCAACCTTGCCAACTTGATTGAAGACATAAGAAGTAAGCCATAGATACAAGGCGGGTAGACAACAGACGATCTTCTTCCCATTCCGGTTGTGACAGGAATCCATTGTACAATAGATATCAGCTAAGACAGCAGTCATGGAACTTTCACCTCTAAGCTTTCTAGCTCGGAAAACATCAATTGCCTTGAAATCAATATAATTATCAAGGCTTGGGAAAAGGATCACACCATAAATGGCCAACGCCAAAATGTCAACAAACACGTCCCATTCTCCTTTCCCTGCCCGACTGAGGAGTTGCTACTCAAAGAAGCTTAGTGCGAATCCTGAAGTTTGGTTCCTGTTTAATTAAGCCTTCTTAAGCATTTCAGGATCTATCTTGAGAATGCGAGCTACACTAAAGATTGAAGCATGATGTTCAGTTCGACGATAAGGTTTCAAATCTTCTAATGGCAAGCCAAATATCTGTTCAAACTCCTCCAAAGTAGGAGCTAACTGGAAATCTTTGAATGTAAAACAGCGGAGAGGAGGATCATAAACCTGAGCTAGAGCAGTAAGGGCCCTTTCTTGCACTTCGACCTCTAAGAATTTTAGGATCTTTCCATACTTCCTTGTAAAGGTCATTTTCTGAGTAATATCCATCCTTTTGCTTAAGGACAATAGATTGCTAGTATTTGATCTGATGACTTTGAGGTGTAACAAATTTTTTAAACCAGTTGCCTTCACTTCTTGATCACTTGATCTCATGTTAAATTCCATTTTTTAGTGATACTTACCGATGTTTAAATTTCACCTTTAACAAAAGAAATAAATGAATCAGATTAACAAAGAAAACAGTTTGATAAATATCCTCACATAAGAGTGTGATAATATTTATCATGACTTAAGTATAGAAAATATACATTTTTGATTTTTTTTTTAAAAACTTTGTGCAAATGAATAAAAGATAAAAGGAATGTTTGCCCAATTGTGTCTTAGACAAGGTAACCACCTAATTGGCTCTAAGGCTATTTAATCGTGTTTCTTCAAAAGGTGATTGTTCTAATTAGTTCTAAGAAGGTCACCGGAGCTCTGATCTTTAGCTATGAGTCTTATGCAAGAAGTAGGGAATCCTACTTAGTGCGGACATCATAACTAAGATAACACCCCGACTGAGATTTTCACGTGAATCATGGTAGGACGTCTCGTCCTAAATGACACCGCTAATAATCTCCCCTAGCCTATGTCTTTTGCGGAGCCCGGGAATAGGGTCCCTTCTAATAGTGTGTGCATTATGATGAATGTAAAGTGTGTGGGGCATTCATACCAGGACTTTTACCCATTCTTCACAATGAACAAACATAAGGCAAAATAAATATCACATGTCTTCTACCCTATGGTTCTAAATTAAGGCAATAAAGAAGTAAAAAAAAATAATATAAAATCTAAAATTAATGGAAGACTAGATGAACAACGAGAATAACATAACAAATAAATATAAATGATGAAATAATTAACAATCAACAAAACACACAAGATCAATTTAACAGGCTTGACTCTCAAAATGTCCCCAGTGGAGTCGCCATCTGTCGCGACCGGGGTCCCGGCGCACAACGCGGACTGGTTAAAGACAAATAAAAGAAAATTGAAACTACATTGAAATGAGGCCTTTGGGAGGTCTAAAGAAAATGAAGGGTTCAAGGAGTCGCCACTAATATTTATTAAGGAAAATATTAGGAAAACCTTTAAACAGCACTGGTTTTTTCTTTTTTTTAAAAAAAAATGAGACTCTGTTTAGTCCGGGAGTCGAACTACAAGAGGGGAAGGTATTAGCACCCCACACTGTCCGTCAAAAAAAACGGTTACCCAAATTGATCATGCATAATTTCAAAAAAATGATTATCAAATATTTCATCCTTCATAAAAACAATCATAAATAATATACATAATAAAAAATATATATATAAATAAGAATAAAACAAAAATAATAATAAAATACATCTCCTAAGTTTGTTATTTTTTTTAGTTCTAAGAAAATAAACAAACAAATAATTAAAAGACCATAAAAATAAAAAGATAAAAAAAATAAAATAAGACGTCTTGTCTTACTTATTTTCTAGTAAAAAAAATCAATTGATTTTATTAAGAAATATAAAGTTCAAAACAAATAAATAAATAAAATAAAATAAAATAAAAATAAGAAGGGAAAAATAGGATTAAACACATCAACATGAAGATAAAGAAACATATATATATATATATACACTTAATTAATTAATATTGACAAAGGAATATTATTTAATTATTTTTTTAGAAAAAATAAGATTAATAAGATGTCTCATCTAAATTAATCTCATTTTAAATTTTAAAAAAAAGATAAATGAATAAATAATACATTATTTATTAGTCTTGATTTTTTTATTTTTTTTTGTTATGATAATGATTTTTCTTAGTTATCAAAAGGTTTCTAAGAGAAAATAATAGGAAATCATGACCATAATAAAAATGGATAATTATGTATTATTTAAAAATGGTCAAACATAAATAAATAAATAGAGAGTTTAGAAAATAAATAATAAAAAAAGGCACAGAAAGATAAATAACTAAAAATAAAAGTGTAGAAAAATAAGTAATTAAAAAAATAAAGGTACAGAAAGATAAAAACTAAAAGTGCAAAATAAAATAAAATAAAATAAATAATGAAAATAAATGGGCGGAAAAATAAATACAAAAAATAAAGGGCAGAAAAAAATAAATACTAAAAATAAAGGGGTGGGAATATAAATAATCAAAATAAAGAGGCAGAAAAGTAAATAATAAAAATAAAAGGGCATGAAAGTAAATACATGAAAATAAAGGGACAGAAAAGTAAATAATAAAAATAAAGGGGTAGAAAAGTAAATACAAGAAAATAAAGGGGCAGAAAAGTAAATAATAAAAATAAAGGGACAAAAAAGTAAATACATGAAAATAAAGGAGTGGAAAAGAAAATAATAAGAATAAAGGGACAGGAAAATAAATACATAAAAATAAAAGGGAAAAAAGTAAATAATAAAAATAAAGGTGTAGAAAAGTAAATAAATAAAAATAAAAGGGCATAAAAATAAATAAATAAAAATAATCATGCAGAAAATAAATAAATAAACTGATAATTGCAGAAATGTAAAGTGCGAATAAATAAAGTACGGAAAAATAAATTAAAAATAATAAAAGTGCAGAAAAGTAAATAAAGAGAAATAAAAGTGTAAAAAAATAAATAAAGAAAAATAAAGGTACAAATAAATAAATAAAGATGGAGATGCAGAAAAATAAATAAACAGATAAATAACTGCAGAAAAATAAAGTGCAGGAAAATAAAGTGCTTGAATATAAATACAGAAAAATAAAAGTGCAGAAAAATAAATAACAATTAAATAAAGACAAATAAATAAATGTAAATAAACATCCTTGTATTAATAAAAAATACCTTGGTACAAGATCAATTATAGAGAAACTAAAATAGAAGTCGGGAAATCAATTTTGTGTAGATTTCCTTTGCTTTTGGCTTTGTTTAGACTCGATTTGAAGGTATTTAGACACCGGTTACAACACTTAGACAGTATTTTGGCTCACAAAAACTCACATACTAAGACAAACTAGAGTGGTGCACTCATTTTCCTAACTAGGATTACACAACATAATTTTTGAAAACTAAAACTTCTAAAAATTCTCACAAAAATTTAACACTCTTTCCCCTCTTTTTCCTCTTCTTTCCCCAAAATGCCTCAATATCACCTTCTATTTATAGAAAAAAATTGGCATTGGATCCTCCACAAATGACATCACTTTTCTACTTTTTCAATTTGTCCAAATTTAATATCAATTTTCTCAATTTTCTCCAATTATCCAACCAAACCAGGGCCCACCACTAATAAACCACCGTCACCTTTTTTCCTTTTTTTTAATTTTCGTTTTTCTATTCAGAATTTTTTTGACTTTTTTTTTCACTTTTCTACTTTTTTTTTAGGCTCATATTTTTTTGGCCTTTTTTTTTGGTCTTTTTTTAGCCCATTTTTTTATTTTTTTTTGCCATTTTCGTTTTTTTTGAATTCAGATTTTTTTATTTTTTTGAACTTTTTTTTTGGGCCTATATTTTTTGGGCTTTTTTCTTCTTTTTTTAGATTTTTTTGTTTTGCTTTTTTTGGCCCATTTATTTTTTTGATTTTTTTTGATTTTTTTTCTTCTTTTTTTAGGCCTTTTATTTAAAATTACAAATGGAAACATAAATTATTTATTACATATATGGAAATAAATAAAGTATCCAATAAATATAAATTACTACCCACACTATAAGGAGTAAAAAGGTAGTCACAAAACATCGTCTTCCCTCCCTTATTCTTTCCTCTTGGCTTCGGCATCCATCAGCCATTGCTTGAAAGAAATGAAGAGAATTGATGAAATGAGAGGTGTGGTAGGAAATGAAGAGAGATTGGGTATTTATAGAAATGGGAAAGGGTTACTATTCCAACGGTCATTACGCAATTTTTAATATTATTTTTTTAAAATATGATCCGGGGTGGCAATCTGGACTGTACGAGGTTCTAAGCACTGTACCGCGTCACCAATAAGAACTGGTAAGTCATAACCGGGGTCTGAAATCATCGGTCAACTATGGACATTTCTATTCACCTCGGTTAAATATTAAGCATTGGGGAATCTTCTACAGGTTTACCTCCGGTGTGTCTTGAAGTTCAAGTACGAATTAAGACATCAGTTTTAACTTGAAGAACCTCAGATTCCCACCAAACTGAGGTGTAAAATACCGTACTCCACTGAGGCTGTACGAGCTTAGAATTAGTGAGGTAACACCGGTCATGAGACCGTGCTAGGACCCCGGTTAATGCAATCAACATTGACTCCGGATTCTAGGACAAATAAACTCTTTTTTTCTTTTTTTTCATATTTTAATATATATATTTTGCCGGACAAAAATAGGTGTTCACAGATGCCCCTCTTTACTTCTTTTCATGAAAGAATATGAGACATATTCATATTATTGATGTGAAAAGAAAGTAAAGACGTGAACACCACTAAGAGTACTCGACAACTTTTGGCAAGAAGTAAATAGCCAAATGGTGTTGTCCCAATGCTAGACAGTTTAAGGAGAGGCACCTGGAACATGACAGGAAGATAAACGACATAACCTAGGGGTTAATACCTGAAGCTTTGGAAAAATATGAAGTTGCCTTGACATTTCGAGGAGCCTAAGAATGGGTATTTGAGGCTTCGACACAAAATAGATGATAGGGGGATGCCCCTGAATGATTTTGATTGAGATAGCCTAGGGAAGAATACCTGAGGCTTTGTCATGAAACTAAATGACTGGGGGGATGCCCCTGATTTGATTTTGATTGAGATAGCCTAGGGAAGAATACCTGAGGCTTTGACATGAAACTAAATGACTGGGGGGATGCCCCTAATTTGATTTAGTAGCCTAGGAATGGATACCCGAGACTTTGACATGAAAATAAATGACTGGGGAAATGCCCCTGATTTGATTTGAGTAGCCTAGGTGTAACACCCCTGATTTCCTGTATTCGAATCCCGATGTAATCGTCATAATTAATGAAAATGCGAGTAAATTTTTCGCGTTGGAAAACATTTTCCAAAACACCTCCATGACTACATCAAGACCCAAATCATAGAAGATCAAAGAGTGAGATTTATAACCTAAATCTGGATCGATAAGTAAATTGCCCATAAAGGTATATAAAATAATAGAGTATACAGCGGAAGAATGTGTATACCGGGCACACGCCTAGTCCCATATATGACGATATGAGAAAAGGCTAGGCTAGCATGCAATGACATATTATAAGCCTATTAGACATCCATCATCACCCTACCATTAATTTCATAAGCATGCAAAGCCTAAGGTATAAATATATACATATTCATATACATTCAGGGATGATCTCCCGACTACTACAATCATCAATGAACATCATTTAATTTTAGTCCTTCTAACACATATCAACCATCTCTTACATTTTACATATATGGCCACCATCCACAATTTCAAGGGTTATCTCATACATATTCAAGATCTCTAAAACATCTACATTCACATGGCCACTTCATTCATTACATAAGAATTCATTCATTATACAAGAATCATAAATGATGCCAGCCAAGGCACTTCCATTACCACTATTTACCTTCACCCAAGCTTTATTTGAAATCCGAACTCATCCCCTGGCAACCTGCATCATAATGCTAAAAAGGAGACCACATGGGAGAGTGAGTTATACATTCAAAATGATGAATAATATATATATTATGATCATGTGTATATGCATACAACATCATGTGTGCTTTGCTATCAAAAACATCAAATTATCATTCATTCATTATCTTATTATCACAATAGGCATACAAGCCTCATGAATCGCAATTCATATCATAAATAAGTACAAGCACATACATAATCATATACACAATCACCTGCCACTTATCAACAAGGGCATCCTCAATCATTATCATCATCGATTCATTTTAGCTTTTATACAATACCTCCTCGCAAGAGGTTTCTCATCACTCGTGGTCATCCTATCTCAAATATACAATAGATCCGATTTTATATCAACGGGTGATCACAACCACTATACCATTCATTTCTCAATAATTCTAATAATAATATCATCACTCAGGGATTCACCCTTCGTGGCACCCCGCAAGGTGATTCATTTCGATAAATATCACAATATCATCATCACTCAGGGCTACACCCTTCGTGGCACCCCGCAAGGTGTTTCATTTCACAATAAATAACATAATACCATCATCACTCAGGGATACACCCTTCGTGGCACCCCGCAAGGTGATATGTTCGTTTCAATAATAATTCATGCAACAGCATCTTCACTTAGGGATACACCCTTCGTGGCACCCCGCAAGGTGATATTCTTCATAATAATTATCACAATACCATCATCACTCAGGGATACACCCCTGGTGGCACCCCGCAAGGTGATATATTCCCATTATGGCCAACATCATCTTCACTCCGGGATTTACCCATTGTGGCACCCCGCAAGGTGGTATATTCACATTATGATCAACATCATCTTCACTCTGGGATTTACCCGTCGTGGCACCCCGCAAGGTGATTCATTTAACACAATAGGACAACGTCCTCTTCACTCAGGGATTTACCATTCGTGGTACCCTGCAAGGTGATTCATTCAATAATAATGCATATCCAAGTCATGCTATGCCATAAATGCAACCATGCAATAATGCATGTGCCCAACAATCTCACAATGATTTCTCACCCTCTCAATTAGGGTTATAATTTAATCTGACATTTTCAATAATTAGACATAATCATTCATAAGGCCCCTCAAGGCACATCATTCATATACTTGGCAACTCAATGGCCACTAACATCATTCTTGACAATCCACACGTGGATATCAAATAGGCATAGCAACAAACATAATATTAATCCACACATGTGGCAACAAGGTATTTCAAATTACATATACATATATAACAATCATAATTGCCTCACACACATGCAAGTCAATTACTTGCACCCATCACAAGAGTATCATAATAATTCTCAATAATTATCAAATTGCCATTCCAATTAATTCAATACATATACATGGCAAGGCAAGCATGAGTATCCATCACATACAACAATCACTATTAAATTTACTCATGCAATTTGAATGTTAACTCCTCTCCTACCTTGAGAGAAGAGCCAAACCATTCCAATGCTCCAAAAGCTCCTTTGCACCATTCGGAATACGATCTACATATTATACATATGCACTCATACAATTAATAAGCCATCTCAAGGCATTCCTCTTAACTTTTTAAACACTTTCTAGTTTATCATCAAGTCCTAGACTTGATAAACACCAAGTTATATATTTGTATTAGGCTTCGGGAATTCCTTTCCCAAAGCCAAGATCCTCTAGATCTTAAAGGCTTACTAATCCAACAACATCATAGCCCATCAATTCACCAACCAATATGTATATCCATTGATTTCACCATTAAGGGTTATCTACAATGTTCATCATTATTCATCACTATAACTAACAACATACATATTAAACATTACCCATTCACTTCCAATTCAACCTTCAAGTCACAATATATATATATATTTTCCCAAATTCTTAAGGTAAGGATTTTCATTAAAACCCAACAACTGTTACCAATACTCATTAATCACCATCAATGGCCATCTCTTATCATTAATATCATTCACTATCATCATTAAACATATTTTGTATTCATAATTTACATTTCCCCCAATTTATTAAAGTTAGGGTTTCACTAGAACCCATCAACAACATAATTATTCATTTATTTTCCACCCATCCAAGTATTAATTCATGCATCTCTATAATAACCCACTATTAAAGCCATAATAACAACACCCCATCTAGGGTTTCCTCACTTTAAGCTTCTCCCAACAACCCATATGCCATAAACACTCCCCCAAATACATAGAACCCAACATCTAGGGCATAAAACTCATAAAGAATGGGGAGGAACTTACCTCACCCAAAAGCCAACATTGGGCTTTCCATAAAGAGAGAGGTCCACACAGAAATAGAGGAGAAGAGTGGAAGAAGATCCAACCATGAGCTTCTCATTTGAGCCTCCACGAAAACAAGCATGGGAGAGGGTAAGAAAGCTCCACACGGCTTTGGTTTTTGGAGAGAAGAGAAGAGGAGATGGAGAAGGGAAGAAGACGAAGAAGAAAAGTGAAGAAAGGAGAGGGAAAAGTGACGTGAGAGTGGAAAGGAAGTGAGAGTTTATGATTTTTATATTTTCTTCCCATTAAAATCTCGTTATAATTAAGATGACAGCCCAACAATCCATCATGTCATGTTACATTTACATTAAGGCCCTTATATGACTCCTCGGTATCTAATAAAATAAGGGAAAAGAGGGTCTAATACCATCATAACCGAGCAAAAAAAGGGTCAACATAAATAAACCGAGAGAAAAGAGGGAAAGATACCATCAGGGGGGTTTACTCGCTCAAGCGGAATCCCCACTCGCTTGAGCGAGTGCCAAACAATGTGCATGGGCGAGACAAGAGGAAACAGAGCGAGAAGGAATAAGAAACAGCAGGGGAAACTTTGCTCAAGCTAAAACCGACTCGCTTGAGCGGGACACACAAGCTTCGCTTGGGCGGAGCCAGCGAGCCTGGGTGAAAATCGTCCAGAATCAAATCCCATGCCAGCTCGCTTGGACGAAGCAACTCAGCTAAGGCACCCAACACTCGGGTTTCAGTTGACAGAATTCCCCAAAACCAATCCATCACTTATTGGGTCTTCCACTCGGTATTCAATTTGTTCCCCACTCGGGATTTACACATATTTACACTCGGCTCGGCTCTCACAATCATGTTTCACTCTGAATTCTTGACCTTAACATTATTCTATCCATCGACACCCATCCAATTCCAATACATGTTATCCTTATTCATTCAACCACTTACCCCAGTTGATAAGAAGCATCAAATCAACATAAAACACTCATATCTATATATTCATTCATACACTCGAGATTTATACTTAACATTCACTCAGAATGTATATAACATCATTCACTCAGCACTTCATTCTCAAAACTGACTCAACACCTGATCGGCTATCACTCGGTCATTCATCTCAACACCGACTCAACTTACTTGGTTTTCTAATCAATCAAAGCCGACTCGTCTCTCACTTAGCCTTTCACTCGGCAAATTGTTCCAGATCCGAGTCAACTCTTAACCAGTCTTTCACTCGGCAATGCATTCCAATTCCGAGTAATCACAATCAATCTTACACTCGGTAATTTCTCTAAAACCGACTTCTTTTGTTTTTCCCCCACGAATAAAGTCTTTCCAGAATACTTCTGGATAACACACCTTGTGTCCATACTCGGTGCCATTTCCACTCGGAGTTACACTCACAGAGAGGCTCCACTCGGAATGAGTTACCTTGAACTCAGATATTTTTACTCGGAACACAACTGCTCAAAATATCACACAGGAAGACCTCTTACTCAGAATTTTATCTACTCCCTCACTCGGAGGGTTCTGCCTTGGCAAAGACACTCGGAATTTCACTCGGAAATTCACCATAAATCCTAAATTATTTTCTAAGTCCCCTATCAAGTGAAATTTCATCCAGAATCCCACTTACTCACCATACACACATCATATTGTACTCGCTCGAGCTGATTCCTCACTCGCCTGGGCGAACGCCATTCCTCAGACCCTTCGCTCGGGCGAGACTCCATTCGCCTGAGCGAATTTCCTCCAGAGAGCAAACACTGATACTACGAATTCCTTCCAGAGAGCAACACTGATACAGGGCAATTTCGCTTGAGCAGAATTCTCCTTCGCCTGAGCGAAAATTGCCCAGAAGCCATAATGTTGGTGCAAGAGACTCTCGCCTGAGCGAGGTCCCATCTTGCTTGAGCGAGAATACCAGCATAGAGACAGGAAACGCAAATTTCACACAACTCAACGTATGAAATCACATTTTACCAATTCAATTACTCCCAACACAGCATACACAATATGTGGGATATATATATAACTTGTTCTAAACATTCTCACTCGGAATTCTTCATTATAATCCAAATTTGAATTTATCCCACATTTCATACACATCATGAAAGGCACACACAGCCTATTCAAACATTCATACCTATAAAATTCTCATTCCAACATATTATTCATGTTAAATTCAAAATCATCTTCATCTTATATATATTCATACTTTGCCACAACAAATTCACATATCCCCACACATCATCCTCAATAATCAACCATTTGCCATTCTCATTAATTACTCATTTTTATAAAATTCAGGGTCCTACACTAGGAATGGATACCTGAGGCTTGAACATGAAGTAAGACTTAAGGGAAATACCTCTACCATAATGACTTATGGTGGAGAATTATATGAGATTTATGCTCAAGAAGAATGTGTCTGAGATTGACTTTTCTGACTTAGTGTGGGTTCCGAGTGAGTACAAGGATTGCATTTTCACATCTTAGTAAACCATCCCGATTGGAGTTAGGTGATAGGCTGAAACTGTTGATCTCAACTCTTCATGGGGAATATTTGTCATTGTTGTAACCTCAACCCTGCATAGAAGAAATAATCAAGTGGAAAACCAAAGGTTAAAGATCTTGTTTCCTCCAGGTGACTACCATAATCCTTATGGGACTTGTTATTACTCATGGCAGAGCGGAATATCCAGATTACCAAGGTCTGTGTAATTGGGAAGTATCAAGCTTGTTTGAGATTAAAAATATACTTTTCATGATTTTTAGTATTTTTCATAAAATGCATGCAAATGCAACCTAACATGACAAGGATTGGAAATAAAATTGAGAATTCCATATATTTACTTGGGAAAATTACAAGTTTACATCATAATTTTTAATCCAAACTTTTAGAGGACATAAAGACTACTCTATCCCTTTAGAGTATGCTCAAGCATAATACTTCTTGACTGTATCTGAATTGACCGGGAAAGATAACTCCTCACCATCCATGTTCGTCAAAATCAAAGCTCCTCCAGAAAAGGCTCTCTTTACGATGAATGGTCCTTCATAATATGGCCTCCATTTGCCTCGGTGATCATTTTGATTCGGCAAGATTTTTTTCAGTACCAAATCACCTTTATGAAATTGACGAGGTCGCACTTTCTTTTCGTATGCCTTCTTCATACGCTTTTGGTATAACTGCCTATGACAGAGAGCGGTTAACCTTTTCCTGTCAATTAAATTTAATTGATCATACCGGGACCGAACCCATTCAGCTTCTTCTAATTTTGCATCCATGATTACTTTTAAAGACGAAATTTCCACTTCTATTGGTAAAACAGCTTCCATACCATACACCAATGAGAAAGGTGTTGCCCCTGTCGAAGTTCGTACAGAGGTACGATACCCATGTAAAGCAAAAGGAAGCAACTCACTCCAGTCTTTATAGGTTTCAACCATCTTTTGTATGATTTTCTTTATATTTTTGTTAGCAGCTTCCATTGCTCCATTCATCTTAGGTCTGTATAGAGATGAATTGAGGTGTTTGATTTTGAATTCCTCATAGAGTTCATCCATCATTTTATTATTCAGGTTTGTGCCATTATCAGTGATGATCTGATTTGGTAAACCATATCTACAAATCAATTCTCTCTTAATGAATTTGACCACAACATTTTTAGTCACGTTGGTGTAAGAAGCTGCTTCAACCCACTTAGTGAAGTAATCAATGGCCACCAAAATAAAGTGATGCCCATTCGATGCTTTTGGTTCAATGGGACCAATAACATCTATGCCCCACATAGCAAAAGGCCAAGGCACAGTTAGAACGTGCAAAGAAAATGGTGGTGCATGAATGTTGTCTGCATAGGTTTGACACTTGTGACATTTCTTGGCATAGTTATGACAATCATTTTCCATCGTCATCCAATAATATCCAGATCTGAGAATTTTTCTTGCCATCGAGTGCCCATTTGCATGTGTTCCGAAAGTCCCTTCATGAACATCCTTCATGATTTTGTTAGCTTCCGTCACGTCTACGCAACGAAGGAAAATAGAATCATAATTTCTCTTATAAAGTGTATTCCCAGTCATAAAGAAATTCATGGCTAGGCGCCTGAGGGTTTTTTTTATCATTTTCTGAGATACCAGGGGGATATTCTTGATTTTGAATATAATTTTTGATGTCATGAAACCATGGTTTCCCATCGGGCTCTTCTTCTATCTCATGACAATATGCAGGTTCGAGACGCCTTTCAATCTCGATGAAGGGCATGTCACACTCCCTACTTACGTTAAACATGGAGGCCAACATGGCCAAAGCATCGGCTAATTGGTTATCATCCCGAGGAATATGATGGAAAGAGACTTCATCAAACCCTTTGATTAGTTCCATGATGTGAGCTTGATAAGGAATCAATTTGCCATCTCTAGTACCCCATTCTTCTTTCAGTTGATGAATCACCAAGGCAGAATCTCCGTATATTTGTAGAGATTTCACCTTTGCTTCAAGTGCTGCCTGAATCCCTAAAGCACAAGCTTCATATTCTGTAATATTATTGGTACAATCAAAACAAAGTCTAGCAGTGAATGGGAAAAGCTTGTTATCTGGTGAGATTAGGATGGCTCTAATCCCATGCCCCAGTGTATTCAACGCCCCATCAAACATCAAAATCCAAGTTCTGTTAGGACAATCTTTCTCTTCTGACAATATCATAATATTTTCGTCAGGAAATTCGAATGACATTGGTTGGTATTCTTTTAGGGGATGGTGGGCCAAGTGATCAGCCAAAGCACTCCCTCTTACAGCTTTTTGGGTGACATGAATGATATCATACTCAGTCAAAAGAACCTGCCAACGAGCTATTCTTCCCGTCAGAGCCGGTTTTTCAAAGATGTACTTAATTAGGTCCATCTTAGATATCAACCAAGTAGTATAAGATAACATGTATTGCCTTAGGCGACGAGCAGCCCATGCTAATGCACAACAAGTTCGTTCCACAGTGGAATATCGTGCTTCGCACTCAGTGAACTTCTTACTCAAATAGTAAATAGCATGCTTTTTTCTCCCAGACTCATCATGTTGCCCTAGTACAGAACCTATAGACTCATCTATCACTGTCAAATACAACAGGAGTGGTCTTCCCGGGGTTGGGGGAACCAAGATCGGTGGGGATTGCAAGTATTGCTTTATTTGGTCAAAGGCTTCCTGACAATCATCATTCCATTGTGATGGTTGATTTTTACGAAGCAACTTAAAGATTAGATTACATACAGCTGTTAGTTGAGAAATGAAACGAGCTATGTAATTCAACCTTCCAAGGAATCCTCGTACTTCTTTTTCAATGCTAGGAGCAGGCATTTCCATGATTGCCTTTACTTTATTAGGATCCACTTCGATACCTTTCTCACTGATAATGAAACCAAGCAACCTTCCAGAGCTAGCCCCAAAAGTGCATTTAGCCAGATTTAATGTGAGTTTGAATTTTCTCAGGCGTTCAAAGAGCTTTCGTAAGTCAATCAAGCGACCTTCAACGGATTTAGATTTAGCAATAATATCATCCACATAAACCTCTATCTCTTTATGCATCATGTCATGAAATAGAGTTACCATCGCTCTTTAGTAAGTGGCACCGACATTTTTCAATCCAGAAGACATCACCTTGTAGCAGAAGGTTCCCCACAAAGTAATGAAAGTGGTTTTTTCCATGTCTTTGGGTGCCATCTTAATTTGGTTATACCCAGAAAATCCATCCATGAATGAAAAAATAGAATGTTGGGCCGTGTTATCAACAAGAACATCAATATGTGGTAATGGAAAGTTATCTTTTGGGCTAGCTCTATTCAAATCCCGGTAATCAACACACATTCGTACCTTCCCATCTTTCTTCGGGACCGGAACAATGTTGGCCACCCATTCAGGGTATTTGGAGACAACCAAGAATCCAGCATCCAACTGTTTGGTTATCTCTTCTTTAATCTTTAAGAGCATTTCTGGCTTTATCCTTCTCAACTTCTGCTTTATGGGGATGCAACCGGGCTTCAATGGCAACTTGTGTTCAACGATACAGTTATCTAAACCTGGCATATCCTGATACGACCAAGCAAACATATCACTGAATTCGACCAACAATTCTATTAATTCCCTCCTATGTTCTCGACTCAAAGAGGTGCCGATCTTGACTTCTTGTTTGTTTTCTTCACCCCCCAAATTTATGACTTCAACAATTTCTAGATAGAGAGAAATTTCTTTATCTTCCTGATCTAGCAGCCTTAGTAATTCAGGGGAAGGTTCATCGGACTCTTCGTCCTCTTCACTTGTTGGATTAAAATCATGATGGGAGAAAGCAATCTTATTATTTTGGAATTCAATTTCAGATCTACAATTTATTTAATATAAAAAGGCAAAAAAAGAAAATAATAATTGAACTCAACATTTATTTATTTGAAATGATAAAGGAAACATGTTTTGCCCTTATTAAAATTCATCCTAAGGCTTTAGGCATAGCCAAAGGATTCAAACAAAAACCTACAAAGTGAACAATTACTTTGAAATGATCTCTGGAAGCTCAACGACTTCCCAATTACATAGTTTAGTATCTGAAGGACAAGGATAAATCAAGTCTTCTTCTCTCTTGGACTCATCATCGACGACCGCCACTTGGTCTGGAGATGTCAAGCCTGCACTCCTGAAGCTTTGGTAAAGGTCACAGATAGGGATCTTCGCAGTTAGGGGTTCTCAGTTTTCTAACCGTGCAAGTCGTTTTTCTCTTTTATCTATGAAAACCTTTGCTCTTTCCATTGGAGATGGATGATATCCTAGCCCAAAGCCGTTCTTATTCTCTTTAACCAATAATGGGTCTACTCCTCCATCAAGCATCTTCCCAAGCCCTTTCCCTGGCTGGAATCCAGATTTCATCATCACTTTAGCCACCATCATAGAAGCTTTAGAAGGAAGAGCTAGTTGTAACCCTTCGCTCACATAAGTGGTGTGAGCAATTTCCAATGATTGGAAGGAAGTCTCAAGGCTTTCTTTGGCCGCTTCTATATATGGAGTTGACATGGGCTTGCTGATAAGGAAATCTCCCTCCCTAGAAACAATGATTAGCTTGTTGTTTACCACAAATTTAAGCTTTTGATGAAGGGTAGATGGAACCACACCGGCAGAATGTATCCAAGGCCTCCCTAATAGGAAGCTATAAGCAGGATTGATATCCATCACTTGAAATAATATGTTGAAGGTGCATGGGCCCACTTGGATGGGGATCTCAATATCTCTGATAACCTCTCTCCGGGTACCGTCAAAAGCTCTTACTACCATTGAGCTTGGCTTCATATGTGACCCATCAAAAGGTAGTTGATTTAAAGTGGACTTTGGCATGATATTCAAAGAGGAGCCATTATCAACTAAGACCTTGGCTACGATATGATCCTGACACTTGACAGAGATGTGTAATGCCTTATTATGACCTCTCCCTTCAGCAGGTATCTCTTCGTCGGTGAAAGTTAAGTAGTCATTTGAGGCAATATGCCCTACTATCGCTTCGAACTTTTCTGGCGAAATATCTTTCGCAACATGTGCTTTATTCAAGACCTTCAATAACCTTCCACGATGTGGTTCTGAATCCAATAAGAGAGATAACAAGGATATTTTTGTAGGAGTGTGATTTAACTGGTCGAGGACCTGGTATTCGCTTTGCTTAATGAATTTCAAAAATTCACAAGCATCTTCCTCTATTATTCCTTGGGGAGGGTCTTATTCTTTACCACGACTTTCTTTTTCACTTACAGGTGCATCCTTCTTTCTCGAGTTTTCAGGAGCATAAACTCGTCCGCTCCTAGTCATTCTACTTGTCTCGGAAATATTGGTTACCGAGGATGATGATCCCTTTAGGAATTGAGGGATTACATCCACTTCATACTTCCAAGGTACTGCATGGGTATCTTTGTATGAAAATGGAGATGGGGTCCTAATTGTCAAGGACGGATGGTTTATGACTGGTTCGGTCAAAGGTTTCTTGGTGTAATAGACTACCAAAGGAACGGGGGTGACTAGGCTTACTGAGCTTGTACCATGCTGTCCATGGATCATGTTGACATCATTGCAAGGGCGACGATAAACTTGTACCAGATGTGTGTCAAGTAATTTTTGAAGTACTTCAGGCATCTGATTATGAATATCCTCATTAGAACTTTGAGTTTCATATATTAATCCTTTCCTCAAAAGTTCATTATAGATCCATAGGAGAGGAGTTTTGATATCTGAAACATTCCTAATATGACCACTTCCCAAATCATGTGTTATTACATTTACCCCAGCATTTCCATGATTAGGCAAAGGATTTCTAATCACATTTGGGGAGCCTTCTTCGAAATCCAGCCACTTGGCATTTATCAAATCACGTACTTTAAACTTTAAGGCAATGCAATTTTCTGTAGAATGCCCCGGTGCCCTAGCATGATAATCACACTTCACATTAGGATCATACCCCTTAGGATAGGGTGGCCCTACGGGTTTTAAAGGACATCGTACAACAAGAGAACTTTAGAGAAGTTGAGGCAAAAGTTAAGTATATGTCATGGGAATTGGATCGAATTGGACAGAAAGACGGTCATTGTTTGGCTTTTTTGGTGGAGGATTTGGGTTGGGATTTTGCATCCATTGTTGGGGAGGAGGTGGTGGTGTATTCTTGAAATTATGGACAGGTGGGGGTCTATATGATTGAGGATAGGGAAATGGATTTCCAGAAGCAGCAGCTATATAAGGGTAAGGTCCGCATGATGGATAATAAGGCTGGAAAGGGAAAAGAGAAGGGTGGAACATTTTTTGATTATGTTGACCTTGATTTCCTATTATAGCATTTGCTTCCTCACCCTTTCTTCTTCCTATCCCTGTCATAGGTCTTCCTATTGACGGTGAACTTTGGACAACTTTTCCTGTCCTCAAACCACTTTCAATTCTTTCTCCTATTACCACCATATCAAAAAAGCTTGATGATACACTCCCAAGCATCCTTTCATAGAACGGTGGCTGAAGAGTGTCAATGAACATTGCCACTATCTCTTTCACTATCAGGGGTGGTTCAACTTGTGCAGCCATTTCTCTCCATCGTTGAGCATATTCTTTAAAGGACTCAGCATTCCTTTTGGTTATATTCTGAAGTTGCAGCGGTCTGGTGCCATGTCCATATTGTATTTGTACTACTTTAGAAAGACATCAGCTAGATCCTTCCAACAACGAATACGAGTTCGTTCAAGGTGAGTGTACCAGCTAAATGCTGCCCCAGTAAGGCTATCTTGAAAAAAATAGATCAGTAACTTTTCATCATAAGCATATCCAGCCATCTTTCGGTAGTACATGGTTAAATGGTTACGAGGACAAGTTATTCTTTTGTATTTATCAAATTCTGGCAATTTGAATTTAGGAGGAATTACCACATCTGGGACTAGGCATAATTCAGAAACATTTGTTATGCCTAAGCCGCTTCCTCCCTCTACTGCACGCAACCTTTCTTCCAATATTTCCATTTGACCTTTTGACAAAGGCACTGCTAGCTGATCAGGATTTGGTGGAGGGACCTGAGCTTTGTGTGACAAGTTTTGGGAAGCACCTGCCTGTGGTATTGGGCAACCATAAGGGAAATAATATGGCACTGTTTGTGGGTTTGGTTGTGTGGCATCATTTGGAATCTGGTGGTTTTATGGTGGAATTGTATTAGGTGGAGTAACATTGGGTGGAGCCTGAGTGTTTTGGGGAACAACTGTTGATTGGTTGAAATTTAGAGGGTTAGATACCGGGGGATTGGGAATTTGTTGAGCAGCAGGAGGATTTTCTTGATTAGAATTAGGGTGCATGGTGTAATATCCTTGAGGTAAGCCATATGGAGGCCAAGCATATGCTTGGTGAACATTCCCGTCTTGGGAAACAAAAGGTGGTAATGGCATACCATAAGGTTGGTGTGAGATGACTGGAGTTTCAGCGACTGGAGTAGGATCATTTAAAGGTATAGGGTTCCCCTCTTGAGCTTGAACTTGAGGAGTAGATGTTTGTTCCCCATTTCCTGCAGAAGATCCCCTTTCTGTACCTCTTTTTTCAAGGAGCTTAAGTATTTCTGCCATCTGTTCCTTGATCTGGCCAACTTCATTCCTCAATTCTTCAACTAAGTTTTTCGGCTCTGCCATGAGTCTTGTTTGTAGTCGGGTTTGATAAGGATGCTTCGAGCCCTTCCTCCCCGTGATGTGAGTAAATACAAAGAAACCCTCCTTGGTACAAGAACAAGTATTGTTAAATGGCATAAAGAGATGTAAAGTAAATACATGATGAATTTTAAATATCGGTAAGCAAAGATAATCCTTTTTTTTAGAATGTCTTTTTCTAAAGTACTAAGTTAGAAGAAAAATGGAAATTCAACATGAGATTTATTCATTGATCAACAAGTTCTGATACATTATTTGTTACATCAAATCAAAATCAATTTTCTCTCGCTCCAGTAATCCAGACCTTCATTTCATCTAATCGCCCCTTGCAGTATTGGATGAATGTTACAATTTTCTCTGGTGTAGAAAACGGATTCATCATTGCTTTAGCCTTCTTCAACCGGTGAGGAATATCTCCAAGTGTTCCATTAGCAAGACCGGCTAGATTAGAAAAACGGTCTCTCCAAGAATAGACAAGACTTTCTAACTCAGCCCTTTCTAGGGTCATTAAACGTATAATCTCTTCATATCTATCCTTGTCTTCCATGGCTTGCCATTTTTCTTTATTTATTTCACGCTCGCAAGCACTGACGACATCTTTGACTTGTCGTTCTAGTTCATCAATTCGTGCTTGCATAAGGTTCTTTTGAACTTGAGCTTCTTCTTTTGTCTTGGCTAGAATTTCTCATAACCGCCCTTTATCAGCCAATATATCATCCTTTTGTTTCTCTTTGGTCTTCAATTGGCTGTTCGCTGTTTGGAGGCATTGATCCAATTGCATCATATGTTCTCTTTCAATTTGCTGCTTCTTACCCATGTCTTCAAAGGAATTTTCTAATTCACACCTTTTTCTCTTAAGGGAAGCATTGTCTTGTTGAATTTTGATTAAATCATCCTCCAAAGCTTGATTTTTCTTTGTCATTTTAGCCAACTTACTCCTCAAGTTTTCAATCTCTTTGCTTTCATCGGGAGCTGGATTTCTCACATGAGCACCGTGATCTTTGAAGGGTAATTTGACAATGGCTACCCTATTTAAAATCCACTGGTGGTAACTTTCTTTTGCAACATAACTTTGGACACCCAATTCTTTTCCTTTCCTATGGACCTTGCCCCAAGCATCAATGACAGTTTGAATAACAGGAGCACTATTTCCCTCAATATAATAATGAAGAAAAGGTGTTACTGTTTCTTCTTCGGGAGGCTGTATCATAGGATAAGCAAGTTGTCTTTTCGCAATGCTAGGATTGTAATTGATGCATCCTTGAGTTCCTATGAGAGGCACATTCAGAAATTTCCCACAGCAGTAAATAATGGAATCCACGTTCATCCACTAAGGGTACCACCGAATCATGCTAGCAGATAATCCTGTCAGATGTCCTGCCTACTCCCTATTAGTCTTCTTGGTTAACCTAAGGAGCTTCAAATCAGAGATGGGACATTCAACCTTACCAACTTGATTGAAGACATGAGAGGTAAGCCATAGATACAAGGCGGGTAGACAACAGACGATCTTCTTCCCATTCCGGTTGTGACAGGAATCCATTGTACAATAGATATCAGCTAAGACAGCAGTCATGGAACTTTTACCTCTAAGCTTTCTAGCTAGGAAAACATCAATTGCCTTGAAATCAATATAATTATCAAGGCTTGGGAAAAGAATCACACCATAAATGGCCAATGCCAAAATGTCAACAAACACGTCCCATTCTCCTTTCCCTGCCTGACTGAGGAGTTGCTGCTCAAAGAAGCTTAGTGCGAATCCTGAAGTTTGGTTTCTGTTTAATTGAGCCTTCTTAAGCATTTTAGGATCCATCTTGAGAATACGAGCTACACTAAAGATTAAAGCATAATGTTCAGTTCGACGATAAGGTTTCAAATCTTCTAATGGCAAGCCATATATCTATTCAAACTCCTCCAAAGTAGGAGCTAACTAGAAATCTTTGAATGTAGAACAGCGGAGAGAAGGATCATAAACCTGAGCTAGAGCAGTAAGGGCCCTTTCTTGTACTTCAACCTCTAAGAATTTTAGGATCTTTCCATACTTTCTTGTAAAGGTCATTTTCTAAGTAATATCCATCCTTTTGCTTAAGGATAACAGATTGCTAGTATTTGATCTGATGACTTTGAGGTGTAACAAATTTTTTAAACCAGTTGCCTTCACTTCTTGATCACTTGATCTCATGTTAAATTTCATTTTTTAGTGATACTTACCGATGTTTAAATTTCACCTTTAACAAAAGAAATAAATGAATCAGATTAACAAAGAAAACAGTTTGATAAATATCCTCACATAAGAGTGTGATAATATTTATCATGACTTAAGTATAGAAAATATACATTTTGGATTTTTTTTAAAAAAAAACTTTGTGTAAATGAATAAAAGATAAAAGGAATGTTTGCCCAATTGTGTCTTAGACAAGGTAACCACCTAATTGGCTCTAAGGCTATTTAATCGTGTTTCTTCAAAAGGTGATTGTTCTAATTAGTTCTAAGAAGGTCACCGGAGCTCTGATCTTTAGCTATGAGTCTTATGCAAGAAGTAGGGAATCCTACTTAGTGCGGACATCATAACTAAGATAACATCCCGGCTGAGATTTTCACGCGAATCATGGTAGGACGTCTCGTCCTAAATGACACTGCTAATAATCTCCCCTAGCCTATGTCTTTTGCGAGGCCCGGGAATAGGGTCCCTTCTAATAGTATGTGCATTATGATGAATGTAAAGTGTGTGGGGCATTCATACCTGGACTTTTACCCATTCTTCACAATGAACAAACATAAGGCAAAATAAATATCATATGTCTTCTACCCTATGGTTCTAAATTAGGCAATAAAGAAGTAAAAAAAAATAATATAAAATCTAAAATTAATGGAAGATTAGATGAACAACGAGAATAACATAACAAATAAATATAAATGATGAAATAATTAACAATCAACAAAACACACAAGATCAATTTAACAAGCTTGACTCTTAAAATGTCCCCAGTGGAGTCGCCATCTGTAACATCCCAATTTTAATAAAAAGGAACCGGGCAAAATAAAGCCATTTAAAAATGATAATTCAGGAGAAGAAATCTGTTCACTAATTACACTTAACTTAATTAATTAAAAGGTGTGAGGAGATTAACGTTGGAAGGTGCTGACGGGACAGGATGGCATGGGCAAGACTACTACCTCACGTTTCCCCACCCCACCTACCTATTCTTCGTGCATGTGTTTATATTGGGTGATGGCCCCTTGCCCTCTCACTCTCGAAAAACCCCCTCTGCAGACTCCCTTTTTCTCCCTTCTTCTCTTCTCTCTTGCTCTTCTCTTCTCCTTCTCTGCTCTCTATTCCATACCCTGCTTTGGAGAGCCAAGGCGAAGGTACTGCAGTGGAGTCAGAGCCCCCTCATGCGAGTAGAGGACGGGTGTCAAAACAGAAGCAAAAATAGCCCTGCACCACTCATGGAAAACAACAGTGTTCCAGAGGAAACGCTGAGTGAAGCAACAAGGGAGAGAACCAACACCCCAAATAGAAGAATCTCTCGGAGTCTCGCAGTTGGTAGGGGGAGTACCTTACATGTTAAATGCATGGGTTACGAACGGGTTTGGAAGACATTGATAATTATGGAACTGTATTCTGTTGCATGATATACTTGCATGTAGAATATCCGAGTGCATGATAAATGAGAGTGAGTGTTGCATGTTATCATCGTCCTTGAGGATGCATACCTTATCATAGAGCCCAATTGCATGTCATGCTGTGTTGATAGGAATGCTTATTGAATCTACTCGTGTTTATAGGGAGGCATGCGTTGATTAAGTTCTGACATTGTCATATACCGATTGCATATTGTTCTATGTTGATTTGAAATACTTGTGTGAACCGGTTGATCTTCATATAGATGCATGCGTTGATTTAAGTTCTGATACTGCTGTAAACCGAGTGTATGCTATACTTGAGTTGATGAAAATGCTCATAGAAGCTTAATACTGATTGACATCAATTGCGTTGGACTCATATGTTGTTAATGGAACTATGATGATGATTGCATGAAGGTTGTATGTGTTAGATTAACATGCAGAGTCTTGAAAATGTGTATTACCGACTGCATGTGAAATACGTGTGATTGAATAGAGGTTGTGTGCATGAATTCAATGTTGTGTGATGAATCTGCGTGTGGCGCATGGGATGCGGTTGTGTTGAGAGCACGTAGTATGGGACACTACCATCGGTTATTCAGCATGGGACGCTGCAAAATCCTTGAGTGGGACTCAAGGTAGCCCTTGAGTGGGACTCGGGCTGCCTGTGAACACCTCTGTTGGCGCTGAGAGCGTTGGTGTCACCTGTGGGCAAACGGTTGGGTACCCGTAAAACGGCCAAGCAGCTGGGAGCTGAACGGTAGCCGAGAGCTATGTACAAAAGGCTGAGAGCCTACGTTGCAACGTTAGAACCGATTACACACGTATGCGGAACCGAGTGAATAATCTGTGCTTATATGGCTACTGATGTTATGTGGAATTAATTATGCATGTGATGATGTTAGTGAGGTGGTGTTTACTTGTGAATGAGTGTGTTATTCTGTGTACATGTACTATAATTGCTGACTGAAACGTGCCCCATGAGTGTATAATATGTTGTTGAGGAGTTGTGAATACGTTTATACCTGAGTGAGAATTGTGTATTCCGATTGATAAATGTTATGAAGAAATATCCTGACTCAAGGACCCTTAGCATTGTGTCACCGACTGTGGAGTGTTAATATTATTGAGTTGACATAGGATTGTGTGTATGTATGGGTATATGTTGTTGTATGAACGTGAAGTAACCTGAATCAGTATCTATCATTTAAAATTTAAGATGCTCACCCCTGCAGTTGTAATTTTTCAGTGAACATCTCTCGAGATGAGGATCGGAGGAAGAGTTAAAATGCTGGGCGAAGTGCTGATGCACTATGGAAGCTTTATGACTCTGTTTATGCTGTGTATAATGTTTGGAGTAAGCCTTGGCCGGCTCGTGTTTTGTTTATAGCCCCTCTTAGACAGAATTGAATCCCTCGGAATAGGGACGGGACAACGTGGTTATAAATTTGATATATATATATATATATGCCTATGTTTATGCCATATTGCATGTCTATTTATTTCTAGGTGATGTCTGGGTAATTTATATGCAGATATGCGTATTAGTACTTTCCGAGTGGGAGGACTCATGTAATTCCGAGTGAGGATTGGTGTGGAAGGCTGTCCCGAGCAGCGAGTTGTTAGGATTCGAAGATGAGAGCCTAGATAAGCTTTCCGAGTGTAATTGCTAGGATTTTCCCCCGAGCGTCAAATAATCAACGATATCCGAGTGAGAAGTTGCCGAGTGAAGATTTCCAACTGGAGAGTGACACCTTAGAATTTAAGGGGGCCCTACTGCAGAGAATTGATAGTGATAGAAGAATCCGAGCGAACCTTGACTTAGTGGGAAAAGTAGAACGGAGAATAATATGGATACCGAGTGGATGGGATAGTTCAATCCCGAGTGAGAGTATGTATAAATCCTGTGTGAGGATGGTTTTGCCGAGTGGAAATTATAAGTGAAACCCGAGTGAGGAAGAGTTCGTATTCCCGAGTGAAAACCCTGAGCGATCCTCTCCTGAGAAAGAAGTTAGTGTAAGAGGGTTAGAATGGAATGGATTTCGAGCGTAAGTTATTTATAATCTGAGTGAGTTAGCTATCATTTTCCAAGTGAATGAGTGAAGGATGACTCTGGGTCCGAGCGTCTACTTAGCCGAGTGTGGCTCCTCGTTCCAGCGAGCAAGGTACTCGCTCCAGCGAGTGAGGTTTTTGGAAGGCTTGTGACGGCCTCGCTTAGGCGGAGTCATACCTCGCCCGAGCGACTAGGACGGTTCGCCCAAGCGTGTGTGATCGCGCTGAAGCGAGTAAATGTTATTGAGGAACTCCGCCTAAATACCTCTCTCTTCTGTGGTTGCATTATCCTGTCTCGCTCGGCGGTGTTGGACCCCGCTTGAGCGAATGGACGTTGTGGTGGACTTCGCCCAGGCGTTGTCATGCTTCGCTGAACTGGGCGGAGTTGGTTCATGTTCCATTCCTTCCGCAGGTAGCCATACATGTGTGTGTGTTCCTTAACTTCCACTCGCCTTCCTCTTCTCTTCTATGCCATCCGATCAGTGGTGGTTTTATTTTTGTGAAAAATTTTCTTCTGTGTTTGGGTTAATTAATTATTAAAAATAAGGGTGTTACACCATCTGTCGCGACCGGGGTCCCGGCGCACGACGCGGACTGGTTAAAGACAAATAAAAGAAAATTGAAACTGCATTGAAATGAGGCCTTTGGGAGGTCTAAAGAAAATGAAGGGTTCAAGGAGTCGCCACTAATATTTATTAAGGAAAATATTAGGAAAACCTTTAAACAACACTGGTTTTTTCTTTTTTTTTAAAAAAAAATGAGACTCTGTTTAGTCCGGGAGTCGAATTACAAGAGGGGAAGGTATTAGCACCCCACACTGTCCGTCAAAAAAAACGGTTACCCAAATTGATCATGCATAATTTCAAAAAAATGATTATCAAATATTTCATCCTTCATAAAAACAATCATAAATAATATATATAATAAAAAATATATATATATATATATATATATATAAATAAGAATAAAACAAAAATAATAATAAAATACATCTCCTAAGTTTGTTATTTTTTTTAGTTCTAAGAAAATAAACAAACAAATAATTAAAAGACCATAAAAATAAAAGGATAAAAAAAATAAAATAAGACGTCTTGTCTTACTTATTTTCTAGTAAAAAAATCAATTGATTTTATTAAGAAATATAAAGTTCAAAACAAATAAATAAATAAATAAAATAAAATAAAAATAAGAAGGGAAAAAATAGGATTAAACATATCAACATGAAGATAAAGAAACATATATATATACACTTAATTAATTAATATTTACAAAGGAATATTATTTAATTATTTTTTTAGAATAAATAAGATTAATAAGATGTCTTATCTAAATTAATCTCATTTTAAATTTTTAAAAAAAGATAAATGAATAAATAATACATTATTTATTAGTCTTGATTTTTTTATTTTTTTTGTTATGATAATGATTTTTCTTAATTATCAAAAGGTTTCTAAGAGAAAATAATAGGAAATCATGACCATAATAAAAATGGATAATTATGTACTATTTAAAAATGGTCAAACATAAATAAATAAATAGAGAGTTTAGAAAAATAAATAATAATAAAAAAGGCGTAGAAAGATAAATAACTAAAATAAAAGTGCAGAAAAATAAGTAATTAAAAAAATAAAGGTATAGAAAGATAAAAAAATAAAAGTACAAAAAAAAATAAAATAAAAAAATAATGAAAATAAATGGGCGGAAAAATAAATACAAAAAATAAAGGGCAGAAAAAAATAAATACTAAAAATAAAGGAGCAGGAATATAAATAATCAAAATAAAGGGGCAGAAAAGTAAATAATAAAAATAAAAGGGCATGAAAGTAAATACACGAAAATAAAGGGACAGAAAAGTAAATAATAAAAATAAAGGGGTAGAAAAGTAAATACAAGAAAATAAAGGGGCAAAAAAGTAAATAATAAAAATAAAGGGACAGAAAAGTAAATACATGAAAATAAAGGAGCAGAAAAGTAAATAATAAGAATAAAGGGACAGGAAAATAAATACATAAAAATAAAAGGGCAGAAAAGTAAATAATAAAAATAAAGGTGTAGAAAAGTAAATAAATAGAAATAAAAGGGCATAAAAATAAATAAATAAAAATAATCATGTAGAAAATAAATAAATAAACTGATAATTACAGAAATGTAAAGTGCGAATAAATAAAGTGCGGAAAATAAAGTAAATAAAGAGAAATAAAAGTGTAGATAAATAAAAGTGCAGAAAAGTAAATAAAGAGAAATAAAAGTGTAAATAAATAAATAAAGAAAAATAAAGGTACAAATAAATAAATAAAGATGGAGATGTAGAAAAATAAATAAACAGATAAATAACTGCAGAAAAATAAAGTGCAGGAAAATAAAGTGCTTGAATATAAATAAAGAAAAATAAAAATGCAAAAAAATAAATAACAATTAAATAAAGATGAATAAATAAATGTAAATAAACATCCTTGTATTAATAAAAAATACCTTGGTACAAGATCAATTACAGAGAAACTAGAACAGAAGTCGAGAAATCAATTTTGTGTAGATTTCCTTGCTTTTGGCTTTGTTTGGACTCGATTTGAAGGTATTTGGACACCGGTTACAACACTTGGACAGTATTTTAGCTCACAAAAACTCACATACTAAGACAAACTAGAGTGGTGCACTCATTTTCCTAACTAGGATTACACAACATAATTTTTAAAAACCAAAACTTCTAAAAATTCTCACAAAAATTTAACACTCTTTCCCCTCTTTTTCCACTTCTTTCCCCAAAATGCCTCAATATCACCTTCTATTTATAGAAGAAAATTGGCATTGGATCCTCCATAAATGACATCACTTTTCTACTTTTTCAATTTGTCCAAATTTGATGTCAATTTCCCTAATTTTCTCCAATTATCCAACCAAACCGGGGCTCACCACTAATAAACCACCGTCACCTTTTTTCCTTTTTTTTAATTTTCATTTTTTTATTCAGATTTTTTTGACTTTTTTTTCACTTTTCTACTTTTTTTTGGGCTCATATTTTTTTGGTCTTTTTTTGGTCTTTTTTTAGCCCATTTTTTTTCTGATTTTTTTTGCCATTTTCATTTTTTTTGAATTCAGATTTTTTTATTTTTTTGTTTTTGAACTTTTTTTTGGGCCTATATTTTTTGGGCTTTTTTCTTCTTTTTTTAAGATTTTTTTGTTTTGTTTTTTTTGGCCCATTTATTTTTTTATTTTTTTGATTTTTTCCTTCTTTTTTTTGGGGCCTTTTATTTAAAATTACAAATGGAAACATAAATTATTTATTACATATATGGAAATAAATAAAGTATCCAATAAATATAAATTACTACCCACACTATAAAGAGTAAAAAGGTAGTCACAAACCATCGTCTTCCCTCCCTTATTCTTTCCTCTTGGCTTCGGCATCCATCAGCCATTGCTTGAGAGAAATGAAGAGAATTGATGAAATGAGAGGTGTGGTAGGAAATGAAGAAGGATTGGGTATTTATAGAAATGGGGAAGGGTTACTATTCCAATGGTCACTACGTAATTTTTAATATTATCTTTTTAAAATATGATCCGGGTGGCAATCTGGACTGGACGAGGTTCTAAGCACTGTACCGCGTCACCAATAAGAACTGGTAAGTCATAACCGGGGTCTGAAATCATCGGTCAACTATGGACATTTCTCTTCACCTCGGTTAAATATTAAGCATTGGGGAATCTTCTACAGGTTTACCTCCGGTGTGTCTTGAAGTTCAAGTACGGATTAAGACATCAGTTTTAACTTGAAGAACCTCAGATTCCCACCGAACTGAGTGTAAAATACCATACTCCACTGTAGGGCTGAGCAGCGGGTCGGATTTACCCGTTTAATCCGATTATCCAATCCAATCCAATTAAATTGGATTGGATTTTTTTGTCATCGGATCAAATCCAATCCAATCCAACCAAGATCCAATTATAATCGGATCGGATATCGGATTTGACGTTTAAAAATCCGAGTACTCGATGAGTACCCAACCTATTTTTATATTATTTATTATATATATATTAATATTTATATTTTTTCTCACATACTCATGTTTTTCCCTTTAGAGAAAATAAGGGAATACCCAATCCGAGGTTAAAAAATAGAAATACTCAATCCATACCCACGTTAATAAAAAAAATATGGCATAGCTACTGTTCTCATTTTATTTTAAATTTAAATGCATTGTTAAAATGATTTGATTTATATTTTTATTGATTATGTGTGTTATTAAACACGAGTAAGTATTATGTTGTGATGTTTGACATGGACTTTAAGATGTTAGAAGTTTTTTTATATTGTGGTTTCATAAAAAATATAATAAATTTTCTTTAGTCGGATATCCAATTATCCAATCCAATCCAAACCAATTTAGATCGGATCGGATTGGATTGGATTTCAAAAAAAAATTACACAAATCCAATCCAACCCAATCCAATGAAATTTGATCGGATCGGATTGTTTTTTACGTGAAATCCAATCCAATCCAGTACTTGCTCACCCCTACTCCACTGAGGCTGTACGAGCTTAGAATTAGTGAGGTAACACCGGTCATGAGACCGTGCTAGGACCCCGGTTAATGCAGTCAACATTGACTCTGGATTCTAGGACAAATAAACTCTTTTTTTCTTTTTTTTCATATTTTAATATATATATTTTGCTGGACAAAAATAGGTGTTCACAATTGTGTATGAGAGTCAGTGGTGACATTTGATGAATTAGTTGTGATGTGCATATAATTAATCATAATTGCCGAAGTGTATGTTGCTATATTTGTTGAGTGCGGATTGTTATATTTGCCGAGTGAGATCGGCTATGCTTGCTGAGTGTAACTTGTAATATGATGATATTGTAGACGGACGATGTCATATGCATGTAGTCTGTTAATATTTGTTCTAGATTAATTATAATACCAAACACTCACCCTTGCTGTGATTTTCATTTTAGTAACCAGTGACAGGAAAAGGTCGGAGCCCTGGAGGCACGTCAAGCGGAGAACCGATGCCAAGGCACGAGTGATTTTGAATAAATTGTATAATAGACATGTATAATGAATTTTCCAAGTGTGTGATGCTACCTGTTGCTTGTGAACTGAACTAAATTTTGAATAAGTATGTTGTTTGATATAAATATCAAATTTTGATGCTATAGTCGGTGTTCATTTTGATCGAGTTTGAGTTGTTGTAGCAAAGTCTTTTACCGAACAGATTTATCCTTGTCCGAGCGAGGGCTGAGAGAATTACTTCTGAGTAAAAAGAGGGTAGGATGTCTCCGAGTGAAGAGTAGATTCTTTCCGAGTGAAGGTGGGTAAAATTCCGAGTGATATACCCGAGAGTCTTTTCCGAGTAATGTGAGGCTAGGGTATTGTACGAGTGGGGACACCTGGGGAAAACCTTACCGAGTGAAGGAGATTAGATTAACCCCGAGTGAGCTGAGACTGAGCGACTATTCCTGAGTGAAGGATAGGAATAAGTCAAGTGTAGTATACCGAGTGAATGAAAGTAAAGCATCTTTCGAGTGATGAAAGTGTAAGTTGTTACTGAGTGATACATAACCGAGTAATCCTTTTCTGAGTGAAACCCCGACTCGTGAGTTAGACTGCCCATGTGGTATTCGCTCAAGCAAGCTGACACTCGCTTAGGTGACTCCCTCAGACTCCGCTTAGGCGTAGCAGGGTCTTGCTCAGACGGATGACCCTCTTGCCTTAGTTTTCCGTCTGCTGTTTTAATTAACTCTACTTTATTAAAATGTATTTATTTCCAATCGGTTTTTGTTATTTGGGTACGTTTTACTTATTTCAATTATATTTAACAAAAGCAAATTTTATTTTACTAAAACCTGATTGATTTCTATTAGACATGAGAAATTGTCTCGAAAAATATTTAAACGAGCGTATTAAAAGATAAATCGACTAGGGATGTCACATCGGTTCCCTCTTGCTGATAAGGAGGGTAGAATTCATAGAGTTCTTCAAATTTAGAAGCGTACTCTTCCACCGTCATTGTGCCTTGCTTAAGTTCCATGAACTCAAGTTCCTTCTTACTTTTATAACTCTCGGGCACATACTTTCTCATGAGTTCCAGCTTGAAGTTTTCCCAAGTCAAGGGAATAGCAGCAGCAATTATTCTACTCTTGGTGAGTCTCCACCAAGTCTCCGCTTCATCTCTCAACATGAAAACAGCGTATTCCACTTTCTGGAGTTCAGTGCATTCAAAACTGTCGAAGATCCATTCAGTATCTCGGATCCAACCATAGGTTGCTCGGGCCTAAATCCACCATGGAATTCGGAAGGTTTTCACTTTAAAAACAGATCAAGGCCTTGAGTACCTTGAGCAGTAGAAGTAGTTTGCCTTTCGGCTTCTTGTCTATCATGATTTTGCGACTCAAGAAGGTCCGCAAAGTGATTCAAAGCTCTAGCTATAGCGTCATCATTATCTTGATGATGACGAGCCATCACAATATCTAAGATCATGACATTAAATTCAACTAACATCAGTAAACTAACTCATAGACCTCTCTATAGTTTCATACTATAATAATTCATCATATACTTAAATCACGGCCCTCTATCATGGGGTCTAACATCAACCAATCCATATTAAAGCTCATAAAAGCATATCATCATATCATAGTGTCACATGCATTCATAAAATCATAAGAATTCATCATTGAGGGAGAACAATGTGAAGAAAGCTTGGCCGGACTTATAAAATCAAATTTCGTCCATAATCAATCCATACAAGTTAAACAACAATGAATATCATTCACCAAATGCATGTCATGTTCTGATAATACTAATCAATCACAGCAACAAGGGACAAACAAAGCTCTGACACCAGGTTGTAACACCCCGAAAATAGGGGTAAATTTTTTTTTTGTGTTTTTAAATCTTAAAAGGCGGATAAAGAACACCATAATTTTATTTTGAGAAGATAACCTCGGACCTGTATGAAGACCTAACTCATATATGAAGATATGGGAAGGTATAAGATTTAATAAATAGCGAAATGTGTAACTTCATTCAAAATATGGATTGAAAGTTTAAGAACACTCATGAATACTTGAAAAGTTTGTTAAAACATGTTAAAGATATGTTTAGAGCAATTGTATAAAGGTTTCATGTCCATTTAATACCCATCATACTCTAAAACAGAAAAAATGATATAGCAGGGCCATGAATCGATTCGGGTACCCCTTGAATCAATTCGAATGGTTCTGGAGCTCAAAACAGTGAAAACAGGACCCCTTGAATTGATTCAAGCTCGTATGAATCAATTCAAACGCTTCTGGAACTCAAAATTATGCAAACAGGGGTCCCTAAATCGATTCAAGATCGTATGAATTGATTCAAGCCTTCCTGGAACCAAAAACAGTGAAAACAGTGGCTCGAATCGATTCAAGACAGCACAGTTACTATTTTTATGTAGAAAAGCCTTATTTTTTGAACTTCTAACCCCCTAACTTTTTTATACTAACTCAAAACACTACCAAATTTTGACACCAATGAAAATACATTATTTGTGATGTGTGGCCACCGGCCTCACTCAAAAATTCTCAAAAATGAAGGACTTATTCAATTAAATGTGTTGGGTCTCTTCTTGAGCCTTTCTGAGCAACTTAAGGGTCTACTCTCATTGGAATTGACCCATTCCGGTTTCTACGAGTCACAAATAATATATTTTAGCTATTGGAACCATCACAAATCACCTAAGAATTATAAAATTCATTTTGACCCTATTGGTTCCTTAATTATGCATGATTATCATATACGACTGCATAGTTCAATCCATACATAAACCACCAAGCGCACTAATACCATCCATTATAAAATTGTAATTAAATAAGGGTCATAATTCATCATCTCTAACAGTATAACTCATCACTATCATTATCCAAACATTGACAAGCTCACCAATGAAAATGAGCCATAAAATACAAGGGTCTCATTTTCCTACATGACCTCCAATATCATCATTCATCTATCTATCATCCAAACAAGTTATCCAATTTAATTCATAGCTATACAAAATATTCATCATGCATATACATTACAAAAGATTACATATAAGCCATAAAATCAAAATAATTGCCGGCCAAGGCATCTTTACCTAAAATGTCTTTCTTCACACAAGTCCTCCTCACATGAGCTCCATAGTCAAGCCCTACAATACAAGAGCTAAAAAGATAGACCATATAGAGAGTGAGTATACTTTCTCAATGATGAAAATCCAACAAATTATGATAATATACATATGAATTCAAGATTAAACATCTTCTCCCAAAAAGGAGTTCAAATAACACTAAAATTAATCATTCATCCTGATCCGGTCTGGATACCGGCTCCAAGGTTATCCGGTCTGGATACCGGTCCTAAGAGCAGGAGGCAGTCTCAGCCGTCCTGAAAGCCAATTAGTATCCCAGGATAATGATCCAGTCGATAAGCATGTTGATCCGATCTCACCTAAGGTGAAGTCATTATAGCCGTCCTAGAGTTCAACCGGTGTCAAGAATATCAATCCGATCTGCAACACACTAGGCAAACCTCTCTTACACCGGTCATTCAAGGTGACATCCGAGACACCGGGTGACTTATCCGTCCTCCTACACCGGGTCACTGATAACCGACTGTCACAGCGTCATAACAAGGAAGGCACTCTACACAGCGGAATATGTCCCTTTCATTCACTGACAGAAGTGGGTACAATTACCAGCAGAATTTACGGAAAAGGTGATTATCCTCCATCCATGTGACATAAAAGTACACTGATAATTCACCTACTCTCTTGGCATACTCTGAATGCTGGCCCACTCGGATTGTCTCTTTGTACACGTTATCAGAACCAGTAGGCCCACTAACACCCAACGATTCATCTTCCACGCTCAACTATAAATAACATGTTGCAATACATGTCAAAGGGGATGTTGTCCTTACTCTCATTCTCATTATTATACTACTTGAGTATTACAGAGTTCATCTTACATTCTTCTAACTTGAGCGTTGGAGAATCTTCGTAGGTGGCACCACCTGTCGCCCACACCAACGTGAGAGGCCGGTGTGAAGGATCTCCAGGACAATAAGACTGACCTCCACACATTGAGAGGCCGGATTATAGAGACCGGATACACATAGCCAGTTTTCAACCCAATTCAATCTTCAACTCTTGAGGCTGTCTCGACACCGGATCTTAGACCCCAGTTCAGGACAGATCATTGGCACACCCAGTGGGACTCGATAGAGTTATCCCCACTTTTTGCAGAAGTTAGTAGTCGACCATGGAAGGAGATGGACGCGACTTTATAGATGGTCATGTGGAAGATGTGACCCATCAACAAGCTGAGGGGGGATTCATCTTTGAATCACCAGCAACCCATTCAAGGAGGATGATACCAGTGGCAACCCCTGATCCGTGAGATAAGGTTATCAGACAACTCAGGGAGAAGTTGATGGAGTTGCGAAGGGAGAAAGGAAGAGCTGGGGACAGAGTGATATCTCAGGCTGAGGATACTCGCCATGCATCTACGAGAGAAAGATCCACAACTCTCCAATATTCTAAGATCCCTACCTTTGAGAGGAGAGAACAAACTTAAGATTCTGGGGACAGGATCAGTGCAAGGAAGAGGGGGTAGATAGTGATGGCTTCTGGGGCGTACCGACTCAATGTCCCTTTTTCAAGGAGGCTCATGAGTATACTCATCCCCAGGCACCTGTAAATAACTCAACCACTTTCCATCGGAAAGTATAATGGAGAAACTGATCCTATTAAGCACCTTGATGCTTACACGTATGAGGCCATGTACTTGGGAGCCGATGAAGATGTGATGTGCAGGATGTTCCCACGAACCTTAACGGAGGAAGCTCTTGGTTGGTTCAAAGGTTTACCCTCGGAGTCAAAAGATTCTTGGGAAGAAATGGCGACTTCATTTGAGAGCCATTTCATCATCTCTAGGGACGTTCCAAGGACTTCCCATACCTTGGCTCAAATAAGGTAGGGGGAAAGTGAAACTCTCAAAGAGTTTTTGAAGAGATTTTACAAGGAGGCTGCTTTGGTGCCTAACCTTATGGAGGCTATTCAGCTCCACATCATCGTTGAAGCCTTACAGCCCAGATCCGCCTTTGCTTTGTCTTTGGCAAAGAGTCCTCCGATGATGTTGGAGGAGTTTCGAAGAAAAGCTTCGAAATACGTGGGCATAGAAATGCACTTGGAAGCAACAGCGGCGAAAAGGAAGTCCCCAACGCTACATCAACAACGGAAAGATAAAAACTGGCCTAGATCAGAATGCATGGAGAGACCAGCCCGAGGCAGCGTCTTCGATAATCCTGTTCCTCCGAGTCAGGAAGAACGGATGCATGCATTTGGCAATTATGCTCTGTTAAGTTCTAAGCGATCTCAGATTCTCAGAGAGATCAGATGGCCAACGCTTACTACATACGGGGTCAGGATGCCGCCCCAGCTTCGTAAACATGGAGACCCTCAGAAATACTGTGAATTCCATGAGCAAGAGGGCCACTCAAAAGATGAATGTCAGGCTCTGAAGAATACTATTGAGACCCTGATCTGAGAGGGTAAACTCAAACAGTATCTTTTCAAAGAAGCTACGTCGGGAAAGCCAAAGGGAGTCCAGATTGGCGAGCATGAACAGTAAAGTGTTATGCCCCAACAACATCAGGGCCCCCAAGAGGTCATTGATTAAAGATCAGGCCATCAAAGTTGAGAACGCCCTCGGCTGCTGTAACTAGTCGGTAAAACGGTCTGCACTCTTTCTTTTCTTAGATTTTTTCGATCAGGTTTTATCAAAAAGGGTTTAACTAGGCAAAACCCTGATTCGGCCCTATTTCTTTCTAAATTTTGTAATTCATGATTAATGAAATATTCTCTCTGTTCACCTATGACTTATGATTTTATTCAATGCACAACTATGTTGTGACAAGATACTTTCAGGACGGATGATCCTAGCAACATATCCGTCGTTAGTGATGAACCATATTTGAAGGCCGGTGAATGGGTAAAATCCAACACCGATTGAAGGCTCAGATTGTAGGATTAAACCGAACTCCGAGTACGGTTAGTAGGATTAAACCGAACACCGGTGAAGACCTGGGTTGTAGGATTGAACTGAACCTCAGGAAATGGGTTGTAGGACTGCACCGAACCCCATTTGAAGACCGGTGAATGGGTAAAATCCAACACCGAGTATGAAGAACGGTGAATGGGTAAAATCCAACACCGATTAAAGGCTCGGATTGTAGGATTAAACCGAACTCCAAGTACAGTTAGTAGGATTAAACCGAACACCGGTGAAGACCTGGGTTGTAGGATTGAACCGAACCTCAGGAAATGGGTTGTAGGATTGTACCAAACCCCATTTGAAGGCCGGTGAATAGGTAAAATCCAACACCGAGTATGAAGAATGGTGAATGGGTAAAATCTAACACCGACAGAAGGCTCGGATTGTAGGATTAAACCAAACTTTGAGTACGACTAGTAGGTTTGGCCGAACGTCGGTAAAGACCTGGGTTATAGGATTGAACCGAACCTCAGGAAATGGGTTGTAGGATTGTACCGAACCCCATTTGAAGGCCGGTGAATGGGTAAAATCCAACACCGAGTATGAATAACGGTGAATGGGTAAAATCCAACATCGACTGAAGGCTCAGATTGTAGGATTAAACCGAACTTCGAGTACGACTAGTAGGTTTGGCCGAACATCGGTGAAGACCTGGGTTGTAGGATTGAACCGAACCTCAGGAAATGGGTTGTAGGATTGCACCGAACCCCATTTAAAGGCTGGTGAATGGGTAAAATCCAACACCGAGTAAAGAAAAATGGTGAATGGGTAAAATCCAATACCGACTAAAGGCTCGGGTTGTAGGATTAAACCGAACTCCGAGTATGACTTCTAGGTTTAGCCGAATGTTGTTGAAGAATCAGTCGTTATTTTCGTTATCGAATTCACTCAGAAGTATTCTCGGGAATTCCTCACTTGGAAATATTTTCCCTTAGGATTCCTTACTCGGAAAAACTTCAAATTCGATGCGAGACTCTTAAATACTTTAGTCGGCAATATCTCATTGAAGTCCGACTCTTGAATTTTGTAAGCTGAGAAAACCTTACTTTGAAGTTTCAATAAGGAATTGTTTACTCAGGAAAGCCTCTACCTGAAATGCACTCATCCGAAGTCGAAGCATTTCTCTGTCCCTGAGTGTTTCACTCGGAAAATGCTTCACTCGGTACCATATCATGTGGAGGTCGGACATCCTTCACTCGGTGCCATATTACATAGAGGTCAGAAATGTTTTACTCAGTGCAATCCCACGCAGAGGTGTCACACTCGGGGACACCCCACTCAGGAAAGTTGCACTCAAAAATTTCAAACACAAATGAAGACTCAGATTGTAGGACTTAAAACTGAACTCTGAGTGTAGTCGGTACAATTAGACCAAGCACCGTTGAAGGATCACTCAGACCCTTTCACCCAGGAAGGATCAATCGGAACCTTCCACCCAGGAAGAATTAATTTGAGAGATTCCACTCGAAGCTATCGTTTAGGAGAGCCTTGATGCTAAAATCCCGAGCCATTAACTTGGTGGTGAAAATCTTAGTAAAAACAAAATATGACTCTCGGATTTATACTTTGGCAAGCGCACCAGTCGTTAAAATTGTAGAATATTTGATCGTCCCACAGGGATTATGGTAAGTACCTCAATCTTGGACTAGTACAAGCTGAACCAACAGAAATACATGAATTCCATTCGGTTTTTGGTTGTTTTAATGTTTTATAGTTGTTTTTGTATTTCCAGAAACAGAGTTAAAATGAAATGTGAAAGGTGATTAATAGAAAATAGGTCAGGATTGCTTCGGTTCACAATTCATCAAGAAACATGCAATTAAAGTATAATCAAATTCCATAATCCAGAGGACAATCTGCTTGTGGTTATTCCCTAATTCCTTAGGTAAAAAAAACACTAATCCTTAAGCATCGAACCTTAATTCCTTAAGTGCTCAATTAACCTAAGAATCTAATGCGAAATTGGAGGTTGAACTCTAACTATTCACCTAAATTGATTAGGCCTGAACTAGTTAGAAAGCTGGAAGTTACCTAAGCTTCAACCATGATTCCTCACTGGCAAAGTTCTTCATCAGTTCTGGATTTGTCAATCCAGCGATTCTGCTCCACTCCTCAGCTTGTTCGCCTCAGGATCTAGAAGTCGATTCCCTCGCTCACAGCTTCAAGACTCCATTGCTAACCTTCGCAATCCCAACCTTAGGGAATTAGAACTCCATTGACTTCGGTTCCATCGAAGGATTATGGAACGTCATGGAGGAGAGGATTTAGAGAGAGAAAATTACGTAGTGAGATGTACGAAGTTGTGAATGAATTATATTCTATATATCTATCTCTGTTCTGGCTCTCCTTTACAAAATATGTACAACCTATATATATATAAGCTTCTACCTAACTAACTAACTTAACAGATAGCTTAGGAAACTTAAGTTAACGACTAAACTAACTAGTTACACAGTTTATAGAGTGGTCAACTAATTACAGCTCAGCTCTTAACAGGATCCAGCTCATCCTTAGCTAATTTATAGCACAGCACCAGCTAATTAACAGCTTATTACTTAAGTTACTATGAGTGCAGCAGTAGAAGAGAAGGCAATAGAAGCGGAAACAACACTGCGCTGAGTATGTTGTTGGAGGAAAGGAATAGTGTTTCCTCTACGCTTCAGCAACTGGGTTCTCGCTTGAACGGGTTAAACTCTCGCTTGAGCGAGCTCGGGATTGCACTGCAGTGTTGCTTTCTCGCTTAAGCGTTATGGCGAAGTTTGGGCGAATGAATGATGTTTTGAGGTCACGCTTGAGCGAACTTTGACCCTCGCCCGAGCGAATTTATCTATCGCTTAAGCGAATTGTCTTTTCAATCAGCATTTCTGAAATAGACACTCGGGTTTTTCTTTTTATTTTCAATCGGTTCCTTGTTCTCTTTTGGAGTCGGTATCTTGGAAGTCTTTGCAGTCAGCTTTTCGTTAATCCTTTTCGGTCAACCTTTTGGGAAGTCTCGCTCAGTCGGTCTTTTGGACTCCTTTCAGTCGGATATACGAAGACTCACTCAGATTTATAAATTCTCGCTCGGCTTTATGCTTTCTCACTCGGATTTTTGTAATTTTTCCTCGGATTTGTCTTCTTCTCTCGAGTACGCCCTGTTCCTGCACCAATAAACAACTAATTGCCTAGCATTTGTATGCTGGCTGCTGAGTAAATTTATAAATAGTAATAAACTCTTGATTTATTAATGTTTTCAATCGTTTTCTTACAAAATTAAAGCACTTTTGAAATAAATAACTAAAACATGAATTATTAACAAATCATTAAATAATATAGTCAAAACTAAACAATACTTAATAAATTATGTTAAATAAAAGGTGGAATAATTAAGTCTTTTCAAGACTTATCAAGCTTCCACTCGGAGGTAATGGAACTTCCCTTGTAACAAGGCTAGAATATGCCTCACTCGGAATCGATCACTCAGAAGTCAAATAGTCCACTTGAAATCACTCAGAGCCGTTCACTTCATAACGCTTGGGGATAATATTCGACGGTTAACGAGTGTTTCGAAGGTAAAAAACATAACTTGTATTCTTGTAGGATACGCCGGCATACAGACCCCTCGTGAACTGCATAGCTTATATGAGCGACTTGCAGTCCCTCACACAAGCTAGGGGACAAATGATCCGGTCTGGATACCGGCTTGAAGGTTATCCGGTCTGGATACCGGTCCTAAGAGCAAGAGGCAGTGTCAACCATTTTGAAAGCCAATCAGTATCCCAGGATAATGATCCAGTCGGTAAGCATATTGATCCGGTCTCACCTAAGGTGAAGTCATTATAGCCGTCCTAGAGTTCAACCGGTGTCAAGAATATCAATCTGATCTGCAACACACTAGGCAAACCTCTCTTACACCGGTCATTCGAGGTAACATCCGAGACACCGGGTGACTTATCCGTCCTCCTACACCGGGTCACTGATAACCGACTGTCACAGCGTCATAACAAGGAAGGCACTCTGTACAATGGAATATGTCCCTTTCATTCACCAACAGAAATGGGTACAATCACTAGCGAAATTTACGGAAAAGGTGATTATCCTCCATCTATGTGACAGAAAAGTACACTGATAATTCACCTACTCTCTTGGCATACTCTGAATGCTGGCCCACTCGGATTGTCTCTTTATACACGTTATCAGAACTAGTGGGCCCACTAACACCCAACGATTCATCTTCCACGCTCAACTATAAATAACATGTTGCAATACATGTCAAAGGGGATGTTGTCCTTACTCTTATTCTCACTATTATACTGCTTGAGTATTACAGAGTTCATCTTACATTCTTCTAACTTGAGCGTCAGAGAATCTTCACAGGTGGCACCACCTGTTGCCCACACCAACGCGAGAGGCCGGTGTGAAGGATCTCCAGGACAACAAGACTGACCTCCACATATTGAGAAGCCGGATTATAGAGACCGGATACACATAGCCGGTTTTCAACCCCATTCAATCTTCAACTCTTAAGGCTGTCCCGACACCGGATCCTAGACCCCGGTTCAGGACAGATCACATCCAATTCATTGAACGTACATATCCATAAAGATTCATAAAGCCACACCAAACCAATAACACAATTATAGTTAGTGATCAAAAAGGATTCCACATACACCTCACATAACTCACTCAATGGGATATCACTCCATGTCATGTGTAACATCCTAAATTTGAAAATTTTAGAAAATAACTCATTAAGGCTCGGTGACTTATTCTTTTCCTGTGCGCCTTTGGCATTTCGGGTCTAATTTTCTCAAATGATGCTTGACTAGAATGATTTTGGTCTCGTTCACTTTGTTTCGAAGAGATATTCAATCTCTATTTTTGGGCTCTATCCTAAATTCTCACTTTGTTATGCTCAAATTCAAGGATTAAGTAAATCCATCTTAGAACCATGTTATTCGCGTTTTTACTCTGCGCATAGTTCATTCAAAAATTCATAACTCTCTCATACGACCTTCGTTTCTTACAAACTTGGTGTCAAAATCACCGTAACAAAATTATCTACATTTTTTGTGAAGACATCAAGAGCTAGATCTTCCCAGATCAGTATAGTTTTAGAGATCTTTAAGGACCCCTGTTCATCACATCACTATAGTGACAAGTCTCAGAAAAATGGCAAAATCTCCCTTGTCCAATATTCAAATCACTTTGTTCTTTTTGATATAGAGCCGTATCGAAAATATATCTAATTGTTATGAAGGACACAAAACCCAATTCTCAAAGGAGAATTTTTGGTGAATTTATTTTTGAGCACCTACCTAATTCAAAGATGATTAGAATCCTGTCGTATTTTAACCATATCTCAGGATACGGGTATCGGATCATCACAAATGATATCTCAAATCGAAGGGAAAAAGAAAATCTACAAGTTTCATGTTGGGCATTTTTTGAGATTCAGAACCCACGAATTATTCTATATTTATTTTTATCGCTTTTCATTTTCAGTTCCTAAAAATAATTGGGTAATATCATGCCATTATGCCATAATCATGTCACCATGCTACCATACTATGACAGTTGCCTTTTTGTCTTTTCTATTATCATTTCACATTAATCTCTATCTGTCTCATAGCTTTCCTTTTCTTTCATATATCAATTTTCATATTCCCTTTCTCTTATGCAATGTGGGCCCTTATGCAATCACCTTTCTTTTCTTATATTAAACTCTTAACCACTTTCTATTAGTAACATACCTCCCCCACCATTAGTTTTTTTTTATTAGTCTTCATTTCCCTCAAAATGGTCTTTACCTCTACACCTCTCTACTCATGCGTCACTCTCCTAGTGTAAACCACTTTTATTTTTTTTGCTCTTAAATTTAGTAGCTCCCTTCTCAAGTAGCGTGATTTCAATTTTTTATATTTTCTCTTTTTTCTTATGCGTAGGCTTCTTTCTAATTTTAATCCATATCTCATTTTCCTTGTACATTGTAACATACCACTTTTTCTTTACTTTACTCACTTTTAACTCTCAATCTGCCTTGGTCACTTATTTCTTCTATATTTTCTTCTTTCTGTTCCACTAGCATGTAAAACTTCTTCCTCTCTTAATTTCTTTTTATGTTTCCTCCTCTACAGAGCGTGACCCCTTATTTAATCCATCTCTTAATTTTTCATTTCATTTTCTTTTCCTCTTTTAACCATGCATGTCTATTTTTCTAAAGATCCGGGAGCTTAGACGACGATCAGAGTACGTTGGGAATGATCGACAGAATTTTTGACAAACTCTTCGAATTCCTTCTCCGGGCAGCAGCGAAATCAAGAGGTACAGAGAGTCCCTCTTTGGTTAATTAAATCTTAAAATTTTCCCATCATGTTTATTTAGTATTTGACGATGTTAGTTTTAAGTTTCGACGCGATCCAACGGTCAGATTTTAAGTTATATAATTTTTGGGTAATTATGAATAATTTTATTATATTAAAAATAATTATTATTAAATTTTAAAATTTATTAGAATTATTGAAATTATGAAGGTTGGTTATTTAAATGCCATAAATATAATTTTTAAGTAGCGTATAAATTATTAAAATAATTATCGTTAATTTAGAAATTTCTAGCTTTGAAAACCAGAAATCGACAATTGACTCGGATCGTTCAGGGAGCATTCGAGTTTTGAAATCAAGGATTCCAGGTAGGGGGAGCTTTTACATAATTGAATGCATAGTTATAGGCATATTAGAGGTATGATAATGTATTGAATTGTGAATTATGTGTTTTATGGACTAGATGTTTATGTTGTGTGCCATTCATATGAATTTGATATATTGCATGAGATGCACTTGAATGAATTATTTATTGTCATCTATAGCATGAGATGCATTGTAAGATGATATAGTATGAAATGTGATTTCTATATGATGTGGTTTCAAGGATTCCACAAAGACCTTGAGTGGGACTCAAGGTAAACCTCTTGAGTGAGACTCGGGGTTAGCCCGTGACACTACCGTTGTCGCTGAAAGTGATTGTGTCACGTGAGAGGGCAAACGGTTTAGTACCAGTAAAACGGCCGGATCAGCTGAGAGCTGAGTATATGGCTGAGAGCCAGTGTTGTAACATAAAGTTTTATGATGAATATTGGATCCAAATTATTGATAAATGATATGTGCATCTATATATATATTATTAAAAATAACTTGATGTCATAACATCGTGATGTGGGTAGTCAATATTGTCAAATGGTAGTTTATATTTTGTAGATTGTTATACCTCATTGTATGATAGAGAATAGGATAAATGAATCGGAACTATAGCTGTCATTGTTATATATAATGCTCACCCCTATTTGTGGATATTTTTACAGTGGACTTAGGACGTGACGAAGATTAGTGAGAGGTCACCAAGATCAAGCGTGGAGTATTGTATATATATATATATATTGTATATAATGTATATAGTAGTTTTGTAGTAGCCTTGGCCAGCTCTTGTGCATACCTGTTTTGTTGTGTGTACATATATGTGTATATATAAATGCTTAGTTGAATAGGTAACTAACAGCTTCAGCTAGAAGCCTATACCTATTTTGATTATATGCTTGTTGTTATGGTGGATGATGATGTTGTATTATGGACACCCTAGTTGGTCCCACCATATATATAAATATGTGTGATATTTGATATATCCATGAAACTATTGCATTGCATAAATGGGTAGGTTATGTGATGATGAACTGCACATTAGAAGGTTGATGTAGTGATGACAGTGTTATTGTACTTCTCCAAAATCCTATTTTGAAATTGAAAGTAATTCGCGAAAAATTTATTTGGGTTTTAGAAACCTAGTTTTAAATATTAGGATGTTTTATCATGCTTCTATGGCTAATGCACATGCTGGTGTTTAATATGCATATGCACGAATCTGATTTTATTCCAATAGTGATCACAACCACTTACAATAATTATCATCACGTCGGTTTCCCACCTCACAAGGGGTACTCCCTTCATGGGACCCCGCAAGGTTATTCACTACCATTTCATAATGTCATCACGTCGGGTACTCCCTTCGTGGAACCCCGCATGGTTATTCATATCATAAAATCACAACATTATCACGTCGGGTACTCCCTTCGTGGAACCCCGCAAGGTTATTCATATCATAGATTACAATATCATCACGTCGGGTACTCCCTTCGTGGAACCCTGCAAGGTTATTCATATCATAGATTACAACATCATCACGTCGGGTACTCCCTTCATGGAACCCCGCAAGGTTATTCACATTACAAATGTACTTATGCATGCCATGCTATATATATGCATTAATGCTCATGCATACCTCAACCTCATCAAGGTTTTCTCACCCTCTCATCTAGGGTACAACTCATAGTTAATCATAATGTTAATGACACATAATTCATCACACATATCATTCTTCCAAGACATATCATTCATAATGCTCCAAAAATAATCCGAGTCAAGGATTTTAAATATTCATCAAGCCACACCTAAGGCACTATATTCATTCAAGGAAAACATGTAACTTGGAAACAATACATACATTATCAACATACAAAACATCATATATTTAGAAAATACACCCATCTCCTGCCTCAAGATAAGTAGACTTCCGGGTTTGATGATCCCGCTTCACAAGTATTGTCAAATCCTACATTAATCAATTGTAGGACCACATCAATTATCCATTCAAGCATCATTCTTAATATATACATTTACATAGGCATGACTCTTCATCATGTGGTAATTCATTTACAAGTTTCATTCATTTGCCTAATTAGGCTTCGAGAATTCCTTCCCTTTAATCAAAATCCATTATTATCAAAGGCTACAACCTAAGTAGTCAAGTTACCACATATATTAATTTCCACTAACACCTTAGTGATTTTTTCATTTATGACTTCTGACCAACATTATAAATCATCATTAAATGCCACTACCTCATCATTTATAACACTTCTCTCATCAATAAATACTAACCCTTTTTACATTACACATTTCCCCCCCAAATCATAAGTTAGGGTTTCATAAAAAACTCAACCATTTCATAAATGCACTTTAATATTCATCATTCTTTAACCCTATTTTCATGCATCCATTTATTTGCTCATAAATGTCCATATTTATTTCACCCCACCTTAGGTTTCCTTATTTAAAGCTTCTATTTAATACCCACACAGCTTAAATACTCTCCCAAGTCATGACTAACCATTTTCTAGGTTCAAAACATAAGAAAATGGCAAGAAACTTACCTTGCTCCAAAAATAAAAATGAAAACCAAGAGGGAGGGAGGTTGTGACGAAAATGGAGAGGAGAATGGGAGAAGCTTCAAACATCCATTGTCTTCTCCTTGCTTCTTGAAAACGAAAGTGAAGAAGGAAGAGGGCTCCAAGCTTTTTCTTAGGTTTATAAGGGAGAAGAGAGTGATGAAGGTGAGTGGGAAAGTGATAGAAAGAAGAAGTGTTTGCATAAGGGAGAGAGAGAGTCGCGAGAAAATGAGAGTGAAAGGGTGAGGTTTTTGTTTAAGTTTTAAGTCCATCACTAAACTTTTCCGTTTTTAATAAACAGGCTCTCTGTTAGGGCCCAATACTTTATCTAAAAATTATTCTGAATACATATTTGGATTCCCAGTAATATTATATACAGCCCTGACCAATGGCATCTCAATCAGAGATACTTGGTCTGACACCTATATTTTAATCGGGTCAGTTTTCTGCTTATCCAGTCTCAATAAATTACTAACAGTTTCTAAAAATCTTAATTGAATTATTTCTAATATTTTTGGATATTAAATTATTTACATTCAATTACTCACTATTTATTCCCCTAATTAATTCTATATTTTAAAATTTGGGATGTTACAACAATGGCAGGTATGATAATGGTAGTGGCAGCCACAATAGTGGTAGTCATGGTAGGGTTAAAGGTGGCGGTGATGATAACGATAATGATAATGGTGACGACAACAATGGTGGTGGTGCTGTTGTTAAAGGGGTGCTTGCGGTGACAACAATCATGGTACCAGTGAAGGTCATTGTCGTTGTGACAATGGTGATAAAATTTGTTACAGGAATAATGGTGATGGTGGCGATGATGATGTTGGTGATGGTGATGGGGAGTGGTGATAATGGCAATGACAGCAGAGGTGGTGACAATGACGATAGTGGTAGTTACAATGATAGTGATAGTGTTTGTGAGAGCTTGGTGAAGGTGGTGGTGTGTTGATGGTGGGGGTGATGACAATAGTGATGGTGATAGTGACGAAGGGTATGGTGGTGACAGTTGTAACACTAATGGGGGTGGTGGGGAGGTGGTGATAGTGTGGTTATGTTAGGATGACGATAATGGTGGTGGCAGCAATGTCAATGCTTATGGTGGTTGTGAAGGGTGTGGCGATGATTGTTATGATGGTGGGTGGGTGGTGGTGGTGGATGGTGGGAACAATAGTGGTGGTGGTGGTGGCAACATTAGTAGTAAGATATTTAATGGTGGTTGTGACAGACTGTGATGGTGATGTGTGACATCCCAGGCACTGTTGATGGCGGGGAGTGATTGCCAATGCATAGGCACAGACAAGGAGTGGCTCCTGGCAGGCTTCCAGTGGGAGGGGCACATGAATAAACCGAATACATACCAGAATAAGAGGGATCCAAAGATTGTATAGGTATGAGACTATACAGTTGAGGATAGCTTAAAGAAATGAATTTATACTACCTATACCAACAAATGCATTAGCCTTTTCGGTGGCCTATCACTTAAGGACTCCAAAGTTAACTTAGAGTAATTCTGGGATGGATGACCTCCTATGAAGTTCTCGAGAAGTGTATGATTGAGGACAAAGCACACTGGAAAGGTCTCGTGTTGGTTTGTGAAGAGAGTCGTTTAGTCTTGAAAAAGCGGTCGGGGCATTATAGTGGTATCAGAGCCTAGCCTCTCCTAGTACGGTATAGTTTGGGGACAAACCAGGTGAAAGTTGGTGGGCATGTGACATACCGGGCACTGTTGAGGGCGGGGAGCATATTGGGAAGGTCTCGTGTTGGTTTTTGGGGAGAGTCGTTTATTCTTGAAAAAGTGGTCGGGGCATTACATGATGCATGAGGGGGAACGGGTAATGGTGGTGGTTGTGATAGGTACAATGGCGATGTATGGGGGGTGGTAACAACAATAATGATGGTGGTGTCGATTACAATAGTAGTAATGTTGGTACAATGATGTAGATTGCGATGTTGGACAAAGAGGGTTGAAATTTCACAAAAATCATTTTTTCTTATTTTAAGATGACCATAAATTATTTTAAAAATGAGTTAAAACTCATTTTAACACCATATTTGATGAACATTTTTTGTTCTCAAATTGACTATTAAAAATTAAAAACCAAAGAGTTACAACCATCCTAAATGGACCCTCAGATGTTGAGTTGTTAATTATTTTTATTGATTGACCTTTTTATATTTTTAAATGTTTTGAAAATATTCTTCTCCATTAATTCAAGAAGTTTAATGTATATTTGGCTTTTAAGCCAGTTATTAGAAGAATGGATGTAACATGAATTTTGTTCACACAAAGAAAGTAAGCACAAAACCCTAGAGAATTCTCCTAGGGATTAGGTTTATTATCTCTCTATGACGTGTCACTTAGGTTATAGTGTGAGCCAATAGGCCGTATTTATACAATAATAAAGTAAAGGAAAAAGGGGAATGTAGGCCCAAAAATAAGGGAAATAACCACTTTTAGTGGGGTAACGGGGAATCATTATTTGCTAAATTAAAGGGATGAGGGAGTACTGTGGGGCCCCTCTAACCCGGGAGGGAACAGGAGCCCCCTAGTCATGAGCTCCAAGTATAGAGCCGAGTGAAGTGACTAAGTGTTGTGTGAAGATATTTCCATGTCAGGTGTAAAATAAAGGCTTTGCTCAAGTATGTATAAGTCAATATTGAGTGATCAAATCTGAGTGAATCGGGTAATCAATTCCGAGTGTGCGTATATCAAACGATTCCTAGTGTTGGACCTTTGTTGTTTCTCTGTGAGGTGAGCCGGGTCAAACTTGTCTCATTTGTTATCATGGCGGGCCTCATAAAAAAACCTCCCAGGGGAAGGCCCGGTGGGAAAAACCCCTCAAGCAGGAAAAAGAGTGCCTTTGTTACATTCAACACTAGTACGTTTTACTATTTTGTAGGCCTCATTAAAACCTCTCGGGGGAAAACTCAGTGGAAAAAAAAACCCTTGAGTACGAAAAAGAGTGTCTTCGTTACATTTGTCTACAATATACAAAATGATATTCTTTCAAGTCGGTATGCCTTTTTACTGATGATATTTCTCACCCGGTGTGGTTCCTCCTATTTGTCTGGTGGAGGTTTATAACTTGATGTAGACCATGCCTCGCTTCTCTATATCAATGTCTAAGTTTTCTTGGTTTTTTCTCGTCACACGATGTTCTTATAAGGAAAGGTCTCCTGGTTTTGCCATAGGAATTTATAGTTGGAGTGACATGGTGCTTGCGTACTTTAACATATTTTTGAGTTTTGAGAATCGCTTCCTGGGTAAGCATGAACTGGAACCAATCCCTCGAACGAGGTTTCCCTAGTGTCGATTGGTGGATTATCGTTGATTCTGAGTGAGTGACTCTGAATGAGTGATTGACTCCGAATGAGTGGTTCCTAGTGAGTGACTCTGAATGAGTGATTGACTCTGAATGAGTGATTCCGAGTAAGGTAGGGCTTGGCCTTGTCACATGGAGAGTTCTGTTGCTTGGAGCCCTTTCGTGCTATTTGGCAAAAATGTGCGTGTTTTACTTGAGTCTTCCATTTCTTCAACGTATGTGAGTCATTCACTGAGTAAGCGTATGTTACTCAGGTCTAAGAGTATTGGGTTTAACGTTACTGTAATGCAGGTTTTTGAAATGGCCAAGAACTTGTGCTCGGGCTTATCTTCAAAGTTGTCGAGAGCTTGTGCTCATGCTTATCTTTAAAAATGCCGAGTGCTCGTGCTCGATCTTGTCTTCAAGATTGCTGAGAGCTCGTGCTCGGGCTTGTCTTTAAAATTACTGAGAGCTCGTGCTCGGATTTATCTTTAAGATTGCCGAGAGCTTGTGCTCGGTGTAACACCCTCTGTTACACCTTAATAAATACTAGAAAAATTCGTAATTTTTTTAAAGAAATGATCGTTAAAAGAAAACTATCGGAATAAATTACATACATCATTTTTGAAATACCTTATAAATATTATTAAAACTTTATAAAGTAATTTTACATTCATCCGAAGAAAATAAATATTAAACATTATAAGAAAGGGAGGAAACTTCATGGCCCATAAGTAGTTACTTAATAACTTTATTTATTCATTGGACCATGGTATTCATACCGAGCTCCCTTTCTAGAACGTACTATATTTACTGCCGAGATTCTTCGATCCTTCCCTCTGAACCATCAATTTAAAACATATGAAACAAAAACACAGAGAAAGGAGTGAGAAATAGAATATAATATTCCCAAATAGGGCATAAGCAATAAAGAGTTTTCACAAACTAATATATAATAATATCAATCACAATCACAATCACACACACAATCAATTATGAATGTATAAATGTTATGCAATATCTTCATCATAACTTACCTATATATGTGGGCCCTTAAATTTTAATTTGCACTGGGCCAACCAGGAGTTTACACTGTTCCATAAGTCCAGATAATAATAATATGAATAGCTCAACTGGTATGGAAACACTTAGAGACTAGTCAGATTGAAAAAGTTTTTATTGTAAAAGTACCCGACACTAGGGAGCTACCCCAGGTCCCCTGAAGCGCCCTTTCACACCCTCTCATCATAAGGCTCGTAATTAAGCCTCCTTTAATGTATCCTTGGTTTCTATAATCCATCCCCAGACAATATCATTTTGTTTCACTTTAATGATTTATGATGCATGAACTACTCACGTATTTAATTAGTTAAGACTTTTAGAAACTCAATTATTAAATACCTTGAAGGTTTACATTAAATTAAATATCATTAATACATATCATAATTCAAATTTAAATGGTTATTAATATAGTTGATTTTGAGTTCTTTTGATTAATTCCTCGCATAGGTCTATGTAAGTCCATATAATCCAGTCCTTGTATAGGTATAGTTGAGTCCATATGGGTCATGATCTGTCCTACACCAGGGTCAAGAGATCCGGTATGAGGCCAGTCCCAAAACTCAAAGATTAAATAGGATTGAAGATCAGTTTTGTAAGTATCTGGTTTGTATATCTGGAGTCCCAATATGAAGAGAGCGGTTATGAAGTCCTGAAGGTCCTTCACACCGACCTCACGCGTTGATGTGGGTGAAAGTTGGTGTCACCTACGAAGATTCTCCGACGCTCAAGTCAGTAATAGTATTTCAAATGTGGAATGTTTTGTGATCACTCTATGGAATCCAGATAGAAGTAGTAAAGAGAGAAAAAAGGATCACCCCCAGTAAAATGAAGAGAGTTCTTATACCTGATTGGATTGATGTACGAGGACTTGTTAGTGGGGAACCACTAACCTCCATTAATTAAATAAATTATTATTTAATGTGCACTTGTCAGCATGATTGAGGCAAGTGGCTATTTTATATTGAGCGTAAAGAAAATAGGGCTAGTCTTAGGGGACAAGTTGATTATTTCCAGGGGCAGATTATGGCTCATAGTGTGGAAAATAGAATCTTTGTCCTTGTCCCTAGAGCAATGCCCATTGTCTTCTATATGGTGACGTGAGTGTTATCCGATGTGCATGACATTATCCTGGACAACCGATATAGGGAGAACACCTGATATGGATTTAGAGTCCGTATGTATACCGATGACACCGGCGACACGTTGAAGAACGGTTAAGAGACGTTATACTGTCTTATAGAACAGATACCGGTATCGAGCCCGGATCATATGTCCCCTAGCTTGTGTGAGGGACTGTGTAGTTGTTCACATAAGCTATACAACCTGCGAGAGGTCTGGATGCCGGTATACTTATGCTGAAAATATTTACCTACATGTGTATTGTTCAGATTATTATGTCATGAGGAGCCGTTTTATGGATGAAGGCTTCGTTGACATAATGTCACTACAACGGATGCGGACAAAGATTCGTTGTATGAGAATCCCAAAAGTTTTTTGAAACTTGAGACTCTTGAAATTCGAGTAACAGCTATAAGGCATAAATCACGTCGCATGATTAGGCATTAAATACCTTTAAACACGTGTGCGAGCAATTATTGCATTAGAGGCGTGTATCTCAGTAACCATCGCCTGGGGCTTAATGGGCTTACAATTTTTAAAACTTCTGGGCCCAGTAGAGAGGCCCCTTGGTGAATCGACATTGTTTTGGCGCCCATGAGTTTGAAACGACTATGTGGTTTGAATTGTAAATCGACGCGTTTAGTCGTGAACGGTACAACCCCAAGAGTTGGTAACCGAACCCCTTCGTCTCTTATAAAAGAAACACTTAGTGAATTCTGGGAATCACTTGCTTCTGATTCCTTAGCAACACTCTGCAAAAATTTCACAGAGACGCCTGCTGCTTGTTTTACGAAGCTTTTTCTATCTTCACTTTCCTTTCTACCTTAGGTAACCCTTTTCTTTCCTCTGTTAGTTTTATCTTTCATTTCTCTGTTTTTCTTGAAAAAATACGCCCTAAGAGGGGGAGATTAGCTTCTCACATCTCTGGCCACCGTGGGGGAAGAATCCTTGTGGTTTTTCCTAGGGTTGAGTCACGTCGCTCGGAAAGGGGATCTTACTCACGGAGGAGAATGATTCTTCCCTCCTCAGAGTCATCCTCTAAGTATAGTCATTCTTCCGATAGTGAGGTGAGTAATGATTGTTACCTTTCTGACGATGTGACTTTTTATCGTAGAGCAAAGATTTTTGCACACGCTATTAGAACGATGCCTGGGGAAGGACCTTCTAGAGAACAAGTAATTTTGAGAATAGTTGAAGGGTTGTGCAACGTTGTTGCACACCGGTTGAACTGGGAGGAACTTCAAGCCAAGTGGCCTTATTGTTGGGTGGCTGATGAGTTTAAGAACTTAGTTTTTCATCATGCAAGAGAGGACGGAGCCCAAATTCAATCGAGGTTCATAGTCTATGTAGAGAAGAAGCTGAAAAAGAGGTTCTTGGTGTTTGCACCGCTACCAACAGAACGGATCTGCCACATCGTCCCAGATGAACGTTCTGTATATATGCATGACTTCGTGTTCCACCACCTCAGAGTCCGCTTTCCTTTAACAAAGTTTCAAATGGGTGTGCTAAGATTTTTAGATTACGCACCCTCTCAACTTCATCCCAATGGCTGGGGGCTTGTCCGGGCTCTGGAAGTGTTAGGCGATTACTTCAACTTTAACCCCACTGTGGCTATGCTTTTCTACTACACCCAGGTAGTTCGGAGAGCCAATAAGAAAGGTGGGGTCAGTTTGATTACGCTCTGAACTCTGTGTTCTTTTGTAAATTTTGAATCTTACACTAATTCAGCCAAAGTAGATGGGCAATCTTTTAAATCTTTCTACACCAGAATATCGATTAAAGAAAATAAGCTCATTTTCTGGAGGAACGGGGAGGGTTTTAATAAATTTCCTCTAAGCTGAACTCAAGAACACTTTCTTCTGACTTCCCAAGCGTACTACACCGATCAATCCAAACTATCCATTGCGTCGGCGACAGTGTTATTTGCCCTTGAAGCCTACACCACACACTTTAAAGCATTCTTTTGTAGACGTCTTTTGAGTAGTTCGAGTGAAGTCCGGGATGAATACTTACGTAATTCTCGTGTTATTTCCCTTTCCTCCTTTGTTAATTACATTGATTATTTCTTTATGGCTAATGCATTTTACTTACCCATGTAGGTGAAATAGAGTAGAAATCTCCCGATATGCATAAGCTGAAATCCCTGAAGGCTGGAGGAAACTTTGTGGCTGGTGAGAACGATATTCAGCCAAAAAGGAATTCATTAAAATTCCATTCGGAGTCTATTATTTTTACTTCCGCTGCGGAGGGGGAGATTCCCTTGGTGGAGGGAGGTCCAACTGGTGTTGATGCAACTACGGATCAACCCAAAATAAAAGAGAGGAGGAGGAAGATCAAGAACGACCCTGCTGGAATCATCATCTCTTCCTCTCCTCCTTCGAAAAAATACAAGCCCTCTGGGAGTCCGAAAAGAGTGAGAGTCTCTAAAGGCAAAGTTGTAGAAACATCATATACAGCTAGGGTTTCTTCCGAACTTCATAAGGGTATACTTTTCGGAGTTTTTGGATCGAGTACTCTGATCTCCTTTCCAACTGCTTCATTCCTCACTCCATTTCTTTCATACCAAGGGCCAACTCCAGCGACCCTTCCTCAGCCACTCTACAAACTTCGGCCCACGCTCAAGCCTAAAGAAATCGCATAGCTCACGGGGTTACTCGATTCGCTCAGTCTATTGGCTGATGATGCTGCAGAGGTAGATAGGCTGAGTGATAAGGTGGAGCAACTCAACCTCTCAGCTGAGAAAGATAAAGCCGCTCTAAAATTAGTTGAAGATCGTCTCTCCAAGTCTAAAGAGTACGGAGATCTCATGAATAATGAGAATCTCAAGCTCAAAGATACAGCTAAAGGCTTGGAGAGAACGGTTAATGAGCTAAAAGAAGAACTCTGTAGCAGTCAAGCTAAACAGGCTGAAGTAGAAGATAAGAATAAAGCTACTTCAAAGGATTACTTTAAACAGGCTGAGGAGTGGTCCTAAAAGGAGAAGAAGTTCCTCCTTAAGATTGAGGAATTGAAGTCCAGGAGCGTAGAATCCCAAGGAGCGGAGGAAGAAATTCTCAGGTTACGGGAAGATCTGGCTGTAGCCAAAGCTGAGGCGAAGGAAGCCATCGATATATGCACCCAAGTTGCTGAAGAATCCTACGGCCTAGCGATACGCCAGGTTTTTTACCGTAACCTCACTGTGAATCTAAACCTCTATGGTATGAGTCCGTTCTATGAATTCCACGAAGGGAAGCTAGTCGCAGTGGTTGAAGATCGTCATGAAGATCCTCTGGAATCCTTGTATGGCTTACCCCCTCTTCCCGAAGGTCAAATCATGGGATCGGATTCCGCCGTTCCTATGCCAGAAGGCGTCACGTCTGAAGGAGGTACAAGAGCGCCTGAAGAAAAAGCTCCAGAAGAAGCCTCTAAGGGAGGAACTCAAGACTTCAGAGAAGAAGAGGGACAGCAAAAGCCCCAAGAGCAAATTCCCCTTCTGTAGTCTTGTTGTTTTGCATATGTAAAGCTGTATTCCAATATCAGCTCCGGTTTTGATTAATTTTGAACAATACATGTGAACACCTCTTTCGGTCCGACCCAAGTGGAAAGAATTCTGAGAGGACTGGACTTCATCTTCAAATGATCTGCCAAGTAGAATGACTCAGAATGATAATTTCTGAGTAAAAAATGGCTATTTCTGAGTGAAAAATGGCTGTTACCGAGTGAAATATCCGAGTAAGCTATTGCCGAGTGAGATATCCGAGTGAGCTATTTCTGACTGACACGTGTCCGAGTAGGCTGCCTCTAAAGAAGTTATTTCTGAATGAGGAAAAGGCTCTGGATGATCATTTCCGAGTAAGGGACATCCGAGTGAGACGTAGCCGGGTGCTATTCCAATGGGCTTCAAGAAATTTCCAAAAAATGAAGAAAAGGCTTCAAGAAAAGACACAAGGAAGGGCATTCCGAGCAAAGTGGGATTATCCGAGTGGTCAGATTGTCAAATTCTGAATTCTGATTGAAAAGAAGGTCAACGCCGAGTGACAAATCCGAAGAGTTGATTGATGGTTGAAACCCTTCTAATTGAAAACAAAGTTGACTCTGAATGAACACATCCGAGTGGGTAAGGTCGGTTAACGCATATGAAGGATTGATTGTCGAATGGAGCCATTTCTGATTGGAAATTAAAGCAGAGACAAGATCCGAGCAAGATACCTCTGATTGAAGTAATTCCGAGTGAATGCTTCAAGAAGAGACAAGATCCGAGCAAAACACTTCCGATTGACACAATTCTAAGTAAATGCTGCAAGCAGTGACAAAATCCGAGCCACTCTTTCAGTCAGCACCGAGTGAGCCCTCTTCAAACCAATTCCGAGTCATCACCCTTTAGTGAGTTCCGAGTCATCCCTCTTCAAAACAATTCCGAGTCATCACCCTTTAGTGAGTTCCGAGTCATCCCTCTTCAAACCAATTCTGAGTCATCCCTCTTCAAACCACTTCTGAGCCACTTTTCACCCATTTTTGAGCCACCTTTAACCCAATTCCGAGCCACTTTTCACCCAATTCCGAGCCATCTTTTCAGCCATTTTCGAGTCACCTTTCAACCATTTCCGAGCCATCTCCTCAACCATTTCTGAGCCACCTTTCACCCATTACCGAGCCAATTTTCACCCATTTTCGAGCCACCTTTCACCCAATTCCGAGCCATCTTTTCAGCCATTTCTGAGTCACCTTTCAACCATTTCCTAGCCATATTCTCCACCACTTTCGAGGCACTTTTCACTCGGTTCCGATTGAATGTTTCAACCAGAATTGTTTTACTCGTCCAGCTCCTCACAACAACCTCACACCGACCAGCAAAGCAACACCGAGCAAAGCTTTCACTCGGTTTTGTGTATGAACAACACCTTTTCCACTCGGATTATTTCCCACTATGGGTGTATACCGACTGAAGCACTAAATCCGAGTCAAAAGGAGAAAACTGACCCCTATTTCCATTGTTCGCCCGTGCTGTTAGTGGCTTGGCTGGCCTCCACTTTGAGTGGAAGCCTGTGCTGTCCAAGCACTTGGCAACTTCCTATAAATACCCCATCTGAAGGAGCACAAGGGGTTAGAGGCTGGAAGGTTGAATTTGGAGGATCCTAGAGCCTTCATTGGAGAGAAGAAGCTATCCTAAAGCCTCCCACCATCCCCCTCTTCACACCATACCGTCCTTCACCTCTCTACCCAACACCGTCCTTCTCCTCTAAACTCCAACACCGTCCACCCTCAAAATCTGAGTCCACACCGTCCTTCTCCTCTAAACTCCAACACCGTCCTTCCCTTCACCATACCGTCCAACTTCACCACATAGCACCTCATCCCTTCACACCACACCGTCCTGCTCCTCTCAAACAGCACCGAGCAGCACCTCTCAAATCCTTCACACCATCCCAGCACCTCCCAACAGCACCGTCCCCCTCCTAATCCTCTCCATAACCGTCCAGCACCATTAATCCTTCATACCGAGCAACACCTCTCAAATCCTCACAACACCGTCCTTTCGCCAAGCCTTCACACTGCCCCAGCACACTCACCCACACATCCTCTCAGAAAGGAGAACACTCTGGTACGTTTCCTTTCCTCACTCAGTTTTCCTTTTTCTCACTCAGCTTTCTTTTTTTCCACTCGGTTTTCCTCGTCCTCATTCAATTTTCCTTTTTTCTCACTCGGTTTTCCTTGTCCTCACTCGGTTTTCCTTTTTCTCACTCGGTTTTCCCTTTTTTCACTCGGTTTTTCTTCTCCCACTCGGTTTTCACTCATTTTTCCCTCTCTTTTCCAAACTTACTGTTTCTCTTTCTCTCTTGTAGCTTCTGCTACCCTCCCTCTTTTCTGTCTTCTTTTTTTTGTCCTTTACTTTTGAGTTTTACTTAAAAAGAAGAAAATTTCGTGCATCCATTTCCTAAAAAAAACATTTAAAGAACTACGTAACCCTGATTTCTTGGTCATCCAAGAATACGTAGGAGCAGGACTCTAAATCATGTCGGGCCCACCTTTTCCATTTTATTCCTATTTTTATTTTCTTTATTTTTCCTTTGCAACTCCCTTTCTATCCACTTCCATGAAAATAAATTTAGACGTGACGTCTTATTGATTTTCCCCTATCTTTGGTAGGTCATCTCATAAGGAACGGGATACTTGGGACGAGACGTCCCGCTTATCCCCTTCCCGTTTCTAACCCCGCATTTTGATTAAATTCCGTGAAAATCAATTTAGACGTGACGTCTTGTTGACCTTCCCCTATTTCTGATAGGCCATCATCACAAGGAACGGGATACTTGGGATGAGACGTCCCGTTTATCTCCTTCCCATTTCTAACCCGTATCCCGATTAAATTCCATGAAAATCCATTTAGACGTGACATATTGTTGATTTTCCCTTATTTCTAGTAGGCCATCACCATAAGGAACGGGATACTTGGGACGAGACGTCCCGTTTATCCCCTTCCCGTTTCTAACCCCGTATTTTGATTAAAGGATGACTAATTTAGACGCAACGTCTTGTTAGTATCCTTCCCTTTTCCTGATTTATACCAAAGCCAAGGTTAATTTGGACGTGACGTCCTGTTGACCTACACTCCATGTCTGTTCAGTTTGTTCCTACTGCCTTTTTTTACACAAAGTATAACAACAAAAGGGGAGAAATATAACATCTTTTGTAAGTCTATTTATGTTGCGCATCTTCAATCTTGGTACTGTTTCTGACAGGCGATGTAGGGTGCTAATACCTTCCCTACTCGTAACCGACTCCCGAACTTGAATCTTATTTTTTTAAACCAGTGCTTTACTGAACTTAGTTTTTTCCCAATGTTTTTCCTATGGATAAAAACGTTGGTGGCGACTCCCTGTTTTCTTTGTTCGTTTTGTTTCGAGAGGGTCGGCCGTGCCGCCGTGATCCAGGTCGTGACAGATGGCGACTCCACTAGGGACATTTAAGAGAGTCAGACCATTTTGATTGAAAGCACATGTTCTTTTTATATAGCCTTTGTTATCTCGGATTTCTTCCCTTTTTTTTTTATTTTCTGTTGATTGTTGTGAATGTTTTTTTAATTGTATCTTGTTATTTGTTTCGTTGTCTATGTTTTGCATGTTTGTTGAACCCTAGGGTAGAGGACCATGTTACTTTTCTGTAATCATTGAACCCTAGGGTAGACGACTTTGTATATTTGTTCTGTGTTTGTTCTTTGTACAGAATGGGGTAAGGCAAAAGGTATTGAATGCCCTTCCACACACTACACTAACAATTACTTGCACACACCTATGAGTGGCGCCCTATACCCGGCCCCAAATGAAGCTTAAGTTAGGAGAGGTTGGTAACGAAATCGTATGTGATGTACTTCCTATCCGGTATTCATGAGAACCTTAACCAGAATTCGACCTCTCATGATATACGCACCTAGCGGATTCCCCACTGTTTGCGTCCCTGTCATGGGTAGGATCTTGGCTCTGCTGACCTTCTAGATGTCTAGTGGAAACCACCCGGTGTGGAGAGTCACTTTTAGACAAGCAATAGGGCCTAGAAAAGACTTTCAACAAAACCGGACCTAGGCCACAAAAGGGCAAACTTTACTTTACCTTACGTTATTTTTTTTATCTACCACCCACAGATTTACTGAGTTTTTGAAATAATGACTTGTTTTGGAACACACAGTATTCTTCGGGTGAATAGATAATCCTCTTTTGGTTGTGTACCTTTGAGTCCTGAGTCATAGATTTTCCTAATCGTCAAAAAAAATCAAGAAAAAATATAACTTTATTTCTGCTCCAACAAGGGTGTCGATGACGATTAGGAAACTTATGACTATTATGACTTGGATCCTTGGTAATCGTTGTTTCCCCAAGAAAAATTGCTTTATGTTAAATCAATGGGGAAGTACCAGTTCCAAAACATGACGACAACTAATTTCTTTTCCTTATCCTCATTTTTGTGGGAGGCTATTCAGAACTTAACGAATACCCTTTGAGTATCTACGGAAGTTAACATGGGATTGAACTCAAGAAATGATGGCTGTGGTGGCCCGAATAAAATGTTTGAGCTTAAGGCTCCCGCCTCAGAATAAAGGATTTCTTCTATCTTCACAACTATCCCGTATTAGTTTCCATGTTTACCAAACTTAGTACTTTTGAACGATACATTCTAAGGAACGGTTAAAGGATGCTCATTAAGGCCTGCGATTGCTTCCCACGACATTCTCCTTCCTCTTGTTTCCACCTGACACTTTTTGTTTTTCTTTAAGGACACCAAAAGACGCCTTACTAGACTTTCAAAAGAGACTCATGGCTGAAAGAGAGCAACAAATTAAAAACCTCAGGAGTGAAGTTAACCAGCTAAAGGAGCAAGTGACAGAGATGACCAGACTTCTAGAAAAGAAGATCATAGAGGGGAAACCCTCCGTGGGTGTCAAGAATGACCAACATTTACCAACCACGCTACTCCATCCTCCTAGATTGACAAAAACGCAAATTCCCTCTTCTATGACACCTCCCATTACTATCAACAGGACCGACCCCATCATTGACCCTCAGCCGACCTATGGCATGTCTTATGCACCACAACACGTCTTCATGGGCTCAAACAACAACCTGCCCTATGAAATACCCTCAGAATACTCTCCTCCGTTCTATAACCAACAAGAGGATCATGATTTACAAACAATGAACTTTCATATTTCTCAATCCTCCCAGTCGCCGCGGGCACCTATCACAAGAATCTCTGCATCGGGAGATAAGGGGAAAAGAAAAGGGGATGCTAATTCCACTTCCTATAACCGAAAAAGGGCCTAACCCAAACTAATGACTCATACTTCCTTTCAACCTGCCAATCTCCCTACACCTTACATGGCCGCCACCACCCCCGACCGAGGCTCCAATCTTTTCCCTTTTCAACTCTGCTTTTGTCCATATATCCCTTAAACACCTTCCCATTCTCATTTGCCACAGCCCTACTATCCCTCACTAGGGCAGACTCAGCCACTTAATCTAGACCGAAGCACAATAAAACCCACTGATAGTCGAACACCGGTCCGGTTTGACCCTATTCCCATAACCTACATAGAACTTTTGCCTCACCTTATCCGTAGTTCCCTTGTGGTACCTTGTCCGTTAAAACCGATGGTTTCTCCTTACCCAAAAGGTTATAATCCTAATACCCAATGTAATTACCATGCTGAAGCCCCTGGGTACTCTACTGAAGATTGTTATGCCTTAAAATTCAAAGTAAGGGATCTGATTAAAGCCAAATGGCTGGATTTCCAGGAAGGGAGTCCCAATATAATCATAAACCCCAGGTCTAATCATGAGAATCCTGGATCAGTATGATAAGGAGAGGCTGAAGGCATGGAGTGGATGAAAGCTTTGTGATTTACACGCCAAGTGAAGAGGTTCATGACCAAGAGACCGCCTAGCTCTTTACGACTTTAAACTTCTGTTTTTTTTACTTTCCAACCCAAACGCTATGCCTAAGGCATTGGGATATTTTATGTAATAAGGGCAAAAACATATTTTTATCATTTCAGGTTATTCTCAATGAATGCGTATCAAATTTCAAAATGTTTCCATTTGCTTCCCTTATTTGTTTTAACACTCCCTTTATCCATTGGCTCTCTTTTATTTTCCATCCTTCTCTTTGTCGTCGTACATAAAAAAAACACAAAAAAAAACATCCATCCGAAAATGATCCTTCTGAGAACAACAAGATCACAATCCTATTTCACAACTTTGACCGCTTGTTTGATCATGCTGACGAAGAGGGTAGCAAAGGCAAAAGTTCTTTGGCCGAATTAACCAGGATGTTTGAATAAGGGGCATCTAGCTTTATCCAGAAGCATTCAACAAGGTCAGCACACGGAGTGAAGAGGGTCCACGAACGACTAAAAAAATTGATCAAATCGCCTTAGAAGACGTTACAGTGTGATGATAGCTCAACCTGGTGACGTAAAAGTCTGCATGGATAGAGATAGTACCGAACTCCACAATGAATAATGGCATATCTACCTTTCAAGGAAGTGTTAGTATTGGCCAATATGGATAGCAAAAACTTGCTAGGACCCGTGAACGTAGACATGGTCAAGAAATACTCTGCCAAAAACAAAAAAAATAAAAAAACAAAAAAACAAAAAGGGAGTCAAGGTTGGTGCCCTACGCATATACCAATTGGGACGAGCTGATTCATAGATCAAATTATTCACTCTTCCACACGGGGGCATAAATGTTATCAAGCTAAGAACGCGACAAAAACAATGTGTCATCTGTGCCGTAATCAACACCCCAACCCTAAGGGGGTATAACTGTTCCCCTACCAGTGTAACCAAGGGAATGGTCTACTGTGATACCATTAATATCATAGTTCTCTGCCACATTGGCTAAGGGTAAATAAAACCGCTAGACCATAATGAAGATACCAAGGGGGTCATATAAAAAAAAACAAAAAAAAACAAAAAAATGAAGAAGAAGAAAACAAAAATGAAAGAATGAACAAAAAGATACAGACTCAGAATGAGCCCCCTCATTGGTGCCGAAAAAGGCTCACCCCTGTTTCCTTGGATACATGGTGTTGGAGAAAACTTTCTTATTTGAAATAACATCTATTCCCCTACAGGACGAAACTAAACCAATAGAGATCAAATAAGCTCATTGTCAATCAGCTTAAACCTTTGTCGTAAAGGACGCAACCTTGAAAAAAAATAAAAAAACAAAAAAAAAACAAAAAAAAAGCGAAACACAGAGAGAGAAGCTCGCTAGGCTGAAAACCTGGAAAGGCAGCCTAGGCAAAAGTTGGAGCAACCTGGTAAGCTAAAAACCTGAATAGGCAGCTCAGGCAATAAATTGGATCAAGATTTTGGCAGAGTAATTTTCTCATGTGAATGGTCTGATTTCAAGTTAAGGCATAAGGACCGTAGTCCAACTACCTTTTTCGGAGGCAGGGTCAAATGGTGAATTCAAAGTCGTGATGTGGGATTGAGTTCATTGGAGGATTTGTGAAATCATTCCTATTCCACCCAATTATCAATATTTCCTATGCAACTCCACTTGCTTCTTTAGCCTCCTTTTCCTACCCCCCGCTCAACTTGTAAATACAATTTCACCTCTTTTGATACGTGTTCATATTGTGATTTCCTCTGATTTGATAAGACATATGTTTTCCCTTAATATATAAAATGAGAAGGTAATGAAATTTAAAGTCGTGGAGACAAGATGTTCTTGTTATTTGATCTCACCTCAAGGCGATCATTATGAAGACTGGGCCTGACACGTTTCCAAAGCTGGGGTTGCTTCATCTGCTCTGTTTCAGTCGTGGGTCACTTTGAATCTCTAAGGATCGTTGTAACGTCCCGTGTAATTTTTTGAATAACTTTTTCGCGTTTTTGAAAGATCAATTTAAAATTCGTAAATTAAACTCAGAGTTCACATAAAATTCGATAATTGCGGAATATTATCATGCATACTAGTCGTGATTAATAAAATTCATGAAATATTTGCATAGCGGAAACGATTTAGAAGTAACAGTTCATAGTACGTAATATTTATTACAACCCATTAAATTAAAGTAAAAATCAAGGTCCAAGTAATACTTCAAATAGGCATCAATCATGGCATCACTCTGTATTCTGCGTGTCATTCACTGTAAAAATTAATGTAAGAGTGAGACAGAATATAGAATAAGTATAAAATAGATAAAATTGCACAAACACAATCAACAAATCATAATGATATGATGAATATGCCAGACGAGTTCATTTATATTTAATAAGTCTTTAATTAATCAAATGATGTCATGCTGGATCCATTTGGTTTGGTGGGAATACTGCAGTAAAAGTCTCATAGAGACACAAATAGGGCTTTAGCATATACCATGAATCCCTACACTTTATGGCGCTTAAGTACCGAAGTACACAAATATCATAAGTAGGACTTTGCATAAACCATGAATCCCTACACTTCATGGCGCACAACAAAATAGGGCTTAACTCATCATAGAGTAACCTCCCACCAGGGTAGGCAATCATGGAACCCCTAAATTCCATGGTGCGTCCGAATGCTTATGATGCATGAATGCCTTTAATTCTCTTTATCATTTAACATACCATGATATATCAATTTCCAAAACCACTTGGAAAACCACAAGTCCTCAAAGGAACACCTCATATATATAATTTACAAAATCATGGATTTACTGTTTCAACCACATGTATCAATAGTCGCAAGGTATTCATGTATAAATATTAAATTAATCATTCATAATGATTCATCATCAAAATACACAAACTGTATGGTACTCATTAAGACACAACAACATCAATAATAAATCATAATCACTCAAGAGTTTAATAATAAAATTGATACTCATAGAGAAAATATCATTTTCATTCATAATAACCATTATAATTAACTTTCAGCATTTCCAACAGCAACATACTCTTAGTAAAACAGTCATAACATGAGTAAATCATAACCTTTTCCTGTGATTCCACTTCCTATAGCTTAATAATACAATTATCTACAACTTTCATGAAGAACACAATTTCAAATTCCAAACAGAAACATCACTTATCCATGAAATACCACACTGCCTCAAGGTGAATTTTTCTAAAACGTACATATATTAGTAATTTGAACGTTTCTGGAGCTACAAAAATGATTTTGGCATGAAACTAGTTCTAAGTTATTATTAACACAAATATCTACAACTTTCATGAAGAAAACAATTTCAAATTTCAAACAGAAATACCACTTATCCATGAAATACCATACCGCCTCAAGGTGAGTTTTCCAAAACGTACACATATTAGTAATTTGAACGTTTCTGGAGTTACAAAAATGATTTTGGCATAAAACCAGTTCTAAATTATTCTTAACACAAATATCTACAACTTTCATGAAGGCACCAACCCCTAATTCTCACCACAAAATTCCCAGTTTTAAAAATAAGATTCGGAGTTCAAATTAACAGGATTACAGTTTGTACATACTTCAGTATTATAGGCATAACTTGAGCTACAAAAATCATTTTGACTTGAAACCACTTTCTAAAGATCCAAAACATAAATATCTACAACTTTAATGAACACATTAAAGGCTGATTATGCACGTACAAGTCCCAGCATATTAATATATATACAAAACATAGGATGAATATTCCACTCGGACATGCTATAGTAATTTGGCTATAACTTTTGCTACACATACTCAAATCAGTCGGTTCAGGTCTCAAAATTCACATAACAAAAGGATATACAACTTTCATGAAGACACTGATCACTAATTCTTACCACAAAATTCCCAGTTTTAAAAATAAGATATGGATTTCAAGTTAACAGATTTACAGCTTGGATATACTTAGTATTTTAGGCATAACTCGAGCTACAAAATTTAATTTGATTTGAAACTACTTTATAAAGATCCACAACATAAATATCTATAACTTTCATGAAGACATCAAGGGCTGATTATGCACGTACAATTCCCAGTAAATCAATATATACACAAAACATAGGATAAATCTTCCACACGAACATGCTGTAGTATTTTGGCTATAACTTTTGCTATACTTATTCAAATTAATTGATTCAGGTCTCAAAATTCAGATAACAAAAAGATATACAACTTTCATGAAGAAGTCAGAGTCAAATTCACACGTTTTCAATTTCAAAAATGAGCAACAATTTATGAAGTTAATTCTGGAATCCTAGAACAGCATACAATTCTACCCATTTCACAAATATTCACAACCCTGTCCCCTCTTACTTGGTTTGAAGACTTTTAGCTTACTGGAAAAGAAGTCCCCTGGCTTTCCTGGTTCAGATTGAAGGTGTGTTGATGGAGAAGAGTAATTGGGAGTTTCAGAATCAGTGGTGTGTTTAATAATGCAAGGTGGGAGACAACTTTCCATGAGTGGGTTTCTAGTGGGCTTTTAGTGGGAATTAAGAGTGGTTTAGGTTGAAAGTAAGCTCCACTTCTGTAGCCCACCCACTGGAGTGCGCATAATGGAAGATGATTTATTAAAAATATGCATGAAGGGACAAAACAGAAGTCAACACGTCAATCTGGCAGTGAATTCCGAGTGAACTTTCACTCGGTCAGCCTCTTGGCCGACTGGAATTCCACTCGGTCCATGTATATACCGACTGGTAGTGGTCGGTAATGTGAAGAGAGGGAAATCCGAGTCCCTCTCGCTCAAGCGGATACCGATTCGCTTGAGCGAGTTCCATACAATGCACTGGCAGAGGGGTTTCGCTCAAGCGAAAACCGACTCGCTTGAGCGAGTGTGCGTTTCGCTCAAGCGAATACTGACTCGCTTGGGCCAAAACCGATCCTTCATTCACTCAGTTTTCACTTCAATAGCTTAATCCACTCGGTAAAACATCCTGAAACCGAGTCTTCACTTATTACTCACTCGGAATTGATTCCTCATTAAACAGTCGGTCTGATTTCTCTTCCTTAGAGGTGACTCAGTCGGCATATTCTCCTAAAACCGAGTCATCTCAATTAGTCTTTCACTCGGGTATATCATTCTAATTCCGAGTCATCTCTTGCTCAGCCTTCCGCTCGGCAATTACACTAAAACCGACCCATCACTCTATTGGTTTTCCACTCAGAGTTTCATCCCAGAGACTGACACATCTGGGTAATAATAAACCGTGAGTCCCCAGTCGGAATTCTACCACTCGGAAATGCATTTTCCTATGTAATTCACTCGAAAATAAAGGCACTCAGTGATTCTTTCATTCGGAATTGCAATGTCTGATCAAGATCGACTCGGAAACGAGCCTTTGGAAGATACTTGACTCGGAAATGAGTCTTTCTGTGGTGTTTGACTCGGAAACGAGTCATTCAGGAGTAATTGACTCGGAAATGAGTCATTTGATGGCATTTGACTCGGAAACGAGTCTTTCTAAGTAATTTAACTTGGCAGTGAGTCACCCCAAGGTGAGTCACTCGGATTCTCTCACCCAGAAGTGGTTCTATCAGTTCCACTTCACACATAAGTGTCTCAGGTGCAGGAATTTCACTCGGAATAAACTCACTCCTCCATATTCCACTCGGAAAACACAACCTTCACTCGGAATTTTACATCTTCACTCAGAATTTCTCTTAGTCACTCGGAATTTTCCTTCTTCACTCAGAATTTTCATTCTTCACTCGGACAGAGCCCCTTTTCCACTCGGAAATTCATTTCTAAGGCATATTTTACCCGGAAAATGGATCTTATCAATACAGGTCTTTGTAATTTCTATAATTATACTCAAAAATGGAATTTTTTGGAGTATTATAAACCATCCATAAGGTGTTTTATTCATTGATTAACACTTACAGACCTTCCATGCTTCATAAATTACATAATTGAACTATTATTAAAGGAGGATGTTACAATCGGGGTTTTGCGGGAGGTCTTTTCATGTTCCAATTTGTTTTGCACAACTAACCTTTCTTGTAGGATGTCACGACAAGTAGATACGTCAAGTCTTTACCGCCAAAGCTGGCGTTCTCCAAGAACCCCTTTCTATGGCCGAACACGACGCCCTTCTAAGTTTCCATTGTACTTTGAGGTTTCCATCAATATCTCGTAGTTGGAGCCGGTATCTTCTCAGGGTTTCTGTCTCGTTCATGAGGCATATTAGGGGTCATATTTTCATCAACTTGGTATATTCCAACAGTATAGTGTATCCCGTCCCCCGGCAACGATGCCGAGTACGGGTTAATTTGGACGAGACGTCCTGTTAACCTCTAAATCTTTCAAACCTGGGATTTTACCCCCAAGTCTATCATTCCTTTCCAAACTGGAACATCACCTCTAGGTCTTTTGTCGGCCAAGGGATAGTGCCCTGAATTTCGAAAAGGGTTTAAACCAGGGTATCACCCCAGATTCTTCCTCCAATAAAGAGGTAATACCCTTAACTCCTTTAGTCTATCCAAGACTAGGGCATCTTCCCTAGATCTCTTTTCCAATCAAGAGGCAATACCCCAAATTTCTGAAATAGCTCAAACTAGGGCATCTCCCCAGATTTCTCTTCCAATCAGTGGACAGTACCCTGAATTTCAAAATAGCTCAAACTGGGGCATCTCCCTTGAGTTCTCTCTTTCAGTTAAAGGGGGGTACCCCTAAAACTTTCTGTCTTTCCAAACTGGGGCATCTCCCTAGATTTCTCTTCCAATCAAGGGACAGTACCCTGAATTTCAAAAAAAATTAAACTGGGGCATCTCCCCCAGGTCATTATCTTTTGTCAACCAAGAGCGGTACCCCGCACTCCTAAAAGTTCAAATTAGAGCATCACCTAAAGTCTCTCTCTGTCAAAGGGGAGCACCCCTAGCTTCTTCAATCTCCCTAACTGGGGTATCACCCCAGATCCTTCCTCTGTTCAAGGGGCAATACCCCTAACCCCTAACTCCTTCAGCCGGATTTCCCAAACTGGGACAGTCCCCCAATTCCTTTTCTCTCCCAGTCAAGGGGCAGTACCCCGAGTTGCCCAAAACTCTCCCCAGCAGACCCACTATTTATCCCCGAGGGGAATCCCGACTGAGGGTTCCTCCCCAGGGGAACAACAAAATAGACTCAGCTCCCCTAACTGAAGTACTTCCTAATCAAATTTGGGAAAGTTAGTTATCCTCAGTGGAATCACCTTTCCAACAGGATCATAGTGATCAAAAGCTAGCCATGTCTTCCTTCCCAATAGGAAAACACTTTCCCCAATGGAGTTACCCTCATTAAAATGTCCCAAGCTGGGACATCCCCTAGATTTTTCTCCTCCGGCAGGCCTGCCATACATTCCCCAATGAACCCCAGTACACTTTTCTCAATCATTACCAGACCAAGCAAACCCATGGCACATTTCTAGTGGATCCCAAATTTCTCTTTCCGATCAAAGGGCGGTACCCCAAATTACCAAATACTTCCCCTGGTGGAACCAGGTTACCGGACAGATACTAACCAAATCCTTCCCTAGTGGAACTACACTTCCCAAGCATCTTAAACTGGGGCATCACCCTAGGTTTATTCTCTTTCAGTCAAGGGGCAGTTCCCCAAGATTCCTTCAAACCATCTCAAACTGGGGCATCACCCCAGGTTTCAGTCAAGGGGCAGTTCCCCAAGATTCCTTCAAACCATCTCCAACTGGGGCATCTCCCCCTGGTCCATTCTCTTTCCGCCAAGGGGCAGTCGAATCATGTCAAACTAGGGCATCACCCCAGGTTTATTCTTTTTCAGTCAAGGGGCAGTTCCCCCAGGTTCATTCTCTTTTATTCAAAGGGTAGTTCCCCAACAACCTTCAGTCATGTCAAACCAAGGCATCACCCCAGGATCATTCTCTTTCATTCAGGGAGGCAACACCCTCACCTTTACTTTCTTTCCAATCGCCGAAGCTGGCACTCCTTTACCTTCCTCAATCGCCAAAGCTGGCACCCTTCAGGGTTTTCACCCTCCGCCGAAGCTGGCACCCCTTTACCTTCCAGTCGCCGAAGCTGGCACTCCTTTACCTTCCAGTCGCCTATGAAGACACCCTTTATCTTTCCAGTCGCCTATGAAGGCAACCTCTACCTTTTCCAGTTGCCGAAGCTGGCACCCCTTTACTTTCCAGTCGTCGAACAAATGGCACCTCTTTACCTTCCAGTCACCGAAGCTGGCACTCCTTTACCTTCCTCAATCGCCAAAGCTGGCACCCTTCAGGGTTTTCACTCTTCGCCGAACAAATGGCACCTTTACTCTCCAGTCAACTGGAAGGCAACACCCTTACCTTTACTTTCTTTCCAGTTGCCGAAGCTGGCACCCCTTTACTTTCCAGTCACCGAATAAATGGCACCTCTTTACCTTCCAGTCGCCAAAGCTGGCACTCCTTTACCTTCCTCAATCGCCAAAGCGGGCACCCTTCAAGGTTTTCACTCTTCACTGAACAAATGGCACCTTGACTCTCCAGTCAACCGGGAGGCAAAACCTTCACCTTTACTTTCTTTCCAGTCGCCGAAGCTGGCACTCCTTTACCTTCCTCAATCGCCAAAGCTGGCACCCTTCAGGGTTTTCACTCTTCGCCAAACAAATGGCACCTTTACTCTTCAGTCAACCGGGAGACAACACCCTCACCTTTACTTTCTTTCTAGTTGCCGAAGCTGGCACCCCTTTACTTTCCAGTCACTGAACAAATGGCACCTCTTTCCTTTCCAGTCGCCGAAGCTGACACTCCTTTATCTTCCTCAATCGCTAAAGCTGGCACCCTTCAGGGTTTTCACCCTTCGCCGAACAAATGGCACCTTTACTTTCTAGTCAACCGAGAGGCAACACCATCACCTTTACCTTCCAATCTAGTCGCCGAACAAATGGCACCATTTTCCTTCCGGTCGCCGAATGTGGCACCCTTCATCTCCGATCAGTTGAGAATCGACACCCGATCCTCTTACCTCCTATTAAGACAATCCTTCCGCTTCATGTCATTCAAAGGATAATTCCCAGTTAGCCACTTCCTGCTAAAAACTAGAGCACCGCCCCACTTCTTTTTCCGGATTTGAAACACAAAAAAAAAACAAATAAAAAAAACAAAAATAAAAAAACAAAAAACAAACAAAAACAAAAAAAAGCAAAAAAATAAAAAAACAAAAAAAAGAGAAGAAGGAGGGAAATAGAGAGAGACAGATGTGGAAAATGCTTCTTTAAAGAGGAAAAGGTCACACCGACTCGTGATTGCCAGCACCGTCGGACGCCATACCTATCGAGAGGTCCCACCTGGTCCCTACATCAGTATTCATATCTTTACTTCCTTTTCACTTCAAAAACACAAAAAGCTTCGTGTTTCTCTTGTGAAAAAGAAGTAAAGAGGAGCATCTGTGAACACCTCTTTCGGTCCGACCCAAGTGGAAAGAATTCTGAGAGGACTGGACTTCATCTCCGAAGGATCTGCCAAGTAGAATGACTCAGAATGATAATTTTCGAGTAAAAAATGGCTATTTCCGAGTGAAAAATGGCTGTTACTGAGTGAAATATCCGAGTAAGCTATTGCCGAGTGAGATATCCGAGTGAGCTGTTTCTGACTGACACGTGTCCGAGTAGGCTGCCTCTAAGGGAGTTATTTCCGAATGAGGAAAAGGCTCTGGATGATCATTTCTGAGTAAGGGACATCCGAGTGAGACGTAGCCTGGTGCTATTCCAATGGGCTTCAAGAAATTTCCAAAAAATGAAGAAAAGGCTTCAAGAAAAGACACAGGGAAGGGCATTCCGAGCAAAGTGGGATTATCCGAGTGGTCAGATTGTCAAATTCTGAATTCTGATTGAAAAGAAGGTCAACGCCGAGTGACAAATCCGAAGAGTTGATTGATGGTTAAAACCCTTCTGATTGAAAACAAAGCTAACTCCGAACGAACACATCTGAGTGGGTAAGGTCAGTTTCCGAGCGAACGCATATGAAGGATTGATTGTCGAATGGAGCCATTTCTGATTAGAAATTAAAGCAGAGACATGATCCGAGCAAGATACCTCTGATTGAAGTAATTCTGAGTGAATGCTTCAAGAAGAGAAAAGATTCAAGCAAAACACTTCCGATTGACACAATTCTAAGTAAATGCTGCAAGCAGTGACAAAATCCGAGCCACTCTTTCAGTCAGCACCGAGTGAGCCCTCTTCAAACCAATTCCGAGTCATCACCCTTTAGTGAGTTCTAATTCATCCCTCTTCAAACCAATTCTGAGTCATCACCCTTTAGTGAGTTCCGAGTCATCCCTCTTCAAACCAATTCTGAGTCATCCCTCTTCAAACCACTTCTAAGCCACTTTTCACCCATTTTCGAGCCACCTTTAACCCAATTCCGAGCCACTTTTCACCCAATTCCGAGCTATCTTTTCAGCCATTTCCTAGTCACCTTTCAACCATTTCCGAGCCATCTCCTCAACCATTTTTGAGCTACCTTTCACCCATTACCGAGCCAATTTTCACCCATTCCCGAGCCACCTTTCACCCAATTCCGAGCAATCTTTTTAGCCATTTCCGAGTCACCTTTCAACCATTTCTGAGCCATATTCTCCACCATTTTTGAGGCACTTTTCACTCGGTTCCGATTGAATGTTTCAACCAGAATTGTTTTGCTCGTCCAACTCCTCACAACAACCTCACACCGACCAGCAAAGAACCACCGAGCAAAGCTTTCCCTCGGTTTTGTGTATGAACAACACCTTTTCCACTCGGATTATTTCCCACTATAGGAATATACCGACTGAAGCACTAAATCCGAGTTAGAAGGAGAAAACCGACCCCTATTTCCACTGTTCGCCCGTGCTGACTTGGATTCCACCACCCAAGTGGATCCATGAATCCTGGAGGTGGCAGACAGGGGGCGGAAGTGGAGAAATTAAAAATTCCCCACCAGCCGCTGTCCCCCCACTACCTGTTAGTGGCTAGGCTGGCCTCCACTCTGAGTGGAAGCCTGTGCTGTCCAAGCACTCGACAACTTCTTATAAATACCCCATCTGAAGGACACAAGGGGTTGGAGGCTGGAAGGTTGGCACTTTCGTTGAATTTGGAGGATCCTGGAGCCTTCATTGGAGAGAAGAAGCTATCCTAAAGCCTCCCACCGTCCCTCTCTTCACACCATACCATTCTTCACCTCTCTACCCAACACCGTCCTTCTCCTTTAAACTCCAACACCGTCCACCTTCAAAATCCGAGTCCACACCGTCTTTCTCCTCTAAACTCCAACACCGTCCTTCCCTTCACCATACCGTCCAACTTCACCATATAGCACCTCATCCCTTCACACCACACCGTCCTGCTCCTTTCAAACAGCACCGAGCAGCACCTCTCAAATCCTTCACACCGTCCCAGCACCTTCCCAACAGCACCGTCCCCCTTCTAATCCTCTCCATAACCGTCCAGCACCATTAATCCTTCATACCGAGCAGCACCTCTCAAATCCTCACAACACCGTCCTTGCGCCAAGCCTTCACACCGCCCCAGCACACTCACCCACACATCCTCTCAGAAAGGAGAACACTCTGGTACGTTTCCTTTCCTCACTCGGTTTTCCTTTTTCTCACTCGGCTTTCCTTTTTTCCACTCGGTTTTCCTCGTCCTTACTCGGTTTTCCTTTTTTCTCACTCGATTTTCCTTGTCCTCACTTGGTTTTCCTTTTTCTCACTTGATTTTCCCTTTTTTCACTCGGTTTTTCTTCTCCCACTCGGTTTTCACTCATTTTTCCCTCTCTTTTCTGAACTTACTGTTTCTCTTTCTCTCTTGTAGCTTCTGCTACCCTCCCTCTTTTCTGTCTTCTTTTTTTTGTCCTTTACTTTTGAGTTTTACTTAAAAAGAAGAAAATTTTGTGCATCCATTTCCTAAAAAAAACATTTAAAGAACTACGTAACCCTGATTTCTTGGTCATCCAAGATTACGTAGGAGCAGGACTCTAAATCCTGTCGGGCCCACATTTTCCATTTTATTCCTATTTTTATTTTCTTTATTTTTCCTTTGCAACTCCCTTTCTATCCACTTCCATGAAAATCAATTTAGACATGACGTCTTGTTGATTTTCCCCTATCTTTGGTAGGTCATCCCATAAGGAACGGGATACTTGGGACAAGACGTCCCGCTTATCCCCTTCCCGTTTCTAACCCCGCATTTTGATTAAATTCTGTGAAAATTAATTTAGATGTGACGTCTTGTTGATCTTCCCCTATTTCTGATAGGCCATCATCACAAGGAACGGGATACTTGGGACGAGACGTCCCGTTTATCCCCTTCCCATTTCTAACCCCGTATCCTGATTAAATTCCGTGAAAATCCATTTAGACATGACGTCTTGTTGATTTTCCCTTATTTCTGGTAGGCCATCACCATAAGGAACGGGATACTTGGGACGAGACGTCCCGTTTATCCCCTTCCCGTTTCTAACCCCGTATTTTGTTTAAAGGATGACTAATTTAGACGTAACGTCTTGTTAGGATCCTTTCCTTTTCCTGATTTATACCAAAGCCAAGGTTAATTTGGACGCGACGTCCTGTTGACCTACACTTCATGTCTGTTCAGTTTGTTCCTTCTGCCTTTTTTTACACAAAGTACAATAATAAAAGGGGAGAAATATAACATCTTTTATAAGGCTATTTATGTTGCGCATCTTCAATCTTGGTACTGTTTCTGACAGGCGATGTAGGGTGCTAATACCTTCCCTACTCGTAACCGACTCCCGAACTTGAATCTCATTTTTTTTAAACCAGTGCTTTACTAAACTTAGTTTTTTCCCAATGTTTTTCCTATGGATAAAAACGTTGGTGCGACTCCCTGTTTTCATTGTTCGTTTTGTTTCGAGAGGGTCGGCCGCGCCGCCACGATCCAAGTCGCGACAATACACATGTAATTTGCCTTTAGTGAAAGAATAAAATTCCTCTCAGGCATTGTTTTCAATACTTCATGAAGAATAGTATAACTTAAAAATATTCGTTATACCTTTATCATTTCAGTATTCAATAATCCATTCAGTGCTATTAACTTGAGGTCGTATTAAAATAGCTGCCTCAAAGAAAATTAATCAATTCATTTAAAATAGATAAGTTTTAGAATGGAGAATTATATACATGAATACTGTCCCCAAGTATAAGTATGTTAAGGGATTGGTACCTGTCATAGGGTATTACCCTTAATTCTTTTGGGGAGAGAAGGAGTCGATCCGTTATTCACAACAGCGATGTCACAGGACGGATGACTAGTATTAATTCTTATTGTTCTCACTGGAGGGAAAAACGTCATCCATTGTGAGAGTATTGTTCCGAGCTTAGGGAACTACAAAAATACTTCAACCAGGTGTCTGTATTAGGATTTACATCATCAATTTATAGAGTAGGTAATTGAGATTATCCGTTATGGAAGAAGTGTTCCTTTAAAAGAGGAATGATAACCATAAAGATGATGGTTGGATATTCCATCATAAGGATGATGATGGGAATCGTCCACGCCAGGAGTTACATCATCAAATCACAGAATAGGTAACTGAGATCATCCGTCCTGGGGAAATACATCTCAATCGTAAAAGTACGGATTGAGTCTTTAATTATATCATCAAATCCGGTATCAAGACCGGATCATTATTTTATTTGTCCCCTAGCTTGTGTGAGGGACTAGTAAAGTTGCTTATATAAGCTACATCGCTTGCATTTGGTTTGGATACCGGTTCATCTATATAAGCAAAATATTTATTTAACGTGTGTTAGGTTTCAGCATTATGTTGTCAAGTGAAGATCCGTCCTGGGAACAAAGACTCCGTTGTCATAGTGTTCCTTATGACGGATCTAGACAAAAATCTATTATGCGAGAATCCCGAAAGCTTTTGAAACTTGAAACTCTTGGTATTCGAGTAACAATTGCAATGTTTCTCATCATTGGTCTTTTAATGCCTTTAAGCACGTGGGTGAGCCATTATTGTTTTAAATGTGCATGTCTTTGTAACTGTCACTCAGGAGCTTTATGGGCCTAAAATTTGAATTTTAAGACCCATTTGATAGGCCTTTTGACGAATCGACACTGTTTTCGCGCCTTAGGGTTTGAAACAACAGCCTTGTATTTACGAAAGGGTGTCATTTGGTGGTAAACGACATAACCCTTGAACCGATAATTGAGACTCTTCACCCCCTATAAAAGGAACACTTAGTGAATTCAGAAATCACTTACTCTTGCCTTCTTGACGAAACTCTGCAAAAATTTAGAGAAGACGTCTGTACTTGCTTCTGTGAAATTTGCTTCACCATCTTCTCCTTCCTTAGGTAACCATCTCCTTCATCTCCTCGTATTTTTCCTTAAGTTTTCTGAATGTCTAGGAGAGGTCATATTGGTTTGGCCCGTGTTGGCCCTAGGATTAGAGGAGGAAGAGCTTCATCTCAAACTCCTGCAAGTGGTGGTGGGGGGATCCCTGTGATCTCCTCTAGCACCTGGCCACTTTATTCAGAGACGGAGGCATCGCCCTACTTAAGGTGGAGGGTGATAATACCCTCTTCAGAATCCTCTTCTAGTGAGAGTGAGGAGAGCGCTGACTTATACCTCTCTAATGATATGGTTTTTACCGCAGTATGAAGATTTTTAAATAGCTGTCCAAAAAATGACAGGCGAGGGCACCTCTGGTGATGGAGCATCGTCTCAACAATATATCCTGAAGACAACTTCGGGATTGTGTAACGTGGTTGCACACTGGATAGACTGGGTAAAGCTCCAGAAGATGTGCCCATCTTGTTGGGTGGTGGATGAATTTTGCGACACACCGTCTTGCCATGCCAGGGACGACGGAGCCAGGCTGGAACACCAATTTAAGGTTCATACAAAGGAAAGGTAGAAGGAGCAGTTTATGGTGTTGGCTCCCCTTCCCTCAGAACGGATATGCTACACCCCGGATGATAGGTCGATCTACATGTATGACTTCCTCTTTCTGAATTTGGGTGTATGCTTCCCTCTAACGGAATTCCAGATGGGGGTACTGAGATTCTTGGAATGCGCCCCCTCCCAGCTTTACCCTAACAGATGGGGGTTAATCCATTCTCTGGAAGTGCTTGGGGAGCACTTCAACTTCACTCCGACGGTCGCATTACTTTTCTATTTTACGCAAGTGGTCCGCCGTGCCAAGAAACAGAGCGGAGGTGTAAGTTTGGTAACTCTCCATACTCTCTCCAAGCTTGTCAATTTTGAGTCTTACACCGACTCTGCCAAAATCGATGGGCGTTCCTTCAAATCATACTTCACCAGGATATGCATTAAGTCTGAGGATCCAGTCTTTTGGTTAAATAAAGAAGGAATAAATAAGTTTCCCATGAGCTAATCCCATGATCATTTTTTGTTAACCTCCCAGGCCTATTTTACTGAGGAGGACGAATTATCGCCTACTTCTGTATCCGTTCTCTTCGCCCTCGAAGCATACACTGCCTCGCATAAATTTTTCTCCTGCAGGCGTTTGTTAGGGTCAAAAACTACCCGCGAGGAATATTTACGTAATTTTCTTATCATTCCTTTGTCGTTGTTTTTCTTTTCATGTCTTGAAAAATCTTTCAATACTTATCATCTTCCTATTTTGATTATGCAATTGAGATTGAGACAGAATCCAAGGATATGGATAAATTGAAATCGCTAAAGGCTGGAGGAAAGGCCATAGCTGTGGAAAATAACATCCAGCCAAAGAGAAATTCCAAGAAGGCCACCATTGAAACCATCATCCTCACTTTCTTTGCTGGTGATGATATCCCTCTGATAGAGGGCGGACCTGAGAATCCTACCTCCGATGTTGAGGAGAAGAAGACCAGAGAAAGGAGGAGGAAGATAAAGAATGACACCTCAAAGTAGGCAGAGTCACAACCCCCTCCTTCCAAAAAGGCCAGAACTTCTGAAGGAGGGACCGATTCTGGGGCTTCCAAAGGAAAAAAGGCAGAGGGGCCTACTCTAGAGGCCCCCAGCAAGGCTGTTACTTCCAACGCTCAACCTTTGACAACCTATTTTACGCCAAGGGTCTCTTTTCCTCCTCCAAACAATTCCAATCTCGCTTCATTTTTGGTGTATGAGGGTCCGGTACCTGAATGCATCCCTGATCCACGGTACAAGCTGAAAACCACTCTTGAGCCTGAAGAAATAAAACAAGCTTGTGAGGCCAGACGCTGGCAATTAGAAGAGCTGTCTGGTCTTTTAAGGTCGCTCTATAGATTGGCTGATGATGGCGCGGAAGTCGATAGACTGACGGGTAAAGTCAATGACCTTAATGTTGAGTCTGCCAAAGACAGGGCGGCTATCAAGCTTCTTGAGGATCGGTTAAAGACGTCCAAGGATTATGGGGAGCAGATGTATGCGGAGACCCTCAGCCAGAAATCGACCATAAAGGACCTAGAGGGTCAATTGGCTGAGCAGAAAAAGGTTAACTTCGACCTCAGCGCCAGCCTCTACAAGGAGAAAGAAAATACTTCCAAGCTGGAAGAGGAACTGAAGGCGAAAGCTTGTAGTTACTTGAAGCAAACCGAAGAATGGGCCTACAGGGAGAAGGAGTTGCTTATGGAAATTGAATCTGAAGTTGGCGAGTTTGGGTGATGACAGTGCTGCCTTGAGAGCGGAGCTGGCTGCTGCTAATACTAGAGTGGATGAGGCTGTTGACATCTGTGTTCAAGTTGCCGAGGAATCCTTTGGGTTGGCAGTACGTTAGGTTCTTCGTCGCAATCCTAAAGTGGAACTCGATTTGAGCGGTATTAATCCGTTCTACGAGTTTATCGATGATCATCATAAGGAACCGCCCAACACTCTATACGAGCTGCCTCCCCTTCCCAAGGACCAATCAATGGAGCCCTCTCTCCTGGTCCCTATCGCCCAGTAGCCCGGAGGTGAAGGAACAAGTGCTAATGCTGCTGCAGATGAAACTGTTGGTGATAGGGGGTGAGGTCGGAGGTATAGAGAAGGAAGAGAGCGGAGGACGAGCCAAAAGAAGTAGCGGCTTTTTTGTCTTATTTTGTTGAATCAATATCGCTGTGTTCCGAGATCAGCTCCAGATTTCAATCAATCATTTATGTACTTTGGGATTTCATTAATGAAATGACAACTTTCTTTATATGTCTGTTCATCAAAAACAGTTTAAATAGAATCATTGTATATGTAATGAATCAGTTCGGATTTATATACGTAGAATATAAAATGGATAGTAACATATAAGTATTGTCCCCATGTGTGGGCACTTTAGTAACAAAGGCTTATTTTATAGAATTTATCTTTGATTTGGTAGAAAAGAGAGAGCTTATCCACCTCGTATTGTATTGAAATTGTGGCATGACGAGGTTGTCACTTAAATCATAACATTTGGCATATACAAGATTTGTAAGAAGAGTACCTTAATCTTTGATGATTAGGCTTTAAATTATAAGTATCATGATGGGGGTTGCCCTCGTGGGAAAATGCGTCATCAGTGTGAGAATGGTTGGGAGTACTCATCCTGAGGGGAAGTAATCATGGTGATGTTTACTGAATCTTTATCCTGCAAGAGAATTTCCCAACCAGAAGAGTAACATTATGTCTTCACCAGCGTTCGGTCGAACCTACTAGCTGTACTTGGAGTTCGGTTTTCATCCTACCCTCCAAGCCTTCGAACGGCAGTTCGATTTTAACCTACTAGCCATACCTAGAGTTCAGTTTTAATCTTACCTTCCAGGCCTTCAACACGGGGTTTAGAATATGGCTAATCCTGAACCTACTGCACCCGTTACTTGGGGTTCAGCGTGGTCTTGAAAAAGAACCAGCTTACTGCGCCCAAGACTTCATCGGTGTTCGGCCAAACCTACTAACCGTACTTGGAGTTTGGTTTTAATCCTACAATCTAAGCCTTCACCGGTGTTCAGCCAAACTTACTAACCGTACCCAGAGTTCGGTCTAATCCTATAATCTGGGCCTTCGAATGGGGTTCGGTATAGCCTTATAAAAAGGTCTGATCCTACTGCGCCATTTTCCTGGGGTTCGGCATGGTCTTTGCAGGACGACCAATCCTACTGCGCCCAGGTCTTCAAGTAAGATTTGGTATCCTTGAGAAAGGTTTGATCTTTGATCATTCACACATATTCGAGGAGTTACATCATCAACTACAGAATAGGTAGTTGAGATCATCCTATATTCGTACACGCCGGAAAGGCTGAAAATCACAGCATAAAGAAAAGCTTGAAAGAGTTAAGTTTGTGTATGATATTCTTATTGAACTAAAATAAGAATTACAATAAAAACGTAGTTGGATCATGCTGTAATGAATTCTCTATTGGACGGTCTTAAGTGAGGAGAAAAGAGTGCATGTCGTTTTAACAGCTAGCTATAATAGATGTGCAAGTTCTGGGTATTCCATTTGTTTCAGATTGGTGTGCCATCAAGGTTTTTTAGGCGGTAAGAGCCTTTACCAGTGAGAAAAGAACTTGTGCATCTATTATAGCTAGCTGTTAAAATGACATGCACTCTTTTGAGGAAAGCAAGTGAGGAAAGCAAGTGACTTCGGATACCCTGTATGGGCCTTCCCAGTTCGGGGCTAATTTACCTTGATGAGCGAATTTGTTTCCCACACTTGCTTTCCTCAAAACCAAATCCCCAATGTTGAAAGTCCTGGATTGGACTCGTTTGTTGTACTGAAGGGCGGCTTTGGCTTAGATGGCCTGGTCTCTAACGAATGCTTCTTCTCTGAGCTCTTGAGTTACATCCATCTCTGACACCAAGTTGGCGCTGTTGCTTTCCTTAGAGAAGTACTTGACCCTCACAGAAGCAGTTTGTAATTCCACAGGTATCATGCTTCTACTCCATAAGTCAAGCGATATGGGAATTTGTTGGTGGATGAGTGAGGCGTTGTCTGGTATGCCCAAAGGACGTGGCACAACTGGTCTGTCCATCCGCCCTTGGCTTCCCCAAGACATTTCTTCAGCCCTTTCAACACCTCTTTGTTAGCCACTTCAGCTTGACCATTAGTCTACGGGTGTTCGACAGATGAGAATATCTGGGTTATTCCCAACCCTTCAAGTAAATCTGTGAACTTCTTGTCTGTGAATTGAGTGTCATTGTCTGTAACAATCCATGCTGGGACCCCGAATCGTGTTATGATGTTTTCGTACATGAAACGACGAGTTCGGACTGAAATGATATGGACCACTGGCTCTGCCTCAATCCACTTTGTGAAATAATCAACACCCACAATTAAATATTTAATGCCCCCGGGCGCAGTTGGGAATGGTCCTAAGATTTCCAGACCACATTGGTAGAAAGGCCAAGGCACAACTGATGTAAATAGTTCTTCCGCCTGTGTATGGTGAAGGTTGGAAAACCTTTGGCAGGCGTCGCACTTTTTGACGAAGTCAATAGAATCTTGCTTCATCATAGGCCACCAATATCCAGCTCTAAGAATTTTTCTCATCAAGCTTCTTCCTCCGGTGTGATATCCATATTGCCCCTCATGCACCTCCTGCATTACTCCTTGTACCTCGTTTTCCTTTAAACAAATCAAATAAGGTACTGAAAAGGCCCTTCTTTAGAGGTTACCATCAATCATGGTGAAAAATGGCAACTCTCTTCTTATCCTTTTTCTTTCATTTTCGTCCGTAGGTAGCTGTCCATCGGCTAGATAACAGATATAAAGGGCCATCCATGAGTTTCCATAAGGAGAATTGGTCATTATGGCATTCAGAGATAGGAAAAGAGGAATGCTGGGTGACGTCAGTGTACTTTGGACCAATGTTATGGTGCTGCCTGACCGTTTGGTGCTTGCCAATCTGGAAAGTATATCCGCTCTGGTATTCTCTTCACGTGGAACATGTTTAAATTCCATATTTAAGAATTTCTCTTTCAACTCCTTGACACAATTTAAGTATAACTAGAGTTGAGGCTCACGAGCTTGATAATCTCCCAAGATCTATGAAATCACGAGTTGTGAATCACTGCAGAGTGTTGCTTCAGAAGCTTTGATGTCAATCGCAGCTCGAAGCCCAGCTAAACAAGCTTCGTATTCAGCTTGGTTGTTAGAAGTTTTGAAATTAAAGTGAAGGGAGATTTTCAGGTGCACACCGTCATCGCTTTCAAGGACTACACCTGCTCTGGAGCCCCTTTGATTTGATGAACCATCCACATAGATGGTCCAATGAACACGAGGTGTAGCTGGATCTGTCCCTGTCATTTCCACGATAAAATCAGCCAGGACCTGACCCTTGATAGCACCTCGAGGTTCATAAGATATATCAAACTCTGAGAGTTCAATGGACCATTTGATCATTCTACCAGTGAGGTCAGGTTTGATTAACACAAAATGGAGTGGTAGGTCTATTCTCACCGTGACCGGATGAGCGTGAAAATATGGACGTAACCATCGAGAGGCCCAAACAACAGCGAGAGCGGCCTTTTCAATTTTTTGATACCGGATCTCAGCGCCTTGTAATGTTTTACTAGTAAAGTATACCGGCCTCTGTCCATCAGGAGTTTCCTTTACTAAGGCTACGCCTAAAGCTTTATCCGAAATTGCCAAGTTTAAGATGAGCGTGTCCCCGGGTCAGGTTTCGTTAGTATAGGAGGTTTGGACAACACCTCCTTAAGTTCTTGAAATGCTTGCTCTTGTTCCTGTCCCCACTCAAATTTTTTAGACTTTCTTAACACTTTGTATAGAGGAAGTGACCTGTGAGCCATTTTTGGCATGAACCGTGCTAAGGATGCTACTTTGCCATTCAAGGATTAGACTTCCCTTAGATTTTTCAGACTCTACATGTTGAGAATCGTTTGGCATTTCCCTGGATTGGCCTCAATACTGCGCTGAGTTAACATAAAACCCAAAAACTTCCCAGCTGGGACAGCGAAAGTGCATTTTAACGGGTTTAGCCTCATGTTATATTCCCTCAAGCGGGTGAACACTTGGCGCAGGTCTTCAATATGATCACCTCCAACCGGCATCTTGGCTATAATATCGTCAATGTACACTTCAATAAGCTTGGTGTGCATACCCTCAAACACCTTGTTAATCATTTGCTGATAAGTGGGTCCAACATTTTTTAAACTGAAGGGCATGACAGTATAGCAGAAGACGCCACGATCATTGACAAAAGTAGTCTTTTCTTGATCCTCTTCGAACATCGAAATTTGGTTGTACCCTGAGTACGCATCCATGAAACTCAAGTATTGATAAACAGAGGAATCATCTACCATCCGATCTATATTAGGAAGGGGGTAAGGATCTTTTGGACAACAACGGTTGAGGTCCACATAGTCAATACACATTCTCCATTTACCATTAGCCTTCCAGACTATCACTATATTTGAGAGCCAAGAGGAATAGCGGATTTCCTTGATAAATCCGGCTTTCAGTAATTCCTCAGTTTGTTGGCAAGCTGCTTTCTATTTTTATGGTCCCAATCTTCTTTTCTTTTGGGCAACCGGTCTCATTTCTGGGTAAATGGATAATTTATGATAGCAGAAAGCAGGATCAATGCCAGGTATATCAGTTGCGGTCCATGCAAAAAGGTCTTTGAATTCTTTGAGGAGGTTAAGCAAACGCTCTTTTGTAGCTGAATCTAACTTGTCATTGATATGTGTGACCTTTTCAGTTGAGTCTCCTAGTATTACATCCCTTGAGCCTCCATCCGGTGTAGGTTTGGAAGGATTGAGAGGGTCGATCTTTTGATCTGACCTAGGGTCTAAATCAACAAGGCTCACAGAACCAATAGCTGTTCCACAATCATTGAGCTTTCTCTTTTTATTGGATTCCTTCAACTTTGTCATATTTAGGCTCAGGTTATAACAGTACCTAGCCATCTCTTGGTCACCTCAGATGGAAGAAACAACATTGTCCTTATCGATAAACTTGATAAGGAGGTGTGGAGTTGAAAGGATTGCCTCCATAGCATTCAAGGTGGAGCGACCTATGATGTCGTTGAATGGTGATTCAACATCAATTACCAGCACTCTGGATTTAACCGTTCTGACCCCTGGCTCACCTTCAAAAGAGATAAGGGTGTCAAGGTACCCCTTTGTTGGTTATTTTGCACCATTAAAAGTTGTTAGTTCCTGTGTGTAATGCTATAAGTCTGAGTCATTGAAACCCATTCTTTTAAAGCAATTATAAAAAATAACATCACAGGAACTTCCCTGGTCAACAAGGATTCTTCTGACGTCCTTGTTGGCTATCACTTCAACAATGACCACAACATCGTCTCCACCCGGAAAGGTTGGACCGAAATCCTCATCAGAGAATGAAATTACTGGAGCCTCAACACCCTCTCTGTAAGGACGGTTGTCTCTAACCTTTCCTTGTACTGACAGAATCATTCGATGATGATTCTTGGGGGCTGTAATCGAAGCTCCTCCCCAAGCGAATCCTCCAGCGATCATATCGATGATTTCATGCTGGCCTTGATGCTGTTGCTAGGGTATATTATCTCTTTGAGCTATGTCATTAGTCATAGGACCTTTTTGTTTCTCTACAGCAGAGAACTTCCTAACCGGATTACGGCTATTATCATCTTCGTTGTCTTGATCCCTTTCTCTTTTCTCAGTCTAGTCTACCTTTTCAGAGGACTTCTCTTTGAACAAGTATTGCTTTAGTTTGCCCTCTCAAATTAGCGTTTCGACTGCGTTCTTTAGAGCTTGATATTCATCGGTGGAATGTCTTGTCTGTTCATGAAAATCACTATACTTTTGAGGATTCCCTTGTCTTTTCACAGGGGCCAGCCTCCTAATGCCATAAATACTGAATGTTGGCCATCCTACCTCTCTCAAAATCTGAGATGGTCTGGCTGTTAGAGGTGCATAATGGCTAAAGGAATTGATACGTCTCTCTCGATGTCGAGGATAGGTGTTGTTAACTTTGGGGCTGTTGAACATCCTTTCCATGTGTTTTGACCTCATCCCGTCCTTATCTCTCCGCGGTTGTGAGATTGGTGCAGGTGGTTTTGTCTTTGCAGCCATAGCCTCTAAGTGCATCTCTATACCCACATATTTTGAGGCTTTCTTCCTGAACTCTTCAAATGTTGTTGGTGGGCTTTTTGCTAGTGAGAAGGCGAAGGCTGATCCTGGTGATAGGGCCCGCAAGCGCACGGGTTATGTCGCTGGAATTGAACCACTTGGAGAAACCTTGCTCGGATATATTGCTTGGGAGTAATTCAGTCGAGAACGACCTTTTCTTCACTCCTTAAAATGATCCACTCGGACACATTCACTTGAAAGTCTGACTTGCTTCTCACTCAGAATGGCCTCAATCATCAATCAACCCATTCGGTTGTATTCATTCGGGAGTCGGCCTAGTTTTTCACTCAGAAATTTGGAACTTGAGAGAAACTGGCCGATAGAAGCTCTTCCCAGGTTAGGCCCTAAATCACTCGGAAGTGCCTTCCTTGGAGACATCTCACTCGGGGTTAGTTTGAAACTTGAGAGAGTCTGCCCGAAAGTGATTCATTCCCGGTCGGACTCTTTTCCTTGCTTGAAAAGACATTTTCTCCAAAACACACTACTCGGAAAGGCCTTTTCTTTGCTCAAAATGCCATCTTTTCCGAGACATACCACCCGGAGACATCCTTGCCTGACAAGTGTTCTTCCAAAGTTCAGAGTTTTTCATTCAGAATCAACTCACTCGGGAGTCTTCCACTCGGAGACAATTTTGCCCAGAAAAAGCAGTTGTTCCCCAAATCAGACTCGCTTCAATCAGTAATTCTTCACTCGGACGAATATCTTTGGGCGGTATTTATTCAAAGTCGGTCCCTTTTTCACTCAGAGTGTCTGCAGTCGGGAAGCTTCCACTCAGATTTAATTCGAACCAGGAAGTATTCCTTCAAGGTCAGCCATTTTTCACTCGGAATGGCTTTGATAGGGAATCTTCCACTCGGATTTACTTCTAACCGAGAGATAATCCACTCGGCAATGCTTCATTCGGAGACTCCCTACTCGGGAATGATCATTTCTGAGTCATCCTACTCGGATTTGATCATTCTGAGTCGGAATTCAGTATAAAAAGAGAATTCTTTCCACTTGGGCTTGTTCTTCTTGTTTCTCTATCATTTGATGGTCGTTTTTCTCTTGTTATTGACCCTTGTATTATCTTAATTTCTACAAAATAAAATACCCAAGTAGAATATAGTGGAAAGAAAGCAAAAATCACAAAAATTAAGGAAATACAGTGCATAATGATTAAAATCCTAAGCAAATTAAATCTAATTTATTGTGTTATAAAATATTTATCAAAATACCCCAAACCAAAACATTGCTTGTCCTCAAGCAATTACCATATTCACATGATAAGATACAGAAAATACTAAGCTCGGCAAACTAAGGAATCCAAAATTGAGAAAAAGATTTATTCAAATGCTAATACTAATTTTCTTATGTGAATTAATTTTCATTATTAAGACAGAGGATACTCTTCTCTCAATTTTTACTAAAAGTGTTTTAAGGTTTGTGTATCACTCAGATCATCATAGTCAAAAAATATTACCATAAGCTTGTTAATAAACCAGAAACTCCACAGTTTAGATAGAAAATATGTCAAAGTCTAAAGGTCTTTCAAAGGTTGTAACGTGGCCTTGGGTTGTATTGTCAAGGTAGGAATTTCAAGAAAAATGGAATACAAAAGGGCTTTAACAGTCATGAATGATTCAAATTACCATCATAAATTTAACAGAGCAAAATTTTTTTTTGTGGACTTTTTGGAATTCATTCAATATCATCCTTTTGATTTTCTTTTCTTTTTCTTGCTTTTCTTTGCATCCTATACATATTTTTCTTAAGTCCTTTTTATTTCTTTGCTCCACTAAATTTCCAACTTTTTCACCATTAAGAGAATATCAATCAATGAAAGGTTTCAAAGAAAAATTTTCACTTTCACGCTCAAAAGGCACAACTAGGGGTCAAGTTGTGTAAAAATTCTGAGGCTTAAGAATGAGACCTAATTGTGCCTTTATCATCCTAAGACATATAATCAAAAACCATTTTGAATCGGTTGAAAAACAAGTTCTAGAATATTAATGACTATGAGATTCACTCAATCAAGAAGATATGGGTTTTAAAATTTGTTTGATAAATAACCCATTTTGGCTCAAGTCTAACCATGGAAAGTCTTTTCAAAGAAAATTTTAATCACATAAGGTTCATTTAGACATTGATTTGGCATTTAAACAATCAAATTTTGAAAATTTTACTCAAAATTTTGGGGTCCTTAGATACTTTAGCCTTGTGTTCAAAGTAAATTTATCATGCAATCATGGTAAATTACAAGATTACAAACAAAACAAGGAAAACACACATGCATGAAAAATATAACAATCACACAACGTAAACAAAATAGTTAAGTTTTCTTATCTACCACCCCAAACCAGAATTTGACATTGTCGTTAATGTTAAAATGGATGATAAAAGGATAAGAAAACTTACCTGTAGTAACCCCTTTTTTTTACTTTTTTTTTTCAAATGAAACAACAACTTTTTATAGGGTTACCTCCCTATCAGTGCTAAGTTTTAAGTCTTCAGCCAAACTTCTTACCGTTTGGATTTACTCATCAGGAGCATCAAACAAGTCCAAGTCACTCACTTGTTGTATTGGTTGACCTGTCAAGTAATGCTTTACTCTGTCCATTTACCCTAAATGTACCAGATTTCTCACTCCATAACTCGACAGCTCCAAAGGGAAAGACCTTTGTTACCTTGAATGGTCCAGACCATCGGGATCTCAGTTTACCTGGAAAAAGCTTCAATCTGGAATTAAATAGTAAAACCATATCACCTGGATTAAATGTTCTCCATTGGATGTGACGATCATGCCATTGTTTGGTTTTTTCTTTATAAATTCTGGCATTTTCGTATGCATCTAGACGGAGTTCTTCAAGCTCATTTAATTCCAACAACCTACGTTCACCTGCAGTCTTATGATCAAAGTTAAGAGTTTTAACAGCCCAAAAAGATTTATATTCTAGCTCAACAGGTAAATGACAGGGCTTCCCATATACTAGCTTAAAAGGTGTGGTTCCAATGGAAGTTTTGTATACGGTTCGATATGCCCATAAGGAATCATCTAACTTAATAGACCAATCCTTACGTGATGTATTCACCACTTTTTGAAGAATATTTTTAATTTTCCGATTGGATACCTCAACTTGTCCACTAGTTTATGGGTGATAAGGTGTAGCAACCTTATGCCTAACTCCATATTTCTTTAGAAGGGTCTGAAAAGTTTTCTCAATAAAATGAGACCCTCCATCACTTATAACACATTTTAGGACCCCAAACCTTGGAAATATTATTTTCTTAAAAAGTTTAATAACAGTCTTAGCATCAAAATAGGGTGAAGCAATGGCTTCCACCCATTTTGACACATAGTTAATTGCCACTAATATGAACTGATTTCCAAAAGAGGAAGGAAAAGGTCCCATAAAATCAATACCCCATACATCAAACAATTCAACTTCTAAAATGGTATTCAATGGCATTTCATGTCTCTTACCAATGTTACATGTTCTTTGGCAAGCATCACAAGTTAGAACATACTTACGTACATCCTTAAAAATATTTGGCCAATAGAACCCAGCTTGTAATATTTTAGTAGCTGTCTTAGAGGTACTCATGTGCCCTCCACAAGAAAAAGAATGGCAATGATCCAAGATAGCATGGACCTCATCTTGTGAAACACACCTCCGAATCAAACCATCTGCACATTGCTTGAATAGGAGTGATTCATCCCAATAATAATGCTTGATATTTGTATAAAACTTTTTCCTTTGCTGAAAGCTAAGATCTGGAGGTAAGATACCACATGTAAGAAAATTTACAAAATCAGCATACCAAGGGACACGTTGGATACTAAGATTCAAGAGTTGTTCATCCGAAAAAGATTCATTGATCGGAATATTATCTGTTTCTTCTTTTTCAGATGTCAACCTAGACAGGTGGTCAGCGACCAAGTTCTCGGTACCCTTCTTATCCTTAATTTCCAAGTCAAATTCTTGCAATATTAGAATCCACCTAATTAACCTTGGCTTTGCTTTCTTTTTATTCAATAGATACTTAATGGCAGAATGGTCAGTGTAAACAGTAACATGTGAACCTACCAAGTAAGATCTAAATTTATCAAAAGCAAAGACAATGGCTAACAGTTCTTTTTCAGTTGTGGCATAATTTACCTGAGCATAATCTAGCGTCCGGCTGGCATAATGAATTACATGGAGCTTTTTATCCTTTCGTTGCCCCAACATGGCCCCCACTGCGTAATCACTCGCATCGCACATCAGCTCAAACGGGAGTTTCCAATCAGGTGGTTGCACGATGGGGGCAGAGATTAGAGCTTACTTAATCCTGCAAAAAGCTTCCATACAAGATGAATCAAATTTGAAAGGCACATCCTTACCCAGAAGAGTTGTAAGAGGCTTTGTGATTTTGGAGAAATCTTTAATAAATCGACGGTAAAACCCTACATGTCCAAGGAAACTCTGAATACCTTTCACATTTATAGGTGGAGGCAGTTTTTCAATCACTTCCACTTTAGCCTTATCAACTTCTATACCTCTCTCAGACACCAGGTGCCCAAGAACTATGCCTTCTCTTATCATAAAATGACACTTTTCCTAATTCAAGACTAGATTGGTCTCTTCACAATGCTGCAAGACTTGGCACAAATTTGTTAAATAGTTATCAAAATCAAACCATACACTAAAAAATATCCATAAAGACTTCCATCATATTTTCAATAAGGTCAGAAAAAATTGCTTGCATACACCTTTGAAAAGTCGCAGGTGCATTACACAAACCAAAAGGCATACGTCTGTAAGCATAAGTCCCATAAGGTCAAGTGAAGGTAGTTTTTTCTTGATCAAATGGATGAATAGGAATTTGATGAAAACCTGAATACCCATCCAAATAACAGAAATAAGAGTGTTTCACAAGTCTTTCAAGCATCTGATCAATAAAAGGGAGAGGAAAATGATCTTTTTTCGTGGCACTATTTAACTTCCTATAATCAATGCATATGCGCCAACCAGAGACAATCCTAGTAGGAATCAAGTTATGTCTATTATTTTCAATCACAGTTATTCCCCCTTTTTAGGCACCACATGAATAGGACTTACCCATTTACTACTATCAACAGGATATATGACTCCAGCATCAAGCAATTTCAAAATTTCCTTTTTAACCACTTCTTGCATTTTTGGATTTAATCTCCTAAGTGGTTCTACTGTGGGCCTACTTTCATCTTCTACATTAATCCTGTGCATACAAAAAGAAGGGCTCCCTTTGATATCATCCATTGTATAACCTATTACCTTTTCATACAACCTAAGTTATTTCAAAAGTTTTTCAGTTTCACATGGATTCAATTCAGCATTAACAATCACAGGATATGTGGAATTAGGACCAAGAAACTCATACCTTAAAGAAGCTGGTAAAGGCTTTAATTCCACATTGGGGCTTACCACTTTGTCACCTATGACCTCAGTATCATGTTTTAGTGGGGCCTCAGAGCAATCAGATGTTTCTGTCTACTCAATCATGAAAACAGTTTCAAGTGGGTCATTAGGAAGGGTTACTTCCTTTACCACTTGTTCAACAAAGTCCACACTACAGCAAACATCATTAAAAGGTTTTTCTAAAACATTTTTTAAGTTAAAATCAACCTTTTGGTTTCCAAGAGTTAGAGACAACTTACCACTCTTGACATCGATCACAGCACCTGCAGTTGCTAAAAATGGTCTACCTAAAATAATAGGAATCAAAGAATCTTTGTCCATTTCAAGCACAACAAAGTCAGCAGATATAAAAAATTTTCCTACCTTAATAGGAACATCCTCTAAAATTCCTACAGGATATTTTACAGATCTATCAGCCAATTGCAAAGACATCCTAGTAGGTTTCAGCTCACCCAATCCTAACTTTTCAGCAATAGATAATGGCATTAAACTCACACTCGCTCCTAAATCACACAATGCTTTATCTATATTCATGTCACCAATCATACAAGGAATAGAGAAACTACCTGGATCTTGGAGCTTGGGTGGAAGTTTTCTTTGAATTAGAGCACTGCACTCTTCAGTAAGTGCAATTGTACCATCTTCCTCTAGTCTTCTTTTGTTAGACAAAATGTCCTTCAGGAACTTCACATATGTAGGCATTTGCTGCAAAGCATCTGTGAAGGGAATATTAATATACAATTTATTTAAAACATCAAGAAACTTACCAAATTGTTTGTCCAACTTTGCTTTAGCTAAGCGCTGAGGAAATGGAATTGGAGGTTGATATAGCTTAACTTGCTCCTTCTTTTCTTGTGGTTTTTCTTCTTCAATCACTGGAATAGATGAAGATTTATCCACTTTCTTTTCTTCCTTTACAGTCTTGCCAACTGGTCCATCATATTGAGTACCACTCCTAAGAGTGACAGCCATGGTTTGGTTAGATGGTCTAGCCTCTGGTTTTCCAGGAAATGTTCCTGGTGCTCTTTCAGAATAGGAGGCTTATTGGGCAATTTGATTTTCCAGTATTTTGTTATGGGTGGCAAGAGAGTCCACTTTTGAAGCCAAGTTTTTTATTGCATCAGAGAATTCATCATTTTGTTTAAGTTGAGTAGCTATAAATGTCTTCATCAAGGATTCTAGCTTTGATTTTTGTGGAATATAGGTTCTTTGTTGAGGTTTGTAGTTACTTTGATTACCTTGGAATTGAGGTGGCCTATTTTGGAAGCCAGGTGGACCTTATGGAGGTCTGTAGTTACCTTGATAATTTCCACCATAGATTCTAATAGCATCCACCTGATCCATTTCTTGTTCTTGATTAAGGGTCATTGCTAAATGGCAGTTTGTAGCTCCATGTCCTAAAACACCATAAACTTCACAAACAATATTAGTAGCACCTGTTGACCCTATTTTATCAAGTTTTAATGTTAATGCTTCAACTTTGGCAGAAAGTAGGGAAAGAGTATCAACAGAGTACTTACCTGGTGTTTTAGCAGGTAATCCTCTCTCAGAGTTCCACTGGTGAGTGTTTTGAGCTATTTCCTCAAACAGGTTCTCAGCTTCATCAACATTTTTACTCATGAAGGCTCCTCCAGCTACAGCATCTAAAGAGATCTTTTGTGTGGAAGTTAGTCTATTATAGAAAATATGGATTGTCAACCACCTTTCTATCCCATAGTGAGGACATTCTCTTAGCAACTCCTTGTATCTTTCCCAGGCTTCATACAAGGATTCATCATCTTTTTATGAGAAATTTATGATTTGTTTTCTCAGCACATCGGTCTTGTTCCTTGGGTACCATTTATTGATAAAAGCACTGGACAATTGTTCCTAAGTCGTGATGGATCCTTCAGGAAGAGAGTACAACCACGCCCTCGTTTTATCTCTTAAAGAGAAAGGGAAGAGTCTCAAGCGAATGACATCATTGGTGGCTCCGTTCATTTTCAGGGTGTCACAGTATTCAAGAAAAATTTGAAGGTGAAGATTTGGATCTTCAGAGGGTAATCCTCCGAATTGGTTCTGTTGAACCATTGAGAGTAATGAAGGCTTCAATTCAAAATTGTTAGCCTCCATTGTGGGTCTAAGGATACTAGATCCTCTTCCATTTGTACTTGGAGAGACAAAATGTCTTAAGGCTCTATTTTGGTCTGCCATTTGTTTTTCTTTTTCTTGTTTTTGTTGTTTTTGTTGTTTTCTTAAAGCTCTAAGGGTACGTTCTATCTCAGGGTCAAATCCTAAGTTTAGATCGACACTACGGCTTTGTCGCATAAATGACAAATAAAATAAACAATTACAAAAATAAAACAACAAATTAAGAATAAAGAACAAAATACAAAATAACAACAGAATAAAAATACAGAAAAATAAAAATAAACAAAACAAAAAAATATTAACAAGTATGATCTAATCGAATTTTAATGTTGCCAATATTTGAGGGACAATAGTCCCCGGCAACGGTGCCAAAAACTTGACAGGGCCCGCAAGCGCACGGGTTATGTCACTGGAATTGAACCACTCGGAGAAACCTTGCTCGGATATATTGCTTGGGAGTAATTCAGTCGAGAATGACCCTTTCTTCACTCCTTGAAATGATCCACTCGGACACATTTACTCGGAAGTCTGACTTGCTTCTCACTCAGAATGGCCTCAATCGTCAATCAACTCATTCGGTTGTATTCACTCGGGAGTCGGCCTTGCTTTTCACTCAGAAATTTGGAACTTGAGAGAAACTGGCCGATAGAAGCTCTTCCCAGGTCAGAGCTTTGCTTTGCTCGGAAATACAACTCTCGGCCCCAAATCACTCGGAAGTGCCTTCCTCGGAGACATCTCACTCGGGGTTAGTTTGAAACTTTAGAGAGTCTGCCCGAAAGTGATTCATTCCCGGTCGGACTCTTTTCCTTGCTTGAAAAGACATTTTCTCCGAAACACACTACTCGGAAAGACCTTTTCTTTGCTCAAAATGCCATCTTTTCTGAGACACACCACCCAGAGACATCCTTGCCTAACAAGTGTTTTTCCGAAGTTCAGAGTTTTTCATTCAAAATCAACTCACTCGGGAGTCTTCCACTCGGAGACAATTTTGCCCAAAAAAAGCAGTTGTTCCCCAAATCAGACTCGCTTCAATCAGTAATTCTTCACTTGGATGAATATCTTTGGGCGGTATTTATTCAAAGTCAGTCCCTTTTTCACTCAGAGTGTCTGCAGTCGGGAAGCTTCCACTCAGATTTAATTCGAACCGGGAAGTATTCCTTCAAGGTCAGCCATTTTTCACTCGAAATGGCTTTGATAGGGAATCTTCCACTCGGATTTACTTCTAACCGAGAGATAATCCACTCGGCAATGCTTCATTCGGAGACTCCCTACTCGGGAATGATCATTTCCGAGTCATCCTACTCGGATTTGATCATTCTGAGTCAGAATTTAGTATAAAAAGAGAATTCTTTCTACTTGGGCTTGTTCTTCTTGTTTCTTTATCATTTGATGGTCATTTTTCTCTTGTTATTGACCCTTGTATTATCTTAATTTCTGCAAAATAAAATACCCAAGTAGAATATAGTGGAAAGAAAGCGAAAATCACAAAAATTAAGGAAATACAGTGCATAATGATTAAAATCCTAAGCAAATTAAATCTAATTTATTGTGTTATAAAATACTTATCACCTGGCTGTAATGCCTCAATAACGATATGTAGCTTAATGGCCTCTGTGAGGTTAGGAACTAGAGATGCTTCCTTGTAAAATCTCCTCAGAAAATCCTTTAAAGTCTCGTTTCCACCCTGCTCTATTTGGGCTAAAGTATAAGATGTCCTGGGAACATCTCTAGATATGACAAAGGGAGTTTTGAAGACAGCTGCCATTTCAGCCCAGGAATCTATCGATCCTGATGGCAAACCTTTGAACCAGCTGAGGGCCTCCTCTGACAATGTTCTTGGGAACATTCGACACATAACTGCTTCATCAGCCCCTAAGTACATGGCTTCAAATACGTAAGCATCAAGATGCTTAGTAGGATCGGTTTCACCACTGTATTTTCCAATGGAGAGTGGCTGAGTGGTTTATAGATGCTTAGGGATATGTATGCTTATAAGCCTCCTTGAAAAAGGAACTTTGAGCTTATAAGTTACCGGGGATGCTGTCATCAGCTCCCTCTTCCCTATAGTAACTCTATCACCAGAATCATGGCTTTGTTCTTTCCTCTCAAACGTGGGGATGTTTGAATACTAGAGGGTCATGGATTTTTCTCCTTCAGTTGTATGAGGAGTGTCTCTTATGCGAGATGACTCCTTGTCCTCACTCTGTCTTCTTTCTCTTCGCAATTCTACGAGTTCTTTTTGGAGTTGATTGATCAACTCATCACGAGGGTCGGGGTTGGACACTGGCACCATTTTCTTTGAGCTGCCCCCTTGAGATTCAAAGTTAAGCTTTCTGAAGGCATTTGTGTTGGTTCTGCCTTTAGGTTGATCTCCCACAAATTCATGTGCTTCGCCTTCCATGGATAATCACTGTACTTTTGTAGAATACGGGAATAACTTTATTGGGTCCCACTGGGCGTGCCAATGATCTGTCCTACACCAGGGTCAAGAGATCTGCTGTGGGGCCAGTCCCAAAAGTCAAAGATTAAATGGGATTGAAGCCCAGTTCTGCAAGTATCCGGTCTGTATATCCGGAGTCCCAATATGAAGAGAGCGGTTTTAGCATCCTGGAGGTCCTTCACACCGACCTCACACGTTGATGTGGACGAAAGGTGGTGTCACCTGTGAAGATTCTCCGACGCTCAAGTCAGTAATAGTATTTCAAGTGAGGAATGTTTTGTGATCACTCTATGGAACCCAGATAGAAGTAGTAAAGAGAGAAAAAAGTATCACCCCAGTAAAATGAAGAGAGTTTTTATACCTGATTGGCTCGATATACGAGGACTTGTTAGTGGGGAACCACTAACCTCCATTAATTAAATAAATTATTATTTAATATGCACTTGTCAGCATGATTAAGCCAACTAGCTATTTTATATTGAGTGTAGAGAAAATAGGGCTAGTCTTAGGGGACAAGTTGATTATTTCCAGGAGCAGATTATGACTCATAGTGTGGAAAATGAAATCTTTGTCCTTGTCCCTGTAGCAATGCCCATTGTCTTCTGTATGGTGACGTGAGTGTTATCCGATGTGCATGGCGTTATCCTGGACAACCGGTATAGGGATAACACCTGATATGGATTTAGAGTCTGAATGTATACTGATGACATCGATGACACGTTGAAGAACGGTCAAGAGACATTATACTATCTTATAGAACGGATACCGGTATCGAGCCCAGATCAGGTCATACTGGTCCAAGTCCTTGCATAGGTATAGTCCAGTTCATTTAGATTATAAAAGTACATGTCCTTGTGTAGGTATGTTAGAGTTAGTTACATTAGATATTTAATTTAAAATTTATTATAAATTTTAAGTTAAAGAGTTAATATTTTAAAAAAATAATATTATTAAATTTAAAAGAAGTAGGGGACTCCTCCCATTATTCTTATGTCTTTTCATATTATATTCTTATCTCACTCCCCCTTACCTCTTGTATACTGATTCGTTATTATAACTTTGTTGATATTGATAGTGATAGTATCTCATCTGAATCTGCTGAAAGTACTACTGCTAGTTTTTTGATATGGCTGAACCCCGTGAAAGAACTCTTAGAGAACTAGCTGCACCTGAATTCACATATAAAAGTTTGTGTATTTAATATCCTGAAGAGGATATCCCTTTTATGTTTAAGACCGGACTTATACACTTGTTGCCTAAGTTTCATGGTCTGGCGGGTGAAGATCCGCACAAACACCTCAAAGAATTCCACATTGTGTGCTCCACAATGAAACCCCAAAACGTTCAAGAAGACCATGTCTATCTTAAAGCGTTTCCTCATTCTTTAGAGGGTGTTGCTAAGGATTGGCTATACTACCTTGCTCCAAGATCAATCACAAGTTGGAATGACTTAAAGAAAATGTTCTTGGAATCCGTAAGGACATATCTGGCATTAGGCAACTCTCTAGAGAAAATCTTTATAAGTATTGGGAGAGATTTAAGAAACTCTGTGCAAGTTTCCCTCACCACCAAATTTCTAAACAACTTCTTCATCAGTACTTTTATGAAGGTCTGCACCACGTTGATCGCAACATGATTGATGCGGCAAGTGGAGGAGCTTTAGGAGATATGACTACTGCTGAAGCAAGAAACTTAATTGAAAAGATGGCATCTAACTCTCAACAATTTGGTGTGAGAAATGATTCTTTCAAACCCATGTTTGATTCAAATTCTAGTTTATCCGGAATTAAATTAGAAAACAAACTGGATGCTCTCACTACTCTGGTTACATAATTGGCAGTAAATCAAAAATCCATGACTGCCAAAGTATGTGGCATCTGCTCTTCACAAGAGCGCTCCACTGATTGTTGTCCTTCTCTACAAGAAAAGGATAATAATAGTCCCCAAGCCTATGCAGCTAACATCTACCATGATAGACCTCCACCACCATAACAACAACAAAACCATGACCTTTCCACTAACAGATACAATCCAGGTTGGAGGAACCATCCAAACTTGAGATAGGGTAACCAACAACAAAATTCCTAACCTTCATTTCAAAACAATGCACCAACCTTCCAAAGACCTACACCTCAACCATCCACAAGTGGCCCTTCTTTGGAAGAACTAGAAAAACAGGTGGCTATACAGAACTTGGAGTATCAACAAAGGAATGATGCTACAATCCAGAGTTTAAGCAACTAAATTGGGCAACTGGCTTCATCATTAAGCCAGTTACAATCTCAAAACTCTGACAAATTACCATCTTAATCAGCTGCAAATCCCAAAAATATGAGTACAATTCAGTTAAGATCAGGTAGAATCCTTGAATTACCCATACCCAAGGAACCTGAGAAACAAACAGATGTGCCCACAACAGTTGAGAATGATGTACCCTCTTCAAGCACAAGAAAGTCTGAGATGCAACCACCCCAAAATCCACCTCATATCCCTCTTCCTTTCCCACCAAAAGGAATTCCAAGCAAGAAGATAGAAGAAGTGGACAAAGAAATTTTGGATACTTTCAGGAAAGTAGAAGTAAATATACCTCTTCTTGATGCAATCAAACAAATTCCCAAGTATGCCAAATTTCTAAAAGAACTGTGTACCCACAAGAGAAGACTCAAGGGTAATGAAAGGATAAGCATGGGAAGGAATGTATCTGCATTACTTGGTAAGGAAGTTCCAAATATCCCGGAGAAATGTAAAGATCCAGGTACGTTTTCTATACCCTCTATCATAGGCAATAACAAATTTGAAAATTGCATGTTAGATTTAGGAGCTTCAATAAATGTTATGCCTATGTCTGATTTCAAATCTTTGTCTCTTGGAAATTTACAACCTACTGGTGTAGTAATTCAGCTAGCCAATAGAAGCACTGCTTACCCTGCTGGAGTTATAGAGGATGTTTTGGTTCAGGTAGAACAACTTGTTTTCCCTGCTGACTTTTTTGTACTTGATATGGAAGAAGGTATGCCTCAAATTCCTGTTCCTATAATTTTGGGAAGACCATTTTTGAAAACAGCCTGAACCAAAATAGATGTTCATTCTGGAACTCTTTCTATGGAATTTGGTGACACGAGAATTCAATTCAATATTCTTGATGCCATGAAATACCCAGCTGAAAATCATTCTGTTTTCCAAATTGACATTATTGATGAACTAGTTTTTGAACATTTTTCTAATGTTGATTTAGAATGCATAGATGATTCAAACAATTGTTTTGCATGCAATGATTCTGGAAGTTGTTATATTTGTGCTGAAATTGATAAATACATAATTTCTGATTCAGAATCTTTAGATATACCTGTTAACCATAAGGAGCTGAATACAGGATTTCAAGAAAACTCTAACAAATTTTTTGAAGTGCAAGCAGCGGAATCCAAATCTACTTTGTTAGTTCCATCTGTTTTGCAGGCACCTAAGTTAGAATTGAAGCCTCTACCTGAGAACCTCAAATATGTATACTTAGGGGATGATGAATAGCTCCCGATGATAATTCCACTTCTCTTGATGAAAATCAAGAAGAAAAATTGTTGCAGGTATTAAAAAGGCACAAGAAGGCTATAGGATGGACATTGGCAGACATTCCTGGAATTAGCCCATCTATGTGCATGCATAGGATATTTCTGGAGGAAAATGCTAAAGCAGTGAGACAGCCTCAAAGGAGACTCAACCCTGTAATCCTTGATGTGGTTAAGAAGGAGATTACCAAGCTTCTACAAGCAGGAATTATTTATCCTATCTCTGATAGCCGATGGGTAAGTCCGATTCAAGTGGTTCCTAAGAAAATAGGGATCACAATTGTGAAAAATGAGAAGGGTGAATTGATCCCTACCAGAGTGCAAAATAGTTGGAGAGTTTATATTGACTACAGGAGACTAAACCAAGCAACAAAGAAGGACCATTTCCCTTTATCCTTCATTGATCAAATGCTTGAGCGTCTTGCAGGTAAATCTCATTACTATTTTCTTGATTAATTCTATGGATATTTTTAGATTCATATTGCACCTGAGGATCAAGAAAAGACCACATTCACCTGTCCCTTTGGCACATTTGCTTATAGGAGAATGCCATTTGGCCTATGCAATGCTCCTGGAACTTTTCAAAGATGCATGATAAGTATTTTTCATGATTTCATTGAAAATTGCATAGAGGTGTTTATGGATGATTTTACTATTTATGGATCTTCATTTAATGCATGCCTTGATAGTTTGGATAAAGTTTTAAACAGATGTATTGAAACTAACCTTGTCTTGAACTATGAAAAATGTCATTTTATGGTAAAACAAGGAATAGTTTTAGGGCATGTAATCTCTGAGAAAGGAATTGAGGTAGATCCTGCCAAGATAGAAGTTATATCACATTTGCCTTACCCCTCTTGTGTTCGAGAGGTTCGCTCTTTTCTTGGCCATGCAGGTTTCCACAGGAGATTCATAAAGGATTTCAGCAAGAAGGCTAGACCACTATCTAGTCTACTTCAAAAGGATGTGGTATTTGAGTTTGATGAAAAGTGTAAGGAGGCTTTTAATTGCCTGAAGCAAGCATTGATTACTACCCCAATAATCCAAGCACCTGTTTGGACAGCCCCATTTGAGTTGATGTGTGATGCCTCTAATTATGCATTGGGAGCCGTCCTTGGTCAAAAGATTGACAAGCAGCCTAGGGTCATCTACTATGCATCTAAAACTTTAGATGCTGCCCAGGTAAATTACACCACTACTGAAAAAGAGCTCTTGGCCATTGTTTTTGCATTAGATAAGTTCAGATCTTACCTACTCGGTTCTCGAGTAGTTGTCTTTACTGACCATGCAGCTCTGAAGTACTTGTTGAAGAAAGGTGAGTCCAAGCCAAGATTAATTCATTGGATGCTCTTACTCCAAGAGTTTGACTTGGAAATTCGTGATAGAAGTGGAACACAAAACTTAGTGGCAGACCATTTAAGCAGAATTAAGAATGCTTCTGATTCGGCACCTATTCGGGATTATTTCCCCAATGAACAACTCATGAGTGTTTCTAATTCTTTTGATACACCTTGGTTTGCTAACATTGTAAATTATCTTTGTGCTTCTGTTTTTCCACCATATGTATCCAAAAACCAAATTTCAAAATTAAAAAGTGATGCGAAATATTATATATGGGATGACCCATATTTGTGGAAGGTGTGTAATGATCAGGTGATTCGAAGATGCATTCCCAATCATGAGATAGAATCGGTTCTTCGATTCTGCCATGCTTCACCAGTTGGTGGACATTTTGGTCCACAAAGAACAACAAGGAAGGTGTTGGACTCTGGTTTATACTGGCCCACAATTTTTAAGGATGCATGGAGAATTTGTAACATCTGTGAGAAATGCCAAAGAACTGGAAACGCTATCACATGGCGTCAACAGATGCCTCAGCAACCTATGTTGTTTTGTGAAGTATTTGATGTTTGGGGCATTGATTTTATGGGTCCATTTCCTCCATCCTTTGGTTTCACTTACATTTTATTGGCTGTAGATTATGTTTCTAAATGGGTAGAAGCTAAAGCCAATAGAACTAATGATGCTCGAGTTGTTGTAGATTTTGTTAGATCTCAAATTTTTTGCAGGTTTGGCATCCCGAGAGCAATCATTAGTGATCAAGGAACACACTTCTACAACAGGACCATGCAAGCTACGCTCTGGAAATATGGGGTCATTCATAAAGTCTCTACTCTATATCACCCCCAAACCAACAGACAGGTAGAAGTCTCTAATAGAGAAATCAAAAGAATCCTGGAGAAGATAGTACAACCTAACAGACAGGATTAGAGCAGAAAATTGGATGATGCTCTTTGGGCACATAGAACAACTTTTAAAGCACCTATAGGAATGTCTCTCTATAGAATTATTTTTGGTAAAGCATGTCATCTTCCTGTGGAGATTAAGCATCGTGCTTATTGGGCTGTAAAAGCTTGCAACTTAGCACTTGATCAAGCAGGTGAAGAAATAAAATTACAACTGAATGAGCTTAATGAGATCTGTTTAGTAGCTTATGAGAATTCAAAATTCTACAAGGAAAAGACAAGGAAATTCCATGATAGCTTAATAGCTAAGAAGGAGTTTACTGTCGGGCAGAAAGTGCTACTGTTTAATTCCCGGTTGAAACTAATGGCCGGAAAATTACGCTCCAAATAGGAAGGACCTTTCATTGTTACTAATGTATTTCCCCATGGAGCTATTGAAATAAAAAGTGAAAACTCCAATAAAAGCTTCAAGGTTAATGGACAACGTCTGAAGCCATTTCATGAAAATCCTTCACTTGTGGATGTTACAATGGAGGAACATACTTTGGGGGAACCACTTCTTGATCCCCCTTGAGGGAGTTTTTCTTACCCATCTCTTTACTTTTTCATTCTATTGTCTATTCTTTATGCTCTGTCTTACATTGAGGATAATGTATGATTTAAGTGTGGGGGTGGGATCATTCATGTGTTGTTGATTTTATTGTGTGATTAATTTTGTGTGACTATTTTTCAAAAAAAAAAAGAATTAAAAATAAAAGATTATGTGTGTTTTTGTTTTAAAATGGCATGTTTTATTGGAATTTTAAGATATGCATGAGTAACAGGTAAATTCTTTCATGTCTGATATAAGCTTAATGATATGTTATAATTTGAACTCAAGCATTTTTGGTATGATGTGAATGACATCATAATTGAGAGATGATCATATATGATAGAATTATACCTTGTGAGATTTTTGAGCTTTAAAATTTGATGGATCACTTTAAACCATCTTAATTCTTTCATGTGTGATTCATTCTTGAATGCTTACATCCTAATTTTTGTCTTGTTTCTTGATGATACTTGAAACTCATGTGAATGTATTTGAAATGATACGGGCATTTTGTTCAATTGAGCCACTAAGCCATATAAGCCTACCATGAATAAATCATCCTTTGTTAGCCCCTTTGAGCCTATTTAACCATTTCTATGTTCAGGCTCAAATAAGCCATGAAAAAAAAACAAAAATATACCTACTTTAAGGAGTATATTGGAGCTCTGGAATCAAGTCAAAAACAGGCATTCAAATAAGTGTGGGGTGTGCAAAAAGGAGTCGCAACTCTTGTTTCAAGTGTTATGCAATCGCATAAAAAAGATAAAAAAAATGATGAATAAATAAAAAGAAATTTTTTGATGATTGCGATGAAAAGAAATTAGAACACAAAGTGTTATATCCTCATGCTTACCTGTAAAATTATTTGCTCCTTATTATTTTTGGTACTTGCCACAATTCCAAAAATTTTACCACCCACTTTGACCTTGGCCACATTACAACCTTAAAAAGCCCTGTTGATCTATACATGCATTTGTGTTGATTATGGAATTGAGAAACTTGCCAAATTTTTGGATTGTCTATTTTTCAAGAAATGTTTTGAGAGTATACACAAACCCAAAACACTTGAGAGTTGAGAGTATGTCTTGTGAGGTTCTGTCACTTATGATCTTCTTTTTAGTTTAGTTTAATTCTCACATGCCTAAGTGTTTGGATGATTTTTATACATATCTCAATGCTCTGTATCTTGCATGATGAATAACTCTTGTTTCTTTGTATATTCCTAAAGATTTCATATTGAACATGTTAGTTTTATGTGTTTACTATTTTTCAACTTAATGTTTTTAATAAATTGTGATACTTGTTTTTATTCTGATTTTGCCCGGGAGTGTAAAAGAATAAGTGCGGGAGTATTTGATGATGCATGATTTAATATTTGATTTTTAAATGAATTAAGGGTTAATTTTTAATAAATATTGGTTTTCTCTTGTTTACTTGGGTATTTTATTTTTCAAAAATTAATAAAATTAAGGAACAAGTATGAAGATAATCCAAGGGTCAATAACAAGAGAAAAACGACCATCAAATGATAAAGAAACAAGAAGAACAAGCCCCGAAGTTTACATGGTGAAAAAAAGAGCAACAAAAGCATGAAAATTGGCTATTAGTGCGCTATCTATTAGTGTGCTTGTAACAGGAACCACACTAATAGGGTGGGAATCGATTCCTACACCAAATCAGCCCATGGGAATTGATTCATGCACTTGGGAATCGATTCCCAGCCCACATGAATCGATTCATTTGATGTTTTTCACCTAGAAATCGATTCCCAGCCTATAGGAATCGATTCATGAGCCTAGGAATCGATTCCCCTTGCTAGGAATCGATTCATGAGCTGTATTTTACGCAAAAATGAACTGGAGGAATCGATTCATCAGTGAAATCATACGTTGAATCATTGAAAACAACAAAACGCAACTTGGAAACAACTTGGAAACAGCTGGAAATATTTGCACCGAAAGTTTCCACTTGCAACACATTTTCCTTAGCTGGCTTCTCCTTTTATTTTCCTATAAATAGAGAAGAACGAGAGGCTTCAGAACACATCTTCAGACACTTCACTTCACACTTCTCTCTTAGTTCCTTTTCTTTCTTTTAAGCATTAGAGGAAGGCTTCTGGAGGAGTTCTTCCATTCCGGGTTAGGTCTTTCTTATTTTTAGTTTATTTTAATTATGGAGGGCTAAAACCCCTAGATTGATTTTCTTGGAAAATATTGTAATATAATTTTGAGGTTCTTGTTTTTAATATAGTATGCTTTTATTATTGTTATTTCTTCATAATCTTACTGATCCGGTCCTAACACCGGCCCCCAAGAGCATGGCTTTAATGCTTTGCCAGGTCAACATTTTGAATAAAGAGAAGTACGCTTCAAATACATTACGATTACTTCTATACGAAGTGCATACCGCCAAGGCATGCTACTCCGCCAAGGCGCCTTACTCCGCCAAGGAACGTAACTCTGCCAAAATTTGTTACTCCGCCAAGGTGGAAAATATTGAATATCTTATACACATGCATGAAATGTTCCCAATGCATATTACTCCGCCAAGCCATAGGCTCAATACTGGCGGAATATTGAATTTCCTATACTGCTTAGCGAGCCCATACTCACAACCCCGGCACGAGATTGACTCTGTCTTGAGAGGTTAATAATGGGAATCACGCTGTCACGCATAAAGGGGAATAACAATAAAATAATAAAGCATTGACGCTTTCTAGACAAGTGGAGATACCTACTACAATAATGGTGCTTGTAAACGGCGCAGGGACCCACCACCTTTTCAGCATTATGCCTGAAAACAAGGAACGGGTCCTACCAATAATGGAGCACCAGTAACAGGTATATAAACCTCTATCAAAAAGGTATAAGGGATCCCCCTAATTCTGAACCTTACACTCTCTTACTTGCATAATTCTCTCAGATTAGCTTTCTAAGTCTTTAAGTATTCTGAAATACTGACTTGAGCGTCGGAGAACGATTGCAGGTACCACCCCCCAATCGGGTCAAGACAAAGAAGATCCCGTCAGGCGGACTGCACACCGCCCGCTCATACTGCACTCCGCCTCAACATACAAAGACATTCCTTATCTGTACATTTACGCACATTGCTTTGTATCAGACTGACATTTTATATACATTTTGAATTGTTCAACAAACATACTTCTACACCCCCTGTATAGAACAATTCACTTACTCTGCTTATTTAATTCCATTCTGTTTAATTAAATTTGTATGCTTAATTGGTTTAATTATTCAAATGGAATAAAATAAGATTTTAAATTAAAATGGATTAAGGAAATATGCATGCTTAATGAATATTTTCATAATCACTTTTAATAATTATGGTTTGCTTAATTCTATAATTTGAGAATAGATTATGTATGTAGGCGATGTTCTTGCATATGCTCAATAATTCCTAGATTTTATGATCTTGACTCCTTTTGCTTAATTAGGATGCTTGATTAAAATATTCATTTTTAAATTAAAGTAAAGGAATTATGAATTGAAAAAGACGCTTAGTTGATTAATTCAAATTGAGCTAAGAAATCAACAGTAATAAAAGTATACAAATTATCTTTAGTGAACCAAGGATAAATTTATTTACAATACTCCAAGAAAATCAATCCCTTGTTATTTATTGTTTTAAATCCTATATTTACTTTGTTTTAGTTTTAATTGTCACAACAAAATCAATCAAAACCCCCAATTGTATTTGTATGTTTGTTAAATTTCTGCTTGTAAAAATTAATTTTAAACTTCATTTTTTCCTAAATTTCTGTGTTGATCCTTGAGAGAACGACCTAGGTTGACACCCTAGTACTACATTAATTAATTTTGATGTACTAATTTGATGGTAAACGACACGTCATGTTACAACTCTACTCCACTTAGGAAAATTTCGTCCTCGAAATTTACATTATTGAGTAAAACAAATGGGGATGACATTCTTTCATCTCAGTTTCTAGTTCCCATGTAGCATCTTCTCCTCTCGTTTCACTCCAAATGACCTTTACAAGCAGAATTGTCTTGTCTCTTAACTTTTTTATTCTTCTGTCACCTATTCTGACAGATGGTGCATCATATGTAAGATTATCTTTAACTTGTATGACATCAGGTTCAATAACATGTGTAGGATCAGATATATATACTTTTGTAAGTTTGACACATGAAAAACTTATGGATATTAGAAAGAAAAGGTGGTAATGTTATTTGGTAGGCAAGAGGACTAACTTTATGAATTATTTGACATGGACCAATAAATCTAGGAGTTAGTTTTCGAGATTTCATTGCTCGACTGACCCCAGTCATAGGTGTGACTTTCAAGAATACATGATCGTCTTCTTGAAATTTGAGCGGCTTCCTTCTTTTGTCATAGTAACTTTTCTGCCTGCTCTGTGTTGCCTTCATCTTTTCCTAAACTATTTTGATTTTATCCGTGGTTTGTTGTACCAACTCTGGCCCTAGCATCAAGTTTTCACCAGTCTCAAACCAACATAGTGGGGTCCTATATTTTCTTCCATATAATGCTTTAAAAGGTGCCATGCCAATGCTAGCATGAAAACTGTTATTGTAGGTGAACTCTACATATGGTAAGAATTGATTCCAACTTTCTTTATGCTCTAACACACAAGCTCGTAACAAGTCTACTAGAGATTGGATTGTTCTTTCTGATTGTCCATCTGTCTGAGGATGATATGCTGAACTCAAACGTAGTCTTGTTCCCAAAGCCTTGTGTAAGCTCTTCCAGAATTGTGACTTAAAATGAGGGTCTCGATCCGAAATGATACTTGAAGGAATTCTATGCAATCTCACAATCTCCTCGATGTAAAATTTTGCCAGCTTCTCCATAGGGTAATGAATATTAATGGGAATAAAGTAGGCAGATTTGGTTAATTTATCAACTATTACCCATATTGAATCATGTCCTAATGGAGTTTTAGGTAAAGAAGTCATAAAATCTATGGAATGCTATCCCATTTCCATTCTGGTATTTCCATTGATTGTAGCATTCCAGGGGGTTTTTGATGTTTCACTTTAACCTTTTGGCAAATTAGACATGCAGCCACGTACTCTGCCACTGCTTTCTTTATTCCATGCCACCAAAATAACTTCTTCAAATCTTGATACATTTTAGTAGCTTCGGGATGAATGCTTATATAACTTTTATGGCCTTCTTCCAGAATTGCTTTCCTCAACTCCTCTTTGTCAGGGATACACACTCGATCCTTATACCTCAACAATTGGTCATTTCCCACATTGAACTCGACTTCTTTTCCTTGTTTCAAGAGTTCTTTCTTCTCTTGCAAGAATTCATCCTCTCGTTGAGCCTCTAACACTTGCCTCAGGAATTCATTTGGCACTTGAAACGCTCCTAATCTGTAGTTGTTAGCATTAATCTTTACTGCTAGGTTAAGATCTCTAAAGTTCTCTATCAATTCCAGCTCTTTAATCATCATTGTGGACGCATGTAGAGACTTTCAACTCAAAGCATCAGCTACTACGTTTACTTTTTCAGGATGGTATTGCAACTCAAAGTCGTAGTCTTTTAAGAAATCCATCCATCTCCGTTGTCTCATGTTTAACTCCTTTTGGTCAAATAAATACTTGAGACTCTTATGATCGCTAAACACATCGAATGTTGCACCGTATAGATAATGCCTCCAAATTTTTAAGGAAAAAACTATAGCGGCTAACTCTAAGTCATGGGTAGGGTAGTTAATCTCATGTTGCCTTAATTGGCATGACGCATAGGCTACAATTTTCTTGTCTTGCATGAGTACACTTCCTAGTCCTTGCTTAGACGCATCACAGTAAACTTTAAAACTTCGATGTGGATGAGGGAGTACTAATGTAACATCCCAAATAATCTTAGATTGACAGAAAATATTAATAATTATTCTCAAATTTAATTGAGATTTTTGGGAATTATTATTATAAATACAATTATAAATAATTAAATGTTATGGAATTAAACAAATTTATTTGAATGATTAAATTATAAAGTTAAATGAGGTGTAATTTGATGAAGCTAAATTTAGAAGTTACCAATAAGGGTTAAAAGTAAAAGTTTTAATTAAAACTTTAAAGGAAAAATATTTTTAAAAAGGGAAATGACTATTTTACCCCTGGGTCTTAAATAATAAAACTTATTTCTCCTCCCTCATCTTCTTCACGTGAATTTCTCTTCTTCTTCTTTCCTCACCATTGCCGAAAGCTTAGTGCTTCCAATGAAAGGTCCATTTTGCGTCGAAACTTCAAAGTAACTGTATTTCTGGGATCGTGACTTCGAGGTGAGCATTATGGACCCATCAAATTGAGCTATCCCTCTCTCCCTTCTCTTTCTCTCTAGCCGAATGGCCATGCATGGTGGGAGAAGGTTCTATTTTCTATTCCTCTTGTACATTTGGGCTTGGAAGCGATACTTAGAGCAATAAGAGTAGTATAACGTTAATGGGTTTTGTATTTTGACCTTCGTAGGTGGCGAAATGAACGTCAGAGGATCGAGTGGTGAAACGGGTGTTAGATTCAGAAGTAGGACCTTGAACCAAGCACCTAGAGGACGCAACCGACATTAAGAACAAATTGTTGAAGCTTGGAATCGAGGTAAGGGGGTGTTCGGGTCGTAATTAAATAGAATATGTGCGTAAGTCGAGCTTGGGTCATTTAACTAGACCTTGAAATAGTGAGAAAAGTTACTGAATGATAATTGTATAAGTCTGCATGTATGAATGTGAATTGTAGATATATTGTAGTGATTATTAAATTAAAGTGTTCTAAATTGTGATGAATCGATGTGTATGCTGGAACTATGTTGGTGGGCTTGACATGTTGGTCACCCCAGTTGATGATTATGATCTGTTATTGATGGCCACATGATATGTGATGTATATGCATGATTATGTAGTGTGGGACGGCCAACGATATATATAGCCCTTCATTTTCTGGCTCCAGTGGTTTTTGTGCCCAGTAGAGCTACCCCGTGGTCAAGTAGGACCCAGTGGTTAAGGTGGAGAGTCAAGCAAGACTCGGTGGACCAAGCAAGGTTCACGGGGTGTCAAGTAGGACCCCCAGCTGAAAGCCGATCCTTTAGTATCCAGATACTAGGTGTTGAATTATGTGAGAGTCAGTTGTGATACTTGATGAAATTGTTGACATTGTGTGATGATATGAATGTGTTCTATCATATTTGTTGGTTGTGAATTGTACTTTGAGGATACTGAAACTTGAACGAAGCTAAGAATCTGTAAGTATGGATTGGTGGATAAGGAAAAGTGTAATAAATTGTATAAGGCAGAGTTAGTAAATTAGTATTAGCGATAACACTTTAGTAATTATGTACCTCGTTATTTAATTACCATTCTAAATTAATTATGATTTACCAAACACTCACCCTTGCTATGGTTTCTTTTAATTTAGTAACCAGTGACAGGGAAGAGGTTGATGCTCCAAAGGTACGCCAAGTGGAGAACTGATGCCAAGGAGTGAAGGAAACTATGAATTACCTGATGTGTGTGATGTGTAACGTGTTTTGTGTATGTAATGTTAATATGCTTCTTATGTGTGTTGGATTAATCTAGAACTTGGTCAATGTAGTTATGAATGATTATGATAGGTAATGAGTTAGAATTTGTATATTGATTGATGAGAATATGAACTCATATTGATGAGGTAGTGAGGTGTGGATGGCTATGTTAAGTTTCATGAATTGAATATATATATATATATATATATATATATATATATATATATATTGGCATGGAGACAATGTTATATGTAGATGATAAATTACTATGGGCAGGTTATGTTTATTCATAAGAAGAGTGAATGATTCATGATGTATGTGGATTGTTCATCTCCTTGATGATTAGGATATGAATTGTTAATGTTTGGATGATAAGCTTGATTAGAATGCATTTAATGAGTTGGAATTAGGATTGAAATGCATATTTAGTTGGGACTAATCCTAATTGCATGCTTGAGTGTGTGTAGATGGGTAGCTTAGGCTAAATAATGCATACAAAAGGTTTGAGCATGATAGATTTTGTGAGAAATTCAAGTTCCCTCGAATGAACTACATAATTCGCTCAAGCGAGATGGATTCTCACTCGAGCAAGAGTCCTCTGTAAGAGTAGTGTGGTCTCTGGCCAAATCTTGCTTAAGCGGGGACGATTCTCGCTCAAGCGAGACCTATGTGTATCAGGTGAGTGTGGTTACTGTATGATTCTCGCTCAAGTGGGTTGAGCCTCGTTTGGGCGAGGACCAGGCAAGGTGGTTCTGTGTCCATCTCACTTAAGCGAGCATGGTCTGCTCAAGTGAGTGAACATGTTTAGGTTTTGGATTGTTTTCGCTAAAGCGAGTTGGTTAGTTAGACCTCTCGCTTAAGCGAGTAGAGATGATGGTGCCACTGGAGCGATTTCGCTTAAGCGGGACAATCTCACTCAAGCAAAATAGGGACCTGGTGCACATGAACTCCCTCGCTCAAGTGCGTTTGGTGGTTCGCCTAGGAATGGAGTGGCGAACTCGCTCGAGCAAGTGATAAGTCTTGAAAAGACTTAATTATTTCACTGTTAATTTAACTTAATCCATTAAATATTGTTTAGTTTGGCACTATTATTTAATAAATTATCATTAATTCTTATTTATTTATTTATTTCAAAAGTGTTTAATTTAGGCAAGAAAATAATTAAAAATAATAATTAGTTAAGGAAATTTGTTTAATTGTAAATTCACTAACCCAGCGTACATACGCTGGACAGCCAGCGTACAAACGCTAGGCAATTATTTGTTTGCATGTGCAGGTGCAGTAAAATGCAGTTCATGCTCAAAGCTTGAAAGCTTCATGCTTAAGCTTGAGAACCATGCAAGTTACGTGAAAGGAAACCACGATCACGCTTAAGCGAGCATCACTCACGCTTAAGCGTGACTTAACCACAACACCCACGCCCAAGCTTCCCCACTCACGCTCAAGCGTGAAGACATAGTGTAGTGAATAAAACAATCACGCTCAAGCATGAGTCCATCACGCTCAAGCGTGATTCTGTTACCCGGTTTGTTATTTTTCCCTCCAAATGAAGCGTTGCACTGTTGCTGTTCCTGTTTTGTTGCTGTACATTAGTAACTTAAGTATTGAGTTGTAATTATTTATTTGTTTGTAATTATGTATTTAGTTTAGTTAGTTAATTGTTAATTAAGTTTCCTTTGTAATTAATTAAATTAGTTAGTTAGTTAGATGCCTATATATATATTTGTACATACTCTATAGGAGTATGGAGAGGCAGAGTATAGAATAAGGACATGATTCATTTTTCCATTTCCAATCTCTCTCTAGTTCCTTTCTCTCTCTAAATTCTCTCTTTCATGTCTCTTCACATTCCTTCATCAGAATCCATTTCTATGGGTTTCTAAACCCCTAGGGTTGAGATTACGAAGGCTTGCAATGAATTCTTGAAGGTGTATTGAGAAAGTCAACTTCTGAATCATGAGGAGAACAAGCTGAGGAGTGGAGTTCCATTGCTGGATTGACAAATCCAGATCTAATGAAGAAACTCACCAGTGAGGAATCATGGTTGAGGCTTAGGTAACTTCTAGCTTCCTAACTAATTCAGGCCTAGTAATTAGGTGAATAGTTAGGGTTCAACCCCCAATTTCACATTAGATTTCTCTGTTAATTGAGCACCTAAGGGATTAGGATTTAATGCTTAGGAATTAGTGTTATTCACCTAAGGAATTAGGGATTAACCATCTGTGAATTGTCTTGTTGAGTCTGAAGCTTGATTGAACCTTCATTGCATGTTTCTTGATGAAATTGTAAGTTGAAGCAATCTTAACCTATCTTCCATTAATCATATTTCATATTTTGTACTGCTTCTGAAAATACAAAAACATAGAAAGTATAAAACAATAAAAACAGAATGAATTGCATCTGCTTACGTTGGTTCAGCTTGTACTAGTCTAAGATTGCGGTAATTACCACAATCCCTGTGGGAACGATCAAATATATTACAAATTTAACGATTGGTGCGCTTGCCAAAAGAAAATAAATCCTGTAAGAGTCACACTATAAGTTAATATTAATTCAGGATTTTCCAACCAAGTTAATGGCTCAGGATTTATGCATCAAGTTAATGGCGCCGTTGCCGGGGATTGTTGAGTAATATCAACAATCCTTGGACCGGTACTAGACTGAACCATTTTTTTAGTCTTTGTAAATTTTGTTAGTTGTTAGTGAATTTTATTGTAGGAGTAGATTTTGTTAAGTGTTGGTATTATGTTGAGTGTTTGTTGTTAGTTGTTTTTGGCTATTTTAGTGGTAGCACTAACCACTACAGTAGCCTTGTTTGTAGTTAGTTGTTGCAATTATTTTTTTTTCTAGTTCCTTTGGAAAGTGAAAAGTTACAGGTGGTGGATCTTGATGACACCTTAGCAGAGTTTCTTCAATATTCACAAACGTTATGCATGAACCATGTAGAGGAGGTACAACCAATTGAGGAGGAGCCATCAGAGTTAGAAAGGATTTTAATTCAATTTATAAAAGTTACTCAAACCGGCCTCCAAAATTTTGATAATTCAATCATGAATATTCAGAAGCAAGTGGATTTTATTACAAAGTAGTTGGCGAAAGAGCAAAGAAATATAGAGGTTGTACAAAGAGAAGACCAATATGAAGAGCCATGGGATGATGATGTTGGTCTAGCTAAAGAAATTAAGTTTGGGGAAGAAGAAGACCAGCTAGAAAACATTGGATTGGATGAACCTGAACTTGAAGTTGATGTAGAAATAAAAGAAGAAAAAGAAAATAAGGAAGTTCAGGGATATTTGATGAAAGAAGAGTCAATTGAAGAATGTGAAAAAGAAAGCTATAGAGATTATACTTCAGAATTGGAAGATAATAATATATCTAATGAAGCATTCTTTGATGATTGGAATGAAGAAGATTGGTCTGAAGAAGAATAAGAGCAAGATTTATCATTGAATAATTTCTTTGATGATGCAAGTGTTACAGGAGTGCAAATTGAACAAATGACAACAGAAGCCATTGAGGAACCTGAAAATCAATTAAATACTATTGTTAAGCAAGAAATGATAGAAGAGGTAGAGGTCTCAGCTGAGATAGAAACCACATCTTGGCAACATAATAATGATACTAAAATTTTGTTAGATCTAAGTGTGAATATAGAGAAAGAAGTAGAGGTTCATGCACAAGAAGAGTTAACATGTTTAGATGTGGAGAATATAAAAGAAGAAGAAATTCAGCCATGTCTTGAGGAGCGTTTGCTAGTGGTGACTACTGTAGCTATGGAAATCACAAGGAAACATGAATTCTTAAGTCAAGAAGTACATTGCTTGTGGCACAAAAAGAAGGAGACTAACATAAAATAGAAAAAGAAAAAGAGTGAAAGAAAGAAAAAGAAGAAAAAGCAGAAAGTTTGGAAAAATAAAGATTAGAGGAAAGTTGTGTTGAGCATTAGCCTCAAACACAACAAGGAGAAACAAGGAGTAAAAAGACCAAGAGTGTATGGTCATAAGCAATGGGATCCTGGAGGATGAGCTTATGTTTGTCTTGTACATAAATAAAGTAGTGAGAGAAGTTTTGAAAAAAAAAGAAAAAAAAGAAGAGAGAAAAATAGAGTAAAAAAAAGAGAGAAGAAAAAAAAACAAAAGAGAATTTTCAGGATTACGTAGTGGATGCTCCCAAGAAGCGTTCTTACACTCACCTCCATTCCTTGAATAATGAACCACCAAAGTATCAACCTCTACACCATCGCTTTCTCTCCATGCAGGTAGTTTCTATACATGCATCTTAATTCCCTTATATAAAAAAATTCAATTTTATGTTTTGTAGTCATACCATTGTACAACATCCATTTTTCATCTTGTGATTTAGATTGGTTCTCTGTTACTGTCAATTTCCTTATAAATACAATAAAAACATAAAAGAAAACTAAAAATTTTGAATAAAGTGTGAATAAACTTGTAAATTTTTGAATAAGGTTTGAGTGTTCATACGCTCAATTTCCAGTGTACATACATGTAAAATCCATTAATTAGAATTAGAATCAGGTACCCTTATTTGCTTGAGTGAAATACTGTGGCGCTTGAGCATATGTCTTCACGCTATAAGCGTGACTCTTGGTACCTGATAACATACTGAGGCGCTTGAGCATGACCTAAATATGCTTGAAGCATGACTTTTCCTCCTGAAAATATGCCTGTTCGCTTAAGCGTGTTATTTTGAGCTTGAGCATGACCCTTTAGGCTGAATCTAACGCTTGAGCATGATTCTTTCACGCTTAAGCGTGAATGGTGCCTAGTTTTAATTCCTTCTGTCCGCTTAAGTGAGTATACTGGCGCTTAAGCGAGTACACCTATTTCTTTTATTTCGCTCAAGCGAAGCACCTTTCACTCAAGCGAATTTCATACAGATTGAAAATTACCAAAGTCTTTTCTCCTTGCTCAAGCGTAACCATGTGAGCTTGAGCGTGACTATTGTATTCCCCTTTTACGCTTGAGCCTGACATATTCACGCTTAAGCGTGATCGTGCCTGGACTAGATATGATCTTGGCGCTTGAGCAAGCATTATTTACGCTTGAGCGTGATCAAGAAATATATGCTCTGATTTGGCCTTAAGCTTGAGCGAGTAAATCTACGCTTAAGCGTGAGCATGCCTGTACCAAACCTCTCACTGTTTCATGCCTTGCGCTTGAGCGTAATTCATTCATGCTTGAAGCGTGATTGGTAGCAAACTTTCTCGCTTGAGCTTGGCTCATCACGCCTGAGTGTAATCGTGATAAGAAGGCCCTGTTTCCCCTTGTTTTATGGCTGAGGGAACTAGTTTTGGTGGAGAAGATGATTTCTTCTCAAAATTCTCTCAAATAATGAGTAGGACTGAATCTGGTCCAACTCTTGATAAATTTCTGAAGAGGAATCCACCTGCTTATAAAGGAGGACACGATTATGATGGTGCACATGTCTGGATACGAGAAGTTGAGTAAGCCTTTGAATATTTTGAGTGCTCGAAGGAATAGAAAGTACAATTTGCCACTTATCAGCTGAAAGACGAGGCTAGGGTGTGGTGGTCTAGGACCAAGGTGCAGATGAATGCAGCAAGTAAACCATTGGTGTGGACAAACTTTCAAAAAAGGTTTCTTGCCAAATATTTCCCTAACAATTACAAGATCCGTAAGGAGATGGAGTTTTTGAGGTTAGAACAACGTAGAATGTCAGTGGCTGAGTATACTACTAAGTTCGATGAATTAAATGACTTCTACTACTCTTTCTCCTTGGAATGGACTGAAGGTAGTAAATGTGCTAAGTATGAAGCTGGATTACGAATTGAACTTCGCAGTGTAATTGTGCCTATGGAAATTCGAGATTATCCGACCTTGGTGAATAAAGCCAGATTGACTGAAGAAGTATAACTGCAGAGGACATTTCAACCAAAGGACAAGAAACCGTTGAAGGCAAAAGGGTTCAGCTTTAAGAAAATGGGCCAGTTTTTATGTGGTGGCAAGTCTTCCACTACGTCTTCCTCCTCTTCTGGTCGTGGTTCTACCGGCCGTTCTAACAGTCATTCTGGTGGTCGTGCATGCTATAATTATGGTTAGGAGGGCCACATGGCGAAACACTGTCCTGCTAGTCAAACTGTTTGTTTCCAATGTGGACAACCGGGACACCTTGGGCCGGATTGCCCGCAGAGGCAGCAGCAGAATGGATATGGTAATTGGGCTAATACTTCTATGACTCGGGGTGCTAATTTTCAGCGGGGAAGTAGAAACAGCGGTGGTCGTGGAGGCCAACACTTGAGAAGGTATGATGCTCAATCCAGTGGTTCTCAAAATGTTATAACTAGATGAGTATTTTCTTTCGATGCTTCTGAGGTTGAAAAAACTAACAACTTGGTACAGGGTGAGTGTATTATTCATGGCTATCTGGTAAATGTAATTTATGATTCTGGTGCTACGCATTCTTTTATCTCTGAAAGTTGTGTAAGACGGCTTGGTCTACCAGTGATGTTAATAGAGAATGCCCTTAGTGTCTCCACTCCTATTGGTTCCACCTTCTGGGCAACCACTATGTATGGGGAATTACCAATACAAGTTGAAGATCGTTCCTTTCTAGTACATTTGATCTGTATGCCATTGAAGAACTTGGATATTATTCTAGGTCTCGATTAGTTGGCTGCTAACCATGTTATGGTGGACTATTATCGAAAGACTATAATTTTCTCCCAAGAACTTGACACCAAGAACGTGGTGAGTGATGTCTCCGCAACTTATGTTATTCTATTTACTTCAAAGTGGCGGTATAATCTTATGCCTAATGATATTCCGGTAGTATGTGACTTTCCTGATGTGTTTCCGGAAGACATTCTGGAATTGCCTCCCAATCCAGAGATTGATTTTCTCATTAATTTAATTCCCGGGGCTGAACCTGTGTCTCGTACACCGTACAGGATGTCTTCGGTGGAGTTGACAGAGATTAAGAAACAAGTCAATGAGTTGCTGGATAAGGGATTCATTCGGCCAAGTGCATCACCGTGGGGTGCCCCGGTGTTACTTGTGAAGAAAAAGGACGGTAGTATACGAATGTGCATCGATTACAGGCAGCTAAATAAATTAACAATTAAAAACAAATACCCCTTACCACGAATCGATGACTTATTGGATCATTTACGGGGTGCGGTAGTATTTTCCAAGATTGATCTAAGGTCAGGATATCATCAGATTAGGGTGAAACCAGAGGACGTTCCAAAAATAGCGTTTCAGACTCGTTACTTCGAATATGTTATGATGCCATTTGGAGTGACCAATGCTCCAGCTGTTTTTATAGACTATATGAACCGGATCTTCCAACCATATTTCGATCAATTTGTGGTGGTGTTTATTGATGATATATTGATGTATTCAAAGTCTCTGGAGGAGCATGCACAATATCTCCAAATTGTTTTGCAAGTATTGCGGGAGAAACGGCTATATGCTAAACTGTCAAAGTGTGATTTCTGGGAAGGAAGTGTACAATTCTTGGGACATGTGATTTCCCGTGATGGTGTATCTATTGATCCACCAAAAATTGAGGCGGTTATGGCATGGGAGAGACCTAAGTCAGTGACTGAGATCAGAAGCTTCTTGGGGTTAGCTAGATATTATCGTCGCTTTATCGAGGGATTCTCATGCATTGCGCTTCCCTTGACTCGATTGACAAGAAAGGAGACTCTGTTTGTATGGACGAAAAAATGTGAATTGAGTTTTCAAACTCTAAAGCGGTGTTTGACTACTGCACATGTGCTTCCATTACCAGATGTGATGAAAGAATTTGTGGTGTATTGTGATGCATCCAAATTTGGCTTAGGATGTGTACTGATGCATAATGATAGGGCGATTGTCTATGCTTCAAGGTAATTGAGGCCGCACGAGCAGAATTACCCTACTCATGATCTTGAGCTTGCGGCGGTGGTATTTGCATTAAAGATCTGGCGCCATTATTTATATGGTTCTCGCTTCATGGAATTTAGTGACCACAAGAGCTTAAAATACTTATTTGATCAAAAAGAATTAAACATGAGACAAAGGAGATGGGTGGAATACTTGAAGGATTATGATTTTGATCTGAAATATGATCCTGGTAAAGCAAATGTTGTTGTCGATGCTTTGAGCAGGAAAGTCCTGCATGCAGCCTTCTTGATGGGAAGGAACAGGAACTATTAGAGGATTTTCGTGACTTGAATGTTGGAGTTGCCATGCAAACTCTGAATCAGATGGTTGTTGGAGTATTGAAGATCTCAAATGAATTTCTAGAATCCTTGGCGGTGGCCCAGGAATCTGATAGAGTTGTTGAAACTCCTTGATGTCTAAGCTGGAGGCAAGGAGATGAATTTGATTAGAGGATGTGATGGTATTTGGCGGTTTAGAAACCATGTTGTGGTGCCTACAAAGGTGATTTTAGGCAGGCCGTCTTAGTTGAGGCACATAAAAGTTCTTTAAGTATCCATCCTGGTATCACTAAGATGTACCACGATTTGAAGAAAGAATTTTGGTGGCTAGGAATGAAGAAATCAATAATTGAATATGTGAGATCTTGTGTGGTATGTCAGAAATGTAAGGTCGAGCACCAGAGACCCCTTGGATTGTTCCAACCACCTGAAATTCTGATTTGGAAGTGGGAGAGTATCACGATAAATTTTGTATCCGGGTTACCTCGGACCCGTTCTGGATGTAATGCAATCTGGGTAATTGTAGATAGATTAACCAAGAGTGCTCACTTCTTAGCCATGAACATGAAATGGTCATTGGACCGGTTGGCTAGATTGTACATTATTGAAATAGTAAAGTTGCATAGTGTGCCTTCAAGTATTATTTCAGATCATGATCCCCGATTTACTTCTAGATTTTGGGGAAGTTTACAGCAGGAATTGGGTACTGAGCTGAGATTGAGTTCGGCCTATCATCCTCAAACTAATGGCCAATCTGAACGTACTATCCAGACCTTGAAGGATATGCTTTGTGCTTGTGTATTAGAGCAAGGTGGCTCATGGGAGAGGTATTTGTCATTGGTGGAGTTTGCGTATAATAACTGTTACCACAGTAGCATCGGTATGGCTCCATATGAAGCTTTGTATGGAAGAAGGTGTCGTACACCTCTATGTTGGAATGAAAATGGTGATGCTATCCATTTGGGACCCAAATTGATCCAAGAAATGAATGAACAGGTTGCCTTGATTGGAGAGAAAATGAAGATTGCCTAGGATCGACAGAAAAGTTATTATGACAATCGTCATAGGCCACTTGAGTTTCAAGTAGGAGATTGGGTATTTCTAAAGGTGACACCTATGAGGGGTGTTGGTCGTGTATTGAAAAGCCAGAAACTTAACCCGAGGTATATCAGGCCATATCAGATTTTGGAACGGATCGGTGAGGTAGCTTATAGATTGAACCTTCCTCGATCCTTAACTAACATTCACGATGTGTTTCACATTTTGCAACTGGGGGCATATATCCCTTGTGATTCCATGATTGTGCCAGAAGATTCTATTGAGCTAAAAGAGGATTTGACGGTAGAAGTAGCACCTATCTGCATCGAAGAGTACTAGACTAAGCGGTTAAGAAACAAGGAGGTATCTTTAGTGAAAGTGAAGTGGCAAAATTTAAAAGAAGTTACCTATATGTGGGAGTTGGAATCAGACATGAGGCGGTTGTACCCCGATCTTTTCCAATAAGGTACGTTGATTTCGGGGACGAAATCCCTTTTAGGGGGTGGATGTAACATCCCAAATACTTAAGTTAAAAATCTTATATTGACAGAAAATATTAATAATTGTTCTCAAATTTAATTGAGATTTTTGGGAATTATTATTATAAATACAATTATAAATGATTAAAATTATGGAATTAAACAAATTTATTTGAATGATTAATTATAAAGTTAAATGAGGTGTAATTTGATGAAGGTAAATTTAGAAGTTACCAATAAGGGTTAAAAGTAAAAGTTTTAATTAATACTTTAAAGGAAAAATATAAAATAAATATAGAAATGACCATTTTGCCCCGGGTCTTAAATAATAAAACTTATTTCTCCTCCCTCATCTTCTTCATGCGAATTTCTCTTAATCTTCTTTCCTCACCATTGCCGAAAGCTTAATGCTTCTTATGAAAGGTCCGTTTTGCGTCGAAACTTCAAAGTAATTGCGTTTCTGGGATCGTGACTTCGAGGTGAGCATTATGGACCCATCAAATTGAGCTATCCCTCTCCCTCTTCTCTTTCTCTCTCTAGTCGAATGGCCATGTATAGTGGGATTCCATTCCTTATGTACATGTGAGCTTGGAAGCGACACTTATAGTAATGAGAGTAGTATAACGTTAATGGGTTTTGTATTTTGACCTTCGTAGGTGGTGAAACGAATGTTGAAGGACCGAGTGGTGAAGCGGGTATTAGATTCGAAAGTAGGACCTTGAACCAAGCACCTAGAGGACGCAGCCGACATCAAGAACAAATCGTTGAAGCTTAGAATGAGGTAAGGCGGTGTTCGGGTCATAATTAAATAGAATAGGTGCGTGAGTTGAGCTTGGGTCATTTAACTAGACCTTGAAATAGTGAGAAAAGTTACTAAATGATAATTGTATGAGTCTGCATGTATGAATATGAATTGTAGATATATTGTAGTGATTATTAAATTAAAGTGTTCTAAATTGTGATGAATCGATGTGTATGTTGGCATTATGTTGGTGGGCTTGACATGTTGGTCGCCCCAGTTGATGATTATGATCTGTTATTGATGGCCACATGATATGTGATGTATATGCATGATTATGTAGCATGGGACGGCCGACGGTATGTATAGCCCCTCATTTTCTGGCTCCCGTGGTTTTTATGCCCAGTTGAGCTACCCCGTGGTCAAGTAGGACCCAGTGGTTGAGGTGGAGAGTCAAGCAGGACTCGATGGACCAAGCAAGGTTCACGGGGTGTCAAGTAGGACCCCTAGCTAAAGGCCTATCCTTTAGTATCCGGATACTAGGTGTTAAATTATATGAGAGTCAGTTGTGATACTTGATGAAATTGTTCACATTGTGTGATGATATGAATATGTTCTATCATATTTGTTGGTTGTGAATTGTACTTTGAGGATACTAAAACTTGAACGAAGCTAAGAATCTGTAAGTATGGATTGGTGGATAAGGAAAAGTGTAATAAATTACATAAGGTAGAGTTAGTAAATTAGTATTAGCGATAACACTTTAGTAATTGAACTGTCTCTTTTCGGGGTCAAGAGATCCGGTATGGGGTCAGCCATAAAAGTCAAAGGTTTTAGATATTTGTACACCGGTACAGTGGGTATCCGGTGTTATAATCCGATCTCTCAGTGGGAGAAAACCGGTCTTACCGTCCTGGAGATCCTATATACCAATCCTTCACCTTGAGAGGGGGTGAAAGGTGGTATCACCTGCAAAAGTGCTCCGACGCTCAAGTTAGTATCAGGACAACAAAAATATAATGTTATAGTATAAGATAAGGGTTTCAGAATCAAAAGTCCTTTTCTGTTTGTGTTCTTGCTGTATTTATAGGTGGAGGAGAATGATGGGTCTGATTGTCCCAGGGGACAAACTTGACTTGCCTCGAAAGATAAGACTTGGGAGTGGAGAATATCCTCTTTGTCCTGTTAGAGCATGGGCGTATATATATATATATTAATTAGCGTGGGAATCAAGTATGGGTTTCATGATAACGTGCCTGTCTCTCGAAGGCAAATATCCATCATGGGTAATTAGAGTTGATGCATTCTTCCCAAAGCCACTAATAATTGATTAATAACTATTCCGATGTGGAGAATGTGTTATGTCCGATATGCTAGGTGTCAACAGGGGCTTACGGTCTTGTTAGTCCGATGTCTTACCTATTGGATCGGTAACATTGATGGATCGGATGACACGTCATACTTGTCTTGGTATCGGTATCAAGACCGGATCATCTATCCCCTAGCTTGTGTGAGGGACTGGTGGAGTTGCTCCTACGAGCTATACTGTCTGCGAACGGCCTGGATACCGATATGCCTATACAAAAAATATTTATCAGAATACACGTTGGCTCAATGTTGCTTCGTTATTTGTGGAACCGTCCTGTGAGCGACGGCATCATTGTTGTAGTGTTCCAACGACGGATTTGGACAGAGATTCGTTGTGCGAAGATCCCGAATGTTTTTCGAAACTTGTAAACCTTTGGTATTCGAGTGATTGCTGTTACACATAAAACGCTTCTCATGATTGGACAATAAATGCTGTTAACACGTGGGTGAGTCATTATTGCATTGAAAGCATATGTCTCTGTAACCGTCACCTGGGGCTTTATAGGCCTGAAGTTTGAAATTCTAGGCCCATTTCAAAGAGGCCTTTTGACGAATCAACACTATTTTCATGCCTTGGAGCCTGAAATGACTGCGTCGTTTTGAACACGAATAGCGTTTGGTCGTAAACGACACAACCCTTGGACTGGTAACCGAAACTCTTCGCTACCTATAAAAGGGACACTTAGTGGATTCAGAAGTCATATTCTCTTGCTTTCCTAATGAAACTCTGCAAAAATTTCGACGAGACGTTTGCTGCTTGCTTCATGAAGTTCATTCTACAATCTTTTTCTTTATCATCTTAGGTAACCATCTTCTTTACTTATTCGCATTTTCCTTTTTAGCTTTCTGAATGTCTGGGAGAAGGTACACTGGCTCAAGCTATGTTGGCCCTAGGGTTAGAGGAGGAAGAGCTTCATCTCGAACTCCTACACATCGTGGTGGGAGGATCCCTGTGATTTCCTCTAGTACCAGGCCACTTCGCTCAGAGAGGGAGGCGTCACCTTGCTCACGACGGAGGGTGATCATACCCTCTTCGGAATCCTCTTCTGAGTTAGGGGATATCCGTTATTATGAGAGTGAGGTAAGCGTTGATTTGTACCTCTCTGACGACGTGGCTTTTTACCGCAACGCAAAGATTTTCAATTTGGCTCTCTGTAAGATGGCTGGTGAGGGAACATCTAATGAAGCGGCGACAAATCAACAATACATTCTGAAGACTGCCTCAGGTTTATGCAACGTGGTTGTATACTGAATTGACTGGGTGAAACTCCAAAACAGACGCCCTTACTGCTGGGTAGCAGATGAATTTCAGGATACACCATCTCATCACGCCAGGGACGATGGAGCAAGGATAGAACCCCGATTCTGGTTCTATGCTAAAGAAAAGCACAAGGAAAGATTTATGGTGCTAGCGCTTCGTCTTTCAGAGCGGATCTGCCACGTCGTTCCTGACGAGAGATCGGTTTATATGTATGATTTCCTCTTTCTTAACTTGGGTGTGCGCTTCCCCCTGACAGAGTTCCAGATAAGGGTACTGAGGTTCTTGGATTGCGCCCCCTCTCAGCTTCATCCCCAACGGATAGGGGTTAGTCCGCTCTCTGGAGGTACTCGGGGGCTACTTCAATTTCACTCCAACGGTTGCCATGCTATTCTACTATACCTAGGTGGTCCGTCATGCCAATAAATAGAACGGAGGTGTAAGTTTGATCACTCTCCAGACTCTATCCAAGTTTGTCAATTTCGAGTCTTACACCGATTCAGCTAAGATCGATGGACGATCCTTCAAATCGTACTTTACCAGAGTACGGATTCAACCCGAGAAGCCAATCTTTTGGCAGAACAAAGAAAGCATCAATAAATTTCCTGTAAGCTGGTCTCACGAGCATTTCTTGTTGACTTCCCTAGCGTACTTCATAGAGGAAGATGAACTGTCTGCTGAGTCTGCAACCGTTCTGTTTACTCTCGAGTCATACACCGTCAAACATAAAGCCTTTTCTTGCAAGCGTTTATTAGGCTCGTAGACTACTCGTGACAAATACTTACATAATTTTTGATCATTTTCTTTGTTGCTGGTTTACTTTATGTATTTTTCCATTTTGCAGTATTTAACCATCTTTTTGCCTATTTATGCAGTTAAAATAGAAAAATCATCCTCATCCATGGAGAAGCTAAAGTCGCTAGTTGCTGGCGGAAAATCTGTGGCTGCTGAAAACAATATCCATCCCAAAAGGAAATCCAAGAAGGTCACTGCTGAGACCATCATCCTCAACTCTTCCGTAAGTGCGATGTCCCCTGCTTAAGGGCGGATCTGCTAACCCCATCCCTGTCGTCGAAGGGACGAAGGTTGGGGAAAAAAGGAAGAAAATGAAGAACGACCCTTCAAAGCAAATGGAGTCTCGCCCTCCTCCTTCCAAAAAGATCAACACTTCGGAGGGCCAGACCGATCCTGGGGTTTCCAAGGGCAAAAACGCAATGCGGTCGACCCCGGATGTCCCAAGCAAGGTTCCTACTACTGGCACTCAACCTTTGACCACCTACTTCGCGCCCAAGGTATCGTGCCCCCCTCCCAACAACTCTTGCCTCGCTCTGTTCCTGGTTTATGAGGGTTCGACGTCGGAGTCTATTCCAGGTCCGCGATACAAGCTGAAACCCACTCTAGAGCCAGAGGAGATTAAGGAAGCTTGTGAGGCCAGAAGATGGCAGCTGGAGGAGTTATCCGATCTTCTGAAGTCGCTCTGTAGATTGGCGAATGACGGCCCCGAGGTCGACAGACTGACTGGTAAGGTTAATGACCTTACCATTTCGTAAGCCAAGGACAGGGCGAACATTAAGCTCCTTGAGGATCGGCTAAAGACGTCCAAGGATTATGGGGATCGGATGTATACGGAGACCTTGACACAAAAATCTCTGATAAAGGATTTGGAGGGTAAGTTAGTTAAGCAAAAGAAGGTTAACTCCGACCTTAGTGTGAGTCTCTGCACGGAGAAAGAGAAAACAACCAAGCTGGAAGAGGAACTGAAGGCGAAAGCCTATAGTTACTCAAAGCAGGCTGAAGAATGGGCTCGGAGGGAGAAGGAGCTACTCATGGAAATCGAACGTCTAAAGTTGGCGAGTTCGAATAATGATGGCACTGCTTTGAGGGCGGAGCTGGCTGCTGCTAACTCCAAAGCTAATGAGGCTGTTGACATTTGTGTCCAGGTTCCCGAGGATTCCTTTGGGTTGGCAGTGCGTCAAATTCTTCACCGCAATCCCAAAGTAGAACTTAACTTGAGAGGTATTAATTTGTTCTATGAGTTTCATGGAGGGAAGCTTGTAGCAGTTGTCGACAATCGTCATGAGGATCCGCCCAATACTTTATATGAGCTATCTCCTCTGCCTGAGAGTCAATCGATGGCACCCTCTCTCCTAGTCCCTATCACCCAGCAGCCTGGACACGAAGGGACAAGCACAACTACTGCTAAAAATGAGGCTGCTGGTGGAAAAGGGGGTGAGGTCGGAGGCGAAAAGAAGGGAAGTGGTGAAGGAGCAGGCCAGAAGAATAATTGACTTTATGACTTTATATATTTCTTTCTTTGCAGTTAGCATTGCTGTGTACCGGGATCAGCTCCGGTTTTATTAAATTCTAAACAACTTATGTAATTTTTACATGAATGGATGGAACTTTAGCCTTATGTATTATCTACTGCGTTTATCCTAAGTTTCTTCAATAGGCTTGTTAAATTCTTAGCTTTTTACGACGTTTTAAGTTGTTCTGTGAAGGTAACTTAGAAGAGGTTGTCATGGATTAAATTAATCAGCCCGAATTTTCATAAATGAAATGTAGGTCGGATATCCACATCTATAAATGTTGTCCCCAAGGGCGAGTACGTTTTGAAGATAAGCATTCGCTGCAGGATGTTGCCTTTAATTTGGTAAGAATGAGGGAACGTATCCGCCCTTTATCGTGGTGAAATCTTAACTTATAATGATCTCGTCGTTCAATATAAACATATATCATATATCTAAAAACTTGTAACAAAGGTACCTTAACCTCAAGAGTGATGATTAGGCTTTTCATGAAATATAAAATGACGGGGAATGCTCACACCAGGGAGTACGCCATCGGCTCAAAGGTGGTTAGCCTCTGATCTATAAGAGAATTTCCCAACCATAAGGGTAATGACTGGGTCTTCACCGGTGTTCAGTTGTACCTACTAACCGCACTTGGAGTTTGGTTTATGATCCTGTTCTCCAAGCCTTCGACACGGGGTTCAGAACGAGCAAATCCTGGACCTCCTGTGCCCGTTACCTGGGGTTCAGCGTGGTCCAAAGAAGGACCAACTTGCTGCGCCCAGGCCTTCTGTTACTTGGAGTTTGGCGTGGCCTTTGGAAAAGGGCCAGCTTACTACGTCCAGGCCTTCGCTGGTGTTCGGTCGTGCCTATTAGTCGTACTTGGAGTTTGGTTTATGGTCCTGTTCTCCAAGCCTTTGACACAGGGTTCGGAACAGGGCAAATCCTGGACCTACTGCACCTGTTACCTGGGGTTCAGCATTGTCCAAAGAAGGACCAGCTTACTATGCCCAGGCCTTTTGTTACCTGGGGTTCGGCATGGCCTTTGGAAAAGGGCCAGCTTACTGCGCCCAGGCCTTCGCCGGTGTTCATTTTTTGATTCTTTCGAGGGGTTGCATTGCTAACTATGGAATAAGGAGTTAGGATCATCCGTCCTAAAGGACCTTTCATATCTTAGCATTGTACTAAAAATGACAACATAAATAAAGAGGGTAAATGCATAATAATTACACAAGAGTTATTTATTAAATTATGTATGAATTACATGAAGAGCACAATTGGGGTCATGCCTCGTTAAAACCTTCTTAGAAAAACCCAATGGGAAAAACCCAAGTAGGAAAAAGAGTACATGCCGTCTTACCAACTAGCTATAGTAGATGCGCAAGTTTTGGGTATTCCATTTGTTGTGGATCGGTGAGCCATCAAGATTCTCTAGGCGATATGAGCCTTTTCTAGTGACCTCGGGTACTCTATGTGGTCCTTTCCATGTTGGATCAAGCTTACCTTGGTGTGTAAATTTTTTCCCCACACTTGCTTTCCTTAAAACCAAATCTCCAACATTAAAAGTCCTAGATTGGACTCGTTTATTATAGTAGAGAGTGGCTTTTGCTTTAATAGCTTGGTCTCTAACAAAAGCTTCTTCTCTGAGTTCTTGGATCACATCCATCTCCGATGCCAGGTTAGCGTTCTTATCTTTCTCGGGTAAGTACTTGACTCTTGCAGAGGCGGTTTGCAACTCCACTGGCATCATCGCCCTGACCCGTAAGTCAGACGATATGGGGACTCGTTTGTGGAGGAATAGGGCGTTGTGCGGTATGCCCACAGGACATGACATAACTGATCTGTCCATCCGTCCTTGGCTTCCCCAAGGTGTTTCTTCAACCCCTTTATCACTTCTCTATTGGCCACTTCAGCTTGACCGTTAATCTGTGGATGTTCAACGAATGAAAATATCTAGACTATGCCCAATCCTTCAAGTAAGTCTGTGAACTTCCTATTAGTGAATTGAGTACCGTTGTCCGTAACCACCCGTGCTAGTACCCCAAATCGTGTTATGATGTTGTCATACATAAAATGATGAGTCTAGGCTGAAGTAATATGCACTACTGGTTCTGCCTCAATCCATTTCGTGAAATAATCAACTCCCACAATGAGGTATTTAATACCTCCAGGCGCAGTTGGAAAAGGTCCTAGGATATCCAAACCCCATTGGTAGAATGGCCATGGCATAGCCGATGTAAAGAGCTCTTCAGCCGGTGTGTGGTGAAGGTTAGAAAATCTTTGGCAAGTGTCGCACCTTTTGACGAAGTCAATTGAATCTTGCTTCATTATGGGCCACCAATATCTGGCCTTGAGGATCTTTCTCATCAAGCTTCTTCCTCCGCCATGGTGTCAATATTGCCCCTCGTGCACTTCTTCCATTACTCCTTGTATCTCATTTTTCACTTAAATAGACCAGATAAGACACTGAAAAACCCCTCCTATATAGGACGCCGTCAAGCATAGTGAAGTATGGCAGTTCCCTTTTAATTCTTCTTTTCTCCTTCTCATCGGTAGGCAACTGTCCATCGGCCAGATAACGGATGTAAGGGGTCATCCATGAGTTTCTATAAGGAGAATCGATCACTATGGAATTCAGAGAGAGGAATAGGGGAATGTGATAAGTGCTATTTCACATTGATTTAATACTTTAATTACACTTATTTTGGAAAGAATTTAACTAGATTAGTAATTAATTACGCATGATTTTTGTTGTAAATAACACATTTTGTAAAAGAACTTGATTTGTCAAAATGTGTGAAGAAAGGTGCCAGAAGTTCCAAAGAAACTAAGAAACATCAGCAGAAAGCCTAGAGACGCTTGAGCGTGGCATATTCCACGCTTGAGTGAATATCTAAGGAGGCAAGTACCAGCAAGACCCCTCCATGCTTGAGCAAAAGAGGGGACACTTGAGCGAAAAAGCCTCACGCTTAAACCTAGCTTGGAGGGCGCTCAAGCATGGTTTGGAAAAACTTCAGGACAAGAAGACTCAGCATCAGGTCCCTCCCCACGCTTAAGCGTAAGCAAGGGACGCTCAAGCGCAACCCCGAGCTTGCTTGGGCGTGAGTTAAGCGCGGATTGAATATGGTCTAAGAAGAAGAGCGCTTAAGCACAAGCATTCCACGCCTGAGCGTGACTGATGGATAACAAAGCATGAGTTCGAGCTCGCCCAAGTGTGGATCAAGCGTGGAACTAGCGTACTGAATAGGAAGGCCACGTTTAAGCGTGGTTAAGATAGCTTGAGCGTGAGACAACCAGTGAACATCAGGACCCTTCACGCTTTAGCGTGACATTTAAGCTCAAGTGTGACTCATGCAGCATGGGATTTCTAATTTTTTTATTCACCAATGGTGCGATGCCAACTCACCCACTTTCTTATGTTTATGCATGTCTCTGAAAGATGCTTCATGGGCTCTATACAAGTGGGCAAGGGCAGCTGAAGCATAACCCCTATAAATCAAGCAGAGAACAACATCAAGAATCATCAAGTATGATCGAAGAGATCATCTTCTTCATTTTATCAAACACTTTTCCTGTATTTTTCACTCTGTATTTATTGTAAAATCTTCTTAGGTGAAAATGCAAAGCATGAGTAACTAAATTTCCTTTATGGGATTGGTTGTAATCCATTCAATCCTGAAGTAATGCTGTTGTAAGTTTTTATGTGTGTAATAAGATTTGATAAGTTTCTATATTTCCTTCTGCGTTTAATGCTTGAAAGTACTTGATCACTATTTTCTTGTTTTAAGTTTTCCCAAGTATGTTGGGAAGTAACTTTTGAAAGTAGATCTGAAAGAAATACTTGTTGTGAGTAGGTGGCCAGGGATGGCATCTAACGCAATAAACGTCAAAACAATCGATCGATAATGCTGGAATGATTTCAAGGTGACTGTGGGATTAGCGGTTTGAAATCATTCTTATGAATTTTGTAGTCGAGGGATCGATGCAAATGACTTTGATTGTGGTGTGGAAATTATCTTTTCAAGTTACTTACATAAAAACTTATGCAACTTACAGAAGGTGAGATGTGATGAAACCAATCCCTGTTTTACAAAACTGATTTTTCTCAAAACCATTCACTGTTGTCTTTTGCAAATTTTACTTTCTGTTATTTATAATTTTTTTTATCAGCATCATTCACAACAAACTAAAACAAAATCTTCTATCAACTCAATTCAAAACTAAGATTTTCATGCTAACACCTCCTTAGTGGAACGACATCTATACTATATTACAACCTCTGTGTTTAAACTTGGCACAACCATTCCATTGAGTTCATATTATACAAACTTGATTCTCTTTCCTTGAACCCTTCATTCCTTTATATGAAAATACCTTATCAAGTTTTGGCGCCGTTGTCGGGGAGGTGATTTAAGTTTGAATATTTTAGCATTGAATTGACAAGACAGTGTAAATAAATTTGTTTTCAAATTTTTTTTTGTGGTAACTTTGCTATTTTGAGTACTTGATTTCTGATCTTAAGAGGACAGGGTACAAAAGAACAACTTGCATTTGATCCAAAGATAGACAGGTTCCTCAAGAAAATCAAGAAAGCCAAGCAGAACTTCCATCCAGGACAAACTTCCTCTGATATAATGGATGTCAACAGCAACAATCAAAACCCACCAAGGAGAACACTTGGAGACTATGCTTTACAGCAAGGGCCAAGACATTTCTCAAGCATTGTAATTCCAAACACTGTCAGAGCACTAAAAATGAAACCAACATTTCTTAGTTTGATTAGTTCACACTAATTTACTGGAATGTCAAGTGAAGATCCGTATACTCACTTGGCCACATTCTATGAATTGGTTGGAACCATGGGATTTGACCAAGATGTTATTGATGTTGCATATTTGAGACTATTTCCTTTCTCTTTAGCAGGAAAAGCAAAGGAGTGATCTTATCCAAATCAAAGTTTGAATAGCTGGAACATAGTTGAAGAAAAATTTCTATAAAGGTTCTTTCCTCCATCTAGATTCATCAAGGCCAAATCAGATATTACATCATTTAGACAAGGCCAAGATGAACCTTTTTGTGAGGCATAGGAATGCTTTAAATCACTCCTCGAAAAATGCCCAAACCATGGACTTGAAGATATTGCACAACTTAATATTTTTTACAGTGGTTTAAGAGCTGACACTAAAATGATTTTAGATGCAGCAACAGGAGGAACAATGATGACAGTGGATGCTGACCAAGCCACAAAGATAATAGAAGCTTTATCCTCAACAGATTACCAAGCCCAACATGATCGTCAACAAGTTCAAAGGAAATGATTCCTTGACTTAAACACCACAGATGCCATTTTAGCACAGAACAAAATTCTGACCCAACAATTGGAAGCATTGACCAAAAAGATATCCAATCTTCCACAACAATTACATGTAGTGCAATCATCACAACCAGTGCAACAACAAATTCCTCCAACATGTAACTTTTATGGAGGAGATCATCTCAATGAAAACTATGGCTCACAAGAAGCAATTGTATACTTCATAAACAACCAAGGAAGGTCTGGTAATTTCAATTCAAATTTTTCTAACCAACCATTTCAGGGATGGAGAAGTAACCAAAACCTATTTATTATTGTCGTGGGTTCCTTGAGCTACAAACCTATGATTATCTTTATTCGATGGGTATGCATTTCCCTTTAATGACGACTATCTTCCTTTACTTCTAATGTCTTCTTAAATCATGAAAATTTTTCTCTGTATTTCAATTATTTAGCATAACATCGTGTGTTCGATTAACTTTAATCGCATAATTAGTGTCTAATAATTAGGCAAAACGTTATAACTAACACCGGTGTAGAAGTAAGTCAATCTTTCAGCTCTTGGAAACTATTCTCGCATTGTGTCGTCTACACAAAAGGTTGTCCTTTCCATGTTAACTTGGTCAGTGGGTATCCTAACTTTGAAAATCCTTCAATGAATCTTTTATAGTATCCAGCTAAGCCCAAGAAACTTCTAATATCAATGATCGTGGTTAGTCTCTCCTATTTTAAAACTGCCTCCACCTTGGAAGGGTCTACAGCTATTCCTCCTTGACTAATTACATGTCCTAAAAAGTTCACTTCTTCCAACCAGAATTCACACTTCGACAGCTTTGCATACAGTTATTTCTTTTTCAGGATTTCCAATACAATCTTCAAGTGTTCAACATGTTCTTCTCTGCTTTTAGAGTACACTAATATATTATCAATGAACACCACTATAAATTTATCTAGATATGGATGCAAAATCCTATTCATGTAATCCATAAATACGGCTGGTGCATTAGTTACACCAAAAGGCATTACTAGATATTTGTAATGGCCATAGCATGTTCTAAAAGCAGTTTTCGGTACATCTTCTTTCTTTACCCTTATTTGATGGTATCCAGAGCTCAAATCAATTTTGGAGAACACCGTGGCACCACGCAGTTGATCCATCAAGTTGTTAATCCTTGGCAGAGGATATCTATTCTTGATTGTCACCTTGTTCAGTTGTCGATAATCTACACACAACCTTATGCTACCATCCTTTTTCTTAACCAATAACACTGGTGCACCCCAGGGGGATATACTCGGTCATATAAACTGCTACTCTATCATCTCTTCAAGTTGTTTCTTCAACTCTACTAATTCTAGAGGTGACATTCGGTATGGTGCAATTGAAATGGGTCTAACTCCAGGTACTAGATCAATGGCGAATTTCACATCTCTTTTTGGGGGTAAACCAGGGATATTTTCAGGAAAAACGTTAGGAAATTCACACACAACCGGTAGATTTTTTATTTTTGATTCTTGCTGTCCTTTTATTGAAAGCAATACCATGAATCCTTGAGCCCCTTCTTTTAAAGAGGCACTCACTTGGTTGGCTGTTAGAAATCTCGAATCCTCGGGATTCAAATTCACTGGTTCTTTAAACATTATGGTTTTATTATGACAATCTATTAGAATATGATTGTCAGACAACCAATCTAGCCCAATAATAACTTCTAAGCCAGAAAGGGTAAACAGAAAAGATTAGCCTTAAAGTCCCTACCATCTATGACAATAGGGCATTTCCAACAGGCTTTAGAAGTGACAATGGGATTGTTTCTAGGAGTATGTACAGATAAGTCAAATGGCAGTTCTATCACAGGTAATTTTAGTTTTTCTACGCAGTCATTGGCAAGAAAGGAATGTGATGCACCTGAGTCATACATAACAGTTAAAGGAATCTTATTAATGATACACTTACCTTCCACCATGGAATCAGAATGAGATGCTTCTTCTCTGGTGATTGCAAAAACCTTTCCTTTCGCCTTCGGCCTTCTGACTGCATTGTGTACGCCTCCCTGAGTATTTATGCTTGTACTTGCACCTTCAGGGTTTTCCCTCTTCATCTCTGGGCAATCCTTAATGTGATGACCTGGTTTATTACACTTAAAGCAAACATAAGTGTTTTTAGGACAATCCCTTTTTAAATGGGGTCCTCCATAGATAAAACATTTAAAATTTAGTGCAGATGTCGGGTAATAACTTCCAATTGAAGTGGGGTCTATTAGGAACAGATGCTGCTCCAAACCGGCGAAATGGCGCTTGGTAAGGCTTATTTCTCCCGAAGTCTCTTATTTGGTGATGGTGAGGTCCTCCACTTCTCGTTTCTCCCACCTTGTGAATGGGCTCACGACTTTTGGTCATTCTATCCTTATGATCCTCTTCAAAGATCCTGCAGCAATTTACCAATACAGAAAATTCATGGATTTCCTGCATTCGTATAGCTTCTTTAATTTCTGGCCGCAATCTATTTACAAACTTTGCGCACCGATCACCTTCATTAGTAGCATCATTATAATAAGAATGAAAACAAGACAGCTCTTCAAACCTGGATGCGTACTCTCCAACGGTCATATTTCCTTGGGTCAGCGATAGGAATTCGAATTGTCTTTTCTCTTTAACATCAGCAAGAAAGTATTTCTCCAAAAACATATCCTTGAAATGATCCCAAGTGATCTCCATGTCATTGACTTCGAATTGTCTACGCATGCTATCCCACCAATGTTCGGCATCCTCAGATAAGGCATAAGTAGCGAAGACTACCTTATCAGCTTCATTACATTGCAATGTGTGTTTGAATATGCTTTCAGGTTGAATTATTTTGATAATGACAAAGGAATTTTAAGAACTGCAAAAACGTGTACACTAATCGATTACAGCATCCAACATAATCGATTACAAGAGTTCTGTCCAAGACATAATCAATTACAACAACAAGACTAATCGATTACATCAGTTTTGTTTGTAAGGTAATCGATTGAACCAATGGATATAATTGATTACCAAGTGAAATACTGAATTGAAAGTATCAGGTACATCTCCTAATCGATTACAAAGTCTCTACAACCGATTACCAAGGTTCTGTAAAGTCACTAATCGATTACTAAGCAAGGACTACTTGATTATGAAAGTTCTGTTTGCACCCTAATCGATTACATGAAGGCAAAATCGATTACCATGCTATGAAACACAATTAAATGCATCAGGTGCCATTCACAATTGATTACAAGGCACTGCATAATTGATTAGCAAGGTTCTGTTTCTTATCTAATCGATTACATGGGAAAGTCTAATCGATTACCAACTAAATTACACTGAAGATTTCAAAATGTAATCGATTACAGCTCGAGGCATAATCGATTACCATCGTGCCAGAAATTGGGGAAAAGCATTTTAAGTGGAAAACCAGCTCATTTCTCTATTCCAACTCAAGCGCCCATGTTGTGCAACGGCTCTAAAGAATCTAAGGCTCCTCTCCAAGGCCTATAAATGCAAGACTCCTTCAAGCTACTAAATGCAACAATCTAATCCATCAAAGGGAAATCAAATCTTGAGTCTTGTGAGTTCTATTTCTTTGTTTAGTTTCATTTTCTAAAACTTAGAGCTTATTTGTAAATCCTCTCTTATGAGAGTTAGAAATTGTGAGAGCTTTCAATTGTACATCAACTCTATTGAGAGAGTATATTGCTTGTAAACACAAACACCAAACATCAAAGTTCACTCTAGGTTGAGTGGTTACAAAGGTTAGGGTTCAACCTTTGGGTATTGAGAGATTATGAGATTGGGTGGATTGCCCTTGTGCTTGTGAGAATTAGGTTCTTAAGTGTGGGATACTAGGAGACAGTTGCTCAAAGCTTGTATCTCAAATCTTCAATAGTGGAATCCTTCAAGTGGGTTGCTTGAAGGCGAGACATACACCAGATTGGTGAAACTCGTTAAATTGGTTTGCAAGCTCTTCTCCCTTATCCTCTTGCATTTACATATTCTATCTGGATGGATTGTTAATATTGATTGTGTCTTCACTCTTAAACTTGCCTGAATAACTAGTTTTGAAGTACTGCATACCAAGTGTTTGATAAATTGCCTTAATAACATTTACCCTTTGTCTTGCATTGTTTCTTGCATTATACTCACTATCTCTTGCATCAACTCTTAACTTGTGAAAAAGGAACAAATTTCAAAGGCATTCCAAGAAAATTTTTAAACTCAATTCACCCCCCCTCTTGAGTATTGAGGCCACTTGATTAACAAGTGGTATCAGAGCTTGACTTTTGCTAGATCAAGCTTAACAGCTTCAAGAGAACAATGGCCTCAAATTCTCTAAATCTTTTTCCCAAGGGTGGTGCCACAAATAGACCTCCTGCTTTCAATGGGGAAGGCTATGCTTTTAGGAAAGAAAGGATGAAAATTTTTGTACAATCTGTTGATCTTAAAGTTTGGAATGCAATTGAAAATGGTCCTTTCATACCTATGCATACTGTAGATGGTAAGCAATTAGAAAAATTGATGGATGATTGGACTAGCAAAGAAGAAAAGAGTCCAATATAACTATAAAGCCAAAAATCTAATCACTTTAGCTTTAGGCCCTGATGAATTCTTTAGAGTAGTTACATGTAAATCTGCCAAGGATATGTGGGATACCTTACAAATAACCCATAAAGGTACAAGTAATGTCAAAGACTCTAAGATTAGTACCTTAACTAGTCAATGTGAAAGCTTTAGATTAAATTCTGGAGAAATAATTGTTGATATACAAAAGAGGTTCACCCTTATTATAAATCATCTCATTACTCTTGGCAAGACTTACACTAACAAAGAACTTATTCATAAAGTGTTAAAAAGTCTCACCAGGGAATGGCAACCTCTAGTCACCACCATCAAACAATCTCTTAGCATTAATGAAATGTCTCTCGCTACACTATTCGGTAAGTTACAAGAACAGGAACAAGAGTTGAAAGAATTAAGGATGGCAGAAGAGGAAGAAAAATCTTTTAAGAAGAAAGGTCTAGCTCTCAAGGTCACTTCTATCAATGAAGAAGAATCCGGTAGTGAGCTTGATGAAGAAGAAGAATTTAGATTGTTTGTGAAGCGTTTCGGGAAATTCATGAGGAACAAACAATTCCAAAAGGGCTTCAAATCTCAAAGTAAGAAACCTACCTCTAATGAAAACTCTTCTTCACCAAACTGTTTTGAATGTGGAAAGAAAGGACACTTTAAGATAGATTGTCCAAACCTAAAGAAGAAAAACAAAGATAGAAAGGGAAAGAGAATAGCATATATCACATGGGATGAGAATGAGATAAGTAGCTCGGACGAGTCAGAAAATGAAGAAGCAAACCTTTGCCTCATGGCCAATCACCAAGATGAAGACAATGAGGTAAATTTTCATGACTTAGATAAAGAAGAACTACTTGATGCTCTTGAAGAATTGTATGATAGATTTATAAAGGTTTCTAATAAGCATAAATTATCTAGAAAGACTATTGATACTCTTGAAATGCATCTAGTAGAACTTAATAAAGAGAATGGATTTTTGAAAAAGGAAGTTGTAAATGTTCAAGCATGCTCTAAGTCTAAACCTTGTGAATTTGTAAAGAAATGTGACATACTAGAGACTAAGGTTCTAGACTTAAATAAGACTCTAGAAAAATTTACCAATGGTAGAGACAATCTAAATGTTCTACTTGGTGAACAACGATGTATGTTTGATAAAACAGGATTAGGTTTCAATACCTATAAGAAACAAAAGAATTATAAGAACTTCTTTATACCACCTAGTAAAACTGCATCCTTTTTTATGAAATGTCATCATTGTGGTCTTAAAGGACATAGTGCATCCAATTGTAATGTTAGAAAACTAGGAACAAAGGTTGTGAGAAAAGTATGGGTTCCTAAAGGAACATTACCTCAAACTAACCTACAAGGACCCAACATAAAATGGGTACCAAGTTCTCTAACTTAATTTGTTTTGTAGGTATACTTTAAAGCAAATAACACTCATTGGTACTTGGATAGTGGGTGTTCAAAACACATGATGGGAGACAAAAGTAAGTTCATATCATTTACTCCTCGAAGTAAAGCATTTGTCACTTATAGAGATAACACAAAGGGAAGAATGCTAGGAATCGAAAATGTTGGTAAAAATTCTTCCACTTCTATAAATGATGTTTTATATGTTGAAGGACTTAAACATAACTTGCTTAGCATTAGTCAATTATGTGATAAGGGCTATAAAATTGTCTTTGAATCAAATTGTTGCATAATTGAAAATAAGTTAAACAAGGAAGTAAAGTTCATTGGTCAAAGAGTGCAGACCGTTTTACTGACTAGCTACAGCAGCTGAAGGCGTTCTCAACTTTGATGGCCTGATCTTTAATCAATGACCTCTCGGGGGCCCTGATATTGTTGGGGCATAACACTTTGATGTTCATACTTGCCAATCTGGACTCCCTTTGGCTTTCCCGAAGCAGTGACCCTTCTGATCAGAGTGGAGCTATCTTTATCATCGTACTCATGATATCCTCCCCTCTTTCTCAATCCGGTCTGGGTCATCAAAAGTCCCTTCTCTGAAAAGATACTATTTGAGTTTACCCTCTCGGATCAGGGTCTCGATAGTATTCTTCAGAGCTTGACATTCATTTGTTGAGTGGCCCTCTTGCTCGTGGAATTCACTGTATTTTCGAGGGTCTCCATGTTTACGAAGCTGGGGAGGTATCCTGACCCCGTATGCAGTAAGAGTTGGTCATCCGATCTCTCTGAGAATATGAGATCGCTTAGAATTTAACGGAGCATAATAGCCAAATGCATGTATCCGTTCTTCTTGACTCGGAGGAACAGGATTATCGAAGACGCTACCTCGGGACGGTTTATCCAAGCGTTCCGATCTAGGCCAGTTTTTATCTCTCCGTTGTTGATATGGCATTGGGGATTTCCTTTTTGCCGCTGTTGCTTCCAAGTACATTTCTATGCCCACGTATTTCGAAGCTTTTCTTTGAAACTCCTCCAACGTCGTCGGAGGACTCTTTGCCAAAGACAAAGCAAAGGCGGATCCGGGATGTTGATGCTAAATCTCTGAGTCATTAACTTGGTGTGTAATTCTCAGAGGATTTATTCTTTAGCAAGTGCACCAGTCGTTAAAATTGTATTATATTTGATTGTCCCACAGGGATTGTGGTAAGTACCTCAATCTTGGACAGATACAAGCTGAACCAACACAATGATCAAAAGATTCATTCAGTTTTTGTTGTTTTTATACTTTCTATGTTTTTATATTTTTCAGAGACAGTGTTAAGGATGAAATACGATTGATAGAAGATAGGTTAGGATTGCTTCGGTTTACAACTTCATCAAGAAAATGCAATTGAGGTTCAATCGAGTTCAAACATCAAGAGGACAATCCGCAAGTGGTTATTCCCTAATTCCTTAGGTGAAAAATGCTAATTCCTATGCATCAAACCTTAATCCCTTAAGTGCTCAATTAACGTACAAATCTAATGCGAAATTGGAGGTTGAACTCTAACTATTCACCTAATTGCTAGGCCTGAATTAGTTAGAAAGCTGGAAGTTACCTAAGCTTCAACCATGATTCCTTACTGGTGAAGTTCTTCATTAGATCTAGATTTATCAATCCAGCAAAGCAGATCCACTCCTCAGCTCGTTCTCCTCAGGATCTAGAAGTCAACTTCCTCAATACACCTTCAAGATTCCATCGCAAACCTTTGCAATCCCAACCTTGGGGACTTAGAAATCCATCGACATTGGTTCTATCGAAGAAAGTTGGAAAGACATGGATGAGAGAGTTTAGAGAGCGAAAGGAATTAGAGAGAGGTTGGAAATGGAAAATGAATTGTGTTCTGTATGATGCTCTGTTCTCTGGTGTCTATGTTACAGAGTATGTACAAGTATATATAGGCATCTAACTAACTAACTAACTTAACTAATCACTAAGAAAGCTGAGTTAATAATTAAACTAACTAACTAATTACAGCTCAGCACTTAATAAATTACAGTTCAGCATTAGCTAATTACAGCTCAGCACTTAAATTACTAAGGTACAAAAGTAGGAAAGAAGGCAGCGGAAACAGCACTGGTGTCGAGTGTGTTTTTGGAGGGAACAGTCAGTGTTTAAATAGCTTGCCTTCACGCTTGAGCGTGAAGGGTTCTCGCTTGAGCATGAAGGGTTCTCGCTTGAGCGAGCTCGAAATATGCACTGCAGTGTCACTTTCTCGCTTAGGCGTTATGGAGAAGCTTGGGCAGGGGTGATATTTTGGAGTCACGCTTGAGCGTGAGTTTGCTCGCTTGAGCGTTATGGATTATTCAATCAGCATTCTGAAGTCTCGTTCGGGTTCTTCATACGGTATTCGGTTCCCTGTTGCGGTCGGTGTCTTGAAGCATTTCCCAGTCGGACTTTTGGAGTTTCACTCGGATTTGTGAAATCTCACTCAGCTTTTAGGAATTTCACTCGGATTTTCCTTCTTAGCTTGAGCGCGCCCTGTTCCTGCACCAATAAACACATAACTGCCTAGCATTTTTACGCTGGCTGCTTAGTGAAATTATAAATAATCATAAACTCTTAACCAATTACTGTTTTTTTAATCATTTTCTTACATAAATAAAGACTTTTAAAATAAATAAATAAAATACGAATTGTTAACTATTTATTAAATAATGACGCCAAACTAATCACTAAACAATGAATTAAGTCAAATAAAAGGCAGAATAATTAAGTCTTTTCAAGACTTATCACATCCCTAAACTTAAAACTTGCTTGTCCTCAAGCAAATACTCAGATTAATTAACTAACAAGTTGTTATTCAATACAATCAACCTTTCCTTAACTTAATTCATACTATAATTATTGAATACCGACCATGCTTTCTTTTCACAATTTCTGAAAATATAATAACTTACACCTCCTTTGGGAGACAAGATAGTGATACCTTCCTCACTGGGTCGGTGTTTCACTCTTCTCTCAGTGTATAGGGTAAATAGAATGCACTCATCACCTGCATACTTGTTAGATAAACATAGGCTTGCAACAGTTCTAAACATCATGAAATATGTTAGCACAATCGGATCAGTAAGGGCTTTGTAAGCTTATAATGGGGCTGGGCTACAGGCTCTATTATTGTTTTTCTGAGTCAGTGACGGGTTACAAGATGTATCCACTGATGCCTTGCCTCAATTTAACTTAATTGCCTCTACTTAGCAAGCTCCATTATTTTCCGAGTGAATGATAACTTAATAACTTACGGTGCTTTGCACCTTCTTTTTCTTTCAGTCCTCTGGACTTTTTCTTTTCTTTCTTTCCTTCCATCTTTTTCCGATCATAAAATTTTTTCTTGTGGTGCTTTGCACCTTTTTTTCCTTGCTAATTTTTTCATTTTTCTTCTCGGGTTTTCTATTTCTCCTTTCATTTCTCTAGTTATCCATCTATAACCAAGGTCGGAGTGTGTCCTTAATTGATGTTGGGCACACTCTTCATCCCCAAACTTAGAACTTGCTAGTCCCTAGCAATAAGTAAAACTGAGCAATTCATCAGTGGAACATCCAGGGGTAAATCAGTCGGTTTTTCTTAGATATTTAGGCTTGTAACGTTAGGTGAATAAACAGAATAAAAGGGTCTCAGGCTCAAACATAATTATTGGGTCAAAGGATAATTTAATAATATTAGGATGGTTAATTTTTGGCCCTGGCTAGTTTAACAAAGAAGGCCTTCATCATGTCCGATTGGCAGGCATAAAACCAATTAGCAAGTGCTGAAGCAAATTCTGTCTCACTAACTAGCATGCAGGTTCACTCGGAAAAGAATAATAGAGGCTCAAAAGCTACGAATATAACAGTTAATCAGCCAGTCATGTCCCCAAACTTAATGTAAGGTCATACATTCAGATTGCTAACTAGCATGCCGAGTAAACAATTAATTAATAATGAAAAATAGCTATGGACAGGGATCATGAGTCAAGCAAAGCCGATTAATTAATTTATCCGACTAAAGCCTAAGAATCAGCAAACTTTAAATTATTAAGATGGATTTGAAATTAAACACAATAAATATATTTTATCAATTAATGAGTCAGAATATCAATTAAGGAGTCGGAGTAATAAAATACTTCCCTTTTACCTGACGAGCAGTGCCTGGAAAGCAATTACTCGGACTGGCATGCATGGATTTACCGATACAATTGAGAAGAAACAAAAATAAAATAAATAAATAATAACAACAAATTAATAAAGACATAAAATTTCATTACAACCACAAGAAAATATTCATTGTTCAAAAAAAATTTACAATAAAGTCAAGTCATTACATAAAAACAGCATAATAAAAATACGGAGCAACAAATCAATCATCCGGATCCTCATTCTCTTCGTTCTGCTCTGAAGATGGTGGGAGGTCAGCTGCCAGGGGTACGTCCTCAGAGGGAATAGTGAATCCAATGGAGGCCAACCATGCATCTCTGTCAGGTGGGGCTCCCATTTCTGCTATGTGCTTTACCCTCAATCTGGTGGCAATCTTCCTGAGCATGAGATCGTGGTTCAAGACCCGATCATAGATTCCAAGTTGCATCTTCTTCATGACCTGCAATTCCTGCAACACCATAGAAATGTTAGAAGAAGAAGAACCAGCTCCTGCTGATTGCCTGGGATGCTTGGGCTCTTTGGGCACAAAATTATCAACATGGCTTATCACCCACTGCTTATCCATCACTCTTTCAGGCTTGACCTTCGTCAACTCAGCATAGTTGACCTTAGCCTGATACTTTTGAGCTAGTAAAGTGATAACCGAGCAGTATGGTAGTTAAAGATTCTTGTCAGGGTTTTTCATCATTTCTTCTAAGATTAGCTCACCGAGATTCACATGCCAACCCTTCATCAGGCAGAAAATTAATACCAACCTTTTAATGGTGATTTCTGTTGCATGCATCACTGGTTGTAGAGATGAGAGGATATAATGGCACCACAACAGTGGAAGATAGTTCAGAGAATTTTTCTTGACACTCTTTGGTCGACCATCAGCCCTTGTCAGATAAGCAGCGCCTTGTTGACAACATTCTTCTAATATCTCTTTCCTCAAATTTGCATTCTCTGCCCGATGAAAAATATCAACTTTCCACGTGTACTGGCATCCTTCCTCCTCCAGAATTGGTACTTTCAGAAGCTTGTTCAGGATGTCACCAGTTAAAGGAATGGTGACTCCTCTCAGGAAGGAAGAAAATGGAAAGTTGTCTTCTCTTGAGTGGGTTCTGAGGTTGGCATAGAACTCTCGGGTGAGTTCCTGGTATCCATGGCCCAAATTTTCATTGAAAAACTGCCAGTCTCTTTGAATCATGGCAGCTTGGACAGCATCATCAGCACATTTGTCTCCTTTAAGGACAAGAGCTCTGTCCCTTATGACTCCCCTGGTTTTGAATTTCTTTTCATATTCCTGGGCAGCCTTCGCATCTCGAAACCTAAGCCCATCATAACGTCTGTTCACCAGAGATTCGTTCGTTTCAATCACCGGAGATTCTGTCCTCGCAGCTGGACTTGGGCTTGATTCATGAGATGGAGAATCAGGAATTTCAACCGTCACCACTTTTTTTTCTCCTCTTTTGTTTTTCATCTCATTTCCCTCTGTAGAGCTTTGTGCAGGTCTCTGCAGAAGCCTTTGAGATCTCCTTTTCATAGTGAATGATTTAAAATGATGGTAATAAATAGCCTAAATGAATACAAGTAACAAAAACCAAAAATCACAGCAAACTAAAAAAAAGTAAGACAAATGGCTATGAACAATGGAAGAAATTTTTACAATGAAACAGTACAATATGAATTATTTAACTAAAAATTGAAAGAGTTAAAAGAAAAGATGGTACTTTGAAGAGTGTGCCTTTTCGTCTTCAAGAACCCAAATTTCAGCGTAGAAATTAGGGTTTGTACACTGAGGGGGCATTTATAGTGTTGAACCCACTACCTGAGAAACGCGTAAGCACGCTGAAATGTTGGTGTACTAACGCTCCATTTTCTTTTACTATTTTTATTTATTGTTATTTTATTTTGTTTTATCATTATTGTTATTATTTATTTATTCTTTTTTTTATTTCTCTTTTTATATCAAAATATGGTATTCAGTAAAACACACTCGCTCGGGCTCACATACTGAATAGATGAAAGACCGAGTAAGACTGAGAAAGAGATACAGAGTGATGAGAGACGAGTGGATGAGTAAACAAAACAACGAGTGCAAGAACGAATGAATTAAAGATAGAGTGCGAGAATGAAAGACTGAGTGACCGAGTGGATACAAGAAAAGCGAGTGACAATGAGGGTGGATGAAACAGAATGAGTAGAAGAAAGAATGTGAACTGTTCTTTACAGGGGGTGTAGAAGTATATTCATCGAACAATTCAAAATGTACATAAAGTGTCAATCCGATACAAAGCAATATATATACAAATATAAATACAGGGTGTCTTTGTGTATTGGGCGGAGTATCGTCCACACTGGGGCGGAGTGTAACTCACCCTATGGCAGTGTAGTAGTCCGTCTAAAGTTGTCTTCTTTGCCTTGACACAATTGGTGGTGGTACCTGCAATTATTCTCCGACGCTCAAGTCAGTATTTCAGAATACTCTTAGACTTAGAAAGCAAATCTGAGAGAATCATGCAAGTAAGAGAGTGTAAGGTTTTGAATTGGGGATCCCCCCTTATACCTTTTTGCTGAGAATTATATACCTGTTACTGGTGCTTCATTATTGGTGGGACCCGTTCCTTGATTTCAGGCATTATGCTGGAAAGGTAGTGGGTCCCTGCGCTATTTGCAAGCACTGTCATTGTAGTAGGTATTTCCACTTACTTGCGAAGCGTGAATACTTTATTATTTTATTTGTTTTTCCCTTTAATGTGTGACAGCGTGATTCCCATTTTCAACCTCTGAAGACAGAGTCAATCTCGTGCCGGGGTTATAAGTATGGGCTCGCTACGCAGTATAGGAAGTTCAATATTCCGCCTGTGTTGAGCCTATGGCTTGGCGGAGTAATATGCATTAGGGATATTTCATGCATAAGGTATTCAATATTTTCCTCCTTGGCGAGGTAATCAGCCTTGGCGAGGCAACACATTCTGGCGGCGTTACATGCCTTGGTGGAGTTATGAGCCTTGGCGGAGTAACATGCCTTGGCGGAGTAAGATGCCTTGGCGGAGTAACATGCCTTGGCGAAGTAACATGCCTTGGCGGGGTTACTTGTCCTGGTCGTATGTACTCCGTATAGAAACAATTATAATGTATTTGAAGCGTACTTCTCTTGTTTGAAATGCTGATCTGGCAAAGTATTAAAGCCATGTTCTTGGGGGCCGGTGTTGGGACCGGATCATATGCCCCCTAGCTTGTTATAGTGACTGGCGGAGTCACTTTAATGAGCTATAACACTTAAGTTTAGCTTTTATAGGCACGGGTTTAGGCGGCGTTTGCTAGTTTAGGATTTTTCGGACAAGTGTTTTCGTGCATTTAATGCTTTCATCATTACTTGCCACGCCTGTCATTAATGCGCCTCGAAACTGCGTTTTGCCGCTTCAATCTCTCATTGCCACGTATGCCCTCGTAACGATTGCCATTCCAATAATGGGACATAAATGCGTGGGGTGGCAGTTGAGATATGTTCTTGAGATTATTATCATGGGCCTTGGATTTTGAAAACGCGGCCCAGGAAATATTTGCCCTTAGATTCATCTGTTGGTTTCATCAACAAAAGGAAACGTCAGTGAGATTCATCCAACGACTGTAAACACGTGTTTGAGACTTAGAACCGTTAGTGAGATTAATCCAACGGCTGCAAACACATCTTTGAGGTTTTTGAGATTAATGAGGCTTTACTCGTTTCCCCCCAAGCCATGCCTATAAATAGATAAACTCTTGGGAGGGGAAACTTTTCGGTTCATCTTCTTCTCTGCGTTTGCGTATCAGAACTGCTTTTTGAACGTTGCTTTCGTGCAAGTCGTTTGTTGTTGCAGTTCTTCATTTCTTCCGAAACTTAAGGTAACTCTCTTTTTCCTCTGTCTCCTGTGTTCATTGTTATTGGGTTGGTTCTGTTCTCTTTATATGTGTGTTTGTTGAAACGAGGATGAGAGGAAAAAAGTCAGAGTCGTGCTCTAGGGTTTCTGTTCGTCCGATGTTTTCGGATATTGAGAGTGGAGATGAGGCTTTTTATACTGGGAGGGATGCAACATTTTACAGCAGCGTGGAGTTTTTTAGTAATGCTGTACATTCGTTTGTATCAGGAGGTATTCCTAAGATTGAAGTAAGAACGATGGCAGAGTGTCAAAACGTTGTGTTGCATGGGTTGGATTGGAAAAAGATGCTTGAGGTTGACCCTTATTGTTGGGTTAAGGAAGATGTTAAAGGTGCTTCCTCTCGTCATGCGACAACAAGCGGAGGGGTAGTGAAGTTGTCTGTGCCAGTTTGGAAGAATGATGGGTATGAGAAGAGGTTCATCGTCTGTTCACCCAAGACGTATGAACGTATATGCCATCGTCCTCAAGATGAACGTACATTATACATGTATGATATTTTGTTTACCCAGTTGGGGGTACGATTTCCACTGAACAGATTCCAGATGGGCGTACTGAGGTTTTTGGATTGTGCCCCTTCTCAGCTGCACCCTAACGGTTGGGGAATAGTTCACAGCTTCGAGGTGTTGGCTAAACATCTAGAGTTTACGCCTACTGTGGCGTTATTCTTTGCCTTTTGCCGCATTATGAGGAGAGTAAATACAAAAACTGGCGGCATGGGCTTTGTAACTCTTCGGGCGGAGCCGAAGATTGTAAATTTCAAGGCGTTTGCTGACTCTGCCAAAGAAGGCGGACTTCACTTTAGGATGGGCTTTGTAAAAGTCTCTGTTAGGAAGAACAAGTCTGTTTTCTGGCGGAGTAAGGAGGGAATTGACAAATTCCCAGTAGCGTGGACCCATGAGCACTTCCTCCTGACCAAACAAGCTTATGAAGTTGAGGAGGGTGCCTTGTCAGCTACTTCTGTGGAAGTGCTCCGGACGTTGAAGGAGTACAACGCCGTCCACAAGTAGATCTTATGCAAAAGGCTGCTTGGGCGGGATGCTGAGGATTATTTAAGTAATTCTTTAAGACTTGTTGCTTAAATATTACTCTTGTTTTTTCATGCAGCTTCTAATCGTGTGTATGTCTATTATTTTGCAGGAGAAATCGCTGAATTTCCTGGGATGGAGCGTATCAAGCAAATTCGCATGAGTCGCCAGGAAATCGATGCGGAAAACAATGTGCAGCCTAGGAGGAATCTGGCTGCTGCTTTGACAAAAACTCTCCCTTTCCCTTCTTCCACTAACGTAGTGACGTTAGAGGGTGTTGCAGGGTCCTCGACGGTTGAGGTTGAAAGGCGTTCTAAAAAATGCCAAGAACCAGAAGCTGTTGAGGAGGAGGAAGAAGAAGTAGATCCCCAACCTTTGCTTAAAAGAAAGAACAAGGGCAAGAAGAAGGTTGGGGAAGGATCATCAGTTGACACCGCCATCAACTTGGAAGAGACTCAGGAGGTACCTGCTGTGGGTACTACTGCTGATATGGGCGGTGTTGAAGGCGTCCTCGAAGAAGATGTCGTGGGGGAGGAAGCGGAGGGAATTCAAGCCTCTCCTGACCAAGTTGCGGGAGATGAGGCGGAGGGAGTTCAAATTTCCCCAGTCCGCCCGGTTGAGGATCCCGCCTTGGACTTGACTGCTCGAGGGACAGCAGTTTTCTTTATTGATGTTCCAGGGGAGTCATCCAGGCGATCCGTCTCTCTGCCTCTGGCGGGATCTCGTCTGAACCCTTATTTGTATTTCTCAAATGTGGGATCCCGCCAGTCAGAGAGGCGTGATCCGGACTTCATTCTCCGCCCAGACATCGACTTTGAGGAAGTTGCAGATGCCACTGCTGTTGCAAGGTGGCATCTTGCTGAAATTGATGGTTTCCTTGCTTCCGTACCACGTATTGCGGAGGTGGCTGCTGAAGCCAACATGTTTCAAGAATCTTTTCATGACTCTGTTGAAAAGATACGCAGCTTGGAACATGATAATGAACAGCTGTCGGAGGTGATCAAGGCGAAGGATAAACACCTTGACGCCGCCGACTCTGACATCAAGAAGCTGGAGAAGGAGCTGGCTCGGGTGAGAGCTGATAAAGTCTTGCTGGAAAAGCAAGTTTCTGGCTTAAAAAAGCAGAATATAAAGCTGAGCGAAGAGGTGGGCGGACTGACCCAGGTGAAAGCTGACAATGTTCTGTTGAAACAACAAGTTTCAAATCTGAATCAGCAGAACCAACAAATGGGCGAGTGTGTGAGCGAAGTCCAGCAGAGGTTGGTTTCTTTTGAAACCGATAGGGCTCTTGCTGCAGACGCCTGGGCTACGGAGTTGGACGAAGCAGCTACTGCTTACAGCAACCTTGAACAGCAGGTTGAGGAGTTGAAGGCTGAGAAGGCTGTTTCAGATGCTGCCAATGAGAAGCTTAACAAGGATTTGAATTCGGCTTTGGATACAGCTGAAGCAGCAATTGGTGACGCCTTCAGTATGGCTATTCGCCAACTCCGCCATCGTAACCCAGGCGTTGCTCTTAACACTACAGGCATTCATCCATATTATGAATTTATCAATGGTGAATTGATGGTGCCTGCTCGAGGGGGTCATGTTCCTGCACCTGATGTAGAGTACGTTTTGGCGGACTTGCCCCCCTCACAAAGTTTGTCAAAGCCAAGTGAGAGTCAGCTCAGTTCTGCCCACCAGGAAGGAGTGCCACCCGAGCCATGAAGTTCAGCGTCGGAGTCCTTTTACAAATTTTTGTTTTTTGCATTTTAATGATATCGCCTTGTTCCAGGATAGGCTCTGGATCTTTATCAGTTTTTGGCAATATTCAATAAAATATATTTTCTGTAATTTATACTTGTTCATATAAGCAATGTTTGAGTCCGTCGTATTTATGCCTTGTAAAATGATATTAAGAAGGCGGAATATTCATTTGAGGACTTAATGAAATATGACTAAGTATAACGAGGCGGAATAGCCTTTTTGAAATTTAATGAAATAGGATTCTGTAAGGGGGCGGAATAGCCTCTTAGGAATTTAATGAAATAGGATTCCGTAAGGGGGCGGAGTGGCCTCTTAGGAATTTAATGAAATAGGATTCCGTAAGGGGGCGGAGTGGCCTTTTAGGAATTTAATGAAATAGGATTCCGTAAGGAGGCGGAATAGCCTCTTAGGAATTTCAAAGAAATTGGATTCCGTAAGGAGGCGGAGTAGCTTCTTAGGAATTTCAAAGAAATTGGATTCCGTAAAGAGGCGGAGTAGCCTCTTAGGAATTTCAAAGAAAGTGGATTCCGTAAGGAGGCGGAGTAGCCTTTTAGGAATTTCAAAGAAATTGGATTCCGTAAGGAGGCGGAGTAGCCTCTTAGGAATTTCAAAGAAATTGGATTCCGTAAGGAGGCGGAGTAGCCTCTTAGGAATTTCAAAGAAAGTGGATTCCGTAAGGAGGCGGAGTAGCCTCTTAGGAATTTCAAAGAAAGTGGATTCCGTAAGGAGGCGGAGTAGCCTCTTAGGAATTTCAAAGAAATTGGATTCCGTAAGGAGGCGGAGTAGCCTCTTAGGAATTTCAAAGAAATTGGATTCCGTAAGGAGGCGGAGTAGCCTCTTAGGAATTTCAAAGAAAGTGGATTCCGTAAGGAGGCGGAGTAGCCTCTTAGGAATTTCAAAGAAAGTGGATTCCGTAAGGAGGCGGAGTAGCCTCTTAGGAATTTCAAAGAAATTGGATTCCGTAAGGAGGCGGAGTAGCCTCTTAGGAATTTCAAAGAAAGTGGATTCCGTAAGGAGGCGGAGTAGCCTCTTAGGAATTTCATTGAAGTAGAATTCCGTAAGGAGGTGGAGTAGCCTCTTAGGAATTTCAAAGAAGCACAATTTTACAAGTGTTGAACTTACTTGAACTTGTTGAGTAGTGCTTGGGTTTGTTAATTATGTACTCCGTAAAGCATTGGCAGTTAGGCGGAGTCAAATTTTGGATGGAGCATTCATCCCTTTGAATTTGAATTGGAGTGTAACTCCTGATCAAATGAAAATTGTTGAATCCAGGATTGGTATGGTGCAGCATATAGCTATGACACCAATTGTTCCTGCAAGGACTTGGTTGAACTTTTGAGGTGGTATGGTGCAGCATATAGCTGTGAAACCGTTTTTTCCTGCAAAAACTTGGTTGAACCTTTGAGGCGGTATGGTGCAGCACATAGCTGTGACACCGTTTTTTCCACAAGAAGCCTGCAGGACTTTGGGGCTGAAATGGTGCAGCATATAGCTGTGACACCAGTTCTTTCCATAGGCGGCCTGCAGGACCTTGGGGTCGGTATGGTGCAGCATATAGCTGTGACACCAATCCTTTCCCCCCAAGGATTTTTTTGGACCTTAGGGTCGGTATGGTGCAGCATATAGTTGTGACACCAATCCTTTCCCCCCAAGGAGTTTTCTGGACCTTAGGGTCGGTATGGTGCAGCATATAGCTGTGACACCAATCCTTTCCCCCCAAGGAGTTTTCTGGACCTTAGGGTCGGTATGGTGCAGCATATAACTGTGACACCAATCCTTTCCCCCCAAGGAGTTTTTGTTGACTCCGTTTGTGAAGCGGTGTTGCATGTTGGTTGATCTTTATGAGATAAAGAGTTATGCATGTATGCTTCAGTTTTTGGAGCCGTTGTTTTATCTGCATGGGAACAAGTTCTGCCATGGATAATCAATTCAAAGTTAGAGTGAAGATTGAATGCAGGAAGGCATTTCATTAATAACGGAACTACATAAAAGGCTGAGTTGGGGTATGTCTCTTCGAAACCTTTTCAAGGAAAGCATATCTGGGAAAAACCTTGAGTTAGGAAGAAAAGATCATACCATATTACCCAACTAGCTGTAGTATATGCGTAAATTTAAAATGTTCCATTTATTCCTGGCCGGAGTGCCATCTAAGTTTTCTAGGCGGTATGTGCCTTTGCCCAAAGCCTCGATGACTCGGTATGGACCTTCCCAAGTTGGTGCCAATTTGCCTTGGTGTGCAAATTTGTTGCCAAGATTGGCCCTTCTCAAGACCAAATCTCCTTCTTTGAAGCGGCGTTCAAAAATGCGTGTGTTATACCGTTTGGCGGCCTTTGCTTTGACAGCTTGGTCTCTCACAAAGGCTTCCTCTCTCAACTCCGCCAAAACCTCGAGTTCATGTACGAGGTTCTGTTGATTGGCTTCTTCATTGAAATGGAGGATTCGAGCTGAAGGGGCTGCCAGTTCAATGGGAATGACGGCCTCAACTCCATATGTCAGCCGATATGGAGATTCATTCGTGGTGGAGTGAGGGGTTGTTCTGTATGCCCATAAAACGTGGCACAGTTGATTTGCCCAATCTCCCTTTGCCTCACCGAGGCGTTTCTTGAGGCCCTTCAAGATTTCTCTGTTGGCAACCTCTGTTTGTCCATTGGTTTGAGGGTGTTCCACAGAAGAGAAAATCTGCGTAATGCTGAGATTTTCTAGAAGTTCAGTGAACTTGCGATCTGTGAACTGGGTGCCATTATCAGTGACTATGCATCCAGGGACTCTGAAACGTGCAATGATATTTTTATATACGAACCTTCGAGTCCTGGCTGACGTTATGTGCACCACTGCCTCTGCCTCAATCCATTTGGTGAAATAATCAACACCAACTATCAAGTACTTGATACCGCCGGGCGCAGTTGGGAATGGACCCAAGATATCCATGCCCCATTGATAGAAAGGCCACGGCGTTATTGATGATGACATTTCCTCCGCTGGAGTGTGGTGGAGATTTGCGAATCGTTGGCATTGATCGCATTTTTGAACATACGAGGCGGAGTCATGCTTCAGAGTGGGCCACCAATACCCCGCCCTGAGTATTTTTCTCATTAGACTCCGTGCCCCTGGATGATGTCCACACTGCCCTTCATGGACTTCTTCTAAAACAGCTTGCACCTCATTTTCATTTATACAAATTAAGTAAGGAACAGAAATTCCTCGGCGGTATAACTGTCCGTCCAGGAGTGTATAATAAGGTGCTTCTTTCTTTAGTTTCTTTCGCTCAAGATCATCCGTGGGTAATTGTCCATTAACAAGATAACGAACTATTGGTGCTATCCAGGAATTGTCATCAAAAGAGCGGCTTTTAATCATATGTACTGAGGAAGGAAAGGAAATACTTGGCTCCGCCAAGGTACTCTGTACAACCGTAGTTGTGCACCCCGCCTTCTTTGTGCTGGCCAACCTGGAGAGGATATCAGCACGTGTATTTTCTTTGCGGGGTACATGCTTGAAAGTGACTTCAATGAAGTTGTTTTAACTCATTGACGCAGTCTAGATATTGTTGCAGCAGAGGTTCTTTAGCCTGATACTCACCAAGAATTTGTGAGATGACTAATTGAGAATCACTGCATAGGGTAACAGTTTTGGCCCTAATATCTTATGCTGCCCTGAGTCCGGCCAAGCAGGCTTCATACTCCGCCTGATTATTTGACGTAGTGAAGGTAAAGTGCAATGAAATTTCAAGATGTACCCCGTCATCACTTTCTATAACAATTCCTGCTCCATATCCTTTGCTGTTCGAAGACCCATCGACATATATTGTCCAGTGTGAATGATCTGCATCTGGGCTAGAGCCTGTTAATTCAACTACGAAATCTGCTAGGACTTGTGCCTTGATAGCAGTTCTTGGTTCGTAGGATATGTCGAATTCGGAGAGTTCTATGGCCCATTTGATCATCCTTCCTGCCAGATCTGGTTTGAACAATATAGTACAAAGTGGCAGGTCTGTGCGAACCAGGATGGGATGTGCATGGAAATATGGTCTTAGGCGTCGTGAGGCCCAAACAACTGCAAGTGCTGCCTTTTCGATCTTCTGATAATGGCACTCTGCACCGTGCAATGTTTTACCAGTGAAGTACACCGGTCGTTGGCCTTCAACTGTTTCCTTACCAGAGCAACTGCCAGCGCTTCATCTGAAACAGACAAATAAACAATGAGCTGCTCACCTGGGCTTGGTTTTACCAGGATTGGAGGGCTGGCTAAGACATTTTTCAAGCTTTGGAATGCCGCCTCTTGCTCTGGGCCCCAATTAAATTTCTTATCCTTCTTCAGCATCTTGTACAAGGGAAGAGAGCGATGAGCCATTTTTGGCATAAATCGTGCTAGAGCAGCGATTTTGCCATTGAGGGATTGTACCTCTTTCAATGTTTTGGGGCTCTGCAACTCTTGGATTACGCGACACTTATCAGGATTAGCTTCTATGCCTCTTTGTGTTAACATGAAACCCAAAAATCTGCCCCCAGGTACAGCAAATGTACATTTAAGTGGATTGAGTCTCATGTCGTACTGCTGCAGGCGTTGAAAAATAAGGCGTAGGTCTTCAACATGGTCTCCTCCCTCTGGGGTCTTGGCAATAATATCATCAATATAAACCTCTACCAGCCTTGTGTGCATGCCCTCAAAAACTTTGTTGATCATGCGCTGGTAGGTCGCCCCGGCGTTCTTTAGCCCAAATGGCATGACGTTGTAGCAAAAGACCCCTTTGTCATTAACAAATGCTATCTTCTCCTGATCATCCTCACTCATTGGAATTTGGTTGTATCCGGAGTAGGCATCCATAAAAGATAGATATTTGTATCCGGAGGAATCGTCAACCAATCTGTCAATGTTAGGGAGAGGGTATGGATCTTTGGGACAGCACTTATTCAGATCAACGTAGTCTATGCACATACGCCACTTGCCATTGGCTTTCTGTACCATAACCACGTTGGACAGCCAGGAGGAGTAACAGAGTTCCCTGATGAACCCCGCCTTAAGGAGCTCCTCTGTTTGTTCACAAGCAGCTTTTTGCTTAGCAGGACCCATACGCCGTTTCTTTTGTGCCATTGGCTTGGTTTCGGGATACACCGCCAGGCGGTGACAACAAAAGTTAGGATCCATTCCAGGCATGTCTGCAGCGGTCCAAGCAAAAATTTCTTTGTACTCATGGAGAAGTGCAATTAGTCTTGCTTCCATGTTAGGCTCCAGTTTGTCATTGATGTTAGTAATTTGCTCCGGGGTGCTGCCTAAAACAATAGACTTAGAACCACCATCAGGAGTTGGTTTCAAAGGATTCAGTGGGTCTATAGAAGACTCCGCCCTGGGATCAAGATCCACTAAATTGACGGATGCCGCCGCACTGCTTCCTTCATTCAATTTTCTTTTCTTAGACATGGTTTCAAGCTTCACCATGTTAAGACTCAAATTATAACAATAACGAGCCATCTCCTGGTCATCCCTTACAGATGAGACTTGATTATCTTTATCAATGAACTTGATTAACAAGTGGGGGGTTGAAACGATGGCTTCCATGGCATTCAGAGTAGGCCGCCCAATGATACCATTGTATGGAGATTTAACATCAATGACAAGAATCCTGGATTTCACAGTTCTTGCACCAGGTTCACCATCAAAAGTGATCCTTGTGTCCAAGTAGCCTTTAGTGGGCTGTTTGGCGCCATTAAAGGCTGTAAGGTCCTGTGTGTAAGGCTGCAAATCAGCATCAGTTAGTCCCATACGTTTAAAACAATCATAAAAGATAACGTCGCAGGAACTTCCCTGATCAATTAGGATGCGTTTTACATCCATATTAGCGATTACCGCAATAATCACTACAGCATCATCTCCCTCAGGAATAATAGGGCCAAAATCATCATCTGTGAAGGTTATAGGAGGAGTCTGGACTCCGTTCCTGAATGGGCGATATTCTTTACCTTTGCCTTGCACAGACAAGATCGTACGATGATGATTTTTCCTGGCGGTGTTTGAGGGTCCGCCTCCGGCGAAGCCCCCAGCAATCATATCTACAACCTGCCTTTTACCCCGTGATCTGGGTTCTGGACTTGGTTCTCTTTGGGCGGACTCAAGAACAACGCCCTTTTGTTTTTCTGTTGCCGCCGTACGTTTTGGCTCCCGAGTGTTATCAGGATCAGGAGAACGATCACGAGATCTCTTCTCAAACTTCTCTGGTTCATCGTGAGATTTACTCTTGAACAAATAATGTTTCAGTTTGCCTTCACGAATGAGTACCTCAATGGTATTTTTGAGTTGCTTGCACTCCTCCGTGGTATGGCCAACTGACTTATGGAACTCACAATATTTCTTTGGGTTCCCACCACGTCTGATTGGAGGTGGACGTTGAATCCCATAAATGTTAAGGGCAGTCCATCCTATTTCACGCAAGATTTGTTCATATGACGTGTTCAGGGGTGCATAATGAGCAAAATTGAACACACGTCTATCTTGCTGTTTGAAGGGTTGATTCCCTATTTTGTCTTTCTGGTGGAACTTGTCATTCTTGGATGACCTTTCTTTGTCTTTGTCATGATGTGGAGTTGCTATGGGTGGTTTACTGCGAGATGCAGTAGCTTCCAGATGCATCTCAATGCCCACATACTTGGACGCCTTCCTGCGAAATTCTTCCATTGTAGATGGAGGTCCCTTTGCCAACGACAGAGCAAAATGTGACTTTGGCTGCATAGCCTCGATGAGGATATGCAACTGTATTGCTTCTGTCAGATCAGGGACCATGGCTGCCTCCTTATAGAATCTCTTAAGGAAATCCTTCAGAGATTCTTTGTCACCTTGCTTGATCTGAGCCAAGGTATGAGAGGTTCTAGGTGCATCCCTAGAGATCACGAAGTGGCTGCCAAAAGCTGTGGCCAGATCCTCCCATGAATCAATGGAGCCTGAAGGTAAGCTCTTGAACCAACTAAGAGCTTCACCTGTAAGGGTCCTGGGGAACATTCTGCACATGACATCTTCTTCTGCACCTAGGAACATAGCCTCATAGATGTAAGCATCTAGATGCTTAGAAGGATCTGTTTCCCCAGTGTATTTTCCTATGGAAACAGGTTGCATGGTCTGCAAATGTCTGGGGACATGTGTATTCATGAGCCTTTTGGAAAATGGGATACTCATTTTGTACCCCAAGGGAGATGCAATTGAGCCTGCCCTCCTTCCCTCTTGATGTTGAGCATTTGCCAGTGGAAGGCTTCGTTGTTCTTCCATGTAAGTAGGAATGCGAGAGTAGCTAGGAGTACTTGATTCCTCCTGTGCATGCGCCTCATGATGCGGCTGTTTTGCAGGACCTGCTTTCTCGTGAGTGTGATTTGCCTTTTCACGACGAAGCTCAGCAATTTCTTCTCTCAGCATCCTGATCATGTCATCTCTCGGATCTAGAGAGTCAGCATGCGTTGCCTTTTTTTGAGCATCGTTATCAAAGTTGAGACGTCTAGGATTGCATGGAGGAGAATCCTCAGTCTGCACCTCTGGTCCTGGTCTTTCCATTAATGATGAATATAATGGAGATTGATCAAAGATTGTGGGAATACCAAATTTACAGGTCCCACTGGGCGTGCCAATGAACTGTTCTTTATAGGGGGTGTAGAAGTATGTTCGTCGAACAATTCAAAATGTACATAAAGTGTCAATCCGATACAAAGCAATATATATACAAATACAAATACAGGGTGTCTTTGTGTATTGGGCGGAGTATCGTCCACACTGGGGCGGAGTGTAACTCACCCTATGGCGGTGTAGTAGTCCGCCTAAAGTTGTCTTCTTTGCCTTGACACAATTGGTGGTGGTACCTGCAATTATTCTCCGACGCTCAAGTCAGTATTTCAGAATACTCTTAGACTTAGAAAGCAAATCTGAGAGAATCATGCAAGTAAGAGAGTGTAAGGTTTTGAATTGGGGATCCCCCCTTATACCTTTTTGCTGAGGATTATATACCTGTTACTGGTGCTTCATTATTGGTGGGACCCGTTCCTTGATTTCAGGCATTATGCTGGAAAGGTAGTGGGTCCCTGCGCTGTTTGCAAGCACTGTCATTGTAGTAGGTATTTCCACTTACTTGGGAAGCGTGAATACTTTATTATTTTATTTGTTTTTCCTTTTAATGAGTGACAGCGTGATTCCCATTTTCAACCTCTCAAGACAGAGTCAATCTCGTGCCGGGGTTACAAGTATGGGCTCGCTACGCAGTATAGGAAGTTCAATATTCTGCCTGTGTTGAGCCTATGGCTTGGCGGAGTAATATGCATTAGGGATATTTCATGCATAAGGTATTCAATATTTTCCTCCTTGGCGAGGTAATCAGCCTTGGCGGGGTAACATATTCTGGCGGCGTTACATGCCTTGGCGGAGTTATGAGCCTTGGCGGAGTAACATGTCTTGGCGGAGTAAGATGCCTTGGCGGAGTAACATGCCTTGGCGGGGTTACTTGTCCTGGTCGTATGTACTCCGTATAGAAACAATTATAATGTATTTGAAGCGTACTTCTCTTGTTTGAAATGCTGATCTGGCAAAGTATTAAAGCCATGTTCTTAGGGGCCGGTGTTGGGACCGGATCAAAATGAATGAGAAAGAACGAATGAAAAAGATTCTGAGTCAATGGGACGAGTGAAAGATATACTGACCGGATGAAGAAGATGAGTAAATACAAGAGTGAGTGGAAGAACAAATAGGAGAACGACACGTGATCAAATGAGAAACCAAGTAAATGAAAAAATAAACTGCAGGGAGAACGAATGGACAAGATCCTGAGTGAACCAAAATCGAGAAAGAGGTCGGCTGAGTAGATGAAAGAATGACAGAATCGTACAACAAACTGAAAAATGAAAAAACGAGTGATGGGAACACCGGGTGAATGAAAAACGAGTGAATGAGAAAATTACGGAAAGATGGGTGAAGGAACGAAATAGAAATCAGGTAAATTGAAAGAACGGGTGAATGAAACACTAAAAGGAAATGATCCTGAGTGAATGAAGGACGAATAGATACAAGAACGAGTGAAAAAATGAATGAATAAAGTAAAGTGCATGAGAGACGAGTGTGACAATGAATGGACGAGTGAACAACTGTAGTGAGATACGAGTGAACAGAAAAGCGAGTGGGAGAAAGAACGAATAAAAGTAAGGCCGAGTGAAAGAAAGAACGAGTAGAGGAACACACGAGTAAAATAAATGACGATTGGAAGAGTGTATGAAAGAACGAGTGGAAGAATCAACTGGATGATGGATCGAGGGACAATGAAAGTGTATAAGGAAACGAATGAAAGCGTGACCGAGTGGAAGGGATGAGACAGGGATCGGACGAAGAAACCGACAGACCAAATGACACATAAGTGAAAGAGGGAGAGACTGAGAGGGAGAGACAAGTGGAAAATCGAATGACTGACCGAGTGAATGAAATGAGAGACCGAGTGATAAAAGGGCCGACTAAGATAAGTCACCCTTCATCATCTGACCCGTTCATTAAATCAACGATTAGAAATCATTTATTAAAGTCTCCCTTTTTATCCAACATCAAAATTATTGAAGAGTTTATTGAAGAGTGAAGAGTTTCTAGTCAGAAAGGTGTCAAGAATGAGTATCAGTGGCCCGAGTATACCACTCTCGCTCAAGCTAATTAAACTTTTGCTCAAGCGTGAAATAACAGCAGAAGCTTCTCTCCTGAGCTCAATTGGTTTCGCTTGTGCGAGCAGACAAATCTTTAGTAATTTGAATTCTGTATTAAATTCGCTTAAGCGCAATGTGTTTCGCTCGAGCGAAATGAGAGAGATGACTGCATTCGCTTAAGCTCACATTGAATTCGCTTGAGCGAACAGAAGGAATTGGCATTAGACACCATTCACGCTTTATTTCTCTCTCTTCTTCTTCTTCTTCTTCTTCTTCTCTTTTTTCTTTTTTTTTCTCTTTTTTTTAAACCTCTCTCACCATTTTATTTATGTACAAGAAAAACAAACATAAAATCATCCCCCAGGATCCCATTTCTTATGACCATACACTCTTGGTCTTTTTACTCCTTGTTTTTCCTTGTTATGTTTGAAGCTAATGCTCAACATAACTTTCCTCCAATCTTTATTTTTCCAAACTTTCTGCTTTTTCTTCTTTTTCTTTTCTTCACTCTTTTTCTTTTTCTGTTTTGTGTTAGTCTTCTTCTTTTTATGCCACAAGCAATGTTCTTCTTGACTTGATGATTCACGTTTCCTTTTGATTTCCATAGCTGCAGTAGTCACCACTAGCAAACGCTCCTCATAACATGGCTGAATTTCTTCTTCTTTTATATTCTCAACATCTACACATGTTAACTCTTCTTGTGCATGAACTTCTACTTCTTTCTCTATGTTCACACTTGGCTCCAACAAAAATTCAGTATCATTATTGTGTTGCCAAGATATGGTTTCTATCTCAGCTGAGACCTCAACCTCTTCTATCACTTCTTGCTCAACAATAGTGCCTAATTAATTTTCAGGTTCCTCAATGGCTTCTGTTGTCATTTGTTCAATTTGCACTCCTGCAACACTTACATCATCAAAGAAATTATTCAATGACAACTCTTGCTCTTGTTCTTCTTCGGACCAATCTTCTTCATTCCAATCATCAAAGAATGCTTCACTAGATATAATATCATCTTCCACTTCTGAAGTATAATTCATATCACTTTCTTCTTCACATTCTTCAATTGACTCTCCTTCCATCAAATATCCCTGAACTTCCTTATTTTCTTTTTCTTCTTTTGTTTCTACATCAACTTTAAGTTCAGGTTCATCCATTTTAATGTTTTCTAGCTGGTCTTCTTCTTCCCCAAACTTAATTTCTTCAGCTAGACCAACATCATCATCCCATGGCTCTTCATATTGGTCTTTTCTTCGTACACCCTTTGTATTTCTTTGCTCTTCGGCTAACTGCTTTGCAATAAAATCCACTTGCTTTTGAATATTCATGATTGAATTATCAAAATTTTAGAGGCCGGTTTGAGTGACTTTTATAAATTGAATTACACTCCTTTCTAACTCTGATGGCTCCTTCTCAATTGGTTGTACCTCCTCTACATGGTTCATGCATAATGTTTGTGAATATTGAAGAAACTCTGCTAAGGTGTCATCAAGATCCATCACCTGTAACTTTTCACTTTCCAAAGGAACTAGAAGAAAAATGCAACAACTGACTACAAACAAAGCTACTGTAATGGTTAGTGCTACCACTAAAATAGCCAAAAACAACTAACAACAAACACTCAACACAATACCAACACTTAACAAAATCTACTCCTATAACAAAATTCACCAACAACTAACAAAAGTTACAAAGACTAAAAAAAAAATTGGTTCAGTCTAGTACCGGTCCAAGGATTGTTGATATTACTCAACAATCCCCGGCAACGGCGCCATTAACTTGATGCTAAATCTCTGAGTCATTAACTTGGTGTGTAATTCTCAGAGGATTTATTCTTTGGCAAGCGCACCAGTCATTAAAATTGTATTATATTTGATCGTCCCACAGGGATTGTGGTAAGTACCTCAATCTTGGATAGATACAAGCTGAACCAACACAATGATCAAAAGATTCATTCGGTTTTTGTTGTTTTTATACTTTCTATGTTTTTATATTTTTCAGAGACAGTGTTAAGGATGAAATACGATTGATAGAAGATAGGTTAGGATTGCTTCGGTTTACAACTTCATCAAGAAAATGCAATTGAGGTTCAATTGAGTTCAAACATCAAGAGGACAATCCGCAAGTGGTTATTCCCTAATTCCTTAGGTGAAAAACGCTAATTCCTATGCATCAAACCTTAATCCCTTAAGTTCTCAATTAACATACAAATCTAATGCGAAATTGGAGGTTGAACTCTAACTATTCACCTAATTGCTAGGCCTGAATTAGTTAGAAAGCTAGAAGTTACCTAAGCTTCAACCATGATTCCTCACTGGTGAAGTTCTTCATCAGATCTGGATTTGTCAATCCAGCAAAGCAGATCCACTCCTCAGCTCATTCTCCTCAGGATCTAGAAGTTAACTTCCTCAATACACCTTCAAGATTCCATCGCAAACCTTTGCAATCCCAACCTTAGGGACTTAGAAATCCATCGACATTGGTTCTATCGAAGGAAGTTGGAAAGACATGGATGAGAGAGTTTAGAGAGCGAAAGGAATTAGAGAGAGATTGGAAATGGAAAATGAATTGTGTTCTGTATGATGCTTTGTTCTCTGGTGTCTATGTTACAGAGTATGTACAAGTATATATAGGCATCTAACTAACTAACTAACTTAACTAATCACTAAGAAAGCTAAGTTAATAATTAAACTAACTAACTAATTACAGCTCAGCACTTAACAAATTACAGTTCAGCATTAGCTAATTACAGCTCAGCACTTAAATTACTAAGGAACAAAAGTAGGAAAGAAGGCAGCGGAAACAGCACTGGTGCCGAGTGTGTTTTTGGAGGGAACAGTCAGTGTTTAAATAGCTTGCCTTCACGCTTGAGTGTGAAGGGTTCTCACTTGAGCGTGAAGGGTTCTCGCTTGAGCGAGCTCGAAATATGCACTGCAGTGTCGCTTTCTCGCTTAAGCGTTATGGAGAAGCTTGGGCGGGGGTGATATTTTGGAGTCACGCTTGAGCGTGAGTTTGCTCGCTTGAGCGTTATGGATTATTCAATCAGCATTCTGAAGTCTCGTTCGGGTTCTTCATACGGTATTCGGTTCCCTGTTGCAGTCGGTGTCTTGAAGCATTTCCCAGTCGGACTTTTGGAGTTTTACTCGGATTTGTGAAATCTCACTCAGCTTTTAGGAATTTTATTCGGATTTTCCTTCTTAGCTTGAGCGCGCCCTGTTCCTGCACCAATAAACACATAACTGCCTAGCATTTTTACGCTGGCTGCTTAGTGAAATTATAAATAATCATAAACTCTTAACCAATTACTATTTTTTAATCATTTTCTTACATAAATAAAGCACTTTTAAAATAAATAAATAAAATACGAATTGTTAACTATTTATTAAATAATGACGCCAAACTAATCACTAAACAATGAATTAAGTCAAATAAAAGGCAGAATAATTAAGTCTTTTCAAGACTTATCAGCTGTAAGGCTTCAACTATGATATGGAGCTGAATAGCCTCCGTTGAGACGCCCCAAGCCCCTATTTAAAATAGGGAAAAAAATTTCGCGTCTTTGAAAATATTAACAAATCAAATAATTAAAGTGGTGAAGTATTTTTCACCAAACCCCTAGACCTATAATGAGCCACTCCCATATATGAAGATATGAGAGGGTGAGATTAAAAGAGGATTTTCCAATCAGAAATCAGCGGAAGAATTATTTAATTTGATTTAATCATTGGCTGATTGATTTTTAAGAGGAGTAGTTTCATAAAAATATGGGGTTTAATTTTTATAATCTAGAGAACCGAAAATATACTCCTCAATGCTTCAAAATAATGTTTAAAGGAGGAAATAGTGCATAGGAATAGAATCTATTTAAATTAAAAGTTTTTGTGAAGTGTCAGGTGCCACTCGCTCAAGCGTGACTCAAGTCGCTTGAGCGAGCCAGCGTACCCACGCTTGGGCGAACGCTGAGCGACCTTGGGCGAAAGAGAGAAATAAGTATCAGGGCTCAGCTCGCTTGAGCGAGCCCTGTCTCGCTTGAGCGAGACACGAAAGAAAACGTTGAGCGAGGCAGCGAGACGCTTGAGAGAAGGAGGAAAATAACATCAGGCCCCAATCTCGCTTGAGCGGCACATGACTCGCTTGAGCGAGATTGGTCCAGAATCATCAGAAACTCACTGGCCAAATTTTGCTTGGGCGAGGCACCACTCGCCTGGGCGAAAATCGTCCAGTATCAAAACTCTTCTCCCTCGCTTGAGCGCCTACTCCCACGCCTGGGCGAAAATAGTACAGAATCGAACCACTGATTCTGTGGCCATTTCGCTTGGGCGAAATACACTGCCGCTTGAGCGAAAATGGGGCAGAAACGTATCCCCTGTTCCACAACAATCTCGCTCGAGCGAGATTATCACTCGCTTGAGCGAGTTCTGCAGAAACTCAGCAGAAACGAAGATTCTCTTGAACTTAGCTTATGAAACCTTAACCCCTTCTATTTTGGCCTTACCTAGGACCATACTTTACCTCATTATGCATGCACCAATTCATATAATGTTACAATCTAAAACTACATGATTCGTTCATTGAACTAAATACCACCAACATCATCATGCTAATTTTAACTCATGCATATAATCTAATTTCATCATCACACCACATACACTCCCTACATATATCTATATTCCACATCATTCCACAAGCTCCATAATATAACATAAAAACACAACATCCATTCATTAATCGAAACTAAGTATCATGGTCCCTTATTTACATCCTTTGGGTCATGAATGAAAATTGGCCTTACACACACATGTCCAATTTTCTCCCATGACCCGTAAAACTATAAACCATTACAAAATTGAGTATATACACCTCATATACTCTACCCAAAACAGATTTTTATACCGGCCAAGGCGCACACATTCCTATTCATAGTTACCTCCTTCAAACTCGGCCTCCAAAATTGTAGGATTTAGGTCATACCTACATCACTTTAAAAATGGCAACGGGGAGGTGAGTAACATAATCGAAATGAATTAAAGTCATACATTATGATGAAATACATGTATACTTGCTCACATATCAATCGTTACAACACATCATACATCATACACAATACATCTCATAATCTCAAGTATATGTGTTTGAATGTGTAAACAGGTTCAAGAATTTTGATAATGACACTCTTGAAGAAATCCTTGCAAAAACAAAGACATGGAATCAGACCCTGAAATACAGCGAAATAATCGATTAGGAAGACCAGGCTAATCGATTAGGGTCATTCTATTTTGGAAGCAATTGCATCAGGACACAAGCTAATCGATTACAGCAATTGAGATAATCGATTAAAGAGCTACTAGAGTTAAGCTAATCGACTACAAATATTAAATAATCGATTACCAATATCAAAAATAGCATTAAAGGCATCAGGTATAATGGCTAATCGATTGAGAGAATTTATCCAATCGATTAGAAGGCTACTGGATTTAAGCTAATCGATTACTATACAAAATAATCGATTACAAAGCTGCGAAGCCAAATTAAATGCATCGGGTATAGTTGCTAATCGATTACAGGCCAACATATAATCGATTAGATGCCCTCTGTCTTGAAGATAATCGATTACAGCTCGAGGGTGTAATCAATTACGATAGTGGGAAAACACTTTTAAGTGGGAAACCAGTACATATCTCCACCATTTTTCAGAACCCCACTATGTGCAATGGCTAGGAAGAAGAAAGGCACTCCTCAAGCTTTCAAATGGCTCTATAAATTGAAGAGGAACTCAAGCACAAAAGACACACCAAGAAGCTACAATTCCTTTGCTCACTCTTGTGCTTTGTAAGCTCTATTCTTGTATATCTTGAGATTTCATTTGTATATCCTCTCTTCTTGAGAGATTAGAAATTGTGTGAGCTATCATTTGCTTATCCACTCTATTAAGAGAGTCATTTCCTTGTAAACACTTCAACAAACACAAAAGATTTTCACTCTAGGTTGAGTGGTCACAAAGGTTGGGGTTCAACCTTTGGGTATTGAGAGTTTGAGAGATTGGGTGGGTTGCCCTTGTGCTAGTGAGGATTGAGTTCTTGAGTATGGGACACTAGGAAGCTGCAATTGCTCATAGCTTGTATCTCTAAACTTCAATAGTGGAAATCCTCTAAGTGGGTTGCTTAGAGGTGAGACGTACACCGGTGTTGGTGGAACTCGTTATATCAGTTTGCAAGCTCCTCTCCCTTACTCTTTTACTTTCATATACTGCAATTGGTTGATTTGTGTTGATTGATTGTGAATTGCATACTTAAGCTTGTCAAATTTGTTATATTTCAAATACTGCCCACCAAGTGTTTGTTAAATTGCTTCAGCAATATTTATCCTTGTGGTGCATTCCATACCTTCTTTAACTTGATTTCACTTGCATATTCTTATAAACTTGGATATAAAAATCAAGTTCAAAGGCATTCCAATCAAAAGTTTTAAAACTCAATTCACCCCTTCTCTTGAGTATTGAGGCCACTTGAACAACAAGTGGTATCAGAGCTTGAGTCTTGTTAAATAAAGCTTAACAGCTTCAAGAGACTAGATGGCCTCAAGTTCTCATAACATTTTTCCCGAAGGTGGTGCTATAAACAGACCTCACGCTTTCAATGGGGAAGGCTATGCATTTTGGAAAGAAAGAATGAAAATCTTCATTCAATCCATTGATTTGAGAATTTGGAATGCCATTGAAAATGGTCCTTATATACCAATGCATACTGTTGATAGTAAGAATGTGGAAAAGCCTATAGATGAATGGACCAGTGATGAAGAAAAGAAAGTACAATATGGCTATAAGGCAAAGAATCTAATCACTATGGCATTAGGTCAAGATGAATTCTTTAGAATAATGACTTGTCAGACCGCTAAGGAAATATGGGATACTCTACAAGTAACTCACGAAGGTACTAATGATGTGAAGGACTCCAAGATTAGTACCTTAACAAGTCAATATGAAAGCTTTAGAATAAACTCAGGAGAAACCATTGTAGATATGCAGAAAAGATTTACTCTTATTATTAATCATCTCATTACTCTTGGCAAAGTTTACACTAACAAAGAACTTATGCATAAAGTTTTAAAAAGTCTTAGCAGGGAATGGCAACCACTTGTCACAGCCATAAAACAATCTCCAAGCATCAATGAGATGTCTCTTGTAACACTCTTTGGAAAATTACAAGAGCAAGAGCAAGAACTAAAAGCATTGAAGCTAGTGGAGGAAGAAGAAAAATCTTCCAAAAAGAAAGGCTTAGCACTCAAAGCCACCTCTATACATGAAGAAGAATCATGCAGTGACATGGATGAAGAAGAGGAATTTAGGCTGTTTGTAAAACAATTCGGAAGATTCATGAAGAACAAAAGATTCCAAAAGAACTTCAAGCCCCAAGGTAAGAAGCCAACTTCAAATGAAATTTCTTCTTCACCTAGTTGTTTCGAATGTGGCAAGGAAGGGCACTTCAAGGCCGATTACCCAAATCTTAAAAAGAAGGGCAAGGATAAACGAGGAAGAAGAAGAGCTTACATCGCTTGGGATGAGAACGATGTAAGTAGCTCCGACAATTCAGAAAATAAGGAAGCAAATCTTTGCTTAATGGCCAATCACCAAGAAGAAGATAATGAGGTAAACCTTCTTGACTTAGATAAGAATGAACTACTAGATGCTTTTGAGAAGTTATATGATAAATTTATAAAAGTGTCTAATAGGCTTAAGTCATCTAGGAAAACTAGTGACACCCTTGAAATGCATCTTATGGAGGTATGTAAAGAAAATGAAAGCTTAAAAGAAGAATTAGAGAATGTTCAAGCATGTTCTAAGGATAAACCATGTGACTTTGCAAAAAGATGTGTGATGTTAGAAACAAAGGTTGTAGATCTAAATAAGACATTAGAAAAGTTCACTAATGGACGAGACAATTTGAGTATCTTGCTTGGACAACAAAGATGCATGTTTAATAAAACCGGGCTAGGATATATTCAAGAAAATAGCAATCACAAAAGGGAAAAACACTATAAAAATTTCTTTGTACCACCAAGCAAATCATCTTCACCTTTTATGAAATGTCATCATTGCGATTTTAAAGGTCATAACTCTTCGAATTGCAATGTTAGAAAATTAGGGCCAAAGGTTATGAAAAAGGTGTGGGTTCCCAAAGGAACATTACCACAAGCTAACCTAAAAGGACCCAACATAAAATGGGTACCTAGTTCTCTAAACTAATCTTGTTTTGTAGGTATGCTTCAAGGCAAGCAACACCTATTGGTACTTGGATAGTGGGTGTTCAAAGCATATGACGGGAGACATAAGCAAGTTTACATCATTCACTCCCAAGAGAAAAGGAAGTGTCACCTACGGAGACAACACCAAAGGAAGAATCCTAGGCATCGGAAATATTGGTAAGAATTCTTCCACATCAATAAGTGACGTGTTGTATGTTGAAGGCCTCAAACATAATCTACTTAGCATAAGTCAATTATGTGACAAAGGATATAGAGTTTTATTTGAATCCAATTGTTGTATAATTGAGAATAAGCTAAATAAAGAGGTCAAATTTGTTGGAAAAAGGATTGATAACATTTACATGATTGATGTGGATAGTTTGTCTACAAATGATGAACAATGCTTCATTTCAAAAGAGGATGAAACTTGGCTATGGCATAGGAGAATAGCTCATATACATGTAGACCATTTGAACAAACTTGTTTTCAAAGAATTAGTAATTGGATTACCAAAGCTTAAATTTGAAAATAGATTTTGTAATGCATGTCAAAAGGGAAAACAAGTAAAGGCATCTTTTCAATCCAAAAATATTGTTTCCACACAAAGGCCTTTACAACTTTTGCACATGGACTTATTTGGACCATCCAAAATCAAAAGCTTTGGAGGTAATTACTATGGTCTAGTTATTGTAGATGACTATTCTAGATATACATGGACATTGTTTCTTGCTCATAAAAATGAAGCATATCATGCATTCAAGAAACTTGTAAAAATTATCCAAAATGAGCAAAATTCTAAAATTACATCCATTAGAACCGATCATGGGGGAGAATTTGAAAATCAATCTTTTGAAAAGTTTTGCGAAAAACATGGTATTAATCACAATTTTTCAGCTCCTAGAACTCCACAACAAAACGGAGTAGTTGAAAGGAAAAATAGATCCTTGGTGGAGCTTGCAAGAACCATGTTAAATGAAAACCATATTGCAAAACACTTTTGGGCCGATGCGGTAAACACCGCTTGTTATGTAATGAATAGATGTTTAATAAGGCTTATTCTAAAGAAAACCCCCTATGAACTTTACAAGGGTAGAAAACCCAATATTTCACACTTTCATATTTTTGGATGTAAATGTTTTGTGCTCAATAATGGAAAGGATAATTTAGGAAAGTTTGATGCCAAATTTGATGAGGCAATCTTCCTAGGGTACTCTCAATCTAGTAAATCTTATCGAATCTTCAACAAACAAACAAACACCATTGAAGAGTCTATTCATGTTAAATTTGATGAAAATAGCCATAACCCTTTGAGAAAGGAAGATGTTGATGATCTTGTAGGTACTCTTCAAGAATTGACCTTAGATGACAAGGAAGGAGAAATCAAAGACACAAATGAAGCCAAACATGAGGAACCACAACAATGGATCACTTTGAAGGATCATCCTCTAGACAAAGTCATAGGTGAAATGACTCAAGGTGTAAGTACTAGAAATGCTATTAGAAATACTTGTAATCACCTAGCATTTGTATCACAAATAGAACCCAGGAACATAAATGAGGCTATTATTGATGAACATTGGATGTTGGCCATGCAAGAAGAGCTAAATCAATTTGAAAGAAATGAAGTTTGGGAGCTCGTGCCAAGACCCAATGATCACCAAATAATAGGAACCAAATGGGTTTTTAGGAATAAACTGGATGAAAATGGTATAATTACTAGAAACAAAGCTAGGCTAGTAGCTAAAGGCTATAATCAAGAAGAAGGCATTGATTATGAAGAGACATATGCACCCGTAGCTAGATTAGAAGCAATTAGACTACTATTAGCCTTTGCATGCTGTAGGGACTTCAAATTGTACCAAATGGATGTTAAAAGTGATTTCTTGAATGGATACATTCAAGAGGAAGTATATGTTGATCAACCTCCAGGTTTTGAAAACCATCAATTTCCAAATCATGTTTTCAAATTAAAGAAAGCTTTGTATGGTTTGAAACAAGCTCCAAGAGCTTGGTACGAAAGGTTGAGCAAATTTCTTTTAGAAAATCATTTTGAAAGAGAGAAGGTTGATACAACTTTATTCATAAAGCACAAAAAGAATAACATACTATTGGTACAAGTTTATGTTGATGATATAATATTTGGTGCCACTAATGATTCAATGTGCAAGGAGTTTGCTAAGCTAATGCAGGAAGAATTTGAAATGTCCATGATGAGGGAACTCACTTTCTTCCTCGGACTATAAATCAAGCAAACCAATGAAGGCACATTCATAAATCAATCCAAGTACTGCAAAGAACTACTCAGAAAATTCAATATGGATAAAGCAAATGATATAGCCACACCCATGGGCACTTCATGCTATTTGGACAAGGATGAGAAAGGTAAGGATGTTGAACTCACAAAATACAGAGGTATGATAGGATCCTTACTTTACTTAACCACTAGTAGACCGGATATCATGTTTGCTGTGTGTATGTCTGCTAGATACCAGGCTTGTCCTAAGGAATCACATCTCACTGCAGTAAAAAGGATAATGAAATATTTAGTTGGGACTCAAAATGTTGGTTTACGGTACCCCAAAGGGGCTGAATGTATTTTAGTTGGTTACTCTGATTCAGACTTTGCAGGATGTAAACTTGACAGAAAAAGCACTAGCGGAACATGTCACTTGCTTGGTAGTTCTCTTGTTTCTTGGCATAGCAAGAAACAAGTAAGTGTTGCGCTATCAACAGCTGAGGCAGAATATGTTGCAGCTGGTAGTTGTTGTGCTCAAATCCTTTGGATGAGACAACAACTTCTAGACTTTGGAGTTGTATTGAACCATGTGCCTCTTAAGTGTGATAATACTAGTGCTATCAATATCTCAAAAAATCCTGTAATGCATTCTAGGACTAAACATATTGAGATTAGGCATCATTACATTAGAGACCATGTATTAAAAGGAGACTGTGTAATTGAGCATGTTGAAACTTCTAGGAAACTAGCAGATATTTTCACCAAACCTTTAGCTAGGGAGCAATTCATCCACATTAGAAGAGAATTAGGAATTCTTGACATGACCAATTGTGTTTGAATGATGAAGTATTTTGATAAAAGCACTATTGTATAGCATGTTTGTATGAATTTGGTATTATCTGTGGCATGATTCTTTAAGACTGCATACTTCCTTTGAGAAAAATACATAAAAGTGAATTTTTGACCCATATAATCGATTACTCAGCTCCTCATAATCGATTAACACGTTTCTGTTTTATTGATAATCGATTACCCTTTGATATCTAATCGATTACAATGCTTCTGTTTTAATCTAATCGATTACTTTTTAATCTATAATCGATTACACAGCCTCTGTTTCAGGTATAAAATGATTCATCTTCTCACTAATCGATTACCAAACTGTTTCAATCGATTAGGATGATTCTGTTTCTTCACTAATCGATTATTCCATAATCGATTACACACTGCTCGAAACCCTTCAAATTCCCCAGAAACAGTGAGCTAATCGATTACCCATGTCTCGTAATCAATTAGCATCAGTACTGCAGAGTCAAAACGCATGTTTCCAAGGTCTGCTCGAATTCCCCACTCTCTTAACTCATCTCACTCCTTCCTAAACCTAATTTCTATCTATAAATACCGCTCTCTTCACCCTCTCAACTCACACTACCTCCTTCCTCTTTCTCATTCTCAAAAGTTCCCAAGAACTCTTCTCCTCTCCTCATCTTTTTTCTACATCCCCTGTCAATGCCTTCCTCCCGCACAGTTAAAAGAGCAAGGTCCTCCATGGCTCAGGCCAACAACCCCCTTGACTTCTCAAGGTTCTTTTCCTCCCCTAGAGACCTCTAACACTTTGTTAAAAATTTTTCTGAGAAAGAAATCATGACTCCCCACTTCACCATTGCGGAAACCTTTGATAACCATAGCCTCACCTTCACCCAATGCCTCCACCACTACAACTTTTTTCCCTTCCTCACCCTCAAGGAAGAAGAATATTATCCTGAACTCATCAGGGTGTTCTACTGTAATCTCAAACTGGTGAATGGGATGGTCGAATCCAAAGTGAAAAACATGACCATCAAGCTCACCAACGCCCAATTTGTAGAAATCTCTATGCTGCCGCTCAACAATGCAGATTTTGATGAAGGAGAACCAGAAGATGAATGGGGCTTCAATGCTCTAACTGCTCGTCAATCATTGTGGAAGGCTGCTCACCCCAGGAGCAACCATAAATTGGTAGGACATTTGACCATGAACAACCGTCTCCTACATTTTTTCTTGGTCAAAATGATAGTTCCTCGTGGTGGGAACTATGCCTTGGTGAAAGAGGATGATGTCCTCTTGATGTGGGCGATGCTGAACCACAAGGAAATTAACTGGGTTCAATTGGTCAAGTTTCACATGCGCCACACAAAAGACCAACAAAAACTTCCATATGGTATTCTCCTTACCAAAATTTTCAAATATTGTGGAGTAGACTTGGCTAGAGAATTATCAGAAAAAGTGCCTCCAAGAGCTTGCATTGGCACCCATCACCTCACTAAGATGGGTCTTGTTTTTCTACACGGAGCATGGTACTCACGAATGGAAGGCATTCATGCCAACATTCCCTTTGAAGCTCCTGCTGATGATGAGCCCATTCCTCCTCCTTCTCCTGCACCTCAAGCCTCTTAATCCGCTCCTGCTGACCCCTTTACATCACTCTATGCTCATCTTGACCGCCGCTTCGATCGCCTCGAAAACTCCCTTCAAGAGTTCTCAATGACCGAGCAGCAACATTTTGAAATGATGCAACAGCGCTATGAAGAACTCTCCCACCAAATCTCCGAGCTTCGATTTTTTAATCCTGATAACTAGATTTTGTGGCTGTGCTTTCTGTTTTTCTGCTTCAGTTCCTCATTTCATTAATGTTTTTATTTTCTTCATGTAATTTCCTTCCGTTATCATTAAATAAACATTTGTCTTTCCTTATATGCTATACTTGTTTTATTATTTTTGATGATTCCAAAGGGGGAGAAGAATTATTTGTTCATATCTTGTTCATCTGGAATAAGCTGCTAAAACAAAATAATTGCCAAATGATTAACAATTTGTAAAGAGGTTAATAAATTCCTTTTGATAGGGGGAGATTTGTTAATGCTAAGAGATAAGAGATAAGAGATAATGATATTGTTATGAGATAAAATGCTGAATGTGATTAAAAGATAATGCAGCAGATATGTTTCTGCAAGAGATAAAATTAGAGATAAGTCTTTTTGTTTAAAACTAACAACCCTCAAGAGATGAACATAGTTGTCATCATCAAAAAGGGGGAGAATGTGTTTGAATGTGTAAACACGTTCAAGAATTTTGATAATGACACTCTTGAAGAAATCCTTGCAAAAACAAAGACATGGAATCAGACCCTGAAATACAGCGAAGATAATCGATTAGGAAGACCAGGCTAATCGATTAGGGTCATTCTGTTTTGGAAGCAATTACATCAGGACACAAGCTAATCGATTACAGCAATTGAGATAATCGATTAAAGAGCTACTGGAGTTAAGCTAATCGACTACAAACATTAAATAATCGATTACCAATATCAAAAATGGCATTAAAGGCATCAGGTATAATGGCTAATCGATTGAGGGAATTTATCCAATCGATTAGAAGGCTACTGGATTTAAGCTAATCGATTACTATACAAAATAATCGATTACAAAGCTGCAAAGCCAAATTAAATGCATCAGGTATAGTTGCTAATCGATTGCAGGCCAATATGTAATCGATTAGATGCCCTCTGTCTTGAAGATAATCGATTACAGCTCGAGGGTGTAATCGATTACGATAGTGTGAAAACACTTTTAAGTGGGAAACCAGCACATATCTCCACCATTTTTCAGAACCCCACTATGTGCAACGGCTAGGAAGAAGAAAGGCACTCCTCAAGCTTTCAAATGGCTCTATAAATTGAAGAGGAACTCAAGCACAAAAGACACACCAAGAAGCTACAATTCCTTTGCTCACTCTTGTGCTTTGTAAGCTCTATTCTTGTATATCTTGAGATTTCATTTGTATATCCTCTCTTCTTGAGATATTAGAAATTGTGTGAGCTATTATTTGCTTATCCACTCTATTAAGAGAGTCATTTCCTTGTAAACACTTCAACAAACACAAAAGATTTTCACTCTAGGTTGAGTGGTCATAAAGGTTGGGGTTCAACCTTTGGGTATTGAGAGTTTGAGAGATTGGGTGGGTTGCCCTTGTGCTAGTGAGGATTGAGTTCTTGAGTGTGGGACACTAGGAAGCTGCAATTGCTCATAGCTTGTATCTTTAAACTTCAATAGTGAAAATCCTCTAAGTGGGTTGCTTAGAGGCGAGACGTACACCGGTGTTGGTGGAACTCGTTATATCGGTTTGCAAGCTCCTCTCCCTTACTCTTTTACTTTCATATACTGCAATTGGTTGATTTGTGTTGATTGATTATGAATTGCATACTTAAGCTTGTCAAATTTGTTATATTTCAAATACTGCCCACCAAGTGTTTGTTAAATTGCTTCAGCAATATTTATCCTTGTGGTGCATTCCATACCTTCTTTAACTTGATTTCACTTGCATATTCTTATAAACTTGGATATAAAAATCAAGTTCAAAGGCATTCCAATCAAAAGTTTTAAAACTCAATTCACCCCCCCTCTTGAGTATTGAGGCCACTTGAACAACAGTATACATTCACAATTTCATTCATTTGGATTGCCTAAAACACACATAGGGTTAGTATCCAACTCTTCCCCCTTTTCAATTCTCATTCATCCGTTGCCACCATGGGCTTTCACCTAGGCATATTTCCAGCTATATGCAAATGCTCTTAAAGCTAATGCATATGCACAAGAATTTCTCATCAAAACAATGCGGATCCGACTGTGGGAAAAATACCATATTAATTCAATTGTGGGACAAGCATAGGTGTGCTACTATGCCCCTACTGCAGTAGAAAAATTATGTACATATATATCTCAATTTATGCATGCTTACATCATCATAATTTTACTGGTACCAAACCGCTATCGCCCATCTGTAGCACTAGTCACCCTGTGACTTGCGGATCAACATCGTGGCCTCAACTACCATAAGTGCTACGGGCCCTTCCCGAACACACATCGAGAGAGTTGTATCCCGTCGGACACCGAGGTAAACTCGCTCACCATAGAGCCGCCCGCCCACTGGGCCCGCCACATAGGGTGCCTCGTCACCAAACTATGGACAGCTTCGTGACTCATACACCGAGTCACAGGGGAAAATCACAATACGCTCGTGCACTGAGCCGCCCTCCCACTGGGCCCGCCTAGTGGAACCCCCTAATATTCCACATAGACAGCTATGCTATGCCATGGATGCAATGCAAATGCAAATCAAGTGCATCCTCACACTATGCATCCTAGATGCCACTCCACATTCAATCATTCATCACCACCACTTGGTGGGTTTCAATATTCTTATCATTCTCATCCAATTCCAATTCTCTTTTGAACTTATTCACATCAATAGTTAGTGGCATACACATTCAATAAATCATACACACATCTTTGGGATATTCACATCACAATTCCGATTCACACATGGTTTCAAACCATCATCATACTTCATCAACATAGTATCATCACCACATCATAATATTATCCTAAACACAATGCCACATAACAATTATCATTCTAAATGCATTCAAATCATAACATCACCATATCATCCATTCAAACAATCATCAAGTAATCATATATACATATTTTCACATCATCAATGGATGAAATCATGCATTTAGAATAGTTACCCCCTCCTACCTCAAGTGAAGTAGTGATCAACGCGGTTTGATGGTTCCGCCTCATCAATGGGGTCACTTCCTACATCACAATACATTACACAATCAATTTTCTATTTACCCATTAAGACTCAAACACTTATACATATATCAATAACTTGATGTTTACTTTATTTTAACTCTTAAAACTCCTTTATTCCATTTTATCCACCATAACCACCATGGGTTAGGTGCTACCCATTATTATTATGCACTCTAGAACCAAACCCTTTCATGGGTTTCTCCATTATTAACCTCCGTCAACAAAATACCACCACCAATGACCCTTATACATCATAACTCACATTTATTACCAAAAATTAATGTTCATCAACCTCCATTATGCATTTCCCCCAAATTCATGAAGTTAGGGTTTCATAAAATTCCAACAACCATCATAAATACTCTTCTCCTTCCAACCATAAATGCATCCACTTTATTACTTCTCAAAGAAACCTCATTCTCATACAAACCCACATTAAACTCTTGCATTAAATACTCTCCTCAAGAACATCCATACACATGCATGGTTTCAAAACATATAAATGCCATATACCCATAACCAAAACCTTAGCAAAAATGGGTATACTTACCTTAAAACCCAAAAACGAAAATGGGTTCTAGGAGGGAGGAGAACACCAACAAAAATGAGGAAGAGAAGGAGGAAAAACAGCAGCCCCACAAGCTTCCTTCAAGCTCCCTTCAAACGAAAATGAGGAGGTGTGGAAGATGAGCTCAAGTTGCTATGGTTTTGGGAGAAGAAAAGAGGAAAAATAGAGAAGATGATGAAGAGAAGAAGAAGAATGAAATGTAATGCTACACCTTCGGCAGCGTACGTGAATAGGAAAGGGAAATGGGGTTTTTGATTTATTTTAATTCCCATTTATTAAAACTCCATCATTTTATAACTAACAGGTTCTCCGTTCGGGCTCAATACATCATCTGAAAATTATTCTGAATACATATTCGGATTCCCGATAATTTTCTCAACAGCCCTGACCAATATCATCTCATTCCGAGATACTTGGTCCGACACCCATATCTCAACCGGGCTTAATTTCAGCTTAACTGGTCTCCATAATTTTCTAACAGTCCCCAAAATTATCAATTTAATTATTCTCAATAGTTTGGGACATTAAATACTCCATATACAAATTTCTAATATTTATTCCGGTAATTAATTCTCTCATTTTAAAATTCGGGATGTTACAATCCACCCCTCCAAAAAGAAAATTTCGTCCTCGAAATTTAACTTACCGGATTCAAATGCGTCAGGATACCGTTCTCTGATATCGTCTTCGCGTTCCCATGTGAACGTTTCAGTATTTCCATGTTTCCAAGCGACCTCCACCAAAGGTACCAACTTGTTCCGCAATTTCTTCACGGAATGTCCGACAATGCGACCAAAAACAGGAGAAATAGATAGATCATCTCGCACCTCAATCTCGTCCATAGGGATCATGTGTAGGGGATCATAAACATATTTCCTCAACTGTGATACGTGAAACACGTTGTGTAGATTAGCAAGATGCGGAGGGAGTGCTATCTGATAAGCAACCTCACCAATCCGCTCCAACACCTCATACGGTCCGATAAATCTAGGGCTCAACTTCCCACTCTTCAATGCTCTTCTAATGCCTTTGTCGTGCGATACCCTCAAAAACACATGGTCACCCACTTGAAACTCAAGGGGTTTATATCTCTTGTCATAATAGCTTTTCTGTGTATCTTGAGCAACCTTCATGTTCTCTTGTATCTTTCTAATATGTTCGGTAGTTTCTTGAATAATCTTCGGCCCTAAGGCCAAGTTTTCACCAACTTCCAGCCAACACAAGGGAGTTCTACACTTCCTTCCATACAACGCCTTATAACGTGCCATACCAATACTGGAATAGAAGCTGTTATTGTATGTGAATTCGATCAATGGGAGGAATCTCTCCCAACATCCACCGTGCTCAAGAACACAAGCTCTCAACAGATCCTCCAAGCTTTGTATAGTTCTCTCCGATTGCCCATCGGTTTGAGGGTGATAAGTGGAACTAAGCTTCAACTTAGAATCCAACTCATCATGCAAATGTCCCCAAAACTGAGAAGTAAACCGAGGGTCACGGTCGGATATAATGCTGGATGGAACACCATGCAGCCTAACAATCTCCTTGATGTATATTTATGCCAATTTCTCCAAAGAACTCTTCATATTTATGGGTAAAAAGTGAGCACATTTTGTCAATCGACCTACAATTACCCATATAGCATCGTTTCCAGCACGAGTTCTGGGTAGCCCAGAAACAAAATCCATAGCTATGCTATCCTATTTCCAAACAGGGATCTCCAATGGTCTCAAATAACCAGATGGTCTCTGATGTTCGACCTTCGCCTTTTGACAAACAAGGCAAGAAGCTACAAAATTCGCCACATCACGCTTCATACCAAGCCACCAGAAATTCTTCTTCAATCTTGATACATCTTGGTGGAACCAGGGTGAATACTCAATATGCTTTTGTGGGCTTCCTCAAGTACACGTTTCCTCACATCATCGCTTGAGGGAACATAAATTCGGCCCTTCACACGCCAAATATCATCTTGACCTTCCTCTATGAACAAATTCTTCCCTTTTTCTTGGGTCTTCTTCATCTCAATCAAATACTCATCATTGGGCTGTTGCGTCTTCACATATTCAAGAAATTCATTTGCAACCTTCAATATCTCCAATGCCATTTTCTTGGGAGGGTAAGTCTCCACACCCATATTCAAATCTCTAAATTGTTCAATCAACTCCATCTCCTTTGCCATCATCATGGAAACATACAATAACTTCCGGCTCAATGCATTGGCAACTACATTCGCCTTACCGGGGTGATACTTCAATTCAAACTCATAGTCTTTTAGGAACTCCATCCACCGCCTTTGGCGCATATTTAATTCCTTCTGGTCAAACAAGTATTTGAGGCTTTTGTGATCACTAAAGACCACAAACTTGGAGCCATACAAATAGTGTCACCACAACTTCAATGCAAACACCACCGCCGCCAATTCAAGATCATGTGTGGGGTAATTAACCTCATGCGGTCGCAACTACCTCGACGCATAGGCTATCACACGTTCCTTTTGCATCAACACACATCCAAGACCAAGCTTAGATGCATCGCAATATACCACAAATTCATCCGTTAAGTCGGGCATTGCTAACACTGGTGTGGTAGTAAGCCTTAACTTCAACTCTTGGAAACTCTCTTCACATTCACGGGTCCACACAAAAGAGTGATTTTTCCGAGTCAACTTCGTTAATGTTAAAGCCAAACGGGAAAACCCTTCAATGAACCTCTGGTAATAACCGACAAGACCAAGAAAACTCCTTATCTCCGTCACCGACGTTGGTCTTTCCCAAGCCATCACAGCTTCAACTTTAGATCTATCCATAGTAACTCCATCATTTGAAATAACATGCCCAAGAAATTGGACCTCAGACAGCCAAAATTCACACTTAGAGAGCTTCGCGTACAACTCCTTTTCTCGTAGAATAGTCAACACAAGACGAAGATGTCTTTCATGCTCTTCATGACTCTTGGAATACACCAAAATATCATCGATAAACACTACGACAAATTGGTCAAGATATTCATGGAAGATGCGATTCATGTAGCTCATGAAAATCACAGGGGCATTCGTCACACCAAATGGCATCACTACGTACTCATAGTGTCCATATCGCGTTCGGAAAGCAGTCTTCGGAATATCTTCGGCCTTCACCCGAATTTGGTGATATCCAGAACGCAAATCAATCTTCGAAAACATAACAGCACCCTTCAATTGATCCAATAGATCATCAATGCATGGAAGAGGATATTTATTTTTAATGGTTAGTTTGTTGAGTTAGCGATAATCAACGCACAATCTCATGCTCCCATCTTTCTTCTTTACCATTGGGCGAATAAACTCCCGTTCAAGTAATTCTTCCACTTGCTTTTTCAATTCAACTAACTCCATAGGAGACATCCTATAAGGAGCTCAGGAAACAGGTTCTGCACCTAGAATAAGAACAATAGCAAACTCCACTTCTCGTGGAGGAGGTAATCCGGGAATCTCTTCCGGAAACACATCGGGAAATTCTGAAACAATAGGAATTTCACCAGATTGGGAAACACCATTCCCATTCACCAATCCATGCCTAGAATAACATCCAAGTCTTTCATAGGTAAACACACGAAGGATACAACAAATTTTCTACCCTCCAAGTCCATCTCGACATTCTCACATCGAGTCACCGATCTTAAGCAAGCACCAGTCGGTGTAGTCACCAATATTGCACCTTTCATCATACTCACAGGCACTCGCAGGCGCCTCACACATTCTTCAGAAATAAAAGAGTACGTAACAACCCGAATCAAATATCACATTAACAACATTACCATGTATCTGGCACTTACTTTAGACAAGATCCTCAGCTTGTGCAGCTTCTTCACCGGTCACGGCAAAGACTCTTCCAGCTATTTGTTGATTGGCACCACGATTTGGGCCATTCCGACCACCATTAGCATTACCTCGGCCGTTTCCATTACCACGACCGTTACCACCATTTCGATTACCATTTCTTCCACCATTACCGTTTCCACGACCACGGCCTCTAAAAGCACCATAGCCTCCACGGTTTGCATTATCACGTGGCACAACATCCACGACATTCAAAGGATAATCAGGGCGGATATGCCCTAGTTGGTTGCATCTGTAGCACACCACTGTCTCTTCATGATTGTAGTCTCTGGCCAAATGATTTCCACCACATCTGAAACAACGAAGTCCTTGGCCATCACCTCGGCCACCAACGGCACCATGTCTTCCGCCACCTCGTCCACCTCTAAAAGAAGAGGACCCACGTACAAATCGTCTATTGTTCTTAAAGTTGCCTTTCTTCTTGAAGCTAGAAGATTGGCCTTTCAACTTGTAATCATGCCCCGAGTAACTCCTTGGAGCAACATCATTCTCTTCAAAAATTCTACACTTATCCACAAGAGTAGGAAAACTCCTAATCTCTTGGTGACAAATCGCCTTCTTGATCTCTTGGCGCAGTCTACTTTCAAATTTAACACACTTCGAAGCTTCAGTGCCCTCTTGCTGAAAGGGGGGATAAAACACACATAGCTCTTCAAATTTCAAAGCATACTCCTCAACTGTCATACCACCTTGCTTGAGTTCCATGAATTCAAGCCCTTTCTTATTCTTATAACTCGCAGGAAAGTATTTCTTAAGAAACTCCGCCTTAAAATTCTCCCAATTTAGAGGAGTGTGGGCAGCAATCATACGCCCACGGGTAAGGATCCACCAAGATTCGGCCTTATTCCGAACCATGAACACTGCATATTCCACCTTCTGGGTTTCAGTACATTCCATACTAGCAAATATCCGTTCCAAGTCACGGATCCAGACATGAGCATCTTCTGGCTTATAGCCTCCATGAAATTCAGAAGGCTTCCGCTTAAGAAATTGGTCAAGACCTTGATTTGGCTGACCAATAGGTTGTTGTTACCGTTCAAGTATGTCGACAAAGCGATTAAAGGCTTCAGCCATGGCGGCTGTATCAGCATTGCGCCTATACGTCATCACTCAATCTATACACAACAACATAAACATAATTAGAAACTTAAAGTTTCTTCACCCAGTGTGCATACATATATCATTCATCATTAACTTCCTTAACACAAGTATCATCGTAATGCATTTCATAATTAGAAGGTAAATATGAGAAAGGAATTGCCTGGCCGGGCTTAACAACAATCATGTAATAATTTCATTTCAATGTCAACCATCATAATTCACCCACATAATTTACAAATCAATCAGCCACAAGCAATAAACACATGGACAACATCATTTATAATCATATCAAAAGCAATGAATGCTCTGATACCAGGTTGAGACGCCCCAAACCCCTATTTAAAATAGGGAAAAAATTTTCGCGTCTTTGAAAATATTAACAAATCAAATAATTAAAGTGGTGAAGTATTTTTCACCAAACCCCTGGACCTATAATGAGCCACTCCCATATATGAAGATATGAGAGGGTGAGATTAAAAGAGGATTTTCCAATCAGAAATTAGCAGAAGAATTATTTAATTTGATTTAATCATTGGCTGATTGATTTTCAAGAGGAGTAGTTTCATAAAAATATGGGGTTTAATTTATATAATCTAGAGAACCGAAAATATACTCCTCAATGCTTCAAAATAATGTTTAAAGGAGGAAATAGTGCATAGGAACAGAATCTATTTAAATTAAAAGTTTTTGTGAAGTGTCAGGTGCCACTCACTCAAGCGTGACTCATGTCGCTTGAGCGAGCCAGCGTACCCACGCTTGGGCGAACGCTGAGCGACCTTGGGCGAAAGAGAGAAATAAGTATCAGGGCTCAGCTCGCTTGAGCGAGACACGAAAGAAAACGTTGAGCGAGGCAGCGAGACGCTTGAGCGAAGGAGGAAAATAACATCAGGCCCCAATCTCGCTTGAGCGGCACATGACTCGCTTGAGCGAGATTGGTCTAGAATCATCAAAAACTCACTGGCCAAATTTCACTTGGGTGAGGCACCACTCGCCTGGGCAAAAATCGTCCAGTATCAAAACTCTTCTCCCTCGCTTGAGCGCCTACTCCCATGCCTGGGTGAAAATAGTACAGAATCGAACCACTGATTCTGTGGCCATTTCGCTTGGGCGAAATACACTGCCGCTTGAGCGAAAATGGGGCAGAATCGTATCCTCTGTTCCACAACAATCTCGCTCGAGCGAGATTATCACTCGCTTAAGCGAGTTCTGCAGAAACTCAACAGAAACGAAGATTCTCTTGAACTTAGCTTATGAAACCTTAACCCCTTCTATTTTGGCCTTACCTAGGACCATACTTTACCTCATTATGCATGCACCAATTCATATAATGTTACAATCTAAAACTACATGATTCGTTCATTTAACTAAATACCACCAACATCATCATGCTAATTTTAACTCATGCATATAATCTAATTTCATCATCACACCACATACACTCCCTACATATATTTATATTCCACATCATTCCACATGCTCCATAATATAACATAAAAACACAGCATCCATTCATTAATCGAAACTAAGTATCATGGTCCCTTATTTACATCCTTTGGGTCATGAATGAAAATTGGCCTTACACACACATGTCCAATTTTCTCCCATGACCCCCAAAACTATAAACTATTACAAAATTGAGTATATACACCTCATATACTCTACCCAAAACAGATTTTTATGCCGGCCAAGGCGCACACATTCCTATTCATAGTTACCTCCTTCAAACTCGGCCTCCAAAGTTGTAGGATTTAGGTCATACCTACATCACTTTAAAAATGGCAACGGGGAGGTGAGTAACATAATCCAAATGAATTAAAGTCATACATTATGATGAAATACATGTATACTTGCTCACATATCAATCGTTACAACACATCATACATCATACACAATACATCTCATAATCTCAAGTATACATTCACAGTTTCATTCATTTGGATTGCCTAAAACACACATAGGGTTAGTATCCAACTCTTCCCCCTTTTCAATTCTCATTCATCCGTTGCCACCATGGGTATTCACCTAGGCAGATTTCCAGCTATATGCAAATGCTCTTAAAGCTAATGCATATGCATAAGAATTTCTCATCAAAACAATGCAGATCCGACTGTGGGAAAAATACCATATTAATTCAATTGTGGGACAAGCATAGGTGTGCTACTATGCCCCTACTGCAGTAGAAAAATTGTGTACACATATATCTCAATTTATGCATGCTTACATCATCATAATTTTACTAGTACCAAACCGCTATCGCCCATCTGTAGCACTAGTCACCCTGTGACTTGCGGATCAACATCGTGGCCTCAACTACCATAAGTGCTACGGGCCGCTCCCGAACACACATCGAGAGAGCTGTATCCCGTCGAACACCGAGGTAAACTCGCTCACCATAGAGCCGCCCGCCCACTGGGCCCGCCACATAGGGTGCCTCGTCACCAAACTATGGACAGCTTCATGACTCATACACCGAGTCATAGGGGAAAATCACAATACGCTCGTGCACTGAGCCGCCCTCCCACTGGGCCCGCCTAGTGGAACCCCCTAATATTCCACATAGACAGCTATGCTATGCCATGGATGCAATGCAAATGCAAATCAAGTGCATCCTCATACTATGCATCCTAGATGCCACTCCACATTCAATCATTCATCACCACCACTTGGTGGGTTTCAATATTCTTATCATTCTCATCCAATTCCAATTCTCTTTTGAACTTATTCACATCAATAGTTAGTGGCATACACATTCAATAAATCATACACACATCTTTGGGATATTCACATCACAATTCTGATTCACACATGGTTTCAAACCATCATCATACTTCATCAACATAGTATCATCACCACATCATAATATTATCCCAAACACAATGCCACATAACAATTATCATTCTAAATGCATTCAAATCATAACATCACCATATCATCCATTCAAACAATCATCAAGTAATCATATATACATATTTTCACATCATCAATGGATGAAATCATGCATTTAGAATAGTTACCCCCTCCTACCTCAAGTGAAGTAGTGATCAACGCGGTTTGATGGTTCCGCCTCGTCAATGGGGTCACTTCCTACATCACAATACATTACACAATCAATTTTCTATTTACCCATTAAGACTCAAACACTTATACATATATCAATAACTTGATGTTTACTTTATTTTAACTCTTAAAACTCCTTTATTCCATTTTATCCACCATAACCACCATGGGTTAGGTGCTACCCATTATTATTATGCACTCTAGAACCAAACCCTTTCATGGGTTTCTCCATTATTAACCTCCGTCAACAAAATACCACCACCAATGACCCTTATGCATCATAACTTACATTTATTACCAACAATTAATGTTCATCAACCTCCATTATGCATTTCCCCCAAATTCATAAAGTTAGGGTTTCATAAAATTCCAACAACCATCATAAATACTCTTCTCCTTCCAACCATAAATGCATCCACTTTATTACTTCTCAAAGAAACCTTATTCTCATACAAACCCACATTAAACTCTTGCATTAAATACTCTCCTCAAGAACATCCATACACATGCATGGTTTCAAAACATATAAATGCCATATACCCATAACCAAAACCTTAGCAAAAATGGGTATACTTACCTCAAAACCCAAAAACGAAAATGGGTTCTAGGAGGGAGGAGAACACCAACAAAAATGAGGAAGAGAAGGAGGAAAACAGCAGCCCCACAAGCCTCCTTCAAGCTCCCTTCAAATGAAAATGAGGAGGTGTGGAAGATGAGCTCAAGTTGCTATGGTTTTGGGAGAAGAAAAGAGGAAAAATAGAGAAGATGATGAAGAGAAGAAGAAGAATGAAATGTAATGCTACACCTTCGGCAGCGTACATGAATAGGAAAGGGAAATGGGGTTTTTGATTTATTTTAATTCCAATTTATTAAAACTCCATCGTTTTATAACTAACAGGTTCTCCGTTCGGGCTCAATACACATCTGAAAATTATTCCGAATACATATTCGGATTCCTGATAATTTTCTCAACAGCCCTGACCAATATCATCTCATTCCGAGATACTTGGTCTGACACCAATATCTCAACCGGGCTTAATTTTAGCTTAACCGGTCTCCATAATTTTCTAACAGTCCCCAAAATTATCAATTTAATTATTCTCAATAGTTTGGGACATTAAATACTCCATATACCAATTTCTAATATTTATTCCGGTAATTAATTCTCTCATTTTAAAATTCGGGATGTTACATCCGTAAGGTTAGGCACCAAAGCAGCCTCCTTGTAAAATCTCTTCAAAAACTCCTTGAGAGTTTCACTTTCCCCCTGCCTTATCTGAGCCAAGGTGTGGGAAGTCCTTGGGACATCCCTAGAGATAATGAAATGGCTTTCAAATGAAGTCGCCATTTCTTCCCAAGAGTCTATTGACCCTGAAGGTAAACTTTTGAACCAGGTGAGAGCCTCCTCCGTCAGGGTTCGTGGAAACATCCTGCACATCACATCTTTATCAGCTCCCAAGTACATGGCCTCATATATGTAAGCATCAAGGTGCGTAATAGGATCAGTTTCTCCATTATACTTTCCGATGGAAAGTGGTTGGGTTGTATGCAGGTGCTTGGGGATGAGTATACTCATGAGCCTCCTTGAGAAAGGGACGTTGAGTCGGTATGCCCCAGATGTCATCACTACCTGCTCCCTCTTCCTTGTACTGATTCTGTCCCTAGAATCTTGAGTTTATTCTCTCCTCTCATTAGTAGGGATCTTAGAATACTGGAGAGTTGTGGACTTCTCTCTCGTAGATGCATGGCGAGTATCCTCTGCCTGAGACACCATTCTATCTCCAGTTCTTCCTTTCTCCCTTCGCAACTCCATCAACTCCTCCCTGAGTTGCCTGGTAACCTCATCTCATGGATCAGGGGTTGCCACTGGTACTATCCTCCTTGAGTGGGTTGCTGGTGATTCGAAGACGAATCTCCCCTCAGCTTGTTGATGGGTCACATCTTCCACATGACCATCCACAAAGTCGCGTCCATCTCCTTCCATGTGAGACTACTAACTTCTGCAGAAAGTGGGAGTAACTCTACCGTGTCCCATCGGGCGTGCCAATGATCTGTCCTGAGCCGGGGTCTAAGATCCAGTGTCGGGACAGCCTCAATAGTTGAAGATTGAATAAGGTTAAAGACCAGCTATATGTATCCGGTCTCTGTAATCTGGCCTCTCAATGTGTGAAGGACGGTCTTGTTGTCCTGGAGATCCTTCACACCGGCCTCTCGCATTGGAGTGGGCGACAGGTGGTGTCACCTGTGAAGATTCTCCGATGCTCAAATTAGAAGAATGTATGAAACTCAATGAATATTCAAGCAGTATAATGGTGAGAGTGAGGGTAAGGACAACATCCCCTCTTACATGTATTACAACATGTTATTTATAAGTGAGCGTGGAAGATGAATCGTTGGGTGTAAGTGGGCCCACCGGTTCTGATAATGTGTATAAAGAGACAATTCGAGTGGGCCAGCATTCAGAGTATACCAAGAGAGCAGGTGAATTATCAGTATATGATTTTGACACAGAGATGGGGATAATCACCTTTTTCCGTAAATTCCGCTGGTGATTGTACCCACTCCTGTCGGTGAATGAAATGGACGTATTCCACTGTGCAGAATACCTTTCTCATTGTGATACTGAAGTAGTCGGTTAGAGAGCGGATATGCCATCTGGTGTAGGTGAGCGGATATGCCATCTGGTGTTCAGATGATACCTCGGACGATCGATGGTGGAGAGACTCACATAATGTGCTAATAGACCGGACCATTACTTTGTGAGATTGGTTGCCCTCTTGGACAGTTAGATGACCTCTTCACATCGGATCTGGTGTTCAGTCCGGAATAATATTTATTGCCGACTGGGGAATTATCTTGGGATACCGGTCGGCTTCTAGGACGGCTGAGACGGCCTCTTGCCCTTAGGACCGGTATCCAGCCCGGATAACCTTGGGGCCGGTATCCAGACCAGATCAGAAACTATTATGGTCTTGTGATTGTGGATGATTATTCTAGGTATACATGGACATTGTTTCTTACTCATAAACATGAAGCATATCATGCATTTAAGAAACTTGCCAAGATCATCCAAAATGAACAGAACTTGAAAATAACATCCATTCAAACTGATCATGGGGGAGAATTTAAAAACCAATCTTTTGAAAAGTTTTGCGAAAAATTTGGCATTGAACATAATTTTTTGGCTCCTAGAACTCCACAACAAAATGGGGTTGTTGAAAGGAAAAATCGATCTTTAGCGGAGCTTGCAAGAACTATGCTAAATGAAAGTAATATTGTGAAATACTTTTAGGCCGATGCGGTAAATACTGCTTGCCATGTTATGAACCGATGTTTGATAAGGCCTATTTTAAAGAAAACCCCTTATGATCTTTATAAAGGACGAAAACCAAACATTTCTTATTCTCATATATTCGGATGCAAATGCTTTGTATTAAACAATGGAAAGGAAAATCTTGGTAAATTCAATATGAAATCTGATGAAGCAATATTCTTAGATTATTCATCAACTAGTAAAGCATTTTGACTCTTTAACAAACGAACTTGTACTATAGAAGAATCTATACATGTCAAATTTGATGAACTTAACCAAAATCCTCCAAGAAAGGAAATTGATGATATTGTAGGTACTTTCCAAGAAATGAACTTGGAAAATGAAGGAGGAAACAAAAATGAAGGAGATACATCTCATAATGAAGGAGATACACCTCAACAAAAGGAGTGGATCACTGTGAAGAATCACCCCTTGGAAAATATCATAGGTGGAATAACAAAAGGTGTAAGTACTCGAAACGCTATTAGAAATGCTTGCAATCACTTAGCTTTTGTATCACAAATATAACCCAAAGATATAAATGAGGCTATTATTGATGAACATTGGATGTTGGCCATGCAAGAAGAATTAAACCAATTTGAAAGAAATGAAGTTTGGGAACTTGTGCCAAGACCCAATGATCACCAAATAATAGGTACTAAATAGGTATTTAGGAACAAGCTAGATGAAAATGGAATAATCACTAGAAACAAAACTAGGTTAGTTGCTAAGGGTTACAATCAAGAAGAGGGCATAGACTATGAAGAAACATATGCTCCTGTAGTTAGGTTAGAAGCTACTAGACTATTGTTAGCCTTTGCATGTGGTAGAGATTTCAAATTGTACCAAATGGATATCAAGAGTGCTTTCCTAAATGGATACATTCAAGAAGAAGTATATGTTAATCAACCTCCAGATTTTGAAAACCATCAATTTTCAAATCATGTTTTTAAACTAAGAAAAGCTTTATATGGTTTGAAACAAGCTTCAAGATCTTGGTATGAAAGATTAAGAAAATTTCTCTTAGACAATAATTTTAGAAGAGGAAAGGTTGACACAATATTATTCATCAAGCACAAAAATAATGACATACTATTGGTACAAGTATATGTGGATGATATCATTTTTGGTGCTACTAATAAACTACTTTGCAAAGAGTTTGCTAAGTTAATGCAGGATGAATTTGAAATGTCCATGATGGGAGAACTTACATTCTTCCTTGGGCTACAAATTAAGCAAACAAAAAAAGGTACTTTCATTAGTCAATCCAAATACTGCAAGGAGTTGCTTAGGAAATTTAATATGGACAAGGCAAATGAAATTGCCACCCCTATGAGCACATCTTGCTACTTGGACAAAGATGAGAAAGGTAAAGATGTAAAAATTACCAAATATCGAGATATGATTAGATCTTTACTCTATCTTACTGCAAGTAGACCGAATATAATGTTTGTCATTTTCATATGTGCTAAATATCAAGCATGTCAAAAAGAATCACACCTCACTGCTGTAAAACGAATAATGAAATACCTTGTTGGAACTCTAAATGTAGGTCTTTGGTATCCTAAAGGTGTTGAATGTACTTTTATAGGATATTCTGATGCTGATTTTGCTGGATGTAAACTTGATAGGAAAAGCACTAGTGGTACATGTCATTTGCTTGTTGCTCTCTTGTTTTTGGGCATAGCAAGAAACAAGTAAGTGTTGCTTTATCAACAGCTGAGGCAGAATATGTTGTAGCTGGAAGTTGCTGTGCTCAAATCCTTTGGATGAGGCAACAAATTCTTGACTTTGGTCTTATATTAGACCATGTGCCTCTTAAATGTGACAATACTAGTGCCATTAATATCTCAAAGAATCCTGTCATGCATTCAAGGACCAAGCATATAGAGATAAGACATCATTTCATTAGAGATCATGTATTAAAAGGTGATTGTATGCTTGAACATGTTGAGACTTCTAAAAAACTAGCAGATATCTTCACTAAACCTCTTGCAAGGGAACAATTTATATATATTAAAAGAGAATTAGGAATCCTAAATATTTCCAATTGTGTTTGAATGTTGAATGTTTTTGATAATTCCATAATATACAGTGGTTCGTTAAGCAAATAATTGATTGATGATTGATATACGGATTGGTTGATAATTTGTTTGAAAAACTATGAGCCTTAAGCATTTCTGGACAGCCCCTAATCGATTACCCAACCTCATATAATCGATTAGAAACTTTCTGTTTCGTGTCTAATCGATTACCATCTTATTTCTAATCGATTACGAACTCTCTGTTTTATGTTCAATCGATTAGCTTCTCTATCTAATCGATTACGAACTCTCTGTTTTATGTCCAACCGATTAGATCCTCTATCAAATCGATTACTGTTGTTCTGTCTTCCTAATAATTGATTAGAAGTTACTCCTAATCGATTACCAAGTTTCTGTTTTTAACGTAATTGATTACACCCTTGACACTAATCGATTACCCCTGTGCAAAACGTTTCAAATTCCTAAGAAAAAATAAACACTAATCGATTAGCCTATGGGACTAATGAATTATCCTCGTATCAGGAGCAGATTTAATACAGAATCCAAGTGCAACTCATTGGCCCAATCCACATTAACCTCATTAACTCCTATTTTTGATCTCTAAACCCTAATCTTACCCTATAAATACACTTCCTTTCACTCTTCCATCTCACACCTTTAATTACCTCTCCTCCCTCCAAACTCTCAATATCTCTCATTCTCCTCATCTTCCCTTCTCCATCCACAATGTCTTCTTCTAAAACAGTGAAGAGGGCTAGGTCCTCCATGAACTAACCCAACAACCCACTTGACTTCTCTAGATTCTTTTACACTCCAAGAGACCTCCAAAAGTTCATCAAGAAATTTTCAGAGAAAGATATTTTAACTCCACACTACATTGATGCCCAAGTCTTTGAGAATCCTTGTTTCACCTTCACCCAACTTCTTCACCACTACAACCTTCTTCCATTCCTCACTCTCAAGGAAGAATTTTACTATCCAGAATTGATGAGGGTCTTTTTCTGCAACCTTAAACTTGTTGATGGCACATTAGAGGCTAGAGTCAAGAATGTGACTCTAAAAATCACAAACCAATAGCTTGCTGAAATCACCCAAATTCCCCTCAATGATGCTAAATTTGCCGGTGGAAATCCAGAAGATGAGTGGGATTTCAATCCTATTTCCGCACGCCAATCCCTTTGGAAGGCCAACCGTCCACTCAGCAATCATAAACTAGTAGGGTACTTAACTCTCAACAACTGTCTTCTCCACTTTTTCATGGTTAAACTTCTTGTTCCCCACGGTGGTAATTATGCTTTAGTTGAGGAAGATAATGTTCTTTTGATGTGGGCCATCATCAACCAAAAGGAGATCAATTAGATTCAACTCCTTAAGCTCCACATGCTCAAATCCAAGGAGCAACACATACTGCCCTAGAAGGAACTCTCTTAGAAGGAACCCTCCCAAGCTTGTATTGGCATTCACTATCTTAACAAAATGGGCATGGTATTTGCTGCCGATAGATGGATCTTTAAAAGCGATAGAATTCATGGAAGCAGTCCCTTTGAAGAAGACCATCCTACTCCCACTGTTGATCCTACACCTGCACCCCAAGGCGAACCATCCACTCCGGCTGACCCCTTCACCTCCCTTTTATGCCTATCTTGACCAGCGCTTTGAACGCATTGACAACACTCTTCAACAGTTCCAAATGACTGAGCAGCAGCACTTTGAACTTATAGAACAACGTTATGAAGATCTATCTCACAAAATTTCTGAATTTCACTTTTTTAATCCAGATAATTAGATCCTAGTTTGATATGCTTTGTTAGGATTTCCTTAATTATGTTTTTCCATTCTGCACCTTGATTAAGTATTCGCAAATTTCCTTTATGTACCTTGCTTTTTAATGAATGAATGCAATTTCTTTTTTACTTATATCTCTGTCTCACCTTGCATTGTTTATTTTTTATGATTACAAAGGGGGAGAATAATTGAAGTTCATCTAAAAACAATTGAATAATTGAAGTTCATCTAGAAACAATTGAATCTTGAATCTTAATAGCATCTGAGAACTGAATCTGTTTTTATTTGAACTGAATCTGTTTCATTAAATTACAATTGGTTAAAGTCTGAATTTGCTAAAACCAATTGCTTATCTTTATGCTTTTAAAAGATGGCATAAACTCCTTTAGATATGGGGAGATATTTTAAAGATAAGTTTTTACAGATAACCTTAGAGATAATCTTATTTGAACTAACACCCTCATGAGATGAACATTGTTTGTCATCATCAAAAAGGGAGAGAATGTGTTTGAATATGCTTTCAGGTTGAATTATTTTGATAATGACAAAGGATTTTGAAGACTCAAAGAAAAAGGCTTAAGATACAATGAAAAACAGAGAAAACAGCATCAGACCTGCAAAAACGTGTACACTAATCGATTATAGCATCCAACATAATCGATTACAAGAGTTCTGTCCAAGACATAATCGATTACAACAACACGACTAATCGATTACATATTTTCTGTTTGTAAGCTAATCGATTGCACCAATGGACATAATTGATTACCAAGTGAAATACTGAATTAAAAGTATCAGGTACATCTCCTAATCGATTGCAAAGTCTCTACAACCGATTACCAAGGTTCTATAAAGTCATTAATCGATTACCAAGCAAGGACTAATCGATTATAAAAGTTCTGTTTGCACTCTAATCGATTGCATGAAGGCATAATCGATTACCATGCTATGAAACGCAATTAAATGCATCAGGTACCACTCACAATCGATTACAAGGCACTGCATAATCGATTAGCAAGGTTCTATTTATCATCGATTACATGGGAAAGTCTAATCGATTACCAACAGAATTACACTGAAGATTTCAAAGTGTAATCGATTACAGCTCGAGGCGTAATCGATTACCATCGTGCCAAAAATTGGGGAAAAGCATTTTAAGTGGAAAACCAACTCATTTCTCCATTCCAACTCAAGCGCCCATGCTGTGCAACGGCTCTGAAGACTCTAGGGCTCCTCTCCAAGGCCTATAAATGCAAGACTCCTTCAAGCTACTAAAGGCAACAATCCAATCCATCAAAGGGAAATCAAATCTTGAGTCTTATGAATTCTATTTCTTTGTTTAGTTTCATTTTCTGAAACTTAGAGCTTATATTTGTAAATCCTCTCTTGTGAGAGTTAGAAATTGTGAGAGCTTTCAATTGTACATCAACTCTATTGAGAGAGTATATTGCTTGTAAACACAAACACCAAACATCAAAGTTCACTCTAGGTTGAGTGGTTACAAAGGTTGGGGTTCAACCTTTGGGTATTGAGAGATTGTGAGATTGGGTGGGTTGCTCTTGTGCTTGAGAGAATTGGGTTCTTGAGTGTGGGACACTAGGAGACAATTGCTCAAAGCTTATATCTCAAATCTTCAATAGTGGCATCCTTCAAGTGGGTTGCTTGAAGGCGAGACGTACACCAGATTGGTGAAACTCGTTAAATTGGTTTGCAAGCTCTTCTCCCTTATCCTCTTGCATTTACATATTGCATCTGGCTGGATTGTTAATATTGATTGTGTCTTCACTCTTAAACTTGCTTGAATAACTAGTTTTGAAGTACTGCATACCAAGTGTTTGATAAATTGCCTTAATAACATTTACCCTTTGTCTTGCATTATTTCTTGCATTATACTCACTATCTCTTGCATCAACTCTCAACTTGTGAAAAAGGAACAAATTTCAAAGGCATTCCAAGAAAAGTTTTAAAACTCAATTCACCCCCCCCTTTTGAGTATTGAGGCCACTTGATTAACACAATGCTCGAAAGATCTTCTCTATCTCTCGAATCCAGGTTTGTGCTTCATCAGGGTTATATCCTCCCTTGAAACGAGGTAGATTACGCTTTTCGAATAAGTTCAGCCTTCTCAAGGCATCGTTACCTTGACCTTTACGTGCTCCCATTGCATTGATTAAGCGTTTTACAACTCCAGCAAGATCGTTTCCGGCCATTAGTTTCCTATTTCACAGTAACTGAGATTTGTCACATCAATCATAGTTACTACCAAGTCAGATATTCTATTTTCTATTACCTACACAGAGTTTACAGATAAAGCAAGATAGACCTTTTCCTCAGGCCTATTGGATTAACTACTCTGATACCACTTTGTAACACCCTCTGTTACACCTTAATAAATACTAGAAAAATTCATAATTTTTTTAAACAAATGATCATTAAAAGAAAACTATCGGAATAAATTACATACATCATTTCTGAAATACCTCATGAATATTATTAAAACTTTATAAAGTAATTTTATATTCATCTGAAGAAAATAAATATTAAACATTATAAGAAAGAGAGGAAACTCCATGGCCCAGGAGCAGTTACTTAATAACTTTATTTATTCATTGGACCACGATATTCATACCGAGCTCCCTTCTAGAACGTACTATATTTACTGCCGAGATTCTTCGATCCTTCCCTCTGAACCATCAATTTAAAACATATGAAACAAAAACACAGAGAAATGAGTGAGAAACAGAATATAATATTCCAAATGGGGCATAAGCAATAAAAGGTTTTCACAAACTAATATATAATAATATCAATCACAATCACAATCACACACACAATCAATTATGAATGCATGAATGTTATGCAATATCTTCATCATAACTTACCTATATATATGGGCCCTTAAATTTTAATTTGCACTGGGCCAACCAGGAGTTTACACTGTTCCATAAGTCTGGATAATATTAATATGAACAGCTCAACTGACATGGAAACACTTAGAGACTAGTCAGATTGAGAAAGTTTTTATTGTGAAAGTACCCGACACTAGGGAGCTACCCCAGGTCCCCTGAAGCACCCTTTCATACCCTCTCATCCCAAGACTCGTAATTAAGTCTACTCTAATGTATCCTCGGTTTCTATAATCTGTCCCCAGACAATATCATTTTGTTTCACTTTAATGATTTATGATGCATGAACTACTCGCGTATTTAATTGGTTAAGACTTTTAGAAACTCAATTATTAAATACCTTAAAGGTTTACAACATCATTTCAATAAACTGTACATTTTCTCAATTCTCTAAATTTGTGTCCCACAGAAATAAATTTAGTACAATTTTTGAATCTTACCGAAATTGAGTTTCTAAGCGTTAAATATCTCAAAACTTTCATATAAAACTTTACATAATTTTTCTCAAATTGAATCTTAACAAGATCAAATTTAGAAATTTTAATTATTTCCAAATATCTTTAGTTATTAAGTTGGAAAAAGAAAATAATTTTCTTTTGAAAATTTTATTTTATTAAAAGAGAATAATCTTTAAATCATTAACTAAAAATACTTAAAATTATAAAATTTTTCTTTAATTCAAAATTTAATTATCTCAACCTTTTTATAAATTAATTTTCATAAAATAACTTCTTCTAAAAAATTTTATTCTAAATATTAAAAGTAAAGTAAATAAAAATAATTTTTAAGAAGAAATAAAAGATAAAAAATTTAAAGAGTAAGGTAAGAAAATTCTTACTGAGTTTTAACTTTTCGTCATGCTTGCTATATGCTCAACTTTATATCACAAAATCATTAATCATAATAAAAAAATGTTAATCACAGTGAAACATCATCAATCACAAATATAATCAATCATAATTAAATCAATTAAATTAAATATCATTAATACATATTATAATTCAAAATTTAAATGGTTATTAATATAGTTGATTTTGAGTTCTTTTGGCCAATTCCTCGTATAGGTCTATGTAAGTCCATATAATCCAGTCCTTGCATAGGTATAGTTCAGTCCATATGGGTCATAGTGGTCCAAGTCCTTGCATAGGTATAGTCTAGTTCATATAGATTATAAAAGTAGAGGTCCTTGCATAGGTACGTTAGAGTTAGTTACATCAGATATTTAATTTAAAATTTATTATAAATTTTAAGTTAGTTAATATTTTAAAATAATAATATTATTAAATTTAAAAGGAGTAGGGGACTCCTCCCATTATTCTTATGTCTTTTCATATTATATTCTTAACTCACTCCCCCTTACCTCTTGTATACTGATTCGTTATTGTAAATCTGTGTACGCCTCGTCTCTGAGTTCTAAAACATACCAATTTCATTTTAATATAGTTACAAGATGAAAATTAAGATTACTAATTAAAGCAGAAATGGTAAATTTTAAATAGTGAATAATGAATAGTAAATTGTGAATAGTAATAATAAATAGTAAAACGTGAATAGTAATAGTAAATAGTAAATCGTGAATAGTAACGATAAATAGTAAATCGTGAATAGTAACGGTAAATAGTAAATCATGAATAGTAATGGTAAATAGTAAAACATGAATAGTAAAGGTAAATAATAACAGTAAATAGTAATTTACTATTTGAATAGTAATTTACTATTCAAATAGTATTTTACTATTCAGAATAGTAACTTAAAATAATATCATTTCCAGTATAATAATAGATTTCTAAAAACGATATGAAAATAATCCTAAAAAATATAAAAAAGAGGTATTCTTACCTTAGGATTTTAGCAGAACCTTCTTCCAAAAAAATTTATTTCTCTCTCTTACTTCCACCATTATCTCACTAGCACTACTAGCTCATGCTCGGGCTTGTCTTCAAAAATGACGAGAGCTTGTGCTCGGGCTTGTCTTCAAAAATGATGAGAGTTTGTGCTCTAATAATATAAAATCTAAAATAAATAACATCAAATAAAGTCTACAATAATAAAAACCTAAATATTAAAAGTTCATAGTAAATAAGCATTATATATTAGTCTACAATAATCAAACCTTTGACGGGTCAAAATGGGCCGGACCTATTCGGAAAAACAGACTTCAAAGGTTAACCTGGCCCAACCCGGCCTGTTTTAACGGGCCAAACAGGTCAGCCCGTAGGCTCAACCCATATTGTCATTGTAACATCCCTGTTTTTAGAAACAGTTTTACTCTTGTAATTTTTGAATTATGAAAGGTTTGTGAGTAAGAATAAGTCAATATATACCCTGTTGATGGTTTGTGGTATCTCAGAAATGTCATTTTTGTGCATAATAATGGAATTTATATGGACCATTAGTGAAATTAAGCAAAAACCAAGTGAAAAGAGCTCTGTTCCGAGTAACAGAGAGGAATTCCGAGTAAATAATTAAAAATTCTGAGTGAATGATGGAATTCCGAGTCAGTGTCATGTTTTTCCGAGTAAAACATGACTGAGAGGGCTACCACCGAGTGGAGTCCTGACCTAGGCAATTCTGAGTGAAGTGTGTTCAAGAGAACCACTTCTGGGTGAAATTCCGAGTCAAAACACCCTAGAAAGGCTCGTTTCCGAGTCAAACATTGCCAAATGCTTCCTTTTCCGAAGGAAATTCCTCTGATTGAACTGGAATGTGTTGTGGAATCAATTGGGAAGGATTCTGAATGGTTTCGTATGTGTTTGCTTAGGAAACCGAGTGGAAAATGGTAGAGGGAGCCCATTCCGAGAGAAATGTAAGAGGCTGAACCATTTTCGAGTGAGTCTATGAGTATGACCCCTCTTCCGAGTGAGATATACTCTACTGGACCAAAACCGAGTGAGACTCGTATGTGTAGGTCTTATTCTGAGAGGTAATGGCTTAAATAAGCCTTAATTTGGAAAGATAGTTGAAGAAGTTGGTCTAAACCGAGTGAACCAAGTGAATGAAGACTCGGATTTCTGAGTAAAAACTCTGAGAAAGAGAGAACTCGGTCTAGACAGATATTACCGAGTGAGAAACCGAGTACCTGAGTCGGTTTCAAAGGAATTCCGAGCGAGGACTTGAAGACTCGCTCAAGCGAGTCAGATTCCGCTTGAGCGAGAAGGACCCCTGATGCATATTTCTCTACTTCGCTCAAGCGAGCAAGCCACGCTCAAGCGAGCCTTGTATTTGTTGGCTCGGAATAAGAATTCCAGTCGGCATAGTGGTTAACCGAGTGGAATTTTCACTCGGTATTCAGTGTCAGTTTTGCGTGTTGACTTCAATTTTGTCTTTTAATGCTTATTTTAATTCAATCATGCGTACTATAGCTAGTAGGCGGCCAAAAATGGGCACTGACATAGCCTACCTCCTTATTTAAATCTCCACTGACACTCCATTAACACTCCACTAAAAATCCACTAACAGCCCACTCACAAAAGCTGTTCCCCATTTAGTTTTCCACTTACTCTCTCATTATTTAAACCAGTGCGATGACTCTTAGAGAACACACACACACGAAACAGACACACCTCTATTATCATTCTTCTTCCTACAAGTTCCTTTCTCTCTCTTTTCTTTTCTCTTTCACTCAGATTTGAAGCAGGACAGTGGAAGGAACCTTTTTCTTTCCATCCAAGAACTTCATTAAGGTAAGGGGGTATATTCTTGGGTGCTCTGTGGGAAAACCGAGTGAAGGAAAGGGTTAAGGAATCATGTTCCTCACCTTTCCAGGACAGATTTAGTAATGGGTGAATTAAATGCTTAATTGTTACTATTTTGTATATATATATATATATATATATTTGTTGGTAAATGATATACTTTGTGTGAATTGTGAGAAAAATATGAACTGTATTGACTGTGAAAATACTAAATCATGGGTACCTATGTGCGTTCCAGCGAAGAATTGCAATTAAATGTTGGAATAAATGACAAACAACTCGGTTTTATATGAATTCAATCGGTTTTTACACAATATCACTCAGTAAATCATTATATATATCAGACAGAACCCTTTTCTTACTTGAAGAACCTCCTTTCAATCATTTTTACTCGGAATTATAGTTATTCCACTCGGAAATCTCTTTCTTAATTATATTTCACTCGGATTTGCAAACAATTCTACTCAGGGAACCATTTTCATACTGATTTCACACGGAATCATGTTTTAATTCACTTAGAAACTTATTTCACTCAGAATTTAAGTTATTTCACTTAGAAAATCCTTTTCAGTATCTGTTTCACTCGGAAAACATATTAATTTCATTTAGAAAACTCTGCTCAGTTTTATTTCACTCGGATTCATAGTTAATTCATGCGGAAAACCCATTTTCACTCGGAATCAAACCTGTTTCAGTCGGAAAACAGCCTTCCAGTTCATTTTCACTCGGATTTATAGTACTCGATTGTATTCTATTCAAACAGAACGATTTTTCACTCGGAAATACATCTTTCCAGTCGGATTTCACCCGGAATTATAAGTAAATTATTCAGAGAACTCTTCCTTAATTATATTTCACTCGGAAAACAACTTAATTCCTCTCAGAAAATTTCATTCAGTTTGATATCACTCGGAATCATGGTTATTCCACCCGGATTCACATTTAATCTACTCAGAAACTTCTCTGAACCATATTTTCACTCAGATTCTTACTTATTTCACTCGGAAATTCTATTTATTACACTTAGAATCAATCTCTTTTACTCGGAAACTTTGTTTTTAACATATATCACCCGAATTTTTCATTCAAAGACTTTTCTTTAATTCTTTTAAATTATTTTGGAAATGTTACAACTAAAATTACTATTATTCTTATTATTATAATTCTTATTGTGAATCTTATCATTATTAATAACTAGTATTATTGATATTATCTTGTTATGAAAAATTAAATAAGGAATATATTATTTTACTCTTGATACAAGTATAATTCTAATCAAGATATAATCGATATATTTTCTTACAACGTTTGAATAATGGAATCCTAGAACTTGATAATAATATAATGAGACTGGAAACACATAGATATCCAAGGAATCAATTGATAAAATAAATGCATTTCGCATCATGAAAATATTTTTGAAGAAGAAAAACCTCTAGAGCGTACACTTGGTACAGTGGAGGACACTCACGTTCGATCTCCATGAAGAATCTTGGGAGTACAACTGGAACGGCAACCCAATGGCATCAGAGTCGCGCCTGATAGCCGGGTGAGACGATGCAATTCTAGTGTACTTTGACTAAATGACGGAGTGTAACTATGATCGTAGGGATCCAAGTTCCAAAAATATTTAAATCAATGATAAGAACCAATGAGTTCATTTGTACCATATGGAACTTGGGCGGACCCTGATCGCTCTAGATGATTGGAATGGAGATATTCCAAAGAATGAGAAGAAGATGAAACGATTTATTGGGCCCACATGCATCATGAGACAGAACCAAAGATAAATCATAATAAATCCAACTCATGCATTCCATGACAACATGCTTGATTGTTATAATTGTGAATATGCTAATTGTATGATGTATGTGATATTGTATGTTAACTGGATTATGTCCGCACCGGATTAACCAATCACGGTCTTGGGTTATACTCACCCTTACTGTTGACCATTTTTCAGAGGAATTAGGAAATCAAGAACCCGAGTATGAAGAACAGCAATATGCTGAACCTACTGAGAATAATCATTAGAGATAGAATTTATATAAATTGAATACTTATTAATGACAAAGACACCGGATGACTGTATAATGTTTAAGGGTGCCTGCGTGCCCCATTCTATTATGAGTACAATTATTTTTAAGTTGTGAATGACTATGTGATATATCTATTATTTGCTTCCACTGATCTGCCATCTCTTTATTTTAAAAAAAAATATTTACTTTTTACAAAAATTGTTAACACTCTTAGTTAAATAGGATGATCCTATAGAATGGGTTGTCTTATCTAACCGAGGGTGTTACAGTCATCCCTAGTCGTCAACAATCATAATCATTATCACCTTTATATCGAGGATAAAGTCATTTTGTGGCAAAATTATTAGGTTTCTTTTCAATAATGTTGCAATGGTGGGCAATTAATTATTATGTGGTGTAGAATTAAAATTGTATTAACCAATCAAACTAAAATGTCATTTTCTCGTATTTATTTTAGCTATATAATATTATCCTTATATTTTGATACCTAACATTTTAAAACTAAATGTGTTGCGTGCAGTGAAACAATTCTCCACGAGCCACCCATACACGATCATTTGAAATTTACACAACATCGTCATCCGCTACCATCTCTCGTTGGTAATGACCACCGCATGCTACCATCTCACTAGCAATAAAGACAAGCCTACCATTTCAATGGTGGTGAACAGGAGGTGGAGAAAGACGGAGAAGGTGAAGACAGGTGGATTACCAGAATAAACTTGTATGTAACTCAAAGAATCGAATTGGAAATCAATTTAAAAGTATTAACCAATCGGATAAATTTGAACCAAATTGAAAATTGTGTAACTTAAAAATTGAATTAGAAAAAAACTTAATTACGAAAAATTTAAAATACTAAAGATTTATTTTTGTTTACTAGTATTATAGATTATAAATAATATCGTCGAAACAAAATAATACACTAAAAAATAACAAATTTAAGATGATTGATTTTGGCACGAAAAGCTACTACCGTACGCATAACGATGCGGTGCCGGACTGCAGGCTCAAAGTCAATGAACACGGTTTAAAAAACTATTTAAGGTCCGTTTGGTTTCTAGTTGGGGAAACAGAGTTGAGGAAATGGAGAAATTTAAGGGTTGAGATTGATTTTTTTCGTCGTTCGAGATAGTCAAAACTCCGTTTGACTGTAAGATTTATTTTTGGGAGGTTTGACCAACCAAACTACAAATCCAAACAGGCTCTTATAATGCACATAAATTTTAAAATATCAAGCATAAAAAATATTAATCGAGGGTAATATTAACCTGATTATTTTAATTTAATTTTCAACTCATTTAATAAAATTGAAAATATTTAATTTAATTATTCATATAATTAGTTGTTAAAAAAAAGATAGATAAGATACAGTCGTATCTAATTACAATCCGGTAAACATAAAAATTCATTTAAAATTTGAAGGAACAAAATTGTTCATAAAATTAAAGTTTTTTTTGGCAAAAATTTGAAAATATATATTTAAAAATTCATTGAGATACACTTAATATTCAGTTAAAGCTTATTTTTAATTAATTTACGGAATATAACTTGTTATATTGATAATAGTGTGTTGCAATTAAAAATTCTGAAAAAATTAGGAAACACTATACTTTAAAGTTTAAAGTACTTTTATTAATTATGACCATAATGGATTGTCTAAGATATTTGTTTTATTATTTTTTTCTTCCGATGAAAAGTTAAAAAAAATGTCTAAGATATCTGTAAAGTAGCATAAGTTAAGAACCTATTTTTTAAAATTTGTGTCAAATTTATTTTGAAAATCACAAAAAGAAATTATATTTTTGTTAATTTGAAATGAAAATATTTTAAATTTGAAATGAAATTTTATTCTGTAATTATAATTATAAAAAATAACAATATTCGATAAAAAAGTTAAAATCATTTAAAAATTTTCACTCCTGCAAAAACAAATAAAAATTCATATTTTAAGGGCCTGATTCTGAAGCCCACGTATACTTGGCATGCGGAAAGTGTGACAACGATGACCAATAACGGATTTGCTTGGCCCCCAAGCACACACCCCCTCCAGAATCTCTTGCGACCGAATACCGCACACACATGACACAACACACACACTGCTCTGGAACCTTCTGGAACTTCTTCTAGCACCTTCTAGTTCTTCCCTTCCATTTCCTTCAAATACCCCTCACTCTCTTTCCATTTCCCTGTAATAATCCCAACCTGCATTCCAAGTCGAAGTTTCCTTTGCCATTTTTCCTTATCTCCTCTTTAATCTCAATGGCAGCCTCTCTTACCGTGAAGCGCCTCATCTCTTCTCCTTGCCTCTCCAGCTCTCTCCTCCGCCCTGCCTCCTCCGCTTCCCGCTTCTTCAGCACCAACGCCATGTGCGGCTACGACGACCGCGACGTCGACCGCGACCTCGACGTCGATCGCCACCCCAATCGCTCTTTCCCTCGCACTGCTCGCCGCGACGATATCTTCGCTGGTAGTTGTTATCGCTCTTACTGAATCTCCTTTGTTTTCTACTCGCTAATCTCGTTACTGAACTTTCTTTTTATTCCGTCTTTGCTACTTGCAGATGCGCTGGATCCGTTTTTTCCGACTCGGAGTTTGAGCCAGGTTCTGAACATGATGGATCAGTTCATGGACAATCCGTTCCTCTCTGCACCGCGCGGGATCGGTGCTGGAGCTGGAGTTCGTCGCGGTTGGGACGCGAGGGAGACTGAGAATGCTCTGCTTCTCCGTGTGGACATGCCTGGCCTCGGCAAGGAAGATGTGAAGATCTCTGTGGAGCAAAACACTCTTACTATCAAAGGTGAAGGTGCAAAAGAAGGTGAGGAAGAGGAGAATGCTCGTCGATATAGCAGCAGAATTGACTTGCCGGACAAGCTTTACAAGATTGACCAGATCAAGGCTGAGATGAAGAACGGAGTGCTCAAGCTCGTTGTGCCTAAGATGAAGGAGGAAGAAAGGAGCGACGTCATCAATGTCCAGATTGAATAGAATCGGTTCCTTCTGTTGGTGTGCATAGAGTCGTATTTTGTGCTCTGTTTTTGTGCTCTGTTTCTGTTTCTGAGGTGATGGATCTAGTTAGTGGATAAAACGGGTTAATCACATTGCCAATGGCGTTTTTTTTTCTTTTAATTTTAAAACTTTTCCTTTTTTATGTTTAGTTATGAAGTTTCAGCTTGTGGCTGTGATGAAACAATGTAGATGAGTGAATGAACTTGTCTTTTACAAAGCTGGAATCTAAATTTAAGTTGAATTTTTTTCATTCTTAGAGGTGTTTGGTATAAAGTTGAGTTGATAAGTTTAGAAAATTAGGGTTTTGTAAATGGAGTTTAGAAAATTAGGGTTTTATAAATGGAGTTTTGTTTAGTTGAGAGTTGAGTTAAAGTGAGTTGAGTTGTAGTGATTTTGTTTGGTTTGTAGTAGAAATGAGTTTGGAAAATAGTAGTGAAAGGTCAAATTACTAAAAATGAATTTAAATATATATATAATTTGTGTGTATATTTGTTTATATTAATATTAAATGTATAATATAAAACTAAAAAATAGAATAAATTTAATAATGTATATTTAATAAATGAATAAATATATTAAATAATAATTAATGTAAATTTTGTTATATATAATAAAATTAATTAATTAATGTGATTAATTTTATATATTATGAAATAAGAATATATTTGATTGTTTTTATCATAATAAAACTAATAAATCTGGGCTTTTTTATTTTTTATATATTAAAGGTTATAAGGTACATTAATTATTTATTTAAAAATTAAATGTTGTAAATTGGTTTATTATTTTTTTTGAATCAAAAACTCCCAACATATATTAAAAGTAACAAAGTTACAATACAATGATAAATATTACTGATTACTTAATTGTGCATAAACAAGTTGGTCCCTAATTGAATCACGAATTGCATTCATAGCCGATGATGAGGTTGTGTCAACTTCATCATTGGGTGTAAATTGAGAATAATTTTCTTAGGCCATATAGCTATCTTCATTTATGTTATCAAAATCAATATTTGGTAGACTGTATCTTCGAATGAAGTTGTGTGTTGTCATTGTGGCACATACTAGTTTAACTTGAGTCTCGTAGGTGAATTTTGGCATAAACCTAAGAATTGCAAACCTACTCTTCCATACCCCGAAAGTTCGTTCAATCATGCACCTTAAACTGGAGTGGAAATAATTAAAAACCTCATTGTGATTTCGAAAATCATGTGCACGTCTAAAATCTGGGAGATGATATCTTTCATTTTTGTATGGACCCAAGTATCCCATTGGCATTAGATATCAACTATCGACCACATAGTATTTACCTATTTGAGAAATTAATGAAACACATTAGCCTAATGATGAGAAGCTTAGCATGTATACAACAAACAATATACAATGACATGTAAAAGTCAAATAATCTGAATTCTAACCTGTGGGAGGGTGTGGGAAATTGTAAGTTGGGTTTGTAAGTGCGTCCTTAAATACACGTGCATCGTGGGTAGATCCTTCCCAACCTGGCAAGACAAATGTGAAACACATCCTAATCACACACGACCATGACATTTTGCGAGGTAAAACCTTTTCTACCGATGAACCTTATATTATCGGTTGAGGGCACTACACATGGGACATGCATTCCATCAATTGCTCCAATACAATCTTTGAAATATGGGCAATATCTCTTATCTTCGTGAAATTTTTGGGGCACACGTTGGAAGGTTGGATCTGATGGCTTTATCATATCAACTGAGAATGCCAAACATGCTTCTAAGACACGGTGAAAATTTCTACTCACTGTTTCACCTGAATGCTGGAACCTTTCTTGAATTACTCTATTACCGACCCCATGTCCAACCATATGCAAGAACATGGCGACCATTTCACGGATGCCCATATTTCTGGATGACGTTAACCCGCGGTTGGCTAATTCCTTGCACAATAAAAACAAGACATCTTTACTCATCCTAAGCATTTCGTGACATCTAGTGTCATTGTCGTTGATCAGCTCTTGTACCCATGCATGCCCTGTTAGTTGACTTGTCCTACATGGTTCCTTACATATATATTTTATAGCATGTTCCCCGTAAAGATTTGTAGAACAACCTGCCAATGCTAAGTTAATGCTGGTCACCTGATCATTATTTAATCCTGTATCCTCATCAGATGATGACATAATCGCTTATCACCTAGTCAAGATAAACACATTTAAATGTAAGACAAACCATGCACATTTGAACCCTGAACACATTGCCTTTGACATCAACAACATTGACAACTAAATCATTAACATAAGATGCTTGCATCATTCAATATTAAACAACATACACAACATAATGTTTAAACAACATACACAATACAATGTTTAAACAATGCATCCCTGTAGAGTATCGCAACACATTATACTCAATGAGTAAAGCATACAACTACCAACCAAAATACAACCTACACATAGAAAAGCATACAAATCCCTAAACATATTACAAACGTCCATAACTCATGACATGTCCCTGAGCAAACCACGTAAATAACATTTATGCTCCCATGGGGTCTTTAAACGTATAAACCACTCTCGAATTTCCTTATCTCTCAGAACTATTAGGCACTTGTAAAATATGTCTTCGTCATTACAGAACTCAGGCAGCGAGCGCACTATATCAATGCACCTCTCAATAGAATTGTCATCCTGGTTGGTTTTGGCCACAACTGCAGAGGTATGGGAGCTAACAGCTTGAGCCACCTGATTCATTGATTCCTGTATCACTATAACACTATCCCTCTTGCTCCTTTTAGGTTGTTTCCCTCTACCTCCCGCCCTCTGCCTTTTGTCCCCACTTCTGGCTGATGGATTTGACTGGGAGTCCTGGTTCAGATCAATACCACCTAGTCCCATACTACCTGTGCCCCCAACAGTAACCCCCTCAGCACCTATGGTAGGATCCTCACGATCACCTGATCCCTCGCTCCTATCCTGTGACTCCGGTATGCTGCCAACCTGTATCTCTGGTACGCTTCCATCCTGCACACCTTTGTCAAACTCAGGAATATATTCATTCCCAAAAACAGGGGGTGGTATAATGCCCGATGATAGTGCCCAAGCATATTCACCGGTTGCCACATTGTCTTTAAACAATTGTGTTAGCTCATGGGCATGGGCCAAACCCTCATAACGGTACTTCCCATAGGCTGGGTTTTCCTGCAGATAGATCATAAGTTTCATTCATCCTAGATATATATGAAAATAACACTAATCAAACTACATAAGTGATTAAACACCTACCCATTCCTTAGCATCCCACCATTCGTCATCGGCTATAAATGTGTGCCTCTGACTGTCCCATCCGAAGCCCATTGTATGTTTAAATAAATTGTACCATGCCACCCATTCTTTACACAAATTATCCCACTTGTTTTTGAATTGATCCTTACTGTAGTTTCTGTTACACTTCATATTAAAATAACACTCCAAACCCTCCCACCCTTTCTTTGTTAGGGAGGTACCCTTACGCTCCCCATTCCTAATTTGTTCCAAAGCACCATCCACAAAAACTTTTACAGCATAACGATCCCAAGAAGCCTTTACAGACTGCATGGGTGCCTTCCCCTTGTCCCTGTTCTGGGTAGACATGCTATACAATACAATTTGTCACAACATCGCACAAGATATATATTAACCAACATTCATAACACTTAATAGATTAACCATTCAACATGATACTATACTTCACCCCAACAAGTTTACTTTAACGATCCATTATCTAATAAATTAAAAGAATTCATCCCTAAACAATTAAGAAAATCTAACACTAAACTCTTAATCTTTCCTAATTATTATCATCACTAAAGTGAGTTACTAACACCTAACAACTTTAGTTTAACCAAGCATAAGTTAATTAATAGTTTTCATTCATCCCTAAACACTTTATTTAAAAATTTATTTTAAATATTTTATTAAAAAATTTTAATTCAGCTTTATAATATTATTATATTATTTGTTATAAAATTCTATTTTAATTATTTATTTTAATTAATCTTTACAAAGGTTAATTTTATATTCATTTTAAAAAAATTAATAACAAATTAAACGGTGACCATATTATTTTAACATCCACATAATAAATATGACATTACTTAATCAAATTATTTTAATTCATTCCTAAAGCCTATAATAAAAGTTTATTATTATTATTTTAATTGTATTTTTTAAATTCAGGTTCATAATTATATTATTTTAATTATTTTATAAAACTCTCTTAATTAAATATTTTAATTCAGCTTTATAAAAGTAAATTAAATATTCATTATAAAAAAATTATTAACAAATTAAATGGTTACCATGTTATTTTAGCAACCACATAATAAAAATAACAGTACTTAATCAAATTATTTTAGTTCATCCCTAAACACAAATTAAATTTTTATTTATTTATTTTAATTTTAACTTTTAATTCAGGTTCATAACAAATTATTAAATTTATTTTAACAATTATTTGAATTACTTATTTTAATTCAGCTTTATAAAAGTTAATACTATAAAAATGACTTTATCATGTTGGTTGTATAACAAAAATAGGTTATTGTTAAAAAATTAAATATTCATATATTTGTTAAAAAACATCATCGGACACAAATTACAACATGAAATTGTTATAACAAATCGCGACTCATTACCATCCCGCTCTTGATGCAATGTAATTTACAATTATTGTTAATTACCTATCATTTTTTTCACAACATAACTTAAACTATCGCATAAACGCAAACGCTAACCATTTCTAATGTCTCATCGCTCGTTATTCGTCATTCATTACGCGTACTAACTAAAATTATTCCATAAACATGTTTTAAATGCTAAAAACTAATTAAAGTTATATTTTTTAATAAATACAAAAGTAAATTAAATAACCTAACCTAATATTCCTTCAACAAAATTTAACTCCATACATGCCAAACCTTACAATACATGTAAAACCTTTCAGCTTACATCATAAATCAGCATACAAAATGGTACAACAATCAAAATTATATTTAAAAACACCAAAACAAAAAAATGTTAAAAATTTTATGGTGCACCCTTCAACAGTTTCACACCCATGCACCACACAATCAGAACCATCCATCATCACCTTGCCATCCTCACCGTCCATCCAACCCACCTTCACCACCATCTTCTTCCACCTTCACCACCATCTTCTTCCAACAGCCACCACCACCCACATCCAACAGCCACCACCACCCCAACCCGACCCCAAACCCAAGCCCAAGCCCAACCCAACCCAACCCAACCTAACCCCAACCCGCCCTCCCCAACCCACCACCCACCCAACCACCCATAATACACCACCACCCCAACCTGCAAAGGCCAAACCCAAACCCAAACCTAGACCCGACCCCACCCAACCACCCCATCCACGACCAACCACCAAGACCCACCACCCAACCCACCACCTAGAACCCGAAAACAACCTTACCCACCCTCCACAGCCAACGACCCCAACCCACCCCACAATCACCCAGAACGCAACCCCATCCCCGAACAGCCCCCCTTCCCACAACCTCATAGAACCTGAAACCAACCCACCCACCCCCACGGCAAAGCGACCCCAAACCACCCCACAATCACGCATAACCCAGCCCTAGCCCCGAACAAACCACCCCTTCCCACAACCTCACCTAAACCCGAAGCCAACCCCACTCCAAACAGAGCTCACCCAACCCGATTCCCACAGAGTCGATCCAACCCCAATGCGCAATATTTCACAACAGAAAAACAGGGGAAGAGAAAAATAAAAGGGATCGGGGTTCTTTTACCTCAGATGGCGACGATGGTGGTTGCTGTTCTTCAGATCGGCGGCGGCTGGTGGTCGAAGTTTCAGATCGGCGACAACGACGACGACTTTCAACACCTTCAGATGTCCCTGCTTCAGATCTGTGGAAGAGGGTCGTGGTCACGTCTTATGATCGCTGGGAGGGTATTGTGGACTTTCTCCCAACGGCGTTGAACCGAAGCAAGTCGAGGCCGCTTCTACTCAACGACGCGCGTTGCCATTTGCCTCGACGGAACAGAGGCGATCCTCAGCACCAAACAGATGGTCGTTCACGCAGACGAAGAAGGAAGCCGTTGAACGCGACGGAAAGCTGGAGAACGGAGGGGGACGGAGAAAAAGGGGCCGAACCAAACACGCTCTTATTCTTCTTGGATGAATAAATGATATGAAAAGGAACATGGTATGTTTTGGCGCTAAGCTTTGTGCCCGTTATGTGGCTATCATCAATGGGATTCTAAAGGCTTGAATGCAAAGTTGGAGGAGAAACTGATTTTTAGTTTTGGTTGAGAATTTGAAGTTACTAAGATTTTTCCTCATTGCCAATCTATCTTCTGCACGTGATAAAGAAAATAGTCAAAATTAAAGCTCTGCAAGTAAAATGTATGAATTTATAGTTTTATAATGAAGTATTATTTAAAATGTGGAAGAAAAGTATATTGACAATGAGTGGAGGGAAGTTTAAAAATCACTGCAGATCGATTTGTGAGAGTGGGTAAGGAAGATAGAAGATGAAACACAAAAGAAAAAATAAATGGAATTATTCAAACGATATAAAAATAGATTCAAAATATTATTTCTTTTTAATTATTCTGATTTTTTATTTGATATTTATTATTGAAGTTTAAGTTGAACAAGACTAATTGCAAAATTTATGGGTTATAAGTCTAGAATGAATTTCTGTCAACTATTTACCTGTTTAGTAGTAAACTAATCTTATTTTGTCAATGGGAAACAAAACGAAATTACTATGATTAGAAGCACCATTAGAATTTTGTTTACTTAAAAGTTGTAATATTTCTCTTTCAAAATATATTTTTTGTATTAAATGGACAAGTTATTTTTTTATAGACGACATAATAAAAGAAAAAATAATTATAAACACAATAAAATTTCCTTTAGTTTAATTATGTTTTTATTATCAAGAAATATGTTAAGAACAATTTTTTTTGGTAATACTTATTTTTTTGGTAATACAAGAAATATGTTAAGAACAATTTGATTGCGTTTAACTTCTAAAATTTTAGATTTTTAAAATTAGATTTCAATGCGGTGGCTTTCCTCTCTAAACTTTTTCATTTGTTTTTATGAATTGAACTTTTTCATTTGTTGTTTTAATGAATTAATTCTTTAACCTCATGTGTTGTTACTTATTTTCTTTAACTTTGTTTATTTGTGCGAGAGTATAAGTATTGTAATGAAATTTGTGAAAAAAATAGGGTTAAATATGACGTTCGTTGTTATGTTTTTATTAACTTTTAGTTTCTTTTTTTACTTATTTTTTATTAGTTTTGTTATTTTTTATTAATTTTTAATTTTGTCTTTTACTTATTTTTTATTAATTTTGATTTTATGTTATTGAATATGTTGAAATTGATAGAGTTAAATAAGTTAGAGAGACAAAGCAAGAGACATATTATACAATATTTTTATTTATTTAGTTAGTAGTTGAGTAAATAATACTGTGTTATATTTTGAACTGGTCTGAACCGGGGTCTAGGATCCGGTGTGGGACTAGCCACAAGAGTGCAGGTGTTTTAGGGTTTGTACACCGGTACAGTGGGTATCCGGTATTGTAATCCGGTCTATCAGTGGGAGAAACCGGTCTTGTTGTCCTGGAGATCCTTCACACCAACGTTTCGCGTTGAGAGAGGGCGAAAGGTGGTGCCACCTGCAAAGATTCTCCGATGCTCAAGTTAGAAGAGTGTATGAACTCAATGAATACTCAAGCAATGTAATAGTAAGAATATGAGATAGAACAACGTAACCTTGCATGTGTGTTGGAACATGCTATTTATAGTTGAACGTAGGAAATGAATCGTTGGATGTAAGTGGGCCCCTTAGTTCTGATAGCATGTGGAGTGTGTCAATCAAGGTGACTCAGAACTCAGAGTGTGTTAGGTGGGTAGGTCCATTTATCAAAGTATGATCCAGTGATAGGGATGGAGGATAATCACCTTTTCGTATATTTCGCTGACAATTGTACTTACTCTCTGAGATAATTGACATTGACACATTCCGCTATGCAGGATATCTTCGCTGATAAGTTATAAGGAACTCTTATCTCATAGTGATCCTGAGGCAAACGATTTGTTCACGCCGTGGAGATAAGGTCGGATGAAGCATCCATCGTAGCGAGGACGGATGGAGCATTTACTGAAGTAAGAACGGATGATGTGAGGACGGATTACCGGTATGGCCTTATCTTCTTATGATACCGGTTACTCCTCTAATATGTCACTCTGACGTCATAACTTTGGGGACCAGTATCTAGACCGGATCATATTTTATAAATCAATTTCAACATATTCAATAAGATAAAAACAATAACCAATAAAAAAAACTTAGGGATTGAGACAAAAAATTAATAAAAATAAAAGGATTAAAAATATATTTAATAAAAAATATAGTAATGGGATGTTATTATCAGGTGATTGTTTTGCTACTTTTACACTGACTATGCATAATTTTTTGTTTAAACTTTCTGAACTAGTCTGAACCGGGGTCTATGATCCGGTGTGGGAACAACCACAAAAGTTGGTGATTTGAGTGTTTGTACACCGGTACAGTGGACATCTGGCATTATAATCCAACCTCTCAGTGGGAGAGACTGGTCTTGTTTTCTTTGAGATCCTTTACACCAGAGTTTCGCGTTAATAGGGACGAAAGGTGGTGTCACCTACGAGGATTCTCTGACACTCAAGTAAGTGGAGTGAATGAGAACTCAAAGAACACTTAAGCAATCAATAGTATGATAAGAGTAAGAACAACGTAACCTTGCATGTGTATGAGAATATGCTATTTATAGTTGAACGTGAAAAATGAATCGTTGGGTGCAAGTGGGCCAGGAGGCTCTGATGTCGTGTTTAGCGTATCAATCAGAGTAGTTTGATGCTCAGTGTATGATCGAGGGTAGGTCAATGATCAGTGTATGATTCTGACACAGGAATGGGGGAAGATCCACCTTTTTCGTATGTCACTCCTGTAGTTGTACTTTGCACCTTTCGATGGGTGACATAGACATCTTTCGCTGTACAGGGTATCAATCGTGATAAGTAGTGAAACCACTTATCCTATCGTTGCGTTAGGCAAACGGTTATATGTAACGGAAGAATGAGAACAGATAACTGGTGAGGAAGAGTTCCTAGCACAGTGTTTTTACAGTCCGGATGTTGACCTGTGATACCGGTTGACCTTCTAGAATAGTTAAGATGATGTCTTATTCTGGAGGCCGGTATCCAAACCGGATCATTAGTCCCCTAACTTGTGTGAGGGACTGTTAAGTTGCTCATATAAACTATACTGTCTGCAAGAGGTCTGGATGCCGGCGTTGCATATGAGACTTCTTGTTGAAATACATACAAGTTCCGTGCCGATATTCCGCCTGTTGGGCCGTTCTACGAGCGAAGGAACCGCTTTTATAATGTTCCTACAACGGATTTAGACAAAGATTTGTAATGAGGGGAATCCCAAGAGTTTTTGGAACTCGTAACTCTTGGTATTCGAGTGACTGCTAGAGTGTATTAATGCTTCTGAATGATTGGATAATAAATACTTTTTAACACGTGAGTCATTATTGCTCTGAATGTATAACCGTCACTGGGCTATCATGGGCCTAAAATTTGAATTTTTGGCCTATTTCGAAGGATACTTTTTCACGAATCATCGCCGTTTTCACGCTCTTGGTCTTGAAATGATTATGTTGTTTGGCCTAGTGACGTTGTGTTTTGCTTCAAATGACGCGTGCTCTAGCTGACGATTGGACACCCTCGTTACCTATAAAAGGGAAGTTGACAATTTTCAGAAATCACATTTGCCTTCATCTTTAGTGAGACTCTATAGAAATTTTGGATGAGATTGTTGCTGCTATTTTCGTAAAGTTCTTTCCCTCTTTCAACCTTAACATCCTTTTAGGTAACCTCCTTTCCCTTCTTTTAATTTCTTCACCTTCATTTCTCTTAAAATTTCAACCATGCGCCCTAGGCAGAGCCACGCTGGTCCTTCGAATAGGAGGAGGAGTATCCCTTACATGCCCCCCGATTATCGTGGTGGAAGGATTTCTGTGGGTCCTTTCGGGGTGAGGCCTTGTGGTTCAGGGAGAGGTGAGGCCTCTTCATCGAGGCGGCCAGTGATTAGTCCCGACCCTGAACCCTCCTCTTGTTCTGGAGCCACAGGTTCCCTAGGAAGTTCATCGGGTTCAGAATGGTTCCTTGCTGACGATATTACTTTTTTATCACTGCACAGACGCTTTTACTCACGCTGCAGTCAAAATAGAAATCGAAGGGCGTGGCATAGTTCCAGTTCGACACACTCAAGAGGGGTAAGTAAATGTTGTAGCACACCAGCTAGATTGGGAAGCCATCAACAGGACTCACCCACACTGTTGGGTAGAGAAGGAGTTCAAGGAGATTCCTTCTCGACATGCTTGTGAAGATGGTGGATCGGTGTCCCCGCGCTTCAGAGTCTTTGCTGAAGAAGAACAACATGGGAGGTTCTTGGTCTTGGCACCCCGGCCTATGGAACAGATTTGCCATACCGTGCCGAATAAGCATTCTGTGTACATGTATGACTACGTCTTTCAGTACCTCAGAGTGCGCTTCCCAATGACCGATTTCCAAATGGGAGTTTTGAGGTTCCTGGAGTGTGCCCCCTCTCAATTACATCCTAACGGATGGAGTATTGTCCGCTCTCTTGAAGTCCTGGGTGCACATTTCAACTTTAAACCTACAGTGCCCATGTTATTCTACTACTGCCAGGTGGTTCGTCGTGCGAATAAGAAGGGCGGCCTCGGGTTCATAACTCTCCGCTGTGATGCAAAGGTCATCAGCTTCAAGTCCTTCACGGGATCAGCGAAGATTGATGGGCAATCTTTTAAAAAACTACATGAGGATTCATGTAAAGCCGAATGAGCCAATCTTCTGGCTCAGCGAGGACGACATCCCCAAATTCCCCTTGAGCTGAACTCATGAGCACTTCTTACTCACTAGTCGGGCTTATTTTACAGATGAGAGTGAATTTTCCTCTCATTCGATCGAAGTCTTGGGCGTTTTTCGGGCATTCACCGCTGCTCATAAGGAGTTCTTGAGCAAGCGTCTTCTGGGGTCCACTTCCAGCAGAGATACATATCTAAGTAATTAGCTTAACTTTTATATCTGTATATGGTAATCCGATGTCTTTCTACAACTTATGTTTTTCTCTTTACTTTTGCAGATTGGATAGAAAGGAACAACTCAGAGATGCTTGCCCTAAAGTCTCTACTGGGTGGTGATGGTTCCTCCTCTGAAGGCAAGGAGAACAACGTCCAGCCTAAGAGGAACGTCGTCAAGACGAAAGCTAATTTCATCCCATTAACCTCCGAGGTGGGTGAAGATGTCACCCTCTTGGATTCTCAGGCCGACAAGGAGGAAGCCTCTTAAGAGGCCGCACGAGGGGAAGAATAAGAAGAGGATTAGGCTTATTAAAGCCTCTGAGAAGAAGACCTCCACCGTTGTACCAGAAAAAAGGTAAAAAATTATTCATGATACCAGTGTGGGGAAGGATACAACGTCTTCTAGGGCGACCTCTCAGCTTTCTGACCATTTTGCTCCTCCGTCATTTCAAAGGGTGAGGATGAATCAGCCGAACTACTCATTTCTCTCTCCCTACTTGGTGTATGAGGGGCCCTCTCCTGTCGTTCTTCCTCCCTCGCTCTACAAACTCTGCCCTACTTTAGAGGTGGATGAAATGAAAGAAGCCATTGCAGTTGGCAAGTGGCAATTAGCTGAGTTAACTGGCCTCTTGAATTCCCTCAACCGTACTGTCGATAGTATGAAGGAAGCAGATGAATTGGCTTCCAAGCTTGAGCATCTGAATATCTCTGCTGCGAAGGACAGGGCTCACCTGCAGACGGTAGAGGAGAAACTGAAGAAGTTTTAAGAACTGGAACTGGAGCAAACGAATGAAGCAGTCTCCCTGAGGAATTCAGTCAAATCTCTTGAAGGGAAGATTTCTGAACTTCAAAAGGATCTCAGGGTGGAAAAGCAACAAAGCTCCCAGCTTTCTGACGACCTAAAAACGTCGGAGGCCGGCAAACTCAAGAGTCAAGAGGACTTTGCTTCCAGGGAGAGGGAACTACTCCAACAACTTGAAGAGTTGAAGGCGGGGAGTGCTACAGCCAGGTCCTTAGAGAAGGAAAACACTAAACTGAAAAAGGACCTGGCTAAGGCAAAGGCCAGGGTGACTAAGGCTGTAGAGGCTTATACCGTTGTGGCTTATGAGTCTTTTGGTCTTGCCGTCCGCCAAGTTTTCTATCAGCGTGAAATTCAATTTATATGGTATAAGTCCTTTCTATGAATTTCACGAAGGGAAATTAGTTACTGTGGTGAATAGTCGGTATAAGGAACCGTCTTCTTCTCTATACGAGACGTCCCCTCTTCCCGAAGGTCAGAGCATGGGTCCTTCTAAAACCATTCCGGATCAAGAGGATCAGTAGAAAGAGCAAGCCCAAGAAGGGGAAACCAGAGCGGAGAAGACCCAGGGTAGTAAAAAGGACGACGGAGGTAAAAAGGCTTCCACAACGGAAGATCCAAAGCCTTCCTCCTAGTCTTGTATTTATTTCTTGTTTTTACTATTGTGTTCTGGGATCAGCTCCAGTTTTATTTCAACTTGTGCAAAATTTCCATTGAATGAATGAAATTTTCCTTGAATTTTGTCTTTAACATTTGCAAGAAATGTACTGCTATAACATAATTTAGGCATATATGTTATGCTTTTACCTTTACAGTATTCGCTAGACCGTTCTGTATAATTAGCTTGAGGTCGGGTTGCAATAAGTACCCCAGAGAAAATAATTAAATCAGACTTGAAATAAACAGATTATAGAACAGAGAATCAAACGTACGAATACTGTCCCCATGTATGAGTGTGTTGGGAGATGAGTATCTGTTGTAGGATGCTGCCCTTAACTCTTTAAGGATGAAGGATTTAGTCCAATCTGATAGTAGATAAAGCTATTGAATTACCCGTAGAGTGATATCATTTCAGATAGAAATATCAAACTGCAAGAAGCTGCCTCAATCATAAGGATGATGATTGGGCCCTCAATCACAAAAGTGGTGATTGGAATTGTCCACGCCAGAAGTTACATCGTCAATTCACAGAATAGGTGATTGAGATCATCCGTCTTGGGGAAATTACCTCAATCATAAGGATAATGATTGAGTCTTCACCAATGTTCGGCCAAACCTACTATTCGTACTTGGAGTTCGGTTTATTCCTACAATTCGAGCCTTCGAGTGAGGTTCGGTACAACCTTGAAAAAGGTTTGATCTACAACCCATTTCTTGAGGTTCAGTTCAATCTTACAACTCAAGTCTTCAACGGTGTTCAGCCAAACCTATTAACCGTACTCGGAGTTCGGTTTAATCCTACAATCTGAGCCTTCAAGTGGGGTTCGGTACAACCTTGAAAAAGGCTTGATCCTACAACCCATTTTTCCACTCGAGGAGTTACATCGCCAATCACAGAATAGGTGATTGGGATCATCTGTCTTGAGGGTCTTCATATACAACGACGTAAAGCTATAAATCATGACATAGAAAGAGAGTGAAGACATCATGTTCATGAATTGCACTCTCATTAAATAGAATAAGGATTACAAAGAGAGCGTAGTTGGGGTCATGCCTCGTTAAAACCTTCTTGAGAAAAACCCATTGGGAAAAAGCTCAAGTAAGGAAAAAGAGTACATGACATCTTACCAACTAGCTGTAATAAATACATAAATTTTGAGTGTTCCACTTGTTGCGGATCGGTGTGCCATCAAGCTCTTCTAAGCGGTATGATCCTTTGTCATTCATCTCGGATACTCTGTATGGGCCTTCCCACGTCGGTGCTAACTTTCTTTGGTGAGCAAACTTATTCCCCACACTTGCCTTTCTCAAAACGAGCTCTCTTATATTAAATGCTCTGTGTTGAATGTGCTTATTGTATCAAAGGGCGATCTTTACTTTTATCGCCTGATCCCTAACAAAGGCCTCTTCTCTTAGCTCCTAGAGAACATCTAGGTCCGATGCCAGATTGGTACTATTATTCTCCTCAGAAAAATATTCCACCCTTGTCGATTTAGTCTGGAGCTCCACAGGAATCATCGCCTCGACCCCGTAAGTAAGACGATATGGAGACTCGTTAGTAGAAGAATGGGGTGTTGTACGGTATGCCCACAAAATGTGACATAGCTGATCCATTCATCCGCCTTTTGCTTCACCAAGGTGCTTCTTAAGTCCCTTCAGCACTTCTCTATTGGCTACCTCAAGTTGGCCATTCGTCTGAGGATGTTCAACAGATGAGAAGATCTAGACTATCCCCAATCCTTCAAGCAACTCTGTGAACTTCTCGTCAGTAAACTGAGTGTCGTTATCTGTGACAATCTATCCTGGCACTCCGAAACATGCTATAATATTCTCGTACATGAAACGTCGTGTCCGAGCTGATGTAATGTGCACCACAGGTTCTGCTTTGATCTACTTGGTAAAATAATCCACCTCAACTATCAGATACTTGATACCTCTGGGAACTGTTGGGAATGGACCCAGGATATCAAGGCCCCACTGATGGAAAGGCCATGGCACGGCTAATGAAGAAAGTTCCTGGGCTGGTGTGTGATAAAGATTGGAAAATCTCTTACATGGATCACACTTCTTTACAAACTCAATGGAGTCCTTCATTGTGGGCCACCAGTAACCAGCTCTGAGGACCTTCCTCATCAAACTTCTTCCTCCAGAGTGGTGCCCACATTGCCCCTTGTTCACTTCTTCCAGCACGCCTTGTACCTCGTTCTCGTTCAAGCACCTGAGGTAGGGTACAGAAAATCCTCTTCGCAAGAGCATGCCATCAATCAGTGTAAAGTAAGGTAACTCCCTCTTCAATTTCTTTCTCTCCAGGTCATCAGTGGGCAACTATCCATCCATGAAATATCGTATATAAGGAACCACCCATGAGTTCTCATCAAAGGCTCGATACGATATTGCATTCAAAGATGGGGCCAAAGGGATACTGGGCTATGACAAAGTGCTTTGCACCATGGTAGTTGTGCTTCCAGGCTGCTTCGTGCTCACAAGCCTGGAAAGAATATCTGCCCTAGTGTTTTCTTCCCTCTGCACATGCTTAAACTCCAACACAGAGAATCTCTCTTTCAACTCATTCACATAATTTAGGTATAGCTGAAGTTGAGGCTTACAGACCTGGTACTCACCTTGAATCTGCAATATCACCAGCTATGAGTCATTGCAGAGAGTCCCTTCTATTTCTCCGATGTCAATCACGGCCCAGAGTCCAGCCAGACATGTTTCGTATTTGGCCTGGTTGTTGGAAGTTTTAAAATTGAATCGAAGAGAGATTTCCAAATTCACACCGTCATCACTCTCCACGACGACGCCAGCTCCACATCCTTTACTATTCGATGACCCATCTACATAGACGGTCCAGTGAGCATGAGGTATGGATGGGTTTGCCCCCGTCATCTCCATGACAAAATTAGCTAAGACTTGGGCTTTGATAGCTCCTCGAGGTTTATAGGAAACTTCAAACTCAGAAATTTCAATAGACCACTTAATCATCCTCCCCACGAGGTCCGGCTTGCTTAGAACAGAATGGAGTGGCAAATCTGTTCTTACCAAAATTGGGTGTGCGTGGAAGTACGACCTTAACCGTCGTGAAACCCAAACAATTACCAGAGCGGCCTTCTCAATCTTCTGGTATCGACCCCCTGCTCCTTGTAGCGTCTTGCTGGTGAAATATACTGGCCTCTGCCCCTTTTGGGTTTCCTTGACCAATGCTACTCCCAAAGCTTCATCTGAAATAGCCAAATACAAAATGAGGGTCTCACCGGGGTCTGGCTTCACTAAGATCGGGGGACTCGACAACACCTCCTTGAGCTCCTGGAATGTCTTCTCTTCCTCCTATCCCCATTTGAATTTCTTGGATTTTTTCAAAACTTTGTACAGGGGAAGGGATCTATGTGTCATCTTAGGCATGAATCGATCCAGTGCTTCCATCTTTCCGTTCAAATATTATACTTCCCTCAAGCTCTTCGGACTCTGCATGCCTAGTATTGCTTGGCATTTCCCAGGGTTTGCCTCAATGCCCTGTTGAGTTAACATGAAACCTAGAAATTTCCTAGCTGGGACAGCAAAAGTACATTTCAATGGGCTTAGCCTCATGTTATATTGCCTCAATCGTGTAAATACCTGGCGTAAATCTTCACTGTGATCTCCCCCAGCAGGGGTCTTGGCAATGATATCGTCGATGTACACCTCCACCAGCTTGGTATGCATGCCTTCGAACACTTTGTTAATCATACGCTGGTATGTGGCCCCGACGTTCTTCAAACTGAAAGGCATGACGGTGTAACAAAAAACCCCGCAGTCATTGACGAAAGTAGTCTTCTCTTGATCCTCATCCCACATCGGAATCTGGTTGTACCCTAAATATGCGTCCATGAAACTTAGGTACTGATAACCAAAGGAATCATCCACCATGCGATCAATATTTGGGAGAGGATATGGGTCCTTCGGGCAGTAGCGGTTGAGGTCTACATAATCAGAACACATTCTCCACTTGCCATTGGCCTTCTGAACCATCACCACATTAGAAAGCCAAAAGGAATAGCAAATCTCTTTGATAAATCCAGCTTTTAGCATCTCTTCTGTCTGTTCATACGCTACCTTCTGTCTGTTCATACGCTACCTCCTGCTTCTCTGGCCCCAATCTCCTATTTTTCTCGGCAACCGACCTCGTCTCTGGATAGACGGATAACTTGTGACAACAGAAATTAGGATCCATCTCAGGCATATCTGCAGCAGTCCATGCAAAAAGGTCTTTGAATTCCTAGAGGAGTCCTAACAGACACTACTCCATAATCGACTCCAGATTATCATTGATGTGAGTGACTTTCTCTGAGAAATCTCCTAAAACGACGTCCCTGGAACCTCCATCCGGCGTGGGCTTTGAGGGGTTGAGTGGGTCGATCTTTAACTCCACTCTGGGATCAAGATCAATCAAACTGACAGACCCAGCCGTTGTTCCTCTATCGTTTAACTTTCTCTTCTTATTAAAAGTCTCCAGCTTCACCATATTCAGACTCAGGTTGTAGCAGTACCTGGTCATTTCTTGGTCACCTCGGAGTGAAGATATGCCATTGTCCTTGTAACACCCATAATTTCATTATTTCTTATTTAAAATAAAATTTCAAAGGAATTTGATTATAGTTCTTTAGAACTTTTTGAATGTTATACAATTTATAATTTTTTAGAATTTTTATATTTTTTTAATTTTTTTAAGAATAACAAAATACCCTTAACCTTTCATCTAATAACCAAAATGTCACTGTTAACATCATCGCTTACTTATTGCTTGCATCACCGTTGGGTAAATACTTACATCATGAATAGTGACCGGTGGATAAATACTTACATCATGAATAGTGACCGGTGGGTGAATACTTACATCATGAATAGTAAAATAAATAATTAAGTAATCTTAAATAGTAAAATTCTCTTTCTATAAATAGATGGCTCATTTACAACATTTCCACACCAAAAATTAGAGAGAGAATCTAGAGAGATAGTGCGTAAGAAAATAGTAGGGAGTGAATTATTTTGGTAAAAAGAGATTCTGCCGGAGGTGTAAGGTAATAACATCTTTCTTCTATATTCTTTTTATAATTTATTTTATTTTTAGCACTCTTAAACCATTAATATACTAGTACTATTATGAATAAGTTACTACGGTAAAAATAAATTACCACTGTGTTATTTTACTATTTACCGTTACTATTCAAAATTTACTATTTACTGTTACTATTTATAATTTACCATTTACTATTATTATTCAAAATTTATTATTTACCATCATTATTCAAAATTTATTAGTTACTGTTATTATTCAAAATTTACTATTTATCATTACTATCCAAGATTTACTATTTACTATTACTATTCAAAATTTACTATTTACTGTTATTGTTCACAATTTACCATTTACCACTACTATTCAAAATTTACTATTTACTATTACTATTCAAAATTACTATTTACCATTACTATTGATGATTTACCATTACTATTTACTATTACCATGCATATTTACTATTTATCATTCTGATAGCAATCTTAATTTTCATCTTATGCTTATACTGAAATAAATTAATATTAATATTTTGTTAGAACTTGGAAGCACAGAGCGAATTCACTTTTGGTAGCAAATCAAGGTAAGGGGGGTGAGATAATGATATAATATGAAAATACATAAGAAAATTGGGAGGAGTCCCTCACTCCTTTTAAAGATAACAATATTATTATTCTAAAATAATAATTTTTAACTTAAAATTTATAATAATTGTTATTAATAAATTAAGTATCTCCTGTAACTTAATCTGAAATATTTATTCAAGAACTTGAACTATTATGACCTATGCGGATTGGACTGAACCTATGCAAGGACTTGAACTACTACGAACTGGACTGAACCTATGCAAGGACTTGGACTATTATGACCTATATGGACTGAACTAGACCTATATGGACTGAACTAGACCTATGCAAGGACTGGAATATCTTGGATTTATATAGACCTGTGCGAGGAATTGACCATAGAACTTAAAACAAACTTTATTAATTTAAATAATCATTGAATTTTAAATTATTATATTTATAACTGATGTTTAATTATTTGATTTGATTATGATTGTTAATATTTATTTGTGTTTTATGATGTTTAATTGTGATTGACAATGTTTGATTATGATTGATAATCTTGTACTGTGGAGTTTGAGCATATAGCAAGCATGACGGAAAACTAAAATTCATTAAGAATTTACTTATCTCCTACTTCTTTATTTACTTATTCATCTTTATTCAAATTACTTTTAAGAAATTTCTTAGTTTTCAATAAAACTACATAAGTTTTTAGAAATCTCATTTTATCTTTTAAATATATATATATATATGTATATATTTACTAAAATTAAGATTTCTTGTTTGTGAAAGAAAAAAGAAAGATAAATTATTTTACAAAAATAAATTTTTACTAATATTTTACTTTAAACTCTTAATATATATATATATATATATATCATTTTCAAATTGTATAAAAATCTTATACAAAATTTTCAAGTACTAAGGTTTTAAAGATTGATAATTCCGAATTTGAGTTTTTAGTAATAAATTTTGAATTGACCTATAAACTTTCTAAAGAAGGTTGTGAAATATATTTAAGGCTTTAAAACTCAAATTATAAGAAGATTTGATTTGTGATTTGAAAAGGAACTGTACTAAAATTCTATGTGTGTATTTGAGAATTTGAAAAAGTACAGTTTACTAGGGTGGCTATGTCACGATTCGTAGGCCCCAATTGTAACACCCTCTGTTACACCTTAATTAAATATATAAAAATTCGTAAATTTGTTTTTTGAAAGAAATGTGATTGTTAAACAGAAACTATCGGAATAAATTACATACATTATTTCTGAAATACCTCATAAATATTATTAAAACTTTATAAAGTATTTGTACATTCATCCGAAGAAAATAAACATTAAACATTATAAGAAAGAGAGGAAACTCCATGGCCCAGAAGCAGTTACTTATTAACATTATTTATTCATTGGATCACGGTATTCATACCGAGCTCCCTTTCTAGAACGTGCTATATCTACTGCCGAAATTCTTCGATCCTTCCCTCTGAACCATCAATTTAGAATATATGAAACAAAAACACGGAGAAAGGAGTGAGAAACAGAATATAATATTCTCGAATAAGACATAAGCAACAAAGGGTTTTCACAAACCAATACATAATAATATTAGTCACAATCACATACACAATCAATTATGAGTGCATGAATGCTATGCAATATCTTCATCATAACTTACCTATATATGTGGGCCCTTAAATTTTAATTTGCACTGGGCCAACCAGGAGTTTACACTGTTCCACAAGTCCGGAAAATAATAATATGAACAGCTCAACTGGCATGGAAACACTTAGAGACTAGTCAGATTGAGAAAGTTTTTATTGTGAAAGTACCCGACACTAGGGAGCTACCCCAGGTCCCTTGAAGCACCCTTTCACACCCTCTCATGCCAAGGCTCGTAATTAAGCCTCCTCTAATGTATCCTCGGTTTCTATAATCCGTCCCCAGACAATATCATTTTATTTCACTTAATGATTCATGATGCATGAACTACTCGCAACTTAGTTGGTTAAGGCTTTTAGAAACTCAATTATTAAATCCCTTAAAGGTTTACAATATCATTTCAATAAACTGTACATTTTCTCAATTCTCTAAATTTCTGTCCCACAGAAATAAATTTGGAACAATTTTCAAATCTCACTGAAATTGAGTTTCTAAGCCTTAAATATCTAAAAACTTTCTCATATAAAACTTTACATAATCTTTCTCAAATTAAATCTTAACAAAATCAAATTTAGAAATCTCAATTATTTCCAAATATCTTTAGTTATTAAGTTGGAAAAAATAAAATAATTTTCTTTTGAAAATTTTATTTTATTAAAAGAGAATAATCTTTAAGTTATTAACCAAAAATACTTAAAATTACAAAATTTTTCTTTATCTCAAGATTTAATTATTTCAATTTGTTATAAATTAATTTTCATAAAATGTTTTCTTTCTAAAATAAATACTAATTTTTTTATTCTAAATATTGAAAATAAAGTTAATAAAAATAATTAAGAAGTAAAAATTTAAAGAGTAAGGTAAGAAAATTCTTACTGAGTTTTAGCTTTCCGTCATGCTCGCTATATGCTCAAACTCCACATCACAAAATCATCAATCAAAATCAAGCATTATCAATTATAACTAAATATCATCAATCACAATCAATCATAATCAAATCAATTAAATATCATTAATACATATCATAATACAAAATTTAATGATTATTAATGTAGTCAATTTGAGTCCTTTTGGTCAATTCCTCGCATAGGGATATGTAAGTCCATATAATCCAGTCCTTGCATAGGTATAGTTCAGTCCATATGGGTCATAGTAGTCCAAGTTCTTGCATAGGTATAGTCCAGTTTATATAGGTTATAAAAGTCTAAGTCCTTGCATAGGTATGTTAGAGTTAGTTAAACTAGATATTTAATTTAAGGTTTATTATAAATTTTAAGTTAAAAGGTTAATATTTTTAAAATACTAATATTATTAAATTTAAAATGAGTAGGGGACTCCTCCCATTGTTCTTATGTCTTTTCATATTATATTCTTATCTCACTCCCCCTTACCTTGAATTGTTACCCAAAAGAGATTTGTTTTGCGCCTCCTGTAACATCCCTGTTTTTAGAAACAATTTTATCCTTGTAAATTTTAATTATGGAGGGTTTGTAAGCAAGAATAAGTCAATATATACCTTGTTGATGGTCTGTAGTACCTCAAAAATGTCATTTTTGCACGTAATAATAGAATTTATATGGAATATTAGTGAAATTATGCAAAAACCGAGTGAAAAGGGCTCTGTTCCGAGTGACAGAGAAGAATTCCGAGTGAAGGATTAGAAATTCCGAGTGAAGGAGAGAATTCCGAGTCAGTATCATGTTTTCCGAGTAAAACATGACTGAGAAGGCTACCACCGAGTGGAGTCCTGACCTGAGAAGCAATTCTGAGTGAAGAATGATCAAAAGAATCACTTCTGAGTGGAAATCCGAGTGAAAACACCCTAGAAAGGCTCGGTTCCGAGTTGAATGTTTCCTTTCTGAAGGAAATTACTATGGTTGGAGCATTCCGAGTGAAAGAATGCATAAATGCTTCTATTTATGTTGATTTGATGCTTCCTTTCTGATTGAAGTATGTTGTGGAAACAATTGGGAAGGCTTCCGAATGGTTTTGCTTAGGAAACCGAGTGGAAAATGGTGGAGGAAGTCAATTCTGAGTGAGATACACTCCACTGGACCAAAACCGAGTGAGAGAAGTATGTGTGAGTCTTGGTCCGAGAGGTAATGGCTTAAGTAAACGTTTATTGAAGAAATTGGCCTAAACCGAGTGAATAAAGTGAGGAAGACTCGGATTTCCGTATGAAGATTCACTGAGAAAGAAAGGACTCGGTCTGAAGAGGTATTACCGAGTGAGAAACCGAGTACCTGAGTCGGTTTCAAAGGAATTCCGAGTGAAGAATTGAAGCTTCACTCAAGCGAGCCTTGCAATTGAGACTCGGAAGTGGGAATTCCAGTCGGAATTCACTGACAGAAGTGTTAACCGAGTGTAATTTCACTCGGTATTCACTGACAGAAGTGCGTTTTGACTTCAATTTTGTCTTTTAATGATATTTAAATTCAATCGTGCGCATTATGGACAGTGGACGACCGGAAATGGGCACTGACTCAGCATATATCTTTGTTTAATCATTAGTGACCCTTCCATTAGCGATCCACTAACAGCCCACTCAGAAAAGCTGTCTCCCACTTGTCTTCCCACTCACTTCCTCCCTATTTAAACGAGCTCAAGGTCCTCAGAACTCACACCACACACACGACCCAAACACTCTTCATCACTCTCTTTCCCAGCAAGTTCTTTCCCACTCCTATCCCCTCTGTTTCACTCGGATTTGAAGCAGGACAGTGAAGGGAGCCTCTTTCTTCTCCTCCAGGAACTTCATTGAGGTAAGGGGGTATATTCTTGGGTGCCTTGTGGGAAAACCGAGTGGAGGACAGATTCAGTGTGTATGAATTAAATGCTTTAAATTGTATCTGTATATGCATGTATGTATATATATCTGTTACTGAGTGTATATAATCATTGATGAATTGTGAAATATTGGACTGAAAATATTAAGAATCATGGGTACCGTGTGATTTCTAGTGAAACAAATATGATAACAGGTTATGTTTTATGATAATCCGACCGGTTTTACACTTATTTTACTCGGTTTTGCTTATTTATACTCGGATAGTATCTTTCTAGTTGATTTCACTCGGAAAACATAGTAATTCACTCGGAAAACACTCTATTTCTCTCGGACAGCATCTCCCAAGTCTTATTTTACTCGGAAATCACTTTCTTACATTATTTCACTCGGAACTTGACTTAATTTCACTCAGAAAATATAATTACTTTTTACTCAGAACTCTTTTTCAGTAAATTCACTCGGAAACACACTATTTTACTCGGACAGTAGCTTCCCAGTCTTATTGCACTCGGAAAACATCATATTTTACTCGGACAGTAGCTTCCCAACCTTATTTCACTCGGCAAAACAATTTATTTCACTCAGCAAATAGTTATTTTCACTAAAAGAACTCCTTTCAACTTGATGTAACTCGGTATATAAAGTCAACTCACCAGAAGACCTTTCCCAACCTGATTCCACTCGGAATCAGGATTATCTTACTCGGATTTTCTTCATTCACATGTGTCTTATTCAGACAGAACCCTTTTTAATTAATTTCACTCGGAAAATATCTTATTTTTACTCAGGAAACTCTTTTCCTACTGATTCCACTCGGAATCATACTTAATTTCATTCAGGAACTCATTTTCACTCAGAATTTAAGTAGCTTCACTCATGAAAACCTTTTTCCAGTGATTTTAACTCGGTAAACACCTTCATTTCACTCAGAAAACTCCTTTTTGACTGAATACCGCTCGGAAATATACTTTATTTCACTTAGAGACTCATTCTCACTCGGATTTACAAACAATGCTACTCAGGAAACCATTTTCCCTACTGACCTCACACGGATTTATATTTTAATTCACTCAGAAATTTGTTTCACTCAGAATTCAAGATATTTAGTTAAGAAAATTATTTTTCAGCTTCTGTTTCACACGGATTACTTATTGATTTCAGTTAGAAAATTCTGCTCAGTTTATTTCACTCGGATTCATAGCTATCTCATGCGGAAAACTTATTTTTCACTCGGATTCAAGCTGTTCCAGTCGGAAAACAGCATTCCACTTCATTTCACTCGGATCCAAACTTATTTCAGTCGGAAAACAGCTTTTCCAGTGTCATTTCACTCGGATTTTTAGCCAGATCACTTGGAGAACCCTTCTCTGTATAATTCCACTCGGAATCATACTCATTTCACTCGGATTTACCTCTGTTCCACTCGGAAAACTCTATTTTTAGTGTTTTTCACTTGAATTTTTAATTGGAAACTAATCTTCACTACTTTTTAAGTTATTGGTAAGTTATAATTATTATTCTTATTCTATTATTATCATTATTTACTGTCAACTTAATATTGTTATCATTATTATTAGTTTTATTATTATTATACATAGTTAATATCTAAATTATGCGTAATTACATAAAGAATATATTTAATAGATATATTTCTAAAAATAATAAACGAATATCTTATAAGGTTTAAATGATTGAGGAAATTCAAAGAACTTGAGAATGATATGATGAGACTGGAAATACATAAGATACCCAAGGAATCAATTGATAAGATAAATGCATTTCGCATCATAAAAATATTTTTGAAGAAGAAAAACCTCTAGAGCATACACTTGGTACAGTGGAGGATACTCACGTTCGATCTCCATGAAGAATCTTGGGAGTACAACTGGAACGACAACCCAATGGCATCAGAGTCGCGCCTGATAGCCGGGTGAGACGATGCAATTCTAGTGTACTTTGACTAAATGACGGAGTGTAACTATGATCGTAGGGATCCAAGTTCCAAAAATATTTAAATTAATGATGAGAACCAATGAGTTCATTTGTACCACATGGAACTTGGGCGGACCCTGATCGCTCTAGATGATTGGAATGGTGATATTCCAAAGAATGAGAAGAAGATGAAACGATTTATTGGGCCCACATGCATCATGAGACTTAATCAAAGATAAATCATAATGGATCCGAACTCATGCATTCATTACAGCATATTTGATTGTTATAATTGTGAATATGTTATATGTACGATTTATTTCATGATAATATGCTTGATTGTTATAATTGTGAACATGCTAAATATACGATTATGTGATGACAACATGCTTGATTGTTATAAATATGCTAAATGTATGATCTATGTGACATTGTATGTTAACTGGATTATGTCCGCATCGGATGAACCAATCAGGGTCTTGGGTTATACTCACCCTTACTGTTGAACATTTTTCAGAGGAATTAGAAACTCAAGAACCTGAGTGTGAAGATCAGCAATACGCTGAACCCATTGAGAATAATCATTAAGGATAGAATATTTATAATCAGACATCGGATGACTGTATAATATTTAAGGGTGCCTGCGTGCCCCATTCTGTTAAGAGTACAATTATTTACAGTTTGTGAATGACTATGTGATATATACAATATTACTTCCGCTGATCTGCCACGTATTTATTTAAAAAAAAAATATTCACTTTTTCTAAAAACTGTTAACACTCTCAGTTAAATGGGATGAACCTACAGAAGGATTTGTCTTATCTAACCGAGGGTGTTACACCTCCGATTTCTAGAAATATTAATACTAATCTTATTTCAGTATAAGCATAAGATGAAGATTAAGATTACTACTTAAAATAGAAATGGTAAATTTTAAATAGTTAATAATGAATAATGAATAGTGAATAATGAATAGTAAATCGTGAATAGTAACAGTAAATAGTAAAACATGAATAGTAACGATAAATAGTAAATTGTGAATAGTAACGATAAATAGTAAAACGTGAATAGTAAAGGTAAATAGTAACAGTAAATAGTAATTTATTATTTGAATAGTAATTTACTATTGAAATTGTAATTTACTATTAAAATAGTATTTTACTATACAGAATAGTAACTTAAAATAATATTATTTCCAGTATAATAATAGATTTCTAAAAACGATATAAAAATAACTCTAAAAATATAAAAGAGAAGTATTCTTACCTTAGGATTTTAGCAGAACCTTCTTCCAAAAAAATTTACTTCTCTCTCTCACTTCCACCACTATCTCACTAGCACTACTATATTAAGAAAACTTAATCTGAAATTGTGATTTCTAAAGAAGAAATCCTTCGGTATTTATAGGAAAAAAATTTACTATGCATTCTATTATTTTAATATAAAAGTACTGTGCATTTTTGAATTTTTTATTCCTGATTACTGTACATCTTTTGAAAATTTCATACATGCACAGTGTTTTGCATAGTAACTGTCGGCAGAATTATTAAGCCAAATAGTAACCTTTCACTCGGTATATTTTAAATATTCAAAATCAGTCCTTTTTAAAATTTAGCGATATTATATCAGTCCTCACTAATTTTATAATAAGTAATATAAATTTTAAAATTTAAAAATCTAAAATTTTTTTGTTAATAAAAATTTATTGATACGTTTCCAATTTTTTAACGATTGGAAAAAATCAAGATTTTTCTCAAACCGATAATTTTTAGATAAGTCTACTTGAAATAGATTTTAGAAAATTTTCTTATAATTTAAATTCACTTTCTTATAAATATTTTTAATTTAAGTCACTTATATGAATTTAAAATTATTTAAAAAAATATTATTTTATTAAAAAATTCCAAAATTCCAAAAAATTCCAAAAAATCATAAATAATACGTAGATTAAAAAGTTCTAAAGAACCATAATTTAATTCCTTCAAAATTTTAATATAAAAATAAAAATAGGGGTGTTACAACTCTATTCCCCTTAGAAAATTTCATCCTCAAAATTTACATTATTTAGTAAAACAAATGAGGATGAGACTCTTTCATCTTAGTTTCTAGTTCCCATGTAGCATCTTCTCCTCTCGTTTCACTCCAAATGACCTTTACAAGCGGAATTATCTTGTCTCTTAATTTTTTTATTCTTCTGTCACCTATTCTAACAGGTGGTGCATCATATGTAAGATTATCTTTAACTTGTATGACATCAGGTTCAATAACATGTGTAGGATCAGATATATACTTTCGTAAGTTTAACACATGAAAAACATTATGGATATTAGAAAGAAAAGTTGGTAATGCTATTTGGTAGGCAAGGGGACTAACTTTATGAATTATTTGATATGGACCAATAAATCTAGGAGTTAGTTTTCGAGATTTCATTGCCCGACCGACCCCAGTCATAGGTGTGACTTTCAAGAATACATGATCGCCTTCTTGAAATTCGGGTGGCTTTCTTTTGTCATAGTAACTTTTCTGCCTGCTCTGTATTGCCTTCATCTTTTCCTGAACTATTTTGATTTTATCCGTGGTTTGTTGTACCAACTCTGGTCTTAGCATCAAGTTTTCACCAGTCTCAAACCAACATAGCGGGGTCCTACATTTTCTTCCATATAATGCTTCAAAAGGTGTCATGCCAATGCTAGCATGGAAACTGTTGTTGTAAGTAAACTCCACATATGGTAAGAATTGATTCCAACTTCCTTTATGCTCCAACATACAAGCTCGTAACAAGTCCTCTAGAGATTGGATTGTTCTTTCTGATTGTCCACCCGTCTGAGGATGATATGCTGAACTTAGATGCAGTCTTATTCCTAAAGCCTTGTGCAAGCTCTTCCATAATTGTGATGTAAAACGAGGGTCCCGATCAGAAATGATACTTGAAGGAATTCCATGCAATCTCACAATCTCCTCGATGTATAATTTTGTCAGCTTCTCCATAGAGTAACGAATATTGATAGGAATAAAGTGGGAAGATTTGGTTAATCTATCAACTATTACCCATATTGAATCATGTCCTAATGGAGTTTTAGGTAGAGAAGTCACAAAATCCATGGTAATGCTATCCCATTTCCATTCTGGTATTTCGATTGATTGTAGCATTCCAGGGGGTTTTGGTGTTCTACTTTAACGTTCTGGCAAATTAGACATGCAGCCACATACTCTGCCACTACTTTCTTCATTCCAGGCCACCAAAATAACTTCTTTAAATCTTGATACATTTTAGTAGCTCCGGGATGAATGTTCATATAACTTTTATGGCCTTCTTCCAGAATTGCTTTCCTCAACTCCTCTTGATCAGGGATACACACTCGATCCTTATACCTCAGTAATTGGTCATTTCTTACATTGAACTCGACTTCTTTTCCTTGTTTCAAGAGTTCTTTCTTTTCTTACAGGAATTCATCATCTCGTTGAGCCTCTAAAACTTGCCTCAGGAATTCATTTGTCACTTGCAACGCTCCTAATATGTAGCTGTTAGTATTAACCTTTACTGCTAGGTTAAGATCTCTGAAGTTCTCTATCAATTCCAGCTCTTTAATCATCATCGTGGACGCATGTAGAGACTTTCGACTCAAAGCATCAGCTACTACGTTCGCTTTTCCAGGATGGTATTACAACTCAAAGTCGTAGTCCTTTAAGAACTCCATCCATCTCCGTTGCCTCATGTTTAACTCCTTTTGATCGAATAAATACTTGAGACTCTTATGATCACTAAACACATCGAATATTGCACCGTATAGATAATGCCTCCAAATCTTTAAGGCAAAAACTACAGCGGCTAACTCTAAGTCATGGGTAGGGTAGTTAATCTCATGTTGCCTTAATTGACGCGACGCATAGGCTACAACCTTCTTGTCTTGCATGAGTACACTTCCTAGTCCTTGTTTAGACGCATCATAGTAAACTTCAAAACTTCGACGTGGATCAGGGAGTACTAACACCGGCGCAGAAGTAAGTCGATCTTTCAACTCTTGGAAACTATTCTCGCATTGTGTCGTCCACACAAAAGGTTGTCCTTTCCGTGTTAACTTGGTCAATGGGTATCCTAGCTTTGAAAATCCTTCAATGAATCTCCTATAGTATCCAGCCAAGCCTAAGAAACTTCTAATCTCAGTGATCGTGGTTGGTCTCTCCCATTTTAAAACTGCCTCCACCTTGGAAGGGTCTACAGCTATTCCTCCTTGACTAATTACATGTCCTAAAAAGTTCACTTCTTCTAACCAGAATTCACACTTCGACAGCTTTGTATACAGTAGTTTCTTTTTCAAGATTTCCAACACAATCTTCAAATGTTCAACATGTTCTTCTCTGCTTTTAGAGTACACTAATATATCATCAATGAACACCACTACAAATTTATCTAGATATGGATGAAAAATCCTATTCATGTAATCCATGAATACGGCTAGTGCATTAGTTACACCAAAAGGCATTACTAGATATTCGTAATGGCCATAGCGTGTTCTAAAAGCAGTTTTTGGTACATCTTCTTTCTTTACCCTTATTTAATGGTATCCAGACCTCAAATCAATTTTGGAGAACACCATGGCACCACGTAGCTGATCCATCAAGTCGTCAATCCTTGGCAGAGGATATCTGTTCTTGATCGTCACCTTGTTCAGTTGTCGATAATCTACACACAACCTCATGCTACCATCCTTCTTCTTAACCAACAACACTGGTGCACCCCAGGGGGATACACTGGGTCGTATAAACTGCTTCTCTATCATCTCTTTAAGTTGTTTCTTCAATTCTACTAATTCTAGAGGTGACATTCGGTATGGTGCAATTGAAATGGGTCCAACTCCAGGTACTAGATCAATGGAAAATTCCACATCTCTTTCTGGGGGTAAACCAGGGATATCTTTAGGAAAAACGTTAGGAAATTCACACACAGCCGGTAAATTTTTGATTTTTGATTCTTGCTCTCCTTTCGTTGAAAGCAATAGCATGAATCCTTGAGCCCCTCCTTTTAAAGAGGCACTCACTTGGTTGGCGGTTAGAAATCTCGAATCCTCAGGATTCAAATTCACTGGTTCTTTAAACATTATGGTTTTATTATGACAATCTATTAGAACATGATTGTCAGACAACCAATCTAGCCCAATAATAACTTTTAAGCCAGAAAGAGGTAAACAGAAAAGATTAGCCTTAAAGTCCCTACCATCTATAACAATAGGGAATTTCCAACAAGCTTTAGAAGTGACAATGGGATTATTTCCAGGAGTATGTACAGATAAGTCCCTACCATCTATCACAATAGGGCATTTCCAACAAGCTTTAGAAGTGACAATGGGATTATTTCCAGGAGTATGTACAGATAAGTCAAATGGCAGTTCTATCACAGGTAATTTTAGTTTTTCTACACAGTCATTGGCAATAAAGGAATGTGATGCACCTGAGTCATACATAACAGTTAAAGGAATCTTATTAATGATACACTTACCTTCCACCATGGAATCAGAATGAGATGCTTCTTCTTCGGTGATTGCAAAAACCTTTTCTTTTGCCTTTGGCCTTCTGACTGCACTTTGTACGCCTCCTTGAGTATTTATGCTTGTACTTGCACCTTCAGGGTTTTCCTTCTTCATCTCAGGGTAATCCTTGATGTGATGACCTGGTTTGTTACACTTAAAACAAACATAAGTGTTTTTAGGACAATCCTTTTTCAAATGGGGTCCTCCACAGATAAAACATTTAAAATTTGGTGCAGATGTCGAGTAATAGCTTCCAGTTGAAGCTTGGGGTCTGTTAGGAACAGATGCTGCTCCAAACCGGTGAAATGGCGCTTGGTAAGGCTTATTTCTCCTAAGTCTCTTCTTTGGTGATGGTGAGGTCCTCCACTTCTCATTTCTCCCTCTTTGTGAATGGGCTCATGACTTTTGGTCATTCTATCCTTATGATCCTCTTCAAAGATTCTGCAGCGATTTACCAATATAGAAAATTCACGGATTTCCTGTATTCGTATAGCTTCCTTAATTTCTGGCCGCAATCTATTTACAAACTTTGCACAGCGATTACCTTCGTTAGTAGAATCATTATAATGAGAATGAAAACGAGATAGCTCTTCAAACCTGGATGCGTACTCTCCAACGGTCATATTTCCTTGGGTTAGCGACAGGAATTTGAATTATCTTTTCTCTTTAACATCAGCTGGAAAGTATTTCTCCAGAAACATATCCTTGAAATGATCCCAAGTGATCTCCATGTCGTTGACTTCGAATTGTCTACGCATGCTATCCCACCAATGTTCAGCATCCTCAGATAAGGCATAAGTAGCAAAGACTACCTTATCAGCTTCATTACATTGCAATGCTCGAAAGATCTTCTCTATCTCTTGAATCCATGTTTGTGCTCCATCAGGGTTATATCCTCCCTTGAAACGAGGTGGATTACGCTTTTCGAATAGGTCCAGCCCTTTCAAGGCATCGTTACCTTGACCTTCGCGTGCTCCCATTGCATTGATTAAGCGTTCTACAACTCCAGCAAGATCGTTTCCAGCCATTAGTTTCCTGTTTCACAGTAACTAAGATTTGTCACATCAATCACAGTTACTACCAAGTCAGATATTCTATTCTCTATCACCTATATAGAGTTTACAGACAAAGCAAGATAGACCTTTTCCCCAGGCCTATTGGATTAACTGCTCTGATACCACTTTGTAACACCCTCTGTTACACCTTAATTAAATATATAAAAATTCGTAAATTTGTTTTTTGAAAGAAATGTGATTGTTAAACAGAAACTATCGGAATAAATTACATACATTATTTCTGAAATACCTCATAAATATTATTAAAACTTTATAAAGTATTTGTACATTCATCCGAAGAACATAAACATTAAACATTATAAGAAAGAGAGGAAACTCCATGGCCCAGAAGCAGTTACTTATTAACATTATTTATTCATTGGATCACGGTATTCATACCGAGCTCCCTTTCTAGAACGTGCTATATCTACTGCCGAAATTCTTCGATCCTTCCCTCTGAACCATCAATTTAGAATATATGAAACAAAAACACGGAGAAAGGAGTGAGAAACAGAATATAATATTCTCGAATAAGACATAAGCAACAAAGGGTTTTCACAAACCAATACATAATAATATTAGTCACAATCACATACACAATCAATTATGAGTGCATGAATGCTATGCAATATCTTCATCATAACTTACCTATATATGTGGGCCCTTAAATTTTAATTTGCACTGGGCCAACCAGGAGTTTACACTGTTCCACAAGTCCGGACAATAATAATATGAACAGCTCAACTGGCATGGAAACACTTAGAGACTAGTCAGATTGAGAAAGTTTTTATTGTGAAAGTACCCGACACTAGGGAGCTACCCCAGGTCCCTTGAAGCACCCTTTCACACCCTCTCATGCCAAGGCTCGTAATTAAGCCTCCTCTAATGTATCCTCGGTTTCTATAATCCGTCCCCAGACAATATCATTTTATTTCACTTAATGATTCATGATGCATGAACTACTCGCAACTTAGTTGGTTAAGGCTTTTAGAAACTCAATTATTAAATCCCTTAAAGGTTTACAATATCATTTCAATAAACTGTACATTTTCTCAATTCTCTAAATTTCTGTCCCACAGAAATAAATTTGGAACAGTTTTCAAATCTCACTGAAATTGAGTTTCTAAGCCTTAAATATCTAAAAACTTTCTCATATAAAACTTTACATAATCTTTCTCAAATTAAATCTTAACAAAATCAAATTTAGAAATCTCAATTATTTTCAAATATCTTTAGTTATTAAGTTGGAAAAAATAAAATAATTTTCTTTTGAAAATTTTATTTTATTAAAAGAGAATAATCTTTAAGTTATTAACCAAAAATACTTAAAATTACAAAATTTTTCTTTATCTCAAGATTTAATTATTTCAATTTGTTATAAATTAATTTTCATAAAATGTTTTCTTTCTAAAATAAATACTAATTTTTTTATTCTAAATATTGAAAATAAAGTTAATAAAAATAATTAAGAAGTAAAAATTTAAAGAGTAAGGTAAGAAAATTCTTACTGAGTTTTAGCTTTCCGTCATGCTCGCTATATGCTCAAACTCCACATCACAAAATCATCAATCAAAATCAAGCATTATCAATTATAACTAAATATCATCAATCACAATCAATCATAATCAAATCAATTAAATATCATTAATACATATCATAATACAAAATTTAATGATTATTAATGTAGTCAATTTGAGTCCTTTTGGTCAATTCCTCGCATAGGGATATGTAAGTCCATATAATCCAGTCCTTGCATAGGTATAGTTCAGTCCATATGGGTCATAGTAGTCCAAGTTCTTGCATAGGTATAGTCCAGTTTATATAGGTTATAAAAGTCCAAGTCCTTGCATAGGTATGTTAGAGTTAGTTAAACCAGATATTTAATTTAAGGTTTATTATAAATTTTAAAGTTAAAAGGTTAATATTTTTAAAATACTAATATTATTAAATTTAAAAAGAGTAGGGGACTCCTCCCATTATTCTTATGTCTTTTCATATTATATTCTTATCTCACTCCCCCTTACCTTGAATTGTTACCCAAAAGAGATTTGATTTGCGCCTCCAATTTCTAGAAATATTAATACCAATCTTATTTTAGTATAAGCATAAGATGAAGATTAAGATTACTACTTAAAACAGAAATGGTAAATTTTAAATAGTGAATAGTGAATAGTGAATAATAAATCATGAATAGTAACAGTAAATAGTAAAAGGTGAATAGTAACGGTAAATAGTAAATCGTGAATAGTAACGGTAAATAGTAAAACGTGAATAGTAAATGTAAATAGTAACAGTAAATAGTAATTTACTATTTGAATAGTAATTTACTATTGAAATTGTAATTTACTATTAAAATAGTATTTTACTATGCAGAATAGTAACTTAAAATAATATTATTTTTAGTATAATAATAGATTTCTAAAAACGATATAAAAATAACTCTAAAAATATAAAAGAGAAGTATTCTTACCTTAGGATTTTAGCAGAACCTTCTTCCAAAAAAATTTACTTCTCTCTCTCACTTCCACCACTATCTCACTAACACTACTATATTAAGAAAACTTAATCTGAAATTGTGATTTCTAAAGAAGAAATCCTTCGGTATTTATAGGAAAAAAATTTACTATGCATTCTATTATTTTAATATAAAAGTACTGTACATTTTTTGTGTTTGAATATGTTAACAGGTCAAAAGATGTGCAAAGATTTTGATAATGACAAGCACTCTTGAAGAAACCGATGCAAAAACAAAGACATGAAATCAGAATTGAAGTAACAGCGAAGCTAATCGATTAGGCCATAGATGCTAATCGATTAGGAGCTTTCTGTTTTGGAAGAAATTGCATCAGGTATGAAAACTAATCGATTAGGGAGCTGAACAATCGATTAGGTACTCACTAGAATTAAGGTAATCGATTATACACCAGAGACTAATCGATTACAACAATCAGAAATGGGACAAAATGCATCAGGTATGAAAGCTAATCGATTAAGGGAATCATATAATCGATTAGTGAGTCACTGGATTTAAGGTAATCGATTGCAAGACATGCTAATCGATTAGGATGCTGCGAAAACAAATTAAATGCATCAGGTACAAGATGCTAATCGATTAGAGGAAGTGAAATAATCGATTAGTGACTCTCTGACTTGAAGCTAATCGATTACAACGCGAGGGTGTAATCGATTACGCTAGTGGAAAAACAGATTTAAGTGGGAAACCAGCTCATGTCTCCACCATTCTTCAAATTTCCACTAAGTGCAACGGCTATGATGGACCAGGGCACTCCTCAACAGCTATCTTGGCTCTATAAATTGAAGAGGAAGACAAGCACAAATACACAACTAAGAAGCAACAATTCATAGCTCTATTTTGTGCTTTGTAAGCCTATTTCTTGCATATTGTACTTTCACTTGTATATCCTCTCATCTTGAGAGATTAGAATTTGGGAGAGCTTTTCATTTGTATATCTGCTCTATTGAGAGAGTGTATTGATTGTAAACAAACACCAAACACACAAGTTATTCACTCTAGGTTGAGTGGTTGTTCACTCTAGGTTGAGTGGTTACAAAGGTTGTGGACTCAACCTTTAGGATATTGTGAAATTGAGAGATTGGGTGGGTTGCCCTTATACTTGTGAGGATTGGGTTCTTGAGTGTGGGACACTAGGAAGCCGCAATTGCTCAAAGTTGTATCTCTAGTCTACAATAGTGGAAAATCCTCTAAGTGGGTTGCTTAGAGGCGAGACGTACACCGGATTGGGTGGAACTCGTTATATCGGTTTGCAAGCTTCTCTTCCTTACTCTTTTACTTTCATTTACTGCATATTTGTTGATTGGTATTGATTGGTTGAGAAGAGAATACTTGAACTTGCTTAATTTGTTATATCTCCAATATTGCACACCAAGTGTTTGGTAAATTGCTTTAGCAACATTTCTCATTATAGTGCATTGCTTGTTATCCTCCATTTTATTTCACTTGCATAACCTCACAAACTTGGTTATAAAAATCAATTTCAAAAGTATTCCAATCAAAAGTTTTAAAACTCAATTCACCCCCCCTCTTGAGTATTGAGGCCACTTGAACAACAAGTGGTATCAGAGCTTGACTCTTGGTAGATCAAGCTTAACAGCTTCAAGAGATTAAATGGCCTCAAGTTCTCAAAATGTTTTTCCCGAGGGTGGTGCGATAAATAGACCTCCCGCTTTCAATGGGGAAGGGTATGCCTTTTGGAAAGAAAGAATGAAAATCTTCATTCAATCAATTGACTTGAGAATATGGAATACCATTGAAAATGGTCCTTATATACCAATGCATACTATAGATAGCAAGAATGTTGAAAAACCTATAGATGAATGGACAAGCGAGGAAGAAAAGAAAGTCCAATATGGCTACAAGGCCAAAAATCTCATTACTATGTCTTTAGGTCAAGATGAATTTTTTAGGATAATGACATGCCAAACTGCTAAAGAAATGTGGGATACTCTTCAAGTAACCCATGAAGGTACTAATGATGTAAAGGACTCCAAAATTAGTACCTTGACTAGCCAATATGAATGCTTTAGGATAAATTCAGGAGAATCTATTGTAGATATGCAGAAAAGGTTTACACTTATTATCAACCATCTTATTACTCTTGGCAAAGTATATACTAACAAAGAGCTTGTGCACAAAATTTTGAAAAGTCTTAGCAGGGAATGGCAACCTCTTGTCACAGCAATAAAACAATCTCCTAGCATCAATGAAATGTCTCTTGCAACACTCTTTGGAAAATTACAAGAACAAGAGCAAGAACTTAAAGCATTGAAGCTAGCCGAGGAAGAGGAGAAATCCACCAAGAAGAAAGGGCTAGCCCTCAAAGCCACCTCCATGCATGAGGAAGAATCATGCAGTGACTTAGATGAAGAAGAAGAGTTTGGGCTATTCGTAAAAAGATTTGGAAGATTCATGAAGAACAAAAAGTTCCAAAAGAACTTTAAGCCCCAAGGTAAGAAACCTACCTCTAATGAAACTTCCTCTTCACCAAGTTGTTTTGAATGTGGCAAGGAAGGGCACTTCAAAGCCGATTGTCCAAACCTCAAAAAGAAGGGCAAGGACAAACAAAGAAGAAGAAGAGCCTATATTGCTTGGGATGAGAACGATGTGAGCAGCTCCGACGACTCGGAAAATGAGCAAGCCAATCTTTGCTTAATGGCAAATCATCAAGAAGAAGATAATGAGGTAAATCTTCTTGACTTAGATAAAAATGAGCTGTTAGATGCATTTGAAGAATTATATGATAAATTTACAAAAATCTCTAGTAAACTCAAAGCATCTAGGAAAACTAGTGATACCCTTGAATTGCATCTCATGGAAGTATGTAAAGAAAATGAGAGCTTAAAAGAAGAACTAGAGAAAGTTCAAACATGCTCTAAGGATAAACCATGTGATTTTGCAAAAAGGTGCATTGTATTAGAAACCAAGGTTGAAGACCTAAATAGGACACTAGAGAAGTTCACTAATGGAAGAGATAATTTGAATATCCTACTTGGGCAACAAAAATGCATGTTCAGTAAAACCGGTTTAGGATATGACCAAGAGCATAGTAATCACAAAATGGAGAAGCACTATAAAAACTTCTTTGCACCACCAAGCAAATCCTCCTCACCTTTTATAAAATGCAATCATTGTGGTTCCAAAGGACATAGTGCTTATAAGTGTAGTGTTAGGAAACTAGGACCAAAAGTCTTAAGAAAGGTGTGGGTTCCCAAAGGAACATCCCCACAAGCTAACCTTAAAGGACCCAACATAAAATGGGTACCTAGTTCTCTAAAATGATTTTGTTTTGTAGGTATGCTTCAAGGCAAGCAACACCAATTGGTACTTAGATAGCGGGTGTTCAAAGCATATGACGGGAGATATAACCAAATTTACATCATTCACTCCCAAAAGGAAAGGAAGTGTCACCTACGGAGACAACACCAAAGGAAGAATCCTAGGCATTGGAAATATTGGTAAGAATTCTTCCACCTCCATAAGTGATGTGTTGTATGTTGAAGGCCTCAAACATAATCTACTTAGCATAAGTCAATTATGTGACAAAGGATATAGAGTTTTATTTGAATCAAATTGTTGCATAATTGAGCATAAGACCAATAAGGAAATTAAGTTTGTAGGCCAAAGAATTGATAATATTTACATGATTGATATGGATAGTTTGTCTACAAATGATGAACAATGCTTCATCTCAAAAGAGGATGAAACATGGCTATGGCATAGAAGAATAGCTCATATACATGTAGACCACTTGAACAAACTTGTTTCTAAAGATTTAGTAATTGGTCTACCAAAGCTTAAATTTGAAAATAGATTTTGTGATGCATGTCAAAAGGGAAAACAAGTAAAGGCATCTTTTCAATCCAAAAATATTGTTTCTACTCAAAGGCCTTTACAACTTTTGCACATGGACTTATTTGGACCATCCAAAATCAAATGCTTTGGAGGTAATTACTATGGTCTAGTTATAGTAGATGACTATTCAAGATATACATGGACATTGTTTCTTGCTCATAAAAATGAAGCATATCACGCATTCAAGAAACTTGCAAAGATTATCCAAAATGAGCAAAACTCAAAAATTGCATCCATTAGAACCGATCATGGGGGAGAATTTGAAAATCAATCTTTTGAAAAGTTTTGCGAAAAACATGGTATTAATCACAATTTTTCAGCTCCTAGAACTCCACAACAAAATGGAGTAGTTGAAAGAAAGAATAGATCTTTAGTGGAGCTTGCTAGAACCATGCTAAATGAAAACAATATTGCAAAACATTTTTGGGCCGATGCGGTAAACACCGCGTGTTATGTTATGAATAGATGTTTGATAAGGCCTATTTTAAAGAAAACCCCCTATGAGCTTTACAAGGGTAGAAAACCCAACATTACATACTTTCATATTTTTGGATGTAAATGTTTTGTGCTCAACAATAGAAAGGATAATCTAGGAAAGTTTGATGCAAAATCTGATGAGGCAATATTCCTAGGATATTCTCAATCTAGTAAATCTTATAGAATTTTCAACAAACAAACAAATACCATTGAGGAATCTATTCATGTCAAATTTGATGAAAATAGCCATAACCCTCCGAGAAAGGAAGATGTTGATGATCTTGTAGGTACCTTCCAAGAAATGAACTTGCAAGACAAAGAAGAAGAAGTCAACAATGATGAAGGTGCAACATAAATTGAGAGACAACAAGATTGGGTAACCTTGAAGGATCATCCCTTGGACAAAATCATTGGAGAAATAACCAAAGGGGTAAGTACTCGAAACGCCATTAGAAATGCATGCAATCACTTGGCCTTTGTATCCCAAATAGAACCCAAAAATATTGATGAAGCCATTATTGATGAACATTGGATGTTGGCCATGCAAGAAGAGTTAAACCAATTTGAAAGAAATGAAGTTTGGGAACTTGTGCCAAGACCCAATAATCATCTAATAATAGGCACCAAATGGGTTTTTAGAAATAAGCTAGATAAAAATGGTATAATAACTAGAAACAAAGCTAGACTAGTTGCAAAGGGATACAACCAAGAAGAAGGAATAGACTATGAAGAAACATATGCTCCCGTAGCTAGGTTAGAAGCCATTAGATTATTGCTAGCTTTTGCATGTTGTATGGATTTCAAACTGTATCAAATGGATGTCAAAAGTGCGTTCTTAAACGGCTACATTCAAGAAGAAGTTTATGTAGATCAACCTCCTGGTTTTGAAAATCATAAATTTCCAAACCATGTCTTCAAATTGAGAAAAGCTTTATATGGTTTGAAACAAGCTCCAAGAGCTTGGTATGAAAGATTAAGCAAATTCCTTCTAGAACACAACTTTGAAAGAGGAAAGGTTGATACTACATTGTTTATAAAACGCAAACATAATGACATCCTCTTGGTACAGATTTATGTAGATGACATAATATTTGGTGCTACTAATGAAAATCTTTGTCAAGAATTTGCCAAGATTATGCAGAATGAGTTTGAAATGTCCTTGATGGGAGAACTCACCTTCTTCCTTGGACTACAAATAAAACAAGCCATTGATGGAATGTTCATTAGCCAAACTAAATACTGTAAGGAACTACTTAAAAGGTTTGGAATGGATAAGGCAAACGAGATAGCTACACCCATGAGCACATCCTGCTATCTAGACAAAGACGAAAAGGGTAAGGACGTTGAAATCACCAAATATCGAGGTATGATTGGATCCTTACTGTATTTAACTGCGAGTAGACCTGATATTATGTTTGCGGTATGCATGTGTGCTAGATATCAAGCATGTCCTAAAGAATCACATTTGACTGCCATAAAAAGAATTGTGAAATATCTTGTGGGTACTCAAAATGTTGGTCTATGGTATCCCAAAGGCGTTGAATGTAATCTTTTAGGATATTCTGATTCCGACTTTGCGGGGTGTAAGCTTGATAGAAAAAGTACTAGTGGTACATGCCATTTGCTTGGTAGTTCCCTTGTTTCTTGGCATAGCAAGAAACAAGCAAGTGTTGCATTGTCAACGGCTGAGGCAGAATATGTAGCAGCTGGTAGTTGTTGTGCTCAAATTCTTTCGATGAGACAACAACTTCTTGATTTTGGTATTACCTTGAATAAAGTCCCCATTAAATGTGATAACACTAGTGCCATTAATATCTCGAAAAATCCAGTAATGCACTCTAGAACCAAGCACATTGAGATTAGGCATCACTTTATTAGAGATCATGTGTTAAAAGGGGATTGTGTACTTGAACATGTAGAAACTTCTAGGCAACTAGCTGATATTTTCACAAAACCCTTGGCTAGAGAGCAATTCATTCACATAAGAAAAGAGTTAGGCATTCTTGACATGTCCAGTTGTGTTTGAATATTTTGATAAGAACTATGTTGAATGGCATGATGCATGGTATATATCACATTTCATGATTGGAACTTTGCTGTATGTAAAATTTGAAGTTTTTGACTCCATAATCGATTACATTGTTAATCCCAATCGATTACTAAGCTTCTGTTTCTAAGATAATCGATTATAACTCACCCATAATCGATTACAATCATTCTGTTTCTAAGATAATCGATTATCCATGATCAATAATCGATTACGAAGCTTCTGTTTCAAGTTCAAAACGTTTCCTCTTCTTCATAATCGATTACCACATTGCTCCAATCGATTAGGACGATTCTGTTTCTAAACTAATCGATTACCCTAAGCCTCTAATCGATTATCCTCTGTATGAAACGTTTGAAATTCCCCAGAAACAATGACCTAATCGATTACCACCTGTCTCGTAATCGATTAGCGCGCGTTCTGATGAGTCAAAACTCTAATTTCCTAGGCTCACTCGAACAACTCCCTCTCTTAACTCACTTCACTCCTTTCTAAACTCTCTTTCCTCCTTCCTAAACCTAATTTTCAACTATAAATACCCCTTCATTCACCTTCTCATCTCACACTACCTCCTTCCTCTCAAACCTCTCAAAAACTCTCTACCACTCATCTCTCTTCATCTTCCTCTTTGCCTTTTCCAACCATGTCTACCTCAAGAAATGTCAAGAGAGCTAGGTCCTCTACTGCTCAAGCCCATAACCCCCTTGACTTCTCAAGGTTCTTCTCTTCTCCCAGAGAACTTCAAAATTTTATGAAGAATTTTTCTGAAAGGGAGATTATGACCCCTCATTACACCGTTGCTGACACTTTTGACAACCCAAGCCTTACCTTCACCCAAAGCCTCAACCACTACAACCTCTTCCCCTTCTTATCCCTCAAAGAAAAAGAATACTATCCTGAGCTTATGAGAGTATTCTACTGCAACCTCCGCCTTGTCAATGGGATGGTTGAATCCAAGGTGAAAAACACCACCATCAAACTCTCAAATGCCCAATTTGCAGAAATTTCCAAACTGCCCCTCAACAATGCTGACTTTGATGGAGGCGAACCCGAGGATGAATGGGGTTTTAATCCCATCACTGCCCGCCGTTCTTTGTGGAAGCCGGCTCCTCCCATGAGCAACCACAAACTAGTTGGCCACTTGACCATGAACAACCGCCTGCTCCACTTCTTCTTGGTCAAGATGATTGTTCCCCGTGGTGGGAACTATGCTCTGGTTGAAGAGGATGATGTCCTCTTAATGTGGGTCATGCTGAACCACAAAGAGATCAACTGGGTTCAGTTGATCAAATTCCACATGCGCCATGCCAAGGACCAGCAAAAGCTCCCTTATGGTATCCTCCTCACCAAAATTTTTAAATTCTGTGGTGTTGATTTGGCAGGGGAACTCTCTGAAAAAGTGCCCCCAAGAGCTTGCATTGGCACTTCCCACCTAAATAAAATGGGCATGGTCAACATTGCTGGAATGTGGATTCTAAAGAGTGACCGGGAACATGGTGCCAACCCCTTTGCTGAACCTGCTGCTCCTCCTCCTCCTCCACCTCAACCACAAGCTGCACCATCAGCCTCTTCATCTGCACCCCAAGCAGACCTATTTGCATCTCTCTACGCCCATCTTGATCGCCGCTTTGATCGACTTGAAAACTCCCTCCAAGAGTTTTCAATGACCAAGCAGCAACATTTTGAGATGATGCAGCAGCGTTATGAAGAGTTGGCTCACCAAATTGCAGAAATCCGCTTCTTCAACCCGGATAATTAGATTTTTAGTTATGTTTAGCTGTTGGTTTCTTTTTGCTGTTTTCTAAATTCTGAATAATTTTACTTCTTGTATTTCCCATTTTTATTAATTCAATAAAAGTATCTTATTTCAGTTTATTTTATTTCTCTTCACTGCTCTAATTATTTTTGATGATTACAAAGGGGGAGAAGAATATATGTTCATATGTTGGATAATGCTCTGATACAAATATGGATAATATTGATAGATGCTCTGACTACAATTTTGAATATGCTCTGATACTAAGAATATGGATAATAGATGCTCTGTTAACAAAATTTGAAAAATATTATCTGTTTGTTAAATTCCTTTTGATAGGGGGAGAGTTATAGATAAGAGATAATAGACAATAGATAAAATGAGATAAGACATTGGCTGCTGAATGTGATTACTCTGATTTTTGAAATTGGTCATCTGCTATTTGAAAAAGAGATAATGTAGAAGAGTTGTTTCTGCAAAAAGATAAAAGATAAGTCTATATTATTTAAACTAACAACCCTCAAGAGATGAACATAGTTGTCATCATCAAAAAGGGGGAGAATGTGTTTGAATATCTTAACAGGTCAAAAGATGTGCAAAGATTTTGATAATGACAAGCACTCTTGAAGAAACCGATGCAAAAACAAAGACATGAAATCAGAATTGAAGTAACAGCGAAGCTAATCGATTAGGCCATAGATGCTAATCGATTAGGAGCTTTCTGTTTTGGAAGAAATTGCATCAGGTATGAAAGCTAATCGATTAGGGAGCTGAACAATCGATTAGGTACTCACTGGAATTAAGGTAATCGATTATACACCAGAGACTAATCGATTACAATAATCAGAAATGGGACAAAATGCATCAGGTATGAAAGCTAATCGATTAAGGGAACCATATAATCGATTAGTGAGTCACTGGATTTAAGGTAATCGATTGCAAGACATGCTATAAATATTTTTAATTTAAGTCACTTATATGAATTTAAAATTATTAAAAAAATTATTTTATTAAAAAAAATTCCAAAATTCCAAAAAATCATAAATAATACGTAGATTAAAAAGTTCTAAAGAACCATAATTTAATTCCTTCAAAATTTTAATATAAAAATAAAAATAGGGGTGTTACACCAATAATATAATTTAGTTTCTAAAAGCCTTAACCAACTAAATACGCGAGTAGTTCATGCATCATGAATCATCAAAGAGAAACAAAATGATGTTGTCTGGGGACGGATTATAGAAACCGAGGATACATTAGAGGAGGCTTAATTGTCAGCCTTGGGATGAGAGGGTATGAAAGGGTGCTTCAGGGGACCTAGGGTAGCTCCCTAGTGTCGGGTATTTTCACAATAAAAACCTTCTTAATCTGACTAGTCTTTAAGTGTTTCCATGTCAGTTGAGTTGTTCATGTTATTATTATCCGGAATTATGGAATAGTGTAAACTCCTGGTTGGCCCAGTGCAAATTAAAATTTAAGGGCCCGCATATATAGGTAAGTTATGATGAAGATATTGCATAACATTCATACATTTATAATTGATTGTGTATGTGATTGTGATTGATATTATTATACTAGTTTGTGAAAACCCTTTATTTCTTATGTCCCGTTTAGGAATATTATATTTTGTTTCTCACTCCTTTCTCTGTGTTTTTGTTTCATATGTTTTAAATTGATAGTTCATACAGAGAGAAGGATCAAAGAATCTCGATAGTATATATAGCTTGTTCTAGAAAGGGAGCTCGGTATGAATACCGTGGTCCAATGAATAAATAATGTCATTAGGCAACTGCTCTTGGGCCATGGAGTCTCATCTCTTTCTAATAATGTTTAATATTTGTTTTCTTTAGAAGAATGTAAAACTACTTTATAAATTTTAATGATATTCATGAGGTATTTCAGAAATATTGTATGTAATTTTACTCAGATAGTTTCTTTTAGCGATTATATTTTTAGTAAAAAAAGTTTTTTTGAATTTTTTAGAAATTATTGAGATGTAACAGAGGGTGTTACAATCCTTATCAATGAATTTGATAAGGAGGTGTGGAGTGGACACAATTGCTTCCATTGCGTTTAGAGTAGGAAGACCTATGATACCGTTGTAAGGCAACTCCACATCGATCACCAAAATTCTGGACTTCACCGTTCTTGCTCCAGGTTCGCCTTCGAACGATACGAGGGTGTCAAGATACCCCTTAGTGGGCTGCTTTGCTCCGTTGAAGGCTGTGAGTTCCTGTGTATAAGGCTGTAAATCTATATCATTAAAACTCATTCTTTTGAAGCAATTGTAAAAAATAACATCACAAGAACTTCCCTGGTCAACGAGGATTCTCTTTACGTCCTTGTTAGCTATCACAGCTATAATGACCACTGCATCATCACCTCCTGGGATGGTTGGGCCAAAATCATCGTCTGTAAATGACACCACCGGTGCTGCCATGCCGTCCCTGAAAGGGCGATTATCTCTAGGCTTCCCTTGTACATACAAAATCATTCGGTGATGATTTTTGTGAGTTGTGATTGACACACCTCCGCCAGCGAACCCTTTAGCGATCATATCGATTACCTCACACCAGCCTTGCCTCTACTGCTGGGGCATACTGTCCTGTTGAGCACCCTCACCGATCATAACTCCTTCTTGTTTCTCAGCAGCTAAGAATTTCCTGACTGGATTACGACTGTTATCGCCCTCGTCATCATGATCTCTTCCTCTCTTCTCCATCTGGTCTGGTTCATCCAAGGACTTCTCCTTAAATAAGTATTGTTTCAATTTTCCCTCCCTAATGAGGGTCTCCACCGCATTCTTCAACGCCTTACATTTATCCGTGGTATGGTCGACCTGTTCGTGGAAAGCACAATATTTTCGAGAATTACCAGGCCTTTTCATTGGGGCAGGCTTCCTTATCCCGTACACACTGAGCATGGGCCATCCAACCTCCCTCAAAATCTGAGAATGCAAGGAGTTCAGCGGGGCATAGTTGCTAAAAGAGGCTACACGCTTGTCCCGCTGCTGAGGTCGATGGCTCATGAAATCGTCTCACTGAACATGTTTCTCTAGCCTCAACCTCTCCTTATCTCTCCGTGGTTGAGGGGATGGCACTGATGGCTTTAGTCTAGCTGCTGTTGTAACACCCCCTAATATACACGAGATTGATAAATGCTTTATAACACAATAAATTAGATCTAGTTTGCTTAGGATTTTAATCATTATGCATTGTATTTCCTTTATTTATTATGATTTTTGCTTTCTTTCCACTAGATTCTACTTGGGTATGTTATTTTGCAGAAATTAAGGTAATAAAAGGGTCAATAACAAGGGGAAAACGACCATAAAATGATAAAGAAACAAGAAGAACAAGCCCAAAGTGGAAAGAACTCTCTTTTTATGCTGAATTCTGACTCAGAATGATCAAATCCGAGTAGGATGACTCAAAAATGATCAAATCTGAGTGGAATGACTCAGAATGGAGCGTTGCCGAGTGGAATACTTCCCTGTTGGAGGTAAATCCGAGTGGAAGCTTCCCTATCAAAGCCATTCCGAGTGAAAAATGGCTGACCTTGAAGGAATATGTCTTGGTTGGAGGTGAATCTGAGTGGAAGCTGTCCGACTGAAACCACTCTGAGTGAAAAAGACACTGACTTTGAATAAATACCGTCCAAAGCTATTATCCAGGTGAAGGAATACTGACTGAAGCAGGTCTGATTTGGGAAAAACTGCTTCTTCTAGGAAAAATTGCCTCCGAGTGGAAGACGCCCGAGTGAGTTGATTCCGAATGAAAGAAAATCTGAACTTCAAAGAACAATTGTCAGGCAAAGCCTTTCCGAGTAGTGAGTTTTGGAGAAAGTGTCTTATCAAGCAAGGAAAGATCTGACCAAGAATGGATCACTTTCGGGCAGACTCTCAAAGTTTCACACTAAGCCCGAGTGAGATGTCTCCAAGGAAGACTTCCGAGTGAGTTAGGGCAGAAAGTTGTATTTTCGAGCAAAGCAAAGCTCGGATATGGGAAGAGCTTCTATCGGCCAGATTTCAGACTCTCTCAAAGTTCCAAATTTCTGAATGAAAGGCAAAGCCGACTCCCGAGTGAAAACAACCGAATAGGTTGATTGACGGTTGAGGTAATTCCGAGTGAGAAGCAAGTCAGACTTTCGAGTGAATGTGTCCGAGTGGATCATTTCAAGGAGTGAAGAAAAGGGTCGACTGAATTACTCCCAAGCAAATCCGAGCAAGGTCTCTCCGAGTGGTTTATTTCTAGAGACATAGCCGAGTGAAACATTTCAATCGGTTCCGAGTCAATCTTCAATCAGTTCCAAGTGAGTCACTTTTCAATCAGTTCTGATTGAATGTTTTAATCAGAATTGCTTTGCTCGTCCAGCTCTCTTCACAGCCACAACACCGACTCCATCCAATTGCGCACCGGCTCCTCTCAACACCGTCCAGTAAAGCAACACTGAGCAAAGCAACACCGAATGAACAATGCTCCTGATGAATGCCACTCGGTCTTTTGTGTACGAAGAGCACCTTTTCCACTCGGATTATTTCCACTGTGGGTGGATACCGACTAATCCACTAAATCCGAGTCATAAGGAGAAAACCGACCCGTAATTCCACTGATTGCCCATGCTGACTTGGATTTCCACTATCCAAGTGGATCCTTGACTTGTGGGGGGTGGCTGACAACAAGACAAAAGAGAAACCCACTAGCTGTCATTCCCTATAGCTGTTTAGGTGCAAGCTGTTCCTCCACCACACCATCCAGGCTGTATCCAAGCTGATCTAGTGGGGCGGCTGACTACAAGACAAAAGAAGAAGCCCCACTAGCCACCGATTATACAACGTCCAAGATCTCTATAAATAGAGGGAGGTCTGAAGCTAAGAATGATGACTGACAGTGTCACTTTTAGGATTTAGTTCTCTTTGTACTTTAATTCCTTTTCTTTCCTTTCTTTCTCTTTCTTTTTCCGTTCCTCTTTTCTTTCTTTTCTTCGTTTCTTTCTTCGTTCCATTTTCTTTCTCGTTTTCTTTCTCTTTTCTTTTCTTTTTTCGTTTTCTTTCTCTGTCCCATTTCTCTTTTATTTTCTTTATCTTTCTTTTATTTTAAGAGTTGTGAATTGTAAAAGTGAGTATTCCAATTTGTAATTGGTGGAGGAATATTGCAACAAGGAAATACAATGGTAAATTATTCTAAGCTTTTGGAGAAACCCGTAAGTCTTTATTTTTACCATGTCTTGTATGTTTTATTTTTCCATCATTTATATGAATTTGAATTATTTCATGAGTAACTAAATTAATTATCTTGGGATAAAGGGGGTGTGATAATATTTTATATTAATGTTATTTTGACTTGGAATTAAATAAATTTCTGTTTTCCATTTAGTTCAAAAATTGCTCAATGCTCTTAGTAATTCCTAACAAGAACCTAAGTGATAAAACTATATACTTGTGGGTATATTAGTAAGTTTAAGTAATTAATAGAATCGAGAGATTTATTGTTACTGGAAAGTTTTTGAACTAAGCCTAAGTTTTTGAAATACTTTTTATGACCTCGGTAAAACCGTGAAAGTAATCAAAATCTTTTGGGGAATTTTAAAAAGGGATTTTCACAAAACGATAATGGGCCTTTTCTAAAGATTAAGCAGCGCTTTCCATAGGTTAGGTACATTAATAGGATTCCGAGAGGAACATATTAATTAGCTTAAGGAAAATTCGCCTTGGAAAACTTAATTTGATTCTTATTTATGAAAAGTTAAAATTCATTAACATAAAATAGATTCTTGATCCCCCGAAATCCCAAGATATTCTCAACTCTGATTTTTAAGTGTCTAGAAAATTTTGTTTATTTATTCGTATTCTAAGCAACTTAATTTTGTGCTTTATTTTTACAAAAACCTTAAAAATCAATTGTGTAGATAATTAAATTTCAATATACTGGTACTTTGAACACAGTCCCTGTGGAGAACGATAATCTTTTATATTACGCGACATAACCCGTGCGCTTGTGGGCCCTGTCAAGTTTTTGGCGCTGTTGTCGTGGAACTGTTGTCCCTCAAATATCGGCAATATTGAAATTTTATTAGATCATACTTGTTAATATTTTTTCTATTTGTTTTATTTTTTAGTTATTTATTTTTATTTTTATTTTCAAAGATCACACTTGATCTTTGTCTGTTATGGAATTCTTAACAGGTGCTACTGACTTTTATCGTTGTATTTGTGGTAATTCAGGATATGCTGCTACAAATTGCTATTTTGCAATATCCTTAAACCACCATGAACAAGAATTTCATCAGTTGGATGCTATTAGGAACTATAACTATAGCAGTGATTTTAGAAGCTTACCAGTATTCCAAAACTACCCCCCACAAAAATCCAAACTTGAAATACTGATGGAAAATTTTGTGAGCACCCAAGAAAAATAAAATGAAGAGTTCTCAAAAGCCATAAAGGCCTTAGCTTCAAAGGTGGACTCTCTAGCCATCCATAACAAAATTTTGGAGAATCAAATTGTCCAACAGACCTCTTTTTCTACACCAGAAACATTTCCTGTAAAACCTGAGGTGGGATCATCTAACCACACCATGGATATCACTCTTAGGAGTGGTACTCATTATGATGATCCGGTTGGCATAACTAAAGAAGAAGCTAAGGAAGAGAAGAAATTTGATGAGTCTCTATCTCATCCGATAATTGAGGAGAGCAATACATTGATCCAAAAGAAGGTACTGCCCAAGCTTCAGGATCCAGGTATTCTAGAGGTTATTCCTATCAAGGTAGGAAAATTTTACATACCTGTTAACTTTGTTGTGCTTGAAATAGATTTTATTGACCAAGTGGTAGAGAAAGAGGCAATCCAAAACCTCCCTCTTGATCCACTTGAATCTGTTTTATCTTATGACTTTTCAGGCATTTCAAAAACACACTTCTGTGATTTTTTGGCTAAAAGAGAATTGATCCCTAAGGTAGAATTCAGACCACTAAAACGTGTGTTCAGGTATGAATTGTATAACTGAAACAGGTTCAGAAAAGTCTGGCTGAAGACTTAAAACTTAGCACTTGTGGGGAGGTAACCCCATGTCTTTAATAAATTAAAAATAAATAAAAAATAAATAAAAACAACAACTATGTCAAATCCTGGTTTGGGGTTACTACAGGTAAGTTTTCTTATCCTTTTATCATCCATTTTAACATTGAGGACAATGTCAAATTCTGGTTTGGGGTGGTAGATAAGAAAACTTAACTATTTTGTTTACGTTGTGTGATTGTTATATTTTTCATGCATGTGTGTTTTCCTTGCTTTGTTTGTAATCTTGTAATCTACCATGATTGCAGGATAAATTTACTTTGAACACAAGGCTAAAGTATCTAAGGACCCCAAAATTTTGAGTAAAATTTTCAAATTTTGATTATTTAAATGCCAAATCAATGTCTAAATGAACCTTATGTGATTAAAATTTTCTTTGAAAAGACTTTCCATGGTTAGACTTGAGCCAAAATGGGTTATTTATCAAACAAATTTTCAAAACCCATATCTTCTTGATTGAGTGAATCTCATAGTCATTAATATTCTAGAACTTATTTTTCAACCGATTCAAAATGGTTTTTGATTATATGTCTTAGGATGATAAAGGCACAATTAGGCCTTATTCTTAAGCCTCAGAATTTTTGCATAATTTGACCCCTAGTTGCCCCTTTTGAGCCTAAAAGTGAAAATTTTTCTTTGAAGCCTTTCATTGACTGATATTCTCTTAATGGTGAAAAAGTTGGAAATTTAGTGGAGCAAAGAAATAAAAAAGGACTTAAGAAAAATATGGTATTGAATGCAAAGAAAAGCAAGAAAAAGAAAAGAAAATCAAAAGGATGATATTGAATGAATTCTAAAAAGTCCATAAAAGTTCAAAAATTTGCTCTGTTAAATTTATGATGGTAATTTGAATCATTCATGACTATTAAAGCCCTTTTGTATTCCATTTTTCTTGAAATTCCTACCTTGACAATACAACCCAAGGCCACGTTACAACCTTTGAAAGACCTTTAGACTTTGACATATTTTCTATCTAAACTGTGGAGTTTCTGGTTTATTAACAAACTTATGGTAATATTTTTTGACTATGATGATCTGAGTGATACACAAACCATAAAACACTTTAAGTGAAAATTGAGAGAAGAGTATCCTCTGTCTTGATAATGAAAATTGATTCACATAAGATAATTAATATTGGCATTTGAATTAATCTTTTTCTCCATTTTGGATTCCTTAGTTTGCTGAGCTTAGTGTTTTCTGTATCTTATCATGTGAATATGGTAATTACTTGAGGACAAGCAATGTTTTAGTTTGGGGTATTTTGATAAGTGCTTTATAACACAATAAATTAGATCTAGTTTGCTTAGGATTTTAATCATTATGCACTGTATTTCCTTTATTTATTGTGATTTTTGCTTTCTTTCCACTATATTCTACTTGGGTATGTTATTTTGCAGAAATTAAGGTAATAAAAGGGTCAATAACAAGGGAAAAACGACCATAAAATGATAAAGAAACAAGAAGAACAAGCCCAAAGTGGAAAGAACTCTCTTTTTATGCTGAATTCCAACTCAGAATGATCAAATCCGAGTAGGATGACTCAAAAATGATCAAATCCGAGTGGAATGACTCAGAATGGAGCATTGCCGAGTGGAATACTTCCCTGTTGGAGGTAAATCTGAGTGGAAGCTTCCCTATCAAAGCCATTCCGAGTGAAAAATGGCTGACCTTGAAGGAATATGTCTCGGTTGGAGGTGAATCCGAGTGGAAGCTGTCCGACTGAAACCACTCTAAGTGAAAAAGACACTGACTTTGAATAAATACCACCCAAAGCTATTGTCCAGGTGAAGGAATGCTGACTGAAGCAGGTCTGATTTGGGAAAAACTGCTTCTTCTAGGAAAAATTGCCTCCGAGTGGAAGACGCCTGAGTGAGTTGATTCCGAATGAAAGAAAGTCTGAACTTCAAAGAATAATTGTCAGGCAAAGCCTTTCCGAGTAGTGAGTTTTGGAGAAAGTGTCTTATCAAGCAAGGAAAGATCTGACCAGGAATGAATCACTTTCGGGCAGACTCTCAAAGTTTCACACTAAGCCCGAGTGAGATGTCTCCAAGGAAGACTTCTGAGTGAGTTGGGGCAGAAAGTTGTATTTTAGAGCAAAGCAAAGCTCGAATATGGGAAGAGCTTCTATCGGCCAGATTCCAGACTCTCTCAAAGTTCTAAATTTCTGAGTGAAAGGCAAAGCCGACTCCCGAGTGAAAACAACCGAATAGGTTGATTGACGGTTGAGGTAATTCCGAGTGAGAAGCAAGTCGGACTTTCGAGTGAATATGTCCGAGTGGATCATTTCAAGGAGTGAAGAAAAGGGTCGACTGAATTACTCCCAAGCAAATCCGAGCAAGGTCTCTCCGAGTGGTTCATTTCCAGAGACATAGCCAAGTGAAACATTTCAATCGGTTCTGAGTCAATCTTCAATCAGTTCCAAGTGAGTCACTTTTCAATCGGTTCTGATTGAATGTTTCAATCAGAATTGCTTTGCTCGTCCAGCTCTCTTCACAGCCACAACACCGACTCCATCCAATTGCGTATCGGCTCCTCTCAACACCATCCAGCAAAGCAACACTGAGCAAAGCAACATCGAATGAATAATGCTCCTGATGAATGCCACTCGGTCGTTTGTGTACGAAGAGCACCTTTTTCACTCGGATTATTTCCACTGTGGGTGGATACCGACTAATCCACTAAATCCGAGTCAGAAGGAGAAAACCGACCCATAATTCCACTGATTGCCTATGCTGACTTTTATTTCCACTATCCAAGTAGATCCTTTACTTGTGGGGGGCGGCTGACAACAAGACAAAGGAGAAACCCACTAGCTGTCGTTCCCTATAGCTGTTTAGGTGCAACCTGTTCCTCCACCACACCATCCAGGCTGTATCCAAGCTAATCTAGTGGGGCGACTGACTACAAGATAAAAGAAGAAGCCCCACTAGCCACCGATTATACAACGTCCAAGATCTCTATAAATAGAGGGGAGGTCTAAAGCCAAGAATGATGACTGACAGCGTCACTTTTAGGATTTAGTTCTCTTTGTACTTTAATTCCTTTTCTTTCCTTTCTTTCTCTTTCTTTTTCCGTTCCTTTTTTCTTTCTTTTCTTCGTTTCTTTCTTCGTTCCATTTTCTTTCTCGTTTTCTTTCTCTTTTCTTTTCTTTTTTCGTTTTCTTTCTCTGTCCCATTTCTCTTTTATTTTCTTTTTCTTTCTTTTATTTTAAGAGTTGTGAACTGTAAAAGTGAGTATTCCAATTTGTAATTGGTGGAGGAATATTGCAACAAGAAAATACAGTGGTAAATTATTCTGAGCTTTTGGAGAAACCCGTAAGTCTTTAGTTTTACCATGTCTTGTATGTTTTATTTTTCCATCATTTATATGAATTTGAATTATTTCATGAGTAACTAAATTAATTATCTTGGGATAAAGGGGGTGTGATAATATTTTATATTAATGTTATTTTGACTTAGAATTAAATAAATTTCTATTTTCCATTTAGTTCAAAAAATGCTCAATGCTCTTAGTAATTCCTAACAAAAACCTAAGTGATAAAACTGTATACTTGCAGGTATATTAGTAAGTTTAAGTAATTAATAGAATCGAGAGATTTATTGTTACTGGAAAGTTTTTGAACTAAGCCTAAGTTTTTGAAATACTTTTTGTGACCTCGGTAAAACCGTGAAAGTAATCAAAATCTTTTGGGGAATTTTAAAAAGGGATTTTCACAAAACGATAATGGGCCTTTTATAAGGATTAAGCAGCGGTTTCCATAGGTTAGGTACATTAATAGGATTCTGAGAGGAACATATTAATTAGCTTAAGGAAAATTCGCCTTGGAAAACTTAATTTGATTCTTATTTATGAAAAGTTAAAATTCATTAACATAAAATAGAGTCTTGATCCCCCGAAATCCTAAGATATTCTCAACTCTGATTTTTAAGTGTCTAGAAAATTTTGTTTATTTATTCGTTTTCTGAGCAACTTAATTTTGTGCTTTATTTTACAAAAACCTTAAAAATCAATTGTGTGGATAATTAAATTTCAATATGCTGGTGCTTTGAACACAGTCCCTGTGGAGAACGATAATCTTTTATATTACGCGACATAACCCGTGCGCTTGCGGGCCCTGTCAGAGATATATATGTATTCTTCTTGCTTTTTAAAAAAACCTTTTAGAAAGAGATACATATTTATCACTCTTTATCTCACGTTTACAAGGATGTATGTACATCTGATTTCCTTTGAATATTGAAAATAAAAAAAAACATTATCTTTCAATATTTGTTCATAATGACAAAATAATTTATAGAAATCATAAATGATAAATCATTACAATATTATATCTGAATGAGAAAGTTTATCAAAGTTTAATCTTTACCTTGTTACAATTATCTAACTTGATATTGTAATAAGGCAAAGTAAAACTAAACTATACCTCAACTACAAATGTGACCAATCATTTCCTAGTCCTTGAACCATCGAGTTTTTGAATCCTACTCTTGTCATATCTCTTCATCTATCTGATTGAGGATGAAACTACTTTACCCTCTTGTAATTACATATCCTTCCATCTTGGACTGCTAGCTATATATCACATAACATATATTTTGGACACAAAATTCAAACAAGAAGGAGTGAGAAACAAAATATAATATCTTACAGATAAGACATAAGCATAAGGGTTTTCACAAACTAATATAATAATATCAGTCATAATCTCATACTCAAGCAAATATGAATATAGGGTTTCCACATACATAACACTTATATTTTCATTCACAACCATCCACTAGAATGTCACAATCACATGAATGTTATGAAATGCTTATGCTACTATCTCACTCATTTTATGCATGTGGCCCCTTAAAGTTTTAATTCTGCATTGGGCCAACCAGGAGTTTACACTGTTCCATAATTCTAGATAATAATAACATAAATGCCTTCACGGCATATGAGCAGCTCAACTGGCATGGAAACACTTAGAGACTAGTCAGATTGAGAAGGTTTTTATTGTGAAAGTACCCGACACTAGGGAGCGACCCCAGGTCACCTGAAGCACCCTTTCATACCCTCTCATCCCAAGGCTCGAAATTAAGCCTCCTCTAATGCATCCTCGGTTTCTATAATCCGTCCCCAGGCAATATCATATCTCGTTTCTCTTTAATGATTCATGATGCATGAACTACTCGCGTATTGAGTTGGTTAAGACTTTTAGAAACTCAAGTATAAATTATATCTTTGGGGCCTACAAATAACAACATAGCCACCCAGATAAACTGCACATTTCCAAACTCTTAAATTAGTTCTGCCTCACGCAGAAGAATTTTAGTACAGTTTTCTTTACCACTCACAAATCAATATTATTGTGATTTGAGTTTTAAAGTCTTAACATATATTCCAAACCTTCTTTAGAGCATTTATAGGAAATTTATTTACTTTAGACACAAGTTTGAATTATCGATCCTTTTCCATCTTAAATTATAATACTTGAAAAGTATATAATAAAGTATTTTTGAAATTAAAGACTCTTATTTTTAAAAGTTTAAAATGAAATATTATTGAAGTATCTTATTTCCATTTGAGAATCAAATATTTTCATATATATACATATATGAATATATTATTTTTATAAAACAATTTCTTTTTCTTTATTTTTATAACTAAAACTTATTCTAAAATTTAATTAAATAATTTATCTTGAAAGAAAAAAGTAAGTTATAGAAATTATATAGTTTTATTGAAAATTAAGAAAACTTTCTTAACAATAATTCTGAATAAACATTGAGAAATTATCATAAATAATTTCTTTTAAAGTAATACTGTAAAGAGTAAGGAATAAGTACATTCTTACTGAGTTTTAGCTTCCCGTCGTGTTTGCTATATGCTCAAACTCCATATCACAAGATTATCAATCACTCATCGATCACAATCAAGTATTGTAATATTATCAATCACAATCAAATATCACCAATCACCAATATCATCAATCATAATCAAATCAAATAAATATCATTCATAAATATCATAATTTAAAATTTAATAGTTATTTAATTTAATAAACTTAATTTCAAGCCCTTATAGTCCATTTCCTTGCATAGGTCTATGTAAGTCCATATAGGTCATATAGTCAAAGTCCTTGCATAGGTAATTCAAAGTAAGTTACACAAGATACTTAATTTAAAATTTATTATTTTAAAATAATAATATTATTAAATTTAAAAGGAGTAGGGGACTCCTCCCATTATTCTTATGTCTTTCCATATTATATTTTTATCCCACTCCCCCTTACCTGGAATTGCTACCAAAAGTGAATTTGCTTTGTGCCTCCGAGTTCTAAAAAAAATATATTAATACTAATTTATTTCAGTATAGGCATACGATAAAAATTAAGATTACTATCGCAAATGATAAATAGTAATTATGCATAGTAATAGTAAATAGTAACGCTAAATAGTAAATCATGAATAGTAAATTTTAAATAGTAGTGTTAAATGGTAAATCATGAACAATAACAGTAAATAGTAAATTTTAAATAGTAACAGTAAATGATAAATCGTAAATAGCGATGATAAATAGTAAATTTTAAATAGTAATGGTAAATAGTAAATTTTAAATAGTAACAGTAAATGATAAATCGTAAATAAAAATGGTAAATAGTAAATTTTGAATAGTAATTATAAATAGTAAATTTTAAATAGTAATGGTAAATAGTAAATTTTGAATAGTAACAATAACTAATAAAGTTTGAATAATAACAGTAAATAATAAATTTTAGATAATAACAGTAAATGGTAAAGTGTGAATAGTAATAGTAAATAGTGAATAGTAACAGTAAATCATAAAAATAACGTAGTGGTAATTTATTTTTACCATAGTAACTTATTCATAATAGTAATAGCATATTAATAGTTTACGAGTACTAAAAAAAATAATCTAGATAATCATAAAAAGAATATAGAAGAAAGATATTATTATCTTACACTTCCGACAGAACCTCTTTTTACCAAAAGAATTTACTCCTCACTAATTTCTTACGCATTATCTCTCTAGATTCTCTCTCTAATTTTGGTGTGAAAATATTGTAAATGAGCCATCTATTTATAGGAAGAGAAATTTACTATTTAAGATTACTTAATTATTTATTTTACTATTCATGATGTGAGTATTTACCCACCGTCACTATTCATAATGTGAGTATTTACCCACCAGTCACTATTTATGATGTAAGTATTTACCCACGGTCACTATTCATGATGTAAGCATTTATCCACCAGTCACTATTCATGATGTGAGTATTTACCAACCGATGATGTAAGCGATGATGTCGGCAGTGGCATTTCGGTTATTTTCTCAAATATTTATTAAAAAATTCAAAAATTCTAGAAAATCATAAATAATGCATAGATCAAAAAGTTCTAAAGAACCATATTCTAATTCCTTCAAATTTTTATTTTAAAATTCTAATAAAAGTTAAATCTTAAATATGTAAAAACATAAATATAAGAATATAAAATATAAATTATGAATAGTAAATGAACTGGTCTGGACCGGGGTCTAGGATCCGGTGTGGGACCAGCCACAAGATTATAGGTGTTTTTAGGGTTTGCACACCGGAACAGTGTGTATCCGATGTTTTAATCCGGTCTCTCAGTGGGAGAGGCCGGTCTTGTTGTCCTGGAGATCCTTCACAACAGCGTTTCGCGTTGCCAGGGGGCGAAAGGTGGTGCCACCTGCGAAGATTCTCCGACGCTCAAGTTAGAAGAGTGTAAGAACTCAGTGAATGCTCAAGCGAAGTAATAGTAAAGTATGAGATAGAACAACGATACCATGCATGTGTATTGAAACGAGCTATTTATAGTTGTACGTGAGAAAATGAGTCGTTGGGTACAGGTGGGTCCCTTAGCTCTGATAGCGTGTATATTATGTCAATCAGGGTGGCTCAACTCTCAGAATGTGTTAGGAGGGTAGGTCAATTATCAGAGTACGATCCTCTAGGAAGAGGGGAGGATAATCACATTTTCCGTATAATCTGCTGACACATCCACTTGCTTTCTGAGGCCATTGATGTGACATATTTTGCTACATACAGTGTCTTCGTTGATAAGTTATTAGGGACTCTTATCTTGCTGTGACTGAAAAGCCAACAGTTACATAAATATCCTGTGTAAATGAACAAAGAACCGTTATAGAGAAAATAAGTGGTGCAGTCGTGAGATGAGGACGGACGGCCAGACATCGGATATCCGGTGTGGTAAAGTTGAACCAGGACACCGGTTTTCCTTATATGAGGTCACTCTGACGTCACAAGAATGGGGGCCGGTATCCAGACCGGATCAGTAAAGATATCAAAAATTCTTAATATAATTTTCTTAATTAGTGAATACTAATTAAGTCATTTTAAAATCTTCGTTAAATATACATATTTTTATTTCATTTTATTTTAAAAAAATAATTTAAATATAAGTACCAAAATTTTATAAAAATATTAATTAGTTAAAAAATTAACTAACTAATAATAAGTATTTTCTCATTAAAGAGATATTAATATCTATTTTCTATTTGAGTAAAAAAAATAGGATGTTACAACTGTGGCCTCCAAATGCATTTCTATGCCTACGTACTTCGAGGCTTTCCTCCAGAACTCCTCAAATGTCGTCGGAGGACTCTTTGCCAGGGACAGGGCAAAGGCTGATCTAGGTTGCAAAGCTTCGACAACAATATGAAGCTGAATGGCCTCCGTAAGATTAGGCACCATGGTTGCCTCCTTGTAGAATTGCTTCAAGAACTCTTTTAAGAGTTTTATTCTCCCTCTGCCTGATCTGGGCCAAGGTATGAGAAGTCCTGGGAATATCTCTAGAAATGACGAAATGGCTCTCGAACGCAGCTGCCATTTCCTCCCAGGAGTTTATCGAACTTGAAGGTAAACTCTTGAACCAACCGAGGGCCTCCTCTGTGAGTGGTCATGGGAACATTCTGCATATTACATCTTTATCTGCTCCCAGATATATGGCCTTATACACGTAAGCATCAAGATGCTTAGTGGGATCCGTCTCTCCATTATACTTTCTGATCGAAAGTGGTTGAGTTGTTAGCAGATACGTGGGGATAGGCACACTCATGAGCCTCCTCGAGAAAGGTACGTTGAGTCTATACATCCTAGAGGTCACCACCTCCTGCTCCTTCCTTCTTCCACTGACTCTATCTCCAGAGTCTTGAGTTTGCTCCCGCTCCTCATAGGTGGGAATCTTCAAATATTGGAGAGTGGTGGATTTCTCTCTCCCATATGTGTGGTGAGTCTCTTCACCCTGAGACGTTGTTTTGCTCTCTGTCACCCACTTCTCTTTTCTCAATTCCATCAACTCCTCCCTGAGTTGCCTTATCACTTCATCTCGAGGATCTGAGGCTGCACCAGGTATCATCCTCCAAGAGTTGGTTCCAGGAGATTCGAAAACAAGCCTCCTGCTAGTATGTTGATGGGTCACATCCTCTACATGACCATCGACAAAATCACGTCCATCTCCCTCCATGGCTAACTTTCGAACTTCTGTAAAAAGTGGGAATAACTCTATCGAGTCCCACCGGGCGTGCTAATGAACTGGTCTAAACCGAGGTCTCTGATCGTTATGGACACTGATCAGTTTCCGATCATGTGTGTCTAGCTTGAGCCGATTGAAATTAAAAATATTTAATGCTGTGAGAATTGGTGTTTTATGGCAATGTGGAATTGGGTTTGACAAGCAGGTCACCTGAGTGATGTTGTTAATGAGTCGGGTTTGACAAGCAGGTCGCCCAAGTGATAATGTGATGGATGGGCTTGACAAGTCGGTCGCCCTGTGATGAGAGCACATGCTAGTTTCTGGTAGTTGCATTTGTTGATTGATGATGATATGAAATGTGATTATGTGGTATGGGATGGCCGACGGTATATGTTACCCTCGTTTCTGGCTTCAGTGGTCAAGCAAGACCCAGTTGAGCTACCCAGAGGTCTATGACCCAGTGGTTGGAGGGGAGTCAAGCAAGACTCGGTGAACTAAGTAGGGTTCACGGGGTGTCAAGTAGGACCCCCAGCTAAAGGCCGATCCTTTAGTATCCGGATACTAGGCGTCGATTTTATGTGAGTCAGTTATGAAAATTGATGAACTATTGATGAGATGTGTATGTTTGCCAAGTGCAGTACTTGCCGAATGTGAAGTATTATAATTGATGAGTATGATGTGTATATTTGCCGAGTGCAATTTGATACAATTGCCAAGTATGGTTTATTATAATTGTTGAGTGCAATTTGATATACTTACTGAGTATAATTTGATATACTTGCTGAGTGAAATAATTGCCGAGTAAGAATTGTCATATTGCCGAAAGAGAATATGATTTATTTGCTGAGAATGATTTGATGTATTGATGAGTAGAAAATCATTATATTTACCGAGTGGAAGTTACTTGCTGAGTGTGACTCGCTAGGTTTGCAGTGTTAATTGCTATGATTACCAAGTGGGTGTATTGCTGAATCTTATTTGGTAAGATTGTCAAAGGAGAACTGTTATATGGTTAAGTGTGAATTACTATAATGCCGAGTGATAATGGATATATTGCCAAGTGTGAGTGTATTACCGATTGAGCTAATTACTGAGTGAAATGTGCAGTTTTGAGGATGAAACAGTCAGACAGAGCTTATACTCATATTTTATTCCGTTCTATATTAATTATGATGCTAAACATTCACCCTTGCTGTTGTTTTCAATTTTAGTAACCAGTGACAGAGAAGAGGTCGGAGCCATGGAGGTGTGCCAAGTGGAGGATTGATGCCAAGGAATCGAGTGCTTTGAAATGAATTCCAAGTGTAATATATATACTTTGAGTTTTCTGTGTGATGCTACATGAGTGTGTTAAAATTCAAATCGGTAAGTTGATTAATGAGGATATAAATTTTTGATGTTATGAGATCGGTGTTTATTTTATGAATGAATTGGTATTGTTGTATCAGAGTTGATCTCCTGGTGAATCTAGCCGAGTGGATTCCTTATCCGAGCAAGGGCCTATTAAATTGATGCCCATTTGAGTATCCTTCATTCTTTTTGAGAGAATAATAACTAAGAGACCCATTTCCGAGTGGAAGATTAGGGTTTCTCCGAGTGAACAATGGCTAAGACTTCGAGTGAAGAAAGATAAGAGTATTTTCGAGTGAAGGTTAAAGTGATTCCGAGTGGTTAGAATATTTTTTGTGTGATGAAGGATTGAGAGCTCTTCCGAGTGAAGGAAGGGTGGGATGTTCCCGAGTAAACTATTGGCCGAGCGAGCCTTTTACGAGTGAAGTAAAGTTCGTGTTGTTAGGAAATCCCTAAGCATGAGCAGCGGAAAAATTAAAGGGATTCCATAGGATTTGCAAGGTTCCGTGTTTCAAAGCACAAAAAACCAATTTCGAAATTATTTAGGTTACCTCTTGAAGAACTCCGAAGCAGTCGTAGCCTCGTCCTTTAGGAGTCCACACGAGCACTCCCACCAGAATCGCAACACTTGCCAACTGCTAGGTTGACGGCGTGTAGCTCTTGCAACTTTTTGCGAATTTTGTGTCTCACTTGAGTGAACGGCCTATGAGCATCTTATGCTCTATTTATAGGCTTAGGTTTGACCTAATTTGTTCTCTCTAAAAGTGGGCTCCTTACTCATTCCAAATGAGTTAGGCCCAATAGCTTTATTTTAGTCCAACTAAAATAAGACAACATTTTCTGATGGGCTTACTCTATGTGTGTGACCCTATAGGTAAAATACCCGGTCATATTAATAATAAACTATTTTATTATTAATATAAAATAAGAGCGGCATCTAGCAATGCATCATTATGTCCGAATATTATTAACATAACCTATAAGTGATAATTATTTAATACGTTTATTCCTTTTGTCACGATATCCTAATTGGGCCCAAGGCATGGTCGCGTCATCCTTGTACGGCCCAATTTATTTTACTTGATACCGGAGTAGACTGGATCCGAATAAATATCTAATATTTATTCTTTCTAGCATGGCCATGCGTTTTCTTAGTCTTACTCCATCAAGTGGCCTATGGATATCACTCCTGTCACATAGGAGAGACAAATCCCATCTACATCACTCACATCCCTCTGCATAATTTGTTCATTGCCTAATCACAACCTTTATAGTCCTCTTGTTACAGAAGACGTTTAATTGTATTAAAACAATAAACTCCTCATGTAGGAATCGTAGTGACTTCAGGTCGAAGGACTACATATACCATTATCACATTGAGAATCGTTTATGACAATCATGTAACGATCCATGCAACGTTCTCATGGTGGGTCTGTCCAGTACATCATTACTCTTAATGTGTACCCGTGTGAAGACTCGATATCATCTATATCTATGATCTGTGAGATCAGGTCATCAGTACACTCACACACTAGTCTCAGTGTATTTACATGTCCCCATGTAAATACTTAACTAGGGACATTTTAGGAATAATTTTTATATGACCTATTACTCCAAGGATAAATATGTTTAAAACAACTTTAAACTGAAATATTTATTCAATTGATAAGTAGAAAAATGATACAAATGAAAAAGCATAAAGGCTCATAGTGCATACACCAACACGTGTGTTTTCGAGTGATGTCAGGTTCAGGGAACCTTTGTTGAGTGAAGGTTAAGCTGTTTCCGAGCGAGAGATACCCGAGTGCACCGATTTCCGGGTGAAGTCCGAATTGTTGGCTTTACTCGTATGTCTTGTACGCTCAAGTTGATGAGTAGCACTCGCTCAAGCGAGTCGGCTCTCGCTTAAGCGAATCAGGGGCTCGCTCAGGCGATTGACCCCTGACTCCGTCTTCCTTCTTTCGTTGTTTCTAAATAACTATTCTATTAATGGATGTATTTTGGGATCCGTTTCAGTCGGAATTTGCTAATTTAAGTGTGATTTTACTACTTTGAATATATTTAAGAAAGGTAAATATTTTTATATTAAGACTGAGTGGATTTTTAAATTAAAACGTGAAAAATTATTTTAGAAAAATGAGAAAATTGACGAGGGTCGTCACAATTGGTATCAGAGCGGTTCTTTCTAGAGCCGAGTGGATGGGCAAAGTGAGTGATTGTGTGAATGCTATGCTGGACTGTGTTTTGCATTTTATTGCATTATACTTGTGGTTGTTTGTGCAGCTTGGCATCATTCCCTTGCCACTCCAGTAGCGATGTGTTTTATGTGAGGTAATTATCCGACTCCCTGGTAAAGTATTGGTTATTAATGGTGAAGTGTTTATTCATTATAGAATAATTTATGGCCGGAAAGCTAGTTCGGATAGAGGAGATAGCTTCTTCTCGAAATTTTCCAAATTGATGAGTAGGACCGAATCAGGTCCCACTCTTGATAAATTCCTGATAAGGAATTCCCCCTGCTTATAGAAGAGGGCATGATTAGGACGAGCCGTATATTTGGATCAGAGAAGTTGAACAAGCTTTTGAGTATTCCGAGTGTTCGGAGGAGCATAAAATACAGTTTACGACTTATCATTTGAATGAGAGGCTAGGATATGGTAGTATCAGACTAAGGTACCGATGAAGACGACGAGTGAGTCGTTAGTGTGGGTGAATTTCTGAGGGTAGTTTCTTGTTAAGTACTTCTCGGATAGTTAGTAAATTCGAAAGAAAATGGAACTCTAGGTTGGGACAGGGCCGAGTGTCAATGGCCGAGCACACTATTAAGTTTGATGAGCCGTGACTTCTATCACTCTTTCTCAATGGAAGGAACCGAGAGTAGCGAGTATGCCAAGTATAAAGCAGGATTGTGAATTAGAATTCGCAGTGTGATTATGCCGACTGAGATTCGAGATTATTTGATTCTGATGGACAAGGATATGATGACCGAGGAAGTGCAATTACAGAGGACCTTTCCGTCGGAAGATAAAAGGTCGTGAAGACAAGAGGATCCGGTTTCAAGAAAATGGGTCGGTTCTTTTGTGGCGGTAAGTTTTCTGCTACATTTTCTTCCTCTTCTGGTCGGAGTTCTACTGACCAATCTGGTAGTCAGTCGATAGCCGAGTGTGCTATAGTTGTGGCTGAGAGTTATATTGCAAAACACTATCCGAGTGGACGAATTGTTTCCAATATGGACAACTGGGAGACCTTATACCGAGTGCCAACAGAGGCAGTAACCGAGTAGGCATAGCAACCGAGCCAACACTTCTGGGACTCGGGGTACTAATTTTCCGAGAGGAGGTTAAATCCTGGGGTGAAATGAGAATAGTAAGTGCGTTGGTAGCCATATGTTTGTTTGAATAATGGAGTTTGATGTTACATAGAATGAAATAAGTTGACGAATGCTCTAATATGATTATTCCTGGAAAGGATGAGCCTTTTGTAGTGCTTCTATGAGGTAGTGTAGAGATTATTAGATGATTGATTAATGGAAATTAAGGGAAATTATGAGTAATTGATGAATGACGGTGTAATAATGCCGAATAAGTTGAAGGTAAAAGTCGAAGGGTGGTTGGTAATAATTTTCAGTGAGGTAATTGATGAGGTGAGAATTCACTCGGAATAATTAAGAAAATGAATTGTGTGAGTGATGGTCGAGTGAAGTATATATATATATATATATATATATATATATATATGTGTGTGTGTGTGTGTATTGGACTGTTGTGTATATGATAAGGAAAAGTAGTTGAGTAAGAATGAAGAGAAGTTTTACTGAGTCGTTTGGACTTTGCACTGATATTAGTGTTACATGGGAATCATAATGGTTGGCCACCGTGGGTTCCTTTTAACATTAATTCATTGTGAAGTTGCTAATAGGCATGGGTAAATGGATGATGATGTAAACAGCTTGCATGTCAATCGGTGATATGGATAGTTGGACTGTATACTCGACTTTCACTCGGATTAACTACGAAGTGTTGAACTCTTGAGACTGATCACCTCAGGTAGTTGCACTAGCGGTTGAGGTCGTGTGAAGTCGAGGAGACAGATGTGTTTTAGCTAATCTTGAATGATTGGATTTAGAGAAGAGAAGTATAAGATTTGTATCTCTGAAGTCGGTGAATGATTAGAGATGAGGAACAAATAGAACTGAGATTTGGTAACCGATGAATGATGAGTATAGAAAAGTAAATATTGTAATGTGGCAGTCGGTATGAATTACTGTTAGATTTTGGGAGAAGAGATGACCTAAAAAGGAAATTTGATGAATTGAGTTCCTGCTAAGGTACACTGAGTGGAGAATTTCCGAGTGAATCATGTCTGAGAGAAGTATTTTCGGGTGAAGAAAAGCTAATTTCAAATGAGTACTCGGGCGAAGATATTTCTGAATAGTGAATTCCCGAGTGGGATATCTCCGAATGGAGTACAACACTTTTCGAGTGGAATGGTACCGATTAAGATATACCGAGTGAGCCTTTCTCTAGGATAAGCACTTCTGGACAGAGAAAGAGGGATTTCGAATGAGTATGTTTCTAAGTGAATAGTTCCCGAGGGGAGTAGATATCTGAGTGGTGAATTCATTTAATTCGTGCTCGGGTGTCTTAAAAATGGGCGAGAGCTTGTGCTCGGGGACGTCTTTAAGATGGTCTTTGATTCCGAGTGAAGCATTTCCGAGAGGAATAATTTTTAGTGAAGAAAAGCTTGGACTCGGGCAGAGATATATCCGAGTGATATTCTCGAGGTAATGGGATAACCAAAGGTAACGATGGGATTTGGAGATTCCGAGACCGAGTGGTGGTGCATGCAAAAAGGGTTCTTGGAGTATTTATTTTGGTATTACCGAGTAAGAAAGGATTCTAGTGGTCGGGAATGAAGAAGGCAATAACTTGTATGTAAGGTTGAACACCAGAGACCCCCTGGATTTCTCCAACCATCGGAGATTCTGATTTGGAAGTGGGAGAGTATTACCATGGATTTCGTGTCCGGGTTACCACGTAACCAATCCGAGTGATTGTAGATCGATTGATCAAGAGTGCTTACTTCTTGACTATGAACAGATTGCCTTGATCCGAGAGAAAATGAAGATGCCCAAGACTGACTGAAAAGTTACTATGACAGTTGGCATAGACTGCTTGAGTTCAGACGGGTGACTGGGTATTCTTGAAGGTTTCACCGACCAGGGGTGTAGGTCGGATATTGAAGAGTCACAAGTTTAATCGGTAATGTTGCTTACCGACTGGATCTTCTCAGTTCGTTAACTAATATTCATAGTGTTTCATGTGTCACAACTCCGGGTGAATATTCCGTGTGATTTTATGATTGTGCCGAGTGACTCTTTTGAATTGGAAGATCTGACGGTGGAAGTTACACTGATCGGTATTGAGGAGTATCAGACCAAACGGCTAAGAAACAAGGAAGTGCCATTGGTAAGGGTGAAGTAGCAGAAATTGAATGGGGTAACCTACACTTGGAAAATTTGAATCGGACATGAGGTGAGTGTACCCCAATCTTTTTCAGTAAGGAATGTTGATTTCGGGGACGAAATCCCTTTTTAGGGGGGGTAGATGTAACATCCCGGATATTTATAGAAAATTTTGAGAAGTGGAAAATATTAAAAAATTGTTTTTAGGATTTATTTGATATTTTTATGAATTATGGGTTAATTATAAAAGGTGTGAGTAGAAGAAGAGAGGTTTAATTTAAATCTTTAAAGAAATTGAAAAGGAAAAGGAGAAATGACCGGTTGAAGAGGTAACCGGTTGGAGGTGACCGGTTGGGCAGGTGACCGGTTGCCATGAGTTTAAATAAAGGTTTCTCTCTCTCAATCATTCATTGTTGTGAGAACCTTCTTCTTCATCTGTTTCTCTTCTTCCTTTCCTTCCTCTATTGTTGAGAGCTATAAGCTTTGAAGGAAGGTCTCTTTTGCATCAAACCTTGAAATAGTTACATAGCTGAGACAGTGATTTCAAGGTGAGTTCTTTGGACCGTTTGAGTTTATTATCTTGCCCCTTTTGTTTCTTTTCTGGACCAAATGGTCATGCATGTGGGGGTACTGTTCCGATCTTCACTCCTCGTGACTGTGAGCCTGGAAATGGCCCTTTAACTGTGTGAGTGGTGGTGTGACGTTAACGTTCTAAACCTGTAGGTGGTGGAACGAACTCTGTGGAACGCTTGAGGAGGCTGGTGCTGGAACGAAGGAGGAACAGTGAACCCAATGATTGTTGAAGCGTGGAACAGAGGTAAGGGGGTGTTCGGGTTATAATTAATTGGAATAGGACATACTGTCCGAGTTGTTGAGACATTTGTAAACCGAGTAAGAAATAAGACTGGAAGAAAGGTATGTGAATATGTATATGAATGTGTGTGTGAGACTTAGAGATATTGTCGAATGAAAGTTGTGAACGTGTATTTGTGTGCACACCGATCGATTTAGGATCGTGTGTGTGTGTGACAAGGAAATATCTGATGTTGACATTGTGATGAAGTTGTGAATGTATGAGTATGCATGTATGTGACAACCGGTCAGTTTCTAATTGTGTGCATGTGACTTGAGAAGTATTTAATGTTGTAATAATTAAGATAATGCTGAATGAATTGTATATGAATGAGAATGAATGCATGTAGATGTATGGACACCGATTGGTTTCCGATCGTGTGTGTGTGGCTTGAGCCGATTGAAATTAAAAATATTTAATGCTGTGACAATTGGTGTTTTGTGGCAATATGGAATCGGGTTTGACAAGCAGGTCACCCGAGTGATGTTGTTAATGAGTCGGGTTTGACAAGCAGGTCGCCCGAGTGATAATGTGATGGATGGGCTTGACAAGTCGGTCGCCCTGTGATGAGAGCACATGCCAGTTTCTGGTAGTTGCATTTATTGATTGATGATGATATGAAATATGATTATGTGGTATGGGATGGCCGACGGTATATGTTACCCTTGTTTCTGGCTTCAGTGGTCAAGCAGGACCCAGTTGAGCTACCCAAAGGTCTATGACCCAGTGGTTGGGGGGGAGTCAAGCAGGACTCGGTGAACCAAGCAGGGTTCACGGAGTGTCAAGTAGGACCCCCAGCTGAAGGCCGATCCTTTAGTATCCGGATACTAGGCGTCGATTTTATGTGAGTCAGTTGTGAAAATTGATGAACTGTTGATGAGATGTGTATGTTTGCCGAGTGCAGTACTTGCCGAATATGAAGTATTATAATTGATGAGTATGATGTGTATATTTTTCGAGTGCAATTTGATACAATTACCGAGTATGGTTTATTATAATTGCTGAGTGTAATTTGATATACTTACTGAGTATAATTTGATATACTTGCTGAGTGGAATAATTGCCGAGTAAGAATTGTCATATTGCCGAATGAGATTTTGATTTATTTGCTGAGAATGATTTGATGTATTGATGAGTGGAAAATCGTTATATTTACCAAGTGGAAGTTACTTGCTGAGTGTGACTCGCTAGGTTTGTAGTGTTAATTGCTATGATTACCGAGTGGGTGTATTGCTTAATGTTATTTGGTAAGATTGTCAAAGGAGAACTGTTATATGGCTAAGTGTGAATTACTATAATGCCGAGTGATAATGGATATATTGCCGAGTGTGAGTGTATTGCCGATTGAGCTAATTACTGAGTGAAATGTGCAGTTTTGAGGATGAAGCAATCAGACAGAGTTTATACTCGTATTGTATTCCGTTCTATATTAATTATGATGCTAAACACTCACCCTTGCTGTTGTTTTCAATTTTAGTAACTAGTGACAGGGAAGAGGTCAGAGCCATGGAGGTGCGCTAAGTGGAGGATTGATGCCAAGGAATCGAGTGCTTTGAAATGAATTCCGAGTGTAATATATATATTTTGAGTTTTCTGTGTGATGCTACATGAGTGTGTTAAAATTTGAATCGGTAAGTTGATTAATGAGGATATAAATTTTTGATGTTATGAGATCGGTGTTTATTTTATGAATGAATTAGTATTGTTGTAGCAGAGTTGATCTCCTGGTGAATCTAGTCGAGTGGATTCCTTATCCGAGCGAGGGCCTATTAAATTGATGCCCATTTGAGTATCCTTCATTCTTTCCGAGAGAAGAATAACCGAGAGACCCATTGCCGAGTGGAAGATTAGGGTTTCTCCGAGTGAACAATGGCTAAGACTTCGAGTGAATAAAGATAAGAGTATTTCCGAGTAAAGGTTAAAGTAATTCCGAGTGGTTAGAATGTTTTTCGTGTGATGAAGGATTGAGAGCTCTTCCGAGTGAAGGAAGGGTGGGATGTTCCCGAGTGAACTATTGGCCGAGCGAGCCTTTTACGAGTGAAGTAAAGTTCGTGTGTTTTCGAGTGATGTCAGGTCGAGGGAACCTTTGTTGAGTGAAGGTTAAGCTGTTTCCGAGCGAGAGATACCCGAGTGCACCGATTTCTCGGTGAAGTCTGACTTGTTGGCTTTACTCGTATGTCTTGTACGCTCAAGTTGATGAGTAGCACTCGCTCAAGCGAGTCGGCACTCGCTTAAGCGAATCAGGGGCTCGCTCAGACGATTGACCCCTGACTCCGTTTTCCTTCTTTCGTTGTTTCTAAATAACTATTCTATTAATGGATGTATTTTGGGATCCGTTTCAGTCGGAATTTGCTAATTTAAGTGTGATTTTACTACTTTGAATATATTTAAGAAAAGTAAATATTTTTATATTAAGACCGAGTAGATTTTTATATTAAAACGTGAAAAATTATTTTGGAAAAATGAGAAAATTGACGAGGGTCGTCACAGTGGATATCCGGCATTATAATCCGACCTCTCAGTGGAAGAGACCGGTCTTGTTTTCCTAGAGATCCTTTACACCAGAGTTTCGCGTTGACAGGGGCGAAAGGTGGTGTCACCTGCGAGGATTCTCTGACACTCAAGTTAGTGGAGTGAATGAGAACTCAAAGAACACTTAAGCAATGCAATAGTATGATAAGAGTAAGAACAACGTAACCTTACATGTGTATGAGAATATGCTATTTATAGTTGAACGTGGAAAATGAATCGTTGGGTGTAAGTAGGCCAGGAGGCTCTGATGCCGTGTTTAGCGTATCAATTAGATTAGTTCAATGCTCAGTGTACGATCAAGGGTAGGTCAATGATCAGTGTACGATTCTGACACAGGAATGGGGGAAGATCCACCTTTTCCGTATGTCACTCCTGTAGCTGTACTTTGCACCTTTCGATGGGTGACATAGACATCTTCCGCTGTGTAGGGTATCAATCGTGATAAGTAGTGAAACCACTTATCCTATCGTTGTGTTAGGCAAACAGTTATATGTAACGGAAGAATGAGAATGGATAACCAGTGAAGGAAGAGTTCCTAGCACGGTATTTTTACAGTCCGGATGTTGACCTGTGATACCGGTTGACCTTCCAGAACAGTTAAGATGATGTCTTATTCTGGAGGCCGGTATCCAGACCGGATCACTTTCCAATGTACATATGACGCAGCCTATGAAGGGCGTGACACTTAACCTTCAAAACGACGTAACTCCACTGACATCCAAAATGCCAAGCGTCGTGCCAATGCAACAATGCCATGTGTCATTACCACACGAATAATAGTTCAATAAAAAAATAACATTTGATGTAGCTCATCATAGCAACGTCGTCACTGCGACAAGTAAGGGGGTAAATGATCTAATATCAATACCAGTCCCTAAACTAAGATGAGACATGTTAAGGCAAAAGACATGGGTTCAATAACATAGCTAAGACACGACTGACAAGGTAATCGGTATGCTGACTGAATAGATCCCGGTTTAAAGTCTACTCGTCAGTTAGAGCTTCTGAGCAAAGTTTGCAACTTAGCTGACAAAGTAGCCTGGGTAGGGATGGTAAGTTGGGCTTGACCGGATAAAACATAGGCGGGCTGGGTCAAAAAATCGAGGTTGTTACCTTAAATAAGCCTGACTTATTTTAGCCTATTAAAAAACAGGCCCTGGTGGGCTGGACCGGGTTAGCCGTTGGGCTACTAATAAAAAAATTATATCAATATTGAATATTAGTTGATTTTTTTATTTAGATTTTTTATGATAGTTGTATAACTTGTATTATATGTTATTATAAATTTAATAATATAATATTATAATATATAAATAATAAAATTTTGTTTCCATTAATGCAAATATGATTTATATAAACTTTTAATAAAATAAATTGAGTTAGTTATATAAAACTGGTTTTAAAAAGGTGAAATTTGGTTGTTATATCTATTTTTTTAAAATGACATGCATAATTTGAAAAAAAAAGGGCTAGCTCGTTAGCCGCGAGCCACATAGAATACGGGTCGAGCCAATGTTTCTGATTCATTTTTCCTTTTTGGCTTGACCTGTATCATGACGAGTTTACACAAGCCTTGCCCTCTCCTAGCCTGTAGGCCCATATTGCTACCCCTAAGTTTGGACCTGTCAAACGTCAAATCATGTGTTGGACCTCAATTAAAATATAAATACCATAATTCAAAATGAATCAATAATAAGTTGCTTTATTACCCTTAGGTGGTGTTTGGTACGAGGGATCTTTTTAAGTGAGATTTCTGGGAATGTGTTTCCTGAGAATGTGTTTCTTGAGCAACTTATTTCCCATTACTGGTATTAAAAAAACTTACCCGGGAATCTTTTTAGTTTCTCTCATTCCCATGTTTGGTATTAAAAAAACTTATCTGGGAATCTTTGTTTTATGAGGATTTAGGAAGAAAATAGAGGCATTTTTGTCCTAAAATTTTTTATTCCCAGGAATGTATAGGATACCCACCTGTTGAAATGGGAAAGTGAAAATTTCAATTCCTTTATAATTAAGTTTCCTGGGAATCTCACATTCCTGAGAATATTTTTTTTATCTCATTCCAAACATGAGTAAGAAAATATTTTAAGTAGTATTCCAAAGAAAGTTCAAAGATCCCCTATACTAAACACTACCTTAATGCTCTAGTATTCATAAATTCGTACCGACTTAATTTTCGAAGAGTATTTGTAGGTACCACCACCACCATTTCCTATGATAATAATCTGAGGTACCAGGGATTTACAATCAAGGACATGACCCTCCCACTGAGTTTGTGTTATATAATACTGGATTCCCACTTAACCAGTATAAAGAGAGGAGTAACAAAGAGGTTACATCCTGGTTGGGAGAATACAAAGAATATTTCCACACGTTATGTAACACCCCCTTATATACACGAGATATATATGTATTCTTCTTGCTTTTAAAAAAAACTTTTAGAAAGATATACATATTTATCACTATTTATCTCGCGTATACAAGGACGTATATACATCTGATTTCCTTTAAATATTGAAAGTAAAAAAAAACATTGTCTTTCAATATTTGTCCATAATGACAAAATAATTTATAGAAATCATAGGTGATAAATCATTACAATATTATATCCGAATGAGAAAGTTTGTCAAAGTTTAACCTTTACCTTGTTACAATTATCTAACTTGATATTGTAATAAGGCAAAGTAAAACTAAACTATACCTATACTACAAATGTGACCAATCATTTCTTAGTCCTTGAATCATCGAGTTTTTGAATCTTACTCTTGTCATATCTCTTCATCTATCTGATTAAGGATGAGACCACTTTACCCTCTTGTAATTACATATCCTTCCATCTTGGACTGCTAGTTATATATCATATAACATATATTTTGGACACAAAAATTCAAACAAGAAGGAGTGAGAAACAAAATATAATATATTATAGATAAGACATAAGCATAAGGGTTTTCACAAACTAATATAATAATATCAGTCATAATCTCATACACAATCATTATGAATATAGGGTTTCCACAAACATAACACTTATATTTTCATTCATAACCATCCACATAGAATGTCACAATCACATGAATGTTATGTAATGCTTATGTTATTATCTCATTCAGTTTATGCATGTAGATCCTTAAAGTTTTAATTTGCACTGGGCCAACCAGGAGTTTACACTGTTCCAAAATGCCGGATAATAATAACATAAATGCCTTCATGGCATATGAACAGCTTAACTGGCATGGAAACACTTAGAGACTAGTCAGATTGAGAAGGTTTTTATTGTGAAAGTACCCGACACTAGGGAGCGATCCCATGTCACCTGAAGCACCCTTTCACACTCTTTCATCCCAAGGCTCGCAATTAAGCCTCCTCTAATGTATCCTCGGTTTCTATAATCCGTCCCCGGGCAATATCACATCTCATTCCTCTTTAATGATTCATGATGCATGAACTACTCGCGTATTGAGTTGGTTAAGACTTTTAGAAACTCAAGTAAAATTATATCTTCAGGGCCTACGAATAACAACATAACCACCTCGATAAACTGCACATTTCCAAACTCTTAAATAAGTTCTGCCACACGCAGAAGAATTTCAGTACAGTTTTTTTATCATTCACAAATCAATATTATTGTGATTTGAGTTTCAAAGTCTTAATATATATTCCAAACTTTCTTTAGAGCATTTATAGGAAATTAATTTACTTTAGACACAAGTTTAAATTATCGATCTTTTTCCATCTTTAATTATAATACTTAAAAATATATAATAAAACACTTTTGAAATTAAAACTCTTATTTTCAAAAGTTTAAAATGAAGTATTATTGAAGTATCTTATTTCTATTTAAGAATCAAATATTTTCATATATATATATATACACATATATGAATATATTATTTTCATAAAACAATTTCTTTTTCTTTTTTTTAATAACTAAAAATTATTCTAAAATTTAATTAAATAATTTATTTTGAAAAGATAAAAGTAAGTTATAGAAATTATATACTTTTATTGAAAATTAAGAAAAATTTCTTAACAATAATTTTGAATAAATATTGAGAAATTATTATAAATAATTTCTTTTAAAGTAATACTATAAAAAGTAAGGAATAAGTATATTCTTACTGAGTTTTAGCTTCCCGTCATGTTTGTTATATGCTCAAACTCCACATTACAAGATTATTAATCACTCATCAATCACAATTAAGTATTGTAATATCATCAATCACCAATATTATCAATCATAATCAAATCAAATAAATATCATTCATAAATATCATAATTTAAAGTTTAATAGTTATTTAATTTAATAGACTTAATTCCAAGCTCTTATAGTTCATTCCTCGCATAGGTCTATGTAAGTCCATATAATCCAATCCTTGCATAGGTTTAGTTTAGTCCTTTTAGTTTAGTCCATATAGGTCATAATACTCCAAGTCCTTGCATATGTTTAGTCCATTTCGTATAGGTTATAAAAGTCTAGATCCTTGCATATGTATTTCAGAGTAAGTTACACAAGATACTTAATTTAAAATTTATTATTTTAAAATAATAATATTAAATTTAAAAGGAGTAGGGGACTCCTCCCATTATTCTTATGTCTTTCCATATTATATTTTTATCCCACTCCCCCTTACCTGGAATTGCTACCAAAAGTGAATTCGCTTTGTACCTCCGAGTTCTAAAAAAAATATTAATACTAATTTATTTCAGTATAGGCATACGATAAAAATTAAGATTACTATCAGAAATGATAAATAGTAATTATGTATAGTAATAGTAAATAGTAATGGTAAATAATAAATCATCAATAGTAACTGATCCGGTCCTAACACCGGCCCCCAAGAGCATGGCTTTAATGCTTTGCCAGGTCAGCATTTTGAATAAAGAGAAGTACGCTTCAAATACATTACGATTACTTCTATACGGAGTGCATACCGCCAGGGCAAGTAACTCCGCCAAGGCATGTTACTCCGCCAAGAAACGTAACTCCGCCAAGGCATGCTACTCCGCCAAGGCATGCTACTCCGCCAAGGCGCCTTACTCCGCCAAGGCATGTTACTCCGCCAAGGAACGTAACTCCGCCAAAATTTGTTACTCCGCCAAGGTGGAAAATATTGAATATCTTATACACATGCATGAAATGTTCCCAATGCATATTACTCCGCCAAGCCATAGGCTCAATACTGGCGGAATATTGAATTTCCCATACTGCGTAGCGAGCCCATACTCACAACCCCGACACGAGATTGACTCTGTCTTGAGAGGTTAATAATGGGAATCACGCTGTCACGCATAAAGGGGAATAACAATAAAATAATAAAGCATTGACGCTTTCCAGACAAGTGGAGATACCTACTACAATAATGGTGCTTGTAAACGGCGTAGGGACCCACCACCTTTTCAGCATTATGCCTGAAAACAAGGAACGAGTCCTACCAATAATGGAGCACCAGTAACAGGTATATAAACCTCTATCAAAAAGGTATAAGGGATCCCCCCAATTCTGAACCTTACACTCTCTTACTTGCATAATTCTCTGAGATTTGCTTTCTAAGTCTTTAAGTATTCTGAAATACTGACTTGAGCGTCGGAGAACGATTGCAGGTACCACCCCCAATCGGGTCAAGACAAAGAAGATCCCGTCAGGCGGACTGCACACCGCCCGCGCATATTACACTCCGCCTCAACATACAAAGACACTCCGTATCTGTACATTTACGCATATTGCTTTGTATCAGATTGACATTTTATATACATTTTGAATTGTTCAACGAACATACTTCTAGACCCCCTGTAAAGAACAGTTCAGTAACGGTAATTAGTATTTTTTTTGAATAGTAACGCTAAATAGTAAATCATGAATAGTAATGGTAAATAGTAAAATTTGAATAATAACGATAAATGATAAATCATGAATAGAAATGATAAATAGTAAATTTTAAATAGTAATGGTAAATAGTAAATTTTGAATAGTAATAGTAAATAGTAAATTTTGAATAGTAACAGTAACTAATAAATTTTGAATAATAACGGTAAATAATAAATTTTGAATAATAACAGTAAATTGTAAAGTGTGAATAGTAATAGTAATTAGTAAATAGTAACAGTAAATCATAAAAATAACATAGTAGTAATTTATTTTTACTATAGTAACTTATTCATAATAGTAATAACATATTAATAGTTTACGAGTGCTAAAAAGAATAATCTAGATAATCGTAAAAAGAATATAGAAGAAAGATGTTATTACCTTACACCTCCGGCAGAACCTCTTTTTACCAAAAGAATTTATTCCTCACTAATTTCTTACGCACTATCTCTCTAGATTCTCTCTCTAATTTTGGTGTGGAAATGTTGTAAATGAGTCATCTATTTATAGGAAGAGAATTTTACTATTTAAGATTACTTAATTATTTATTTTACTATTCATGATGTAAGTATTTACCAACCGGTCACTATTCATGATGTAAGTATTTACCAACTGATGATGTAAGTAATAAGTAAGCAATGATGTCGGCAATGGTATTTTGGTTATTAGATAAAAGGTAAAAGGTATTTTGGTCATTTTCTTAAATATTTAAAACAATTTAAAAAATTCCAGAAAATCATAAATAATGCATAGATCAAAAAGTTCTAAAGAATCATATTCTAATTCCTTCAAATTTTTATTTTAAAATTCTAATAAGAGTTAAATCTTAAATATGTAAAAACATAAATATAAGAACATAAAATAAAAATTGTGAATAATAAAGATATTAAAAATTCTTAATATAATTTCCTTAATTAGTGAATACTAATTAAGTCATTTTAAAATCTGCATTCAATATATATATATATATATATATATATATATATATTTATTTATTTATTTTATTATTATTTTATTATTTAAAAAAATAATTAAATATAAATATCAAAATTTTATAAAAATATTAATTAGTTAAAAATCAACTAACTAACGGTAAGTGTTTTCTCATTAAAGAAATATTAATATCTATTTTCTATTTGAGTAGAAAATAGGATGTTACACATTGGACATTTCAATGGGTAAAAATAAGTTTTTTGAAAAGTTAAAGAGACAAATTAAATTACATAATATGTTTGTTTATTTAGTTGGCAGTGGAATAAACAGTGTTGTATTATATATTTTAAAGATTAATTTTAACATATTTACTAAGATAAAGACCGAAACCAATACAAAAATTTGAGGATAAAAACTGAAAATTAATAAACATATAGGGATTAAATGCATAGTAAAAAAATGGAATAGGATATTATTACGAGGCTATTGTTTTGCTACTTTTACATTAAGGGTGTACTGATATAATTTTTTGTTTAAATTAATATAAAACTCTGAAGAACTTTTTCTGGTCTATTTATTCATTCTTATTAGTAAATGTTCAAATAAAGTGATTAAATTTAGAAAATATTCTGGAAGACAACTTCAATTGAAAAAATCATATGTTGATTTTTCATTATCAAAAAATGCTTTTAAACAAAAATGATTGGATTTCTTCATTTTTAATTTTCCTCAAAGATAAAAATAATATATATATATATATATATATATATATATATATATATATTTGAATCAATTAGCAAAATGATTTATTTTAAAATTGATGATTGAATTTATTAACACCTACAAAGAGACTAATTTAAATGTTTAACCGAGATACAAATGTGACTGAAGAAAAAATATAGAAATAAAAGGCCCGGACCAATAACTAGTCTGGCCCAAACAGAAAACACACCAATTTCTCATCAATTATTTATGGAAGGAAGAAGCCAGCTGTATATTAATAAGTTCGTGATGTAAATATCCTAAAAATAGAAATAATCCTATATTTTCTATCAACATTTGTTTAGTAGATAATACAAAAAAAATTTGTTTAGTAGATAATACAAAAAAACATTTGTTTAGTAGATAATACCAAAAAACATTTGTTTAGTAGTGTTCTTAATTATCAGATAAAAGTATATCAAAGAAACTATAAGTGAAAAATAAAAAAGAATATATTTTTTTAAAATTATACAAAATAAAAAATAACGGAGAAGGTAATTTTTAATATATTTAAAAAGAGTCTTATATCAAGAGATAAATTTGTTTTTCAAAAAGGAATTTTATATTTAAAGACAAAAATAGTATTATTAAATATTTTTTTCAATATATATCTTCTATGTAAGAAATATGCAATGATCAATTAAAAAAATATATGTAATATATTATGTATGGCTTTGTTTTAATTTAATAAAACAAATATTATTGTATGTATATTATTTTGTATGTATATTAATTTGTAGTGACCCATGTGCATTGAAGTTTATAATTTCTTTTAAAAAATAAAATATATACCTATGTTGGGGGTTTGGGGGCAGGAAGACCCTGCATTAGGTCAAATCTAGTGTCATATTTTGCATTTAAATTTTCTTTAGTTCGTAGATGAGATCGGTGAATTTGACAGAGTTTTAATTATTTTAAAAAATTAATATTAATATTTAGATTTTATTATTTTTATAATTTTGTTTATCCAACCATATGCGAAACGTATACTTACTTTGATACAATTAATGTCACATTCTTCTGCAATTGAAAACTCATTTTAAACATTCAATAAAATTCTGATAGGCATTTCTTTTACATGGTTTCTGTCTGCAGATTTTCTTTTATCCTATTTGCGTGAAAAAGGATGGCATTTTTTAGTTTCCTTGCTGCACCCTTCCTGGATTCGAGACTTTTTGGTCATAACTTCTGTGACTGTGTTCATCTTGAAGCTTTGTGATAGACCCTCTGTTTCTCGTCTTTTCTTTTTCTTTTTCCTTTTTAATTTTTCATCTCGTGTATGGTGAAATAATGGATGAGTAAATGTCGGTTGAAGGATGACAGTAGGAGGGGACAGGAAGATGCAGTGGTGAACCTTCTTAAGGGTAGGAGGGGCCACGGCCCCACCACTAAGATTTTCCAGCTTGCAAAAAACAAAATTTAGGTAAAAAATGAAAATGATTGAATTTAAGTAATATTGATAATTGCGTTCGTGTATTATAATAATAATTTCTAGCTCGAAATTAAATAGAATTATTAAACAAATAAAACTAAATTAATATTTATGTATATTTTATTATTTCTAAAATATATGTACATATATTAAAATTTAAGAATACTTAATTATTTTGACATTTTTAAAACTCATAATGAAGTTCCGCTATTCGATGAATGAATTAGTATGCATGAGTGAAAATCTCATTTCAAAATCTCTTAATTAAATGATAAGTTTATTTAATTATGTTAATTATTCAACAATTATTTAATGTATTTATACATGTTTAAAAATTTAAAAACTAAAAAAATATATATAAAATTTAAAGGATGGAACATATATTTTCCATTTTATACACGTTAGAAACTCACATTTTCAAAATGATCCAGAGTTTTCCTTTCAATTCAACAAGTTTCTAATGTACAAATTTCCTTCACTTTCATTAATATCTTATCCTGTATAGTATTTAAAAAAGAACTTTCTTTGATGTCATAAAATAATAAATAAAAAAACACGTGTCACATTGTAACTATTAGAAAGATACTAATAATTGATTGGTGCCTTATTTTCCAATTAAATTAGACTTATCCTTAACGATTCTCCCACCCCACCCCAAATTTTTGTAAAAAGATTATATTTTTTCCCAGTTTCAATAATTCATATGAGAGACTACAAATAATAATAATTTATTTATTTTTGTCAAAAATAATAAAAATTCATATGAGAGAAACAGCATCAAAAGTTTAAAACAAAATGGGCTTGGTTAGATCCATGAACCAAGATGAACCCAAAAATTCACCAAAAAAAAAACCAAAAAACTAGAGAGTGACACGTGGATCCGAAGGGATAGACGGTGATCATGGTCCACTAATTTTGCCACGTCAGATATCAAACCTCCACATAGGACAAATGTGGGACCCAAATTTGTCAGACGGATATCCGCTTCCCGAAAGGAATAATGCCAATGCCAAACGAATATTCGAATATGCCCTTTTTCCTCCAAGTTTGAACTATGACTGGGCGGCTACTATATGACGATTTTGCCCCTCATGATTGTGATACATTTACTGTTTAGCCCTTTTCGATTTGACAAGGATGTCCTCGGTGAATACATGGGACCCATTTGATTAATTATTTACATTTTTTGGTCCTATTGTTGAGCTGTGTGAGGCAACTTGCAAAACCAAAATAATCACCATTAGCTGTGTTAAAAAAATTTTGGTATTTTGATATATTAGTTAAATATAATTTATGTAAAAAATATTTTTCATGTTGGTTATTTTTATAATTAATGTAATTTTTTTAACATTAATTATAAAAATAATTAATTTTAAAATATTTTTTACACAAATTATTTTTAATCATTTGATCAAAATACCAAAATTCTTTGATCTATCTAATGGTCCAAAACATGTAAGAAAATAAAATCTAATTTCGTAACATTTCATGAATAATATTTTATTTTGTCCCTTAAATATACATTTTGTGAGGCTAAATTGACAAAATGTGTTTCTCTTCATTTATTTCAACTACCTATTAATTGATATGTGAGGCTTATTTAAATAATTAAATTGTTTAATTTATTAAAAATAGTGTTATTTAAGAAATTAAAAATATAACTACATAAAAATATTTTTCTTCAAGGGATAACAATATTTTTCCCTTTAAATTATAAATTTCCTTACCACATTGATTAATTTGTATATCGATTTTTATATTGTTCTAGTAGTATATTTAAAAACATTGGTTGTGTTAGTATTGATTTAAAATCGAAAGAAAAGAAAATTCAAGGTAACGTTTTTTAGGTGAAAATAAAAGATATTACTACTTCCAGTTTTAAATATAAGCAAATTTTAGTGAAATTTTTTAGTCCCTTAATATAAGCAAAATTAGACTTTCCCAATGCCATTAAATGTTTGTTTACCAAATATGTCCTCATTATATATATTTCCAAGACCACTAATTCTTTATGTAATTAATGATACTAAGGGTATTTTAGAAAATTAAATCAAATATGTGGTAACATTAATGTAAATAACTACCTCAAACTACTATTTTTAATATTCGTGAAGTTAAGTATATTTGCTTATATTTAGAACCGGAGGTAGTATAATAGATGATATCAAAATTTAATAGAATTGTATTCATTGAAACTTGAATCCGATATTGATAAAGTTATTCCTTGATTTAGTAATGTATTATGTGGACTTTTAATAATTTATAATTAGTTTGATAATCGTGAAGTCAACTAAGTTTAATGCATTATGGTCTAATAGTTAGAGTTAGCTAGCATAATTTAGCTTGATGGTTTAGGTTTCAATCATAACTTTCGTGTTAAAAATAAAGGTAGTTGACTTCTTTCAGAAAAGCTATATATATAAAAAAAAGAATCCAATTCAGCAATGTGAAATAGTTTAATTGCAAAATTGAAGTTGTTGAGAGATAATAAGAAAATTTACGGATTTATAGTTCTTTTAGAAAATCACATGGAAACTTTTATGTAAAGAGTTTTTTACACAAATCTATTTCAGCACTTAAACGTGAGCAATTATATTACCAATGCATAACGTGTGAGAATGTTGAAGCAAACTTTGACGTGTGATATATGATTTAGTAGAATTTTATATAGATCTCGATATTCTCCACTATTGATTAATATTAATTAATATTATAATAGTATCATTTATTAAGAAAAATGAATATAAGACAATAAATCTAACTAATGACACTGATAATTTAACTTGAAAATTTTTTCCTTGCATATGTTTGACTGTAAAATCATATTTTGAAAACCATTCTTTAAGTTTGAAGATTATGAGGAGTTTTGTTTTTGAATTTTAACATTTTTAAAAATGAAAAATTGTCAAGTTGTACCTCAAATTGATGTCCTTGAAAATAGAAATCAAATTTTTTAATTCCATATATCTATGATATTTATAGATTTTTCTACAGTCATCTTCTTCCCTCCAAAAATACGGAATTCTAAATAATACTATCATGATTATGCCCGAAGGAGAGTGCAAAATAAAAGAAACACGTTTTTTTCCGGATATGTTAGAAACTTCCAATAACATGACGCCAGAAGTGGAAAACAAAGGACATTATGGACAATTGAAGGGAAATATGCATTGTAGTAATTGAGGAAAAAACGTAATTTAAAAGGCATCGATTGAGGAGCATAAAGGACATTTCACACGAATAAAAAAGCATTAACCTTAAGCATAAGTAATCACACGTTACCTTGTTTTCTCTTCGTCCCAAGAGCGTTTTTCTTGGTGAAGCAACTGCAACTGTCCCCAAACACGCACACAACACAGCACAAAAAGTCCTCAACGCTTTGAGAGTTCAAATTCAAACCCAGAATTTGAGACAACTAAAGTAAAGCATAAAGTCCCTTATTGACCTCCACTTTGCTTCAGGACCAAGGGGTAATTTTGTCCTCATTGCACTTTTTATGTTTGTGTCCTTAATTTCTCCGAACTACATTTAATTTATGGGGTGCGTTTAATTTTGCTTTTCGTGCGTTTTGATGTTCGGTTATTCATTCATTTCCTCTTTGAATAACCGCTTATAGGCTTGTTTTTCGGTTTCCTAGTTTTTTTAAAGAAAAATGAAGGAAATCTATGCTGTTGATTTTCATTGGATTAGTTTGTTCATTCAGTACCGTCACTGTTCTAAATTTATTTTTTTTTTCAAAATTTGAAATTTAAACTATACTCCTATTGAGTCAAATGGAACTCTAGTCAGGGAATTTGATTATTATTGTTTATGCTGGACGTAATAAAAAAAACAGTTTATGATTTTTCTGGATTCAAGAAAAATATCGTCGCTAGAAATTGTTTTGAGATGTTTTTTTTCTGGTGAATTATTATTTTGGGATTGCTGGGAATTGCGATTTTTAAATTAGTATTTCTATCATTAAAAAAGAAAAAACTTTTTGTTTATGAATTATAATATAAAATTCATGGCTATTTTGATATCAATATTTAGGACGATGAAGAAAGAAATATTAGCATACTGATCTTGCCTTTTTCTTTTCTCTCTCAATTTTTTGCAGTTTCTGTTCTGTATAAGGGGAAGCTCAATTTCTTGCTCTCTGTAATACATGGGTTCGGCACAAGCACCAGAAGTTGTGGGTGAGAAAAGTTGCACTTGCAACAAGCTTATTGGGACTCGGTTCCTACAATACATAAAAGGAGGTCCTGTTTCCTTCAAAACCCACCAAGCAATTGTTCTGATTGTAACGTTTTTCGCTTATGCTAGTTACCATGCAACCAGGAAAACCACTAGTATTGTAAAGAGTGTTCTTGATCCTCAATCACCAGATGTAGGCCTGAACTTGAACTTCTTTTCATTGAGACAAACCAATTGGACCCAATCAAGGAGATCAAGTTCAAAACTTGGAGATGGTTGGGCTCCTTTTAATGGATCAGATGGGACATCCCTTCTTGGTGAATTGGATGTTGCTTTTCTTGCAGTGTATGCATTTGGGATGTACTTTTCTGGACATTTAGGGGATAGGTGTAATTTGAGGATTTTTCTAACTGTGGGGATGCTAGGAACTGGGTTGTTTACCTCACTTTTTGGTGTAGGGTATTGGGGAAATGTTCACAACTTTTACTACTATTTGGTAGTTCAGATGATTGCTGGATTGTTTCAGTCCACTGGGTGGCCGTCAGTGGTTGCTGTTCTTGGTAATTGGTTTGGGAAGAGCAAGAGAGGGTTGATCATGGGAATTTGGAATGCTCACACATCTATTGGGAACATTGCTGGTTCTCTTATTGCTTCTGCTATGTTGGCCCATGGATGGGCTTGGTCCTTTGTTCTGCCAGGACTAATAACTGCCTTTGTTGGTTTGATCGTTTTCATTATATTGCCGGTCACGCCAGAGTCTGTTGGGGCTGTTAGAGAGGAAGATGAGTTCTGTTGTCCTCAGAAAAATGGAGAGGAAGTGGCAGAGCCTTTCTTAAGGCAAGAGACCCCAGTTGAGGAGAAAGCAGTTGGGTTCATAGAGGCATGGAAAATTCCCGGGGTTGCTCCTTTTGCTTTGTGTCTGTTTTTTGCTAAATTGGTTGCATATACATTTCTCTATTGGCTCCCATTCTACGTTAGCCACACAGGTACTTATACCTCATATTAATTTGAAGTTTATTATTTATGTTAATCATATATATACTCTTCTTATCAGGTGTAGATTCCATATTTCAATTTTCAAATACACAATGCATTTTACCTTATTAAAATCTTTAATTTCTGATTGGTGCTCATTGTAATGCAGCAATTGATGGGAAATATTTATCCAGTGAGACATCAGGAACTCTATCCACTTTATTTGATGTTGGAGGGGTGCTAGGAGGTGTTCTTGCTGGCCACATATCCGATCGGCTAGATGCTAGAGCCATAACAGCGGCAAGTTTCATGTACTGTGCAATCCCTGCCTTATTCTTCTATAGAAGTTATGGCCACATTTCGTTGATTATAAACGGAGTGTTGATGTTCATCACCGGCATGTTTGTGAATGGACCGTATGCGCTTATAACTACTGCAGTTTCGGCTGACCTGGGAACACATAAATCTTTGAGGGGTAATTCACGAGCTCTAGCAACCGTCACGGCTATCATCGATGGAACCGGTTCTATTGGGGCTGCAGTTGGACCTTTGTTAACAGGTTACATATCTGCAAAGAGCTGGAGTGCTGTTTTCACAATGTTGATGGCAGCAGCTTTAATTGCAGGGCTGCTTTTGACCAGGCTTGTAATGTCCGAGGTGGCCACAAAGATTGAAGAGTCAAGGTCTAATAGAGCACAAGAATGTCAACTTGATGTATAAGATTCACAATTGTGTTGCTGTATGTGTAGTCTGCCAAGTCTCCTTCACAGCTTCAACTTCATTAAATTAAAGTTGAAGAGAACGTCTTCAATTTATAACCTTCATAATGTTGGAGGGGGAGGTTGAGATGTTCTCTATTTGTACATTGTGTGATTTAACCTTCTTAGTATAGTATCATCCCCTTTACACAAGCCCATTCAGGAAGTACTTGTAGCTTTGGAATTTTGGAAACCGACCACATTGTTTGGTGGTCAAGAATGAAACTTGTCTAGTGAGTTTACAAATTGAATCTTTTTAGCATTTCTTCAATGGCTAGATGGATGCACCTTACTGCGAATGCAAATAGCTGGTAAAGATAAAGCTCCATGCTTATGTGGATTTTGGTCCAAGCCACTCTGTTGGACTTCTATCTTTGTTTGAGGAGAGATTACTTTGACTTTTGTATCGGATGTTTTGAGTTTGGATTTTTCATTTAATACTGATAAGGTATTCCACTTGGTGATTACAACATAAACTTGGTTGGTTTAATGGTATATCAAACAAATGTTAACACTACTAAAGATCTGTTTGGATTTTAGTTAGAGTTTCCCAATCAGAGCTGATCAAAGGTTATTTTTTATTCCGCTAACTAATTTCGTATGGGGAGCAAGATCAATATTAACTATTAAATAATTTTATTTTCATAACTTGTTACAATACGAACACAAGTATACCGCCCATACTGTTACCTAAACTACCATAACCGGTGTAAATGTAAGCTCTTTAGTGACAATCTCCAAGATAACCCATGATTACTAGTGTCACATTATGAACTGGTATCAGATAGATGTTGAGGGATTTGTGAGGAGACATATCAGTTCATACCTGTAAAGGTTACGAAAACATACTAACACAAATCGTGGATCCTCACCCAACTTTATAAATACTACTCATTTACTACAATTTGAAGTACGTTCAACAACCCTTAGCGTTTGAGTTCCAATATTAAAAATCGTATCAACTTGAGCGCCAAAGTGTTTTTTGTGACGTCCAACGTCATTTTACCTTTATTTATATCCGTTTAATTGTTTTTCACAATAAATTTTTCACGTTTAATAATAATTAATTAGGTCCTAATGTAAAATAACATTTATTTTCCTTAAGCATACTCAAAATAATAAACAATAGTAAATAAATCAAATAATAAAATGGAATTAATTAAAATAAGTGGAAGAAGAAAAGGGTCAGGGGTCATTCGCTTAAGCGAGACCCTGATTCGCTTATGCGGAACCAGTGAAGGCCGCTTGAGCGAGTTCCTACCCGCTTGAGTGAGTTCCTACCCGCTTGAGCGAGTTACGAGACTTGCAAAGAAAATTCACTAACAATTCATAGTCTATTACAAAGAAAAAAAAACAAGCAATATCCCTAAGGTGTTCCTTCAAGTGCACCCGCATCTGGAGTCTCTACACTCGGCGTGTTCCTTCATTCGAAGCCAGAACCTTCCTTCACTCGGAAATGGTCCTCTCGATCATGCCTCACTCGAAAATTTCCCACTCGAAGTCAGATCCTTTTTCTTCACTCGGAAGGTCTTATCTCGGACATGATTCACTCGGAAACATCTTAATCTTCCTTCACTCGGAAGTGGTTCTCTCGATCATGCCTCACTCAAAAATTTCCCACTCGAAGTCAGATCCTTTTTCTTCACTCGGAAGGTCTTATCTCGGATATGATTCACTCGAAAACATCTTAATCTTCCTTCACTCGGAAGTGGTTCTCTCGGTCATTCCTCACTCGGAAACATCTTAACCTTCCTTCACTCGGAAGGGGTTCTCTCAGCCATTCCTCACTCGGAAACATCTTAACCTTCCTTCACTCGGAAGTGGTTCTCTCGATCATGCCTCACTCGGAAACATCTTAACCTTCCTTCACTCGGAAGTGGTTCTCTCGATCATGCCTCACTCGGAAACATCCTAACCTTCCTTCACTCGGAAGTGGTTCTCTCGGTCATGCCTCACTCGGAAACATCCTAACATTCCTTCACTCGGAAGTGGTTCTCGGTCATGCCTCACTCGGAAGGGGTTCTCTCAGTCATTTCTCACTCGGAAACATCTTAACATTCCTTTTATCTTTATCCATCATTTATACTTACAGATTCCTATCATCATTCAAGTTTCAACATCATCAAAGTATAATTCACAACCAACAACGCAATCAAACATATCCACATCATCACATAATGCCAACAATTTCAACAATAGCACAACTGACTCTTACATCAATTTGACGCCTAGTATCCGGATACTAAAGGATCGGCCTTCAGCTGAGGGTCCTACTTGACACCCCGTGAACCCTGCTTGGTCCACTGAGTCCTGCTTGACTCTCCACCTTAACCACTGGGTCCTACTTGACCACTGGGTAGCTCAACTGGGCACAAAACCACGGGAGCCAAAAACGAGGGGCTATACATACCGTCGGCCGTCCCACACCACATAATCACACATGTATATATCACACTTCTCATCTCATAGATCAAGTGGCCATCAATAACAAATCATACTCATCAAATGGGCGACCTACTTGTCAAGCCCGTCATAACCAATGCCACTATACACATCGATTTATCACAATGTAAAACACTTTATTCTCATAATCATCATAAACCATACACAATTCACATTCATACATATATACACATACAATTATCATCTAGTAATCTTTCTTGTCGTTTTGGTATTTAGTTCGACGACCCGAACCTAAAATATACACCTATTCTAATTAATTACAACTCGAACACCCCCTTACCTCGATTCCGAGCTCCGACGACTCGTTCTTGATGTCGACTGCGTTTTCTAAACGCTGCGTTCAAGGTCCTTCCTCCGAGTTCAACACCCGCTTTGCTACGGAGGTCGAAACATCAAAACCCATTAACGTTATATTACCCTCATTGTTCCAATTATCGTTTTCAAGCTCACATGCACTAAAGGAGTAGAAAACAAGGCCTCCTTCCACCATGCATGGTCGTCGGCTAGAGAGAGAAAGTGAAGAGGGAGGAAGATAACTCAATTTAAAGGGTCCATTGAACTCACCTCGAAGCCACGATCTCAGAAACGTAGTTATTTTGAAGTTTCGACGCGAAACGGCCTCCCCTTGAGGCATGCAACTCACGGCCGTGTGAGGGAGAAGGAGAAGAGGAAGAAGACGCTGGCGTGAAGAAGATGAGGAAGAAGAAGAAAGATTGTCATTTTAAGGCATCAGGGGCAAAACTGTCCTTCCCCTCTTTCTTTTATAATTTCTTTAAAAGTTTTAATTAAACTCTTACCTTTTACCTCCCATCGGTAACTTCTAAATTTACCTTCTTCTAATTTCACCTCATTTAACCTTTTATAATTAATCAATCAAATAAATTTACTTATTCCCACCATATTTAATTATCTATAATTGCATTTATATTAATAATAATTCCCAAAATCTCAATAAATCTAGTTGGGCAATTATTAATATTTTCGCCAATTAAAATTTTGCTAAAATCTTAAGGATGTTACATTTTTTGCATGTAACATCCTATTTTGTCTCACAACGCGAGATATCAATGTATTAAATGGGGTCACATCAAGATCTTAAGATCCCCACTTAGACCTAAGGACATAGATGCTCACCGAATTGGTGTAAAAGATAAAACACGAACATTCATCATCTACATCAAAAGTTTGTCCCCTCATACTAGACAAATTAAATCTCATTTTAATGCATGATGCCATTGTATTCATAATTAAGCATGAAGGCCCATAAGTTTAGTTTGGTTACTTCAAAAGTGTGTAATACAATTTTATTATTTTTCAAGATTAGTTACTATGGAACCTTGCTAGTTGTTAACGGTGTTATAAATTATGGACTGCAATCGCAGTTGCAGTTAAGGTTTTTGATGGTCCACAACCACGTTACTACTATAATTTCAGTCATATTTATTCATAATTAACTGTAATATTAAGATTTTTCGTATCACCATAACCTTAATTTAAAACACTTAGAATTCTCAATCAATGGTTCAAGCACAATGGTTTGAAGGAACAATTCTCACTTTCATTATATTTGTATAGAAGCATTGTTTCTCCTTAAACAGCTTCCAAATATTCCATCACTAGTGCAAAAATTGGATATAACAACGGGATATAATCACGGGTTAAAGTGGATCAGTGATAAAAACATGCGCGGTGGAATTTTTGAAATTATAAAGAACATATTTAATCATGGTTGGATACTAACCGTGGTCATAGGTACCAGCATTTTATAATTTATAATTTTAAATTGATCTATAATCACGGTTGGATGGTAACCGTGGTTATATCAGCCCTATAACCACGGATGTTTTACAACCGTGGTCAATGTACTCCCCTATTACCACGGTTATTTGTCTAACCGTGGTTAATTGGCATCACTCCTTTCTTAACCTCAACCACACCCTATTATTCCCATTCGACCAAATCTCACCCCCATTACTCTAACACTCCCACTCAAAACCACCACCGAAATCAAACCCATTCCAACCGCATCTCCTTTCTCCTCTACCGCATCTCCTTTCTCCTCCACCAAATCTCATCTATTTTCTTCTCTACCGTATCCAATCCCTCGAATCCACTTTCAATCACTAAACCAACCACTCTCTCCGCCACGCTGCTTCCTGTGTCATCGAAACCCATTTTCGTTCCTTCCTCGTTCGCAGACCTAGAATCCTAAGCCACCTCCAACAACTCGCTTCCATTAAATCCACCCTTAACTCTCTCAAATCCTCCCTTTCCAATCACATCCATGTCGATTTCACCGCCCTCTCCCTTCAAGCCATGAATTTTTTTTCTTGTTAAAAGACCCTAAAAAAGTTTCAATTTTGGCATTAGGGTTGTGATTTGATGATTGTGGATGGGAAGAGGTCGATTAGCAGAGATTTGGTTCGGTTTTTGGATTCCATAGAAGAGGCTGCTTTGAAAAGGCATGTATTTTACGTTTGAGCTACAAATACTTCGAGGTCCGGTCAGAAAGTTCACAGGCCTAGAAGTTCAGATGATGATGAGAAGAGGAAGCTGCTGTAGAATTTGAGGAGTAGTGGGGATGTGGCTTGCTCTGATGGAAGTGCAACTAGTGATGAGCAAGGAGAATATTGGTTGTGTTGTTGAAGATGTTGTGGATGTTGAAGACCAGTTTCTTTATTTGTATTGTTTAGTTGTGTAATTTAGAAGTATTTTTGATTGGACTTTGGCTCGGTTAGGTTAGTTTAGTGTCTTAATTGTTTGTTGGTTCTATAAATGGACTTGTAATGTCCCACTTCAATTGTTTGTTGGTTTTGTAAATGAAGCAATTTCAATTGTTGTGCCAATGTTAATACTTGTGACATGTTTTTTGGATGATGGACATAATCGGAGAAAGTTGCAGTAGAAAAACATTCAGCATAGAAAGCAGCAATTTGAGGAGTTCCTTTTTTATCACGGTTGTCATTTAACCGTGATCATATGTGGTTTATTACCACGGTTCAAAACCGTAGTCAAAAGTCCACACCTATAACCACGCTGGGAACAACCACGGTTGTAGAACTGTGGTTAAAGGCCAATTTTAACTATAGTTAAAACTATTTTTTGCACTAATACATTCTCTCCACTGGAAGTGGCTAGTTGCATGCCAATAGTCTGGGGTGAAACGTTAGTTAGTGCAGCTTACTTTTTGAAGAAAAATGACTCGCTAAAGGCACCACTTTTCTATGAATAAAGGATGCAAGTGGTATGTCAATTTTGATTGGACTAGAAATGAGATTGCTTCAAATTGTTTCATGCTAAATTCACAAATACTATTTTCCTTCCTTTTTGTTTAGCCACTTAGAGAAAAAAAATTTGTCATATTTATCTGTTCGCTTATATAATTTTAAGACATAATTAATTATATTTTTTTTCTTATTTTTACCCTTATATATATATATATATATATATATATATATATATATACACACTAATTTCAAGTAACAAGTAATAATTATTCAACTACCATATTTATATCCTTATATCAATAAATGAGGATAAGGAACCAGGCAAGAGTATTATTATAAGGAGTTTAAAGGATACTTTCACAAAAAATAAGTATACTAGTTATATTTTTTATATATATGCATTTGAATTCTACTAAACATATAAAAAAGGAATGGAGGGAATAAATTTTATGGTGTTTAGTTTTTGTAGCATTATTCATGTTTGCAATGTATGGTCGTTTTTGAGTGTGGGGAAGGGAAAAATTGGTCCACAAATCTATCCATTTTGTAAACAATTGTGGAAAGAGAGAGGAAATTTCCTAATGGCTTCAATTAGTGAGATCCTAGGTGGTCCACCAAAGGGACTTCTGAAATTGATGGATAATTTTTATCACTGCAAATTTTCTTTCTTTGATAGTATATACACCTTTGCATAATTTGATAAGCTATATATATAGCATATGGTGTGCCATGTGTATAGTTTCTATTTTGTTATTCATCTTTCTGGGGACAGCCACAACTTGCTATTCATATTTTCCTCTTACTCAAATTTAAGTATTTTTTAGTTTATCAAAAAGTTTGATTTAAGAATCTTACATTCTTATATTTGGTATGTCTTTCTTTGAAACATTTATATAAAACTAACATTCACATGAAAGTTTCTTAAGTTATTTTATAAAAACATTTTAAAAAGGTGAGAATCTTAGTTTTTTAAATAGGAGAAAAATTCTAGTTACTCTTAAAAAACATTTTCAATAACATTTTAAGTATACCAAATAGATTTTGACATATGGGAGAAGTATAATTCACAAGAAACAAGATTTTTAAAATCATGATTTTCAAAAATTTAAAAGCATTCCGGATGACAAACATCCCAAAGAGACTAATGTTATTTTCTTGACTTTTTATTTATTCTGTTTGTTTCCTTTATTTTATTTCCCTAAAGATTTACTACTTCATAATAGCTTAAATTAGAATAGCATCCTCTCCAACGTATCAAAGAGATCCAATCCTCTTTTAAAATATTTTTATTTTCTGTTTGATATACGATTAAGAAAATAAAGTTATGAAAATGAAAAAAAAACCTAAAAATTAATATTAATTTTTCATGTCGTCCAAAACAGTTAAAACTCTATTTGACCGTAAAAAAAATTTTATTGGTCAAATATTTAACAAATTTAACCAACCTAAAAAAAAAACCAAACACCTCCTTAATCGGTTCCTTTTAACAGCCCATTTAAATATCTTGAAAATCACATCCCTAGTTTTTGACATACTACTTTTTTTTTCTCACAACTGTTTATAAAGCTTTTGCATCATGGTTATGTTGTCACTCCATTAATATTCCGAGAAAAAAATGCACTGCGGAATAAAAACTTTTGTAAAGTGGCTGAATTGTTTAGGTCAATTTCGTACGGTACCATTTGTTTAAAGCATGATATAGCATTTCAAGAACATTATCATTACAAATGTTATTTTAAGTAAATTTAAAAACATGTTTGTTTGGATTGTAATATTTCTAAGAATATTTTGTAAAATACTAGCAACAAAAAACAGCGAGAATAAAAATGGAAGTTACATCAGGGAATAACTTCTATTTCTATTGAAATGCATTTCTCACCTTTCACCTAATATTTGAAAGCTCGTTAGACATGAAAATATCATATTTTTCAAAATAAATTTTTGAATCTTGAAAGAAAAAATAAAATAAGTGAAAAAAAAATTCAAATTTACCACTACCGTATGTTTGATATAAATATAAAATTTATGTTTGATATAAATATAAAATGTCAACAATAAAGTTTGAATTATAATTATTATACTTTTCTAGACAAACTTTTAACTCCATGCCATATAAACCAATAAGGAATTTATCCCTCATATGAACGACATGTTGTATCCATTCAAGAAGGACATTATTTGTAAGCCCTCATAAGTCAACAATTACGTCACCAACAAAACCTACAAGAACATATGTCATCTCATCATTATGTCCGTACAGTTACCGCATTATAAATACCTTTTTGGAGCTTGTAGTTTGAAAATATAAGATCATTAAATTTAGTTCATGTATATACTTCTTGTAGAAATTATTTAAGAAAGGATGAGATGAAGAAGAATGGGAAATGGGACTGGGGTGAGAGAGACAATCTGTAGATGAACCTGGTGGTACGATAGAATTACCAATAATGCAAACAAGGAATTGATAGTAGTGACAATAATGTATCCATACTCCAATTTCTGAGTTTTAATACTTGAGTTTGTTTCATTTACTTTTGAACATATGAATAAGATATAGTTTGGTGACTCACAAACCATGCAGTTAGTGATTTCCAATTGATGACTGTGACTCAGTAACATTAATTAATTACGATCCAACAAATTTCAACCGTGAATTAGATACATACCAATTTGTTGAAGTTGATGGATACAAATATAATAACTTGATAAAACTATTAGCCACTATGGTAAAGGGGTTCAGAAGTTTAAAATTTCGTATGAGTGTCTACTAACCTCTTTGGCCACTAAAGTAAAGGTTAATGATATGATTAGTTAATATTTTAATCAAAATGGAGCCATCAGTTTATTTTAATGATATGATTAGTTAATACGCGTTGAATTCTACACACCCTTTCATTTTCAAACCTAACAACTGAACTCTTCAGAAACAGCTATCCCACATAATTAAATCGTTTCCATGCCAGTAACCCTTTTAATTCACATCAAATTGTTTTAATTCTTTATGGCCAAGTTTTCAAATTAAATATTATATTTCGTTAATCATTTTAATGTTAATTCAGCTTCATAAATACATGATTCGTTTTCTTTTAAAAGTTTTACATATAATTCCAATAAGAAAATATAGTTGTCTTGATCTATGTTATGTCCTATCTCGTAGTTTTATACAATATGAGTACGATTGTTTTGTATTTGATCTCATTGTTTTACACATTTGTACTATTTTTAAATCAATAGAATATAAGAATATTTAAGAAATCAACGTATAACAAATAACTGGAAATGAACAAACCACTGACAAAGTATATTATTGAATAATAAAAAAACAAATCACTAAAAACATTTTTTAAAGAATTAAGTATGTATTATTTTTTACCCTAATGATAAATAGGAATAGAGGATAAGTGACCGACTTCAGATGCTATTTAATTAATGAGATTGAAATTATAATTATTTTTATAGAATTAGAATTATTATTTTTTAATGTTTGGACTGCATAACAATAAAATTTAACATTACAATTTTAAGATAAAATGAGGATACTGATGGAAGTGACAATAATGGTTATGGTAGTAATGAGGCGGTGATAGTATGGTGGGAGATGTTTGAAGTGGTAGTAACGGAGTCAATAAACCTGTGTTTGTTTCATCTATCCCACAAGGTGATAACTAAACAAACCATAGAATAGAGGGGAAATGAGTGAGGCAAGACAAAAAAATAAAAAGTGGGACACAAAGGCGACAGGAAGAAGAAGAAGAAAATAATGAATTTAGCTTAGGTGACCATTTTTTAAAATAAATTATATAAATATACGTGTCAATACCAAGTCAATTTTAATTAACGAAAAGTTAACAATAGAACTTAATTTTAACAAAAAAAATATTTCAAGAACAAATATCTGAAAAAGAATTTCATAAGGAGTTGATTCTAATTTTAAACTTTTATAAAATCTAATTTTATATTTAAGAAACAAAATTACATATTTTAGATCAAATATTAATAGAAAAGTTTTATCTTAAATATAATATATATATATATATATATATATATATATACATATTAATTAGGGGTAAATCTTAAAAACAAATTCCTCTAACTTTTTTACTTTTTTTAGAACTAATTTTATATTGAAACTAAATTTTTAATATTAAGTTTTAAAATACAAGAGTGTGAATATTTTGTCTCATAGTTTTTATTAAATGATGCTATTTTAAATCATTTTTCAAATCAGAGGGAAACAAAGAGAATTTATAAAATAAGTAAATAAAAATGAAAAAAAACATTAAATTAAATCTTCAAAAGCAGTTTTAACTCTGTGAATGATGATATGTTACTCCAATACGATGATATGTTATCTTATTAACATAATTTAACGTGTGTAAGTTTAGTTCCTCTATCAATTTTTAAGTTAAATTATTAATGTAATCTAACGTTATAATAACATGTTATCAAAAGAATTTGATATCTTCTGATAGTTTTTATAAGATTATATTACAACTTTTTATACAGATTAAGAAATATAACTATTATTCGTAAATGGATTAAATTTTTCAATTATTCATATTAAAATTATAAATGTACCATTCATTTTTATCCAGAGAAAAAGATAAAACTTCTAAATTCTATTAATATTAAAAAATGAGATATAATTAGTAAGAATACAACAAAAATTAAAAAATAAGATCTTATAAAGACCAGAATTAGTATAATTCAACAAGTTTATTTGGAGCTACGTTCATTCACACAAATAGATTTGTCTTTCAGTTGTGTAAAAATCCAGTTAGAAATGCATTACTAATTATAAACGGAATTCTAACTTTTAATAATAAAAAATACTATAAATTTGTGCAGTTTTCAAAGTTAAGAGATTAAATTAGTGCAACTGAAAGCTGAGAAACTAAAATTATATAAACATCATAATTGAGAGACAAAAATATAATTAAATATTTTGTTTGACAAAAAGAATAAATAGGATAAGCTTTTTGGGCCGCAGATAAACAGTGTAAAGGTTTGAGAAGCCCATTGATTTATTCTAAGCCCATTGATTTATTCATAGCATAGCAAGTTCTCATGGGCCTCTATGGCGTGGGCTATAGGTTCAGGGGAAAAGGCCCTTTATAAATAGAAGGGCCCATTGTATATTCAACGATGGTGCAAAAAGTATTCTCATTCTTTTTTTTTATATTGAAAAAAGTATTCTTACATATTTTATTTAAAGTAACTTGTGATTAAAACTTTATTAATAAAAATTGAAAAAAATTAATTACCTTTAAATCTGAATGTTTATTAAATGTATTCGTCAATTCATATTTATCTAAATTATTCGCTTATTATAGTGTTTGTTTACATTGTTTATTATACAAATCAATAATTAATTTACACATTTTAAAATACTGAAACATGACGTGGACTAATGTTATTTAAAAAATAAATAAATTCCATATTAGATTATATTTAGCAATGCATTTGTGTAAAATTTTGATACTAAAAAAAGTATCATATATAGTAGTTCTGTCTTAATAATAATATGAAAAAAGACACATTTATCCCATTAAAATAAAATAAATCATATATATAACCACACTCAAGATGCACTTAAGTTTTATAAACAAAATTTTACTTAATAAGATATGTGGTTATAGAAGAGAAAAAATCTATGAACTAGCTAGAACACGGAATTATAGAAACAAATAAGTTATGGATAAAAAGGAAATGTAAAATCCAAGGCAAACGTGGAATCAAGAGGGCAGAGAACATAATGCATCACACACCACACAAACATGGTCCCAATATCCTTTCCAGCCAATAGCCTTTCTTCATTCCATATCTTTATCTTTTCATTTTTCTCATTTCTAAATTTTTTCCCTTTATTCATTTATTTTTTAAAATTTCTCTTCCCTTTCTTTCTCAAGCCTCAACCAATTTAACTTCCTCTCCATATGAATAATAATAATAAATGAAAAAGAAATGAAAAAAAATCTAATAATAGTAGCAAAGTTTTTTCCTTCCATTCCCACACCAACAGTTTAGGGAGTAGCCTTTCCAGTGTGCAGCTACCCTGCAGTTGATTCAATGCTTCTAAATTGCTAAGCTAGAAGTTTTGAAGCAATCATCAGTGTCCAAGTTGGAATTTCTTCAGGTACTCCATTTCACACTCATACCATGCTCTATTTTCTTTCTTTGCATCTTTTTGTATTTCCATTAAAAATTGAAACTTTAGATAAAATCCATTTTTGTGTCTGGTAATTTTCATCTGGGTACTTTCAGTTTCATTGCTACAGCCATGTATTTTTCTTCTCATGAAGTGTGTTCTAAGGGACCAGGGGAGGGAGAGTTAATAGATTATTTATCCTTTTTATAAAGGAAATATTGAATAATTCATTATTTTTATTATAACAGCAATAATAATAATAAAAATAAAAATAATTTGTTGTTCTTTGGTTTATCAGAAGGTTGCCAACAATTTGGGAAGTTTCTGAAAGTAATATAAGTAGTGGACTTGGTTAAGGACCATTGGTATCATAGGAAACTTTGATGGTAATCATACATAGTGGCTCGGAAGGGCATATAATGGCTACTGCTGCAGTTATTGGACTCAGTGGAGGAAAGAGGCTCTTGAGTTCATCTTACCATTACTCTGATATCATAGAAAAACTTTCTTATGGCTGTGACTTTGGATCCACACACTATCAAATTGCTCCTACAAAATCTGTAATAGTTGCCAAGAAGCCATCCAACTACCCTCCAACTTTTCCAACATTCAACCGGCAGAATCAGTCCATCAAAGCTCTTAAGGAACATATTGATGGTGCCCCTTCTATTGTTGATCCATGGTTTCAGAGTTACAATTCTAATGACTTAGAGGTAGAAAGTTCTGAAATGGGATATTCGGTGGAGGCTCTTCTTTTGCTGCAGAAGTCAATGCTGGAAAAGCAATGGAACCTTTCATTTGAAAGGGAGGTGCTAAACGAGCAATCGAGAAGAGAAAAGAGCCGTAGGAAAGTGGCAGTGACTTGTTCTGGGGTGTCTGCAAGGCAGAGAAGAATGAATACCAAGAAGAAGACCTCAGTTAGAAATGGCTCTACAATGATGGAACCTTGTGGTGCTGTGCAGATGAGGTCCATAATCAGTCCAGAATTGCTTCAAAGCCGTTCGAAGGGCTATGTGAAAGGTGTAGTGAGTGAGGAACTGCTGTCCCATGCAGAAGTTGTAAGCCTATCAGAGAAAATAAAAGTAGGGCTTTCCTTAGAAGAGCATAAATTGAGGTAATTGCATATGTGTTTCATCCTATAGATAACTAGAATAATGAAGATGCTGTTGTTTTAATTGTATAGCTTGCTTGCTAGCTTTCACATTGTGTGATTGGGGAAATTTGTGATTTCTTACTTGAAGCCATGCAACATGTAAGAGGAAGTTTTGGTGCTTGAGTTTTATACCTTAATCATCAACCTTTTATTATAATCTTACTTATCTGAATAGAAAATGAATGTAATCAACAATGACATAGGTAAAGATGGTTCTGGTTTCTTGGAAAGAAGATCTGCTTTTGTTCTTTGCAACCTGTTCTGTTAAGCTATCATTTTATTTGTTTCAATTTTTCATTCTGGCCCTACGGATCGAAACTCTTTTTTGAATGTTCTAGTTGTTGGCTTAAGTTTTCAACAGCATGTTGCTGGTGGTAGGGCAAAAACATGTTGAGAATTTTCTTAGGATGGAGAAAGGGTTTATATAAATCATTATGCACCTATCAAATTCTTATGAAGCAATAACATAATAGTTATCATTTACAATGGACAAAATTATGTTCTTCATGGTACATCTTTTTTCTATATCTTTTGAGGAAATTTTATAACTTGACTCCTTTTGGTTCTGGTTTTACCTTAAAGAGAATGATACTGACATACACTATATGTGAACCTTTTGTGTGAGTTTCAGACTTAAGGAAAGACTAGGATGTGAACCCTCCGAAGATCAACTTGCAACTTCGTTGAAGATTTCTCGAGCTGAGCTACGAGCAAAAACGATAGAGTGCACTCTGGCAAGAGAAAAGTTGGCTATGAGCAATGTTCGCTTAGTTATGTCTATTGCTCAAAGATATGATAACCTGGGTGCAGAAATGGCTGACCTTGTTCAGGTGATTTCTGTTTTAATATCATATCCAGTTTGTCCTGTATGCTTCCTCTGTTGTAGAATACTTATCTGATTTTCTCTGTAGGGTGGCTTGATTGGACTACTTCGTGGTATTGAAAAGTATGATTCTTCAAAAGGGTTCAAGATTTCAACATATGTTTATTGGTGGATACGTCAGGTGAGGTTTTGCTTCTTTATGAGAATTTTCAGGATTTGCCTTTTTGTGTGTTTTATCATTGCCATACCATTATTTTTCTTTGAACAGAAAATCTCATAAGATTAACACAATTTATACTTTAAAATCAATGGAAAGAATAACATAATTTTTCTCATTACAGACTTTAAACCAACATTCTGTTAAATACTTTCTTTTTTTCATGAAATCTCTTACAATAATTTCTGTTAAATCAGTCCTTCTTGCAGTCATAATATCTGCATTTGGGTATGATTAAGCAGTTGCTTCCTTTCACTTCATAATTTCTGCTGCTATTGCCGAAGTAACAATTTTAGGTGCAGAGAATGTATCTTCTGCAACATTTTGTTTCCATTCCATTTTCTTTAGTCTTTGACACCTATATAATTGTTCTGTTTGTAATTACATCTGAAATTTTCCAAACAGCATGAATACTGTTTTTCTGCTGCCAGGGTGTTTCAAGAGCTTTAGTTGAGAATTCAAGAACATTAAGATTGCCTGCTCATTTGCATGAGAGATTATCTTTAATCCGCAATGCAAAGTTTAGACTGGAAGAAAGAGGCCTTACTCCAACTATTGATGTAAGTAAGCTAAATGTATTAAAAGAAAGAAACTGCAGTTTGTATCAAACATTTTGGAACACATATCTATAGACCTTCCTGAATTGTGTGGCCTTGTTTTGCAGAGGATTGCAAAACACCTTAATATATCCCAAAAGAAAGTCAGAAATGCTACTGAGGTAACAAAATCATTTCGAGTTACACGATCCTCATGCGCGTAATGTAATAATATCCAATCTGCCTCTTGTTCACCATGTATATGCATATTGCAGGCAGTTAGCAAAGTTGTCTCCTTTGATAGGGAAGCATTCCCCTCTCTGAATGGTCTCCAAGGAGAAACTCATCATAGTGTAAGTGTCAAGAATATTCTGCAAGTCCATCAAATAAGATAACAAAAACTGCTTTCTTCTTCTTTTCCTTTTTTTCCTTTTGTTTTCTTTTAATCTCAAGAATATTAACTGTCTCATCTGTGTTTTTGGCTTTCCACTCTCAGTATGTTGCAGATAATCGCATTGAGAACATCCCATGGAATGAAGTAGATGAGTGGGCATTAAAGGTATTTCATTGGTGACTTAAATTGGAACACATGCATTTCATTGTCGACAAGTATAGGAATATTGATATAAAGTCATTGGACAATTACTAAGGGGTCATTCGGTTTAATAAAACGTTTTCTGTTTTATTTTATTTTCACTTCTAATTACAAAACTGTCACATTTTTTTGTTTTCAAAACATTGTACAAGAAAATGCTAAAAACATTTTTCTTCTTCTATCTTCACTGTTTCTTAAATAAACTTTTGGAAACAGAAAACAAAGTGAAAATTTTGTTATTAAAAAGTGAAGATAGAGAATGTTTTCTTTTCTCAAACTAAATGGTCCCTAAATACTTTCATGGTTTTCACAGTGGACTATATGGTGTGTTATTCTAGAAACTTTGAAAAAAAAAAAAGTAAATAGCCGGAAATTAAACATTTTTTAAGCAGATAAGCCTGCATGATAATAGCTCTTATGTTTTCACATGTTGTTTCATAAAAAATGTATTGCAGTATTCATGTTCTTAAGTTCCATAAAGATTAATACCACCTGTAAATATTCACAGGATGAAGTGACAAAACTCCTTAATGTGACCCTTGTGGAAAGAGAGAGAGAAATTATTCGTCTTTATTATGGACTAGATAAAGAATGTCTTACGTGGGAAGACATCAGTAAACGGTGAGTTCAACCATGATTTCCTTCTTTCCTTGAATACCCAGTTTGGTCCCTGAAATTGTAGGAATCAGACAGTTATATTCTCTAACTTAACCTACCAGTTCAGTCCTTGAATTTGTACATCGTAGAGACTAAACTGTCTTACGATGTACATTTTCATGAATTAAACTGGTAACTTTGTAAAGTCGGAGATGTAACTGCTTGGGGTAACATCTCAAGTCAAGGATGAATTTGGTTGTTTCCTCCATCCTAATGTTATAGCATATGTTTATAGTAACCATGTTGTCCTCAAAGTTGAAATTCTTGTTCATGACTCTTCTTGTGTTGTTTGTGCAGGATAGGTTTGTCAAGAGAAAGAGTACGGCAAGTTGGACTTGTTGCATTGGAGAAACTAAAACATGCTGCAAGGAAGAAAGAGATGGAAGCCATGCTATTGAAACATTAATATGTTTATGGACTCATCATAGACAGTACATGTTACGATGTATATATACAGAAAGGAAGTGTGTAACTAGAAATTTGACTTCCTGATTCAGAAAGAGGAGAGACCATATAAGAGAACACTGAAGATTTGTAATTGTTGTCCGGTGGAATAATTCTATTTTATGAAATATGTTGAGAGATTAAATCTATGAATCTCAACTTTCTATTCCAACATCAAGAGGTCAATGTTTTCTTATAAAGGCTTGTATTAACTCGAGTTTCCTAGGGTAGTGACAAGTTATTTCAAAATTCCAAGAGTTTTATTACTCTATAGTTTTGCTGAAAGTTTGGTTGTTGATAGAATCTAATGAAAGTGTTTCGTTGTCAGTACTCAAGTGGCACTACTTTGAGCAACTTTGATGCAGGAACTCTTATGAATTCCAAATTACAGAATCACTTTAGGTGGCCCAAGTAGCTTTTTATTCCAAACCAACAATCTTAAAAGTGTTTTTTCTTACTAGCTGCAAGTTCAGAAATCTTGAACAGTTATACTTGAAAAAGTTTTACTCTCCATTTTATGGTTGAACTTGTTTTTATCGATGTTCAACCATTGCTTGTGACTTTAATATAAAGAAATTATTTTGTTGTTATTTTGATTCCCATTTTCTAAGTTTTGTAATTAAGATTTTAAAACGAATGAAGGCTTCTAATTAGACTAAATGGACTGCCCAATTGATAAGACATAAAAGAAAAAAGAATTCAAGTAACAAAATTGTTACCTTTTTCATACGAATCTAAAGGTGTTTTCTTGTTGAAGGTAGAAAATCAATCTTCTGGGGTTGTAAAGATTATTGAAGTAAGTTTTTATTGTGATAACAAAACTTTCTCTTTTTCTATATGCATTGTTATATGTTTGTTTGTTTTTTATCAATTGGTTTAATTGAGATTGACTAAAAGTTGTTTTTTTAGGGTATGTTTAGTTTTTTAACTGGGTTGATTAAATCAGAAATAAATCTTAGAACCAAAAATTTTAACTATTTCAAACGGTGTAAAAAATTAATATTAAATTTTTTAATTTTTATAAGTTTTCTTAATTAAAAACCAAACAGGCCCTTAAGATTCTACATTAACAATTAGTAGTAACTTTACTTTTATAAACTATACTTACGATATAACACATGCGGCTCCTAACAAAATGTTTATTTTACATGTTATAACTTTGTTGGTCAGGAAAATTGTGCCCTGATGTAACATAAATTTGGATTGATTGGATCATATGAATTTGGATAAAAAAAAGAATGAGTATTGAGTTGACTGATGAGGGGTGGCAAGAGTGTAGATGCGATAACGGGTGGCAATATCAAGAACGATTCCACGTGGATTGTTTAAGATGCGCGTATATCCCACCGTCCAATCCCTAGTCTTGCATTGATTTCTGGAAATATCTATATTTGATCATCATCATCACCACCTTCAATTCATCCAAACGAACAAACTTGAATGATCATGGCCAAGTCGTATTATTCCTTCTGCCCACCCCTTCCCCATCTTCATAACCGCCACTACCCATTTCAATTCAAATATCCAATACCCAATTTCCCTCACCAAAACCTCATTCTTCTCCACAATGCCCCTTCCCAATTCTCTTACCCTAATTTCCTCATCAAATCCCTCCATTCCAACCCCCCTCATCAGGTACTCCCTTACCCACCTCTTCCATTCATTCTCAATTCTCACATCATATAGAAGTCTAGTGTTTTAAATTGCGGTCGCCGTCGCCGTCGCAGTGGTGAATATGACTGATGTGGTTGCGACCACGTTGGAGACCGCAAATTAAAACACTGATTGTAACTAACTCTGCCCCCATTCTTTGAAGGAACCAGTTAACGTTGGGAGAAACGAAAGCTACCAGCAATGGGATTCTCTCACTTCCAACTTCTCCGCCGCCGCCAACATTCCCTTTCTCTTACTCCAAATGCCACAAATCATTCTCAACGCCAGAAACCTTCTCGCCGCGAACAAGACCGCACTCTCTGCTATTCCCTGGCTTGTAACCCTCTCTCTCTCTCTCTCTCTCTCTCTCTCTCTATATATATATATATATATATATATATATATTCATCTTCTGTATCTCCTATTTTACTCTTTTTCCCCTTACGTCTTGATCTTATTTACGATTTTTTTCAGGGAATGCTTACGAGTTTGCTCGGAAACCTCTCTCTGCTTTCCTACTTCGCGAAGAAGAGAGAGAAGGAGGCGATGGTAGTGCAGACATTGGGCGTGGTTTCAACCTATGTTGTCCTTGTTCAGCTCGCGTTGGCTGAGACCATGCCTCTTCCTTACTTCGTGGCTACTTCTGTTGTTGTCGTGTCTGGTCTTGTTCTTAATTTCTTGAATTTCTTCGGTTTGCTTAATGCTTCGATTTGGCGGTTTTGGGAAGATTTCATTACAATTGGGGGTTTATCAGTGCTTCCCCAAGTAATGCTCCTTTGTCCCTTCCTTTTCCTCACCCTAGGATTTATAATTACAATTGCATTTGTGTGCAACATTTCAATCTATTTATGATGTTGTTAAGTAACAGTATTTGCTGATGACACTGATTTTTGGTGCTTTTACTGGTTAAGTGGTTATTTATCTCACTTTGCCTAATCTTCAATTGGATGCAGATAATGTGGTCGACATTTGTCCCTTATGTACCTAACAGCATTTTACCGGGGGCAACTGCTTTTGTCATAGCTATCTTGGCTGTTACTATGGTAATCTTCTTATCTCCTTTGGATTTCCTTTAATTATGTCTTGCAGATAAATCTGGGTTGCATGGATATGACTGAAATGATCGTGTCCTTGACTGACCCCTCGGTATAGTAGTACATATAAGTACTGTACCCCTCTATAACTTGTGAATACTATTTTGCCTAGCCAGCTTGAAATTATTGTGAACTGGTATGGTGATTCGTGTGTCCATCTCAAGAGTTTTGGTGGTTTTTTTTTGGTTTATTGTAAAAGATTTACATAAAAATGCATTCTACTCGTTTGATGTGTAAATTATATTTGTTTGATGTGTGAGTGACATACCTCAATGAACTTTGTTTACTTGGTCTTCCCCCTACCCGAAAGTTGGTTGGTGTCATTAACCATGTCATACCAATGTTAGCATTGATGCCATCATTCTCTTTTTAGTGCATCACATACACCTGAAATATTTCCTGAATTTTCATGTAAGCACTTGCTCCACCAACTCATGGAAAAATTTATATTTTCCTTTTGTTTCCATTTAAATGTTATTGTATTTGTTAACTTAAACCAAGAAATTTGAATTTGGGGTCTTATTTATAGATTGGGACTGATGGAATTGTAAATAGGTTCTCAGTACTGTTCTGTGATTTGCAGGCTAGAACTGGAAAGCTTTCTGAGAAAGGTGTCAAATTTGTGGGAGGAATATCTGGATGGACAGCTACGCTACTGTTCATGTGGATGCCAGTTTCTCAAATGGTAAACTTTATATATGAGAATGTTAATTGCTTTCAAGAGTAGCATAATTCAACTTTCATCTGCTATGCATTTTATTAACATTTTAATATCTTCCCTAGTGGACAAACTATCTCAATCCCGAGAACATGAAAGGCTTGTCAGCTTTCTCTATGTTGCTTGCTATGATTGGAAATGGACTTATGCTTCCACGTGCTCTATTCATTCGTGATTTCATGTGGTAATTCTCCTTCTTCTATTGACTCTTTTGCTCTAATCATAAATTATTGCAATGACAACGTGATATTTGAAAGCAGTGCTACAGACTAGCAAATCTATCTCATTCTTACAGGTTGCCCTTTTTGTTACTTGAATGAAATTTCCCTGAGTAATGTTATTTGTATACCTCACCTTAAATCTTGAAGCTTTATCCAATAATGTTAAAACTGTTGTAAAAGATTCTGCAAAACAGTTAACCATCAGATATTATCCAAACCCAGTATTAGAACTTATGAACAAAATATACTTTTCTGCTATTGTTTAAATGATAGTTACTGTATAATCATTGATAGCAGTTGTAAAAGTAGTTGATAGCAGATGTAAAAGTAGTTACTGTGTTACTCAAGTTGAATTGTTGATGAGTAGTGAATGGTGATTCAATTTAAAATTTTAAATACTACTTTTATAATGAATATCTATTTTATTTGCTTTGCCTAATGCCAATCGCTTCAGCAAAAATTTATCAATTGCTGGTCACTCTTATACCCCCACTTTACCATTGCTTAGATCATTAGACTTCTCCTGTTATCCATTATTAACTGCCTATGTTTGTCATAATCTCCTGAGGTTGCTTTTGCATATGAAGTTTACACTTTCTTTATTCAATTTATTATGATTGTATTGTAGGTTCACTGGTTCAGCATGGTCCACCTTTTTTTATGGATATGGGAATATTGCATGCCTATACTTGTGAGTTTTAAGTCCAGTTTTCATCTGCACTTTTCTTTTTACTTTTTAGTGATCTTTTGAGCAAAATGTAGAGTCAGCTGTAAACTAATATTCTGCTTTTTCCAGTTTAAACATTATCAGCAAGGAATTCTTCTTGGCAGCAACAGTTGGTTTGATTTCATGGATAGGTTACTCTCTTGACCTTATTGATAACACCCATAAACACTGTCATATATTTGTTGCCATACCCAGGCTGTGCTATCTTATACGTGACTGATGTTGTCATATGTTGATGTACAATATCCTGTTTCTTCCATTTGTTACATAACGCGGATTTACTGCTCGTCATGCATTTCTCATTTTTGTGCCATGCCTTGTGCAACCCGTATTGTTGAATCTATAAAATAGGTATTCTATTAGGAACATAGCTTTACACATTCCTCGAAATTTGATTGTTTAGGTATTATCAAGTAATTTTATTCTATTAAAATAATTAGCTGTTGTTGATTATAATAAATGCCCTATTTTAAATATGACCATTTAATGTAACAGCTTGAATGATATATATACTTTACCCAAAATTGCAGAACCTACTTTGGTCCCAATGCCACAAACATCTGATTTTATTCTCCTTGTGACAGGAATGGCTTTCTGGAGAGACAGTGCAGTACATGGTTACAGCTCACCTTTGCCTTCTATACGTGACTTGATTTCTGGATCTTGAAAGTTCAAGTCACCGACCGCTTCTTAATTTTTGCTGAAATAGTTATGCTTGGTTATCACTGCAACTACAGTACAAAAGCTACCGAGTTTTAATTTTAAATATAGTATGATGAATCATAAGTTCATATTCAATTCCATTTTTCTCAATGTCATGGGATTGAAAAGTGAATATGTTGTAATTAGTAAGTGTTTTAAATGATCTTTTATACAAGCTATGATGTAGGACTACACTAGAAGTATATAATTGAAATGTTGAAGGCCAAACTTATCCCTCTTGATTCTTTAGTTACTCTTTCAAATATTTTTAGTTGCCATCTTTAGAATATCTTAGCTAGTCTTTTTTACAATGGGCTTGTTTGTTTAAACTTATTTTAAGAGATAAGTGTTACTTATTTTAAATTTTGACATGTTTGTTTAAAGTTTCAAAAATAAGCAGAAGCTGAAAATAAGCTTATTTTAAAAAGCAACTCTGATCTGCTTATTAAAAAAGTGATTATAAAATAAGCGTTTTTTTATAATCATTTTTTTAATAAGTTTAAACAAACGGGCCTAATATTTTAAACATATAAACAAATTGGAAGACTATAATGTTGAAGATAGGTCTGAATTAGTCAAATTGCAGCAGAAATACATAATTAAACTCAACTCGGGAGTGTCATTTCCTGAGTAACTTATCTTCCATGTTTGGTATTAAAAAAATTTACTCGAGAATCTTTTTAGTTTCTCTTATTCTCATGTTTGGAACTAAAAAAAAAACTTCCATGGAGATTTTTTAGTTTTATGAGGATTTGGGAAGAAAATGAAGGTATTTTTATCCTAAAATTTTTTATTCCCGGGAATGTATAGGATAACTACCTGTTGAAATGGGAAAGTGTAATTTTTAATTTATTTGTAATTAAGTTTCTTAGAAATCTTACATTACTAGGAATATTTTTTTTTATCTCATATCAAATATGGTAAAAAAAATGTTTTAAGTAACATTCACAAGAAAGTTCAAAGATTCCTCATACCAAACACCACCTAAGTTTAATGTTTTTTCTTAAGAATTTATTGGAAACTGTTATAATATAATCATGGATTTTTATCTAAAAATTGTTGATTTTTATGATGATGATATTAAAATTCATATATTGATTGATTTCTAATTGATGATAATAAAAATTACTACTACTATTTTACAATATGACAATGTATCTTAATTTAACTTTTTTGAAAAAAAATTCAAAATGACCAAACTTACAATTAACTATGAAATAACAATCATAACAAAAACTTCTTTTAACTCAACCAAATATATACAAGAGAAAACATTAAAACCAAATCCTACCTTGTGATAATGGTCTCACCCACCAATAGTGTGAAATTTAAGTGGTTTGCGTGTTTAACCAAAGTAAAAAAGATTAAAAAAAATATTATGTTCCTACTTCCTACTTCTTAAAATCATGAATACCTTGTTTTCTTAAGATTATTGAATAAAATTACTATATTTAGGAACATCTTAAATATATTCCCCAAATCACTAACAATCTACCTTTCTAAACTGTACAATATTATATATAATTACTATAGTTACTAATATCCTAAAAAATTTCCTGTAATCACAAATGTTTTGCTTTTCTAAAATTGTAGAATGCAATTGCTATGTTTAAAAATTTACCAAGTCAAAGTAGTATAACAATTAATCTCTTATGTATAATATATTATCTAGTAAATTACTAGAATATACCTATATATAATTGGATTTAAAATTATTTTAGTATTTTTAAGGAGCGGATAGTATGATCTTTATCCCATCTTCAAATATATTTTGGAGGAATTTTTATTCTCATTCTCAATAAAATATCCTAATCTCAAGATTTCGAATAGGACAATTTTCCATATGGATCTCAAATCCAGGGACTAGTTATTATCTCTAAATCTCTTACTTTATAATTAATAATATAGGGTTTTGTGAACATTAGTCTCACAGGTAAAATTGAACATCAGTGAAATTTTATTTTAAGCTAATAATAAGTTATTCTTGAAAATAAACATATCATAGTACCTTTTACATAAATTCTCTTGAGACTTGTGTAAAAAACAAAAAATTCAAAACTTATTAAAATTAGACACACCACACCATTTGAGTGATACTAACAATAATAGAATATTCCACATAATAGTATTTTTGATAAACCATGGTTAAATCTTATTCTGTTTTTAGTTTTTTTGGTTTAAATTAATTAATAAATAAAAAGTTGGATGAGAAATCATTGAAATGAAAACCCCAGATGGTTTGAGTCACATCTGCTAATGCTGCAGTACAGTTTTTAAATCGAAATTCGCACCAAAATCTAATGCTTTATTGTTGTGTTGTGATTTTCGAGTTTTCTTGATGTATATGTTTGTTTTAACGTGAGGTAGTTATAAACGGAGGTTGGAATTGGGAAAAAAAATATTTTATAGTTAAACAGAATTTTGACTATTTTAAATGGTATAAAGAATTAATATTAACTTTTAAATTTTTTTATTTTTATAATTCTAAGGATGTGTAATCCCAATATTCATTGTTGGTTTAACAAAGTAGACATATGTAGTGATTCATGTTTTTGTTGATAGTATTCATTCTCTTGGACTTTATTTTAATAATTACCTATTCCATTCTTTTATTATTTTTTAAAATTAAAATAATAGACTGAGTTTTAGAAAAATGAATAAAAAATTAAAATAATAGAATGAGTTAACCATGGTTTATTAAGAGAATATTCTATAGAATATTTCATTACTGTTGTCATTCAAATGGGGTGGAATGATTTGAGTTTTATGTTATTTACACAAACCTCTAGGAAAGTTTGCATAATTTTCCCTGCAAAATAATGGCAAGAACAATGACATGTGTTATATGATTTACTCGTAAAAACCTTATTTTTTATTAATAACTAGCTATGTATCCATGCGAACGCATGGGTTATGACCATTGATTAAAATTATTAACTAATATGTTATATTAATTGTTATAATATTTGTAACATAATATACCATGTAATATACAAAAAATCAAATATAGAATGTCATATATATAGGATGGATATCATATATATGGTATGTTATATATGTATATCAAAAGATATAACCATAGATTTTATACATGTAATGTTTATCTAAAAACACATGTCTGATGATGCTTCAAAAATGTCAATACCACAGTCCCTGAAATTCAAGACTTGTTGTCAATGAAGGGTTTTATGTAATTGTATTTCTCTCTACCATTTTTGGTGTTAGAGAATCAAATGATAATTTAATAAAGTGTAAATTATCAAATTGTAAGTTTGGTGCAATCATTGGAATGAAAAGTATAATAATAAGTAACGAACCTTATCTATAGGTTTTCAAAAACTTCTCTGTATACTACATTGGTAGTAGTATTTGATGTTTTGCCTTCTTGATCATGTATTAAAATATGCAATCCCTCCTTGCTTTGCACTCTAGATAGTGCTACATAGAGTTGTCCATGACTAAAAAGAGGCTTTGGTAAATATAACCCAACATGTGTCAAAGATTGACCTTGTGATTTGTTAATGGTCATAGCAAATGAAACCATGAATGGAAATTGCCTTCTAATAAGCTTGAAAGGCCATGATGATTGAGAGGGAGACAAATTCATTCTTGGAATATAAGTTAGGTGACCTATGTTTTTACCAGAAATAATCTTTGCTTCAATAACATGATTTCCAAGTCTTGTGACAATAAGCCTTGTACCATTGCATAGCCCCTCTGATTGATCCAAATTCCTTAACAACATAATTAGGTGCTAACCTTCAATTTTATTTTATGATTAGGCAGCCCTGATGTTTTCAATGAATTTAGAAATTCTAAAGTTACACTTTCAAACGCTGGATTTTGTAATTTATCTGATTTGTCAATAGTATCAGCACTGTAATACTCCTTTTCATCTCCAGGTATGAATGACATGACATACTCATTTATTTTATCAACAACTTCCACTGTAGAGGCAAGTATAGCTCTAGATTGTAAGAATTCTGCATTGTTGTATAGTTGTAACAAATTAGGATATGTAGCATTGACAATGGCCTCCAGAGGATCATTATAATCCTTAATAAGAAACTCACTTGGGATAGTTATTTCAGCAAAACCATCGTTAGGCTGACCAAAATTACCATCTCCTATATCCAGCAACCATTGAGAGAATTGTTTAAGTGATGCGCAGTCAGTATTTGTTGAATTGCTTTCCAAGCGCATATTTTTTGTCAGTCGTAATACCTGACAGTGATCCCATAGATAGGAAGCATTTATGGTTGCGTGAACAATATCAGATCGACTACCTTTTGGCACAACAGGAAGAATATGACGAAAGTCACCTCCAAAAACAATTACTTTTCCACCAAATGGTAAATCATTGGCATTAGTATATCTCATGATATCCTTTAAGCTGTTATCCAGTGCTTCAAAGCAATATTTATGACACATGGGTGCTTCATCCCAAATAATTAATTTAGCCATTTTTAATAATTCAGCTAAGTCACTTCCTTGGTGGATGTTACATGTAGAACTTTGCATTGCAGGAACTGGGATGGCAAACTTTGAATGAGTTGTTCTGCCTCCAGGTAGCAATAGTGAGGCAATACCACTTGAAGCAACAGTTAACACAATTCCACCAGATGATCTAATAGCAGATGCCAATGTTTTCCAGATAAAAGTCTTTCCAATACCTCCATATCTATAAAGGAAGAACACACCACCTAATTGGCTTTCAACAGCATTCATTATTTTATCAAAAATAGCACTTTGCTCATCTGCATGATAATGTATGACATTAGTGTATTTTCTAGACTTTATTTTATTAATAAGAATTAAAATATGAATGATAGAAAAATACTTGTAAGAGAAGCATAATAACGATTGAATTCCACTTTTAATGATTCTTTGTCATAATCCATCTCAGCATGGATGAGCCTATTACCATAATGACTTGGCACATGACCTCTTGGATAAGGCATGGAAGGGAAATCCCTTAAACTTTTCCTGTTTCCTTACAATAAGTTTTCAATTTCAGACAAGCAAAGGTGTTGCAACTCTTCATCTGTAAGCTGTAATTCTTTTTTAAAAAGAAAAAAACAAAATATTACTAACCCTTAATTAATCTGAATATTTTCAAAGAAAATTGATTATTGATGATTACTTATAAAATATAAAATTTACATTTGTATATAAATAATTTATGTAAGTAATACCTTGATTTTGACAAAGTCTTCTTTAATGATATAGAAAATCATCTGATAATGATTGCCAAGTTTGTTGCCACACATACTCTGGCCTGCTCATGTTGTTCATAAAAATCATATTAACAAATAATTTTCTCAAGAATTGTGCAGTACCCCAAGCATTTGCTTCTTTAATTGCATTAATGAATTCTTGGTCATCTTCAAGAAATACCAATGCAAAACATGCATCTCTAAAAGTATCATATTTAACACCATTGATTGTTCTAATTTGTTCATAACTGGATGGCCCTTTAGCTACAGATAACATCATTCTCATGAAGAATAACTCACCAGTAAATTGTGGTACCCACATTAATCTTCCAATTGTATATCCTTGCTTTCTTGGCTGCCAACATCTTTGTGAAGCAACATACACAAACTTGGAGACATATTCTAAATAAGTAAGATTTTTACCGTGTGGGTATTTTTTGTTAGCTTCCATCCAAGATGTGAACATAGACTCCTTGACGATTGTCTTAGACATGACTGATTCAATATCTTCATCATCATTAAAGTATACAGCATGTTCATCAGCCAAATAGAAATATAAACGCTCAACTGCTGGTCTTCGTGCATGTTGCTGGAATGAAAAAAATCCTCCAACATGCTTCACATGGTGATACATATCTGCAATCAAGGTAGTTTTTAATTTCATCATGGTCTTGACTCTGAGTATCATCTTCCTTTTGCATATTTACTATTGTCGCAGTTATCCGATCACAACCTTTGTTGATATATTTAAATAGGTATTTGATGGATGTACTCTGATTACACCATTCAACATTCAAGTGTGCTCTAAACCTCAAAAGTAATAGTGGACTATATGGCACCACATGGCGATTATCAAGAGTAATTGAACTTCTATCAACAACATTGCCATTATCTCTTCTCCTATGCACAGGAAATCCATCTTGATCCATAATTGTCATCTGTTGGAATTTTTTTGGGAAAAACTTAGTACATTTGCCATCTCTCATGCAAGGTGAAGATCTAGAAGCAATGCCACATGGACCATGTATCATATGTTTGCTTACCAAGTCATACAGTTCTGGATGGGTGTTTTTATTTGGGATCTCAGCTAAAATGATTTTGTCAATATCTTTTGGGTTTGGATACTTATTTTTATGGTGAAGGAAAAGTAGTATATGTGCATGTGGCAATCCTCTTTTCTGCCATTCAATAGTGTAAATATCTACAGAAAGTTGAATAATTCCATGAAATATTAGAATTTATATAAAGAATCAGGGACTAAAAACAAAGCAAAAAAAGACCCATAAATATATTTAAGGTTATTTTAAATTAATAAATACTTACATCCACGTATTTGTCCAAAAACTTGCCCACTTTTGAGATCATTCATAAGCTGATCAAGCTTCATCTTGAAGACTCTTGATAGAATGTCTGGGCGATCATCAACTCTTAAGTTTAAGGATTTGACAAATCTCTGAATTTCTGGCCAATTTGGATTACATGTAAATGTTAAGAACAAATCTGGAAATCCAAGGTATCCACAAATCGCCATTCCATCAAAGTAAAGTTGGTCCATATATCGACCAGATCCAACAAATGTTGCCGGCAATATAATCCTTTTGCCTCTTTCATTGCCTTGAGTTTGAGATTGATCGTGTATATCATTCAAATTATTATACTTGTCAACTCTTAGATCCTTTTGATGGTTTCTAACATAGTTGAGCCTCTGGGATTCAATCATTGTGTAACCATCCACTACAAATTGTTGGAACAACTTTCTCGATCTAAGGATAGTTTGAGCTTCATGATACCTTGTTTGTAGTCTATAGCAAAAATACTCTCTCATTGTAACCATTTTCCTTTTGACAATATGGCTGCGAGAGTGAACTGTATGTGGTATGTCTCTTCTATAGCCATCTTCTCCTTTAGGGAATAAAATAGGATATTGCAAAGGTAAGTAGCTAGGGTGAAGCTCATCAATTCGTTGTAACTTTCCGCATTGTGTCTCTATGATGATATCTCTTTTACATCCAGTATCAACATCACCAACTATAAGAGCAACAATTTCTGTCATATTTGGTAAGTTATATATTCTACCATCTGATTTCCTATCACATATAAGCTTTAACTTGAGGTCACGAACATCACCATTTTGAAAGCAGTCCCTTGCCATCCTAAAGTTTTGAGTATATCTGTTTTCATTATCTAGCATCTCTTTCAACTGGACCACAATATCTTCATCTAGAGAATCTTTGTTACTATAGTTGAAAGTAAAACTCTAATTATTTTTGTGATAATGTAAATACTGATTATAAAAAACATATCATGACATTAAAAGGAAGATAAAGTCAAATATATTAGTAAAAGCTTGACTTATGGATTTTGAGCAAGCCTATTTTGCACTTCATTCTCTGTGTCATAAATATAGAGTTGTGCAAATTTAGGAGAATTTTGAGGCATCGGTAAAAGACTTCCAATTAAATGATGACCTTGGCCTTGTATTCTAAATGTTGGAGGACCCCTTCCAGTATTTACTCTTGTATCAACCTTAGCACCAGGAGATGTAAATGCAAACATCATGTTATATGATCGAATGTGCTTCTGAAAATTGTTGCTCTGTCTTGTATTGTTCTCAAACAAAAGCTCTTTCAATAGAGAAGGGGGGTCTTCAAGAACTTGTAATTGTATTTTTCCATCACCGCAACAAAGAGAAAACTTGGGATTTCTAGTATTCTTATCTTTGTTTATCCTTTCTGCATACCACATTGCTGCATGACATTGTTTACATATGCAAGTTGGGTCTTGAATGTCACAGTACTCTATAACAATTTGACACATTGAGTTATTTATATTCACTATAGAAACCATATCAGATATCAATATAAATTTATAATTTATAATTGTATAAGAATGACACTACATAAATGGATAAATTATTAACTTGATACAAGAGTTTGTTATCATGAATATCAAGTAAATACCTGCATTTACATATCCAATATTAGTATATGTTCCATCATCAATTGCATTTTGGTTTTCCATGGTTGTTGGACTATTGAAGTCAAATTCTAATAATAAAGAATTCAAATTAGAAAAATTATTATAATCAATCATTGTTTGCTTAATAAGTAAGTAATTAATTTCATGAGTTTAAGCACGAAAATTACTTACCTACATTGTCATTGGCTTCATTGTAAGTATCATATTCATGAAGGTCATTTTGTATGACAGTTGCATGAAATGTATTCCTAACTGGAGATAATAGTTGTGACTATTGTACTTGAAGGTTTGAAGGCTTAAATGAAGTAGTGCATGGCATTGAAGATGGTAGATCATTTATTTCCCTGCCACTTATGTTTTCTTTGCCAAATCTGTTCATTAGGTCCAATCTAAAAGAGTTTGCTTGCATGCTGATGAAAGTTTGCTTTGATGATGAAAGATTATTAGAAAGTAAGTTTTTATTAAATGCTGAATCACAGGAAGTAGCTGGTGCCATAGAATTACGATGCCAATAAGTATTTCCAAATGATGAAGTCATATCAGCCAATGGAGTGTATTATGTAGTACGATGAAGAGGTATTCCATGTTGTAAGTTAATGTAAGGACTGTGGACATGCTTTTGCTTACCTGTAATTATAGACAAATAGCTTTAATTGTAAAACTTCAATTACAATGGAGTTTTCCTTTACTGCATAATGTCAAATGAAATAGTAAGATTTGTATAAATATGTCATTATCAATTGTGTATATACCTTGACAGATATTTCCATTGTTTGTTGTCTTATTTGTCTTCTCTAGGAGTATCAATTTTCTTTTTTTCCTTGCTTAAGCACTTTGATCCATTTATTCTTTTACTACACAAATAGAAATTGTATATTAATAATGTTAATGAGCAGACTTCAGCATATTGTATTATAATGCATTTTTCTTAAAGGATAAAAGGGTACCTTAGAATGAAGAACAAAGAATTAGTATGTTGTGGTGGTTATCATGATTCTCCCAATCTATCCAATGCGGTGGATGTTAACCCGGCGATAGTGTTTTAACCGTTTGTGTTTACCACCGGGTCATTAATTGGCAAGCGCACCAATCGTTTGTAGTTTCTAAAATTTAGATATCGTTCCACTGGGATTGAAAGTCCAATAACAACAGTAATTTTCTATTCACTATGGTAAATGTGAAGAAAGTTATGGACAAAAGAATGATTTATATACAATTTATACAATATTCATAGGATAACATGGTTGAGTTGTTCATGAGATAAAAAGAAAATAAAAATCTATCTAAAAAGTTGAGTTGCAATCTAGAATAGGTAAGATACTTGAGATAAACACAGATAAATAAATTATGTTGGAAATTGGATCCCTAATCTAGAATAACAATGAGGAACTCAAGACATGCATATTTAATCATCAAGTTTCATGTCATTGCAGCTTAAAATCATTATAACCAATCCCTCGTGATATAAATTCTAAGAATTCACCGTAAAGTCCGATCCCTCGTGAGCTTTCTCAGTAAAAACTTACATTAAGACTTGGCCTTATGGCAACAATGGTTAACAACCCCTATAGAATTGAGATACCAAGGGTATTCCAACTTTTACTTTCGTCAAAACAAGTTTCAATACGGCATGAATAATCATTCTCCCGTTTGACATTCACACTAATAAAACAGGTTTCAATACACATGAAAATCATTCTCCCGTTTGATGTTCATATTAATAAAAGATTGAAATACTAACATGGACTTGAATCATAAACATACAGAGGTCGAATTCACAACATTATACTCAACAGATTAGTTCACCAATTCTAACATAAACAAATTAGTTACACATGGTGAAAGTAAAAACAACACTTACAGAGGTTGACATTACGAAGACGATGGAAACTTCACGATACAACGATCACAATACACCACAACACTCTCAAGTATCTAGAAAACTATTCTAGAACTACAAACTCTAAAAGAAATACTCAAAACTCGAGTATAGAAGAGAGGAAAAAACTCTGAATATAGAGAATGGGATGATATGAATGGTGTTGGATGGCCCTATTTATAGGGCTCAGCAAGGGTGCTGACGCTACGCGTGAGTGTGACGCTACGCGTCAGTCCCCTGACTCAGCCTCCATTAACGCAGCTGGTAGTGGCCACCTTGGAATATTATATTCAATCATGCTTGGCCATGTGTCCCTGTCTCCACTGCGTTTTGGCCATTTGTGCTGAGTGGAGTGGCCAATAATGGGTCACTAGGTGAATGCTTGGCCAGCTTGGCTGTGGAGTCCACGCAGCACTGACGCTACGCTTGGATGTGACGCGTAGCGTTAGCATCAAAAGTAGCTATGGATGCTACGCGTGGGATTGATGCTACGCGTCAGATCCTCCAATATAATTTTCTCTTGAATTCTTTTACTTTTTCGCTGCAAAACTAGAGAAAATTGATCAAGGGTAGATTATTTCCAACAATATCCATTTATTGAATTAAAACCTAATTTTCTAACAAATTATCCAAATTTTTATTATTTTTATGAAATTTTTATTAAAAGATTTATTGTAAATTTGAGGACTAACAGTGGACCTTTCACCTTTTTATCTTTTACAGGTTGTTATTCTGCAAAGATACTCAATAAGGAATTAGTTTCATCATCAATGGTGGTTCAGCATTCCGACTTCATGTTTTATCTTGTGAATGGTACAACACCTAATTTTTGTGCTTTCCAGAAAAAATGGTGGTGATGAACTATTGCTTTAACAGATTAAGTAAAATATATAATAATATTTTCCCTCCAACTCGTACGGGAAATTTTAAATATAAGGTCCAATAAGAAACAATAGCTTTTTGAAGTGGGAGAAAAAATATTAATGTGTGTTGACAATCAAAAAAGTTAAACATGAAAAGAATGCTTTGGTGTGTAACAGAGAAAAAAAAGATAAGCAAATAGATACCAGAGAGTAATGATACCACTCTATGCCTTATATATTTCTAGATTGCACTCACCGAATTCCAATGAAAGGTAAAGAGATTGAATTGACAATGCACTGTCTATCTTCTCTTGTAATAAATATGACATGACACTATTTAATGAACTGAGTATAGCAAAATAATCTTGAGATAAAAGATTACCCACAGCACAATTTCCCTTTTCAGCTACCTCTTCAGTCTAGAATACAATAAATATAATTAAGTAAATAATGATTAACTCATTCTAAAAACAAAATTAAATGTAGTTCTGGAATCAAATTTTAGACTATGGTTTTAAGGTTAAACTGGACCAACTGCTGCAACCTTTTCTTTATCTCCTTTGTTAAAAAATGGTGAAATTAAAGAATTTTAAAGATGTTTTGTTTGAGAAAACATTTTGTTTTCATTTCTATCTTAAGTAAACTTCACAAAACTATCACCTTATTATTTATTTTCAAGAGTTTATATAGGAACAGTGAAAATAATTTAAGAAGTTCACGAAGACAATTTCAAGTATTGAGAGAATGAAAATAATTAGAGAACTCCACCAAGAAAATTTTTTGGTTGTAAGATTTTCGAGTGATGCATTTCCGAGTGGGTCACTTCCTAGGGAAGTACTTCTGAGCGAACAAAGGCTCTGACTTTGAATGAGTAGTTTTCGGGCAGATATTTCCGAGTGAATCAATTCTGAAGGAAAAGTCTCTGACTTCGAATGAGCACTTTTCGGGCAGATATTTTCGAGTGAAACATTTCTGAGTGGGTCACTTCCGAGGGAAGTACTTCCGAGCGAACAAAGGCTCCGACTTTGAATGAGTGTTTTTCAAGCAGAGACATTTTTGAGCGAATCACCTTCGAGTGAATCAATTCTGAATGAAAAGAGCCTCTGACTTCGAATGAGTACTTCTCAGGCAGAGATATTTCTGAGTGAATAATTCCTGAGTGAATCAATTCTGAACGAAAAGGGACTCTGACTTCGAATGAGCACTTTTTGGGTAAAGACACTTCAAAGCTCCATACTTCCGAGTGGGTTGTCTCCGAGTGAGACATTTTCGAGTGGGTCTCTTTCAAGGGAAGTACTTCCGAGCGAAGAAAGGCTCCGACTTTGAGTGTTTTTCAAGCAGAGACATTTTCGAGCGAATCACCTCCGAGTGAATCAATTTTTGAACGAAAACAGGGTCTGACTTTGAATGGGTACTTCTCGGGCAGAGAAATTTCTGAGTGAATAATTCCTGAGTGAATCAATTCTGAACGAAAAGGGGCTCTGACTTTGAATGAGCACTTTTCAGGCAGATATTTCTGAGTGGGTTCCATATATCCGAGTGGGATGTGTCCGAGTGTGACATTTTTGAGTGGATCACTTTCGAGGGAAGTACTTCCGAGTGAAGAAAGGCTCCGACTTTGAGTACGTGTTTTTCAAGTAGAGACATTTTCGAGCGAATCACCTCCGAGTGAATCAATTCTAAATGAAAAGAGCCTTTGACTTCGAATGGGTACTTCTCAGGCAGAGATATTTCCGAGTGAATAATTCCTGAGTGAATCAATTCTGAACGAAAAAGGGGCTCTGACTTCGAATGAGCACTTTTCGGACAGAGACACTTTCAAGTTGCATACTTCCGAGTGGGTTGTCTCCGAGTGAGACATTTTCGAGTGGGTCTCTTTCGAGGGAAGTACTTCCGAGCAAAGAAAGGCTCCGACTTTGAATGAGTGTTTTTCAAGCAGACATTTTCAAGCGAATCACCTCTGAGTGAATCAATTCTGAACGAAAAGAGCCTCTGACTTCGAATGGGTACTTCTCGGGTAGAGATATTTCCGAGTGAATAGTTCCTGAGTGAATCAATTCAGAACGAAAAGGGGCTCTGACTTCGATTGAGCACTTCTCAGGCAGAGATATTTCTGACTGAGATATTTCTGAGTGGGGTTCCATACTTCCGAGTGGGTTGTCTCTGAGTGAGACATTTCCGAGTGGGTCGGGAAGTACTTCTGAGTGAAGAAAGGCTCTGACTTTGAATGAGTGTTTTTCAAGCAGAGACATTTTCGAGCGAATCACCTCCGAGTGAATCAATTCTGAACGAAAAGAGCCTCTGACTTCGAATGGGTACTTCTCGGGCAAAGATATTTCCGAGTGAATAATTCCTGAGTGAATCAATTTTGAATGAAAATGGGCTCTGACTTTGAATGAGCACTTCTCAGGTAGAGATATTTGTAACAGATATTTCTGAGTGGGGTTCCATACTTCCGAGTGGGTTGTCTCCGAGTGAGACATTTCCGAGTGGGTCACTTCCGAGGGAAGTACTTCCGAGCGAAGAAAAGCTCCGACTTTGAATGTGTTTTTCAAGCAGAGACATTTTCAAGCGAATCACCTTCGAGTGAATCAATTCTGAATGAAAAGAGGCTCTGATTTCTAATGGGTACTTCTCAGGCAGAGATATTTCCGAGTGAATAATTCCTGAGTGAATCAATTCTGAATGAAAAGGGCTCTGACTTCGAATGAGCACTTTTCAGGCAGAGACACTTCCAAGCTCCATACTTTCGAGTGGGTTGTGTAACACCCTCTGTTACACCTTAATAAATTGTAAAAAAAATCGTAAATTTTTTTTTTAAAAAAAAGATATGATTGTTAGAAAGAAACTATCGGAATAAATTACATACATTATTTCTGAAATACCTCATAAATATATTTAAAACTTAATAAAGTATTTGTACATTGATCCAACGAAAATAAATATTAAACATTATAAGAAAGAGAGGAAACTCCATGGCCCAGAAGCAGTTACTTATTAACATTATTTATTCATTGGACCACGGTATTCATACCGAGCTCCTTTTCTAGAACGTGCTATAGTTACGGTCGATATTCTTCGATTCTTCCCTCTGAACCATCAATTTAGAATATATGAAACAAAAACACGGAGAAAGAAGTGAGAAATAGAATATAATATTCTCTATTAAGACATAAGCAACAAAGGGTTTTCACAAACCAATACATAATAATATCAATCACAATCACATGCACAATCAACTATGAATGCATGAATGTTATGCAATATCTTCACCATAACTTACCTATATATGTGGGCCCTTAAATTTTAATTTGCACTGGGCCAACCAGGAGTTTACACTGTTCCATAAGTCCGGATAATAATAATATGAACAGCTCAACTGGCATGGAAACACTTAGAGACTAGTCAGATTGAGAAAGTTTTTATTGTGAAAGTACCCGACACTAGGGAGCTACCCCAGGTCCCCTGAAGCACCCTTTCACACCCTCTCATCCCAAGGCTCGTAATTAAGCCTCCTCTAATGTATCCTTGGTTTCTATAATCCGTCCCCAGACAATATCATTTTATTTTACTTTAATGATTCATGATGCATGAACTACTCGTGTATTTAGTTGGTTAATGCTTTTAGAAACTCAATTATTAAATCCCTTAAAGGTTTACAATATCATTTCAATAAACTGTACATTTTCTCAATTCTCTGAATTTCTGTCCCACAGAAATAAATTTGGTACAGTTTTCGAATCTCACTGAAATTTGAGTTTCTAAGCCTTAAATATCTAAAAACTTTCTCATATAAAACTTTACATAATCTTTCTCAAATTAAATCTTAACAAAATCAAATTTAGAAATCTCAATTATTTCCAAATATCTTTAGTTATTAAATTGGAAAAAAATAAAATAATTTTCTTTTGAAAATTTTATTTTATTAAAAGAGAATAATCTTTAAGTTATTAACCAAAAATACTTAAAATTACAAAAATTTTCTTTATCTCAAGATTTAATTATTTTAATTTATTATTAATTTTCATAAAATGTTTTCTTTCTAAAATAAATACTAATTTTTTTATTCTAAATATTAAAAATAAAGTTAATATGAATAATTTCTAAGAAGAGAAGATTTAAAGTAAAAATTTAAAGAGTAAGGTAAGAAAATTCTTACTGAGTTTTAGCTTTCCGTCATGCTCGCTATATGCTCAAACTCCACATCACAAAATCATCAATCAAAATCAAGCATTATCAATTATAACTAAATATCATCAATCAATCAATCAATCATAATTAAATCAATTAAATATCATTAATACATATCATAATGTAAAATTTAATGATTATTAATATAGTCAATTTGAGTCCTTTTGGTCAATTCCTCGTATAGGTATATGTAAGTCCATATAATCCAGTCCTTGCATAGGTATAGTTCAGTCCATATGGGTCATAGTAGTCCAAGTCCTTGCATAGGTATAGTCCAGTTTATATAGGTTATAAAAGTCCAAGTCCTTGCATAGGTAGGTTAGAGTTAGTTAAATTAGATATTTAATTTAAAATTTATTAAAAATTTTAAGTTAAAAAGTTAATATTTTAAAATAATAATATTATCAAATTTAAAAGGAGTAGGGGACTCCTCCCATTATTCTTATGTCTTTTCATATTATACTCTTATCTCACTCCCCCTTACCTTGAGTTGTTACCAAAAGAGAGTTTGCTTTGCGCCTCCGATTTCTAGAAATATTAATACCAATCTTATTTCAGTATAGGCATAAGATGAGGATTAAGATTACTACTTAAAACAAAAATGGTAAATTTTGAATAGTGAATAGTAACAGTAAATAGTGAATCATGAATAGTAACAGTAAATAGTAAATCGTGAATAGTAATGGTAAATAGTAAATCGTGAATAGTATGGTAAATAGTAAAAACGTGAATAGTAAAGGTAAATAGTAATAGTAAATAGTAATTTACTATTTGAATAGTAATTTACTATTGAAATAGTATTTTACTATGTAGAATAGTAATTTAAAATAATATTATTTCTAGTATAATAACAGATTTCTAAAAACGATATGAAAATAACCCAAAAAATATAAAAGAGAAGTATTCTTACCTTAGGATTTTAGCAGAACCTTCGCCCAAAAAAATTTACTTCTCTCTCTCACTTCCACCACTATCTCACTAGCACTACTATATTAAGAAAACTTAATCTGAAATTGTGAATTCTAAATAAGAAATCCTTCGGTATTTATAGGAAAAAAATTTACTATGCATTCTATTATTTTAATATAAAAGTACTATGCATTTTTGAATTTTTTATTCCTGGTTACTGTGCATCTTTTGAAAATTTCGTACATGCACAGTGTTTTGCATAGTAACTGTCGGCAGAATTATTAAGCCAAATAGCAACCTTTCATTCGGTATATTTTAAATATTCAAAATGAGTCCTTTTTGAAATTTAACGATATTATATCAGTCCTCACTAATTTTATAATAAGTAATATAAAGCTGAAATTTTAAAAATCTAAAATTTTTTGTTAATAAAAATTTATTGATACGTTTCCAATTTTTTAACGATTATAAAAAATCAAGATTTTTCTCAAACCGATAATTTTTAGATAAGTCTACTTGAAACGGATTTTAGAAAATTTTCTTATAATTTCAATTCACTTTCTTATAAATATTTTTAATTTTAGGTAACTTTATATGAATTTAAAATTATTTAAAATATATTATTTTATTAAAAAAAATTCAAAAATTCCAAAAATTCCAAAAAATCATAAATAATATGTAGATTAAAAAGTTCTAAAGAACCATAATCTAATTACTTTAAAATTTTAATATAAAAATAAAAATAGAGGTGTTACAACTCTACTCCCCTTAGAAAAATTTCGTCCTCGAAATTTACATTATTCAGTAAAACAAATGAGGATGAGACTCTTTCATCTCAGTTTCTAGTTCCCATGCAACATCTTCTCCTCTCGTTTCACTCCAAATGACCTTTACAAGCGGAATTGTCTTGTCTCTTAACTTTTTTATTCTTCTATCACCTATTCTGATAGGTGGTGCATCATATGTAAGATTATCTTTAACTTGTATGACATCAGGTTCAATAACATGTATAGGATCAGATATATACTTTCATAAGTTTGACACATGAAAAACAATATGGATATTAGAAAGAAAAGGTGGTAATGCTATTTGGTAGGCAAGGGGACTAACTTTATGCATTATTTGATATGGACCAATAAATCTAGGAGTTAGTTTTTGAGATTTCATTGCCCGTCCGACCCCAGTCATAGGTGTGACTTTCAAGAATACATGATCGCCTTCTTGAAATTCGAGCGGCTTTCTTCTTTTGTCATAGTAACTTTTCTGCCTGCTCTGTGTTGCCTTCATCTTTTCCTGAACTATTTTGATTTTATCCGTGGTTTGTTGTACCAACTCTGGTCCTAGCATCAAGTTTTCACCAGTCTCAAACCAGCATAGCGGGGTCCTACATTTTCTTCCATATAATGCTTCAAAGGGTGCCATGCCAATGCTAGCATGGAAACTGTTGTTGTAGGTAAACTCCACATATGGTAAGAATTGATTCCAACTTCCTTTATGCTCTAACACACAAGCTCGTAACAAGTCCTCTAGAGATTGGATCGTTCTTTCTAATTGTCCATCCGTCTGAGGATGATATGCTGAACTCAGATGCAGTCTTGTTCCCAAAGCCTTGTGCAAGCTCTTCCAGAATTATGATGTAAAACGAGGGTCCCGATCAGAAATGATACTTGAAGGAATTCCATGCAATCTCACAATCTCCTCGATGTATAATTTTGCCAGCTTCTCCATAGAGTAACGAATATTGATGGGAATAAAGTGGGCAGACTTTGTTAGTCTATCAACTATTACCTATATTGAATCATGTCCTAATGGAGTTTTAGGTAGAGAAGTCACAAAATCCATGGTAATGTTATCCCATTTCCATTCCGGTATTTCCATTGATTGTAGCATTCCAGGGGGTTTTTGGTGTTCCACTTTAACCTTCTGGAAAATTAGACATGCAGCCACGTATTCTGCCACCGCTTTCTTCATTCCAGGCCACCAAAATAACTTCTTCAAATCTTGATACATTTTAGTAGCTCCGGGATGAATGCTCATATAACTTTTGTGGCCTTCTTCTAGAAAATTGTTTTTCTCAACTCCTCTTGATCAGAGATACACACTCGATCCTTATACCTCAGTAATTGGTCATTTCTTATATTGAAATCGACTTCTTTTCCTTGTTTCAAGAGTTCTTTCTTTTCTTGCAGGAATTCATCATCTCTTTGAGCCTCTAAAACTTGCCTCAAGAATTCATTTGTCACTTGCAACGCTCCTAATCTATAGCTGTTAGCATTAACCTTTACTGCTAGGTTAAGATCTCTAAAGTTCTCTATCAATTCCAGCTCTTTAATCATGATTGTGGATGCATGTAGAGACTTTCAACTTAAAGCATCAGCTACTACGTTCGCTTTTCCAGGATGGTATTGCAACTCAAAATTGTAGTCCTTTAAGAACTCCATCCATCTTCGTTGCTTCATGTTTAACTCCTTTTGGTCGAATAAATACTTGAGACTCTTATGATCACTAAACACATCGAATCTTGCACCATATAGATAATGCCTCCAAATCTTTAAGGCAAAAACTACGGCGGCTAACTCTAAGTCATGGGTAAGGTAGTTAATCTCATGTTGCCTTAATTGGCGCGACGCATAGGCTACAACCTTCTTGTCTTACATGAGTACACTTCCTAGTCCTTGTTTAGACGCATCACAGTAAACTTCAAAACTTTGATGTGGATCGGGGAGTACTAACACCGGCGCAGAAGTAAGTCGATCTTTCAGCTCTTGGAAACTATTCTAGCATTGTGTCGTCCACACAAAAGGTTGTCCTTTCCGTGTTAACTTGGCCAATGGGTATCCTAGCTTTGAAAATACTTCAATGAATCTCCTATAGTATCCAGCCAAGCCCAAGAAACTTCTAATCTTAGTGATCGTGGTTGGTCTCTCCCATTTTAAAACTGCCTCCACCTTGGAAGGGTCTACAGCTATTCCTACTTGACTAATTACATGTCCTAAAAAGTTCACTTCTTCCAACCAGAATTCACACTTTGACAGCTTTGCATACAGTTGTTTCTTTTTCAGGATTTCCAACACAACCTTCAAGTGTTCAACATGTTCTTCTTTGCTTTTAGAGTACACTAATATATCATCAATGAACACCACTACAAATTTATCTAGATATGGATGAAAAATCCTATTCATGTAATCCATGAATACGGCTGGTGCATTAGTTACAGCAAAAGGCATTACTAGATATTCATAATGGCCATAGCGTGTTCTAAAAGCAGTTTTTGATACATCTTCTTTCTTCACCCTTATTTGATGGTATCCAGACCTTAAATCAATTTTGGAGAATACCGTTGCACCACGCAGTTGATCCATCAAGTTGTCAATCCTTGGCAGAGGGTATCTGTTCTTGATCGTCACCTTGTTCAGTTGCCGATAATCTACACACAATCTCATGCTACCATCCTTTTTCTTAACCAACAACACTGGTGCACCCCAGGGGGATACACTAGGTCGTATAAACTGTTTCTCTATCATCTCTTCAAGTTATTTCTTTAACTTTGCTAATTCTAGAGGTGACATTCGGTATGGTGTAATTGAAATGGGTCCAACTCCAGGTACTAGATCAATGGCGAATTCCACATCTCTTTCTGGGGGTAAACCAGGGATATCTTCAGGAAAAACGTCAGGAAATTCACACACAACCGGTAGATTTTTGATTTTTGATTCTTGCTCTCCTTTCGTTGAAAGCAATAACATGAATCCTTGAGCCCCTCCTTTTAAATAGGCACTCACTTGTTTTGCGGTTAGAAATCTCGAATCCTCAGGATTCAAATTCACTGGTTCTTTAAACATTATGGTTTTATTATGACAATCTATTAGAACATGATTGTCAGACAACCAATCTAGCCCAATAATAACTTCTAATCCAGAAGGGGGTAAACAGAAAATATTAGCCTTAAAGTCCCTACCATCTATGACAATAGGGCATTTCCAACAAGCTTTATAAGTGACAATGGGATTGTTTCCAGGAGTATGCACAGATAAGTCAAATGGCAGTTCTATCACAGGTAATTTTAGTTTTTCTACACAGTCATTGGCAATAAAGGAATGTGATGCACCTGAGTCATACATAACAGTTAAAGGAATCTTATTAATGATACACTTACCTTCCACCATGGAATCAGAATGAGATGCTTCTTCTCTAGTGATTGCAAAAACTTTTCCTTTTGCCTTCGGCCTTCCGACTGCACTGTGCGCGCTTCCTTGAGTATTTATGCTTGTACTTGCACCTTCAGGGTTTTCCCTCTTCATCTCTGGACAATCCTTGATGTGATGACCTGGTTTGTTACACTTAAAGCAAACATAAGTGTTTTTAGGACAATCCCTTTTCAAATGGGGTCCTCCACAGATAAAACATTTAAAATTTGGTGCAGATGTCGGGTAATAGCTTCCAGTTGAAGCTTGGGGTCTGTTAGGAACAGATGCTGCTCCAAACCGGTGAAATGGCGCTTGGTAAGGCTTATTTCTCCTGAAGTCTCTTATTTGGTGATGGTGAGGTCCTCCACTTCTCATTTCTCTTGCCTTGTGAATGGGCTCACGACTTTTGGTCATTCTATCCTTATGGTCTTCTTCAAAGATCCTGCAGTGATTTACCAATACAGAAAATTCACGGATTTCCTGCATTTGTATAGCTTCCTTAATTTCTGGCCGTAATCCGTTTACAAACTTTGCACACCGATCTCTTTCATTAGTAGTATCATTATAATGAGAATGAAAACGAGATAGCTCTTCAAACCTGGATGCGTACTCTCCAACGGTCATATTTCATTGGGTCAGTGACAGGAATTCGAATTGTCTTTTCTCTTTAACATCAGCTGGAAAGTATTTCTCTAGAAACATATCCTTGAAATAATCCCAAGTGATCTCCACGTCGTTGACTTCGAATTGTCTACGCATGCTATCCTACCAATGTTCGGCATCCTCAGATAATGCATAAGTAGCGAAGACTACCTTATCAGCTTCATTACATTGCAATGCTCGAAAGATCTTCTCTATCTCTCGAATCCAGATTTGTGCTCCATCATGGTTATATCCTCCCTTAAAACGAGGTGGATTGCGCTTTTCGAATGGGTCCAGCCTTCTCAAGGCATCGTTACCTTGACCTTCACGTGCTCCCATTGCATTGATTAAGCGTTCTACAACTCCAGCAAGATCGTTTCCAGCCATTAGTTTCCTGTTTCACAGTAACTGAGATTTGTCACATCAATCACAGTTACTACCAAGTCAGATATTCTATTCTCTATCACCTATACAGAGTTTACAGACAAAGCAAGATAGACATTTTCCCCAGGCCTATTGGATTAACTGCTCTGATACCACTTTGTAACACCCCCTGTTACACCTTAATAAATTCTAAAAAAAATCATAATTTTTTTTTAAAAAAAAAGATATGATTGTTAGAAAGAAACTATCGGAATAAATTACATACATTATTTCTGAAATACCTCATAAATATATTTAAAACTTAATAAAGTATTTGTACATTGATCCAACGAAAATAAATATTAAACATTATAAGAAAGAGAGGAAACTCCATGGCCCAGAAGCAGTTACTTATTAACATTATTTATTCATTGGATCACGGTATTCATACCGAGCTCCCTTTCTAGAACGTGCTATATCTACTGCCGAAATTCTTCGATCCTTCCCTCTGAACCATCAATTTAGAATATATGAAACAAAAACACAGAGAAAGGAGTGAGAAACAGAATATAATATTCTCGAATAAGACATAAGCAACAAAGGGTTTTCATAAACCAATACATAATAATATTAGTCACAATCACATACACAATCAATTATGAGTGCATGAATGCTATGCAATATCTTCATCATAACTTACCTATATATGTGGGCCCTAAAATTTTAATTTGCACTGGGCCAACCAGGAGTTTACACTGTTCCATAAGTCCGGACAATAATAATATGAACAGCTCAACTGGCATGGAAACACTTAGAGACTAGTCAGATTGAGAAAGTTTTTATTGTGAAAGTACCCGACACTAGGGAGCTACCCCAGGTCCCCTGAAGCACCCTTTCACACACTCTCATCCCAAGGCTCGTAATTAAGCCTCCTCTAATGTATCCTCGGTTTCTATAATCTGTCCCCAGACAATATCATTTTATTTCACTTAATGATTCATGATGCATGAACTACTCGCAACTTAGTTGGTTAAGGCTTTTAGAAACTCAATTATTAAATCCCTTAAAGGTTTACAATATCATTTCAATAAACTGTACATTTTCTCAATTCTCTGAATTTCTGTCCCACAGAAATAAATTTGGTACAGTTTTTGAATCTCACTGAAATTTGAGTTTCTAAGCCTTAAATATCTAAAAACTTTCTCATATAAAACTTTACATAATCTTTCTCAAATTAAATCTTAACAAAATCAAATTTAGAAATCTCAATTATTTCCAAATATCTTTAGTTATTAAATTGGAAAAAAATAAAATAATTTTCTTTTGAAAATTTTATTTTATTAAAAGAGAATAATCTTTAAGTTATTAACCAAAAATACTTAAAATTACAAAAATTTTCTTTATCTCAAGATTTAATTATTTCAATATATTATTAATTTTCATAAAATGTTTTCTTTCTAAAATAAATACTAATTTTTTTTATTCTAAATATTAAAAATAAAGTTAATATGAATAATTTCTAAGAAGAGAAGATTTAAAGTAAAAATTTAAAGAGTAAGGTAAGAAAATTCTTACTGAGTTTTAGCTTTCCGTCATGCTCGCTATATGCTCAAATTCCACATCACAAAATCATCAATCAAAATCAAGCATTATCAATTATAACTAAATATCATCAATCAATCAATCATAATCAAATCAATTAAATATCATTAATACATATCATAATGCAAAATTTAATGATTATTAATATAGTCAATTTGAGTCCTTTTGGTCAATTCCTCGCATAGGTATATGTAAGTCCATATAATCCAGTCCTTGCATAGGTATAGTTCAGTCCATATGGGTCATAGTAGTCCAAGTCCTTGCATAGGTATAGTCCAGTTTATATAGGTTATAAAAGTCCAAGTCCTTGCATAGGTAGGTTAGAGTTAGTTAAATTAGATATTTAATTTAAAATTTATTAAAAATTTTAAGTTAAAAAGTTAATATTTTAAAATAATAATATTATCAAATTTAAAAGGAGTAGGGGACTCCTCCCATTATTCTTATGTCTTTTCATATTATACTCTTATCTCACTCCCCCTTACCTTGAGTTGTTACCAAAAGAGAGTTTGCTTTGCGCCTCCGATTTCTAGAAATATTAATACCAATCTTATTTCAGTATAGGCATAAGATGAGGATTAAGATTACTGCTTAAAACAAAAATGGTAAATTTTGAATAGTGAATAGTAACAGTAAATAGTGAATCATGAATAGTAACAGTAAATAGTAAATTGTGAATAGTAATGGTAAATAGTAAATCGTGAATAGTATGGTAAATAGTAAAAACGTGAATAGTAAAGGTAAATAGTAATAGTAAATAGTAATTTACTATTTGAATAGTAATTTACTATTAAAATAGTAATTTACTATTGAAATAGTATTTTACTATGCAGAATAGTAACTTAAAATAATATTATTTCTAGTATAATAACAGATTTCTAAAAACGATATGAAAATAACCCAAAAAATATAAAAGATAAGTATTCTTACCTTAGGATTTTAGCAGAACCTTCTCCCAAAAAAATTTACTTCTCTCTCTCACTTCCACCACTATCTCACTAGCACTACTATATTAAGAAAACTTAATCTGAAATTGTGAATTCTAAAGAAGAAATCCTTCGGTATTTATAGGAAAAAAATTTACTATGCATTCTATTATTTTAATATAAAAGTATTATGCATTTTTGAATTTTTTATTCCTGATTACTGTGCATCTTTTGAAAATTTCGTACATGCACAGTGTTTTACATAGTAACTGTCGGCAGAATTATTAAGCCAAATAGTAACCTTTCACTCGGTATATTTTAAATATTCAAAATGAGTCCTTTTTGAAATTTAGCGATATTATATCAGTCCTCACTAATTTTATAATAAGTAATATAAAGCTGAAATTTTAAAAATCTAAAATTTTCTGTTAATAAAAATTTATTGATACGTTTCCAATTTTTTAACGATTAGAAAAAATTAAGATTTTTCTCAAACCGATAATTTTTAGATAAGTCTACTTGAAACGGATTTTAGAAAATTTTCTTATAATTTCAATTCACTTTCTTATAAATATTTTTAATTTTAGGTCACTTTATATGAGTTTAAAATTATTTAAAATATATTATTTTATTAAAAAAATTCAAAAATTCCAAAAAATCATAAATAATATGTAGATTAAAAAGTTCTAAAGAACCATAATCTAATTACTTCAAAATTTTAATATAAAAATAAAAATAGGGGTGTTACAAGTTGTCTCCGAGTGAGACATTTTCGAGTGGGTCTCTTTCGAGGGAAGTACTTCCGAGCGAAGAAAGGCTCCAACTTTGAGTGTTTTTCAAGCAGAGACATTTTCGAGCGAATCACCTCCGAGTGAATCAATTCTGAACGAAAACAGGCTCTGAGTTCGAATGGGTACTTCTCGGGAAGAGAAATTTCCGAGTGAATAATTCCTGAGTGAATCAATTCTGAATGAAAAGGGGCTCTGACTTTAAATGAGCACTTTTCAAGCAGATATTTTTGAGTGGGTTCCATACATCCGAGTGGGATGTCTCCGAGTGAGACATTTCCGAGTGGGTCACTTTCGAGGGAAGTACTTCCGAGCGAAGAAAGGCTTCGACTTTGAATGAGTGTTTTTCAAGCAGAGACATTTTTGAGCGAATCACCTCCGAGTGAATCAATTCTGAACGAAAAGAGCCTCTGACTTCGAATGGGTACTTCTCGGGCAGAGATATTTTCGAGTGAATAGTTCCTGAGTGAATCAATTCTGAACGAAAAGGGGCTCTGACTTCGAATGAGCACTTCTCAGGCAGAGATATTTATGACTGAGATATTTCTGAGTGGGGTTCCATACTTCCGAGTGGGTTGTCTCCGAGTGAGACATTTCCGAGTGGGTCGGGAAGTACTTCCGAGTGAAGAAAGGCTCCGACTTTGAATGAGTGTTTTTCAAGCATAGACATTTTCAAGTGAATCGCCTCCGAGTGAATCAATTCTGAACGAAAAGAGCCTCTGACTTCGAATGGGTACTTCTCGGGCAGAGATATTTCCGAGTGAATAATTCCTGAGTGAATCAATTCCGAACGAAAAGGGGCTCTCACTTCGAATGAGCACTTCTCAGGCAAAGATATTTGTGACAGATATTTCTAAGTGGGGTTCCGTACTTCCGAGTAGGTTGTCTCCGAGTGAGACATTTCCGAGTGGGTCACTTCCGAGGGAAGTACTTCGAGTGAATCAATTCTGAATGAAAAGAGACATTTTCGAGCAGAGACATTTTCAAGCAGAGACATTTTCGAGCGAATCACCTTCGAGTGAATCAATTCTGAATGAAAAGAGGCTTCTATTTCGAATGGGTACTTCTCAGGCAGAGAAATTTCCGAGTGAAGAATTCCTGAGTGAATCTATTCTGAATGAAAACTCATTGTTTTTCAAGCAGAGACATTTTCAAGCGGTATTTAAATTTCTCCTTTTGAATTCAGATGAATAAAACACAAACACTGATGACCATGAAAATTTTTAGCATGCTTTCGTGAGCTTTATTTGAAAGTTTAATAACTCCATTTATTAGTTATGTGGCTATTTCTTACATCCTTTTCTTTAGGTCTTCATGAATAGCGGCAAGTAAGCTTAGTTTCTAAACTGTGAACTTTGGCTGAGAACTCAAACTAAATGTATAGAGTTTATGCATATAAGGATCGTAATGGTTTCAAATGCATAAGAATTGAGAAATGAACATTGTACTGTTTGACACAGGGTATGTCAGTTACAAAGACTGTCCTTAGTCTTGATTTCCCAAAAACATTTTATAGAAAATGAAATGAATGAGGTTATTAGCCAAATAGCATTGTATTTTATTGGTCATAAATGTCACTCTATTTAGATTCCAAAGATATAAAAGATCACATTTAAACATGCTTATAATTTTTATGAGACATGTTCTGTTTGCAAAATGGTGTAAGACTAACTGATAAAATATAACATGTTACTTGGAAAACTTTTCTTTGGCTAAATTTACTGGTAGACTGTGATTTAATGACCGTGATTAGTATCTTATAAACCTACAAACTCCTTTTCCTTTAGACACAGCAAATCAACTTTGACATTACATGGAAAGTAAGATGTTTCTTAGTTGGTATGTAAAATATTTTGCTCTTAATTATCAGTTCAAGTGACTGTAAGTACAGAGTAATTCTGAGGTTGGCAATATGTAAAGAGATGCGCATTTTTGGAACTTGAAAAACTCAAAAATTTAAATATACACATCATGCTACTAAGTTTGCATCATAAAAAGTTAGCACAACCATTGTCTTGGAACACAAAATATTGAAATTATGGTTATTTTACAGCAAAAGATTGATAAACTAGTTACTCATATTTGATATGCTTGTTGGAAGAACTTTGATATGGAGTGTATTCTTGGCTGACATATTCACCATTGCTACTCGTAGTAGGCACTCGTTTAGCAGGAGTCACCAAAACAGAATTCATGGGATCAACATCAGAACATTGAGATAAGGAAGTCTGTAAATAACAATAGTAACAACCTTATTGCAATGTATTAGATATTAGCTTAAAAGGAATAATAAGGTAAATATATATATATATATATTAATACTGTCAGAGAAACCATCAGTATACTATGCTTTGACACTAATTGAATTAACTTACTGTAGGAATATAATCTTGAGATAAAGGATCCCCCACAATACAATTTTCCTTTTCAGCTACCTCTTCAATCTAGAATGCAGCAGACATAATTAAGTAATTAATGATCAAGTAATTGAAAACAGAATTACATGTGCTTATATGATCAAATTCTCATACATTTAGTTGTGGTAATTTTGCTTTGATTGATTGGATGATGTCATCATCATCACTAACATCTACAACAGATGCCTGCCGATATTGTAAACGATACTTGAATCTCAAAGCAAACTGCTTGCCAAATAAATCATCAATACATGTAGGAAAAGAGTTCATATTATCTTCACCTTCCTAATAAAAACATGGTGGAAAATGTCAATAAGTAACATTGATTCATTATCATGGTTGATCAGTTAAAAAAAGACACATTTGACAACATACCTCTCGTAATTGTTTTCTGCACTCATCAGCAGATTTGTTGAATATTTTATTACAAATTTGATCCTAGAAATAAAATCTATGAGTCTCACCATGATGCTCCATCATAATCACAAGCTTAAACCTTATTTTACCAACAAATTATAAATATTATTTTTTATTTTTTGTATAATAATAAACCTAAAGCATGAATGGACTTTAAAATCACCTTGCAACAGTTTCATTTACAGACTTCCTACATGCCCCACAGATTGTTGGCAAGATCTTTTTGTCGATAGTTGTAGTGCAAAATGAGCAACTATCATAGCTCCATGGTTGATTAATTAGGACTTCATCAACCGTAGCAATAGTTACACAATAACAATCCTAATGAAACAATATGCATAATTCCTATTATACATGGTTAACAGTTTACTTATAATTTTCCACCATGACTTTAGTTAATATATGTACCTGACTCAGTCGATCTATCTCATTTAGTGTAATTATTCGAGCATTATGGAGAAACTTAACAGATGAGGAAGCTTGAGAAAGTTGGGAAAACTGCGATTGTGGAGAAGTATGTCCTTGAGATAATCCTTCAATATAGAAAGGCTTCAACAGATCCAAGCTTTAAAAAAAACAAAACCAAGTAATTAGATATATCAATTTTAGCATAATGACTTATCAAAATTGAAACCAATAAATTTTTAATTAAATGATTACCTATTAAGGAAATCATGGATTTCCTTCATGTCAGAATTGATATACATTTTAGACGCCAGTTTAGTATTCTGGACACTAAGCGGATATTTATCTGTCATTTATAACAGTTATAGAAAGTATGATATTGACTCAAAAACCAAGGAAAAGAGTCATAGTAAGTTTGCTTAAATAACAAAAACAAAAGGCATATAACATAAACCATTAGCCTCCTTGATTTTAGCAAGTGTTAACATCACAACTAAAGGTTTGTTTTCAATCTTGTTCTTGTCTAGAGCAGCACCAAGCTTAGTAGCATAATCTTCCCATACAGTCAGTAGCATATTTACATCACTGCACAACAGGTAACTTTTAATATAATCAATATCAATATAAATATAACAATAAAAATAAGGTTCAGGCAAAAATAATTTTGTATGATATATATTTACATGTTATACCTATGATCTCTCAAGACAACAGTTACTCTGTAAGGAGGTCTTTAAGTATTTTGTTCAAGTTTATCCACAATAACCCCGATGATATCTACAAAATTTAACAAATAAATAACCATAAAATACATAAGAAACACTCAACTAAAACTATCTACAAAAATTCACTTATTGATTTTTGAACCCACAGCTTCATAATTTTACATACCAACTAAAGTATCAGCTTTGGCCTCACCAACGATGATGTCTTGAAAAACCGTAAAATGATATACATTTATAGGGATCTCAGGACGTGGACATTCAGTAATGCAAGTTGTTTGAACAAAATACAACCTGAAAGCACTTTTACTCACTTTGTACTCTCCAGCGTTTTCATGAACGGAGAAATTTTGAAAGAGATATGTGTTGCTAGTACATATTAAACCTTTAAATGACTCAAAAAGATCTTCACTAAGAGTGGCACCAATCTTAGTTCCCTACATTAGGGTTTATAAAAAGCTTTTTATTATATTGTAAATGAAAATAACATGGAAAAGGCAGCAATTTTCATACCATGTGGTCCATAAAAACCATTTCAACAGTAGAGTTACCTCTATTTTTCTTGACATACCACATATCAGTAACACGAACAGCTATTTCCCATGTGCCTTTTTTGTTGTGTATCTCACCAATGTTGTTTTCCTTGCGAGGCATGAGTCTACTAAATGTACATAAAACAATATTTCATTAATCTGGATGAAGATTTTTGGTATACACTTTAAAATATAAAAAAAAGATTAACACTTTTGAACAATTAGATTTTTAGAGAAAAGAAAAAGTTTCACATTCTATAGCAATATCCATATCTAATCATAAAAAACATGATTTTTTCATTAAAAAATGATTGACATTTTTGAAGAAAAAAGGTGAAGTAGACATGCAAGAGTTTAACACCAACTTACCTTTGAAAATGGAATTAAAAGCAAAACTTAAGGGGGAAAGATAAAGGTGAAGCAACTATGCAAGAAGTAGAACAAAAAGAATAACATAAGAAATGGGGCTTCTGCATGTACCTTTTACTATTAGAGAAGAAGAATAAGAAGAAGAAGGTAAAACAACTATGCAAGAAGAAGAAGCAAAAGAAGAGTATGAGAAACAGAGCTTGTGTATGAGAAATACACGAAAAAATAACAGGTGAGGTGACATTGTTAGGAAGAACAAGTGTATAGCAACGGAGGCCCAAGTCTTGTACTTTTTTATTAATTTTATTTTTTATTTTTATAAAGAAAAAGAAAAAAATAATAGGTTCTGAGGTGACATTGTACCTTTTACTATTAGAGAAGAAGAATAAGAAGAAGAAGGTAAAGCAACTATGCAAGAAGAAGAAGCAAAAGAAGAGTATGAGAAACAGACAGATGAGGTGACATTGTCAGCAAAAAGAAGTGTGTAGTAACTGAGAAGAAAAGTCTTGTAATTTGATGGATGATTATTAATAAATTTTATTTTTTAGAAACAAATAAACAAATAAAGAAAAAAGCAATAGGTTGACATATGGATTGTCAGGGCCTTGTTTTACATAGAAGATAGATTTTTCAATAGACAATAAATTAGATTAAATGATTTGATGTAACTAAAAAAATTAAATGCTTTAATGGTTAGATTCCTTAACGCTTTAAAAGTTTAAATATATAAGTTAACAAATAAAAAATCATATATTTTTTTAATGTGGATAAAAATCATATATTTTAAGGTTTGGAAGGAAATGAAATATTTTAATGTGGATAAAAATCATATATTTTAAGTTTAAATGATATTTTAAAAAAAACTCTGTTGATAGCAGCTGATTAAAGTCTTTTTTTATTGACAAGAAGTGGTTGATTTTTTTATTAACTACATATTTTTTTTAGGTTGTTTTGTTTGGAATTTACTCGTAAGTTCGTAACTAAAATTATTCTTCACTTATTTCGATAAATATATTTAATGATAATCAAGTTTAAAGTTATTCCTATAATTTTAACTAGGATTTTCAATTGAAATATGTAACATCCCTATTTTTAGAAACAGTTTTACCCTTGTAATTTTTGAATTATGGAAGGTTTGTAAGTAAGAATAAGTCAATATAAACCCTGTTGATGGTCTGTGGTATCTCAGAAATGTCATTTTTGTGCATAATAATGGAATTTATATAGACCATTAATGAAATTATGCAAATTCTGAGTGAAAAGGGCTCTGTTCCGAGTAACAGAGAGGAATTCCGAGTGAATAATTATAAATTCCGAGTGAAGGATGGAATTCTGAGTCAGTGTCATGTTTTCCGAGTAAAACATGACTGAGAGGGCTACCACCGAGTGGAGTTCTGACCTGAGAAGCAATTCTGAGTGAAGTGTGTTCAAGAGAACCACTTCTGGGTGAAATTCCGAGTCAAAACACCCTAGAAAGGCTCGTTTTCGAGTCAAACCTTACCAAATGCTTCCTTTTCTGAAGGAAACTCCTCTGATTGAAGTATTTCGAGTGAAAGAGTACATATATACTTATGTTTATGTTGATTTGATTCTTCCTACCGAGTGGAATGTGTTGTGGAATTATTTGGGAAGGATTCCGAATGGTTTCGTATGTGTATGATTAGGAAACCGAGTGGAAAATGGTAGAGGGAGCCCATTCCGAGAGAAATGTAGGAGGCTGAACCATTTCCGAGTGAGTGTATGGGTATGACTCCTCTTCCGAGTGAGATATACTCTACTGGACTACTTCCGAGTGGAGATTAGTTAATTGTGGTTGAGAACCTTACTGAGTGTCTTAAGTATATAAGCCAATTCCGAGTGAGACTGACTGAGATGACTCGGATTGGTTTGAAATTACCGAGTGAAACTGACTATGAGCAGACACGGTTTTAGGATGAATTAACCGAGTGAGAACCATCAGAAACAACTCGGATTTGGGATATAATACCGAGTGAAAGGCCAAGTAAGATAGGAGTCAGCACTGATTGATTTTACCTAGTGAGAAAGCAAGTGTTGAGTCGGTTTTAGAAGAATTCTGAGCTAGGTGTTCATCAAAATCGACCTCTTCGTAGCCACACAACAGCCTTTCCTCCCACACCACAATACCGACCTCTTTCACAGACGGTGTCCATCAAATCCCTCACATACCGTCCTCTACTTCTTTACTCCACACCGTCCCTCACCTAAAAACCGACCTCACTCCATAACCGACCTCTTCAAATCCTCCAACACCGAACACCTTTTAACTCCACTCAGATCACTTTATATATTTTAATATGTCACTAATCCCATTAATGCAAAGCTGACAGTGAAATGAGTCAAAAGTTTCCATTATCTCCACTAACAGTCCACCAACAGCCCACTCACAAAAAGTTGTCCCCCACTTGTCTCCTTTCTCATTATTAAATCAACAGCAGAACTCATTGCAAGTCTGAAACTTTCAGACCCAAGAGAACTTAGCAAAAACGCTCTCTATTTCTTCTTCTTCGCACAAAGTTCTTTCTCTCTTTTCTTTTCCCTCTCACTCGGATCTGAAACAGGATAGTGAAGGGAACATTTTCTCCTTATCCAAGAACTCCATTAAGGTAAGGGGGTATATTCTTGGGTGTTCTATGGGAAAACCGAGTGAAGGAAAGGGCTAAGGAACCTTGTTCCTCACCTTTCCAAGACAGGTTCAGGAATTGCTGAATAACATGCTTTAATTATATGTATGTTTATATACATTTTTATTACTATAAACATGTTCAATTGGTTGTATAATTCATGATTCAATGAATACGTTTGATTATCTGTATTGATTATGATAAATTTTGATGATTGAGTGAATATGTTCGATGCTGAATTATGAAAATATTAAGTATCATGTGTGTTTATGTGTATTCCAGTAGAGAATTGTAAACATGAGATGAAATAAATGATAATAAGCTCGGTTTTATGTAAATTCAATCGGTTTTATGTAAATTCAATTGGTTTTATGTAAATTCAATTGGTTTTATGTAAATTCAATCGGTTTTATGTAAATTCAATCAGTTTTATGTAAATTCAATCAGTTTTATATAAATCCAATCAGTTTTACACGATTTCATTCGGTAAACCATTATATATTTCAAACAGAACTCTTTTCAACTAATTTCACTCGGTAAATTCATGTTTCACTCGGAACTTATCTTATTTTCACTCAGAATGCTCCTTTCAGACTAATTCCACTCGGAATACTATTTTATTTCACTCAGAGACTTATTTTCACTCGGACTCACAAACATTTTTACTCAGAAAACTCCTTTCAGACTGATGTCACTCAGAATCATATTTTATCTCACTCAGAAATTCATTTTCATTCAGAATTTAAGGTATTTCACTTAGAAAATCCTTTCCAGTATCTATTTCACCCGGAATTAAACCATTTTACTCTGAAAATCATTTTTACTCAGATTCAAACTCATTTTTACTCGGAATCATACCTGTTTCAGTCGGAAAACAGTTTTCCAGTACAATTTCACTCGGATTTTTAACCAGTTCACTTAGAAAACCTCTCTCAGTATGATTCCACTCGGAATCATGCTTATTCCACTCGGAATTACCCTTGTCCTACTCGGAAAAACCTTGTTTTTCATACTTTTCACTTGAATTTTTATTTAGAAACTCATTCTTAATTCTTTCTAAATTATTAGGACGTTACACTTATTATTATCGTTCTTATTTCTATTATTATTACTATTGTTACTAATATTATGAATCTTATTATTATTATTATTGTTATTCTTACTATTATTAATTAGTATTATTATTATTACTTTAGATATAAATAATTAAATAAGGAATATATTATTTTACTCTTTACAAAGTATAATTTCAACCCGTAAATAGTTGATATACTTTCTCAAATACAACAATAAAATGACTTGCCACGTCTAAATAATTGATGAGATTCAAGAGCTTATGAATATGTATGATGAGACTGGAAACACATAAATACCCAGAGAATCAAAAGACAAAAAGAATGCATTCCGCATCATGAAAATATTTTTCTGAAGAAGAAAATCTAGAGCATACACTTGATACAGTGGAGGACATTCACATTCGATCCCCAAGAGGATCCTGGGAGTACAACTGGAACGGAAACCCAATGGCATTAGAGTCGCGCCTGATAGCCGGGTGAGACGATGCAATTCTAGTGTACTTTGACTAAATGACGGAGTGTAACTATGATCGTAGGGATCCAAGTTCCAAGAATATATAAATCAATGATGAGAATCAATGAGTTCATTTGTACCTTATGGGAGCTTGGACGGACCCTGATCGCTCTAGAATGGAATGGAGATATTCCAAAGAATGAGATGAAGAAATGATTTATTGGGCCCACATGCATCATGAGACTTAACCAAAGATAAATCATAATAAATTCAACTCATGCATTCCATGACATCATGCTTGATTGTTGTAATTGTGAATATGCTAATTGTATGATTTATGTGATATTGTATGTTAACTGGATTATGTCCGCACCGGATTAACCATCAGGGTCTTGGGTTATACTCACCCTTAGTGTTGACCATTTTTCAGAGGAATTAGAAAATCAAGAACCCGAGTGTGAAGAACAGCAATATGCTGAACCCACTGAGAACGATCATTAAAGATAGAATTTATATAGTTTGAATATTTATTAATGACAAAGACACCGGATGACTGTATAATGTTTAAGGGTGCCTGCGTGCCCCATTCTGTTACGAGTACAATTATTTTTAAGTTTGTGAATGACTATGCGATATATCTACTATTTGCTTCCACTGATCTGTCATCTCTTTATTTAAAAAAAATAAAAAATATTCACTTTTTGTGAAAACTGTTAACACTCTTAGTTAAATAGGATGATCCTATAGAAGGGTTGTCTTATCTAACCGAGGGTGTTACAAAATACAATTGATTAATATAAGAAACAATTGATGAAAATAATACTTTTTTTTGTCTTAAATATAACGAAATTTTAATGAAGTTTATTTTCTCCATAATATAATAAAGATATATTACAGGGTGATGCTCGCGTATCTTGTTAGATTACGCATCAAATCTTGATTATTAAAAACGAAAGCATCTATTCATTACATTTAATTATCTCCTAATTAAAACACACGATTTTATAAATCTTTTATTAACTTCGAGTTCAAGTCAGGTTAGGTTCGAATTTATAAATCTTTGAACAACTGCAGTTTTTTTTCTGTCAGATATTTTTATTTTTATTCAAAAATATATTATAGCAGATAAAACTATTTAAAAAATGTCTAGTTGAATATCTTATAGTACACGATAAATTAGTAGTTGAATATAGAATCTATCTTGGGTAACCTACTTATCCTAGATTGTATCAAACTATTCAATCAGGTATTATCTTTTTACTTTCATTTATTTCTTGAATCGATATTTAAATTTTCCAATCAATATCTGTATACTTTAAATTAGTTGTAAAGTAATATTTTATCAATTAAAACGATTTAAATATTTTGGAATAAAAGTTTTAAATGTTCTGTATTTTGTTTTGTTTTTTCTACGGTTTAATGTTATTTTGTTTTTTTATTCTCCATTTAACATCGAGATATCCTGAGATAATGTATTTAAGTGGATAATCTCGATATATGTCAAGTTGTTGTTTGATATGAGCGTCTAGTGTACATGAGACTAGACCAGACCGGACCAGACTAATTTATCAAATAAATTAAGCTTGGTTTTTTTAAAACCTTAAATATCATTTTAAAAAATAAACTTAATAAATCAATCTATATAAATAACTATAAATATGTAATAAATGGAAATTTATTATAATTATTTTTAGAGAAAATTTCATATGCCATTTGGATATTATATTATTTTTTAATTCATTTAAATGCACAAATTCATTATCTTCTTATAGATAAGAGTATGTTTGTTGGTATGTCTATTTAGATTATGTATGTATATCTATTTGATAAATATTATTATAAACATGTTTTTAAATACTTTTAAACTTAGTCTGAGCTTGATATTGACCCAAATACCCGAGAAACACACGTATAAGAGCTATCTGGTACGACTCAACATGGAAACAATAAGGTAATCTGTAATCGACCTCGCTCATGTATGCTAGTTCCAACATAAAGCCCTAATGATGGAATTAGTATGATTCAATATTAAGCAGAGACTAGGGAACATCCTAAAGGCATACTGGCTAAACACCTATAAAGGTGTTAGAAATATTTGCATCTTTGTCAACTTTTCCTGTATTTTACAAAAAAGTATTAACATAGGGTATGTCTCCTTACTAAACTCTTATAAATGTCACTCATTTACTGTGCATGAGATATGTTCACCAACCACCGCTTAAGCTCCGAAATCAAGTATCTAATACTAACTTAAGTGTTAGAGTGTCTTTACATATGACACTCTGTTTCGCCTCATGACGCGAGATACCAGTGATTGTTGGACAAAATCACACTAAGACTTTGGGATCCTTATTGGACGTAAAGATACAACACTGAATTATCATCAAACTGATATAAGAGATAGGAACTAAGATACCTAATACTCGTATCGAAAGTTTGTCCCCCATACTAGACATAATAAGACCAAATTGTAATTTTCAAAAAGTCAAACTACACTTCACAATTAAGTTTTATTTTTTAAGAAGGGAAATAATTTCAAATCACCACCCAAGATAGTGGAACACTAACATGGGTATTCTTCCACACACTATTTCCCTATGATCTTAAGCAATAGTTGTTAGACAATCAACAAGTTTATTTAAATATATCTTAAAAAAGCCAACTAAAAGATGAACATAGATGTGACAAAACTTTGTAATCCATCACTGAGCCAAGAAAATATGAATTTTTTTGTACATGTAGCATTCTACCCTAGAACAACCTATGAGTAATCGATCTCCACCACAATATCAGTGAACTACAAGTTCAACGAGAGCTCACAAAAGGCCTCTAACTTCAGCAACATGGGGAGACAAATTGTTGTTGAGGCCACTTGACTACACCATCGGGGTCCCACCTCATAACCCCTAGTCCAACATGCTAAACTCAAGTCTCTAAAATCAGGAAGCATGTCGATTTACGCATCGTAAAGGTTAGCCTGACATATTCTATTTCTACCCTAATGGTAATTCAAACGATGTATAATATCAACATTTACTATTAGGTGATGCCTCTAACATAGCCTCATTTACACGATCAAGGTTACCAAACATACACTTAATTTGTGTTGTCTATCGCATCACAACTTTTTAACATTGTAAACCTAAATTGACACAATATACTATATTAAAGACAAATTACACAAACTACAGCTGAGTTTTGTAAATATTATAAATCGTCTTAAAACTTTTGAAAAACCTATACTTCATCTACAAGTAAGAATTTGTGATGATTTTTTTTTTGTGATTTTATGATAGTTGTTAACTATTCGAATGGTAGATTTTTCAAAAGTTTAGAGGTAGTGTGTAATACAAACCTAGCGGTAAATGATTTGTGTAATTAAGGTAAAAAGAAGTGGGCTTAAAGATTAGAATGGGCTGGGCCTGAAAGAAGGAGGGAGGGAGCCCATTGAGAAGAGTGGAAATGAGGTATTATTATGGTGGAAAAACGTTAGCTGACCTGACCAAGGTAACCGGACACCCCCAACCTGACATGTGTGTTTGTGCAATCCCATCCCATTCCCAAATTCGCCGAGTTATAACAACAACAACTCACCCTAACTCGTTCTCTTCCCCTCTTTCTCTTTCGTTTCGTTCCTTCTACCTGTCTTCAGCTACAACCTTCTCCCCCACTCCTTCCTTATCCCTATTTATTCCCATTCACATCGCTAATCTCTCTCTCTTCACTCCCTCACTTCAATTGGTACGACTCCTTCTTGATCTTTATTTTCCCAGCATTTTCCCCTCTTCGCATGCTCTTATTCTTATTCTCTTCACCATAACCCTTAACCACTTCCCACTTCGTTTTATCTGTTTCTCCATGCTTCTTCTTTTATTCTAGATTAGATACGTGCTTGTAGAGAATTTCAGAATAATATTCGAATTAAATTTACCCCTTCTTTTCTACCCTCTAACGGATTACAAGCTTGTGTTTCGTTGCGTGACTTTTATGATTTTCTTTAGTGGTTTTACTCAGCCTCGGTCATTGCAGAAATTATTTTTCTAGGTTTTGTGAGCTCTCTGATTCAATTTCACGCCTATTCTTTTGGTGTCTGCTGTTTCTTTTTTCTTTTTTCGCTTTGATTGTAAGCAAAGGTTTTAATTAGGCTATTGACGAATGCTTGAACGCAAGGTGCAGGGATTTTAATTAGGTTTTCATACTCTTAGCTGATTGCGGGACTTTGATGGTTTTTCTTTTTTGGTGTATTTGTGATTGTATTTTTATTAGCCCTAGAACGGATGAGGTTGTTTTGTCTTTTATTGTAATTGAAACCTCCCGTGTTATAGTGTGCTGGGTATATGATATGTTCTTGGTGTTGTCACCTTAAGGTTGCTTTTGAGATTTAATACTTGTTGTTTGATGATTAATTGTAACTTTTTTTTTCCTCTCAGAATTGTGTGTAATGTACATGCCAACAATTCCATAGTTGAATAATGGCTGTTGAGGCTTCTGGTAAACCAAATCTGCCGCGTGACTATGATGACGACGAGGACGATGGGCCGATAATTCTGAAGAGGTACTCATCAGCTAAGAAAAGTCAATTGAATTCGGATGTAAGGAAGTTGAGTTCTCACAGTCATAGTGGACAGTCATTTAAACAGAATTCCAATGCGCCTTCTTCAAATGGGCAAATTTCTAGCATACAGAAAGGTAATATTGTTCCATCTGGTAAAGCATCACCCATGAAGCCTTCTGTAGGCACCTCAAAAGCATCGAATTCCCTTGGCAGCAGTGCCTCCTCTACAAAGTTACCTTTAGCAAATTCAAAATCACCTCCATTAGCAGTTAAACCAAAGCCGATTTTGGTACCGAAACCTTCCATTGCTGTTAAGGAGGAAACAAAATCTGTCAAACCTTGTGCTAAGGATAACTGTGAAGATTCAGAGGATGATGAGGATAACAAACCATTGAGTGTTAGGCTGAAGAGCTCTAACCAGAATAACAGAGTGACCCCTGGTGTTATCAAGAAATCTCCTGCGGACTCTGATGATGATGATGATATCCCTTTGTCAGCAAAGATATTCCGGAGTTCCAACTCGGGAACAACTAGCATTAATCGTGATGACCCCGATAAGAAGAATCCTATTTCAAAAGTTCAAAAGGAGCGGCAAAATGGTTCTGATGCAAGTATTAAACAGGAAATGCCATCCACATTGCCAGTTAAGAGACCACTTGATAACAGTAATTCCTTGCAATCTTCTGTTAAGAAGCCGAAGGTCTCAGATCCGGCTGCATCAATCAAAACTAAGCAGGTATCTGTGAAATGCGAGCCAAAGGTAGAGGATGATGATGATGATGATGATATTCCTATTTCTCAGAGAATAAAGAAGACAACCACCTCAGCTAATAAATCTTCTTCTAGTTCTACCAAGAAGGTGGTGACAAAGGGTACCAAAGTTAACAAGTCTGGGTCAACTTCTTTTAAGAAACAGGGCAATAAGAAGTTAGTTAAAAAATCTGGCAGTAATTCAGAATATTCCAAATCTACAAAACTTCTTCCTAGCTCTGGTGATGGGCAGAAAAAATGGACTACTTTGGTTCACAATGGTGTCATTTTCCCTCCTGCTTACCAGTCACATGGGGTGAAGATGTTCTATAAGGGAAAACCGGTTGACTTGACCCCTGAGCAAGAGGAGGTGGGTTTTATTTCTAATAATTAGGATTAGGATTCTTGTTGACTGTTTGCTCTTTAAAAAAAAATGGATTACTTAGTACTTTTTTATGTGAATTCTAAAGTCTTTTTAGTTTCTTAATTAGTATGAACTACAAAAATATTTTGCAGGTTGCTACAATGTATGCAGTCATGCGAGATACAGATTACATGCAAAAAGACAAGTTCAAGGACAATTTCTGGAATGACTGGAGAAAGCTGCTTGGAAGAAATCATGTAATTCAGAACTTGAAAGATTGTGACTTCACTCCAATCTATGATTGGTACCAAGGTGAAAAGGAAAAGAAGAAACAAATGACTGCGGAAGTAAGTTGATAATGCGTTATTCATAATTTGACAGTAATAGAAATTGATATAAGAGCATTGTTTGGCTTTTTAAGTGGATTTTGGCTTCCTATATATATACACACATATAAATTTATGAGATATAATTCTGACTAGCTGGTACCTGGTATGGTTTTGTATTATTGTTATGGGACAGTAATTGAAGTTGTTGGTTGGTCTGCAATTTTCGTTGAAAGTACGAAAGTATATTTATGTATTTGATTCCCAATTAAGGTGTGCACCCAGCCCATCTGCCAGTTACTTAGTACCACCAAGAATTTCCACTGCAGGAATTACAAAATTCATACATAGAGAAATTAGGAAGAAAGTTGGGTTCTTTAAGAAAGGAATTACTGAAAGAAGGGAGTTGGGGTGTGAGGGAGGTAGATAGAAGTTGAGTCATGAGGGGAAGGTTTTGGGTCGATTCAAACCCTTGAAGAGACAAAGTATCTTCTTCTCTGCAAGCAATTCTTTTATAGTTCTGTTCTTAAGAGAATTATCTCTATATTTTCCCTTTAAGGTATTCAGAGAGTTGTTATCTGCAAGTCCTCCAGGGCCCGATGTTGTTCTCATTACTATTGTTGGGACCTGTGCGTTGCATGATGAGTCAATGAAAGAAGAGTGTGTTAATATAAATTATAAACACAAAAATACTATATACCTTCCTACTATGATTTGCATTTCTCTATCAGTAAGCAAGTGAATATTGCCAAGTTTGTTCCTAGAACCTGAGGGGTTATAATTCACAGCTAATCATTGACCCTTTTTGTCTCCTCTTGATGCAGGAGAAGAAAGTTCAGAAGGAAGAGAAAGCAAAACAAGAGGAGAAATACATGTGGGCTATTGTCGATGGTGTTAAAGAGAAGGTTTAATCCTCTCTCTCTCTCTCTCTCATCTTAAATTTGTGAATTGTGATTTCGTGTAGGCTTTTTCTTACAAAATTTCTACAGACTTTAAGATCTCTGATCAGGCTAATTTATTTGATGAAGGGAGAAGTATTGTATCACTCACTCTTGATGTGGGATTTCTCTCAAAGTTGTTACTGTTATTGAAGTTGCATGTTCATTTAAACTTTATTTTCTATCCTTATTCAATCTATGTGAAATTATTAACGCAGAACAAAAAATCAATAACCATCCTGTCATCAATTTAATATAGACCAGTGTTTATTTAATTTTGAGAAAATTGTACCGTATACGTTTGTCTTTGGACCATGTGCATATTAGATCTTAGGGTTCACATTTTAACCTCAATACTATTCTTACTTGAAAAAGAATCACATTTAGATAAAAATCTAACATAATGTGGTTTTCACTTCTCACGACAAAAAGACTATAAAATTTGGATTTCAAGGGGTCAAATGCAGTTCATTTAAATCCTGATGTTGCAAAGTTTAAGAGCTTAATTTGCAATTTACACCTTAATTTTTTGATAGATGTAATTTTTTTGCTAAATCACTGGTACTGTTTAGTGTTTAGTATATCATTCTTTCCATGGCATTTGTGTTTCTGTACTGTATTCTCCACAGCATTTAGAAAATGGTTGCTCTTGAGGGATTTCTTATGTGCTTGTGAAGTTGCACTTGTTTCTCTTATTTAATTGTGGGCATTCTATGTACAAAATTTTAGATATAGCACTGTCACTTTCAAATTTATTTATTATTTTGTTGGGCAACATTTAACTTACGCGTACTTTTTATTAAATCTTTGTTTCTAGGTTGGAAATTTTAGAGTTGAACCACCAGGGTTATTCCGAGGCCGTGGAGAGCATCCCAAGGTTGTTACCATAGATGTTACTGGAACATAATAAATGTTGATTTTTCAGATTGTGATTTCATATGTGGTGTATTACTCTTCAGAAATTTGACTAGCTTCTACAGTTTATAACATATACTTATTATTAACTGCAATTTGTTTTATTAGATGGGGAAATTGAAAAAACGCATCCATCCAAGTGATATCACAATTAATATTGGCAAGGATGCCCCGATTCCCGAATGTCCTATTCCTGGTGAAAGGTATTACATGTCTGAATCTTATTAGGGAACAAATTTAATGTGCAAAAGAATATTTTATTTGCTTCCAAGTTGAAAGTTTTGATTTCAAATCATTGAGTTTTGTAACTTTGGCAGATGGAAGGAGATAAGACATGATAATACAGTTACTTGGTTAGCCTATTGGAGTGACCCTATCAATCCAAAGTTATTCAAATATGTGTTTCTGGCTGCTAGTAGTTCCTTGAAAGGGCAAAGTGACAAGGAAAAGTATGAGAAAGCTAGGACGTTAAAGGTGTGTTCCTGTTTTGTTTGTCAGCTTTGATGAATTCAATGTTTTTCATGTGATATTTTTGGATGGCATCTAAAAGAACCTGTCTGATAGTTGTATTTCTGATATCTTGGTGCAGGATTATATAGAAAATATTAGGGCTGCATACACAAAAGATTTTACAAATAAAGATATTACGAAGCAGCAAATTGCTGTTGCTACTTATCTTATTGATAAACTAGCTCTGAGGGCTGGTAATGAGAAGGTATTATGCTGGTATATACACTTCCGTTTGTTGTAACTGCAAATTACCCCCTTCAAAACATAAATATACATTCAAGATTCAAGACACAGAAATGAAGTTAATACTTATTTTCTTAGGAAAATGTGTTCAATTTTTTAGCCAAATTGACAGTTAAGCATTTGGCTAGTGTCATTTACTACCTCCTTGTTAATATTCTGTTTTTACAATCATGCTTTATATGTATATGTATGTATGTATGGAATTAAACAAGGCAATGGCAAGCAACCTGAACAATGTTGTCATTGTAAAGTCCTGCTTGGTAGGTGGCATCATCACCAACCATCTTGACTTAAGAACAAAATTTCGTGAACAAATTATTTACATGTATGGACTCTTTTAATTAATGTGCCAAGGAGGTATTACTAGCTTCAACAACTCTCTGAGACTCTGACAATATGCTCTTGAAGTAGGTTTGGACAATTGAACTATATTAATATAAAACATTTTTATGATGTAATCCCATATTCCCATCAATCGATAGAAGTACATTATTCCTTGAATTTATTGAAAGAACTTGGTCCTGACATGCAGCTTTCTTAGTGTGTTGGATTGCCTTCATTGCAGACCATTACTCTAATTTTTACTTATTAAATTTGGCTATTTCTGAATTGCATTTTATCAGGATGATGATGAAGCTGATACTGTTGGTTGCTGCACATTAAAAGTAGAGAATGTGACAAGAGAAGCCCCCAACAAATTGAAGGTATCAGAGTTTCTAATTACTTACATTGTAAATTTTATTTGTCATTGATGAATTTCAAGCACTTCAGGGGTTTCTTAGTTTAATATTCCCTATCCTCCTGTATTAATTATACATGTGACTATATTTCCTCACTGTTTTAATGCAGTTTAACTTCCTTGGTAAAGATTCTATCAAGTATGAAAATACAGTTGAGGTTGAGCTTCCTGTTTTTAATGCCATTTTGAAGTTTCAAAAAGGTGGGAAACTTTGGCTCTTCTAAAATGTTTCGAGTATGAGCTGTTACTTCAAAAAGGTGGTAAACTTCGGCTCTTACTGAAGCCCTCAAGTGTTTTTGTCTTTTTAATTTCAGATAAACGCCCTGGTGATGACCTTTTCGACAAGCTGGATACAAGTAAATTAAATGCTCATCTGAAGGAACTCATGCCTGGTCTAACAGCAAAAGTCTTCCGTACATTCAATGCATCAATCACATTGGATGAGATGGTATAAACTGATTTGACACTTAATTCCTGAAATTCACTTTCCTTTTGGATATAAATAGCATAAAAGGGAAAATATTATTCCCTTGTACGCTTATATACCTCGGTATGAGCTGTTAATGATGTTATGTATGTTTGATCTTGAAATTGGTTAACATGATACACAGAATAGTTAGAATAGCCGACTTTAGAGAGCAATGTTAACTCTCATTTGCCAAAAAGCTGAGTCATTTCTGCATGTTTAGATTTATTGCTGTATATGTGCAGAGTCACCTCAAAAACTTCTGTATACCTTTCATATACAATATAATGGCTCTGCACATACACAAAAACACTACATTGTAGGATCGTCACTTCTCTGGAAAATTGTAATGCACTCCTGAACCTCTTTAATAATTCCATAGTATAAATATACCCTATAGCAAGCATACTTTTATTCAATCATATATATACAATGATATCTTTTATTAGGTTATATTGGTATACTTAAATCTTTGTGGAATTATGTGATGACAGTTGAATAAGGATACTAAGGATGGAGATGTTGCGGAAAAGATTGTTGTTTATCAGCATGCAAATAAACAGGTGAATTGGCTCAAAACTGGTGCCTCTTAATACCTGTGATGTTGCTTTCCTCTATTTAACTGCTCACATTTAAGTTGTAACAACTTATGTCTTCCTTGTCAGGTTGCAATCATTTGTAACCATCAGCGTAGTGTTTCCAAATCTCATACTGCACAAATGTCGAGGCTAACTGAAAAAATTGATGAACTTCAGGTAATGAGAAATATCTGAGAAATATGAGTCTGGGATTGCATGATATTTTCTTGGTCCATATGCCTGAATTTGAGTTAACTTGGCATATGTCTACTTGTAGGCTGTTCTGAAAGAGCTGAAAATAGATTTGGACAGGGCAAGGAAAGGAAAGCCCCCTTCAAAGAGTTCAGATGGAAAGAAAAAAAAGAGCTTAACTCCTGAAGTGTAATTTAGCTTTTCTCATCTTTAACCATTACATTTCTAAACCTGGAGTATGATTCTGAGTGTGTAATGTACAGGCTAGAGAAAAAAATCTCTCAAACCAATGCAAAAATTGAGAAGATGGAACGTGATATGAAGACAAAAGAAGATCTGAAAACTGTGGCATTAGGCACATCCAAGATAAACTACCTTGACCCCAGGATTACAGTTGCTTGGTGCAAGCGGCATGAGGTTCCTATTGAAAAGGTGCTGGCTTCTTAACTTATTGAGTTATTAGGATTCTATTGTGTTGTGAATATTTATGGATGGCTGCTGGAGGCATGCTGCTTCTCACTAGAATCATACTGGTATATGTATCTTTGCTCCAATAGTGAGCAATTGCTCCAATAGTGAGCAATTGCTCCATGGACTGGATACTGCATTTTGATTTATGCTCTGTGAAACTGACATAGCTCTGATCTGTTACTTGATTGGCTTTATGTCTCCATACTCATTGTGTTTATCTGTGCCACTTGCTTGAATGTTCAGATTTTCAACAAATCTCTGCTGGCAAAATTCTGTTGGGCAATGGATGTGGATCCTGACTTCAGATTCTGAGAATATTTACTATGGAGCTATGTTGTGATGGTGGGGAGAAACATTTCTTTTTTATTCTTTTCTTTTCTATGAAAATTATTTTTGTTTTTTCATGTCTAGCGGAAATTGTTGTAAGTTCATCTAATCTAATTATGGGGTGAGTTGCCCCCGTCTTCATTGACCAGTTTTCTGTTTAAACTGTTAACCATTCATAGTGATGATTTTAATGTGATACCCATTGCCAAATGTGGAAAATGAGGTAAAGTTTTGTAGTTTTATTATTTATTTTTATGTGGTTGGGTACTTATTCCTATCTGGGGTGGTTTGCATTTTCATTTTTTTAGCTCGACCAAAATTTTAATATAGGGACAGACACATCAGTACAACTTGGTCTTATAATGATGCTCATTGTGTTTATTTCTTATAGAAAGCAAATTGACAGGATCCAAATCTTCTGGGGATTTAATTTGCTTCGATTTTGCAAGCTCCTAGGGAATCAGAATAGGTTACTCAGAAATTTTGTTCCGCCAAGCGGTGGTTACATATTGCAAATACATAATTTTTCAATTTGAAAAGAAATCTTAGTTTTTCGTCAGGTGAAAAAACACGTTAGAGCACCCATATGGGGGTCGAAGGCTCAAAGTAGATTGAACTAAACTCTACAAAGCATAATGGTGGTATTTACATACAAAGGGTGGACCTCAGACAAGGTGGGATAAACTTATCTCTGTTAGAGTATGAAATATACGTACACTGATCCAGAACCCAGAATTTGAACAATAACTCATCTAATTGAAGCATTAGTCCAATATTTTAAAATCATGAGTTGAAGTAAATTCTTGTGTTATTTGACTAATGTAAAATTAAATTTATCCTGAATTCATGTGGTACAAATCAATTTATAATGTTAACATGTATTTTGGATTCAGTACAAACCCTCTCTTTATGGGGGGAAAGAAACAAAATTATCTCATGCAATACAAGCTAAGTTAAGTGTGTTACAGCACTAATTAATTTCATTATAATGATAGAGTAGCTAGCGTACTTGTTGAAGAATATAAAATGATTTTCTAACAAAATAAACGTCACAAGGGATGCACCAGATATTTCGGAGTGATGTTATGCAACGCAGGAGATCTTCATAATTATGCTCTTTTTTTTCTATTAGATAAATGTAAGTTTGTTAGACAATTTTTTTCCATTTATCTCCTACGTTATCTTAAAAAAAAGATTAATCATAATTATGAATGTCAATTGACAGAATTGGTGTATTATCTAAACCTGTATCTAAAAGCGTTAAAATTAATTGATTGCGAGGGCTTATAGGTAGAGTAACAAGTAGTCATGGATTAGAATTTGAATACAATATTTCGCCAACAAAAAATTTACAAACAATTAAACATATCATGCAATATTATAAATATCATATTATTTTATTATGACATGATATAAATTAAGAGCATTGCAGTGAAATAATATTAAATAACTTAATTTATCCGAAAATAACAAAAACTCTCAATATTTGAAATATATTTAATAAAAAATATATCTTTATGAATAAGTGAGTACTTCTAGGAATGAGTAATGTTATACTCATATTTTATGAAAATGTGATATACCAAAGAATATCAATGGATATAAAACTTTTTGCCATCAAAAATTAGGATTGATCTTTAGGATTTACTAATCTTACAAATAATCATCCACTAACAAGGTCCTCATATTGATAGTATTTAAACTTATGACCATAAGTTAAATCCTTAATTAACTATACTAACTATTATTAGCTATTATCTGTAGTTTTTAAATTAGAAATTAATGACTTATTTTATTTTATTTTAGGGTTTTCAAATAGCCATAACAGTTATTTTTAATATGTTATAACATTTTCCCTCACTCCTTTTCCAACTAATTAACTTCAGTACTTAAATTGAGCTTAGGTCACTGAAAACAATTTTAAAAAAAGAACACAAATGCTTACATTAAAAATATGGAAAATATAAGAATTGTATTATATTTCTTAATAGAAAAGATTATGATCTTTTTAAAAAAATACAAATGATTGCATTAAAAATATAGAAAATTTAAGAATTGTATTATATTTCTTAATAGAAAAGATTATGATCTTTTAGTAACTTAAATAGGTTAGGAATATTTTTTTTTATCCTATTTCTTCTTCTCTCTTAATATAACTGACTTGAATATGTAATAAAATTATAAATTAATAAATGATTTTGAGTAGAATGGACTAGTTCGATCCGCACCTTCGATATGATCATATGAAGCAATTTTAAAACTTGTGGTAAATTCTTCATTATTTGATGAATTAGTCATCGTAATTTTAAAACTTGTGGTAAATTCTTCATTATTTGATGAATTAGTCATCGTGATCGACGATAGATGTCATAAGTTATGTCTATAAAAAAAAGGTCCAGAACCCAAACAAAATCTTTAAAAAAATTTAGATCGGAAGGAGTAAGTGGTTAAACATTTATGACCATTAAATTCTATGATAAAATCGCGGCACATGTTACAAGTTCATGTCAGTTAGATTACTAGCACACATGAAAGTAACACTTGAAGTTGAGTAACCCATCTTTTTTAAGTTTCCACTAATTAATATACTGTGTCCCTTGACAACCAAGAACAAACAACTCACAAATGGAAGCCTACTACTTCATTGCCACTATTTTGTGCCTTTGCCTTCTATTAATTCTCAAAACAACAATTAGCCTTCTCTTTCCCCGTGCCTCTCTCCCTCCAGGGCATCCCAAAGTGCCCATCATTGGCAACTTCAAATTGCTAAGACAATACATTTCTGATCCCAAAACTCTCCTTCAAAACCTTCATGCAAAATATGGTCCAATTTTCACTCTTCACATTGGTTCCCACACTGACATCTTCATTGCCAACCGCTTCATTGCTCATCAAGCTTTGATCCAACATGGCACCATTTTTTCTGACCGTCCCAAAGCCATTCCCACCAAAAGGGTCATTAGTAGTAACCAAAATGACATTCTTTTCAGCTTTTATGGTCCCATATGGCGCCTCTTAAGGCGCAACCTCACCTCAACAATCCTTCACCCTTCACAGATTAAGTCCTATGCCCATGCACGCAAATGGGTCTTGGACATAATCATAGAAAGGCTTCAACTTGGTTCTCATGATGCAAGCAATAATGCCACAAGAGTCATCGACCATTTTCGATATGGCATGTTCTGCTTGCTTGTTTTGATGTGTTTGGGTGACAAATTGATTGAGAAACAAATCAGGGAAATTGAGGATAGCCAACGTGGCATGCTTTTGAGCTTTGCTAGATACAATGTCTTGAACTTTTGGCCTCCAATTACTAGGATTTTGTTCTGGAAGAGATGGAAAGAGTTCTTGAAGCTACGGAGAGAACAAGAAGCTGTGCTGATTCCTCATATCAATGCTCGGAGGAAAATCAAGGAAGAGGGACTAAGATATGGCTCTGATGAGTTTGTTTTGTCATATGTTGATACTTTGTTGGATTTGGAGATGTTGGAGGAAGAGGAAGGGAGAGGGAGCAAGCTTGATGATGGTAAAATTTGCACTTTGTGTTCAGAGTTTCTGAATGCTGGAACAGATACAACTTCAACTGCATTGGAATGGATCATGGCAAATTTGGTGAAGTACCCTTGTATCCAAGAAAGGGTTGTGGAGGAAATTAGAGGGGTCATGGTTGGTAGAGAGGATAAGGAAATCAAGGAGGAAGATTTGCATGAATTGCAGTACCTAAAAGCTGTGGTTTTGGAGGGGTTGAGGCGCCACCCACCACTGCACTTTGTGGCTCCTCATAGAGTAACAAAGGATTTTGTGTTGAATGGTTATTTGGTGCCTACTTATGCATCTGTGAATTTCTTGGTGGCAGAGATAGGGAGGGATCCAACAGCTTGGGATGACCCCTTGGCCTTTAAGCCAGAAAGGTTCATGAACAATGGTGGTGCAATGTTTGATATAATGGGGAGTAAGGAGATAAAGATGATGCCATTTGGGGCAGGTAGGAGAATGTGTCCTGGCTACGGTTTGGCAATGCTGCACTTGGAGTATTTTGTGGCCAATTTTGTTTGGAATTTTGAGTGGAAGGCAATGGATGGAGATGATGTTGATCTGTCAGAAGAGCTGCAATTCACAGTGGTGATGAAGAAACCTTTGAAGGTTCATATATTACCTAGGCAATAGTTATTATCAATTATAGGTATCATTCAACAATTCATCATCTGTTTAAGGTGTAAATTTCAGTATTTTAATGTTTCTATTTTGTTTGTGTTTAGTAGAACGCTGACAATGTTATTTCTTGAGACAAAGAATAGAACAGGAATTCTGGGCGGGGAAGGACAAAAAAAATTTATCCGATAAGTCTTGATTCCTATAAAAGATAAGTGACATTTGATTTCAGTTTTCATGTTGAGCCATCTATTTTAGCTTAACCAGTAATCTTATATTTGAGAACTGCAAATACAATTTGTTTAAAACTTGATATTAATATTATTCAGTTCGAATAATGTTTGAGAAGTGTGGCAAATGAAGTAAAATATCAATGAATTCGGTAATAAAATCAAAAGGTTGAAAAATAAATTGAGTAAAATGAATGTTTAAAAAATTACAGTACAAATCCAGGTTTAAATCATTTCTATTTACTTTCTACAAGGCACACATTGACCAGTGTGTAAAGGATAAATACATTCAAACATTATTGGTCTTGGCCTTTGAGCTACTAACAAGGGTGTAGTTGCCTGCTTCCAAACAATAGTATTCCCATGGATAACGAATGGGCTAAAGAACATTCCAGCATTTGCATCTTTTATTGGTGAGCTTCCAGGGTGTATGAAGAATGAGATATTAAAACCAAAGCCACACCAAACTACACTTCAAGATGGTGCAAGGCCTCTTTACCTCCTGGGTTACTTCTGGCTTCTGGAGCTTTAACTGCTCCAGTCTCTAGATGTTGAATAAATTCCATTACCAAAGGATCAGTCCAAGGGTCTCCAAGTGGAGCTCCATCACCAGCAACCCATCCCAGATGGCCACCTTTGGATGTCACTACTAACAAGCAGTTTGGATTTTCCTGACATCAACCAGCGGTGTACTTAGTAAGCCCTAAAAATAAAGCTAATGGATATGCACATACTCCTTGAGGTTTTAAATATAAGCATCTTTTTAAAGATTTTTTCGGTTTAAACTTTTAAATATAAGCAAAACTATTTTTTTCCAATATCACTTAACGTTTGTATATCAAATATATTTTTGTTGAATATATTTCCAACATAACTAATTCTTTTGGAAATAAATGAAATTAAAGGCATCTTAGTGAAGTACAATAAATATTTGATACTCTGAAGAAGATAAGTACTTTTAACCAACATTTTTAATAAGTATGAAATTTATTTCTTTTTGTTATATTCATAACCAGAGGGAGTGAAGATAAATCCTATTTAAATAGAACGCATAGAATGAGAATAAAGTAGATAATTTATAAAGGCTTATTTATATATTTTTAATTGGTCATATCTCTAGTCAATGTAAGACTTTCAATACTACCATCTTCTCAAACTAAAGTGATTATTATATGTAAAGGGTTAGGTTTTCTTGTAATGTTCTTGTTTACATGACAGCGCAATGCCCAACAATGTCATGGTTGAATAAGTATCATAATATACTCGAAAACATAAAAGAGAATTAAGTTAAAATAGAAAAATTAATGGAATGCAAAGAAAATAGTCTTATCAGCCTGCCATATTTTGAAATTTCAAAAGGACATAAAACTGATTTAATTAAGTCATACCATTTACCAACACCTTCTCTATCATGTATTATCAATAAAAGAAATCGAGAAACCATACTATATCCATCCTCCCTCAAACGATTATCAAACACAGTTTAGTCTAGAATGGTACTACAAGTTGTTATAAGTCTTCTGACGCATATTGAAATCCTATTGAAATGAAAGGAAACGTCTAGAATGGTACTCCAATAGTACTAAATTTCACAATTCCAAGAAAAACATGCATACCTCTATATCTTCACGAGGGACCCCCCTGTATGGAGCAATCGGATCATTGGCTGCCTGAAAAGAAGAAGTATGAGATTACTTTGAGTTCAGTTATTTATTGATATTTTTCACAATGGGAGGTGTAAGAAGTAAGAACCTAAGTACCTAACAAGTCCCAGTTCTAGAGATTAATAAAATTCAGTTCAGATTGAAGATTTATTTCATAATTCCTATACACTTTCTTCTTGCCTTGTACTACCATTTACATTTCTTGCTTTGGCAATATAGTAAAGCAATTCCCTATCTTATGCGGTGCATAGGTTAAGAAAACACAAATAGAAATGCTTTATAATAAAAGAAATCAGTATAGAAAAACTATTTAGTCTAATTTTTATAGTAATCAAAAGCATTTAACATGGTGTGTTTGACGTTCCTTAAGCTATGCACATTATGCATAGGATAGGAAAGTTATTTGGAATATAAGGGGAACTTTGTGTCATATTGATTAAGAGGAAGTATAACAAGATCATTAAATGGAGCTGACAAATCACAATTAACATAAATATTAATCAAGAAGAATGTAGAAAGTAGTTTTTCCATTTCAATTTTGAGCAACTAAATATCAAAAGAAACATATATAGACAATTATTTTTTACCTGGATGCAAAGCAAAGGGGTTTTAACATGTTTTATGGAATCTGAACTGCTTGAATTAGAGTAGTATTCATCCACAGACTTGAATCCAAAAGAAACTGCGAGGCCTCATATATGAGTATCTGAGAAGATATAATTCACAATTGTGATCTATCTTTGTACCTATCTAGCTTCCAATTTTCATTAACTAAGGGCACATACCACGTGTAAGTCCGTCGTCAAATTCCCTAACAGACTTGGCCTTGGCTGCCAATGGAATGTTATACTCACCACCAATGTCTTCAAAGAGTAAAGCATGCCTGTACTTAAAACAGAAAATCACAAGCCATTAGTTATGCCATCATGTCCATCATCCATTAATAAAATCATCAATAACACATCAATTAGTATTCACTTCTTGAAAATCTTGCAAAGAGCCTTTGAAAGAGCCTTGTCATAAATTTTGTTAAAGCCCTTTCGGAAGTCCTCATCTGCCACAACCAAATTGAAAGGATTACACAAAGATACAGCGCCAGAAAGAGGACAATTGTGTGATTCCTGAAAGTAGCAAATGAAAGACATAAAAAACATTCAAAGGACAAAGTCCTAAAATCAGTTGTAAATGTAATTTACTTATTGGGAATGAAGAGCAATTTGAAATTTGAATGGTGGTACCTGACCCAGGTAACGAACAAGAATGTTGGCACCAAGTGACCAACCAACGGCATAGACATTAGCATTGGGGTATCTAGCAGTGACATGGGAAACAACCTCACGCATATCTCCTAAAAACGAAGCTGAATAGAACTGCACATCATCATTTGTTAAAAGTCAAAATACAATATTCAAAACTTTAGGCGCTAAAACAAAATTTGGCTGTCATTCCATATGTACTTCTGATACTATACTCTCCGATAAGTACTTTAGAGTTATCTCAATAATGTGCCGAATCAATGCCGACCTTTATTTCAGAAATTTTCAATCTAAAACTCCAAGCATGATTGCATACAACACCAAAAACAGCTGATAAATTATACTGAGAGTAAAACATTTATTTTGGTTCTGAAATTTGTAGCATTGATCACTTTCAGAACTCATCACTTAAGTCTCAAATATTACTTGTCATCAATTAATTACATCTTTTCAGAAATCATCACTTTAGTCCTTAGGATTGTTGCTCATCAACAATATAATTGATTGACAATGAACAGTTTCAAAACTACAACGATGATTACAAATACAAATAATCTAAGAGACTAAAATGATTGGTTTGGAAGTGAAGTGGTGATAGTTTCTCAAAGTCACATTATTTCTAAAAGTGAAGTAATAAAGTGTTGAACACTGCAAATTTCTGGAACCAAAGTAAACATTTTTTTTTATTTTTTGGAATAGTGAACATTTTTTTTGTCCTTCAAAATAAGGGTAGATAATAAATGGATGGGAGTATGAGTGTCAGGAAGAAAAAGGAAATGGGAAAAACCAGGGTTGGAACCTAGGTCCGACACACATCAACTGCAATAGCGTAACATAGCCGAAGTACACATTTACTTATCCGTATACTAAATTACTAAGTCTTTCTCCTATGTGTAAATGTGAAGTGTGATATAGTAGCAGTACTAATTACAGCAATGAATATTGACCTGAGGAGTAGTAACAGGGCTATCACCACAACCACGACTATTGAACACAACGACACGCCAACCATTACTTCGAGCTCTAACTAACATGTGTCTCACGTAAGCATCCTCGCTACCTCCGGTTAAACCTGGCTGCACAAAAACCCATTTCAATTTTCACATACCCATTTCCTTCAAATCAACAAAAATTCATCCTTTATCCCCTTCCCTTTATTGGGTCATAACGAACCAGTAAGATCAGGAGAGGGGAATCGGGCGGCAAGCGTCGGTCGTCGCCGGAAACCCAGTCCAGAGCGACGGCTCCGCCATCCTGGGTGCGGAGGCACTCGCGGCGGAGCCTGACGTCGGGGACGGAGCGGAAGAAGGCGGCGAAGATGGTTTCGAGGTGGCGGTTGGAGGCAATGAGGGGGAAAGGGTTGTAGGGGCGAGAGAGGTAGGAGAGAGCAGGGAGGAAACGGTGGCGTGCACCGCCGTGGATTTGGAAGGAAGGGTGGGGAGTGGCCATGGAGACGGCGGAGAGAGAGTGGTAGGAAGTGATGATGAATGCATTGTTGTTGTAATGGCGAGAAAAGGGTGGTGCGGAGCCCACCATCAACGACCTTGCCATATTTTTCTATTTTCTATATCTTATTCTTATTGGACTCTTTATTCTATCATTTTTTTGGGGGGTGTCTTCTAGAATGGTACTGTATCTATTCACACTACACAACACAATGCATAACACGTGGTCCTCTCTTCCTCCAATACCTATTTTGCATAAATAAATAAATAAGGTGGGTATGTGAGTTAAAATTTGGTTTTATTAATAATCTTTTTATATATCAAAATGATTTTTATATTCATTGCTTACACAAGAATATGATGAAGCAAGTAATATGCAACGGGAAATTTAATGGTATCAAAAGTTTGATATTGAAGGGAGGATAGTTTTCCATTCTATATTCATTGCTATTGCTTTGCTTGTTAACTTCAATCAGTTCTTGTTATATTAGCAAAACAACATATTGAGATAATTTTGTTTTTTAATACAGTTTCTAATTTGTCTAATGTTGTGGGAGCCTTGTGTAAGCATCAAGATATTTTTCGTAAAAGTCAAATTGCAAAAGTGAAAGAAGCATTGCAAAAAGTAGAAAGGCCCAACAAGCACGGATTGAATCAATAAACTACAATTAAGAAAATTGGAGATACTAGACACATCATGATACATTACTTAGCCTTATTTTTTTGTTCCCTCACGTGGTTGAATTGTTTGAAATTGTTGAAAAAAAATGATATAAGTTTAGATCAAAGAGCCGAAGCACGTTTTTGTTGGATTATAAGTAATCTTTTGAATTTATCATTATCTTGCACTTGATGACAAATATTTTAAGGATTACCCTTGAGTTATCTCATGGGTTGCAAGCTATGAGAGATTATGGTTATGGTTCTTTACTCAATGATGTTTTATTACTTTTGTAAAAAACATAATATTGTTATCCCAACTATGAATTATATCTTTTAAAGTCAAGGAAGGTCAAGACGTAAAATAGAGAAAGTTTCAATTTTACATAATTTTAAAGTTGAATTATTTTCTCAAGTGATTAATCGATGATTCAAAGAGTTGAATAACTGGTTTACAGAAGTGAATACCGAGTTAATTCTTTGAATTATGTAAAGTACAAGAGATTTATTTTTTTGCTTTTGATAAGGATAAATTAACTTATTTAGCTGGGTTTTATCCTTCAAAAATTTCTCTTATGGATATTTTGCTTTAAGAAATCAACTTGAAAATGATTTCATGGGTGTATCCTATGACAGTGTTTTTCTTGCATTGGGAGGTATAGTCAATCTTTCTATAAAAATTGTGGAGACAAAGAAGCATGTCTTGTATTCATTGGTGCACTTGTTGTTAAAGTTAACTTTGATACCACGTATGAAGATTGCAACAGTTAAAAAGGGTTCCTTTTCCATGAATACCATGTAGAATTGAATGCAAACTCGTATGGGAGATGAATGGTTGAATGATTGTTTAGTCACTTACATAGAGATAGGTGTTTTTAATAGTATTGAGAATGAGTCAATTATTCAATGTTTTCAAAATATGATCTTGTAGATAACAACTATAGTATACATTTGTAATTTTAATTATAATATTTTTAATATAGCATATTTAAATTCTGCACTATGCATGCGCACACACATATTTCCCTCACAACATAAATTTTTTGGGTACGTTATTGGGTTCAATCTGATTTTCTCAACACCAATTCATGCCTGATCACTTTGTACTGACGGAGCATTATTCCTACATCAAGTCCCAACTTATAGTTGATTGTACCAGAGTTTTGTTTATTAAGGATTGTCCTTTTTATTGTTCTTTCTTTTCATGCATTATAAAATATTATATCCGTCCATAAATATAAGACTCTTACCTAATTCCCGCATATTAAGGAAGTTGGTTAACTTAGTTAAAATCATTAAATTTATTTAAAATTTGTAGTAGTTTTCCAAAATTGTCCTTAAAGTGATTATTACTCATCATTAAATTTTATTCACTTATTCTCTCTCCACTTAGTCTTATTCACTTATTCTCTCTCCACTTAGTCTTTCTTTACTTATTACTCAATCATCATTGAAAAAATAAATAATCTAATTGAGGTATGTCATTTATTATTATATTTATTCCAATAAAAGTTATATATTAATAGGGGGTATTTAGGTCAAAAAACTAATGACATTGAAATTTGAAAAAAAGGCTTATAAGAAGGGACAAAAGATTTTCCAAAAAAGGTTTTATATTTAGGGACAGAGATAATATAAATATATATAAGTGAAAAAAATTCCACTCAAATTAGGTATATTTAAAAAGTATAATAATTGTAAATAGAAAACATTTATGTTAGTTCATAACATTCTTCATAAAGATCTTGATAAATGATTTTTTAACTATATGAAGTGGGAATCAAATATAGTGTTTGAGAATTTATGATTAACTTGCACATTTTATTGGATCAAATAAGTAAGACTCTATTAATGATAAATTATTTAAGTTAGTATTCCTTAAACTTTTTAAAAAATAAATCAAATTGGTGTTTTAAATATATCTATTGATTTTTTATTTTTTAATTAAGAGTTACAAATAATTAACATCTTACAAAGTTATTGATTTAGGTTTGTACCAGTTCCAACATCATAAGGATTATATTGATGGCCACGCATAACATCCAATATCATCATGTGTACCATATATCTATCCCCAACAAAACCCTTAATAACTGGAATCACTAACAAACTGATATCAAATAGAAGTTGAAGGGCATAGTGAGGGCATACTACTCATTTACTATGCATAAAGTACTGATGTAGGCTTTGGATCTAGATTATCTAGATATTGAAGTATTCTTCATCTGTAATCCTTGCTCCATGATTTTTTCATCTCCTTCGTGTGATAATGTGCAAGCCGAAAACATGTAGGTAAGATAATGATATGAAAAATTGAATAAAACTCACTAAAAATCCAAAGAGAATAGGAAAGATCTAGGAAAAGGAATGATTTAGGTGCCACTCATGAATGAGATAAGTCATAAGATAAAGTTCACCACCTTAGGAAGGATCTAAAGGATAAGAACATGAAGAGAAAGCTCTTAGCACTTAAGAGTTTAGAGAGATAATCACTCAAATCTCTAAAAAAGTTTCAAATGACTAAAGATGATAGAGGATACAAAGGAGAAATGTTTATATAGACCTTCACTTTACACTCAATGTAATTTTTGGGCTTAGTCTAGGCGAGCTTATTAAAGCATCACACAAGGTTCAGACCTAACTACTAATAGGTTTCTAACAACAATGAGATACAATCAATAAATAAAAAATCATTAGGCTAAGCCTAAATATATTAAATGAAAGAGGCCCAAAAAGTGGTTCAAAAGTGACTTTGAAGCTGATCCGGTCTGGATACTGATCCCTAAAGTTATGACATCAGAATGACCACTTAGAGGAGCAACCGGTGTCACCGGAAGACAGTGCCACATCGGTTATCCGTTGTCACCTCATCCGTTCTCACTTCATTGACTGCTTCATCCATCCTCGCCATGATGGATGCTTCATCCGTCCTCATTTCCACGACGTGTATAACCGTTTGCCTCAGAATCATTATGAGATAAGAGTTCATTATAACTTATCAGCGAAGATACCCTGCATAGCGGAATGTGTCTATGTCAATTATCACAGAGAGTAAGTACAATCATCAGCGAAATATACGGAAAGGTGATTATCCTCCATCCCTGTCTCAGAATCATACTCTGATAATTGACCTACCCTTCTGACACACTCTGAGCACTGAGCCACTTTGATTGACACACTCTACACGCTATCAGAACCAAGGGGCCCACTTACATCCAACGATTCATTTCCTACGTTCAACTATAAATAGCATATTCCAATACACATACAAGGTTACGTTGTTCTATCTTACACCTTTACTATTACATTGCTTGAGTATTTATCGACTTTCATACATTCTTCTAACTTGAACGTCGGAGAATCTTCGTAGGTGGCACCACCTTTCGCCCCCCTTCAACGCGAAACTCTGGTGTGAAGGATCTCCAGGACAACAAGACCGGTTTCTCCCACGGAGAGGTCGGATTACAATACTGGATACCCACTGTACCGATGTACAAACCCTAAATCATCATTACTTTTGTGGCTGGTCCCACACCAGATCCTAGACTCCGATTTAGACCAGTTCATTGGCATGCCCGGTGGGACCCGTTAGAGGTATTCCCACTTTTCACAGAAGTTTGGTAGTCAGAATGGAAGGTGATGGACGTGATGTTGTTGATGGTCATGTGGAGGACGTAACCCACCAATAAACTAGGAGGAGGCTTGTCTTTGAATCTCTTATCACCAACACTAGAAGGATGGTACCAGTGGCGACCCCTGACCTACGGGACGAAGTTATAAGGTAGCTCAGGGAGGAGTTGATGGAGCTGAAGCGGGAGAAAAGAGGAGCTGGGGATAGAGTAACGTCCCAAGCTGAAGAGGCACACCATGCATCCACGAGGGAAAGATCCACGACCCTCTAATACTCGAAGATCCCTACGTATGAGGAGATAGAACAGACTCAGGACTCTGGTGATAGAGTCAGTATCAGGAGGAGGGAGCAAGCAGTGGTGACCTCTGGGACGTATAGACTCAGTGTTCCTTTCTCGAGGAGACTCATGAGTGTCGTCATCCCCAAGCACTTACAGACAACTCAGCCACTGTCGATCGGGAAATATAATAGAGAAATTGATCCCACTAAGCACCTCGATGCTTACGTGTATGAGGCCATGTATCTAGGAGCTGATGAAGACGTCATGTGTAGAATGTTCCCAAGTACACTGACGGAGAAAGCTCTTAGCTGGTTTAAGAGCCTACCCGCAGGATCCATAGATTCCTGGGAAGAGATGGCAGCCGCGTTTGAGAGCCACTTTGTCATTTCTAGGGATATTCCAAGGACTTCTCACACCTTGGCTCAGATAAGGCAAGGAGAGACTGAAACTCTTAAGGAGTTTTTAAAGAGATTCTACAAGGAGGCTGCATTAGTCCCTAACCTCACGAAAGCCATACAACTCCATATTGTGGTTGAGGCTTTGCAACCTGGTTCTGCTTTTGCCCTATCTTTGGCAAAAAGCCCCCAACAACCTTCGAGGCATTTTGAAGGAAAGCCTCCAAATATGTTGGCATAGAAATGCACCTGGAGGCTACAGCAGCTAGAATGAAGCCACCAACGCCCTCTCAGCAGCCACGGAGAGAGAAGGAGAGGATAAGGCCAGAAAAGCATGCCTTCAGGGAAGACTTTACAAGCACTCGACCTTATCAACGAGACAGACGTGTCTCCTTGTTCAGCAACTATGCTCATCTGAACGCTAGGCATTCCCAAATTTTGAGGGAAGTGGGTTGGCCAACACTCAGTGTCTTTGGGATAAGGAAGCCACCTCTGGTAAAAAGACCTGGGAACCCACGTAAATATTGTGCTTTTCATGAGCAGGCGGGTCACCACACTGATGAGTGCAAAGCGTTGAAAAATACTGTGGAGACCCTTATTAGAGAAGGAAAGCTGAAACAATATTTATTCAGGGAAAAATCCCTAGACGAGCCTGACAGGATGGACAAGAGGGGGAGAGACCCAGATGATGAGGGTGATAACAGTCGTAACCCAGTCAGAAGGGTTATTGCCGCTGAAAAGCAAAAAGGAGTGATGATCGCTGGAGGAGCACAACAAGATAGTATGCCTCAGCAGGAAAGGCAAGGCAGGCGCGAGGTGATCGAGATGATCGTTGGAGGGTTTGCAGGAGGATAAGCATCGATCACAGCCAAGAAAAATCACCACAGGATGATCTTGTCAGTACAGGGCAAACCCCGAGACAACCGCCCTTTCAGAGACGGTGTGGCAGCGCCGACGGTGTCATTCACTGATGACGACTTCGGCCCAACGATCCCAGGAGGAGATGACGTAGTGGTGATCATCGCTGTTATAGCTAACAAAGATGTTAAGAGGATCCTCGTCGATCAGGGAAGTTCTTGCGATGTAATTTTTTATAACTGTTTCAAAAGAATGGGTTTTAATGATGCAGATTTGCAACCGTACACGCAAGAACTCACAACGTTTAATGGAGCGAAGCAACCCACCAAGGGGTATCTTGATACCCTCATTTCCTTTGAAGGTGAACCTGGTGCGAGAACGGTGAAGTCCAGAATCTTGGTGATAGATGTGGAGTCCCCCTATAACGGGATCATTGGCCGCCCTACACTTAACGTAATGGAGGCAATTGTATCCACTCCCCACCTCCTTATCAAATTCATTGACAAGGACAACGGTGTGTCTTCCATCCACGGAGATAAAGAGATGGCTCGATATTGTTACAACCTAAGCCTCAACATGGTTAAGTTGGAAGCATTCAACAAGAAGAGGAAGCTCAATGATGGAGGAACAGCGGCTGGATCTGTCAGTTTGATCAATCTAGACCCCAGAGCGGAATTAAAAATCAAACCTCTCAATCCCTCAAAGCCCACACCGGATGGTGGTTCCAGGGACATCGTCTTGGGAGATTCCCCAGAAAAGGTCACGTACATCAATGATAAGCTAGAGTCAGTCATGGAGCAGCGCTTGCTGGCCCTCTTGCAGGAATTTAAAGACCTTTTTGCATGGACTACAGCAGACATGCCTGGGATGGACCCAGATTTCTATTACCACAAATTAGCTATATATCCAGAGACAAGACTGGTTGCCCAGAAGAGGAGGTTGGGACCGGAGAAACAAAAAGTAGCATGTGAGCAAACAGAGGAGTTGTTAAAGGCCGGCTTCATAAGGGAGATCCGTTATTCATCGTGGCTTTCCAACATAGTTATGGTGCAGAAAGCCAATGGCAAATGGAGGATGTGTACAGATTACGTGGATCTCAATCGGTGTTGCCCCAAGGATCCATACCCACTCCCTAACATCGATCGTATGGTTGATGATTCATCTAGTTATCAATACCTCAGTTTCATGGATGCTTATTCGGGGTATAATCAGATTCCGATGTGGGAGGAAGATCAAGAAAAGACGGCTTTTGTTAATGACCGTGGTGTCTTCTGCTACACTGTCATGCCGTTTGGGTTGAAGAACGCTGGCGCAACTTACCAGCGTATGATCAATCAAGTATTTAAGGGCATGCACACCAAGTTGGTAGAGGTGTATATTGATAATATCATAGCTAAGTCTCCTGCTGGAGGTGACCACGTTGAAGATTTGCGCCAAGTGTTCACTCGGCTGTGACAATACAACATGAGGTTAAACCTATTAAAGTGCACCTTTGCAGTCCCAGCTGGGAAGTTTTTAGGTTTCATGTTGACCCAGCGGGGCATCGAGGCCAACCCTGGTAAATGTCAAGCGATACTAGATATGCAAAGCCCCAAGAGCTTAAGGGAGCTGCAGTCGTTGAATGGAAAGGTGGCCGCTCTGGCTCGGTTCATGCCCAAAATGGCACATAGGTCCCTTCTTCTATATAAGGCGCTGAAGAAGCACAAGAACTTTGAGTGGGGAGAAGAGCAAGAGCAGGCTTTCCAACAGCTTAAGGCCGTGCTCTCAAGTCCACCAATATTGGTAAAGCCTGACTCTGGTGAAACTCTCATCTTGTATTTGGCAATTTCTGATGAAGCCTTGGGTGTAATATCCCGCTTTTTAGAAACAGTTTTACCCTTGTAAATTTTTAATTATGGAGGGTTTGTAAGCAAGAATAAGTCAATATATACCCTGTTGATGGTCTGTAGTATCTCAAAAATGTCATTTTTGCACATAATAATAGAATTTATATGGACCATTAGTGAAATTATGCAAAAACCGAGTGAAAAGGGCTCTGTTCCGAGTAACAGAGAAGAATTCCGAGTGAATGATTAAAAATTCCAAGTGAAGGAGAGAATTCCGAGTCAGTGTCATGTTTTTCGAGTAAAACATGACTGAGAGGGCTACCACCGAGTGGAGTCCTGACCTGAGAGGCAATTCTGAGTGAAGTGTGTTCAAGAGAACCACTTCTGGGTGAAATTCCGAGTCAAAACACCCTGAAATGACTCGTTTCCGAGTCAAACCTTGCCAAATGCTTCTTTTCCAAAGGAAACTCCTCCGATTGAAATATTCCGAGAGAAAGAATGCATATATATTTATGTTTATGTTGATTTGATGCTTTCTACCGACTGGAATGTGTTGTGGAATCAATTGGGAAGGATTCCGAATGGTTTCGTATGTATTTGCTTAGGAAACCGAGTGGAAAATGGTGGGGGGAGCCCATTCCGAGAGAAATGTAAGAGGCTGAACCATTTCCGAGTGAGATATACTCTACTGGACCAAAACCGAGTGAGACTCGTACGTGTAGGTCTTGTTCCGAGAGGTAATGGCTTAAATAAACCTTAATTGGGAAATATAGTTGAAGAAGTTGGCCTAAAAATGAGTGAACCAAGTGAATGAAGACTCGGATTTCCGAGTGAAAACTCTGAGAAAGAGAGGACTCGGTCTGGACAGATATTACCGAGTGAGAAACCAAGTACCTGAGTCGGTTTCAAAGGAATTCCGAGCGAGGACTTGAAGACTCGCTCAAGCAAGCCTTGTATTTGTTGACTTGAAAGAAGAATTCCAGTCGGCATAGTGGTTAACCGAGTGGAATTTTCACTCGGTATTCAGTGTCAGTTGTGCGTATTGACTTCAATTTTGTCTTTTAATGATTATTTTAATTCAATCATGCGCATTATAGCTAGTGGGCGGCCAGAAATGGGCACTGACTCAGCATATCTCCTTATTTAAATCTCCACTGCCACTCCATTAACACTCCACTAGAAGCCCACTCACAAAAGTTGTTCCCCATTTAGTTTTCCACTTAGCAGCCCACTCCTTATTTAAACCAGCACAAGGACTCTTAGAGAACACACACACGAAACACACCTCCATCATTCTTCTTCCTACAAGTTACTTTCTCTCTCTTTTCTCTTCTGTTTCACTCGGAATTCGTGCGAGACAGTGAAAGGGAACCTCTGCTTCTCCTCCAGGAGCTCCATAAAGGTAAGGGGGTATATTCTTGGGTGCTCTGTGGGAAAACCGAGTGAAGGAAAGGGTTAAGGAACTTGTTCCTCACCTTTCTAGGACAGATTCAGTGTTGTGTGAATTAAATGCCTTAATTATTATTATTTGTATTTATATATATATATATATATATCTGTTATTAAATGCATATAATCAGTGATGAATTGTGAAATGATATGAACTGTATTGAACTGAAAATACTAAGCATCATGGGTACCGTGTGATTTCCAGTGAAAAATTATGAATAGAAGATGAATTTAATGATAACAGGTTCTGTTTTATGTTAATCCGACCGGTTTTACATCTATAACAACTCGGTTTTGCTTAGTTTCAATCGGATTCAACCTTAACTGAATGTATTTCATTCTGATAGAACAATTCTTCAATCGGTAAACAACCTAATTTCACTCAGAGAACTTTTTCTAGTTTATTTCCACTCAGACAGCATCTTCCCAGTTGATATCACTCGGAAAACATATTTCACTCGGAACTTATATTGATTTCACTCAGAAAACTCCTTTGAGACTGATGTCACTCGGAATCGTATTTTATTACACTCAGAAATTCATTTTTACTCGGTTTCACCAACATTTTTACTCATGAAACTCTTTCTTACTGATTCCACTCGGAAATTATATTTTAATTCACTCAAAAATTTATTTCACTCAGAATTTAAGTTATTTCATTAAGAAAATACTTCTCAGTTTCTGTTTCACTCGAAAAACATATTAATTTCATTTAGTAAACTCTGCTCAGTTTTATTTCACTCGGATTCATAGTTAATTCATGCGGAAAACTCATTTTCACTCGGAATCAAACCTGTTTCAGTCGGAAAACAGCCTTCCAGTTCATTTTCACTCGGACCCAAACTTGTTTCAGTCGGAAAACAGTTTTCCAGTGTAATTTCACTCAGATTTTTAGCCAGATCGTTTGGAAAACCCTTCTCAGTATGATTCCACTCGGAATCATACTTATTTCACTCGGATTTACCCTTGTTTCACTCGGAAAACTCTGTTTTTAGTGTTTTTCGCTTGGATTTTCATTTAGAAACTATTCTTTAATACTTTTTAAATTATTGGGAAGTTATAATTATTATTATCATTCTTATTCTATTATTATTATTATTCTAATTATTATCAATCTTAATATTGTTATTATTATTATTAGTTTTATTGTTATTAACATTGTTAACGTCTTAATTATGAGTATTTACATAAAGAATATATTATTTTACTCTTTATGGAAAATATAATTCTAACCAAGATATAATAGATATATTTCTAGAATAATAAACGAATATCTTACAATGTTTAAATAATTGATGGAATTCAAAGAACTTGGGAATGATATGATGAGACTGGAAACACATAAGATACCCAAGGAATCAATTGATAAAATAAATGCATTTCGCATCATGAAAATATTTTTGAAGAAGAAAAACCTCTAGAGCATACACTTGGTACAGTGGAGGACACTCACGTTCGATCTCCATGAAGAATCTTGGGAGTACAACTGGAACGGCAACCCAATGGCATCAGAGTCGCGCCTGATAGCCGGGTTAGACGATGCAATTCTAGTGTACTTTGACTAAATGACGGAGTGTAACTATGATCGTAGGGATCCAAGTTCCAAAAAAACATTTAAATCAATGATGAGAACCAATGAGTTCAATTGTACCATATGGAACTTGGGCGGACCCTGATCGCTCTAGATGATTGGAATGGAGTTATTCCAAAGAATGAGAAGAAGATGAAACGATTTATTGGGCCCACATGCATCATGAGACTTAACCAAAGATAAATCATAATAAATCCAAACTCATGCATTTCATTACAAGCATATTTGATTGTTATATTTATGAATATGTTAATTATATGATTTATGTGATATTATATGTTAACTGGATTATGTCCGCACCGGATTAACCAATCAGGGTCTTGGGTTATACTCACCCTTACTGTTGACAATTTTCAGAGGAATTAGGAAATCAAGAACCTGAGTATGAATAACAGCAATATGCTGAACCAAATAAGAACGCTCCTTAAATAGAATATAAGTAGCTGAATATTGACGGATGACTGTATAATATTTAAGGGTGCCTGCGTGCCCCATTCTGTTAAGAGTACAATTACTTGCAGTTTGTGAATGACTATATGATCTATATAATATTGCTTCCACTGATATGCCATTATTTTATTTTTTTAAAAAAATATTCACTTTTTCTAAAAAAACTGTTAACACTCTCAGTTAAATAGGATGAACCTACAGAAGGAATCGTCTTATCTAACCGAGGGTGTTACATAAGGTGGTATCAGAGCATAGTCGATTCATTAAGCTTGGGGAGTGGACCATTAGGTTTCCACGTACTCTGATAGAAATATTGAACAGTTCATAACACTCCTAAGACTAAATCTCCTATGTGGAATACTCCACATAACATATATCCTGAATCTTTTTGTTGAAATTCTTTCAGCAAAATTCCTAATGGCTCGCCGAAATAACGATCATGTGATGGAGGATCTTCTTACCAGAATTGTGGAGGTAATAGAACGACAGGAGTTACCTCATACTTCTGCTAGGCAAAGCCTAGGACTAGCCGACTTTCAAAGGAACAATCCCACACAATTCAAGGGAGGCTTTGATCCAGAGGGAGCACAACTATGGATTGAGCACCTTGAAAAGATTTTTGCTGCTATGCGATGCTCTGACGAGGACAGAGTAACTTTTGCCGTCTTTATGCTAGTCGTAGAAGCAGAACACTGGTGGAATCATGCCAGAATCAGATTAACAGCTGATGGACGCGTCCTCACATGGGGACGATTCAGGACAGAGTTTCTCGCCAAATACTTCCCCGAAGACATAAGGAGGCAGAAAGAGCAGGAATTCTTTAATCTGAAACAAGGCAATATGACTGTTGGGGAGTACGCTGCTAAGTTTGATGAGCTGGTAAAATGTTGTCCCTACTACACCCACATGGGAGAAGCGTCAAGATGCGCAAAGTTTGAAGCAGGATTACGGCAAGAAATTTGCCAAGTTATATGTTGTCAACAAATTACACAATTCACTACTTTGGTTGACCGATGCCGCATCTTTGAAAATACCTCTAATCTTCGACGACCTGGAGCGTCTAATCATGGGCCAGAACGACGTATGCCAGATCGACAGCAAAGAAGGGATTTTCGAGCAGATCGGCCATATTTCCGACCTTTCAATTCAACCAACCGAATTTCTTCTAGAGGTCAGGAGAACCAAAACGGTAAAAACTGTACAATTTGTGGACGGATTGGACATCGTGATGCTGACTGTTGGTACAGAAATAAAAATAACCAACAACAAGTAACTCAAGGACAGGCAGTACGACCAACAGGTCAAGGAAGTGGAGGATCTACTGTAAATATCTCTACCAACAATGTCCCAAGGATGCAAAATATTCACCGCGGCAACAATTTCAATCAGAACAATAATCCTAGAAGGCCCGGAAATAACTCTACTGGGAGACCAGGAGGAAATGCTAGAGTTTTTACCATGAATGGTGCAGAAGTATCACAAGAGAACGATCTTGTGCAAGGTACATGCTTTATAGGAAGTACTCTATTAAATGTATTATATGATTCTGGAGCCACTCATTCTTTCATATCTGAGAATTGTGTAAAACATTTAAAGCTTCCTACAACCTCTCTGCCTAATAAGATGATTGTCACGACTGCTGCAAATAAGCCCATTTGCCCTTCCTGCATGTGTTTGAAATGTCCTCTCAACATCGAAGGGAAAGCTTATCAAGTAGATCTGATATGTTTGCCTTTGATTGATCTAAATATTGTTCTAGGAATGAATTGGCTTGCTGCCAACCATATTCTGATTGACTGTCATAATAGATCCATCTCTCTCGGGTCTACTACATCTCATTGTGATCAAAACACTGATCTTTGTCCTATTAGCTCAGAAAAGGTAATTCCAGCAAAGGAAGTCCAACTATACATGATCCTTATTGAATCTGAAAGTAAGGCTACTTCTCAAATTGACCAGATTCCTGTTGTTCAGGAATTTCCAGAAGTTTTTCCTGATGATATACTAGAGCTACCACCAGAGCGAGAAATTGAGTTCAGTATTGACATTATACCGGGTGCGGGACCAATCTCTATTGCTCCTTACCGAATGTCACCCAAGGAACTCAGTGAACTTAAAGAACAAATAGAAGAACTTTTAGAGAAAGGAATGATTAGACCCAGTGTCTCACCTTGGGGAGCACCAGTTCTTCTAGTCAAAAAGAAGGATGGTAGTATGCGGTTATGTGTTGACTATCGTCAGTTGAATAAAGCTACGATCAAGAACCGATACCCTCTCCCAAGAATTGATGATTTGATAGACCAATTACGAGGAGCCACTATCTTCTTGAAAATTAATCTGCGATCAGGCTATCATCAAATCAGAGTGAAGAAAGATGATGTACCCAAAACAGCATTCAGAACACGATATGGGCACTATGAGTATCTCGTTATGCCCTTTGGAGTTACAAATGCACCTGCAGTCTTTATGGGATACATGAATCGAATCTTCCATGAGTACTTGGACAAATTCGTGGTTGTATTCATTGACAATATTCTCGTCTACTCCAAGAGCCATAAGGAACATGAGGAGCATCTCTGAATTGTTCTAAATACTTTACGTACAAGGCAATTGTACGCCAAGTTTTCAAAATGTGAATTTTGGTTGACAGAAGTGAAATTTTTAGGACATGTCATTTCTAAGGAAGGAATTGCTGTGGATCCTACAAAGGTAGAAGCTGTACTAAATTGGGAACAACCCAAGAATGTGACGGAAATCCGCAGTTTCCTTGGACTGGCTGGATATTATCGTCGATTCATCGAGAATTTCTCTCGGATTGCAACACCTTTAACCAAGTTGACTCGTAAAGATCAACCATTTGAATGGATTGACAAATGCGAAAGCAGTTTTACGGAGTTACGCCAATGACTCACTAGTGCATCTGTCTTGATTTTGCCAGATCCTGCCAAGCCATATGAAGTGTATTGTGATGCGTCAAGACAAGGACTAGGATGTGTCCTAATGCAAGAAAGAAAGGTTGTTGCTTATGCTTCAAGACAGCTAAGAACGCATAAAGTTAATCATCCCACACATGATTTGAAATTAGCTGCAGTTGTGTTTGCCTTGAAAATCTGGAGACACTACTTGTATGGTACATACTTTGAAGTCTTCAGTGATCATAAGAGCTTGAAGTATCTATTCGACCAGAAAGAATTGAATATGCGACAACGTAGATGGATGGAATTCATCAAAGATTATGAATTCGAACTCCGATATCATCCTGGAAAGGCAAATGTAGTAGCTGATGCACTCAGTCGAAAGGCTTTACGTCTATCATATATGATGACAAAGGAGTTAGAATTGATAGAACAGTTTCGCAATTTGAATCTGGCAGTAACACCAAAAAGGGGAAGTCTTATGGTTGGAATGTTGAGAATTTCCAATGATTTCCTGGAACAAGTCAAAGAAGCTCAAGCCAATGATCAGGAGTTTCAAGATCTAGCAGAAAAGACAAAAGAAGGAGTCTCAGAGTTTAGCAAAGATGAACATGGGGTGATCAGGTATCAACAGAGACTCTGTATTCCAGTCAACACAGATCTTAAAAGATCCATCCTGGATGAAGCACACAAAAGTAAATACAGTATCCACCCAGGATCAACCAAGATGTATCAGGACTTGAAGAAATTATTCTGGTGGCAAGGAATGAAAAGGGATATCGCTGAGTATGTAACAGCTTGCCTGATGTGTCAGAAGGTAAAGGCAGAACAACAACGACCAAGTGGGACCCTTCGTCCTTTGGATATTCCAGAATGGAAATGGGATGAGATTGCTATGGACTTCGTGACTGGATTTCCCAGAACATCAGCTGGATATGATGCTATTTGGGTAATCGTGGATCGATTAACAAAGACCACTCACTTCATTCCTGTCAATATGAAGTATTCCCTAGAGAAACTCACCCAAATCTATATCAAGGAAATCGTACGGTTACATGGAACACCCACTGCAATTGTGTCTGATTGAGATCCTCGTTTCACATCACAGTTTTGGAAGAGCCTGCAACAAGCTCTAGGAACACGTCTGAAGTTAAGTTCTGCATACCACCCACAGACAGACGGACAATCGGAAAGGACGATCAAGACTCTTGAAGATCTGTTACGTCTTTGTGTCTTGGAACAAGGTGGAAGTTGGCAAGAATATCTCCCACTTATTGAGTTCACTTACAACAACAGCTATCATGCTAGCATCGGAATGGCCCCTTATGAAGCTTTATATGGAAGAAAATGCCGCACACCTTTGTGTTGGTATAAGACGGGTGAGAAGACAATAATTGGACTAGAGATTGTTCAGAAGACTACAGAACAAGTCCAAAGGATTCAAATGGCAATGAAGGCTTCGCAAGATAGACAAAAGAGTTACTACGACAAACGTCGGAAGCCATTAGAATTTGAAGAGGGTGATCATGTATTTCTTAAAGTTACCCCTACCACTGGAGTAGGAAGAGCTTTGAAGGCCAAGAAGTTAAGCCCCAGATACGTAGGACCCTATCAGATTCTACAAAAGATAGGAACTCATGCGTACCGTATTGCTCTACCACTAGAGCTGACAAACCTTCACAATGTCTTTCATATCTCTCAACTCCGTAAATATGTACCAAGCCCTGATCATGTTCTAAGTCCCGATCAATTTGTTCTGAAAGAAAACCTTACCTTTGAAGCATCGCCGGTTAAGATTGCTGATCGACGTCTCAAACAGCTAAGAGGCAAGGAAATCCCTTTGGTCAAGGTAGTTTGGAGTCAAACAGATGATGGGGATGCTACTTGGGAAATTGAGGAGAAAATGAGAGAATTATACCCTCAATTGTTTTAACTTTGAATTTCGGGACGAAATTCCTAAAAGGGGAGGAGAATGTAACATCCCTCTTTTTAGAAATAGTTTTACCCTTGTAAATTTTTAATTATGGAGGGTTTGTAAGCAAGAATAAGTCAATATATACCCTGTTGATGGTCTGTAGTATCTCAAAAATGTCATTTTTGCACATAATAATAGAATTTATATGGACCATTAGTGAAATTATGCAAAAACCGAGTGAAAAGGGCTCTGTTCCGAGTAACAGAGAAGAATTCCAAGTGAATGATTAAAAATTCCGAGTGAAGGAGAGAATTCCGAGTCAGTGTCATGTTTTCCGAGTAAAACATGACTGAGAGGGCTACCATCGAGTAGAGTCCTGACCTGAGAGGCAATTCTGAGTGAAGTGTGTTCAAGAGAACCACTTCTGGGTGAAATTCTGAGTCAAAACACCCTGGAATGACTCGTTTCCGAGTCAAACCTTGCCAAATGCTTCTTTTCCGAAGGAAACTCCTCCGATTGAAATATTCTGAGAGAAAGAATGCATATATATTTATGTTTATGTTGATTTGATGCTTTCTACCGACTGGAATGTGTTGTGGAATCAATTGGGAAGGATTCCGAATGGTTTCATATGTATTTGCTTAGGAAACCGAGTGGAAAATGGTGGGGGGAGCCCATTCCGAGAGAAATGTAAGAGGCTGAACCATTTCCGAGTGAGATATACTCTACTGGACCAAAACCGAGTGAGACTCGTACGTGTAGGTCTTGTTCCGAGAGGTAATGGCTTAAATAAACCTTAATTGGGAAATATAGTTGAAGAAGTTGGCCTAAAAACGAGTGAACCAAGTGAATGAAGACTCGGATTTCCGAGTGAAAACTCTGAGAAAGAGAGGACTCGGTCTGGACAGATATTACCGAGTGAGAAACCGAGTACCTGAGTCGGTTTCAAAGGAATTCCGAGCGAGGACTTGAAGACTCGCTCAAGCAAGCCTTGTATTTGTTGACTCGGAAGAAGAATTCCAGTCGGCATAGTGGTTAACCGAGTGGAATTTTCACTCGGTATTCAGTGTTAGTTGTGCGTATTGACTTCAATTTTGTCTTTTAATGATTATTTTAATTCAATCATGCGCATTATAGCTAGTGGGCGGCCAGAAATGGGCACTGACTCAGCATATCTCCTTATTTGAATCTCCACTGCCACTCCATTAACACTCCACTAGCAGCCCACTCACAAAAGTTGTTCCCCATTTAGTTTTCCACTTAGCAGCCCACTCCTTATTTAAACCAGCACAAGGACTCTTAGAGAACACACACACGAAACACACCTCCATCATTCTTCTTCCTACAAGTTACTTTCTCTCTCTTTTCTCTTCTGTTTCACTCGGAATTCGTGCGGGACAGTGAAAGGGAACCTCTGCTTCTCCTCCAGGAGCTCCATAAAGGTAAGGGGGTATATTCTTGGGTGCTCTGTGGGAAAACCGAGTGAAGGAAAGGGTTAAGGAACTTGTTCCTCACCTTTCCAGGACAGATTCAGTGTTGTGTGAATTAAATGCCTTAATTGTTATTATTTGTATTTATATATATATATATCTGTTATTAAATGCATATAATCAGTGATGAATTGTGAAATGATATGAACTGTATTGGACTGAAAATACTAAGCATCATGGGTACCGTGTGATTTCCAGTGAAAAATTATGAATAGAAGATGGATTTAATGATAACAGGTTCTGTTTTATGTTAATCCGACCGGTTTTACATCTATAACAACTCGGTTTTGCTTAGTTTCAATCGGATTCAACCTTAACTGAATGTATTTCATTCTGATAGAACAATTCTTCAATCGGTAAACAACCTAATTTCACTCAGAGAACTTTTTCTAGTTTATTTCCACTCGGACAGCATCTTCCCAGTTGATATCACTCAGAAAACATATTTCACTCGGAACTTATATTGATTTCACTCAGAAAACTCCTTTGAGACTGATGTCACTCGGAATCGTATTTTATTACACTCAGAAATTCATTTTTACTCGGTTTCACCAACATTTTTACTCATGAAACTCTTTCTTACTGATTCCACTCGGAAATTATATTTTAATTCACTCAAAAATTTATTTCACTCAGAATTTAAGTTATTTCATTAAGAAAATGCTTCTTAGTTTCTGTTTCACTCGGAAAACATATTAATTTCATTTAGTAAACTCTGCTCAGTTTTATTTCACTCGGATTCATAGTTAATTCATGCGGAAAACTCATTTTCACTCGGAATCAAACCTGTTTCAGTCGGAAAACAGTCTTCCAGTTCATTTTCACTCGGACCCAAACTTGTTTCAGTCGGAAAACAGTTTTCCAGTGTAATTTCACTCAGATTTTTAGCCAGATCGTTTGGAAAACCCTTCTCAGTATGATTCCACTCGGAATCATACTTATTTCACTCGAATTTACCCTTGTTTCACTCGGAAAACTCTGTTTTTAGTGTTTTTCGCTTGGATTTTCATTTAGAAACTATTCTTTAATACTTTTTAAATTATTGGGAAGTTATAATTATTATTATCATTCTTATTCTATTATTATTATTATTCTAATTATTATCAATCTTAATATTGTTATTATTATTATTAGTTTTATTGTTATTAACATTGTTAACGTCTTAATTATGAGTATTTACATAAAGAATATATTATTTTACTCTTTATGGAAAATATAATTCTAACCAAGATATAATAGATATATTTCTAGAATAATAAACGAATATCTTACAATGTTTAAATAATTGATGGAATTCAAAGAACTTGGGAATGATATGATGAGACTGGAAACACATAAGATACCCAAGGAATCAATTGATAAAATAAATGCATTTCGCATCATGAAAATATTTTTAAAGAAGAAAAACCTCTAGAGCATACACTTGGTACAGTGGAGGACACTCACGTTCGATCTCCATGAAGAATCTTGGGAGTACAACTGGAACGGCAACCCAATGGCATCAGAGTCGCACCTGATAGCCGGGTGAGACGATGCAATTCTAGTGTACTTTGACTAAATGACGGAGTGTAACTATGATCGTAGGGATCCAAGTTCCAAAAAAACATTTAAATCAATGATGAGAACCAATGAGTTCAATTGTACCATATGGAACTTGGGCGGACCCTGATCGCTCTAGATGATTGGAATGGAGTTATTCCAAAGAATGAGAAGAAGATGAAACGATTTATTGGGCCCACATGCATCATGAGACTTAACCAAAGATAAATCATAATAAATCCAAACTCATGCATTTCATTACAAGCATATTTGATTGTTATATTTATGAATATGTTAATTATATGATTTATGTGATATTATATGTTAACTGGATTATGTCCGCACCAGATTAACCAATCAGGGTCTTGGGTTATACTCACCCTTACTGTTGAAAATTTTCAGAGGAATTAGGAAATCAAGAACCTGAGTATGAAGAACAGCAATATGCTGAACCAAATAAGAACGCTCCTTAAATAGAATATAAGTAGCTGAATATTGACGGATGACTGTATAATATTTAAGGGTGCCTGCGTGCCCCATTCTGTTAAGAGTACAATTACTTGCAGTTTGTGAATGACTATGTGATATATATAATATTGCTTCCACTGATATGCCATTATTTTATTTTAAAAAAATATTCACTTTTTCTAAAAAAACTGTTAACACTCTCAGTTAAATAGGATGAACCTACAGAAGGAATCGTCTTATCTAACCGAGGGTGTTACATTGGGCGTAGCTTTGGTCAAAGAAACTTTAGAAGGACATAGGCCAGTGTACTTCACTAGCAAGACATTCCAGGGGGCAGAGGGCAGATACCAGAAGATAGAGAAGGCCATTCTGGCAGTTGTATGGGCTTCACGACAGTTGAGACCGTATTTTCATGCACATCCAGTACTTGTAAGAACGGATTTGCCTCTCTGTTCTGTGCTTAGCAAGCCGGACCTCGCTAGAAGGATGATCAAGTGGTCGATTGAGCTGTCTGAGTTCGAAATTTCCTATGAGCCTCGAGGAGCTATTAAAGCCCAAGTTTTGGCAGATTTCATTGTGGAAATGACAGGGTCAGATCCAGCTACACCTCGAGTACATTAGACCGTTTATGTTGATGGGTCGTCAAACAATAAAGGTTGTGGAGCTGGTGTTGTTGTGGAGAGTGACGATGGTGTGCATTTGGAGATTCCCTTGCGATTCAATTTCAAAACTTCCAACAATCAAGCTGAGTATGAGGCATGCTTAGCCGGCCTCCGAGCGGCGATCGACATCGAGGCATCAGAAGTTACATTGTGCAGCGACTCACAGCTGGTGATTTCACAAATCCAGGGAGAATATCAGGTCCATGAGCCACAACTTCAATTGTACTTGAATTGTGTGAACGAGTTAAAGGGGAGATTTGACGTGCTGGAATTTAAGCATGTTCCAAGAGAGGAGAATACCAGAGCGGACATCTTATCGAGGCTTGCAAGCACAAAACAGCCTGGTAGCACGACGACGGTGGTTCAAAGCACGCTAACATCACCTAGTATTCCTTTATTCCCTTCTCTAAATGCTATAATGGTCAATTACCCTTACGAGAATTCTTGGGTTATCCCCTACATCTGATATCTGGCGGACGGACAGCTTCCCACTGATGAGAAAGAAAGAAGATGAGTGAAAAGGGAACTGCCATATTTCACCATGGTTGATGGTGTTTTGTACAGGAGAGGATTCTCAGTCCCATATCTCCTTTGTTTGAAAGAAAATGAAGTGCAAGGAGTAATGGAGAAAGTGCACGAGGGGCAGTATGGACATCATGCTGGGGGCAGAAGCCTAATGAGAAAAGTCCTCAGGGCTGGATATTGGTGGCCCACAGTGAAGCAAGACTCAGCCGATTTTGTGAAGAAATATGATACTTGCCAGAGATTTTCTAATCTCCATCACACACCGGCCCAAGAACTCTCTTCATCCGCTGTGCCATGGCCTTTCCACCAATGGGGCCTTGATATCCTAGGTCCATTCCCCACCGCTCCAGGAGGCATTAAATATTTGTTCGTGGGGCTCGATTACTTAACCAAGTGGATCGAGGCAGAGCCAGTAGTGCATATCACCTCCGCGCGAACAAGGCGTTTTGTATATGAAAACATCATAGCCCGATTCGGCGTCCCAGGGCGGATTGTAACTGGCAATGGCACCCAGTTCATAGATAAAAAATTTACGGATTTGCTCGAAGGACTGGGGATAGTCCAAATATTTTCATCTGTTGAGCACCCCCAAACAAACGGCCAAGCGGAAGTAGCTAATCGAGAGGTGTTAAAGGGGTTGAAGAAGCGCCTTGGAGAAGCAAAGGGGGGATGGACCGATCAACTATGCCATGTTCTGTGGGCATATCGTACTACGCCACATTCTTCCACTAACGAATCCCCATATCGGTTGACTTATGGGGTCAAGGCGATGATCCCAGTAGAGCTTCAGACCAGATCGGCTCGAGTGGAATATTTTTTAGCTGAAGACAATAATGCCAATCTGGCATCTGAGCTGGACATTCTCCATGAGCTGAGAGAAGGAGCATTTATTAGAGACCAGACAATAAAGGTAAAGGCAGCTTTCTGGTATAACAAACATGTATAGTACAGAGCATTCAATACAGGAGATCTAGTTTTAAGGAAGGCGAGTGTGGGGAATAAATTCGCTTATCAAGGAAAACTGGCGCCAACATGGGAAGGCCCTTACAGAGTTTCTGAGGTGACAGGAAAGGGATCATACCGGCTTGAGGAGCTCGATGGAACCCTAATTCGCAACAAATGGAACACCCAGAATTTACGTATTTATTACAGCTAGTTGGTAAGACGACATGTACTCTTTTTCCTTACTTGAGTTTTTTCCCATTGGGTTTTCTCAAGAAGGTTTTAACGAGGCATGACCCCAACTACGCTCCCTTTGTAATGTACATTCAGTTTAATGAGAATGCAATTCATGACTCTATCACTCTCACCCTTTCATTTGTATGTTGTGATTTATAGCTATAGGCTGTCACGTATCAAGACCCTCAGGACGGATGATCTCAATCATCTATTCTGTGCATTGACGATGAAACTCCTTGAGGGAAGAAATGGGTTGTAGGATTAAACCGAACCCCGTTTGAAGACCCAGATTGTAGGATTAAACCAAACTCTGGGTACGGTTAGTAAGTTTGGTTGAACACCGTTGAAGGCTCAGATTGTAGGATTAAACTGAACTCTAAGTACGGCTAGTAGGTTTGACTGAACGTCGGTGAAGGCTTGGACGCAGTAAGCTGGTTCTTCTTCAAGACCACGCTGAACCCCGAGTAACGGGCGCAGTAGGTTCAGGATTAGCCCTGATCTGAACCCCGTTTGAAGGCCCAGATTGTAGGAATAAACCAAACTCTGGGTACAGTTAGTAGGAGTAGACCGAACACCATTTGAAGACTTGAGTTGTAGGATTAAACTGAACCTCAAGATATGGGTTGTAGGATCTAACCTTTTTCAAGGTTGTACCAAACCTCACGTGAAGACTTGGATTGTAGGATTGAACCGAACTCCAAGTGTAATCGCCGTCCTTATCTCTGAAATAATCATCACAGGGTGGTTGAATGCAAATATTGCGATCCCACATCTTTAGGATCGAATGAACTCTTTCAACCTCCAAGGAGTTAAAGGTAACACTTCACAATAGATATTTCCTTCCCAAAATACTTATACTTGGGGACAGGGCATACTTCAACATAGTGTTGCGTATCTGTTACGATTTCTGTTATTTTCCTCCGGGATGAAAACTGCGCTTTAAACGACAACATAGTTAAACAGAGTGGATTTACAATGAATGTAACGATAAAAGCATAACGCGTACGCCTAAGTTATTCGGTAATCATACACTTGTCGCAAACAATAGAAGCAAAATGAAAGCAGATTGTATTTATATGAAGAAAAATTTTATATGTATAAGTTCATAGAAACTGGAGCTGATCCCAGTACACAACTATGAGTAAAAGCACAAAATTAAGGGGCAGGTGTTTGATTCTCCGTTATGGGCACTTCCATCCTCCCTTCTTCAGCTTGAGCCTTGTCCGCTCCGGTCTCTGGGCTAGCTTGGACGTTCTCTTGTGTAACACCCTCGGGGCCAGGGGTGGTTAGTGTTGGTCCCATGCTTTAGCCCTCCGGAAGAAGGGGCAGTTCATAAAGGGTATCAGGAGGATCCGGGTGCGAGCCGTCACTCTTCACTACAACAAGTCTCCCTCCGTGGAACTCATAGAACGGATCTAGTCCATACAGATCAAGCTTCACATCAGGGTTGTGGTAGAAAACTTGACGAAGGGCCAGGCCGAAAGATTCAAAAGCTACCTTCTTGCATATCTCCAAAGCCTTGGCAGCCCTGGCCTTGGAAGCAGCCAACTTCTTTTGGAGTTTGGTAACTTCTTCTTCTGACGGCCCAGTGCCCGCACTGCCCTTCTTCAACTCTTCAATTTAAATTTGCAAGTCTTTCCGAAGGGCCTCCCACTCTCCTAAGCTTTTATTATGGCCGGCCTCCATCGCTGCAAGATCGTCAGCCAGCTTGGCGGATTTCTTCTTCTCCAGCTGGAGCTCTTCTTCAAGGAGTGGAATGGACTTATTCTGCTGCTGAAGTTCAGTAACCTGCCGCTCCAAAGATTTGTTGGTGAAGTGGAGTTGGCTTATTTCTTCAGTCTTCTTCTGCAGCATCTTCTTAGCCTTAATCAGTTTTGACTCCACCCCCTTTATGAGTCTCCGCTTGCTTGGCCGCCCAGGCCTCCTTTACAGCGATATCGGCTTCAAGCTTTTCAACTTGCTCCATATAGTCTGCCTTATCGCCTAGGGAGTCCAGAAGGCCGGAGAGTTCATCCAGCTGCCAGCGACCGGCCCTGCATGCACCTCGAACCTCGGCAACTTCGAGAGAGGGGCGGAGGCAGTACCTTGCCTTCGGAAGTGTGGGGGGCATGGACCCCTGGAACCAAAGGTAGGGAGAAAGAAAATATTCCTTTGAAGGATCAATCACAGGCGAAGGTCCGCTCTCAGATTCTGGTTCGGAGCCGGTGTGTGAAGGAGGGGCAGAGGTGGCAAGAACGGGTTTCTTCCCCTTATCTTTTTTCAGCCTAGACTCTTCGAGAGTTTTCTGGCGTTTTCTTGCAAAATCACCAGCAGAAGACTTCTCCACGTCTGCGGCTTTGACCAGGTGTCTCTTTTTCTTCTTCTTCTTCTCTGGTGCAGCCTCTTCCGAACCTTCCTCTGTAGCCTCAGTCTGTGCCTTATGCTCTTTCTCTTCAAGAAGAGGAACATCGTCCCCCACAGCGGATGTGAGGGGAATTATGGGAGCTGCAGCCTTAAAGGAATTCCTCTTGGCTTGGATTTCATTCTCCTCAGAAGAGGAATCGCCATCCGCCAGCATGGACTTTAGGGACAGCATGTCGGGAGAGACTTTTTCGATTTACTCTGCAAAATAAAGAAAATTGAGTTAAAACATTGAAGAAAAGACAATAAGTACAGAATAAATATGTGGCATAACACAGTTCAAGAGCGGTTATTACGGAGGTATGTGTTTCGGACATCGGCGCTTCCCAGGAGAAGCCTGTAGGAGAATCCCTTGAGGGCTTTTAAGGCCGACTGCATGGCACTCAACACCTCTACAGAATGAATAGAAAGTTCGCTCTCCTCGGTGTAATAAGCATGGCTCAGCAACAAGAAGTGCTCGTGCGACCAACTTGTGAGGAATTTTGTGAACCCCTCCTTATTGAGCCAGAAGACCGGCTTATTTGACTAAACACGAATCCGCATGTAGTAATCTTGAAGGAACGCCCATCGACCTTCGCGGATTCGGTGTAGGATTTGAAGTTCACTATCCTTGAGTCACAACAGAGCGTTATGAACCCAAGGCCGCCCTTCTTGTTGGTACGGCGGACCACTTGGCAGTAGTAGAAAAGCTTAGCCACAGTGGCAGTGAAGTTGAAATGCTCCCCAAGGATTTCGAGAGCACGCACTAGGCCCCAGCTGTTGGGATGCAGCTGTGTAGGGGCGCAGTCAAGGAAATGGAGAACGGCCATCTGAAACTCCGTCATCCGAAAATGGACTCCTAAGTTTTGGAAGACGAAGTCATACATGTAGACCGACCTCTCGTCTGGGACCCGATGGCAGACCCTCTCCATTGGACAGGGGGCAAGGATAAGATAACGACCCTTATACTTTTTGTCGGAGTAGATTTTACAGCGAAGTGTAACTGAGTTTCCCTCTTCATTTGCATGATGCGAAGGGATGTTCAAGAATTCCTCCTCGACCCAGCAGTACAATTTTTCCTTGTTTAATTTTTCCCAGTTAAGCCGGTGTGCCACAACATTGACACACCCTTCAGCCGTTCATAGAATCAGCGTTTCCCCAGACCCAGAAATTTCCATGATACTCGATGCACGATGGAACGCCTGTGTACTATGGTAGAAGGCAACATCGTCAGAGAGGTAACCTTCATCACTTGACCCATTGTCAGAGCAGCTGGTAGCCCTCGAGTCAAGGGGACCCCCAGGGAGGCACCGAGCAACTGGCGCTCACGAGGAGGAAGTTTCAACCCTCTCTGAGCGACGAGGCCCAGCCACAGAAGATTCACAGGAATCCTCCCACCACGGTGGCTAGAGGAGGCACGAGAACTCAAACTCCCCCTGTTTGAGGTACCGGCGCTGCTTGGCCTAGGGCGTATGGTTGAAGTAAAATAACTAAAAATGTTATGGAGGTAAAGGATAGGGAGGTTACCTAAGGAAGGAAGAGCTTTGTGAAGAGAAGAAGCAGCAATGGAATCTTCAAAAATTTGAGCAAAGGTTCACTAAGCTTGATGGCGGAAGTAAATTCCAAAACTTGTTAAGTGACCCTTTTATAGATAACGAAGGAGCACAGTGTTAAACCAAAAGTCACGACGTTTATTCCAAAACGCAACTTTTCGGATTCAAACGACTTCGTCGTTTCATAACTTAAAGCGCAAAAATAGTAACGCTTCAGGAAAAGTTTCAAATGAAACGGGCTTATGGAAGTTAAAACCCAGGCCCAATAAGCCCGATCGACGGTTACACTCTTGGTTAATGATGGTTCACGTGTTAAAAAGGGCATTTAATGTCCAATCATTCCAGACGCATTTAATGCACCTCAACGACTATTCGAATACCAAGAGTTATGATTTCCAAAGACTCTTGGGATTTCCATCGCTGCGAATCCTTGTCTGAATCCGTTGTGAAGGCATCAAAAGAACGGCCACTTAATCTATAGAGTGGATGCATTGGCACAAAACCAAACACGCATTTGGCAAAGAGTTCTAAAAGGTACTTCTGGAATGAGTTATTGGCATCCAGACCTCTCGAAGACTAAATAGCTCATATGAGCAACTTAATAGTCCCTCACATAAGCTAGGGGACAAATGATCCGGTCTGGATACCGGTCCCTAAAGTTATGACATCAGAATGACCACTTAGAGGAGCAACCGGTGTCACCGGAAGACAGTGCCACATCGGTTATCCGTTGTCACCTCATCCGTTCTCACTTCATTGACTGCTTCATCCGTCCTCGCCACGATGGATGCTTCATCCGTTCTTATTTCCACGATGTGTATAACCATTTGCCTCAAAATCACTATGAGATAAGAGTTTATTATAACTTATCAGCGAAGATACCCTGCATAGTGGAATGTGTCTATGTCAATTATCACAAAGAGTAAGTACAATCATCAGCGAAATATACGGAAAGGTGATTATCCTCCATCCTTGTCTTAGAATCATACTCTGATAATTGACCTACCCTTCTGACACACTCTGAGCACTGAGCCACTTTGATTGACACACTCTACACGCTATCAGAACCAAGGGGCCCACTTGCATCCAACGATTCATTTCCTACGTTCAACTATAAATAGCATATTCCAATACACATGCAAGGTTACGTTGTTCTATCTTACACCTTTACTATTACATTGCTTGAGTATTCATCGAGTTTCATACATTCTTCTAACTTGAGCGTCGGAGAATCTTCGCAGGTGGTACCACCTTTCGCCCCCCTTCGACACGAAACTCTGGTGTGAAAGATCTCCAGGAACACAAGACCAGTTTCTCCCACGGAGAGGCCGGATTACAATACCGGATACCCACTGTACCGGTGTACAAACCCTAAATCATCATTACTTTTGTGGCTGGTCCCACACCGGATCCTAGACTCTGGTTCAGACTAGTTCAGAAGCCTTACCTTAAAAAATAATGCATGAGAAAATGAAGAGAGGGTCTTTAACGTGACACCCATGGGCTTGGGCCTATCATATGCTCTAGCAATGAAGCTCACAAGTGTGGTGAGGTCTTCGTTAGCCTTCTTAGTCCTTGATCCAATCAAAGGGCCTTGAAGAACCTCCAAGGCATCCCTCACTATACTCATGGTCTTTAAATGAGTGAGGTTCTCATCAAGTATGTTCAACCAACCTTAACGTTAGAGCTTCGATATTGATATCTATTAGAACCAAGAAGATTTTTTGAAATACCATTAGATTGGTTGATAACCAACATCAAGCATCTTAATTAGCCGAGCTATGAATTATTAAATGGTTGATAAGATTATTTGAGTGTTTCAGGATATAAAGCACAGGTTATAAATCAAAGGGGAGCTCATATCTAATAAGTCTGGTAAGACAAAACTAAGAAGAATACACATCAAAGAAAGCCATAAAGACTGGGAACGCCTCCCCTAAGAAAAACGTTCTTCTGGACGTATAACAGACCCGGACTTTTTGCACCATCTGAACGAATTCACCAATTAAGGCAACCGCCTTCAATCAGACTCTGTCTTCACATAGAGGATGCTCCAGATCTTATTCAAAATCACAAGAAAGGATTAGAAAATTTCTTGAGGTCTTGAGACTCATCATCAACTCTTTACGATTCACCAAACCTAAAACTAATCTCAAATACTCCCTCTGAACGTATCAAGTTTGGACCTATATATGATGACTCAACAAAGCATATTTCCCTCTCAACTCAAAATCTTAACATGAGAAAGGAAACTTTGAAATAAAGCAGATCAAAGGTCCATCTTTCAATGAAGATTTTTCCATCTTAGTGAAACTGACTCTAAGCCTGCAATGACACGAATCTCAAAAGCTCCAAGAAGAAAGACTCTCTAAAGATCATATCGTTAAGAAGACCTTTCTCAAGCATTTGAATGATACACTCCTCAAACGGTCATCCAACGGATCTATCTCTATCAGCAAAAATACCACACACACACACACACACACACACACATATATATATATATTGTAACTCTCCTAAAAAAACATAGAGAGCAAGAGTGAGATATAGAGATATATATGTGTATGCATAAAAGATTAAGAGATATAGATGTCTCGTAAGGAAAAAAAAGAGATTTCAAAAGAAAAATAGAGAGTCATATGAAGAGAAATGAAGAAGAAAAGAAAAAGAGAGAGAGAGAGAGAGCTTGTGAGAATGTATCAAAAACTCAAAAATGGGGATGTCACATGAAAGATAATATGCTCAAAAGAAAAGAAAATCACATATGAGCCCCTAATACTTTGTGTACATGAGTTTCATCTGCTCTAATATTTCTAAATTCCTATAAACATAGGTCCGGTGATCTAATAGGAAACATTTTGGCCTAAAGAGGCTTTGGAAAGAATACTTGGGTTTGAGCCAGGAGTGGGTCATGAAAGAATACTTGGGTCAGCCCCAGGAGTAGATGCTTGCAAAAGAATACTCAAAAGCACAGGTTGTGCTTAAGGCAGAAGAGGCTGAAGTCAATAATACTCATAGGCTCGGTCTGAGCTGTTTATGTAAATGATTTTTACATAGTAGAAATCCTTTAGATTTGAAGGTACTGGATGTAATCTCCAGGTTGGAGGTGAACTAATATAAATTACTTGTGTATTATCTCTTTCTCTTTACTTTTTACTATCAAAAGGCTGGTGCATTATTATTAATATTGTTGATAGTGAAAGTTTGGTAAAATTACGCGTGCTCAATCAAAGTATCATGCACTCCACATAAGCAAAAGTCTAGTCCGCTATGCAAAATGTTGCTACTCTGACATATCATTTTTTGGTTTAAAAAAGTGAACAGACGTATTCTGTGACGACCCATGTCAATTTACTTTTTATTTACACCCGGTTAATCATTTTTCACAATAGATTTTTCACGTTTAATAAAAATTAACTTGGTCTTAATATAAAATAATATAATATAATATTTACCTTTCTTAAATACATTCAAAATAATAAAAACATACTCAAAATAACAATAACTGATCGAAAATAAATCAATAATAAAATAGGATTCAATTAGAATCAGCGGAATAAGGAAAACAGGGTTAGGGGTCATTCGCCTGAGCGAGACCCTGATTCGCTTAGACGAAACACGAGAAGGTCGCTTAGGCGAGATCCGACTCGCTTGGGCGAATGCCACACTCTAAATCTGAGCGAACAAGACTTACAAGGAAAATTCACGAGTCGGGGTTTCACTCGGAAATAGGTCCACTCAGGAACAGCTTAACCTGACCTCACTCAAAAGGTTCTCTCGATCATGTATCACTCGGAAAATGCCCTAACCTTACTTTACTCGGAAGAGGCTTTCTCTAGCATAACTCACTCGGAAACATTCTTACCTTCACTCGGAAGCACTCTAATCTTCACTCGGAAACATTCTACTCTTTCTTCACTCGAAAGTAATTCTCTCGGCCCTATCTCACTCGGAGACATCCTAACCTTCCACTCAGAAGAGGATCTATCGATTGTTCTTCACTCGGAAAGGGACGAGGGGTACACACTGGAACGAAACAGACACCAAATCAACCGGCCCTCACTCGGACAAGAATGAATCCGCTCGGGCAAGATTCGCCCGGTAATCGACTTTACTACAGCAACGTAAATTAACTCATGAAAATCAATACCGATCACATAGCAACATAATTCACATGCACATTAGGCAAGATAGTATGGCATTACACACTCGAAAAATTCATTATACATTACACAATTTATTTCACAATCACTCGGTCCCTTGGCATCGATCCTCCGCTTGGCGCGCCTCCAGGGCTCCGACCTCTTCCCTGTCACTGGTTACTAAATTGAAAACCACAGAAAGGGTGAGTGTTTGGCATCATAATTAATCTAGAACAGAAATTAACAAAATGCTTGTATATAAACTCCGTCTGACTTCTTTATCCATAATTTGCAAATCATACTCGGCAATATAGTCGTTCTCACTCGACAAATATAGCAATTCTCACTCAACAAATATAGTAAATCTTACTCGGTAAATATATCAAATCTCACTCAGCAATATAGCAGTTCTCACTCGGAAAATATAGCAATTCTCACTCAGCAAATATGACAAATCTTACTCAGCAAATATAGCAATTCTCACTCGGTAAATATAGCCATTCTCACTCAGCAAATATGACAAATCTTACTCGGTAGATAAAACAAATCTTACTCTGCAATATAGCAATTCTCACTCAGCAAATATAGCCATTCTCACTCAGCAAATATAGCCAATCACACTCGACAAATATAACAATTCATACTCGGTGATTATATCAATTTGCACTCGGCAAATATATAAAATCATACTCAGCAAATATATCAAATGGCACTCGGCAAATATATTAAATCATACTCAGCAAATATATCTAATTGCACTCGGCAAATATATCAAATACTCAGCAAATATGTCAAATTGCACTCAGCAAATATATCCAATTGCACTCGACAAATATATCAAATACTCAGCAAATATGTCAAATTGCACTTGGCAAATATATTAAATCATACTCAGCAAATATATCCAATTGCACTCGGCAAATATATCAAATACTCAGCAAATATGTCAAATTGCACTCGACAAATATATTAAATCATACTCAGCAAATATATCCAATTGCACTCGGCAAATATATCAATTCTTACTCAGCAATATAGCAGTTCTCACTCGGCAATTATAGCAATTCATCAATTGTCACAACTGACTCAGATAAAATTGACGTCTAGTATCCGGATACTAAAAGGATCGGCCTTCAGCTGGGGGTCCTACTTGACACCCCGTGAACCCTGCTTGGTTCACCGAGTCCTGCTTGACTCTCCACTTCGACCACTGGGTCCTGCTTGACCACTGGGTAGCTCAACTGGGCACAAAAACCACGGGAGCCAGAAATGAGGGGCTATACATACCGTCGGCCGTCCCACATCACATAATCACATATCATATCTCAATCATTACATATCATCAACAAATAATAGATGCAACTACCAGAAACTGGCATGTGCTCGCAATACAGGGCGACCGACTTGTCAAGCCCATCCATCACATTGCCACTGGGCGACCTACTTGTCAAGCCCGTTAATATAATGCCATCACACATAATCAATTATATAGCATAAGCATTCAACCCCTTTTACTGGAAGCCTGTCAGGAGCCCCTCCTTGACCGTGCAACGCACCAGCGACCACTCCCCGCCCTCAACAGTATACAGGGTATCTCATTCATAATTTACAACTTAATATAATTAAAGCATTATTAATCAAACACACAATTATCAGAAGTTGACATACGTTTACCACACAGAATAGCCGACTTGCTAACTCATCAACATACTATCACAACTTTTATTAACACAACTAAATCTCATCATAAACCATACACAATTCACATTCATATATACATACACATGCAACTATCATCCAATATTTCTTACCGTGTCCATACTCGGTTCAGCGACTCGGACCCCAAATATGTCCTATTCTAATTAATTATAACCCGAACACCGCCTTACCTCGGTTCCAAGCTTCGACAATATGCTCTTGGTGCCGGTTACATCCTCTAAGCACTGGGTTCACTGTTTCACTTCCGAATCCAGCACCAGCTCCGTCAATCAGCCTTTCGGTGTTCGATCTGCTACCTACGGGGTCGGAATGCGAACTCGTTAACGTCGCACCACCCACACAGTTTAACGACCATTTTTGAGCTTACACTCACCAGAGGAGTGGAGAACAGGCCCGTACCCGGAATGGGGTTATCACAGGGTTTTGATGCGAAATGGACCTCCCTTCAGAGCATGCAGGTCGCAACGATGAGGAAGAAGAAGAAGAATAGAAACTGAAGCAGGAGAAAGAAGAAGCGGTTCACGTGAATATGAGTGAATGAGGGAAGAGAGAGAAACCACCTTTATTTAAGGCTTAGGGGCAACCGGTAACTTCCCCAACCAGTCACTTCCTCATTCCCATTACCATTTCATTAAACATTTTAATTAAACCTTTATCTTCTTCTAATCACACCTCATTTATAATTAACCAATCAAATAAATTTATGTACATTCACAATATTTAATCATTTATAATTGTCCAACAATTCATAAGAATATCAAATAAATTCCTAAAAATACCCAATAAATCTCTAAAATATTTATTAATAATTTCCGCCACACATAATTTTTTCTAAAATATCCGGGATGTTACATATTCAACCCCCTTTAAGTTTGTTCCCTGAACCATCAATATCGTACAAAATATCTTTACAAGTGACACCTTATTTTACCTTTCAACGTGATAACATTGGACGTAAAGGTGTTTAAGAACCAAACCAGACCGCAACTAACCATTAAACCAAATTGAACCAAATCAAGAACCGTTATTGTTCCATTTTCCCAAAACCAAATCAAATTGCATCTTCACATACTTTTCTTTACTATTATACATTTTGTAATCAATTTTGTTTAGAGTTGATTCTGTGAAATCAATGTGTAATCTTTTAACAAAGGAAAGTACTTAAAGTCAATTTTGTTTAGAGTCAATTAAGTAAAATTATAGAACTAGCAACATTTTTAATACTACAATTTTATATAATAGTTTTTTTACTTGTTTATAATTACAAGTTGCTACAGAGTCAATGTTGATTCACTATGGTTGTGATGTTAATTAACATTTTTTTTAGACAAAATTAATTGAATTATGATTTTTATTTTTAGAAAACATAAGAATAAAAATTGCATCAAATGAACCAAACCAATCATAGTGGTGCATTTTGGCTTGGTCCAATTTTTATAATTTTGTTCAACTGAACCAAACCAAACCGCAAGTATTTTTGACATGTTGTTAGGCTCGTTTTCCTTCAAAAGAAAACCGAACCACACCCCGAACACACCTAGCTGGATGAAATACCACAAGACCTTAAAATCTTCATTGGACTTAAGGATAGAATACCAGACTCCACTAGACTGGTGTAAAACACTGGATATGTAAGTCTGGTACCCCATAGCAGATAAATCACCAACATGCTTAATGGGGCACACTAAAATTATTCTCACAATTGCAATCATTTACATGGAACCAAGTTGCCAAACACTTCCTACTCAGAAAGGTGACGTGTGCGACATTACAAACTTGGAGAAAAACCAGTTGGGATCCTTAGGATATATGGATACCCCCACATTGATGGCATAAACTTTAAGGAGATCTTGTATGGTTGCTCTACCTAATCTTGCTGGTGTGGAATCTCTTTCAATAACTGGTGTTCTCCTAAAACACTGGTTTTCCTTCCTTTACAACCACCTTCGCATAGGCATGCTTGAAACTCCCCTTATTAGTCTTAGTAGAGTCAGCATACAATTCAAAGTTCACAATATTGCTTAAGCAACAAAGGTTCATAAAGCTCAAATAGCCACTGATATTACCTTTCCGCAACACCTTGGCATATCGAAAGAACATTGCCAAGGTGAAGGAAAACTTGAAATGTTTCCCTAACACTTTTAAAGGCAACACCAGGCCCCACTCGTTGGGATGTAGTTGACTAAGGGGCATTTAAAAAAGTTTAGCACCCTCACGTCAAATTTATTCAATAGGAATTTCACACCAATCTTGGCAAAGCACATACCATACGTTTATAAATATTTGGTCCCTGATACATGATAAACTCGGTTCGTTATTAATGGCGACATAAGAACAAAATCGTCATTGTTTTTTTCAATGACATGAATGGGAAAATCTAAAATCTCAACTCCATCTACTTCCACCATCTACTTCAAGGGGAGACTCAACAACTCAACATGAATCTAAAAATATCAGTCTTTTGCCTTCTTCGTTATCTAGTCTATTTTATGGACAACGACATTGGTATTTACATCGTCTATTACTACAACATCCCGACTTCTAGTTATAGAATGACTTTTAGACACCATGGAAATTATACACTATTGAAAAAATGGGATGTAACTAGAGAAAATAGATCATTGGGGTAATAATACTTCACACTGGAATTGGAGTCCCAAAATAAAGAAAAGAATAAGGACGATGATGGTTTAGCATTATCTAATGAATCAAAAGAAAATTCGATCTGAGAGATGAACTGATCTAACTTTTCCCTACCAAGCCTCTTCGAAGAGTGAGGCGGCTTTCGCATAGCAGCTAAAATTTGTTTCGGTTCATGTTTCATGAACAAATGTATGTGACATCTGAGGCTTATGTTGGGATGTCACGAATGACCATAATGGTGGCTCAAACAATATTTTCACTGTTCATCACTCGAGTGGTTGTCCCTCATATCCCGAATTTCAATAAGAATTAAGTACAAGAATTTACAAGGGGGCGAGATAGAAAGATACCCCAGGAGATGATACAGAAAGTATACCTAGTATGAGTCGGGGAGACAGTTGAATGATCTCATATTTTGAGATTGAAACACTTAAAGATTATAAGAAAAAGATAAAAATGACAGAATTGGCCCCCTTTCATAGTTGAGCCTTAGGGGTAAAAAGGCAGAAAACTTCGTATGCCATTATGAGAATGCACATGCACAAACCTTCATATATTAAATGAAGACTACATGAGAAATGAAGCGCCATAGCCATTCGTGAGATGCCACATGTATCCCTCAAACTCGCCCACAAAAGGAAGCTTTATCCCAAAGCAATAAAGGAGCATATCATTTGAATTTTTTAAAGCAAAAAATCCAGAGCTTGCGTACATCATGCCATTGAAGTATAGACAAGTCACTTCAATAGGCTTGGGAGGGCAAATGATCTAGGCTTGATACTAGTGTCAGTGTCATACGACCTATACCGATGGTCATGTGTAACATCCAATTTCACCATATGTACCACAAAAATGCTCCTTCACATAACTCTTGGTGACTAGTATCACTAACAAGTTGGTATCAGATAGAAATTGAGGAGCATATTGGGGGCGTACCAGTCAATACTTGTAGTTGTGTCATAAATGTTTACATTTGTGTCAGTCTTCTCTAAACTTTACATAAAAAGTGTTAACATAGGAAGGTATTTGATCACCACTCAATTTTACAAATACTACTTATTTACTATACATAAGCTATGTTCAACCAACCCTAATGCTTGAATTTTGATATTGATATTGTATTAACTTGACACATCAATGCGAGATACCGATGTGCGTTTGATGGAATAGCACAAAACCCCAATGCATTGTTGTAAAACATTGAATACGTAAATTTAGTACCCTATAATGGACAGGTTAGTAGTTATTTTATCAATAACATACCAAACACTAATTTGAAAAAAATTAACAATTAGTTAAAATAATTTAATGTACAATGTCGTTTTAATTCCAGAGAGGAAATAAGTATCCGATTTGCTCTTATATAACGTTCAAGTCATAAAAACGAATATGACATATAATTTCATTGTAAGACTTTCTATGTATTTTTAGTTAACATTGTACTAGTCAATACATAAAATCGCGAATTCAACTTACCATACAAGAGATGTAACAAAAAAGCCTTAATTTGACAAATAAAAGTGATCAATAAATAAGCATATATTATCAAATTCAAAAATTAAGTAAATGAATGCAAAAAAAAAAATTCAATAAATTTTTTCATTTTGTCACGTGAATCCTACTTAATTCAAAGCTTTTAAAAAATATAGTGTTAAAATAAAAATAACAAAAATTTCATTAAAAAGTAAAAAAGATAATAAATTCACACTTACAAGTTACAACTAGAAATATAAATTATACCTGCCTTAATTAAATTCCCTTAAGCTATTTTACTATCAATTTTCCTTTTTTATTTTTTTCATTTTAATATGAATCAAAGTCTATGAAATGATTTACAATAATTTACACATTTGCTTAATTAATTCAGTTATACTTATTTTAATATATGTTTTTTCAATTTAAAAATATGATATTACAATTTGAAAACAACATAAAATGATAAGTGATTTGATATGACCTAAAAAATATTCCTACTTCGAAACCTTTTGTATATTAAAAGACTTTCATTTCCAAACACACAAGTTGGAATGGAAAGAACCCCTTGGAAGAGGATTATTTGTGGGGGAAAACATTTAAATATTTTAAAATGAATAGATAAAAACAAATTAAATAAAAGACTTTATGTGATCTGTGTACATATTAAAAGATAAAAAATAAAAAAAATGATTTAAAATATTATTAATACCTACTTATATTTTCTAAACAATCCACGTACAAGTCTCAATAAAACAATTTTATACAAATTAAACAATAGTTAACCCAGATCAACTCATAATCTGCTTATATATATTGATTTTCTTCGGGTCTAAGATAATCCGGTTTGGTTGATTTCAGGAGTCCGACCCGAGTGGTTCATCGTCATTCGTCTAAGAGAAAAAGAAAAGAAAAAGAAAATCTCATCGTTCATTACTTCATTGCATTGCTTTCCGCGCAGAGTGAGAAAGTGTTAACAGGATTCAGATTATGTTCGTGTTCCTGTAAGATTATCCTTATGAAACCACCAAATCCAATTTAGATTTTTAAGGAACAAAAACAGAACACACTCTTTCTCTCTCTCCCTCTCCGGGTTCAATTTCAGAGACAGAAAGGGGTTTCTGAGATTACCATATTTTTTGTTGTTAATTTTGCAAAATGGAAGACGCAAAAGCATTGCACCAACAACAACAGCAACATCAACATCATCATCAACAACAACAACAGCAACTTCTGTTACAACAGCAACAACAACAGCAACAACATTTTATGCTCTTACAACAGTTGCAGAAGCAGCAACATCAGCAACAGCAAGCTGCAGCAATTTCCCGTTTCCCTTCCAACATTGACGCTCACTTGCGTCCTATCAGACCCCTCAATCTCCAACAAAACCCTAACCCTAACCCCAATTCTTCCCCCAACCCTAACCCTAATAATCCACTCCTCAATTTGCACCAGAACCCTAATTCCAACCACTTATCACAGCAGCAACAGCCTCAACAATCGCAGCAGCAACAACAGCAACCTCAGCAACAGCAACCTCAGCAACAACAGAAGATTGTTCGACCTGGGAACCAGATGGAGCTTCAGATGGCATACCAAGACGCTTGGCGGGTTTGCCATCCCGATTTCAAGCGACCCTTTTCTTGTCTCGAAGATGCATGCGAGAGGTGAATTTTCCTTCTTTACCCCCCTTAATTTTGTTCTCGTACTTTATAATGGGCCAAAACTTGTGAATTAATAGGAAAGGCTTCAAATTTGCTAAATCTGATTTGCCTGCTATTTTTCTCTCTTTCCCCTCAAATGCTGGTGCCTATCATGTTTTATGTGTGCTTTCTTTAGTTTTTCCCTTATGATGGGAGAAGAAACGTTATCTTGCAACACTTGGTCTATCTTGGCTTATTTGTACGAGTGGCAACTTACTAGGGGTTGTTGAATATGCTTTGTTTAAGACCAATTAATGTCTTTTCCTGAAAATAGGGAAGATCACTCTTAAACTAATGACAAATGACTTTAGGATTTATCAGACATGTTGTGAAACCTCTCCAACTGAAAATTATGTGATTGAGGTTTTTATTGCCCCTTTAGCACGGAATTTTTCCAGGTGCCTATAGGGCTTACTTGTTGATAGCTGACTTACTTTACGGAAAGTAAAGAAGATGAGCAGCCCTTGTGAACAATAGATACAGAAGCTCATTGTGCTGTGTATAAGAGATTGAAAAACTGGAATTAATGGCTGTTTTGGTGTGGATATGGGTGTATAATTTGTCTTTGGCTGATATGGCATTTATGATGGTAGCATATTTAGTGTGATTTACTTTAGGAATTATGTTTATGGCCTTGCAATCCCTTGCTTGTTCATTGCATGCAGCTTATTCTGAAGTTCTTTTCTAAACTCAATGCATAGTCTTTCTCTCAAGCCTTCTTGTTCTGTGATATCTCTCAAGCCTTCTTGTTCTGTGATATTTTTGATGCTTTTACCATAAATCGATAGCCTTCTAATGAAGGTATTAGTCACACACCTGTTGGGACTGGGATAGTTTATGGTTGAGTATGTTAGGGAAGTTTCTTAAAGAAGTAGTATTCAAAATGAGCATTGCTATTTCACTCACTTATGAATGAGCATGTCGAGCTTTGGTTGCTGCCACTTGTGAAAATTTTTGTTTGTGCTAATTTGTTTATTTTATGAAACAATATAATTTCAATTACATGACATATGAGAAGTGTGATATAAGAGGCCTGGATTATTAGACAAATATCGGTATTATTACTTAATCTGTGATTCTCTTACAATAGAATAGCCCTTTGCATGAGATATTCTTGTCCTGTCATAGGTAAATTAATACCATTGATATTTCTGTTTCGTTGTGTTAAAATAGGATAGGATGTTAGAGTGATGTCATATTGATCATGCTCATTGTTCTATTAAATTTTAAATTTTCATTTTGAGAGAAGGAGTTGTAAATGTAATTACGTGCCCTCTCCAATGAAGATTAACTTGTAGAATTCTGGAGTAACCTCAGGAGAATCAGATGGAATGTGATTGTGAAAAGGAGAAGTATCAGATTTTCGTGTGCTACATGCCGTCATTAAACTGTTGGGGAACTCTCTCCTCCTTTTTTGTCTCCTTCCTTTCTTATTAATGAGTATTGCAATGTTCAGTAGATAATGGCTTTCATTTCATTGAATTAAAAGGAAAAAGGCAAAAGTCAAATTGTCAATTGCATTTTATTAATGATTGGGGTACCTCTAGCTGTCAGTGGCTATCTGCTGGCTGCTAATCTGCTGGCTGCTAAGTATCTCACACTGGTCACCGGGAGGCTTCAGCTTGCTTGCAACCATCTGTTGTGTGTTGAGAAATGCCTGTTTCTGAATAAGATTTCACAAGTAAACAACTCAAAAAGTATGAAAAATTGATCGAGAATTCTTTATTTTCTCAAAGTTGATTTCCAATTAGCAATCTTTTTCTTCATGATTTTAGTTTCTGATCCTGAGTAACAAAGAAAAGTATGAATGTTATGAGGTGGTACATCAAAATTTTAGCTGGGACAAAAATGATACTGAAAGTAAGTTTATCATTGTTGATGCAGGCTAGTTTTTGTTTCATTCATTTAAGCCGATGCCAGCCAAAAGCATAATGTTTGTTTTCCTTATATGTGTATAGCCCAATAGGCTATATGCATCCAAGTTTTAATCGGCATCATTATTTCTGGGACAAACCTACAATTTCTTTTTTCTCACTGCTACCTGATTCCTGCTTGGATTTGCTATGCAGTGACAGAATACTTTCATGTTGCTTTCTCCTTTAATTTGATTCCAAATTAAATTCTAATCTGTCCTTTTGGTCTTGTATATTCAATAAACTTTAATCTTCTGTGATATTTGGCCCTGTTAAGTTTTGTTGCTCTGCTTTTAGAGTTGTTTAGTGCATCATATTACCATCCACTATTTCAACTTCATTTTCTTTGTGAATGACCTTGTTTCTAATAGCAGATTATCGAGTTATATACATTTGGGGCCATACCATTAAGTTGTAATACAATATATTTTATTATTCAATTTGTAGTAGTCAATTCCAAATAGAGGTGCGGAGTGGCCTACCCCAAAATGGAAAACTGTTAAGCAGGATGGTGGGTAGTGAGATGACTACTATTTTGAAGTTTTAAGATGATAAATTTTAAGAGACATTCTTATGTAATGGCTTGATACGATAAATTAGATAATAGCCAGTGCTGTATAACTTCCTATATAGAGCACTCCCTGAATTTTAAGTCTAGTGCAATTGAAATTTTCTCTTTCATGGATTTCCTATGTTTAAGATTTTCCCCAAATTTTCCTCCCACAGATTATTGCCATATCATGTTGTGGCGGACTATGAAGAAGAGGAGGATGATAGGATACTTGATTCTGACACCACTGGCCAGATGCTTTCACGGTCCCAGCAGTGGGATAATAATATTGCTGCTAAAATTGCTGAGTTCACTGCAACTTTTGAGAAACAAGCACTTGCCTTCAACATAATAACTCAAAAGAGAGGTTTGGGGGAATTTCGGTCAGAGGAGAGATTGATGATTGAGCAGGCACTTCTCCAGGAGGAAAAACGGGCTATGTTGGAATTAAGAGCAGAATTAGAGTCCAGGGAGAAGGCTGGTCGTGAGGCCCATGAGGCTAAACTACGGATGGCAGCAATGTTTCAAGCAGAGCAGGCTCGGGCGGATTCTCAGTCCCATGCTGAAATGATGTCTCGGGCCCCCATAAGAGGGAGTGCACTTGGGTCCCAAGGCAATGATATGATGGGCCATGACATGGGAGAGCAGGATCAAGGAGGTAACCCAGGTGAGATGATGAATGGATGGGGAAACAATGCACAGAGAGAAGAGAAGGAGCCATCTGAGGATTTCTTGAATGATGAAGCCGAAAATGGAGACACTGGTACCCAGGATGGCTGGCGTGAAGTTGGTGAATTTGATTTGAATGCCAGGTGATCCTCGACAGTGATTGAATAAAACCTTTCGGGAGAGTTTAGATTATGTGTTAAGGGATTAATATCCATTTTAAAAAGTCATTATCCTGGGTATCAATCATTCTCTCCAAGTTAGTATCTTTAAGATTACTTTCTCGATCAATATCTAAATTTCACTAAGGGCGGAAGGAAAACTATTGAACCAGTATTAGATTGGATGAATATGAAAGTTATGCTCTTAGACTAGTGTAGTGAATATGCTTGGATCATTGGTTCCAAACGAGTATTACATAAGCATACAAATTCAGTCAAATGTATATCTTTTCATCGTTTTGGCATCTGATTTTTAAGGTCGCCCTCGGATATTTTCTACAATTCTTATATAAAGTCAAAATGTAGTTTTGATGGTGTGGATTTCGTAAGGATAGTGGGAGAAAAATCGCAAGCTATTATTGTCAATGTTTTCTGTGGAAAAAAAACTAAACAAATGAATAAGGATTGAATTTATGTCTTGTAAGAACTTGAGTTTAAAGGATTTTGATGTTAGATGATTCACAAATACTATTGTAAGCATTTGTTGAGCAAAAACAAAAGGTGGAAAAGAATCTTAGTACTAGTTTGGTATGTAGTTAGGAAAATGAAATTTAAAAAAAAAATTAATAATTAATATTAATTTTATATATTATTTAAGATAATTAAAATTTCGTTTGAGTTTTGACTTAACGATAATTCAGTAGTTTGTGTGATGATGAGAGAGGGGGGGAGTTTCGATAGTTAAAGATGTAATATATGATATAATCATTAAATGCTGTGTAATACAATGTGTTCTGTTGGGACCCATATGTTTTAAGCGTCTTTATGAATGAGAATTGATGATAGTGAAGTGAGGGATCCTTTACTTGACTGGGTTGATTCTGTTCTGATATTGTTTGTGGGAGCAATAATCTCATACACCCTTAAGAATTGGCAACTTCAACTTACTTCCAACCTATTTTATTTTACGTGGCGTTACCTGATCTCACTGGTACTGAAAAATATAACACTAAAATATTCTCACAAATCGTTGTAGAAACGGTGAGAGGTAATTTTTGTTTCAACTAGTATACCTAAAATTTATACGGTATATTAATAAATAAAAATATTATGTATTATATTATTTTATGTCTTATATATTATATAAAATATATATCAACAGGTAAATACTTTTATAAGATCAATTTCATAATAAATATTTTAATTTAATTAAATAGAATATTAAAAAGAGAAAAATATTGTTTTATTTTATTTTATTCTCAATTCAATTTTTAATTTTTCTATTTTATATATTTTTAACCGGACAATAAAAAAAAAAACTCAATCAAATTGAAATAAATAAAGTTACTAATAAATAGATATACAAAATAAATATTAATGTAAATAATTTAAAACATGCATGTTGTAAAAATAAAAATAAACAAATAGCTTTTTATTAGATATATACAAACTATAATTAGAACATTTTGTAAATAGATAGAAGAGTTGTAAGATTAACATAATGGTTACAAAAGAAATTAAAGTGAAAAGGTAAGAAGATTGTTTCAGGTTTGGAATCCCTTCGTCTTATATTTTTAATATATTTATCATTGAATGAGCAAGATTTTGAACGGAAAATTTGTCATCCTGAACTGTTGCTACATTTTATTGTGTGTATGTATGTATATATAGATAATATTTATGCTTTTATATTTACCCATTTTTTATTTTTAATCCTCATAAAAAAACTATGCAACTAAAAAAGAAAAAAAGGGACTAAATTAAAAAAAAAGAAAATGTAAAGGCTAAAAAATATAGCAACAAAAAAAAATCATTTAAGCCTCAAATTTCATCATTAAATGTCACAATAACTTTGATTCTTATGATTGGATTGGTAAAATTCAATATTTATAAGAGTAATTTTATCCCTCCCGAGAATTTTTATTATTTAGGTTTGCATAAATCCTAAAAAAAGTTTACTTTTGTTAATAGTGTGTGTGTGTTTATTTTGTCATTAATCTGTTCCATGCCCAACTGATTCTGAAATAATGTTTCACATATGAACTGAAGGAAATTTGGATATACAGAGCAGGAGCATATCTCCATCTCCAGGGTTTAATTGATTGAATAAACTTTTGAATTAATCCTCAATACCAATACATCAAAGCAAATTATTGTGCACCTATCCTAGTTATAGTTACAACATTTTGGCTGTTATATGAACCAAAGCCATAACATTATTTTGTAGGCACCACTCTATCTCCAACGGATGGACCCTCATTGCCAACCAACACAGACCTTACCCAGACATGATCAAGTTGCCCCGAGACTTCCCATTCACAGGGAAAAAGTCATTTTGTCATTTTTCTAAATCAAATTCGAATTAAAGCCTTAATAGCCAATATAATGCCATATATAAATCATTACTTTTCCAAGCATGCCCACTCAAAATATAAAATGAAAGAACTACAAGGAAAAACAAAATATCTGTTATTGTCACTTGTCACTTCATTTTTACCTTACCAAAGTTTACAAAGCAGAAACTTGATTGAACATTTCCCACTATCAAAATATAAAATAAAATTGATTGAACATTTTACTTGTCACTTAGTTTTTCTTTTCTTTTTTTATTGTCACTTGGTATTGCAAACATGTAATAATTACAGGAGAGACCACCAAGCAACTAATTTCTAATTAAAAAAAGGTAAATGGAAGCAGGTGGATAAAAATGGCATCTGAAGGCAAGATTAGAAACTGGAAAAACAAACAAGGGAGAGATTGAGAAAGGGTAAAACAAGGGAAACAAAACGATGGAGTTGAAGTTAACTGGAGAAGATGATCAATGGTAAAAAGATAATAAAATAAATGGTGATCAGAAGTGGAGGGATGAAAAGATGTAGAAAAAGCTCTTATCAAGAAGAGATGACACTCTCTTAAGACGGGGAGGAAATAAAAAATCCACCTAGTGTGAGAAGAGATACTATAATGGAAGGATAATAAAAATTGGAGTGAGGGGCTGAAATTTGGTGTCTGAGTAATGATTCCCATTCTGTCATGCGTTAATGGAAGTGTATATTTTACTCTAAACAACATCAAGAAAGAGTTGGATAAATATTTTCTATTTCTAAGACTGATATGCATTCATCTTGCCATTTCGAATACCCAGACCTCTCGTGCATTCCTCCGTAGCACACATGGCACAAATTTGAAATATATTTTCAGCTAATTACATAGAAAATAAAGAATGAGGAAGACAGAGAAGATTTGCTAAATGTAAAGAAGAACCAAAGTATTCACAAACTTTAAGAGCTTCTACAAAATATTAGGCAGCTGAGAATCCAATCTCTGCTGCAATTCCCTGATCTTCAGAGAGAGTTCCGCCTTTTGCTCCTTATAACTCTGGAGCAAGTATTCTTTTCCTTCTATTGCCTCTTTCAACTCTCCTACTTGCCTTTTCAGCATCTCAATTCTCTCCTCATCATCCCTTGTTTTTTCAGGGGACTCAGAATTATTCTCCACATCAAGATGCCCATTTGAATAGCCATTTCTAGTCTCAGCTGGCCACGCTGTGACCGTGGAAGATTTCTCATGGAGAACATGTCCAACACAATGGTCTGCAATCGCTTTCCTTAGCCGTTGGATCTCTCTCTCAGAGTCAAATAAGTCCTTGTTTGCAGCATCGAGCTGCATTTGCAAATGAGAAGAAAGCCCCAGCTGTGCATTGAGCGAGTTTTGCAGTTCAGCCATTTGATCTTGCATTTCAAGTATCATGTCATCTCTTCTCTTCAGTTGTTGCCGCAGTTTCTGAATCACTTCTCGCTTAGTAAAAATGTCAGAACCAGATTCAGATACACATGGCGAATCTGAGCAGTTTGAATGGTGGAATGCCTTTGAAGGCAATTCAAGACGATCAGGAGAGCATGCCCAGACCACATTTTCCTTGCTAAATTCAGTAGAAGTAGGAACAGTTACCAAAGGAAGAGCCCGGTCAAATTCATTCATCATCTGGCCATTTGGTGGGCACTTTAGCTCCATAGTACTTCCATTTCCTGTCAAAAACATTGTCACATACACACTCAAAAATCTAAGTCAGATGCAACATGAAACAGAACAAGAAGCTCAAATATTTAGGGCTTGATAGCAGCTTTGTAAAACAACACCATAAATGAAAGGATTTAGGTGAATAATATGACAGAGTGAGGAATCCGATTCACAAACTACATTCACCAATTATTATGAAGGACTCATGTCCAAAGTTGACAGCATTTCTCAGACAGCAGTCAACTTCAAATGGAAATCCATCAACTCATACACGTTTAAGAATTTGTAAACCCAGATTTGCTTTAAATATCTGAGCAATTTGTTTAGTTTGCATCTCTTTGCTGATAAACAAAAGAACATCTGCTGATACAAATAAAATGTTTAGCTCATTTGAGCAAATATTATTCTACAGCAAGCAAAGATCAAATATCAAGTGCCATAGATTTGGGCACTAAAATTTGACTTAGAATGTCTAACTCATCGGCTTCATTGGAACATTTGTGTCTATTAGTGTAGACTGCAGATAAAAAGTTGCATCTGCACACCACTTCACACCCCCAATTTTATTTGGAAATTCTGTAGTTATTAGCACATGTAACAATGGAATACATTAGAAATGCTAATGATGTAGAACTGGTACCAGATACAGACAGCCAAAAAATAGCAAGAATATACATAAAGTAGAGATGAGTAAAGAGTTGTCTAATGAGCAATAAACATCATAACCCATCAGGTAAAAGATGAGTCGAAGAAGCAAACATAGAACAAATAGACTAAGGTAATGAAAACAATGAAGAAGTCTTGGCAAAGGAAGAAAACACACCAGCATAACATCCTACATTTAAACATTTCAAAATTTAGAAACAAATTTTATTGACAGAAAAAGAAATTTTCTAAAATAAGAGTACAAGAAAACATACTACAACCAGTCATGAAATAGAAGCAAATCAAAAATATCTCGGAATCAAACAAGTAAACCTGAAATGCAACTGAAGCATCCGTGATTATCTTGTGTTTTGGAATATCCATTAGATTGTATAAAACAATCTGCAGCATTCCTTGCGCTGGAGGATTTTCCATTTCCTGAAGTAACAAAACATACAAAGTTAGAACCCACTATAGACAATAAACACATCTATGCCATTTAAATGACATAACCTTTGTAACTATTATAATTATTATCCCTTTTGAACAAAGAACTAATAGAGGGAGGAGAAATACAGAACAGGAAGATCGGTGTCCTCCAACAGTACATAGAGACCTTTCTGAATAGTAGGTTCCTTCAGTTTTGGCTTTGAGTCAAGTGCCTGCTTCAACTTGTAACCTAGACGAACCGATAACGTGCTCAACAAAGCACCAGCAGCAATAAGAAGCCAATTTGGCCCTTCAACTTGAATATTATTTGCCTTGTGATCTCTAGACACCCCATTGGTTTGTGGTTTCATTTTAAGACCAAAAACAACAGAACAAAAATGTTCTTTCTAGGTTATCCAGGAATAACCTACACAACAATCAAAATCCCATTACCTCCATATGCCAAATGAAAACACAGACACACGGTAACACACAGAATTAGATTTTAACAATTTAATTACTAAATTACATTTTGATGAATATTCGCCATATAAAAACAAATTCACCTTTTGAAATTTATGATGTATATCTATTACTATTACTACTCTTCTAAAAACATGAACGGTGGTGAGAGTGAAACCCTCTTCTTCCCCTATCCAGAACCGGATTTTATTTTTAGTTTTTAATTTTATTTAGGCAAAATTAAAGCATTAAATACAACATTGGCGCTATAGAGTTTTGAAACTTAGGAAAAAACCCAAAAACAGAACAAGCAGTTCCCCTCAAAAGATCTCAACTATTTCCATTCCTTAAACCCTTGTCATAATTTTTTTTTCTCATTTTTCACCCTTAGATCAAAACATTACCATAACCCACACTGAGACAATCGAGAAATTTCCATCAGAAAGCAGAACCAGCTTAGAAAACGCCGAAATTTGGAGAAAAGCAATGAGAAAAGGAAGAGAGGGGAAAAAGGGAAGAGGTAAAAACCCAGAAAGAGGGAAAGGAAATGAGTACCTGGTTATGGGGGAGGTTCTAGAAGCGCATGGTGAACGATGAAAACAGAGTGAGAGTGAAGAAAGGGTTTTTGTGCATAGAGGAACAAGTGCGGCTAACGAACAGGGTGAAGAGACAGTGGCTTTGATAGAGAAAAAGAGTGGGTTTCATAAAAAGAAATATTTGACTGGTAAAAAAGAGGAAAAAAAATTTAAATAAATTAAAATGAATACAAAGATGCGAAAAAGAGGAAGAATATTGTTATAGTATCTTCCACGTTACGAACAACCTCAACAAAACATACTTTATTCGCTGTGTCACAACTCACCCATTCATTACAATTTACAAATACCTATACACCCTGTTGCTTTTTTTCTTTCTGGAACTTCAATTCTATGCTCTGAGTTTTGGCCATCAATGCATTAGACAATAATTTTTGGCCCCTAATGTATCAACCAGTAATCCTAGTTTACACATGTAAAAAACATTAGTGACGGTTTTATAACCCTACTTTATTATAAAAACTTTTTGAGATATTTCTTTTGTTTTTTAATATAAGAATTTCATAAAAAATTAATAGTATTAATTTTTTTTATCAAAATATCCTTATTATTCATTAATGAAATAAGCATTAATTAAATAGAAAGTGAGTAAAATTTGTGAGTACCAAAAAAAATAATAGGGTACTTCAATTAAATATTATTGATAATTATAAGTAATTAGAATGTTTAGATTAATAACAACAAGTAACTAATTCAAATTATATATGTTTGATTTCCTCTTAAATAAAGTCCAATTCAAATTGGATTGCCTCCCATAGAGGATATATATGTTCAAACAAAAAAAAATGTATAGAATAATTAATCAGGAAAAATAGAAAAAAGTCAATAAATAATTTATGAGAAAAAAGACTATTAAAAAATTCTGTATTATTACATGTGAGACCGGATAAAGTAGTATTTTATTTTAGTTTTATTCTAAACATAGTAAAAAATTAAATAAAAATCCATTTGTATATTGTTGCTGTTAAATGCCAAAAGCTTACTATGAATATTAACTTGATTTGAAAATAATATTAGTCCTAAATATAATTTTATATTATTAAACATAATCTTAAATTGATTTGCATGAGAAACGAGCTTAATGAAATTTAAACATGTGATCCTAAAATGACAAACAACACACTTTATCATTCAACCACATGTTATAAGCGCCAAATTTTAATTTTATAGCGTAACTTTTTACTTGTTTTTACTGTTGCTTTTATAGTCCAACATGGAATATGCTAAATATATATTTAAAACATGTTTAATGTATTTGAAATATTTTTAATATATTTCTAATCATTTAATATTTTAAATAGCAAAAATTATTTTAAATATATTTAATATATTTCTAATATTATATATATATATATATATATTAAGATGTTTAATATATCTAATATATTGGTTTTTTAAAAATATCATCCGATATTGATATTGGTCTCCAAATTAAGGAATGATAAATATACTTAAGATAAAAGTAAAAAAATACATATTCGACAAATCCAAGCTACCTAATCGGTCTTCAATATGTCTGGTATGTTAAAATGGACTGTGTGGATACTGGCCAAAAGCCTGAAAGCATGACAGCCTTTGAGCATAAGCAACAATTTTTTTCCTTGTAAACTGTTCGGTCATCTAACACACGTTAAATCAAAAGTTGAACCTCCACGATGACTAGGGGTGTTCATTAACCGATCCGGACTGCGAAAAACCGCTCAACTAATCTAAAGAAAACTGAAACCGATTAAACCGAAAACTGAAAAAAAACCGAAACCGTAAAAAAACCATATTTCATATGCGGTTCGAATCGGTTTTTTGTTCCACCTATGAGAACCAAACCGAACCGATCCGCAGGTTTTATGTTTTAATGTTTTCATTTCATTTAGTCACAACCTCTTTCACTTATTGTTTTATTAGTTTGTTTAATTTGGTCTCTATATTTTATTTTGTAATTTTGTTTAAAGTGTATGATAACACTTATTTTTTAAAAATTTGTTCGAGTTAGAGAAAGAACAAGAAGACTAAAATCTTGACTCAAGAATTTTAATATTTCTATTGTTTTACATTGAATCTTATTTAAATAGTACTTTATTTGTTTCATGTTTAAATTTAAATTGTTGAAAACTTATCTTATTTTACTTATTAATGATTCTTCTATAGTTGAGAACTTAAAATATTTTTTGCATTGTTATAATTATAATATTCATTTGATTTTATAAAAAATATAAAATGAGGAAAAAAACCGCATAAATCGACCCAATCCGAACCGCATTTGATCGGATCGGATCAGATGGTGTCATTCATTTCAACCGAACCGTAATTTAATAAAGTGATCGGATCGGATGATATTTTGTCATAAAACCGAACTGATCTGGACCACGAACACCTCTAACGATGACTATAAATACCATCATTTATGATGATAAAAAAGTAAGTCGGTTATTATTCTAGTAGCTATGTTATTAAAAAATTGTACTAACTTAAGTCTCAGAGAAACTATGCTGGTACTAACATTGTGAGAGCAAGTCTTTACCCTTACAAAGCAACGTTTCAAAATATATTTAACCATCTATTCAATTTTAATTTATTTTAAAAAATGTATTAAATATATTTCATGTTGTATTAGAAGTTACAATAAAAAAAAGTTGGCAATATAGTTGAAAAAAATAATCTTATGTTAAAAAAAAGTGACAATCAAAATGTGTGTTATGCGAAATTAAAATTTGGCGCCTATGTCTTTATTAAAGCACGTGTTATTTGCATATTAAATAGGAATAGGACTTATTAGTGCAGTTAGGTTATAGCCATAACCGCACTAACATTATTCTTAAGTTTAGCTCTCTACGTCAATAATTATCGCTGATGGGTATAGCAATTTTTTTTATACAATAACTAGAATGAAGCATTTTAAAAAGATAACGAACCGTTTTTTTTTTTTTTGAAAAAAAGAGACCCACTTGACACAAAGAAGTAGAATAGTTATTTATCCTATAAATGATGATAAAGGATCTTTATAGTTCAAAATTAATTATATACAAAGAATTCATACATTACCTTAAAAATCCACAAATATGAGCATTTTATATGTATAGGGAATAATATCTATAATAACTGATTTAATTTAAGAATGTTTAAGAAATTCAACGTTTCACTAGCAATTGGTGACTCGCCCAAGATAACGAAATGAGCTAGGTTTGTAAAAATTATGAGACGGACAAAAAATTTTAGCCCACTATCCATCAAAGCCTAGGCCACCTAATTCTCCAACTTGGCGGGTCGACCCAACAAACCCCAAATAAGATTAAAATAATATAAATATTAATAATAAAATAATTTAACTTTATTATACTTTAGCATATACTTTTATTTTCTAAAATTTTAAAAAAAAGTCAAGTCCTTTCACTATCTTCTCATAATTCTCTTTGATTTCTTGCTGAAAAATATATCTTTTATTTTTTATGTTAACTTAACATATACTTTTAAAAATTTTTCTAACAACCCAGGGTGAATTTGCCTGCCAATCTACCATTTTTTCCTAAAAAAACACTATTTTCTTTACTTTGCCGGGTTGGTCTACAAGCCCAATTTCAAGAGGGGCATACCCTTTTAGTTTAGGGTGAGTTAACTTGTTTTGTCATTCATATACTTAACCTATTTTAGTGGTAATGATCTAGATTGAAGAAAATACAAGAATTTATCCAATGACAAATTGAGTAATGTCAACAAAAGTAAGAAGGAAGGAAAAAGTGACGAAGGACAAAATGGGAAACAAGCCCAGAGTCATGCCATCTTCTAGAGACAAAGTTATAGAAATGGTTTCATAATTATTCCAAGATCCAAAAGACATCATTGATGTAACTGAAGGGGATCTTTATCCTGATGATCTCAAGGAAGAAGAAAAGTCTTAGTTTGATATGAAGGAAACTAATTTTGATCCAAACCTTGAAGTCAAAATTATGATACAAGATTATGAAGACTAATGTCATCCATGGAAGAAAACTCACATTGTAAAGTTCTTAGGAAAGAGGTTGAGTCCCAAGTTTTTGAGTGATAGATTCCGAAGTATGTGAGGGAAGATTGGTAATGTCAAAGTTATTAATTTGAATAAAAAAATTTACATGGTTAGATACTCAATGAGGATGATTATAGACATGCATTATATGAAGTATGAGTGTTCATAAAACTATTCAATTAAATGCAAACGGTTAAATTGATTCAAAAAATTAAAAATCGATCAAAAAAATGAAACTCACAAGAACCATTTTCTTTAGATCGGATCATATTTTAAATCTATGTTTAGAAACTGTGTTGATCCAATACAAGCTCAATGTATCATATTTAGACTTAATTTTATGTTTCATTTTTTTTCTACTTAGGTTTCATTGTATAAAAATTAATGTTTATTAGTGAAAAAGTATTTATTAACTTATAATAAAATAACAAATAACACAATAAAAATTGAACAATTCAATCTGAACCATAATTGGATTGGATTTTAATTTTTTTTTTCAACCAATCTAATCTAAAACGTAGTTTAATTTTATGATTTGATTAGATGACTTTTTACTCCAAATTTGATCGAATCTAGTATGCGATCACCCTCAATATAAATGCCCTTAAATCATTGTCAACCATTACTTGACAATCCAAAGACAGAGATCTTTCTTTAAACCACCAGACTTAAAAATAGGGAAGATGTGTGTTTGTGTTAGGATACTAGGTTTGCTAATGGAACTTTATAATACAGGTGAATTTCCGATGGAGAGTTAATAATACTCTTAGAAAGATGCTGAAAGTGGACACTACACTTTCCACTCACACAAGAAGGATGTTTACTAGGATATGCATTGAGCTAGATCTTAGGAAACTACTTATTCCCTCATTCAAAGTTCTTGGCAATAACATAACGAATGTAAAATATAAGGGTCAATATATAGTATGTTTCAACTGTAGAAAGTATAGACATAGGCAAGCTTCTTGACCTGGGCTGCATCAACATCAAATGAAATATTCCAAACCAAACTGTCAAAATTCAAGTTAGAATGATGATCAACAAGCATGTCAAAGTGATATGTTCCTAAACTTTTAGGACACAAACGAATCAAAGAAATGCTAAGGGTCTCTTTAGTTCATTGTATTGTTTTAATTTTAATTATAAAATTGTCACTATGTTTCATATTTTCAAAAATTTATATAGAAAAAAATAAAAACATGACATGAAAATACAAAACAGAAAAAAAAGGTATTTAAGTATTTTGGTTTAAAATTTTGAAAATGAGAATAATGATTTTATATATAGTTAAAACTAAAAATAAGAAATAAAAACATAAACACGCATGTCCTAATAAACCAAAATGAAACTAACATTAAAACAAGAGAATCAAAACACTACTCTGACCTTTAGTTATTTGTATACAATTTTTAGTTTTGTTATCATATGATAGTGAGTTAAAGAGGTTTAGTTGAACAAATTACTTGAATTAATGTAAACCCATGACAAAAACAAGAATGTAAAGGGAAGTGAATCTCTTTGATTCCAACATATAAAAAAAGAATTGTAAGAATGAGACCTATTTTGATTTCTATAGTTAAACTAGAATACCGTTGATAATTCGCTCTAAAACAACACATCTTTTACTACTAGTATTATTTTTTTATACTTTTTTTTTACTTTGTCAAGTTTCAAGCACAAACAAAATCACCATAAACTATAAAATGTTCCATACCACAATTCAATAAAAACATATTCCTTGCAATCCAAATCTAAAATCACATGTTAATATAAAATGGTCCGGGTAAATTTTTTAAGGTTGTTTTTAATTTTACCATTGTTTTTACTTTTATCGCTATTAAATACAGTAGAAAAATCCTATTGATTATTTGTGTCTTGGTTAATAATATAATCTAAATTTATAAAAAGAGTCCAAATTTAATCTCAATTAAACCCTAAATAGAATTATCTAAGGAAAAAGTTACATTGAAGGGGGAGAGAGAAATTTGGTGGCAGCTATTATGAATGAGCCATGAAATTACCGCATTATAATAAGTTTTATGTCTCACCTAAGTTAAAGTTGTATCACCACATCTTAATTTCTCCAACTTCGTTAGGTTTATTTATATGATTTAAAAAACGAGAGAGAGAAAATACCACTGTGAGAATGATATTATATTTCTCATTTTCACAAGAATCTAAATATAATTTCATTAATTCATTTATTTGTTAGGTAATATTTCATTAACTCATTTATTTGTTAGATAACATTACATTACATTACAATAAAATTTATGGAATTGATATCTTTATACTAGAATAATAAAAGTTAATTAATGTTTACAAAACATTAAATAACATAAATAATGTGGAATTTGTTAAAAAAAATCCTTTTCAGATTTAATCACACTAAAAAGGGTCTATCTTTTTCTGAAATGTATTAATGGGATTAGTGATCATGATCAAATTTAAAATTGTTTTTCATAATATTACTATATCAATTTATATTGTTAATTTAATTGAGTTACAATTCATAATTTATTTTTGATAATCTTTATTTATACATATATATATATAATAGATAAACATTTAAATTATTATACTTATACATTATTATTATTATTACTTTTTGGTTTGATATATCATATTTAAACTTGAATAAAAAATGACCACATGTTAAATTAACACAATCCCCTGCTAATTAATTTTCTGGCATGGTGGTATATTCAAAGGATTGAAAAAATTATGAGTTCTCTAAAAAAAGAGAAATGAGAGTTATTTTCATTTTAAATTTGTGACAACTATATATTCCGATCATATAATACAATTTGAATTAACAATTTCCTAGCAGTCACATGTAATATTTTAAGAAAAATTCTTCCAAAGGACGGCACTAAATGATAGAGTAGTATTAATTTGTCTGTTGAAAAAAAAAACACTCATAATTGATTAACATTGTATTTTATTTAATCATAATTGCCATCATCGTTTTAGAAATCATTGATTAACATTGTATTTTATTTCATAGTTTAAAAAATCAAATCAAAACAATCGGCTCGATTAAAAAAATTAGTAAATCACTCACCAACACAATTCACTTTAACCACTAAACCAGTCTTCAATCAAGTCGATAAAAAAAGTAAAACAGGTAAAAGTCAATGATTTACCAATACTTTTTGATCTGTCCTGAACCGGGTCGAGAGTTCTGGTGTCGGGTCAATCACAAATAGTAGGAAGATTACGTCTCTGAAGACCGGTTATATGAGTATCCGGTTTGTGTATCCGATGTCTCTGTATGAGAAGAGAGCGGATTGGGCGTCCTGGAGGTCCTTCACACCCGCCTAACGCGTTGATGTGGGCGAAAGGTGGTGTCACCTGTGAAGATTCTCCAACGCTCAAGTCAGTGATAATATTCCAAGTTAGGAATATATTCAGAGAGTAATTGTAAGTTGATAGAGTCAAAAGATCCTTCTCTCCATTGATGAAGAGAGTTCATATACCTGATTGGCTCGATATTCGAGGATTCGTTAGTGGGGAACCACTAACCTCTAATAACACTGTAAATTATTATTTTATTGCACAGTTGCCAGTATGATTGGGTCAAGTGGCTATTTTATATTGAGCGTAGAGAGTATAGGCCAGAATTAGGGGACAAGTTGACCATTCCTGTGAGCAGATTTTGGCTCGTAGTGCAGGGAATTATTGATCGGTCCCTGTAGCAATGCCTTTTGTCTTCTGCATAGTGACGTGTGTGTTATCCGGTGTCATGGTGTTATCCTGGACAACCGGTATAGGGCGAGCGCCTGATACGGAATTAGAATCCAGATGTATACCGATGACACCGGTTGCACGTTGACGAATTGACAAAGACGTTAAAATATGTCTTGTAGATCGGATACCGGTATCAAGGCCGGATCATATGTCCCCTAGCTTGTGTGAGGGACTATGTAGTTGTTCACATGAGCTACTCAACCTGCGAAAGGTCTAGATGCCGGTATAGCTATGTAGGAAACGTTTTTATGCATGTGTGCTGTTCAGCATCATTATATCATAAGGAACCGTCCTAGGGATGAACGTTCCGTTGTCATGATGTTGTTATAACGGTTTCAGACAAAGATTCGCAACAGGAGAATGCCAAAAGTTTTTTGAAAACTGAGGACTCTTGAAATTCGAGTAACGTCTGTAAAGCGTTAATTGCGTCGCATGGTTAGACATTAAATGCCTTTAATCATATGTGCGAGCAGTTATTGCGTCTGAGATGTAAATCTCAGTAACCATCGTTTGGGGCTTAATGGCCTACAATTTTTAAAACTCCTAGGCCCAGTGGAAAGGCCCTTTGACGAATTGATATTGTTTTGGCGCCCATGAATTTAAAACGACTGTGTCGTTTGACTTGTAAACTGACGCGTTTAGTCGTGGACGACACAACCTTAAGAGTTGGTAACTTGAACCCCTTCGATTCTTATAAAAGAAGTACTTAGTGGGTTCTGGGAACTGCGTACTTCTGATTCCTTAACAAAACTCTATAGAAATTTTGTAAGGACGTTTGCCGCTTGTTTTGTGAAGCTTTCTCAGTCTTCATCTTCCTTATCGTCTGAGGTAACCATTTTCTTCCCTCTGTTATTTCCTTCTTCTTTTGCTCTGCTATTTTTGTTTGAAAAGAATGTATCTTAAGAGGGGGAGATTAACTTCTCGCAACCCTAATTATCATGGGGGAAGAATCACTGTGATTCTTCTGAGGGCTGAGTCATGTCGCTCAGAAAGGGGATCTTACTCACAGTGGAGAGTGACTTTTCCCTTCCTAGAGTCATCCTCTGATTGTAGTCGCTCTTCAAAAAGTGAAATGAGTAATGATTGTTACCCTTCTGACGATGTGACTTTTTATCGTAGAGTAGAGATTTTTGTCCACGCAACTCAAGCGATGACTGGAGAAGGAACCTCTGGAGATCAAACTATTCTGAAAACAACAGAAGGTCTGTACAGCGTAGTTGCCTCTCGGCTAAACTGGGAAGAACTCCAGGCTAAGTGGCCCTTCTGCTGGATAGCTGACGAGTTTAAAAACTTAGCTTCCCATCACACGAATGAGGACGGAGCTCAGATTCAGCCAAGGTTTGTAGTTTGCGCCGAGGAGGAAATGAAAAAATGGTTCAGGGTATTTGCACTGCTCCCTACAGAACGGATATACCACGTTGTCCCAGATGAGCGTTCGGTATATATGCATGATTTTGTATTTCATCATCTCGGAGTTCGTTTCCCCTTATCCGAGTTTCAAATGGGTGTATTAAGGTTCCTAAATTGTGCACCTTCTCAACTTTATCCATACGGTTGGGGACTCGTCCGTGCTCTAGAAGTATTGGGTGACTACTTCAACTTTACGCCCATCGTAGCGATGTTGTTCTACTACACTCAGGTAGTTCAGAGGGCTAACAAGCAAGGCGGTGTAGGTCTAATCACACTCCAGACTCTATGTTCCTTTGTGAACTTCGAATCCTACACCGATTCGGCTAAAGTTGACGGGAAGTCATTTAAGTCTTTCTTTACCTGGATATCAATTAAAAAGAATAAGCCCGTCTTCTGGAAGAACGAAGAGGGTCTTAATAAATTTCCTCTGAGCTGGACTCATAAGCACTTTCTTCTGAACTCTTCAACATACTACACTCATCAGTCCGAGCTGTCTACTGAAACGACGACGGTGTTATTCGCCCTTGAAGCATATTCTACACGCTTTAAAGCATTTTTATGTAGACGTCTTTTAAGTAGTTCAAGTGCAGTCCGGGACGAATATTTACGTAATTCCTGTTTTATTCCTTTTTTCCTCCTTTGTTGATTGTATTGAGCATTTCTTTATTGCTAATACGTTTTATTTATGCATGTAGGTGAAATAGAGCAAAAATCTCCAGACATGGACAAGCTAAAATCCTTGAAAGCAGGAGGTAAATCCGTAGCTGGTGAGAATGAAATTCAACCTAAGAGGGATTCTGTGAAGGGTTGTTCTGAGTTGATCATTCTGACCTCAGATGTCAAAGGGGAAATTCCGCTGGTGGAGGGTGATTCGACTGGTGTTGATGCAACTGCAAGTCAACCCAAAATAACAGAGAGGAGGAGGAAGATCAAGAATGACCCTTCAGGAAGATCAACGAAGAAACATAAGCCTTCAAGGAGTCCGGAAAGAGCAAGGGCCTCAAAAGGTAAAGCTGTAGAGACCTCGGATGCAGCTGAAGTTTCTGCCGGACTCCACAAGGGTATTCTTTCTGGGGTCTTTGGATCTTCAAGTCCGATCTCCTACCCATCTGCTTCGTTCCTTACTCCCTTCCTCTCATATCGAGGGACAACCCCAGCGATTCTTCCTCAGCCATTATACGAGCTCCGGCCCACGCTTAAACCTAAAGAAATCAAAGAGGCATGTGAGGCCGAAAAATGGCAGTTAGCAGAGCTTACTGGGATGCTTCACTCACTCAATTTGTTAGCTGATGATGCTGACAAGATTGATAAGCTGAGTGATAAAGTAGAACAGCTCAACCTCTCGGTAGGGAAGGATAAAGCTGCCCTAAAATTAGTTGAAGATCACCTCACCAAGTCTAAAGAGTTTGGAGATTTTATGAACAAGGAAAATCTCAAGCTCAAAACCATGCTTAAAGACTTGGAGGGTAAACTGGCAGAGAAGGAGGAGATGCTCGGTAAATCTCAAGAAGAACTCCGTAGCAGTCAAGCTAAACAAGCTGATCTTGAAGATAAAAGTAAAGCTGCTGCGGAGGATTATTTTAAACAAGTAGAGGAATGGTCCCAAAAGGAGAAGAATTTCCTCCTTGAGATCGAGGGACTGAAGGCTAGGAGCACAGAATCTCAAGGATCGGATGGAGATCTTTCGAGGTTGCGGGAAGAATTGGCTGTAGCAAAAGCCGAGCCGTAGGAAGCTATTGACATATGCACCCAAGCAGTTGAAGAATCCTTCGGCCTAGCTATACGTCAAGTTTTCTTTCGTAACCCCACTGTGTCACTTAACCTCTATGGTATGGATCCGTTTTATGAATTCCATGGAGGGAGGTTAGTTGCAGTGGTTGATGGTCGACATGAAGATCCTCGGAGTCTTTGTATGGTTTGGCCCCTCTTCCTAAGGGTCAAAGCATGGGGCTGGATTTCATTATTCCTATGCCTGAGGTTGCCTTATCTGAAGGAGGTGCAGAGGCGCCTGAAGAGAAAGCTCTGGAAGAAACTCCCAAAGAAGGGGTACAAGACTTTGGAGAAGGAGAAGGAGAATGGCAGAAAGAGACTGAAGAGCAAGTCTCCCCTCTGTAGTCTTGCTATTTTTTATATGTAAAGTTGTGTTCCGGGATCAACTCCGGTATTACATGTAATCTTGCTTTTCACGAATGAATAAAATTCCCTTTCAGAAATTTGTCTTCAATACTTCATGAAGAATAATATGATTTAGATGTATATATCGTTTCAGTAATTGATAATCCGCTATGTAGGGCTAACGTTGAGGTTGGATTGAAATAATCACCTCAGAAAATCATATAATTTTAGAACGGAAAGATATATATATGAATACTGTCCCCAAGAGCAGGTATGTTAAGGAATAGGTACCTGTCATAGGGCATCATCCTTAATTCTTTTGGGGAGAAAAGGAGTCGATCCGTTGTTCATAGTAGCGGTGTCACAGGACGGATGACTAGCATTAATTTGTGTTATTCTCACAGGACAGTTCACAGATTCGATCCGTTGTTCAATGTGAGAGTATTGTTCCGAGCTCAGGGAACTGCAAAGATACATAAAGATGATGGTTGGGTCTTCCATCATAGGGATAGTGATGGGAACTTGTTCACGCCAGGAGTTGGGTCATTAAATCACAGAATAAGTGATAGAGAATAACCGTTCTGGGGAAATACCTCTCAATCGTAAGAGTACGGATTGAGCCTTCAAGATCACAGGAGTTACATCATCAAATCACAGGATAGGTGATTGAGATCGTCCGTCCTGGGGAAACACTTTTCAATCGTCAGAATACAGATTGAGATTTCAAAAGCTTCCATCATAAGGATGATGATGGGAATTGTTCATGCCAGGAGTTACATCGTCAAATCACAGATTGGGTGATTGAGATCATTCGTCCTGGGCAAGTACACCACACCAGGAGTTACATCATCAAATCACAGAATAGGTGATTGAGATCATCCGTCCTGGGCAAGTACACCACACCAGGAGTTACATCGTCAAATCACAGAATAGGTGATTGAGATCATCCGTCCTGGGCAAGTACACCACACCAGGAGTTACATCGTCAAATCACAGAATAAGTGATTGAGAGCATCCATCCTGGGGAAGTACGTTTCAATCGTCAGGGTACAGACTGAGTTTTCAATTTCGTGTTCAAATTCGGTATCGAGACAGGGTCATCACTCTATTTGTCCCCTAGCTTGTGTGAGGGACTAGTAAAGTGGCTCATATAAGCTACGTCGTCTGTAATAAGTATGGATGCCGGATAATATATGTCGTTTATAAAAGACATTACGTTGTCACGTAAATATCCATTCTTGGAACGAAGGTTCCGTTGTCGTAGCGCTCCTCAGGACGGATTCGTACAAAAAGCTTTTTATGTGGGAATCCCAGAAGTTATTGAAACTTGCAACCCTTGGTATTCGAGTAACAGTTGCAACGTTTCTCATGATTGGACATTTAATGCGTTTAATCACGTGGGGGAGCCATTATTGCCTTAAATGCGCACGTCTTTATAACCGTCACCAGGGAGCTTCGTGGGCCTGAAATTTAAATTTTGAGGCCCATTTGAGAGGCCCTTTTGACGAATCGACGCTGATTTCGCGCCTTAAGGTTTGAAACGACAGCCTTGGATTTACCTAAAAGGCGTTGTTTAGTGGCAAACGACATAACCTTCGACCCGTAATTGAGTCTGTTGACCCCTTATAAAAGGAATACTTAGTGAATTCAGAAATCACTCAGTCTTGCTTCCCTGACGAAACTCTGCAAAAATTTCAAGAAGACATTGTTTGCTTGTGTGATACTTGATTCACCACCCTTCTTCATCCTTAGGTAACCTTTCCTTCGTCTTCTCGTATTTTCTTCTAGTTTTTCTAAATGTCTGGGAGAGGTTTTGCTGGCTCGAGCCGCGTTGGCCCTAGGGGAAGAGGAGGAAGAGCGTTGTCTCGAATTTCCTCTAGTCGTGGTGGGAGGATCCCTGTGATCTTCCATTCAAACCCACTTCATTCAGAGAGGGATGCGTCGCCCTGTTCAAGACGAAGGGTGATAATACCCTCTTCAGAATCCTCTTCTAGTGAGAGTGAGGAGAGCGCTGATTTATACCTCTCTGATGATGTGAGTTTTTATCACAGTGTGAAGGCGTTTAAATTAGCTGTAAAGAAGATGATTGGAGAGAGCGCCTCTGGCAGCGGAGCACCATCTCAGCAATATATAGTGAAAACAGCTTCTAGACTGTGCAATGTAGTTGCACATCGGATTAACTGGGTGAAGTTTCAACAGGAACGTCCATATAGCTGGGTTGCTGATGAATTTCGTGACACAGCGTCCATCCACGCTAGGGAGGACGGAGCGAGGTTGGAGCCTCGCTTTACAGTCTTCAAAAAGGAAAAGTATAAGGAGCGTTTTATGGTATTGGCTCCACTTCCATCAGAACGGATATGTCATACACCGGATGAAAGGTCAATATACATGTATGACTTCCTCTTTCTGAATTTAGGTGTGCGCCTTCCCTTAACAAAATTTTAGATGGGGGTCTTGAGGTTTTTGGACTGCGCCCCCTCTCAGCTTCACCCCAACAGATGGCGTTTGATCCGTTCTCTTAAGGTGCTTGGTGAGCACTTCAATTTCACGCTGACAGTCGCTATGCTTTTTTATTTCACACAAGTGGTCCGTCGTGCAAATAAGGAGAAGGGAGGAGTAAGTTTGATAACCCTCCGGACTCACTCCAAAGTCATCAACTTCGAGTCATACACTGACTCCGCCAAAGTAGATGGGCGTTCATTCAAATCTTATTTCACCAGGATTCATGTGAAGCCCGATGATCCAATTTTTTGGCTGAATAAAGATGGGATTCATGAATTTCCCGTGGCCTGAACTCATGAACACTTTTTGTTGACGTCCCAGGCTTATTACACCGATAAGGACGAGTTAACCCCAACATCGGTCTCCGTTCTTTCTGCTCTTCAATCATACACCGCCTCGCACAAGTTTTTCTCCTGCAGGCGTTTGCTAGGGTCAAAGACCACCCGCGAGGAATATTTGCGTAATTTTCCGTGATTTTTTATTTTCCTTCTTTTTATGTCTTGATATCTTCTGTTACTGATGGTCTTTTTATCTGATTATGCAGTTGAAATTGAAGCTGAGTCACCAGAGATGGAGAAATTGAAGGGCCTCAAAGCTGGAGGGAAATTCGTTGCGGTTGAAAATAATATTCAGGCAAAGCGGAATTCCAAGAAGGCTACCGTTGAGACCATCATACTCACTTCGTCCGCTGGTGACGATATTCCTTTATTGGAGGGCGGATCTGACATACCGACCTCTAATGTTGAGGGAAAAAAGGCCGGTAAGAAGAGGACAAAAGCAGAACATGACTCTTCTAAGAAAACAGAGTCTCAGCCCTCCCCCAAAAAACCAAAAACTTCCAAAGGAGCAGTTGATCTTAGGGCCTCTAAAGGAAAGGGAGTAGAAGGGACGACAACGGCTGCCCCCAGCAATGTGGTTACCTTTGGTGCCAGACCAATAAGTTCCTACTTTGCGCCCAAGGTTTCCTGTCCCCCTCCAGGCAACTCCAATCTTGCCCCATACTTAGTGTATGAGGGTCTAGTTCCTAAATGTATCCCCGATTCTCCGTATAAGCTGAAGACTTTAGAGCCTGGTGAAGTAACCCGAGCTTGTGACGCCGGACAATGGCAACTGGCTGAACTGTCCGATCTTCTGAGATCGATTCGCAGGCTGTCAGAAGATAATGAAAAACTTGGCCAGTTAACGGGCAAGGTTAACGATCTGAACGTTGCCGCAGCTAAGGACAGGGCGAACATTCTGCGTTTGGAAAGTCGGTTAGAGGCTTCCAAGGAAGAAGGGTACCAGAAAGACGAAGAAATCTCCAGGCTGAAATATCTTGTTAAGGAGCTGGAGGCCCAAGCACTGGATCAGAAGAAAATCAATACCGACCTCCATGCTAGCCTCTGTACAGAGAAGGAGCATTCTGCCAAGCTGGGAGAGGAATTGAAAGCAAATAAGATCGTCTACTCCCAAGGGGCTGAAGACTGGGCTCGTAAGGAAAAGGAGATGCTCTTGGAGATTGAGAACTTAAAGCTGGCAAGTTCGAATGACGTCGTTACCGCTCTGAAAGTGGATTTGACTGCTGCCAATGCCCGAGCGGAAGAGGCTATGGATATTTATGTCCAAGCAGTCAAGGAATCTTTCGGGTTGGCTGTTCATCAAATTCAATACCAGAATCCCAAAGTGGAACTTAATTTGAACGGTATTGATCCGTTCTATGAGTTTCATGGAGGGAAACTCGTAGCTTTGGTTGACGATCGTTAGGAGGAACCGCCAAACACCAAGTATAAGCTAGCTCCTCTCCCCAAAGGTCAGTCAATGGGACCTTCTCTTCTGACCCCTATCACCAAACAGCCTAGAAATGAAGGAACAAGTGCTAGTGCTGATGTAGGTAAAGCTGCTGGTGATGGGGGAGGCGAGGCTGGAGATAAAGGCAAAGGAAAGGGCGGAGAGACAAGCCATCATAAATAGTGCCTTCCTTGTCTTATAGTTTTTATTGATTCAAATCTGTTGTGTTTCGGGATCAGCTCTGGATTACTGAATCAATTCTCTCATGTAATTCAGGATTTGATCAATAAAAAGACAACTTGCTTTATACGTTTGTCCGTTGGAAATAATTTCAATAGAATCATTGTATGTGTAATGATCCAATCCGGATTTAGACGCGTAAATACTACATCGGATAGCAGCAAACAAGTTTAGTTCTCATGTATAGGTACTTTAATAACTAAAGGCTCGGTTTGAGAGAAAAGATAGAATATCTTTTGTTGTATTGATATTGTAGTGTGACGAAATTGTTTATTTAAATCACACGTTTGGCATATATGAGCCCGGTAAAAGGTGTACCTTAATCTTTAATGATTAGGTTTTTGTTTATAAGTACCATAATGAGGTTTGCTGTTGTGGTGAGACACGTTGCCATCATGAGAACGACTTGCAGTGTTAGCCTTGAGGGGAAGTAATCGTGTGGATGTTTTACTAAGTGTTCATATTTCGGAATACTCGTTAGTCATTGGATACTGTCCCCAAGCATTATTGGGTGATCAGTTCCGGGTAAGCAACTGACTCTGAATGAGTGACTCCGAGTGAGGCTGGTTCTAGCCATGTCACCCGGGAAATTTCATTACCCCTCGAGTTGCTCAGTAAAAGCATATATGTTTTAACTGAGTCTTATTTTTCGTCAAGGACAATTTCGAGTGATACTTCTGAGTGGAAGTTATTTCGATTGAGAATTCCGAGTGGGAGTTCTTCTGAGTGAGATTTCCGAGCGGAAACTCTTCTGGGTGAGAGCTCCGAGTGGAAGCTTTCAAAGTAAATCTTTTTGAGTAAAGAGTTCTGATTGAACTTTCCTGAGTGGAAGGTTCTAAGTGATTCTTCAGCCGAACTCGGTTTGATTGTGCTTACTACACTCGGAGTTCAGTTTTAGTCTTACAATCCGAGTTTTCATTCGGGCTCGAGTTTTCTGAGTGCAAATTCTCCCGAGTGGAGTATTTCCGAGTACAACACTACTAATTGGGATTGCACCGAGTGAGACATTTTTGACTCTTCATGGTATAGCATCGAGTGAAAAATTTCCGAGTGGGCTATTTTAGTGGAAATACCTTTGGTTAGAGAAAGGTTCTGAGTTCGCATAAATACGTTTCGGATGGAAATGTTCCGAGTGAATAATTGCTGATTGGAACTCCGAAGTGAAATATTTTCGACTTAAAGAATTCATGAGTCGGACACTAAATTTGAAGTGTTTCCGAGTAAGGAATTCTAAGGAAAAGTATTTCCGAGTAAAGTTAATGAGAGTGATGATTGATTCTTTCCGAGTAAGGAATTCCAAGGGAAAATATTTCCGAGTGGGGAATTCCTAAAGGAAGTACTTTTCAGTGATTTTGAATAATCCCAAGTATGGCACTTTAGCATGGGATTTCACTGAGTGAACCATTTTCGAATATCATAGCTCCGAGTGAAGCATTTCTGAGTAGGAAAAAGATCGAGCAAAATATTTCCAATTCCCGCGTGGCATGGTACCGAATGGAATATCTCTGATTCCTGCATGGCGCGGTACCGAATGGAGAATTTCCGAACGAAATGCTTCGGGTGAATACGCCTCAGATAGAGACATGCCCGAGTGAATTATTCCTGAGTCAGAAATCATGAGTCGGGCTTCGATAAAATATGACCCGAACTTTGAAGTTAAAACGTTTCCAAATAAGGAATTTCAAGAGAAAGTATTACCGATTAAAGAATTTCCAGGAGAAGTGCTTCTGGGAAATTTAGAGTTTGGTGCTACTTACTTGTTGTATTTGGGGTTCGGTTCAATCCTACAGTCCAAGCCTTTCAATGGGGTTCGGTTTTATCCTACTAACCGTTCTTCAGTCGGTGTTAGGTTTTATCCATTTACCGTTCTTCACTGACGTTCGGCCAAACCTACTAGTCGTACTCGGAGTTCGGTTCGATCCTACAATCCGAGCCTTCAACACAGGGTTCGGATCAGGGCTAATCCTGAACCTACTGCGCCCGTTACTCGGGGTTCAACGTGGTCTTGAAGAAGAACCAGCTTACTGCGCCCAAGCCTTCTCCGGTGTTCGGCCATACCTATTAACCGTACTTGGAGTTCGGTTTAATCCTACAATCCAAGCCTTCAATAGTGTTCAGCCAAACTTATTAACGTACCCAGAGTTCGGTTTAATCCTATAATCTGGGCCTTCGAATGGGGTTCGGTACAGCCTTATGGAAAGGTCTGATCCTACTGCGCCCTTTTCCTGGGATTCGGTATGGTCTTTGCAAGAGGACCAATCCTACTGTGCCCAGGTCTTCAGTTATTCACACATATTCGAGGAGTTACATCGTCAACTACAGAATGGGTAATTGAGATCATCCGTCCTGAATATGTTTGTGCACGCCGAATAAACTGAAAATCACAGCATAAGAAAAACTCAAAAGAGTTAAGTTGGCGTATGAAATTCTTATTGAACAAAAATAAGAATTACAATAAAAGCGTAGCTGGGATCATGATATAAAGATTTCTCCATTGAACAATCTCAAGTGAGGAGAGAAGAGTTTGTATCGTTCCAGCAGCTAGCTGTAATAAATGCGCAAGTTCTGGGTATTCCACTTGTTTCGGATTGGAGTGCCATCAAGGTTTTCAAGGCGGTAAGAGCCTTTGCCAACAATTTCGGATACCCTGTATGGGCCTTCCCAGTTTGGGGCTAGTTTGCCTTGATGAGCGAATTTGTTTCCCACACTTGCTTTCCTCAAAACCAAATCTCTGACGTTGAAAGTCCTTGATTGGACTCGTTTGTTGTATCGAAGGGCGACTTTGGATTTGATGGCCTGATCTCTAATGAATGCTTCTTCTCTGAGTTCTTGTATGACATCCATTTCTGATGTCAAGTTAATGTTATTTCTTTCTTCAGAGAAGTACTTGACCCTAGTAGAAGCAATTTACAGTTCCACAGGTATCATTGCCTCCACCCCATAGGTCAGGCGATATGGGGATTCATTGGTGGAAGAATGAGGCGTTGTGCGATATGCCCAAAGGACGTGACACAACTAGTCTGTCCATCCGCCCTTGGCTTCACCAAGACGTTTCTTCAATCCTTTCAGCACCTCCCTGTTGGCCACCTCAGCCTGGCCGTTAGTTTGGGGATGTTCGACGGAGGAAAATATCTGGGTTATTCCTAACCCTTCAAGTAAATCTGTAAATTTCCTCTCTGTGAATTGGGTGTCATTGTCTGTGACAACCCGTGCTGGGACTCCGAATCGTGTTATAATATTTTCATACATAAAACGACGAGTTCAGGCTGAAGTAATATGCACCACCGACTCTGCTTCAATCCACTTAGTGAAATAATCGACCCCTACAATGAGATATTTGATGCCCTCAGGAGCAGTTGGGAAAGGGCCCAAAATATCCCCATTGGTAGAACGGCCATGGAACAGCGAATGTGAAGAGTTCTTCTGTCGGTGTGTGGTGAAGATTAGAAAATTTTTGGCTGGCATCGCATTTCTTAACAAAGTCAATGGAGTCCTGCTTCATTGTGGGCCACCAATATCCCGCTCTGAGGATTTTTCTCATCAGACTTCTTCCTCCGACGTGGTGTCCACATTGTCCTTCGTGCACTTCTTCCATTACTCCATGTACCTCATTTTCTCTCAGACAGATTAAGTAAGGTACTGAGAGTACCCTTCTGTAGAGGTTACCATCTATCATAGTGAAGTATGGCAGTTCCCTCTTTATTCTCTTCTTTTCCTTCTCATCGGTAGGCAACTGCCCATCGGCCAAATAACGGATGTAGGGGGCCATCCATGTGTCTCCATAAAGGGAATTGGTCATTATGGCATTTAAAGAAGGGAAAAGAGGAATGTTGGGCGACATCAGTGTGCTCTGAACCAACGTTGTGGTGCTGCCTGGCTTTTTGGTGCTTGCCAATCTGGAGAGTATATCCGCTCTTGTATTCTCTTCACGTGGAACATGCTTGAATTCCATTTTTGAGAACTTCTCTCTCAACTCCTTGACACAGTTTAAGTATAATTGGAGTTGAGGCTCACGAGCTTGATAATCTCCCAAAATCTATGAAATCACGAGTTGTGAATCATTGCAGAGCGTTGCCTCAGAAGCTCCGATGTCAATCGCAGCTCGTAGTCCGGCCAAACAAGCTTCGTACTCAGCTTGGTTGTTGGAAGTTTTGAAATTAAAACGAAGAGAGATCTCCAAGTGTACTCCATCATCACTTTCAAGAACTACACCTACTCCAGAGCCCTTTTGATTCGATGAACCATCAACATAGATAGTCCAATGAACACGAGGCGTATTTGGATCTATCCCTGTCATTTCCATAATGAAATCAGCCAGGACCTGAGCTTTAATAGCGCCTCGAGGTTCATAGGATATATCAAACTCTGAGAGTTCAATGGACCATTTGATCATCCTACCAGCGAGGTCAGGCTTGATTAACACAGAGCGGAGTGGTAGATTCGTTCTTACCAAGATCGGATGTGCGTGAAAATATGGGCGTAACCGTCGAGAGGCCCAAACAACAGCCATGGCGGCCTTTTCAATCTTCTGATACCGGATCTCAGCACCTTGTAACGTTTTGCTGGTGAAGTAGACCAACCTCTGTCCATCAGGAGTTTCTTTTACCAAGGTAATGCCCAAAGCTTCATCTGAAATAGCCAAGTATAGGATGAGTGTGTCCTCGGGGTCAGGCTTCGTTAGAATAGGGGGTTTGGACAACACCTCCTTAAGCTCTTGGAATGCTTGTTCTTGTTCCTGTCCCCACTCGAATTTCTTGGACTTTTTCAGCACTTTATACAGAGGAAGTGACCTGTGAGCCATCTTTGGCATAAACCGTGCCAAGGCTGCTACTTTGCCATTCAGGGATTGAACTTCTCTCAGATTCTTTGGACTTTGCATATTGAGAATCATTTGGCACTTCCCTGGATTGGCCTCGATACCGCGTTGAGTTAACATGAAACCTAAAAACCTCCCAGCTGGGACAGTGAAAGTGCATTTCAATGGGTTTAGCCTCATGTTAAATTCTCTCAAGCGGATAAATACTTGGCGTAGGTCATCAATATGATCACCTCCAACCGGTGTCTTAGCTATGATGTCGTCGATGTACACTTCGACAAGCTTGGTGTGCATGCTCTCAAACACCTTGTTGATCATGCGCTGGTATGCGGCCCCAACATTCTTCAGGCCGAAGGGCATAACGGTGTAGCAAAAGACACCACGATCATTAATAAAAGTTGTCTTCTCTTGATCCTCCTCACACATCGGAATTTGGTTGTATCCTGAGTATGCATCCATGAAGCTCAGGTACTGATAACCAGAGGAATCATCCACCATCCGATCTATGTTAGGAAGAGGATAAGGATCCTTTGGATAACAACGGTTAAGGTCCACATAGTCAATGCACATTCTCCATTTGCCATTGGCTTTCCGGACCATTACTACATTCGAGAGCCAAGAGGAATATCGGATTTCTTTGATAAATCCGGCCTTGAGCAATTCCTCAGTTTGTTGGCAAGCTGTTTTTTGTTTCTCTGGTCCCAATCTTCTCTTCTTTTGGGTAACCGGTCTCATCTCTGGGTAGACGGATAATTTATGACAGCAAAAAGCAGGATCTATGCCAGGCACATCGGCTGCAGTCCATGCAAACAGGTCTTTGAACTCCTGAAGGAGCATCAACAGTCGCTGCTCCATTTCTGTATCTAGCTTGTCATTAATATGGGTGACCTTTTCTGGAGAATCTCCCAATACGATGTCCCTGGAACTTCCATCCGGTGTGGGCTTTGATGGGTTGGATGGATCAATGTTCAAATCCGCCCTAGGGTCCAGGTCGACAAGGCTCACAGAACCAGCAACTGTTCCAGGATCGTTGAGTTTCCTCTTTTTATTGGAGGCTTCCAACTTTGTCATATTTAGGCTCGGGTTGTAGCAGTACCTAGCCATCTCTTGGTCACCTCGGATGGACGAAACAGCATTGTCCTTATCGATAAACTTGATAAGGAGGTGTGGAGTTGACACGACTGCCTCCATAGCATTCAAGGTGGGGCGGCCTATGATGCCATTGAATGGTGACTCAACGTCAATCACCAGCACTCAGGATTTAACCGTTCTGGCTCCTGGCTCACCTTCAAAGGAGATAAGGGTGTCAAGGTACCCCTTTGTTGGTTGCTTTGCACCATTGAAAGCTGTTAGTTCCTGTGTGTAAGGCTGTAAGTCTGAGTCATTAAAACTCATTCTTTTAAAGTAATTATAAAAATAACATCACAGGAACTTCCCTGGTCAACAAGGATTCTTCGGACGTCCTTGTTGGCTATCACTACAACGATGACTACAACATCATCTCCACCAGGAATGGTAGGACCAAAATCCTCATCAGAGAATGAAATTATTGGAGCTTCAACCCCTCCTCTGTAAGGACGATTGTCTTTAACTTTTCCTTGTACAGACAGAATCATTCTATGATGATTCTTACGGGCTGCAATTGAAGCTCCTCCCCCAGCGAACCCTCCAGCAATCATATCAATGACTTCACGCCGGCCTTGATGCTGTTGCTGAGGCATGTCATCTCTGTGTGCTATATCATTAGTCATTGCACCTTTCTGTTTCTCCGCAGTAGAGAATTTTCTAACCGGATTACGGTTATTGTCATCCCCGTCGTCTGGATCTCTTTCTCTTTTCTCATTCCGATCTACCCTGTCAAAGGATTTTTCTTTGAACAAGTACTGCTTTAATTTGCCTTCTCTAATTAACGTTTTGACTGCGTTCTTTAGAGCTTGGCATTCATTAGTGGAATGACCTGTTTGTTCATGAAAGTCATAGTACTTACGGGGATTCCCTAGTCTCTTCACAGGGGCTGGCCTCCTGATGCCATAGATGCTGAAAGCTGGCCATCCTACCTCTCTCAAAATTTGAGATGGCCTGGCTGACAGAGGCGCATAATGGCTAAAGGAATTAACACGCCTTTCTCGAGGTCGAGGAGAGGAGTTACTAACTTTGGGGTTGTTGAATGGCCTCTCCATGCGTTCTGACCTCATTTTCTCCTTATCTCTCTGTGGCTGTGAAGGTGGTGTTGGTGGCTTTTTCTTTGCAGCCATAGCCTCTAGGTGCATCTCTATACCCACATATTTTGAGGATTTTTTCCTGAACTCCTCAAATGTTGTTGGCGGGCTTTTTGCTAGTGAGAGGGCAAAGGCTGATCCTGGCTGCAATACCTCGATAACGATATGCAGCTTAATGGACTCTGTGAGGTTAGGAACCAGGGATGCTTCCTTGTAAAACCTCTTCAGGAAATCCTTTAAGGTTTCATTTTCACCTTGCTTAATTTGGGCCAAAGTATGAGATGTCCTGGGAACATCTCTAGAGATGACAAAGTGAGTTTCAAAAATAGCTGTCATTTCAGCCCAGGAATCTATGGATCCAGAAGGTAAACCTTTGAACCAGCCGAGGGCCTCTTCTGACAATGTTCGCGGGAACATCCGACACATCACGTCTTCATCAGCCCCTAAGTACATGGCTTCAAATACGTAAGCATCAAGATGCTTAGTAGGATCAGTTTCGCCATTATACTTTCCAATAGAGAGTGGCTGAGTGGTTTGAAGATGTTTGGGGATGTGGATACTCATAAGCCTCCTTGAGAAAGGAACTTTGAGTTTGTAAGTTACCGGGGGTGTTGTAATTAGTTCCCTCTTCCCACGAGCAGCTCCATCATCAGAATCGTGGGTCTGTTCTCTCCCCTCGAACGTGGGGATGTTTGAGTATTGGAGAGTTATGGATTTTTCTCCATCGGTTGTATGGGGAGTGTCTCTTGTGCGAGATGACTCCTTGTCCTCACTCTGCCTTCTCTCTCTTCGCAATTCTGCGAGTTCCTTTTGGAGTTGACTGATCAACTCATCACGAGGATCGGGGCTAGACACTGGTACCACCTTCTTTGAGCTGCCCCCATGAGAATCGAAGTTAAACTTTCTGAAGGCGTGGGGTTGGTTCTGCCTTCAGGTTGATTCTCCATGAAATCATGTGCTTCACCTTCCATTGATGATCACTTGTTCTTTCTCATGATATGGGAATAACTTTATCGGGTCCCACTGGGCGTGCCAATGATCTGTCCTGAACCGAGGTCGAGAGTTCCGGTGTCGGGTCAATCACAAATAGTAGGAAGATTACGTCTCTGAAGACCGGTTATATGAGTATCCGGTTTGTGTATCCGATGTCTCTGTATGAGAAGAGAGCGGATTGGGCGTCCTGGAGGTCCTTCACACCGGCCTAACGCTTTGATGTGGGCGAAAGGTGGTGTCACCTGCGAAGATTCTCCGACGCTCAAGTCAGTGATAATATTCCAAGTCAGGAATGTATTCAGAGAGTAATTGTAAGTTGATAGAGTCAAAAGATCCTTCTCTCCATTGATGAAGAGAGTTCATATACCTGATTGACTCGATATTCGAGGATTCGTTAGTGGGGAACCACTAACCTCCAATAACACTGTAAATTATTATTTTATTACGCAGTTGCCAGTATGATTGGGTCAAGTGGCTATTTTATATTGAGCGTAGAGAGTATAGGCCAGAATTACGGGACAAGTTGACCATTCCCGTGAGCAGATTTTGGCTCGTAGTGCAGGGAATTATTGATCGGTCCCTGTAGCAATGCCTTTTATCTTCTGCATAGTGACGTGTGTGTTATCCGGTGTCATGGTGTTATCCTGGACAACCGGTATAGGGCGAGCGTCTGATACGGAATTAGAGTCCAGATGTATACCGATGACACCGGTTACACGTTGACGAATTGACAAAGACGTTAAAATATGTCTTGTAGATCGGATACCGGTATCAAGGCCGGATCACTTTTCATTAGGATTACAATCATATCATATACTTAAAATATTACTTTGTTAAAAATGTTATTTTATAAAATCAAATTATTAAAAGATTCTTCTTAAAAGTATTGTTTTATAATTTTATTTTTGTTTGTAGAATTATGAGTGAAGCTATAATATTATACTTTTATTACTACTATTTATATATAATATAATTTTATAAAAGAACATTATTTATTCACACCAATTTGACCATCAAGTCAGTGACTCAATCCCTCCAAATTTAAATGATTACTCAACCTATTCTCTAATATTGTCCTATATAGATGCTAAATAATGTCTTTTAATTTTCACTATTTGAATAAAATATAATTATTATTGTTTTTCAATATATATATATATATAATATTTCACCCTAGAAAGTATAATCAATATTTTTAAAACCGGATCAATTATTGAACTAGTGAAGATACTATTTCAAACGAACCATGATAAAAACCGGTGTCAAATCGTAATTGAACCGTTGATTATAAAGAATTGATTTGGATCAGTTACTCAATAAAATCACGGTTCAAAGTTAAACCAATTAGACCAGTTCAATTTTAATAATAATGAGTATCATTATTTGAGGTGTACAATGGGTGAAGGAGTGAAATTGTCGAATTGTCCGTTGAAAATCCTTAGCACTAGTGGAACATGGAGAAGGGTTCCTGGAAAAATGCTACCAAATGGACCACTCTTATAAACATATGTTCTGGGCTTCCATGGTAAGTGGACCATTGCTAACACCACGTGGGCTCAACTCTTTTATCTTCATTCTACGGCTATGGACCTGCAAGGCTCATCATTTCCGCAGAATCATCACTTAACATTTCACGTGACGTGAAGACACTAAAACCTTGATGTTTTGCTAACTTGCTAGGATTGGAATTGACGTATGATTATATATTTATCATATTTCTTGATTATAAATCTATACGAGTATTATATCAAATTATATATATATATATATATATATATATATATAACACTAATTAACCATTATCAAATTAAAAACACTGTAGTTATAATATTTTTACTAGTTGTATTAGAAAGTACGCGACTTGCGTAGTTGTTTGTAACTGAATTAGTAACGCAAACTGGTATTATTATAAGATTCGGCTTCAATCTTTACTAAACATACTTATCGAAAAACACATGAAACATTAACTATAACTAAAACTTAAACAAAATTGACCAAAAAGAATACCTATGACTACTCAAAGGAAGTAAAATCAGCAACTAGCCAACAACACCATAACATAACTCCCAAATCCAAGCTGCTACACTTTTTTTTTGTGGCTAGGACCTAGGATGGGCCAAAGCCCATACATATTTTTCTTCTTGTTTTTGAAATATCAAAATGACCAGTTGGGCATTGCATGAAAATAATAATAAGGCACCTCTACTTAATTATTGAGGCTTTCGACATGTAATGATGGCAAACTTAATTAGATCTTTCTTGTATCCTTTTATCATCAGTGACATTGCCAAAGCTCCTTTTATGGTTTTTAGTCCTGGACAAAATTTAAAACACTAATCAACTAATCGATCAATGAAGTTCCTAATCCACCCTAAAATAATAACAGAAAACAATCAAGAAATCCAGAGTACGCCTTGTCAGAAAATATAAATTTTCAACTGTTAAAAAAACAGATTCATGCATCATGATGGAATAACATTCATATATAGAATATTTTCAATTGTTAACAAAAATCATTTCTTTTTAATGGTTTGTGCATTCCAAGCAGCCCAAACTCAAAATCCTAGATTATGTTACTTACTTCTCAATTACATGCTTGATGATATAATCATTTATCAAATGAGTCAATTTTTAAAATTAAAAGCTTTAAATATGTAACTTCAAATTCAAAACATGGAATTAATGTACTTGGGAGATTAATGTTGAACTCACCACTGCGCAAGAGTGAAGTGAGGCCTTTCCATGTCAAGGCTGAGCGTATGACTGCTGGCCAAAATGGAGCAACAAAGGGAGACCAATCTGCTGTTTTGATGTCCTACAAGTTATAGCAAGTAAAAGCAATATGTTAAAATAGCACCACAACTTCATTTCTCTGTATTTGTAAATTGCATTCCTAATGATTGACAAAAGACATTTACCTTCCTTTTTACTTATTATAATTTTATCATAAGCTTTTTTTTTAAGAATTCCAAATTACATTCACATGTTATTTTATAATTTAGAAGTAAAAATTGAGTTTACACTCATATAAAGTGATTGACATTTAGTATATTTTATGATAGTTAAAAATCCTAAATCGGCACTTTCTTTATATAATTGTTTTATAATAATAATAATAAGATAAAAATGAAACCACCATCTTATTCTGTTGTTTTAGTGCTTGTAATATTTCTCATTCTTTTCTTTATAAAAGGAACTTTCTTTTAACATAACAAGACATAAACCTTTTAAGAAATAAATGTGTTTGTGTGTTTTGCAAATGAGTTTTTAAAACAACTTCTTTTCTAAAACATAACTATGTTATAGATATCATTCGATTTAGAGATGAAATAATCTTAAACATCAAATATGTTATTAAGTATTTGTTAAACAACTATCGATAAACTGCTTTTAACAGTGTAATCTTCCCTTCTAATTCTTAATATTTTCAATCAATGTAAGTTCTTCCATCACTTTTCTTTAAGCTCTATGGTGCATAGTTACACCAAGTAGATGCATTAATTTGTCTTAGAATTTCTACATGCTATTAAAACTATCTGATCAGATCCTATCGTGGAAGAAGAGAGTCTTAAACCTGTTATGGGAGGAGGGGAGGAACAAACGGAGGCCATGATAGAAGAACTTGAAGAGGCACAACTTGAAGAAAATTTGGTTACCGACAGTGATGATTAAGGATCAAAACAATGGATAATGGTCTAGGTTCCATGATGGAGGATCAAGAATTTGTGAAAGAAGCCCCCTTGAACGCTGCAGAGAAACTTCCTTCATGGATGACACTACAAGCAGCACCCTTTCTGGCGCCAAAACCACCACCAAATCAACGATTCTACTGCCGTCTCAGCCAGAAAACGCCGAAATCTTGCCCTCGAATTTGTTTGATCTTCCACTGCTCATCGCCATAGCATCGTCGTTTCATGGTCTCACGATTATCCTCAATGCCATTTTGTTGTCTTGCGAATTCCTACGAAACCATCCCATCCGAAATGATACTAAGAAGGAAACACCATTTGCTAATGATGGTAATCATATTGGAGTTGTTCGGTGCATGGCTTTTGATAGTTATGGGAATTTAGCACGGCTTATGCTACGGAAAATGGGTACTCAAAGATTGCAATTTGGCCTACTACTATCAAAATAGAGTTTTGGGCATGCTAGAAGAAAGAAATTGGGTGTTGAACTGTTTGATGGAATGCAGAATAGTGTTTTGGTTAAATTTGTGTTTATTATGATCAATTTTTTTTCTCATTTTTTTTAATCGTTTAGTATTTGAAGTTAATAATTGAGTATCTATTATTAGATTAAGAGAAGGCTAGAGTTGTTAAACTATTACTTAATTTATTTGATAGTTTATTATTGATTAACTAGCTTATTGTAATTGGTTAATTTCTCATATTCTTATCGGTATCTATAAATCATATAATCATCCTTTTGTAATTCTTATATGAATTTTACATTCTATAACATCCCTTATGTTACTTTACATTTTACAGTTTGTTTGTGGTCACACTCATAAATATACAACTTGTCAAAACCTTGATGCCCAAAAGTTTCTCATAAAGATTTTATCAACTTACAAGAAAATAAGGTTGGTTGATGTTAAATGACACTCCATGTGAAATGACTCTATTTCACATTATGGAAGAGGGTATGTATAATTTAATATGTATAACCAACAATATTTCATTATTTTTTCATATGTACAAAAATATTATCAATAGAACTATTTTATCCTTACAATTTTTATTCACAAAAACCAATAGGCTGTATGTACAGAAAATAATGTTAATCCATAAAATTAAATACCGGAAAATCTAATAGTAATTATGAGCACCTCAAGTGACTGGGATTGGAGCAATTTAACGTAATCAGCAGTTGAGCACCATGCTGGAAGGTAAAATGCATTGCATATCCTTTTCAAGAGATCTTCCTCCCATGGATGTAGAGATTTTTCAGTAGGGTCAAGATCTCTGTGGCACCATGTTACTATTATTATGGTACCACCCGGTGCTGTTACCCGAGCCAACTCTTCAACAAACTGTGATCACATGTCAACAACACAAAAGAGACATTTAATTATAAACTGCAACTTTCAAATGCAACTAATAAATAGTTAATGTGGTGTTAGAATTAAAATTAAAAGTAGAGATATTGGTAGAAACCTTTGCTTTGTCAGGCATGTGCTCTGCACTCTCCATGGACCACACCAGGTCAAACTGCCCATCAGGGAATGGTTGCTCTAGAGCATCACCAACCTCAAAGGAAACCTTAATTCAATTACATAAACATGAAGAAGCCAAATCTTGTATTAGCTTACTTAAATAGATTCTACATATAGAATAACTTATTTATTAAAATAATTTTGAGCACCATGCATAAACTGTGCAAAATATTAAACAGATAAAACACCTTGTGAGCCAATCCTTGAGCAGCAGCAAGAGCATTTGCTCTTCGAGCTTGAACAGGACTGAGAGTGATGCCTACGATTTTTGCCCCAAATTTCTTGGACAGGTATCTTGAGCTGCCCCCTATGCCACACCCAACATCTACTATACTCTTGGGCCATTCCGTAGGATCCTCTGAACATTCCCAAACAGAGTACTAGTCAGTGTAACCCAATTTCAGATCATCAAAAAATTGCAAAAAAGAGTAATCAAATTTTAAAATCTAAATTACAACGATTAGTATTAATTAACATCAATAATACTCCTGGCCATTCTGTAGGTTCAGGTCCTCTGAGCTTTCAGAATTAAAGTACTAGTCTTAGTTAGTTTTGAAAAATACGCAGAACGTACAGAAAGTCAGTTTTAAACCATTAAAATTAAGAAAAGTAATAATGGTTTTTTTCTCTCGTATAAAATTTTCAACAACTTATACATTTTGTTAAAAAAAGTAAATATAATAAATGATAAAAAAAAGAGATATATAATAAAAAAGAATGGTTTCAAATAGTATATAATGTAATCGAAGAATTGTTATAGAATGAAAACAACTCGTGACAGTGACCCTACATACACCAGTGAAACCATAATTTGAGTATAGTATACCGGCACTATTCTATAAATTAATGATTTAACTCATTATAAAAAACACTAATACTAAAAAAATAATTCATAACTTTATTTCTCTAGATACAGATAGAGTAAGTTCCTTAAAAAAAACTTCAAGCATGACCCCACCCTACAGGAGTGTTAATTGAGTATTTGTGAGTTGAAAAGAAGAAGAAAGAAACCAGAAAGATGAGCAAAACGAAGAGACTCGTCGATCATTCGAATCTGAGCAGCGCGGTGATCGGAAAGAGAAAGGGTGGAATCTGGATCGTAAAAGCCATGGTGCATATGGTCACCCCATATGTCCTCCCATATCATGGACGACTCGTCGTAGAACGCAGCAATTCCCTTCTTCAGTTCCATTGCCGTCTTAACTTCACCACGCACAATATCCTATTCGTAGCATTCAACTTGTGAATTATTATTTATCACACTAACATACCACACTCTCACTTGCCTTCTAAAGTTGTTATATATCTTATCATTTTCAATTTCAATTCTATACTTAAATCTTCCCTTGTCGCCTTGTGCCTGTATAATTAATTATAATTTTCTTTTCCTTTAGGTGGTGTTTGGTACGAGAATCTTTGAAATGTTACTTAAAATATTTACTTATCTATATTTGATCTGAGATAAAAAAAATATTCTCAGTGAGATTCTCAGAAAACTTAATAAATAATTAAAAACTTTATTTTCTCATTTCAACAGATGGGTATCCTACATGGAATAAAAAATTTTAGGACAGAAATGTTTCCATTTTCTTCCTAAATCCTCATAAAACAAAAAGATTCTCAGATAAGTTTTTTTAATACCAAACATGGGAATGAGAGAAACTAAAAAGATTCTCGGGTAAATTTTTTTAATCCCAAACATAGGAATAAGTTACCTAGAAAACGCATTCTCATGAATCACATTTCCGAAAATCTCACTTGAAAAGATCCCTCGTACCAAACACCACCTTAAACAAAACGATTATTTATAGAGAACGGAAAGATTTAACCCACAACATACAAAAAAATAACTTGAAATATTAATGGGTTTATTTAAATAGTAAGTAATTTGGTATCACTAAACAAGTTTTAAGTTTAAACTCTTGGATATGTCAAAAATCTTTATTGAAAATATCACTTGCTACCAGACATACAATGTTATACTTAAAATAAAACAAAAGATCAGAGAATTGAGTTGAACTTTAAAAAAAAATCAAATTCAAATTTAAGTTAGATGCTTGCTAGTGATACAAATAGACGTGTACAATGGTTATTCATTATTGATATCAATGAATAAAAATATTATCTATGAAATATCAATATCTATTGTGAATATCCATAAATAATTATGGATATCTACTAATACTAGTGACACATACCAAAAAATAATAAAATATGATAATAAAAATTTGTTTAATAACTCGTTTATTTATTCAAAGTTTTATAATGATTTATTCATTCAAAGTAAAGATAAACATATATATGGTACTAAATTAAGGTCCTAAAGAGATATAGAATAGATGATGCTCGTTTAAGAGAATAAAAAAGTTTTGAGTGAGATTCAGAGTAGAAAAAATTAAAGGATATTTTAAAACTACTATCGATTTTAAATATAAGTAATTTTTAGTTAAATTTTTTAGTTTTTTAATATAAATAAAATTATATTTTTTAATGTTATTAAATGTTTGTTTACTAAATATGTTATATTTGTATATATTTATAAGGCTACTAATTTTTTAAGTAATAAATGATGATATTAAGGGTATTTTAAAACACTAAATCAAAAAATATGAGAGTATTAATGCAAATAATTACTTTCAACTACTATTTTTAATATATGTAAAATTAAATACTTCTACTTCTATTTAGAATCGGAGATAATAAAATACATTAGCGCACATTTATGTATATAAATAATATAATATGCATCCATTCTATATACTTAACTGTTAATAAAAATATCCATCTATCTTATTTATAAATATCTATTGAAAATTTTGAATCTATTCTTAATGGATGCAGATTTTTTCATTCCTACTTATAACCTAAAATTTGTATTCTATTTTTTTTCATATTATTGCAAAGGGATGTTCTTCAAAGTGCACGGTTGTTTAAAAAACTAAAAATAAATTAAAGATTAGATAGATTATTTGTCGTGAAAGAAAATGGTCTGTTCAAAGTGTATAGTTATTATATAAATCTCATTATTTCTTAATCTTAAGTCCTTGTGGGATAGTCTAGTGGTAGCATATGTTGCCCCACCCACTTGTATATATAATTGAAGTATCTTTATCTAACAGTGAGCTTGATTCAATGAATGCAATTACATTATCTTTCATCTGGAATATAATTAAAAATAACTGATATCACGTTAGTTAATTGAGATAATTGAATAAAAGTAATTATTTTAATTGATGTTATCAAATGTTCCCTCCATGAGATTGGGAAGTGGTCGCCACCACCCCTTGGAATGTCTCTACGTGGTCTGAGGGTTAGTGTAGGTCGCGTCTTAATGGACTAAACCCATGTTGTAACCTAGATATAAAAACACCTGCAGTACATTTTGTAAAGGTTAAGTGACACATATTGAGAAATAATATATCTGACCCCTAGTGGAATTCTCTAGGGTTTTTGTCTAGTACTCTTTGTGTAAACATTAAATATTTTAAAGTGTTTTTGAAATATTAAGTGTTATCCCTATGAGGGAGTGGGGATATGCGCGTACATGTCCACCTACACCATCATTGAATATAGGGAAGTTAATGATCCAGACCTACGACCTCAGTCGATTACAGCGAATAGTAATGGATCCGGATTCTGCATGTCACTCCCCATTTGACCTTGTGTCATATAAATGGCCTCGAAGTCTTCCCTTTTAGTAGACTAAATAACACATTTGATAAGACAATAATAGTACTTTTGATCAACCAAGTGTGATTTCTCTAGGACTTCTGTATCAACACTCTATTGGTGAACACTATGTAATAATTTTATTTATTTAAAAAATCAAAATAAAATAATGTTTTTGACTTATAACCAAAACGAATGGAGTATATAATAAAGTAAGTGAAGACTACTCAATCAATCAATGCGAATTTAAAAATGTTTAGCTAGCTGGGATTATTGAATTGCGACGATCCTCTGCGGTAAGCTAGCAATAAAATACGGTTCACTTAAACTTAAGATATCAGTGGAAAACTTGATGTGATTTTTTTAAAATTTTTAAAAACAATATTATAATCCAATTTATTTTATCTTACAAAAATCATTAATTAATCTCATATACTGAATGAGATAATTCTATAATAAATTGCAGTTATAAATAAATAAAAATAATAACTATATAAAACTGTAGTATTAAAAATGTTAATAGATATGTAATTTTACTTAATTAATTTTAAAAAAAATTATTTAAAAGATTACATATTGATTTTATTTAATTAATTCCAACTAAAATTGATTTTGCAAGATATAATAGTAAATAAAAATAAGTGAAGATACAAAGATACAATTTGGTTCGATTTTAAAAAATATACTACCTCGAATTTTAAATATAAACAAATTTTAATGAAATTTTTTGGTCCCTTAATATATGCAAAATTAGACTTTTCTAATATCATTAAATACTTGTTTACCAAATACATCCTTATTTTATATATATATTTATATAATAAATGTTATTAAGGATATTTTAAAAATTAAATCAAATATATGATAACATTAATATAAATAACTTCTTCTAATTACTATTCTTAATATGTAAAATTATATAAAACAAGAAATAATAATTTTTATCGTTTGTAATTCTCACTCTTTTTTAATTTGATTCAATTTAATTTAACTGTTAAATGAGATTTCATTCTGCTGTCATTTAGTTACTTGTAACCTCGGTTTGACAAAAAAAAAATTACGATTAAATAATTTTTTAACTATTTTTAATAACGTAAAGAATTAATATTAAATTTTAAATTTTTTTATTTTTATAATTTTATTTCTTTAACTATAAACTAAACAACATGACAACTTTGCTGAATCTGAATCTGATCCCACGTGTAGCATATAACTCAGCACGCGCATCTGCAATTCTGCATATATCCAACTCATCCTTGCAGTTACGTATTATTTCAATTAACTAGATTTTTGGGCTCCCGAATTACAAGGATTATATGTTTATTTCTTTTAATACTCTATTAGTTATTTATAATACATGGCGGAACGTTGTTAGTCACCACTATGGCAGAGCATTATAGAGGAATGAGCTCTTTTATATCATGAATATATATTATATAGTCTCTTGTTACTCTGACATATATGGTCTTTTAAATCGAGGTATAAAATACAAATCATCATGGGCGTCATCTTTACTCGTTTTTAAACGAAAATTATTTTAGTTTTTTAAAAAAGTTTTTAGTTTATTTTTTAAAATTTTTATGTCCTGAAATAAATAAAAATTTTGAAAAACTTTTTTATTTTTCAGTTTTTTTAAAAAAATTTCTTTAAAGACTTCTCTATTTTTCTTTAAAAAAATAAAAAACTCAGTTTGATCATCTTTAAAAAAACTTTACAATTAAATAAAATTTTAATTATCTTAAACCATATAAAGAAATAAGTAAAGAATTAAAGATTTCAGTATATAATTTGCAAAGTTCTTCGCCTTATTCAATTCTTTTTTTTCCCTCGAGAACTTACCCTTCTCCTTCATATCCTTTCCTTTCTCTGTCTATTCTGAACTCACAACCATATCTTAAAATTCTGAAATTGTTAAACTAAAAATGAAATATGAAAAGTAAGTAAACTGTAATATAAGATGAATTAAAAAAGTGATTTTATTTATTTTTTAATTATTAAGTTAAAATTCTATAATAATCTTAAAATTCTTTATTATCATTTCAACATATTGGCAATTTTATAATCCTCTCTATAATTTTAAAAAGTGTCGATTGTTAGTTTTTAAAAGAGAAATGAGGAAATTGAAAAACTTATTAGTAGTCCTTTTACAAAAACACTTACCCTTTTTTCTTCCACCCTGTTCTCTCAAAACCTCCCTTTTCTCTTCTCCTATCCAATTTACCAAACATATCCTAAGGGTGTGTTTGGAGTATAAACCCCTTTCCCATTTTGTCATTTGGAAGTATTATATAGTTTATTTATCTTATTTTTTACTCCCTTCATCCATTCTAATTAAGTCCTTTCATTTTGCCTTCTCTTCAAACTCCTAAATTATCTCCAAGGAAATTGTGGACAAATCATAACACGTGGATATGTTGAGGAGGGGCACAAGATGGTCTGAATTCAGAATAAAATATAAATATTATTACTGTTGATTTCGTTCAAATATATGGAGGCTAAACAGGAATTTATTATTTACATTTTCATTCAATAGTAACCTTCTAAGCTCAATGGGATTTGACAAAGCCCAGGCCTGTATCATGATTTTTCGTATAGGTGCATTCTTCCTTCTTCTTTTTCTGTGTAATTTTTCCTGATTTGTTTTATTCTATGTATATGTCTAAGAGAGAGAGAGAGAGAGAGAGAGAGAGAGAGAGAGAGAGAGAGAGAGAGAGAGAGAGAGAGAGAGAGAACAAAAAGACTAATTGTAATTCCCAACCCCTCTATTTTCTATATACTTTTTTTTTTTATCGTTTATGAACTATAAAAATGAATAACCTATTGGCTATGGGAAACCAATTCCATTGTATAAATAATCCTACCTCCAAACTACTCAGGCTTTCGACATGCAATGATGGCAAACTTAATTAGACCCTTCTTGTAGCCTTCTATCATTAATGGCATGGCCAAAGCTCCTCTTGTGGTTTTTAGTCCTGGCCAAAAAGGGTAACAAATTATAGCACAGGGCAACAAGTTTCAAAGCGACAATAAAAAAAAAGAAACTAATTAAAACATGAAAAAGTAACTGAAAGCTACAAGTGGATGAGTCATTACTAGTTTATAGTGTTGAAAATGCTTAAACTACTAATAATTACTAGTATAAAATAACATTAAAAAACGCTGAATTACTTGAAAAGTCAAATTTTGGAAACAATGTGCTTTTAAATAATCATGAATTTCATATTTTAATTTATTTCAAATAACATTAAAAATTATGACAGTATTTTTTAACACCGTTTTAATTAACAAATTCTTTATCAAATAAAATAAGATAATATGAATAGTTTAATATTATTATTCTGATGAATTTTTCCTATTAAGAAATGAAGTTTGAAAATGTGACGATTCGGTCCGTGTATTGCTTTCAAAAGCAATCGTGTTCTTTATTTTTTAATATTATAATAATTCAATTCAAAAAAAATTTTATGTTAAAATATTTATTTTGTATAAACAATACTTTATATAATATTTCTTTTGCTGATAAATATCGGTTCAGTCGGTGTGTTCCTTATTAGTCTAAAACCTAATTTATCTAAATTTTTAGTCAAAAATAATGTTTCTTTTAAAATTAATTATTTTCTTATTTTTAAATTTGTATACATAAAGATAAAATATTTTATTAAAAAAATAAAATAGATAGAGTAATATTAAAACAATAATAAAAAATATTAGCTTCATAACTTTTGTCCTTTTTCATAGGATCCTTTTTTAAAATTTTTATACCATTAAATAACTTTTTATTAAAATACTTTAATCAAAATAACAATAAATATAATACATTGATTAGATCATTTATTTCTCTTGATAATTGGATTATAAAACTTACATTCCATCTCTTTCTATTTTTTCAAAAGATCAAATAAATTGATTAAATGTAATTAAGAGAAATTAAGTAAAGGGGAGAGTGTATGAAGGTAATTTTAGAAATTAATACAAATTTTATACCTATTTAATTATTTTAACTAAATTAATTAATTTTTAATACTCTTGAATTAATTACAATAATCTTATATATTAGGGGACGGGTTAGTATAACGTCTCCATGCTGACCATTTCAAAAAATTAATTATCAAACAATTCCTTAATTTTCAGTTTTCAGTTTTTTAAGAATTAAAAAAAACTGAAAACCAAAAATAAAAGCCTTGGTTTTGAAATATAGTTTTCAAGCTGATTTGAAAATATATTAAAAAATAAATTTTATTATACTTTATTTGAATCAATATTATTTTTAAAATTCATCTTACAAAAAAAATCTAAAATTCACGATTACTCGGAACATTTACATAATTTTAAAAATAAAGGGACCTGGTTGACTTATATATATATATATATATATATATATATATATATATATATATATATAAACTAAAATCACATTCTATATATTCAAATTAAAAATAAATAAACAGATGATTACCATTTTATTTGTTTTAGTGAAAATATATGGAAGGACTGGAGAGCAAAATTTCTAGGAATGTCATTCCATTTGTACTCTTAATTTTCATCAAATAATTTGAATGAGACATCTACCCAAAAGAAGTAATTTGAATGAGTCATTTGTTCCAATAAGATAATTTTCTGATAAATATCATGCAATATATTGCATAATTTAATCAATTTTGTTGAAGATGCAGACCACGTTCTTAGTTATATTGAGCATGGAAATGATTATGAATTAGACTCGCAATAGGTGATCGGAATTTGTTCTTGTGATGCAATATAAATATAGAGCTTACCACTACGCAAGAGCGAAGTGAGACCCTTCCATGTTAATGCTGAGCGTATGACTGCTGGCCAAAATGGAGCAACATGGGGAGACCAATCTGCTGACTTAATGTCCTACATATAGCAAATAATTAAGCATGTTAAAAGTGCAACAAAACTTGGAACTTTTAGACTTTTATATATGGTTATTGTATCATGAATGAGAGGACAACAAAAGTTTTCAAATTACAAAAGGAAACTAATCAGTAACCTCCTTAAATTTTTAAAGACCCTGTTCCAATCATAAAAATTGAAGTCATCTTATTGTAATATTTCAAACAAAGACACAATTTAATATTAAAAAATAAAAATTTGATATGGGCTTTTAAAATTTCAAAACCCTTTGATAATTGAAGACTTTCAGTGATTGAAAGCCCTCAATCAATTCATGGATTATTTATTCTATGAGGGCATGGTACCTGAAGTGAGAAGGATTCGAGCAATTTGATATAATCAGCAGTTGAACACCAAGCAGGAAGGTAAAATGCATCACATATCCTCTTCAACAGATCTTCCTCCCACGGATGTAAGGATTTTTCAGTAGGACCAAGATCCCTGTGGCACCATGTTACTATTATTATGGTGCCACCTGGTGCTGCTACCCGAGCTAACTCTCCAACAAACTGGAGAAAAGGGAAACCGAGATGAGACTACCAGTGTTCAGGACATAAAAACATTAAAGTTTAGCATGCATGCAAAGGCAAAAGACAACAGTAAATTTGGTGTTTTAGATAATTACAAAAACGATAAATATACTGTATACATCATTTTTAGTGTTTTTTACTCTCTTTTTTTTGTGTGTGTTTGAAGAGAGATAAGAAAGAAAGAAAAAAAAGGAGAGAGTACAATCATATCAGAAGTAATGCTGCAACCTGCAAGCGTAACTGAAACTGATACCTTCGCTTTGTTAGGCATGTGCTCTCCACTTTCCATGGACCACACCAGGTCAAACTGCCCATCAGGGAATGGTTGCTCTAGAGCGTCAGCAACCCGAAAGGAAACCTGCAATTGCAGAAACATGAAGGCAAATATATATATATTTAACCAGTTCTATTATCAAGCATAAAAAATTTACAAGTTGTTTGACATTTTATCCAATTATTTCTATCTCTTTCTTGTTTTTTCTCTTTTCTATTTACAAGCAACCCAAAAATATACCAAAAAGCTAAGGAAACAATTTTAGTTGTACACAAAAATTGCACATAAACCATTTTTTATATTAGCTGCAAGTCAATGGATTCTGTAGAGAAGTTATCAAAAACCTTGGTGAGGGTGACATCAGTTTTTTTTTTTTTAACAATTTTGAGCCGCAGGATAGATTAGATTGTGTAAAATGGATAAAAAGTGCAGAAAGACCTTGTGGGCCAATCCTTGAGCAGCAGCAAGAGCATTTGCTCTGTGAGCTTGAACAGGACTGAGAGTAATGCCTACGCTCTTGGCCCCGAATTTCTTGACCAGGTATCTTGAGCTGCCCCCTATGCCACACCCAACATCTACTATACTCTTGGGCCATTTCCTAGGATCCTCTGAACATTCCCAAAACAGAATGCTATTGTCAGTACGAAGTTTTAAATCACAAAAAAAATGGAAAAAGAAAAATTACAATTAACAGTATATTAATTAATTTATTAACATCAATATTCAATAATACTTCTGTACATTCTGTCACTTCTGCATGGTCCTCTGAGCATTCAGAAGCAAATTACGGATGTGGGTAGTCAGAACAGAACAGAAACCAGTTTGAAACTATTAAATGAAAACCATCTCTTAAAATTAAATCCAAACAACTATGCAGTAGTGTTAGTATAGTATATTTTTAGTTGTGTTAGTATATTAACCAGAAGAATTTGCAGCAAAAAATATTAAACAAAAGAATTTCGGTAAAAGACTTTTTTTGTTGTCGATATTTCTATATCCCAACACGAGCCGAACATGTATATTAAACCAAAAAAAAAAAAAAACCATGACAGTATTAAACGACCAAATCCAAATTCATATTTTTAAGCAGTTAAAGTAATCAAAATCAAAATTCTATACAATTAGTGTTGAGTGATGTTGAAGGTTTTTCTGAATCAAGAGTTTTTTATATTAATTGATGAAACAATTAAAATTTATATAGAAAGAATAACAAAACAAACAATAAACTAACTAAAACTAAACAATAGTAACAGAGTGGTACGTTACGGAATAGTATAAAAATATGTCCTAACACTTATCTTCTCCAGGACCGTTATTTCAAAGGATTAAAATAATCAAAATTATGTGAACATAAAATTCGAGAATTGGTTTGATTTATAAACGAAATCCTTTTGCTCGGAAAGTGATAATAGAGTGATTCAATTATAAATCCATCTACAACAGGTGAAGTGAATTGGAGTACGACGGAAATTGAGAAGATAGTGATAAGATAAGTAGGTAACAAGTGGTAGAAAATAGATACGATACCAGAGACGCCTGCAAAACGAAGTGACTCTTCGATCATTCGGATCTGAGCAGCGCGATGATCCGAAACTGAAACGGTAGAATCCTGGTTGTAAAACCCGTGGTGCATGTGTTCACCCCAAATGTCTTCCCATACGCCAGACGACTCGTCGTAGAACTCGGCAATTCCCATCTGGAGTTGCTTGTCCTCACTACGGTGTTGCGCCAACGCTATCTCTCCAGGCCCCGTGCTTGCTGGCGATACTCGGATGCTCCATGACCCGGATCCGACCCGGTTCCTGGTACTTTTGAATCGAACGAGCGGGGATTGGGTGCGGAAAGTGTGGATGCATGACATTTGGGGGAATGTTGCGCTCATCGTCGTCACCATGGTCAGGTCTTCCCCACTCACGGGTGGCCACGCCTCTAGAAAATGCAACGGACGCAATTAATTGTTGCTCTTTTTGTTTTTTTTTTTTTGGTTTTGTTTTTAACCGCAACCGAATCAGAAAATATATATCACTATCAGTTATTGAATGAGTCTCACAAATATAACAATTCATAAAGATTTATGAAACATAAAAAAAAAAATATTTTTAGTTTTATAAATAAATAAAAATAAGAATTTTATATTAGGGTTTCGCTAAGTCCCAAAATTAAATATTTACTCTTTCTCTTTTCACTTTCTATATTTATTTATTTATTTACCATATTAACAATTTGGAAGTTTAATGACATTCTGTTTACGTTTAGCGTTTCACACAGATACTTTATTATTTTATCATTTTTATTTTCCAAAATTCAATAATATTTATAATATATCGAATTTATAAATTACAAGAAGATAGACTAAAGTGTGTAAATTGTATTGTAATATATATATATATATATATAAAGAAGATAAACTAAAGTGTGTAAATTGTATTGTAATATATATATATATATATATATGAACTGAACTAAGTCGAAGTATAAGTTTTAGCATGGGGGAAATAAGAGTCTTGCAGTGCTCCCTCGAGTTTAATATCACTAACCATATGCATTGTGGGACGAAAAATGTGTCACCTGCAAGGACACTCCGATGCTCAGGTCAGTGGATTCAAGAGAGAATAAAAAAGCTAAGTTGTTGTAAGAATGTTCTACTTTTTTATCGTTGATTCGTAAGTTTTTATATCTTAGGGTAGTTGAAGAGTCGTTTCGAGTAGGTGACTTTACTGTACGAAATGTCAATGTGATTCTGATCATCGTAGAAAGGTTGACACCACACAACAATGACACTACCTACCGACTGCATCTTTCCATCAGTCACTTTGCAGGTTGTTTCCTAAACACGCAGTTGCATAAGTCAAATCTAACCTTCTGATTTTAAGAGAATAACTCATATTGGTGTTGGATCATGACTCTCATATGCGTTGTTTTGAAACCGATATCAAATTTTAATAATACGTGCGTGCGATGCCACTCTTGCATGACGACTTTAGGTCTAATGACTTTTCCACGATATAAGATTTGTTTTCTCTTTGCATGTAATTGAACTGGTTTAAGCTAGGGTACACAATCTGACGTGATAACCAGCCCTTAAATTCCGTACCTATTTTACATCAGTCCAGTAGGTATCCGATATTATATCTCATATACCAGTGGGGTAATAAGGGTCTTGGAGTAATCTCTTGATCAAATGTCATTAACCTCATGTGTTGTAGGGAAAAATGGGGTGTCACCTGCAAGGACACTCCAATGTTCAAGTCAGTGGGATCTTCAGAGAGAATAAAAGTGCTCGAGCGTAAGTTTGTAATGAGAATATTTTACCTTTCTTTCGTCGATTTGTAAGTTTATACACCTTAGAGCAGTGGAAGAGTCGTTTTGGATATGTAAGTTTACCCACAAAATGTTAGTGTGATTTTGATCATTTGTAGAATGGTTGACACGCAACAATGACATTACCTACTTGTTGTACCTTTCCATAAGTCACTTGACAGGGTACTTCCTTAACACATGATTGCATAAATCAACTCTGACCTTCTGGTATTGAAAAAATGACTCATACGGTGTTACGTTAGGGTCTTGTGCGCGGTGTTGGAACTGGTGTTAAATTTCAATAACTCGTATGATGTCAGTCTTGCATGACGGTTTTTAGGTCGAATGACATTTGTGCCCATAGACCGATATCAAGACCGAATTAGTGATAATTAGTAACTAATTCAATAAATATAATTTCAAACTTATCAGAGGTATATGCACAACACATTAAAACTCTTATTATTATTACTATTAATATTATTATTATAAAACATCTTTTTAAACTTTATGGTGTTAATACAAATGAAATGTGAATATTAAACAGTTGAAAGAGAGAGGTCGGATCTTTAGTTATGAGAAAGAAAAACTTTCTATATTAATATCATCAAATATTTGATATAGTTTTTATAAATAATTTTAATATTGTCTATTACACAAATAATTAATTGTATTAGAAAATATACAAAGAGGACATAATTAATAGTTTGTCATTTAATGATGTCGGAATTGTATAATTTTGTTTATCTTACGAGACTAAAAAAATTATATTAAAATTTGTTTATATTTAAAAATAAGTATAATATTATATTTATTTACGATTGAGATCAACGGTTCCAAATTATGTAATATTTTATCCAATTGAAGACATTTTAGTTACTCATAACATTGACTTCCTTGGTTTCATTTGATCTATCACTTTATATGGCTTTTTTTTAAGTATTTATCATTTTTAAAGAAAACACTAACTAGTAATTACTGTTTTTTTAATAATACCTTTGTTTATTATCAAAAAATAAAAAATTTTAAAAGTTATAGTGCCATTAATGAAGTTATTTTAGAGAAATATAAATATTTTATCGGCAAATTATATATTTAATATCTTTGTTAAGAAGTGTAATGTTACTCTTTTTATGTAAAGAGATGTTTAATTCTCAGTTAGGTTGGTTTAAAAAAAATTATAGTCAAACATAGTTTTGATTATTTTAAACAATGTAAAAGATCAATATTTTTTTAGTAAGCATAATTTCGTTTTTTCAACTGGCTTTAAGTATCTGTTTGATTTTTAGTTGGAGAAACAAAATTGAGAAAATAAAGAAATTTAAATGTTAATATTTATTCTTTATATTATTTAAAACAATCAAAATTCTATTTAACTATAAAATCTATTTTTAGGATTAATGAAATAATTTAACTAATGGAGTTAGATAACCAACTGATTTGGATAAACAACTCAGTTTTGTTGCTGTCTGTGGATAGATTCTCTTCTGGATCAGCATTTTCCAACAACTTTTTATGGACATGGCCTCGTTTTGTATGCCTACACGTGGGGTCGATTTTCTTTCCTTTTTTTTCCTGTCATGGGGTCCACTTGGACTGGGTTCTTACGTTTTTGACACGTGGTTGGATTGTGTACGGGATAAGATTACGGGGTGAGTAACGTAGGTTTTAATACATTTTAGGGGGAAATTAAAGTGAACCAATCAAGGTAATTTAGTTTAATGGTTACCTAAGTAGTTAAGTAATTAGTATGAATTATTGTAATTTTGTTTTGTGACATATGCGATTCCTATAATTTAGTTTGCTTTACATTGTATTTGTGCAATTTTTTAAAACAAAAAAAAACTAATATGATTAAGATCAAGTTAGTTTGGATTATTGAATAGACAAAATGATATATATATCGTAGAAGTACTTAAATTTGTTATAAAATTAAGTAAAGAACATTAACAAAAAATATTCATTATGACATATAATTAATGTGGTTAATTTTTATAAAACAATTACTTTTTTTTAATCTTATCCTTATTTCTCTTCTTTTTATTGTTCTTAACATTTTTTTCCTTTTTAATACAAAAAAAAGTATTATTGAAAGACTAACAATTATTACTTCTTATAAATTATAAATGGATAGTTAATATACTTTTAAAATTTTAAGTGAATAATTAAATGAAAATAAAGTTTTTGTTTTTAAATAGATAATTAAATAAAAAATAATTATTTTGTTTGAACTTGTTTAACTATTATGAATAATATATATATATATATAATTAATTACTTTTATTTATACTATCAAATATATTTGTTTATTAAATATTAAATATCTCCTACATTTAAAGTGGAGTTACTATGTGAATTGAAATGTGTGGATGTACCATGATGGAAACGTTATTGGGCTCTTTGCCCGCAAAGACTCAGAAGTGGCCACGCCGCCATTTAAAGCATTTCTAATTGTTCTTTCCAAAAAAAAAAAAAAGCATTTCTAATTGTTGGTTTATTCCGTCCACAATCAACAATTTTACCTTGTTTCTTTCCAAATTTTGTGTCGTGTTTTCCCAACTCATTGATATTCATTTTCGCAAATGCCAAAAAAATCAAAGAAATAGAAATAAAAATCACTTAATAATAAAAGATACTAATCTATTAGTCTCTGTGTTGCTTTGTCGTGTTCCAATTTTAAATCTTCAACTCTTATTACCATTATTATTAAAACTGAACCGGTTTAATCAGTCTAACCGATCAAACTATAAATTGATAAATGATTGGTATATATTAATTTATTAATATTACTAGTTCAACTATAATTAAATCTTAATTTAATCATAATATACTTAAATCATTATCTTCTTCCGTTAATAATCGGTCATGTCATCATATCATCATCTACCAAGAATAAGGAACTTTTGCCTTACACGCCTCAATCTTTTGCCACTTTCCCGTTTGAAACGATAGGTACTATTGTCGTTTTCTTCTAGCAAAGTCTAAGAAATGCGATTAAGAAATTGGTTGAATCACAAATAAACAAGATCTTAACGAGAAGGTGTTACAAAAATATAAAATTTATCTAATACTAGCGCCTTGGTAATGTACTGTCTTTTTATAGTTAAATTATTATTTTTTCATAAAAGTTAATAGTTTCAATATAAGTTTAAATAGTAGATATGTTAAGATAGACTGTGTTTTAAGTGCAACTAGATTTCACACCCCTACGTTATTTATAAAATAATATTATTAATATTTTTTTATTTTATTAAGTGTATGGTTTAATTCATTAGTTATTGTAAATTTTTAGTATCTAAAAAGTCACACGATATCAAATTAATTATATTAAAAATTTGAGAAATGCTTAGTGGTATGATAGTTTTTTTAAAAATTTGTACGAAAATTCCAAATCCTTCTGCGCGTTCTTTTTTTTATTACTATATTCAATCAAATATATTTTTTATATTACCAGCATTTATTTTCTTAATATCTTTTATACAAATTATTTTAATAATTGAATTTAAAATATATTTTTATATTGTGTATTTAAACCACCGATAAGGAAGATGTATTTTTTATACAAATTTTAAAATAACTAATGTAAAATACTAATTGCTTATATCAAATTTTTTAATAATTAGTGTAAAACATACTTTTTATATTGATTATTAAAACCACCGGTGTAAATAAAATACTTTCTACCTCATTTATTGAAACAACCACTTCAATTATTTAAACAATCAACGAGGAATAATGATTTTCTATACTATTGATTTTAATAACCGATTTAAAAACTTTTTTACACTAGTTACTTAAATTACCAGTATAAAAGTTATTAAAATATTTTATATAAAAATATTTTTTAAAAATTAAACCCCCCCGAGAGGGTGCTTTTAGTTTTTAAATGTTCAACTCTTTCATTTTTCATATATAAAGAATGTTCGTGGAATTCGTACGAAAATGGATTGGTAACATATAGCAATGCTCTAAAAAAATTATGCCATCAAATAAGTTCCACAAATTAACAACATCAAAATAATAATTTTGTTAAGTTTATAAATCAAATATGATATTTTAATTTTTTAAAAATATACTAAGAGTGCAAAACCTTATATGAATTTTCATTTTCACTTTTATAACAATTATTTTAAGAATTCAATTGTGATGGATTGGCGGTGCAAAAGTTTATAACATTGTCAATTATTGGAAAATCACTTTAGATTCGAATTTTAATGTAGTTATTATGGCAAGTAAATATTTTTGCTTATATAACAATTAATTATTAGATGACAATATAAAATTTTTAACACTTACCTTGTATTTTAATTAAACTTTTACTTTAAATGTCAAATCATAATGATATCTAACTAGTGGTTAGTAGTTTAAAAACTGACACTAACTATACATTGAAGTTGAAGGTATTTTTATGTCTTTTCAATATTTAAGCAGCTTAATAGTATAATCATTTAGTAGATTAAATTAATATTAATTGAGTCTTTGAGATATTATAAAATTTAATTTATGCATCTTATCCATATGAATTATAATCTTTTACACCCTAAACACACACACATTCTTTTATAACATAAATTAAATTTAGATATTCTCAAAACGAATTTATTAATAGAATATGTATTTTGTTATATTAATTTTTTAAAAGAAATTATATTAAATCTATGTAAAAACATATAAGGTTTTATGGACCCTTCATTTATTTTGATTTATGATACAAACACTATACTATTTGAAGTTTTAATGTTTCATGATTGTCTAAAGCCAAAGAAACAAGTTAAGTGATAAATTGTCAAAAATCAAAGAAACAAGTCAAATGATAACTGATGATTGTGATCATTTGAAAAAGATATTCTCTCATATACATAAGATAAAAATGATGAAGAATTATATTGAGTCATCTGAAGTTAAGAAGTTCAAGTGAAGTTTCTAGTTGTTGCAATAACGTATTTATGGACACAACATCCTTTTGAAGCTTTCAATAAAGTTGGCTAAGGCTAAAATCTCTTGTAGTCTGCTTTCATGCTTTTACCAAAACGGGAAAATGCATAAGTATTAGTACTTTAGACGTCACCGTGTTGCACCTACTACTACCTGGTTCAAGTCATCCTAAGTAGTCCTACGTGCTTTTCAAGAAAATCAACCCTTTTTATCTTAACGACTCTTTTCTTGTTGTTGCTTGCTGAAACTAAGAAATATACAAGAAACACAAGTCTTCTTGTTGCAATCATAACCAATTTTAAAGAGTTTTGTTTCTTTCATAACCTATTGTTCAGTTATCCATAAGCTTAACTCCCCAGTCTTGTTTGTAAGACTTGAGACCAAATCTTTTTTTCATATTATTGTATGTTGTTGAGCATGAAAAGGGCTTGTAGAAAGAATACTTACTGTTCTTTGTTAGCCTAAAAAGGCTAAGTCTATCAAATAATACTTGTTAAAAATTAGTTTGGAGGAGTTAATTGAAGAAAGAATACTTATACTAATGCGGGCATTGTTGAGTGGATTTGTTCTATAAAACTCCTGTTGGGACAAATAAAGATTGAATGTAACCTTTTTCTTTGAGGTGAATCAGTATAATGGGCTCGTTTGTTTAAGCTTATTGTAAGATATAAGTGTTTTTTAATTTAAAAAAACACTTATTTTAAATGTTGATGTGTTTGTTTAAAGTTTTAAAAATAAGCAGAAGCTAAAAATAAGCCGATTTCTGCTTATTTTAAGAAGTAACTCCGATCTGCTAATTAAAAGAGTGATTATAAAATTAGCGCTTTTTAAAAAGTACTTAAAAATAAATTTAAACAAACGGGCCCAATATCTAGTGTGTTGTTCTCTTTATTTAAAACTATTTTTAGCTTAATATTTTATTTGTCTTTGAAAAGCTTTTGAAAACTCATACTAGTATTTAAACATTATGTTAAGCCTTTTTTAACTAACTTTACCAAAGTTCTAGGTGTCTGATATGTTTTGATAAACGGTGTTATGTTTTCAACTAAAGTTTTGAGAAAACTTAGACAAATGTTTAAAGAGCTATTTTTGAAAAGTTTTGTAACATCCCAAATAATTAAGTTAAAAATCTTAGATTGACAGAAAATATTAATAATTGTTCTCAAATTTAATTGAGATTTTTGGGAATTATTATTATAAATACAATTATAAATGATCAAACATTATGGAATTAAACAAATTTATTTGAATGATTAATTATGAAGTTAAATAAGGTGTAATTTGATGAAAGTAAATTTAGAAGTTACCAATAAGGGTTAAAAGTAAAAGTTTTAATTAAAACTTTAAAGGAAAAATATAAAAGAAATAAGGAAATGACCATTTCGCCCCTGGGTCTTAAATAACAAAATTTCCTTCTTCTTCCTCATTCATTCACACAGGTTTCTTCGTCTTCTTCCCTCACCATTGTTGAGAGCTTGGTGCTTCTAATGGGAGGTCCGTTTTGCGTCGAAACTTCAAAGTAACCACGTTTTTGAGATCGTGACTTTGAGGTGAGCACTATGGACCCATCAAATTGAGTTGTCTCTCCCCCTTCACTTTCTCTCTCTAGCCGAATGGCCATGCATGGTGGGAAAAAGTTTTGTTTCCCATTCCCCCAGTGCATGTGAGCCTGTAAACGATATTTGGAGCAAGGGGAGTAGTATAACGTTAATGGGATCTGTATTTCGATCTTCATAGGTAGCGAAACGAATGCCGAAGGACCGAGTGGCGAAGCGGGCGTTAGATTCGAAAGTAGGACCTTGAACAAATCACCTAGAGGACGCAACCGACATCAAGAACAAATCGTTGAAGCTTGGAATCGAGGTAAAGGGGGTGTTCAGGTCATAATTAAATAGAATAGGTGCGTAAGTTAAACTTGGGACATTTAACTAGACATTGAGATAGTGGGAAAAGTTACTAAATGATACTTGTATGTCTCTACATGTATGAATATGAATTGTAGATGTTTACAGTAGTTATTAAATTAACATTGTTCTAAATTGTGATGAATCGATGTGTATAGTGACATTATATTGGTAGGCTTGACATGTTGGTCGCCCAGTTGATGATTATGATCTGTTATTGATGGCCACATGATATGTGGTATATATGCATGATTATGTAGTGTGGGATGGCTGACGGTATGTATAGCCCCTCATTTTCTGGCTCCCGTGGTTTTTGTACCCAGTTGAGCTACCCAGTAGTCAAACAGGACCCGGTGGTTGAGGTGGAGAGTCAAGCAGGACTCGGTGGACCAAGCAGGGTTCACAGGGTGTCAAGTAGGACCCCCAGCTGAAGGCCGATCCTTTAGTATCCGGATACTAGGTGTCGAATTATGCGAGAGTCAGTTGTGATACTCGGTGAAATTGTTAATATTGTGTGATGATGTGAATGTATTCTATCCTAATTGTTGTTTGTGAACTGTACTTTGAGGATACTAAAACTCGAATAAAACTAAGAGTTTGGAAGTATGAATTGGTGGATAAAGACAAGTGAAATTCATTGCATAAGGTAGATTTAGTGAATTAGTATCAGTCATAACACTTTAGTAAGCATGTACCTTGTTATTTAATTATCATTCTAGATTAATTATGATATATCAAACACTCACCCTTGCTGTGGTTTCCTTTAATTTAGTAACCAGTGACAGGGAAGAGGTTGAAGCCCCGGAGGTGCGCCAAGCGGAGAACTGATGCCAAGGAGTGAAGAAAATTATAAGTTAAACAATGTGTGTAATATGTAATGTATTTAATGTATGCAATGTTATAACATGTTCCTTATGTGTGTTGGATGAATCTAGGATATAGTCAATGAAGTTATGATGTGGTAAATAATGGATCTAAATTAGTATGTTGATGTTAAACTTCTTGTGGTTTTGATGCATATTGGCATGGAGCCAATATTAGGTGCCAATGATGAAGTGTTATGGATAGGCCTTGTTCTTATTTGGGAATCCCGAATGATGTGATTGGTATATGAATTGCCTAGTGTTCAAGGACGGAAAAAAAGATGAAGGAACCCCATAAATTTTGGGCTTGTGTAAGTAGTATATGTAATGATGGACTTGATTATGATGTGTTATATGAATTAAATTAAGATGGATGTGTATATCTAGTTGAAATCAATCTCATATGCATGTTTGAATATGTGTAAATAGATGAATTAGATCAAATGATGCATTTAAAGCTGTAGATATATCAGGTTGTGTGAGAATTTTTAGTTCTTATGCATGTACTGTATAACTCACTCAAGCGAGAGTGCTTTGTACGTGTAGTGTGGCCTCTGGCCCAACCTCGCTCAAGCGGACTCAGCCTCGCTTGAGCGAGGGCCAGAGGAATTGATCCTGTGTTAGTTTCGCTCAAGCAGGGATGATCCCCGCTCAGGCGAGACGTGCCTGCTGCAGGGGATGTTCCCCGCTCAAGCGGGTTTGACTTCGCTCGAGTGAGGACCAGGCCAATAGATTCTGTGTCTATTTCGCTCAAGCGAATGTGACTCGCTCAAGCGAGTGGGTGGAGTTTAAGTTTTAGAGTGTTTTCGCTTAAGCGATATGGTTTACTTGGACCTCTCGCTTAAGAGAGTAGTGATAGTAGTGTCCCTGGTGTGGTTTCGCTCAAGCGAGAAAATCTCGCTCAAGTGAAATAGGGACCTGATGCGTATGGACTCCCTCACTTAAGTGCGTTCGTGGCTCACCTAGGAATGGATTGTGGATCTAGCTCAAGCGAGTAAGGACACGCTCAAGCGAGTAGGGACACGCTCAAGCGACTTTCACTGGATTCGCCTAAGCGAGTCAGGGCTTCGCTCAAGCGAGTAGCCCGTGACCCCCATTTTCTTCTTTTGCTATATTTAACCATTTTTATTTTATTATTTGATTTCTATTATCTTGGGCCCCTTAGGCTAAGAACACATGACTATTTTCATTTCGATGGGTATAGATTTTCCTTTAGTGAAAAATTTTCTCTATATTTCAATTAATCGACATAACATGGTGTGTCTAATTAATGTTAATCGTATCGTTAGTACCTAATATTTAGGTGAGATGTAATTCCCTCTGTTACACTTTAATAAATTCTATGAAAATTTGTAAATTTTTTTTTACTGAAGATATGATTATTAAAAAGAAACTATCGGAATAAATTACATACAACATTTCTAAAATACCTCGTAAATATTATTAAAACTCTATAAAGTAATTTTTTACATTCATCCGAAGAAAATAAATATTAAACATTATAAGAAAGAGAGGAAACTCCATGGCCCAAAAGCAGTTACTTAATAACTTTATTTATTCATTGGACCACGGTATTCATACCAAGCTCCCTTTCTAGAACGTGCTATATTCACTGCCGAGATTCCTCGATCCTTCCCTCTGAACCATCAATTTAAAATATATGAAACAAAAACACGGAGAAAGGAGTGAGAAACAGAATATAATATTCTCGAATAAGACATAAGCAACAAAGGGTTTTCACAAACCAATACATAATAATATCAGTCATAATCACATACACAATCAATTATGAATGCATGAATGTTATGCAATATCTTCATCATAACTTACCTATATATGTGGGTCCTTAAATTTTAATTTGCACTGGGCCAACCAGGAGTTTACATTGTTCCATAAGTCCGGATAATAATAATATGAATAGCTCAACTGGCATGGAAACACTTAGAGACTAGTCAGATTGAGAAAATTTTTTATTGTGAAAGTACCCGACACTAGGAAGCTACCCCAGGTCCCCTGAAGCACCCTTTCACACCCTCTCATCCCAAGGCTCGTAATTAAGCCTCCTCTAATGTATCCTTAGTTTTTATAATCCGTCCCCAGACAATGTCATTTTGTTTTACTTTAATGATTTATGATGCATGAACTGCTCGCGTATTTAATTGGTTAAGGCTTTTAGAAACTCAATTATTAAATACCTTAAGGGTTTACAATTTTCTTTCAATAAACTGTACATTTTCTCAATTCTCTGAATTTCTGTCCCACAGAAATAAATTTGGTACAGTTTTTAATTCTCACTGAAATTGAGTTTCTAAGCCTTAAATATAATGTTCTTAATTTTTAAATAAGATTTCAATAACCAAATAGATTTTTCATAAATAATTTTAAATTTCCAAACAGAAGTCGGATCCAATAATTGACAATATCGATTTTACCTGAATCTGACCGGCTCATTCAAAAATACAAATAAATGATTCAAAAATCGAAGGGAGTTTGAATTAATTAACACTGTCATATTTACAATGGCCGACCGCCCCTTTAAAATATACAAATAAATAAAATCACTCGGTATACCTAGGAGCCGGCCAAGGCTTCTACAAATAACTATGTGCACTATGTACTAAACAAGTAAATACATAATGCTCCAATCGGCTGAGTGACTTCATATGCCATCGTTGTGCCCTTTATCCACTGTAAAAAATAATGTGAGCATACCCATATCAAATAATAGTTATTGAATTGGATTAAAAGTCCAATTCATAACTATATGTATAAATAAACACAACCAAATCAAACAACTCAGTATAAACAGTATGATATTCTCAATAACATATATGTATCAATACACACCTGCTCAATCAGATAAACCCATTATTAAGTCTTTTAATTGTGTTACAACACTGGCTCCCCGAGCCATAACTCAGCTCTCAGCTGAACCGGCCGTTTTACAGGTACCAAACCGTTTACACCCTTATGTGACACCATCACTCTCAGTGACAACGGTGAGTGCCACGGGCTAAACCCCGAGCCCCGCTCAAGAGGTTGCCTTGAGTCCCACCCAAGGTCTTTTATCTTTTGCCTTGAGTCCAACTCAAGGTCTTTTGTATAATCATTGAAACCATAACATATTTCATATTCAAGCATCTCACATGCATCTCAAGCATATATATATATATATATATATATATATATATATATATATATATCATGGAGAATCCATGTATCATCATCATCACGTATCAATATCGTATAAATTCAATAACAATAATATGAATGGACAGTATGAAACATAAAATGTCATTCAACAGTTTCACAAAATAATTTCACGTTTATATCATATGTATCATAACAATAATACTTCAAATCCATTCATAAACCATTTATTTGAAATGTAATGCTCCCCCTACCTGAAAATAAAGAGTTCCAGTAGCTTTTCAAGCTTTAATCAATTTTAGCTTCACGAATTCCGATTGGAATTGGAGCACTGAATCAGTCTCAGCTTTCTCTCTTATGGAGTTCAAGCTTTCACGTAAGAAGGAAAGAAAGGAAAATTAGTTTCTCCTTCGTTAATGGTTTCTAGTGAGGATTGAAAAAGGAAGACTATAGAGGATGTTTTCTCTTTTAAAAGTTTTCTAAACTCATTCAACAGTAGAAACTGGTATTTATATCGTTCATGCAAAAGAGAGACGTGAACGATAGGAATTTGCTTGCTGTACGTTTCTTCAAATGATAGGTAAGGAATAAACATTTAATGAAAAGGGACAGCACATCAGAAAGGGTCCCATACTTAGAAAAATATCAGAAAAAGAGTTTGCTAGAAGGTAGAAGAATAGAGTGACGTGGAAAGCTTTAATAATTAAAATAATTATTAATTCCGACTCGGTTCCAACATATTCCGGCTCGATTTCAGTATTCTGGGTATATCTTTCCGAGAAGATTCATCAGAGCCTCTTTCCGCTCAGAATTCCTTCATTCAGAGGAAATTCACTCGGAAAGGTTTCATCCCATGAAACACTCAGCTTTCTTCTCTCGTAAATACCCCACATGGAAATATCTCATTCCGACAGCTCATTTAGTTATATTTCTGTCCAAGTCAAACCTTCTCTTGCGTCACTCGGAAGCCTTCCATCTGAAATCACTCGGAGCTTAAAGACAATACCCTCTCGGGAGTCTTTTTACTCAAAAGAATCATTCGGGTTTGAAAACCATTTAGAAGACGAACCCGAGTTCAAATTCAACAATTCTGACCGAACACAATTGAATGAATTTACCACTCGGTCATTTACTTCCCTTGAAATTATTCACTCAGAATATACTCATTCGGAGTTGGAGTCTTTCTCCGTCCAGAAGTTGCCTCCTTGCAAAGACTTACTCGGTCTATTTCAATAGTGCCATCTCTCTCAGAAGTATCACAACTTAGAGATACTTCACTCAGTCACTATTTAGAATTTCTCAGCCTAAGAAGTACTTGTTCAATTCAAAGCTTCTCTTTATTCAGAAGTACTTTTCTCAGAATATCCTTTCAGAAACGTTGCACTCGGAGACGTTTCACTCGGATTTGTTTCACTCGAAAGCGTCTCACTCGGATAGTGTTTCTCTTTGACTCAGAATGATTTTATTAATAATTTTTCACTCGGAAACATCTTAAATTACTTAGAATCTTACACATTCTTTCTCGAAAAATCTTGTCTCTATCATTATTCACTCGAAATTTCATTCAGAAATCTTCCTTTATTCCTTAATAAATTATTTTTCTACAAATCATAAAAATTGGGATGTTACATTTCTTCCCTCCTACAAAAATTTCGTCCTCGAAATTTAAATATAAAATCATACATTAATGAAGCAATTCGGGATATTGCTCCCTCATAGCGTCTTCACGTTCCCAAGTATGCATGATACACTGATCCTGATGTTATGCAACCTTGACCAATTGAACATTCTTGCTTCTTAATCATTTTACCGATCGATCCACTATACCAGTGGGCTCAGCCATAATGGTCAGGTTTTCTCGGATTTCCACATCATCATCCGGTATTTCTTGAGTAGGATCTGGTAAGTACTTTCTCAATTGAGAAACATGAAATACACTATGTAAATTTGCCAAATGAGAAGGCAATGCAATCCGATAAGCTACAGGTCCGACTTTATTCAATATTTCATACGGACCAATATACCTCAGCCTCAACTTTTTGCCTTTCAAGGCTCTCCCAATGCCTTTGCTTGGAGAAACTTTCAGAAAGACTTTGTCACCGACTTGAAATTCAATCGGCTTCGTTCGTTTATCATAATAACTCTTTTGACGGTCCTGGGATGCTTTCATTTTGTCTTTAATCATTTGGATTTGCTCAGAGGTCTGTTGCACAATCTCTGGTCCTAACATTAGGCTCTCTCTCGATTTTGACCAGCAAAGAGGGGTTCGGCATTTTCTGCCATATAAAGCCTCGTATGGAGCCATACCGATGCTATTGTGATAGCTATTATTATAAGTGAATTCGATCAATGGAAGGTATTGCTCCCAACCTCCACCATGCTCTAGCACACAGGACCTTAACAAGTCCTCTAAACTTTGGATAGTCTGCTCGGATTGCCCATCTGTTTGAGGATGATAGGCCGAACTCAATCGGAGCTTCGAACCTAATTCCTGATGCAGATTCCCCCAAAATTGGGAAGTAAACCTTGGATCCCTATCTGACACGATAGAAGATGGAACACCATGCAGTCGGACTATCTCGTTAATATACAATTGTGCCAGTTTTTGCAAAGGATAACTCATGTTGATCGACAAGAAGTGTGCAGACTTTGTCAGTCGGTCCATAATAACCCAAATAGCATCGTGTCCACTCTGAGTCTTGGGTAATCCCATTATAAAATCCATGGCAATAGCATCCCATTTCCACACGGGAATCTCCAAAGGTTGCAGTCCACCGGACGGTTTTTGATGTTCAATCTTCGCTTTCTGACATATTATGCAGTGAGCCACGAAGTCAACTACATCTTTCTTCATTCCGGGCCACCAAAAATACAATTTCAAATCTTGGTACATTTTAGTAGTACCCAGATGTATACTCAAAATACTTCTATGTGCTTCCTCGAGTACCGATCGTCGTAAATTACTCGAATCAGGTACATAAATCTGACCTTTCACTCGGTAAATACCATCAGGACCCTCAGTTAAAAATAGGTCCTTACCTTTAGCCTGAGTTTCTTTCATCTCGGCCAAATAAGAATCCGACAATTGCTATACATAAATAAGCTTCAAAAATTTATTAGCTATTTTCAATGTCCCGAGAGTTACTTTTTCGGGCGAAGAAACATCCACTTGCAGATTCATGTCTCAGAATTGCTCCAGTAACTCCATCTCCTTGACCATCATTATTGCCACATGAATGAACTTCCGACTTAAGGCATCGGCTACAACATTTGCCTTTCCCGGGTGGTATTTCAAGTCAAAATCATAGTCTTTCAAAAATTCAATCCACATTCTTTGTCTCATATTCAATTCCTTTTGGTCGAACAAATATTTTAGGCTTTTATAGTCACTATACACTTCGAACTTAGAGCCATAAAGATAATGCCTCCAAATTTTCAGTGCAAAGACCACTGCTGCCAACTCTAGATCATGAGTAGGGTAATTTTGCTCGTGTGGTCGTAATTGACGTGAAGCATATGCAATCACTCGGCCATTCTGCATCAGTACACATCCTAAGTCGAGTCCGGATGCATCATAGTAGACCACAAAGCTCTCCTTCAGATTTGGGAATGCCAATACAGGAGTAGAAGTCAGTCGGGCCTTCAATTCTTGAAAACTTTGTTCACACTCGGAAGACCACACAAAAGGAGCATTCTTCCGGGTTAGCTTGGTCAATGGAAAGACGATTTTAGAGAACCCTTCAACGAATCTTCTATAGTAGCCGGCTAACCCCATAAAACTCCTGACCTCAGTGACTGACTTAGGTCTCTCCCAATTCATCACAGCTTCAACCTTTGAAGGATCTACCGAGACACCTTCACTAGAGATGACATGACCCAGGAATTGAATTTTGTCCATCTAGAATTCGCACTTACACATGACGCATTTTGAGTGGAGTATGTGGCAATTTGATGAGAGTAATTGGAAAAACCAAAGGAATTAATAACTAAGGAAATAGGTAATAAGTTACTTGATTAACTTTTACCTAAGGTATAAAGTTAAAATTATTTACCATGGTAAAAGGTTAAATCGAAGATGTTGTCCTAACCAAAAATTTATGTAGAAAGTTGAGATAAAATGGATAATATTAATAATGACCTAGATTAAAAATAATTACATATGAGATTGAAATTTTTGGGATGTTACAATTCTCCCACCCTAATAAAAATTTCGTCCTCGAAATTTCAAAGCTGAAATCATTCCGCACCATCATTCGGAACACAATCTTATCACAACTATACATATTCATGCTATTATTATACCATCATAAGACATCATCCCCCAAAACTCATTATCAACTCCTAAACTTGTCTATATTCAATTTACACGTCCATGTTAGGCTTCGGGAATTCCTTTCCCAAGACCTAGATTCCTTAAATCTAAAATGGCTAACCACACCTAACAACAACAATACTATGTCCCTTAGCCTTAAGACCTCTAAATCATCACATGAATCATTCAATCATCATCAAAAATCTATTCAAACTCATTATAAACCTATCGGATTCGTCTAAGACCATTACCAATTCAACTATTTCAAAATGGCATATCCATTCATCAATTTAAGTATCTATTTCCCTAATCCACTATCAATGGCTTACAACCATTTTTAACATCATCATAAACATCAACAACCTAAATTAATTCCCCCAACCATACACATATTCATATACACTTTTCTCCCAATCCTCAATATTCAACACTAATGCTTCAAACATTCATTTCCTCTTTATATAATCATTCTAGAGTATTCAAAGTCATCAGATATCTTCAATTTAACTAAATTCCCCAAATCACAACACTTAGGGTTCTTTATCAAAACTAAATAACCATTTCTAATAACCACCAACCTCCATTATTAATAACACCTACACACTCATTACTAGGGGTTTTCACTAAAAATCATTTCATAACCTTATTACTTATTTCCCCCAAATTCTAGAGTTATGATTTCACTAAAATCAATAATCACCATTAACAATCATCATCTTCCATCTCTAATCTTAAAACTTTTGTATACTACTTCACACCTAACCAAAAACACACAAATCATATCCCACCTTTGGGTTTTACATGAAAATGGTTCTTATTTCTAAATCCATTCATAAGACACTCTCCTAACCATATAGAAACCAAAACCTAGGGCCAAAACAACAAAAGAGTAGAGAAGTTTACCTCAAGCCCCAAGCTATCCCAAAACCCTAGCATGTATACGAATATGATGGGAGAATAGAGAGCTTCCAAGCATCTGAATCATTCTCCAAAACGAATAAAAAGAAGGCATGGTTGGTTGGGTATGGAAGGAGATTCATAAAATGGTGAGCTTTGTAGAAGAAGAGGAGAAAAGAGAGTTTGTGTAGAGGAGGAAGAAGTGAACAAAAATGAGGGAGAGGAAAAGGGAAATAAGTTATGTCTCGGTCCATCATTAAAATATTTCCCGTTTTATAACAAACAGGATTCCCGTTCAGACTTAATACTAAATCCAAAAATTATTCCGAATATAGATTTGGATTCCCAATAATATTCTTAATAGCCCTGACCAATGGCATCTCAATTCGAAGATACTTGGTCTGACACCCATTTTCTAACTGGGTATAATTTTAACTCTAGTCCCAATAATATTTAACGAATTTTCTATCGTAGCCCTCCTTCAAATTTTTGCGCATCTCAACGCTTTTCCCATTTGGGTGTAGTAGGGACATTTGGCCAATTCATCAAACTTAGAAGCGTACTCCCCAACTGTCATATTACCTCATTTCAAATTAAAGAATTCCTGCTCTTTCTGCCTCTTTATGTCTTCAGAGAAATATTTGGCGAGAAATTCCGTCTTGAATTTGTTCCCAAGTGATGGCGTGTCCATCAGTTGTTAACCTGATTCTAACATGGGTCTACCAGTACTCTGCTTCCTCAATCATCGTATGGTGGTATACTCCTCCTTCTCAAATTCTGAACGGGGTAAGGCTCGAAAATGCATTCCATTTCCTTAATCCATAGGTATGCTACCTCTGGATTATCGATGACTTCCTTTTTTAGGAAGTGATCTAGTCCGTGAAGTCCTCCAGTGTTTCTTAGTTGATTCTGCCTCTCCAAAGCCTCAGCCAAACGGTTGAGAGCGGCTGCCATAGCGTCGTTATTGTTTCTTGCCATCCTACATTTGTGGTTTGGTTTATACTAATTCTAAGGGAAAATATATTGTATATATATATATATATATATATATATATAATATTATAACATAACTATAAGTATTCTACAATTTATCAGATAAGCAATAAGTCATATAACACACATTTATCATATCATTAAGCTAGTAATCAAACAAATCACTTGCAGTTTATCAATCAGGCACAAGTCATATAGCACATACGTAACATATTATCAAACAAATAATCAAACAATTCACATAGTATATCAAGAATCAATACATGTCATAGTAATTGGTCCTGAATTTTTGAAAATGCTCTGATACCACCAATGTGACGTCCTGTGTAATTTTCCGAATAAATTTTTCGCGTTTTTAAAAGATCATTTTAAAATTTATAAATTAAATTCAGAGTTCACGTAACAGTTGATAATTGCGGAATATTATCATACATACTAGTCGTGAATAATTAAATTCAAGAAAATATTTAAGTAGCGGAAATGATTTAGAAAATAACGGTACATGATACGTTATACTTATTACAACCCATAAAATCAAAGTCCAAGTAATAATTCATATAGGCATCAATCATGGCATCACTCTTCATTCTGCATGGCAATCACTGTAAAAATTAATGTAAGAGTGAGACAGAATATAGAATAAATATAAAATAAATAAAATTATACAAACACAATCAACAAACCATAATGATATGATGAATATGCCAAACAAGTTCATTTATATATCTTTAATTAGTCACATGATGTCATGCTGGATCCATTTGGTTTAGTGGGAATACTGCAGTAAAAGGTCTCATAGAGACATCGGTAGGAATTAATACAGTCATGGATCCCTACAGCCCCATGACCAACACATCGGTAGGAATTTATACAGTCATGGATCCCTACAGCCCCATGACCAACACATCGGTAGGAATTTATACAGTCATGGATCCCTACAGCCCCATGACCAACACATCACAAAAATAGGGCTTTAACTCCTCATAGAGTAACCCCCCACCAGGGTAGGCAATCATGGAACCCCTAAAATTCCATGGTGCGTCCAAATGCTTATGATGCATAAATGCCTTTAATTCTCTTTATCATTTAACATACCATGATATATCAATTTCCAAAACCACTTGGAAAACCACAAGTCCTCAAAGGACATATCACATATAATAATTTTTAGAATCATGGATTTACTGTTTCAACCACATATATCAATAACCGCAAGGCATTCATGTATATATATTAATTTAATCATTCATAATTATTCACCACCAAAATACACAAACTGAATGATGCTCATTAGACACTCATCAACATTCATAATACTTCATAATCACTCAAGAATTCAATAATAAATTGTTACCCATAGGGAAAATATCATTTTTTATCCATAATAACCATTATAAGCAAATTTCAGCATTTCCAACAGCAACATACGTTAGTAAAATAGTCATAACATGAGCAAATCAAATCATTTTCATGTGATTCCACTTTCTATAGCTCAATAACATAAATATATACAACTTTGATGAAGACCATAAATTCAAATTATAAACAGAAACATCACTTATTCACAGAATACAAAACTGCCTCAAAGAGGATTTTTAAAACGTACACAGGTTAGTATTTTCAACGTTTCTGGAGCTACAAAAACAATTTTGGCATGAAACCAGTTCTAAATTATTCTTAACACAAATATCTACAACTTTCATAAAGGCACCAACCACTAATTCTCACCAAAAAGTCCCAGTTTTAAAAATAAGATTCGGATTTCATAGTTAACAGATTTTCATCATGAACATACTTCTGTATTTTGAGCATATCTAGAGCTACAAGAATATTTTTAACTCAAAACCACTTTCTATAGATCTCTAACATAAATATCTACAACTTTCATGAAGACCATAATTTCAAATTCCAAACAGAAACATTACATAATCACATAATAGTCAATAGATTATCATTTTTCATTATCACCAATTGCTGGAAAATTTACTGGTTTGACAATATTTAGTAAATTAGCTATAACTCATAGTATAAAAATAATTTTTGAATGAGGCCAAGTTCTATGTTTCAATAATTCCATTATCTATAATTTTTATGAAGACCAAAAATTCCAAATCCAAACAGAAATATCACAAATTCATAGTATACTAAACTATCTCAAAGAAAGTAACAAAACGTACATATGTTAGTAAATTCAACGTTTCTGGATCTACAAAAATAATTTTGGCATGAGAATGGTTCTAAATTACTCATAACACAAATATCTAAAACTTTTATGAAGATACTAAATACTAATTCTCATCACAAAATTCCCAGTTTTAAAAAATACAAACAGTGATTCACGTCAGCAGATTTTTAGCATGAACATACTTCTGTCTTTTAGGTATAACTAGAGCTACAAAAATAATTTTGACTTGAAACTACTTTCTAAAGATCCATAACACAAATATATACAACTTTCATGAAGACATCAAAGGCTGATTATGCATGTATAAGTCCCAGAATTTTAATATATACACAAAACATAGGGTAAATATTCCACTCTGACATACTGTAGTATTTTGGCTATAACTTTTGCTATACATATCCAAATAAGTTGATTCAGGTCTCCAAATTCACAAAACAAAAAGATCTACAACTTTTATGAAGATGTCAGAATCCAATGCATAATTTTTCAACTTCAAAACTGAGCAACAAGATACAAAAATAATACTGGAATCCTAGAACAGCATACAATTCTACCCATTTCATAATTATTCACAACCCTGTCCCCTCTTACCTTAATGGAGGTTCCTAAAGTGGTTGAAAGTGTTGTATTATTGTCCTAGATTCAGATCAAGAGTGAACTTGATGGAGAAAGTGAAAGAAAATAAGAGAGAGACTTCACTAACTTTAGCTTGTTCTAAGAATTCAGACTTGGGAACAAGATGTAGTGTTGATTTAATGATGCAAATGACAAGTGGGGGACAAGATTTTCATAATGGGATTGTAGTGGGATGTTAGGTGCATGAATTATGGTGATAATTAAGGTTTTAGGTGAGAAAAATGAGCTGGATTGTTGACCATTTCCGCAGCCTACATAATGTAGCTTGTATGATTGAAGTAAATATCAACTTTGACACTATTTTGGTATTTTTGGCATATCTCTCTCATATCTTAATGGATTTTAACAAATGTGGTCTTGTTGGAAAGATAAGACAACGAGGAACAACTTTGTAGTTTACCACTCTTTCAAATTCAGACTCTAACAAGGTAATAAAATATGTACAAGATGATATGATTGAAGTAAAATATCAATTCTGACACTGCTTCGGTATTTTGGGCATATCTCTCTCATATCTTAATAAAATTTAACAAATTTGGTCTTGTTGGAAAGATAAGAAAAAGAGGAACAACTTTGTAGTTAACCACATTTCCAAATTCGGACTCTAACTAATAATTAAAATGTGTACAAGATGACGTATTTTGAGTGGAGTATGTGGCAATTTGATGAGAGTAATTGGAAAAACCAAAGGAATTAATAACTAAGGAAATAGGTAATAAGTTACTTGATTAACTTTTACCTAAGGTATAAAGTTAAAATTATTTACCATGGTAAAAGGTTAAATCGAAGATGTTGTCCTAACCAAAAATTTATGTAGAAAGTTGAGATAAAATGGATAATATTAATAATGACCTAGATTAAAAATAATTACATATGAGATTGAAATTTTTGGGATGTTACAAAGTACAGATCAGAGATGCTCTTTGTGTTCTTCATAAGACTTTGAATAAATCAATATATCATCAATGAATACCACCACAAAGCGATCCAAGTAAGAATGAAAAATGTTGTTCATATAATTCATGAACACAGCCAGAGCATTAGTAACTCCGAACGGCATCACCACGTATTCATAATGACCATACCGGGTCCTGAATGCCGTCTTAGGAATATCAGTATCTTTCACTCGGATCTGGTGGTATCCCGATCGTAAGTCAATTTTGGAAAAGACTGATGCACCACGCAACTGATCAATTAAGTCATCAATTCTGGGTAGTGGGTATTTATTCTTGATGGTCAGCTTATTTAATTAGTGGTAATCCACACATAACCACATGTTACCATCCTTTTTCTTGACAAGTAACACCGGAGCACCCCACGGCGATACACTCAGTAGGATAAATCGTTTTCCGAGCAGCTCGTCAACTTGTTTCTTTAACTCGGCTAGCTCAATCGAAGACATTCTATAAAGGGCTCTGGAGACTGGCTCGGCTCCAGGAATCAAATCAATAGAGAATTCAATTTCTCTATCAGGAGGAACACCAGGTACGTCCTCCGGAAACAACTCGGGAAAATCACAAACAACAAGAATATCTTGAATTTTAAGCTCACTCTTTCCCTCAACCATACAAAATAGCATAAATAACTGAGAGATACCTTGAATTTCATAATTATCGGCTTTCTGATTGGGTAAAACCACTTGCCGATTCTGACAGTCAACTAGGACTTTATTGGCCGAGAGCCAATCCATGCCGAGAATCATATCAAAACCCCTCAAAGGTAGACATATCAAATCAACAACAAAATTCCTATCATCGAGAGTGAAGGATACATTTTCACACATCATGGAAGTCCATAATTGAGCACCAATCGGATTAGATATGTAACACCCCCTTTTATACACGAGACATATATCTATTCTTCTTGCTCTTTTTTTTAAGAAAGATATACATATTTATCACTTCTTATCTCGTGTATACAAGGACATATATACATCTGATTTTCTTTTAATTTTGAAAGTAAAAAGTTTAAAATTATTTATAATGATAAAATGAACTTTCAGAAAATCATAAGTGATCAAAGATTTCAGTATCACATCCAAAGAATAAGGTTTATTAAAGTTTAATCTTTACATTGATTTACAATCATCTAACTTAATATTGTATTAAGGTAAACTAAAACTAAAAATTTAATACCTCTACTTCGACTATAACCAATTATTTCCTAATCTTCAAACCATGTGATTTTGAATCCTATTCTTGTCACATCTCTTATCCTATCTGATTCAGGATGAGACCAATTTACCCTCTTGTAATTTCATCCTTTCATCTTGAACTGCTAGCTATATATCATATAACATATATTTTGGAAACAAAATTCAAACAAGGAGTGAGAAACAGAATATAATACTTTACAGATAAGACATAAGCATAAGGGTTTTCATAATATAACAATTATATTTTCATTCACAACCACCCACATAGAATGTCACAATCATATGAATATCATGCAATATTTTTAATACTATCATCTCATTCATTCTATGCATGTGGGCCCTTAAAGCTTTAGTTTACACTGGGCCAACCAGGAGTTTACACTGTTCCATAAATTCCAGATAATAATAACATAAATGCCTTCATGGCATATGAACAGCTCAACTGGCGTGGAAACACTTAGAGACTAGTCAGACTGAGAAAGTTTTTATTGTGAAAGTACCTGACACTAGGGAGCGACCCCAGGTCACCTGAAGCACCCTTTCACACCCTCTCATCCCAAGGCTCGCAATTAAGCCTCCTCTAATGTATCCTCGGTTTCTATAATCCGTCCCCAGGCAATATCATATCTCATTTCTCTTTAATGATTCATGATGCATGAACTACTCGCATATTTAGTTGGTTAAGACTTTTAGAAACTCAATTATTAAATACCATAAAGGTTCACAAAATCATCACAATAAACTATACATTCTCATAAGTTCTTCTTTGAATTTCTGTTATACTGAAATAATTTAGTACAGTCTTCAAATTCAGATCTTACCAAAATTGAGTTTCCAAGCCTTAAATATCTCAAAACTTTCTCTTAAAAATCTTCACATATTTACATAATCTTTCTCAATTTGAATCTTAACTAGATTGAGTTTTAGAAATCTCGACAAAATATTCTTTAGTTATTTCGTTGGGGAAAACCAAAAGAATTTACTTTAAACTTCTAATTTCTAAAGAAAATAATTTAAAATCATTAACTAAGAATACTTAAAACTATAAAAATTTTCTTTAATTCAAGAATTAATTATCTCAACCTCTGATTTTCATAAAATAGCTTCTTTCTAATACTAGATTTTATTATTGAAATTAAAAATAAAGTTAGTGAAAATTATTTCTAAGAAGAAATAAAAGACTAAAATAATTATAAAATACTTTCTCTTGGAATAAAAATTTAGAGAGTAAGGTAAGAAAATTCTTACTGAGTTTTAACTTTCCGTCATGCTTGCTATATGCTCAAACTTCATATCACAAGGTCATCAATCATTCATCAACCACAATCAAGTATAGTAATCTCATCAATCACAATCAAATATCATCAATCATAATTGCATATTATTAATCATAGTCTAATACAATATCATTAATCGAAATCAAATATAATTAATTATAATCAAGTCAAATCAACTAAATATCACTCATAAATATAATTCAAATTTTAATGGTTATTTAAATTAGTAGATTTGATTTTGAGTTCTTATAGTCCATTCCTCGCACAGGTCTATATAAGTCCATATATAATCCAGTCTTCGCATAGGTATAGTTCAGTTTAGACAAGTCATAATAGTCCAAGTCCTTGCATTGGTTTAGTTCGATCCATATAGGATATAAAAGTCCAAGTCCTTGCATAGGTTTAGTCCAGTCCGTATAAGTTATAATAATTCAGATCCATGTATAGATATTTCAGAATAAGTTACACAATATATTAAATTTATTATAAATTTTAAGTTGAGAAGTTATTACTTTAAAATAATAATATTATTAAATTTAAAAGGAGTAGGGGACTCCTCCCTTTATTCTTATGTCTTTCATATTATATTCTTATCTCACTCCCCCTTACCGCTTGTATACCGATTCGTTATTGAAAATCCGTGCGCGCCTCGTCTCCAAGTTCTAAAACATACCAATTTCATTTTAATATAATTACAAGATGAAAATTAAGATTACTACTTAAAATAAAAATGGTAAATTTTGAATAGTGAATAGTGAATAGTAACAGTGAATAGCAACAGTAAATAGTAAAACGTGAATAGTAACAGTAAATAGTAAATCGTGAATAGTAACGATAAATAGTTAAACGTGAATAGTAAAGGTAAATAGTAACAGTAAAGGTAAATAGTAATAGTAAATAGTAATTTACTATTTGAATAGTAATTTACTATTAAAATAGTAATTTACTATTGAAATAGTGTTTTACTATGCAGAATAGTAACTTAAAATAATATTATTTCCAGTATAATAATAGATTTCTAAAAACGATATAAAAATAATCCTAAAAAATATAAAAGAGATGTATTCGTACCTTAGAATTTTAGCAGAACCTTCCAAAAAATTTATTTCTCTCTTTTACTTCCACCAATATCTCACTAACACTACTATATTAAGAAAACTTAATCTGAAATTGTGAATTCTAAAGAAGAATTCCTTCGGTATTTATAGGAAAAAAATTTACTATGTATTCCATTATTTTAATATAAAAATACTATGCATTTTTTGAAATTTAAAACCTGGTTACTGTGCAACTTTTGAAAATTTCATACATGCACAGTGTTTTGCATAGTAAATGTCGGCAGAATTATTAAGCCAAATAGTAACCTTTCACTCGGTTTATTTAAAATATTCAAAATTAATCCTTTTTGAAATTTAGCGATATTAATCGGTTCTCACTAATTTTATGATAAGTAATATAAATTTTAAATTTTAAAAATCGAAAATTTTCTGTTAATAAAAATTTATTAGTACGTTTTTAATTTTTTTTACGATTGGTAAAAATCAAGATTTTACTCAAACCGATAATTTTTAGATAAGTCTACTTGAAATAGATTTTAGAAAATTTTCTTATAATTTAACTTTACATTCTTGTAAATATTTTTAATTTTAAGCAACTTTATATGAATTTAAAATTATTTAAAATATATTATTTTATTAAAATAATTTAAAATTTTCAAAAAATTCCAAAAAATCATAAATATTATGTAGATCAAAAGTTCAAAAGAACCATAGTCTAATTCCTTCAAAATTTTATTTTAAAATTGTAATAAGAGTTAAATCTTAAATATGTAAAAACATAAATATAAGAACATAAAATAAAAATGATGAATAATAAAGATATTAAAAATTCTTAATATAATTTTCTTAATTAGTGAATACTAATTAAGTCATTTTAAAATTCTCATTCAGAAATATTTTTATTTTTTTTATTATTATTTAAAAAACAAATAATTAAATATAAATACCAAAATTAAAAAATGATAATAATAAACTAACTTATAGTAAGTATTTCTCAAGAAAGATATATTAATATCTATTTCCTATTTGTGATAAAAATGGGATGTTACAAGATACGTTTAAGGGCCGATTCATAGAAACAACAGGTAAGCTCATTCGTATCACACAATCATTGGAAATAAATGAATGAGCACCGGAGTCAAACACCACATCAATAATAGTATTTCTGAGTAGGCACTTACTTTGAACCAAGTCGTTGGCTTGAGCAGCTTCCTCGACAGTAATAGCATACACCCGGCCTGCAGCCAGTGAACTGGAACTCCCAGCCCGATCGTTCCTCGGAATGATAGAATTGTTGCCGCGTCCACCATTGCCTTTACCTCCTCTGTTACCGTTTCCACGGCCTCGTCCTCGGAAGCCTCCACGGTTTACACTGGCATTCGATTCAGTCAGTTGGAGAAGAGGACAGTTAGGACGAACGTGTCCTTTCTCATTGCAATGGTAGCAAATAACTTCTTCACTTTGTCACAATTCCGAGCATAGTGATTGCCCCCACATCTGAAGCATTTATTATCCCTTGGTCTATTCACCGATCGGCCACCAGCATTTACTCAGCCTCAGGATTTAGAGGATGATTCTCTTCTAACAGACTTCCCTTGCTTCTTAAAGCTGATTGGTGATAACCTTGAGGAACTATCCGACTTACTACTCGAGCCGGTTGAAGCTTTATCGTCTTCCTCATATATTCGGCATTTATTGACAAGGATCGGAAAGCTTCTAATCTCTTGATGTAGGAAAGCTTTCTTAATTTTTGGATTCAAACCGCTCTCAAATTTGATGCATTTTGAACCTTCAGTGCCCGACATCTGGAAAGGAGGATAAAACAAACACAGCTCCTCGAATTTCGCTGCATATTCTTCAACACTCATATTGCCTTGTCGGAGGTCCATGAATTACAATTCCTTCTGACTCCTAACAGTGTTTGGGAAATATTTTTCAAGGAAACATTCCTTGAAATTCTCCCAGTTCAGCTCGGTCCCTACAACTACCAGTCGGGCTCTAGTCATTTTCCACCAGTTTTCAGCTTCTTTCCGCAGCATGAAAATAGCATACTCGACCTTTTGTGCCTCAGTGCACTGCAAACTGCCAAAGATCCGTTCAAGATTCTGGATCCAGGCATAAGCTTGATCAATGCTTTGATTGTCACTCGACTGAGGTTGATTCTGCCTTTCTAGAATGTCAGCAACACGCTGAAAGGTAGCAGCCATAGCATCCATACCATGAGGGTCCATTACTTATCCTAAAATAATCATCATACTTTAGTACCTCTCATGGATATGAAAGCAATTTATTCATAGTTGATTTTCTTCAACTATATTACATAACAACAACAGCGATGTGATTTCACTCAATTCATAGCATTTAGTAGCTTAACCTTGGCCTTAGACTTTTCAAGTCTGCTCTGATACCAAAATATAACGTTCTTAATTTTTAAATAAGATTTCAATAACCAAATAGATTTTTCGTAAATAATTTTAAATTTCCAAACAGAAGTCGGATCCAATAATTGACAATATCGGTTTTACCTCAATCTGACCGGCTCATTCAAAAATACAAATAAATGATTCAAAAATCAAAGGGAGTTTGAATTAATTAACATTGTCATATTTACAATGGCCGACCGCCCCTTTAAAATATACAAACAAATAAAATCACTCGGTATACCCAGGAGCCGGCCAAGGCTTCTAAAAATAACTATGTGTACTATGTACTAAACAAGTAAATACATAATGCTCCAATCGGCTGAGTGACTTCATATGCCATCGTTGTGCCCTTTATCCACTGTAAAAAATAATGTGAGCATACCCATATCAAATAATAGTTATTGAATTGGATTAAAAGTCCAATTCATAACTATATGTATAAATAAACACAACTAAATCAAACAACTCAGTATAAACAGTATGATATTCTCAATAACATATATGTATCAATACACACCTGCTCAATCGGATAAACCCATTATTAAGTCTTTTAATTGTGTTGCAACACTGGCTCCCCGAGCCATAACTCAGCTCTCAGCTGAACCGGCCGTTTTACAGGTACCAAACCGTTTACACCCTTATGTGACACCATCACTCTCAGTGACAACAGTGAGTGCCACAGACTAAACCCCGAGCCTCGCTCAAGAGGTTGCCTTGAGTCCCACCCAAGGTCTTTTGTCTTTTACCTTGAGTCCAACTCAAGGTCTTTTGTATAATCATTGAAACCACAACATATTTCATATTCAAGCATCTCACATGCATCTCAAGCATATATATATATATATATATATATATATATATATATCATGGAGAATCCATGTATCATCATCATCACGTATCAATATCGTATAAATTCAATAACAATAATATGAATGGACAGTATGAAACATAAAATGTCATTCAACGGTTTCACAAAATAATTTCACGTTTATATCATATGTATCATAACAATAATACTTCAAATCCATTCATAAACCATTTATTTAAAATGTAATGCTCCCCCTACCTGAAAATAAAGAGTTCCAGTAGCTTTTCAAGCTTTAATCAATTTTAGCTTCACGAATTCTGATTGGAATTGGAGCACTGAATCAGTCTCAGCTTTCTCTCTTATGGAGTTCAAGCTTTCACACAAGAAGGAAAGAAAGGAAAATTAGTTTCTCCTTCGTTAATGGTTTCTAGTGAGGATTGAAAAAGGAAGACTATAGAGGATGTTTTCTCTTTCAAAAGTTTTCTAAACTCATTCAACAGTAGAAACTGGTATTTATATCGTTCATGCAAAAGAGAGACATGAACAATAGGAATTTGCCTACTGTACGTTTCTTCAAATGATAGGTAAGGAATAAGCATTTAATGAAAAGGGACAGCACATCAGAAAGGGTCCCATACTTAGAAAAATATCAGAAAAAGAGTTTGCTGGAAGGTAGAAGAACAAAGTGACGTGGAAAGCTTTAATAATTAAAATAATTATTAATTCCGACTCGGTTCCAACATATTCTGACTCGGTTTCAGTATTCTGGGCATATCTTTCCGAGAAGATTCATCAGAGCCTCTTTCCGCTCAGAATTCCTTCATCAGAGGAAATTCACTCAGAAAGGTTTCATCCCATGAAACACTCAGCTTTCTTCTCTCGAAAATACCCTACATGGAAATATCTCATTCCAACAGCTCATTTAGTTATATTTCTGTCCAAGTCAAACCTTCTCTTGCGTCACTCGGAAGCCTTCCATCTGAAATCACTCAGAGCTTAAAGACAATCCCCTCTCGGGAGTCTTTTTACTCGAAAGAATCATTCGGGTTTGAAAACCATTTAGAAGACGAACCTGAGTTCAAATTCAACAATTCTGACCGAACACAATTGAATGAATTTACCACTCAGTCATTTACTTCCCTTGAAATTATTCACTCAGAATATACTCATTCAGAGTTGGAGTCTTTCTCCGTCCAGAAGTAGTCTCCTTGCGAAGACTTACTCGGTCTATTTCAATCGTGTCATCTCTCTCGGAAGTATCACAACTCGGAGATACTCCACTCGGTCACTATTCAGAATTTCTCAGCCTAAGAAGTACTTGTTCAATTCAAAGCTTCTCTTTATTTAGAAGTACTTTTCTCAGAATATCCTTTCGAAAACGTTTTACTCGGAGACGTTTCACTCGAATTTGCTTCACTCGAAAGCGTCTCACTCGGATAGTGTTTCTCTTTGACTCAGAGTGATTTTATTAATAATGTTTCACTAGGAAACATCTTAAATTCACTCGGAATCTTACACATTCTTACTCGGAAAATCTTGTTGATCCGGTCTCAATACCGGTATCCGATCTGCAAGACATATTTCAACGTCTTTATCAAGACATCAACGTGTAACCGGTGTCATCGGTATACATCCGGACTGTAATTCCGTATCAGGCGCTCTCCCTATATCGGTTGTTCAGGATAACACCATGACACCGGATAACACACACGTCACTATGCAAAAGACAAGAATCATTGCTACAGGGACCGATCAATAATCCCCAGCACTATAAGCCAAATTCTGCTCACGGGGATGGTCAACTTGTTCCCTAATCCTAGTCTATACTCTCCATGCTCAATATAAAATAGCCACTTGACCCAATCATGCTGGTAAGTGCGCAATAAAATAATGCTAATGGAAGTTAGTGGTTCCCCACTAACGAGTCCTCGTAAAATGAGCCAATCAGGTATATGAACTCTCTTCATCAATGAAGGGGGGATTCTGAACTTAATCTATAAATGATTACTCTCTAAAATACATTCCTTATATATCACTGACTTGAGCGTCGGAGAATCTTTGCAGGTGACACCACCATTCGCCCACATCAACGCGTTAGGTCGGTGTGAAGGATCTCCAGAACGCCCAATCCGCTCTCCTCACGCAAGGACAACAGATATTTATACCGGATACACATACATCCGGTCTTCTATACAGTTTTTACATACTATTTGTGATTGACTTGACTCCGGATCTCTAGACCCCGGTTTAAGACAGATCATTGGCACGCCTGGTGGGACCCGATAAAGTTATTCCCATATCCATTGAAAGAACAAGTGATCCTTGATGGAAGGCGAAGGACAAGATTTTGTGGAGAATCAACCTGAAGGCAGAACCAACCCCAACGTCTTCAGGAAACTCAACTTTGATTCTCATGGGGGCAACTCAAAGAAGATAGTAACAGTGTCTAATCCTGATCCTCGTGATGAGCTGATCAGTCAACTTTAGAGGGAACTCGCTGAACTGCAAAGAGAAAGAAGGCAAAGCGAGGACAAGGAATCATCTCGTACACGAAACACTCCCCATACAACTGACGGAGAAAAGTTCACCACTCTCCAATACTCGAACATCCCTACGTTTGAGGGGAGAGAACAGACTCATGACTCTGAAGTTGAAGCTGCCCGAAGGAAGAGGGAGTCAACGACAGCACCCCAGTAACTTACAAGTTAAAAGTTTCTTTTTCAAGGAGACTCATGAGCATCCACATCCCCAAGCACCTTCAAACTACTCAGCCACTTTCCATTGGAAAATACAATGGCGAAACCGATCCTACCAAGCACCTTGATGCTTATGTATTTGAAGCTATGTACTTGGGGGCTGATGAGGATGTAATGTGTCGGATGTTCCCATGAACATTATCAGAAGAGGCCCTGGGTTGGTTTAAAGGTCTACCTTCCGGATCTATAGATTCTTGGGCTGAAATGGCAGCTATTTTTGAAACTCACTTTGTCATCTCTAGAGATGTGCCCAGGACATCTCATACCCTGGCTCAGATTAAACAAGGTGAAAATGAAGGCTTAAAAGATTTCCTGAAGAGGTTCTACAAGGAAGCTTCCCTGGTTCCTAACCTCACAGAGTCCATTAAGCTGCATATTGTCATTGAGGCATTGCAGCCAGGATCAGCTTTTGCCCTCTCATTAGCAAAGAGCCCTCTAGTAACGTTTGAGGAGTTCAGGAAAAAAGCCTCAAAGTACGTGAGTATAGAGATGCACTTAGAAGCTATAGCTGCAAAGAAAAAGCCATCAACACCACCTTCCCAAACTCAGAAGGGTAAGGAGAAAATAAGGTCAGAACGCATGGAGAGGCCATTCACCAATCCTAAAGTTAATAACCACTCTCCTCGACCTCGAGAAAGGCAGGTTAATTCCTTCAGCCATTATGCACAACTATCTGCCAAGCCATCTCAGATTTTGAGAGAGGTCGGATGGCTAGCTTTTAGCATCTATGGCGTTAGAAGGCCAGCCCCTATGAAAAGACCAGGAAATCCCCGTAAGTATTATGATTTTCATGAGCAGAATGGTCATTCCACTGATGAATGCCAAGCTCTAAAGAACGCGGTTGAGACGCTAATTAAAGAAGGCAAATTAAAGCAATACCTGTTCAAAGAGAAATCCTTTGACAGAGTAGAACGGAATGAGAAAAGAGAAAGGGATCCAGACGACAGGGATGACAATAACCGTAACCCGGTTAGAAAATTCTCTGCTTCGGAGAAACAAAAGGGTGTGATGACTGATGAAATAGCACATAAAGATAGCATGCCTCAGCAACAGCGTCAAGGCCGGCGTGAAGTCATTGACATGATTGCTGGAGGATTCGCTGGAGGAGGAGCTTCAATTACAGCCCGTAAGAATCATCATAGAATGATTCTGTCTGTGCAAGGGAAAGTCAAAGACAATCGCCCTTATAGAAGTGGGGTTGAAGCTCCAATAATCTCTTTCTCCGATGAGGATTTTGGCCCAACCGTTCCTGGTGGTGACGATGCTGTGGTCATCACTGCAGTAATAGCCAACAAGGACGTCCGAAGAATCCTTGTTGACCAGGGAAGTTCCTGCGATGTTATTTTTTATAATTGCTTTGAAAGAATGAGTTTTAAAGACTCAGACTTACAGCCTTATACGCAGGAACTAACAGCTTTCAATGGAGCAAAGCAATCAATGAAGGGGTACCTTGACACCCTTATTTCATTTGAAGGCGAACCAGGGGCCAGAACGGTTAAATCCCGAGTATTGGTGATCGATGTTAAATCACAATTTAATGGCATCATAGGCCGTCCTACGTTAAATGCCATGGAGGCAGTTGTATCAACTCCACATCTCCTTGTCAAGTTTATTGATAAGGATAATGCTGTTTCATCTATCCGAGGTGATCAAGAGATGGCTAGGTACTGCTACAACCTAAGCCTCAACATGACAAAGCTGGAAGCCTCCAATAAAAAGAGGAAGCTCAATGATTCTGGAGCAGCCGCTGGATCTGTAAGCCTTGTCGACCTAGACCCTAGGGCGGATTTGAACATTGATCCGTCCAACCCATTAAAGCCCACACCGGATGGGGATTCCAGGGACATCATCTTGGGAGATTCTCCAGAAAAGATCACCCATATCAATGACAAGCTAGATACAGAAATGGAGCAACGACTACTGATGCTCCTGCAAGAATTTAAAGACCTCTTTGCATGGACTGCAGCTGATATGCCTGGCATAGACCCTGCTTTCTGCTGTCATAAATTATCCGTCTATCCAGAGACGAGACCGGTTGCCCAAAAGAAAAGAAGATTGGGACCAGAGAAATAGAAGGCAGCTTGCCAGCAAACTAAGGAATTGCTGAAGGCCGGATTTATCAAAGAAATCCGTTATTCCTCTTGGCTATCGAATGTGGTGATGGTCCGTAAATCCAATGGTAAATGGAGAATGTGCATTGACTATGTAGACCTCAACCGCTGCTGTCCAAAGAATCCTTATCCTCTTCCTAATATAGATCGGATGGTAGATGACTCCTCTGGTTATCAATACCTGAGTTTCATGGATGCTTATTCAGGTTACAACCAGATTCCGATGTGCGAAGAGGATCAAGAGAAGACAGCTTTCATAAATGATCGTGGTGTCTTTTGTAACGCCCCGGCCGCTTTTCAGGAATGAACGACTCGCCCCACAGACCAACACGAGACCTTTCCAATGTGCTTTTGTCCTCACTCACACATTTCCTGAGAACTTCCCAGGAGGTCACCCACCCCAGAATTACTCCAAGTTAAGCACGCTTAACTTTGGAGTTCTTAAGTGATAGGCTACCGAAAAGGCTAATGCATTTGTTTATATAGGTAGTACGAATTCATTCCTTTAAGCTATCCTCGACTGTATAGTCCCATACCTATACAGTCTTTGGATCCCTCTCATTCTGGTATGTATTCAGTTCGTTCATGTGTCCCTCCCACTGGAAGCCTGCCAGGAGCCGCTCCTTGTCCGTGCCTATGCACCGGCGATCACTCCCCGCCCTCAACAGTGACCGGGATATCACATCCCCCGCTGGAAGCCTGCCAGGAGCCGCTCCTTGTCCGTGCCAATGCACCGGCGATCACTCCCCGCCCTCAACAGCGCCGGGATGTCACACGCCCACCAGCTTCCGCCTGGTTTGTCCCCGAACCATACCGTACTAGGAGAGGCTAGGCTCTAATACCACTGTAACGCCCCGGCCGCTTTTCAGGAATGAACGACTCGCCCCACAGACCAACACGAGACCTTTCCAATGTGCTTTTGTCCTCACTCACACATTTCCTGAGAACTTCCCAGGAGGTCACCCATCCCAGAATTACTCCAAGTTAAGCACGCTTAACTTTGGAGTTCTTAAGTGATAGGCTACCGAAAAGGCTAATGCATTTGTTTATATAGGTAGTACGAATTCATTCCTTTAAGCTATCCTCGACTGTATAGTCCCATACCTATACAGTCTTTGGATCCCTCTCATTCTGGTATGTATTCAGTTCGTTCATGTGTCCCTCCCACTGGAAGCCTGCCAGGAGCCGCTCCTTGTCCGTGCCTATGCACGGCGATCACTCCCTGCCCTCAACAGTGACCGGGATATCACATCCCCCGCTGGAAGCCTGCCAGGAGCCGCTCCTTGTCTGTGCCAATGCACCGGCGATCACTCCCCGCCCTCAACAGCGCCGGGATGTCACATCTTTTGCTATACAGTTATGCCCTTTGGCCTGAAAAATGCTGGGGCCATATATCAGCGCATGATCAACAAGGTTTTTGAGGGTATGCACACCAAACTTGTTGAAGTGTACATTGATGACATAATAGCCAAGACACCGGTTGGAGGCGATCATATTGAAGACCTACGCCAAGTATTTACCTGCTTGAGAGAATTTAACATGAGGCTAAACCCAATGAAATGCACTTTCACTGTCCCTGCTGGGAAGTTCTTGGGTTTCATGTTAACCCAACGCGGTATTGAAGCCAATCCAAGGAAGTGCCAAACGATTCTAGACATGCAGAGTCCAAAGAATCTGAGAGAAGTCCAATCCCTGAATGGCAAAGTAGCAGCTTTGGCACGGTTCATGCCAAAAATGGCTCACAGGTCACTCCCCCTGTATAAAATACTGAAAAGTCCAAGAAATTCGAGTGGGGACAGGAACAAGAGAAAGCATTCCAAGAGCTTAAGGAGGTGTTGTCTAAACCTCCCATTCTCACGAAGCCTGACCCCGAAGACACACTCATCCTATACTTGGCTATTTCAGATGAAGCTTTGGGCGTTGCCTTGATAAAAGAAACTCCTGATGGACAGAGACCGGTCTATTTCACTAGCAAAACCTTACAAGGTGCTGAGATCCGGTATCAAAAAATCGAGAAGGCCACCCTCGCTGTTGTTTGGGCCTCTCGATGGCTACGTCCGTACTTTCACGCCCATCCAATCATAGTAAGAACGGATTTACCACTCCGCTCTGTATTAATCAAGCCCGATCTCGCTGGGAGGATGATCAAGTGGTCTATTGAACTCTCTGAGTTTGATATATCCTATGAACCTCGAAGCGCTATTAAAGCTCAAGTCCTGGCTGATTTTATTGTGGAAATGACAGGGACGGATCCAGATACCCCTCGTGTCCATTGTACTATTTACGTTGATGGTTCATCGAACCAAAGGGGCTCTGGAGCAGGTGTAGTCCTTGAAAGTGATGACGGAGTGCACCTGGAAATCTCCCTTCACTTTAATTTCAAAACATCCAACAACCAAGCTGAATACGAAGCTTGTTTGGCCGGACTGAGAGCTGCAATTGACATCGGAGCCTCTGAGGCGACGCTCTGCAGTGACTCACAACTGGTGATTTCACAGATCCTGGGAGATTATCAGGCTCGCGAACCTCAACTCCAATTATACTTAAACTGTGTCAAGGAGTTGAGAGAGAAATTCTCGAAAATGGAATTCAAACATGTTCCACGCGAAGAGAATACTAGAGCGGATATACTCTCTAGATTAGCAAGCACCAAACGACCAGGTAGCACCACTACACTGGTTCAAAGCACACTAACGTCACCCAGCATTCCTCTTTTCCCTTCTCTAAATGCCATAATGACTAACTCCTTTTATGGAGACACATGGATGGCCCCCTACATCCGTTAGTTGGCTGATGGGCAGCTGCCTACAGATGAGAAGGAAAAGACAAAGATAAGGAGGGAATTACCATATTTCACCATGATCGATGGTAATCTTTACAGAAGGGCGCTCTCCGTGCCTTACTTGATTTGTCTTAAAGAGAATGAAGTGCAAGACGTGATGGAGGAAGTGCATGAAGGACAATGTGGACACCACACCGGAGGAAGAAGTTTAATGCGAAAGATCCTCAGGGCTGGATACTGGTGGCCCACGATGAAGCAAGACTCCATTGACTTCGTTAAAAAATGCGACGCTTGCTAAAAATTCTCTAATCTTCATCACACACCAGGAGAAGAACTCTTCACATCCATTGTTCCATGGCCCTTCTACCAATGGGGATTGGATATTCTGGGCCCCTTTCCAACTGCTCCTGGGGGCATCAAATATCTCATTGTAGGGGTCGATTATTTCACTAAGTGGATAGAAGCAGAGCCGGTGGTATATATTACTTCAGCCCGAACTCGTCGTTTCATGTATGAAAACATTATAACACGATTCAGGGTCCCAGCACGAGTTGTCACAGATAATGGCACCCAATTCACGGATAGAAAATTCACAGATTTACTCGAAGGGTTAGGAATAACCCAAATATTCTCATCCGTCGAACATCCCCAAACCAACGGCCAAGCTGAAGTGGCCAACAGGGAGGTGCTGAAAGGACTAAAGAAACGCCTTGGTGAAGCCAAGGGCGGATGGACAGACCAGTTGTGTCATGTCCTGTGGGCATATCGGATAACGCCTCATTCTTCTACCAACGAATCCCCATATCGCCTCACATACGGGGTAGAGGCAATGATACCCGTGGAATTGCAAATTGCTTCCACAAGGGTCAAATACTTCTCTGAAGAGAACAATAACGCTAATTTGGCGTCAGAAATGGATGTCATACAAGAACTCAGAGAAGATGCATTCATCAGAGATCAGGCTATCAAAGCCAAAGTTGCTCTCCAATACAACAAACGAGTTCAATCAAGGACTTTCAACGTCGGAGATTTGGTTTTGAGGAAAGCAAGTGTAGGGAACAAATTCGCTCATCAAGGCAAACTAGCCCCAAACTGGGAAGGCCCATACAGGGTATCCGAGGTTGCTGGCAAAGGCTCTTACCGCCTTGAGAACCTTGATGGCACTCCAATCCGAAATAAGTGGAACACCCAAAACTTGTGCATGTATTATAGCTAGCTGCTCGAACGATACATACTCTCCTATCCTCATTTTAAACTGAATACTGGAGAAATTATTTTTCCAGCTATGCTTTCATTGTAATTCTTATTTTTGATTTAATAAGAATCTCATACAACAATTTAACTCTTTTCGAGTTTTTCTTATGCTGTGATTTTCAGTTTATCCGGCGTACAGAAGCATATTCAGGACGGATGATCTCAACTACCTATTCTGTAGTTAACGATGTAACTCCTCAAATATGTGCAGCGTACAAGAGCATACTCAGGACGGATGATCTAAATTACCCATTCTGTAATTGACGATGTAACTCCTCGAGTATGTGTAAGAAACTGAAGGCTCGGATTGTAGGATTAAACCGAACTCTGGGTACGGTTACTAAGTTTGGCTGAACACCGGTGAAGACCTGGGCTGTAGGATTAAACCGAACCTCAGGAAATAGTTTGTAGGATTGAACCGAACCCCATTCCAAGAACGGTAAAAGGGTAAAACCCAACACCGTATTGAAGGCTTGGGCGCAGTAAGCTGGTTCTTCTTCAAGACCACGCTGAACCCCAAGTAACGGGCGCAGTAGGTTCAGGATTAGCCCTGATCTGAACCCCGTGTTGAAGGCTCGGATTGTAGAATTAAACCGAACTCTGAGTACGACTAGTAGGATTGACCGAACGTCGGTGAAGAATCGTCAATGGGTAAAACCAAAGACCGATTAAAGGAGTGGATTGTAGGGTTAAACCGAACTCCAAATACAAGTAAGTTATACTGAACTCCAAATTAATACTCTCTTTTGAAGTTCCTTATTTGGAAGTTTTATAGCTTTAAATTCTGAATCATCAATTCTTCAGTCAGAAATGCTCAATTGAAACCTGACTCATGAACTCCGACCCAAAAACAATTCATTCGGGTACGCCACAATCTGAGGCATATTCACCCGAAACCTTTCAGTCGGAAATATTTATGTTCGGAATTATCAAATAGAGGAATTTCTACTCGAAGTCCTCACTCTTAAGAACTCTCACATGAAAGTATCACTCAGAGTTTGTTCAAAGTACTGATCACCCAATAATACTGGGGGATAGTATCAACAGTTTAATGAATATCTTGAGGAATGAACTCTTAGTGAAACGTTCTCATAATTATTTCCCCTCAAGATTAACATTACAAGCCGTTCTCATGACAATAACATGTTCAATCACAATGGCGATCCCTATTATGATATTTACGACCAAAAGGCCTGATTTTCAAGAAGCAAGATACGCTTTCTACCAGGCTTTTATATCAAATTATTCATACTTGACAAAAGATACTTTATCTTTTCTGTCAAATTAAGTCTTTGGCTATCAAAACGCCTATACATGAAAAACGATAGTTGTATGTCTCTATCCGTTCTTCATCCCGCATGTAAAAATCTGGAATGATTCAATACACATGCAATCCTTCTATTAAAGTTATTTTTGTGTTTGAATATGTATACAAGTTCAAGGATGTTCAAAGATTTTGATAATGACAAGCACTCTTGAAGAAATCTGTACAAAAACAAAGATATGGAATCAGGGTCCAAGTAAAAGCGAAGCTAATCAATTAGAGAACTTATGCTAATCGATTAGGAGCTTTCTGTTTTGGAAGAAACTGCATCAGGATTGAAGCTAATCGATTATGGGAATGAATATAATCGATTACGAAGTCACTGGAATTAAGATAATCGATTATGTACTTAAAGCTAATCGATTACAACCATCAAAAATATGATTAAATGTATCAGGTATAATGTCTAATCGATTAAGGAAGCCATTCAATCGATTAGGAAGCTACTGGAATTAGGGTAATCGATTACAAGACATACTAATCGATTAGGAAGATGCGAAATCAAATTAAATGCATCAGGAACAGATGCTAATCGATTACAGGAATTGAAATAATCGATTAGTGACTCTCTGACTTGAAACTAATCGATTACAACACGAGGGTGTAATTGATTACGCTAGTGGAAAAACACTTTTAAGTGGGAAACCAGCTCATGTCTCCACAATACTTCAAATTTTCACTGAGTACAACGGCTATGAAGAACGAAGGGCACACCCCAATAGCTATTTTGGCTCTATAAATTGAAGAGGAACACAAGCACAAAGACACACCAAGAAGCTACAAATCCTTTACTCTATTTTGTGCCTTGTAAGCCCTATTTCTTGTATCTTGAAATACATTTGTATATCGTCTCATCTTGAGAGTTAGAATTGGTTAGAGCTTTCATTTGTGTATCTACTCTATTAAAGAGAGTGTATTGATTGTAAACACAACACCAAACACAAGGGATTCACTCTAGGTTGAGTGGTTGTTCACTCTAGGTTAAGTGGTCACAAAGGTTGGGGTTCAACCTTTGGGTATTGAGAGATTGTGAGATTGGGTGGGTTGCCCTTTGCTTGTGAGAATTGAGTTCTTGAGTGTGGGACACTAGGAAGCTGCAATTGCTCAAAGCTTGTATCTCAAATCTTCAATAGTGAAATCCTCTAAGTGGGTTGCTTAGAGGCGAGACGTACACCGGATTGGGTGGAACTCGTTATATCGGTTTGCAAGCTTCTCTTCCTTACTCTTTTACTTTCATATACTGCATATTAATTGATTGGTGTTGATTGATTGAGAAGAGCACACTTAAACTTGCTTAATTTGTTATACTTCAAATACTGCACACCAAGTGTTTGCTATATTGCCCCAGCAATATTTTCTTTTGTAGTGCATTGCATATCATCCTTTACTTGCTTTCACTTGCATACTCTCATAAACTTGGTTATAGAAATCAATTTCAAAGGTATTTCAAGCAAAAGTTTTATAACTCAATTCACCCCCCCTCTTGAGTATTGAGGCCACTTGAACAACAAGTGGTATCAGAGCTTAACTCTTGGTAGATCAAGCTTAACAGCTTCAAGAGACTAAATGGCCTCAAGTTCTCAAAATGTTTTTCCCGAGGGTGGTGCGATAAACAGACCTCCCGCTTTCAATGGGGAAGGGTATGCATTTTGGAAAGAAAGAATGAAAATCTTCATTCAATCAATTGACTTGAGAATATGGAATGCCATTGAAAATGGTCCTTATATACCAATGCATACTATAGATAGTAAAAATGTTGAGAAACCTATAGATGAATGGACAAGTGAGGAAGAAAAGAAAGTTCAATATGGCTACAAAGCCAAAAATCTAATTACTATGGCTTTAGGTCAAGATGAATTTTTTAGAATAATGACATGCCAAACTGCTAAGGAAATGTGGGATACTCTACAAGTAACTCACGAAGGTACTAATGATGTAAAGGACTCCAAAATTAGTACTCTTACTAGTCAATATGAGTGCTTTAGATTAAACTCTCATGAATCAATTGTTGATATGCAAAAAAGGTTCACTCTCATCATTAATTAACTCATTACACTTGGAAAGACTTACACTAACAAAGAGCTCATTCATAAAGTGTTGAAAAGTCTTAACAGAGAATGGCAACCGCTAGTTACCGCCATCAAACAATCTTCTAGCATAAACGAAATGTCTCTTGCCACACTATTTGGTAAGTTGCAGGAACAGGAACAAGAGCTGAAAGAATTAAAGATGGCGGAAGAGGAAGAAAAATCTTCCAAGAAAAAGGGTCTCGCTCTCAAGGCTACTTCCACAAATGAAGAAGAAGAATCCAGAAGTGAACTTGATGAAGAAGAAGAATTTGGACTATTTGTGAAACGCTTCGGGAAATTCATGAAAGGCAAACGCCTTCAAAGAAGCTTCAAAAACCCAGGTAAGAAACCTATCACTAAAGAAAATTCTTCCTCACCCAATTGTTTTGAATGTGGCAAGGAAGGGCACTTCAAAGCGGATTGCCCAAATCTTAAGAAGAAGGGAAAAGAGAAAAGAGGAAGAAGGAGAGCATATATAGCATGGGATGAAAATGAGATAAGCAGCTCGGATGACTCAGAAAATGAAGAAGCAAACCTTTGCCTCATGGCCAATCATCAAGAAGAAAACGATGAGGTAAACTTCCATGACTTAGATAAGGATGAATTACTTGATGCTCTAGAGGAATTGTATGATAAATTTACAAAAGTCTCCAATAGACTTAAGGTATCTAGAAAAACTAGTGACACTCTAGAGATGCACCTTATGGAGATTTGCAAAGAGAATGATTGCTTAAAAGAAGAATTGAAAAATGCTCAAACATGTTCCAAAATTAAACCATGTGATTTTGCAAAGAGGTACATTATGTTAGAAACCAAGGTTGAAGACCTAAATAGGACACTAGAGAAGTTTACTAATGGAAGAGATAATTTGAATATCCTACTTGGGCAACAAAAATGCATGTTTAGTAAAACCGGTTTAGGATATGGCCAAGAACCTAGTAATCATAAAAGGGAGAAACACTATAAAAATTTCTTTGCACCACCAAGCAAATCCTCCTCACCTTTTATGAAATGCAATCATTGTGGTTCCAAAGGACATAGTGCTTATAAGTGTAGTGTTAGGAAACTAGGACCAAAGGTCTTAAGAAAGGTGTGGGTTCCCAAAGGAACATCCCCACAAGCTAACCTAAAAGGACCCAACATAAAATGGGTACCTAGTTCTCTAAACTGATTTTGTCTTGTAGGTATGCTTCAAGGAAAGCAACACCCATTGGTACTTGGATAGCGGGTGTTCAAAGCATATGACGGGAGACATAAGTAAATTTACATCATTCACTCCCAAATGAAAAGAAAGTGTCACCTATGGAGACAACACTAAAGGAAGAATCCTAGGCATTGGAAATATTGGTAAGAATTCTTCCACATCCATAAATGACGTATTGTATGTTGAAGGCCTCAAGCATAATCTACTTAGCATAAGTCAATTATGTGACAAAGGATATAGAGTCTTATTTGAATCCAATTGTTGCATAATTGAGAATAAGCTAAATAAAGAGGTCAAATTTGTTGGAAAAAGAATTGATAACATTTACATGATAGATGTGGATAGTTTGTCTACAAATGATGAACAATGCTTTATTTCAAAAGAGGATGAAACTTGGCTATGGCATAGAAGAATAGCTCATATACATGTAGACCACTTGAACAAACTTGTTTCTAAAGACTTAGTAATTGGTTTACCAAAGCTTAAGTTTGAAAATAGATTTTGTGATGCATGTCAAAAGGGAAAACAAGTAAAGGCATCTTTTCAATCCAAAAACATCGTTTCCACTCAAAGGCCTTTACAACTTTTGCACATGGATTTATTTGGACCATCCAAAATCAAAAGCTTTGGAGGAAATTACTATGGTCTAGTTATAGTAGATGACTATTCAAGATATACATGGACATTGTTTCTTGCTCATAAAAATGAAGCATATCATGCATTCAAGAAACTTGCAAAGATTATCCAAAATGAGCAAAACTCAAAAATTGCATCCATTAGAACCGATCATGGGGGAGAGTTTGAAAATCAATCTTTCGAAAAGTTTTGTGAAAAACATGGTATAAATCATAATTTTTCAGCTCCTAGAACTCCACAACAAAATGGAGTGGTTGAAAGGAAAAATAGATCTTTAGTGGAGCTTGCTAGAACCATGCTAAATGAAAACAATATTGCAAAACATTTTTGGGCCGATGCGGTAAACACCGCATGTTATGTTATGAATAGATGTTTGATAAGGCCTATTCTAAAGAAAACCCCCTATGAGCTTTACAAGGGTAGAAAACCCAACATTGCTTACTTTCATATTTTTGGATGTAAATGTTTTATGCTCAACAATGGAAAGGATAATCTAGGAAAGTTTGATGCAAAATCTGATGAGGCAATATTCCTAGGATATTCTCAATCAAGTAAATCTTATAGAATTTTCAACAAACGAACAAATACCATCGAAGAATCTATTCATGTTAAGTTTGATGAAAATAGCCATAACCCTCCGAGAAAGGAAGACAAAGAAATGAACTTGGAAGACAAAGAAGAAGTCAACAATGACGGAGGTGCAACACAAATTGAGAGACAACAAGATTGGGTAACCTTGAAGGATCATCCCTTGGACAAAATCATTGGAGAAATAACCAAGGGGGTAAGTACTCGAAACGCCATTAGAAATGCATGCAATCACTTGGCCTTTGTATCCCAAATTGAACCCAAAAATATTGATGAAGCCATTATTGATGAGCATTGGATGTTGGCCATGCAAGAAGAGTTAAATCAATTTGAAAGAAACAAAGTTTGGGAACTTGTGCCAAGACCCAATGACCATCTAATAATAGGCACCAAGTGGGTTTTTAGGAATAAGTTAGATGAAAATGGCATAATAACAAGAAACAAAGCTAGACTAGTTGCAAAGGGATACAATCAAGAAGAAGGAATAGATTATGAAGAAACGTATGCTCCCGTAGCTAGGTTAGAAGCCATTAGGTTATTGCTAGCTTTTGCATGCTGTATGGATTTTAAACTTTATCAAATGGATGTCAAAAGTGCGTTTTTAAACGGCTTCATTCAAGAAGAAGTTTATGTAGATCAACCTCCCGGTTTTGAAAATCATAAATTTCCAAACCATGTCTTTAAATTGAGAAAAGCTTTATATGGTTTGAAACAAGCTCCAAGAGCTTGGTATGAAAGACTAAGCAAATTCCTTTTAGAACACAATTTTGAAAGAGGAAAGGTTGATACTACACTGTTTATAAAACGCAAAAATAATGACATTCTTTTGGTACAAATTTATGTTGATGACATAATATTTGGTGCTACTAATGAGAATCTTTGTCAAGAGTTTCCCAAGATCATGCAGAATGAATTTGAAATATCCTTGATGGGAGAACTCACCTTCTTCCTCGGATTGCAAATAAAACAAGCGAATGATGGAACATTCATTAGCCAAACTAAGTACTGTAAGGAACTACTTAAAAGGTTTGGAATGGACAAGGCAAACGAGATAGCTACACCCATGAGCACATCCTGCTATCTAGACAAAGATGAAAAGGGTAAGGACATCGAAATCACCAAATATCGAGGTATGATTGGATCCTTATTGTATTTAACTGCTAGTAGACCCGATATTATGTTTGCGGTATGCATGTGTGCTAGATATCAAGCCTGTCCTAAAGAATCACATTTAACTGCCGTAAAAAGAATTTTGAAATATCTTGTGGGTACTCAAAATGTTGGTTTGTGGTATCCCAAAGGTGTTGAATGTAATCTTTTAGGATATTCCGACTCTGACTTTGCTGGCTGCAAACTTGATAGAAAAAGTACTAATGGCACATGTCATTTACTTGGTAGCTCCCTTGTTTCTTGGCATAGCAAGAAGCAAGCAAGTGTTGCATTATCGACGGCTGAGGCAGAATATGTAGCCGCCGGTAGTTGTTGTGCTCAAATTCTTTGGATGAGACAACAACTTCTTGATTTTGGCATTGTTTTAAACAAAGTACCCATCAAATGTGATAATACTAGTGCCATTAACATCTCAAAGAATCCAGTTATGCACTCTAGAACCAAGCACATTGAGATTAGACATCACTTTATTAGAGATCATGTGTTAAAAGGGGATTGTGTACTTGAACATGTTGAAACTTCTAGGCAACTAGCTGATATCTTCACAAAACCCTTGGCTAGAGAACAATTCATTCATATTAGAAGAGAATTAGGCATTCTTGACATGTCTAATTGTGTTTAAATGATGGAATATTTTGATGAGAACTATAATGTATGGCATGATGAATGGTATATGTTACATTTCATGTTTGGAACTTTGCTGTATGAAAAACTTGAAGTTTTTGATTCTATAATCGATTACATGACTGCTCACAATCGATTACTATGTTTCTGTTTCCTTCATAATCGATTAGTCCCATCCCCTAATCGATTACAATGATTCTGTTTCTAAGATAATCGATTACCATTGATCCACAATCGATTACAAAGCTTCTGTTTCAGGTTCAAAACGTTTCTTCTTCTCCATAATCGATTACCATCCTGTTACAATCGATTAGGACGGTTCTGTTTCTTAAATAATCGATTAGTCAAAGGCCCTAATCGATTATGCTCTGCACAAAACGTTTGGAATTCCCCAGAAACAGTGAGCTAATCGATTACCACCTGCCTAATAATCGATTAGCCTCGGTTCTGAAGAGTCAAAATTGCAGTTTCCAAGGCATACTCGAACCACTCCCTCTCTTAACTCACTTCACTCCTTTCCAAACCCATTTTCCTCCTTCCTAAACCTAATTCTTACCTATAAATATCCCTCCCTTCACCGTCTCATCTCACACTACCTCCTTCCTCTCAAACCTCTCCAAAACTCTCAAACACTATTCTCTCTTCATCATCCTCTTTGTCTTCTCCACCATGTCTACATCTAGAAATGTCAAGAGAGCAAGGTCCTCTGTAGCTCAAGCCTACAACCCCCTTGATTTTTCAAGGTTCTTTTCTTCTCCTAGAGATCTCCAAAATTTCATGAAAAACTTTTCTGAAAAGGAGATAATGACTCCTCACTTCACAATTGCCGACACCTTCAATAACCCCAGCCTAACCTTCACCCAAAGCCTTCACCACTACAACCTCTTTCCATTCCTCTCCCTCAAAGAAGAAGAGTACTATCCTGAACTCATGAGGGTATTCTACTGCAACCTCCAACTTGTCAATGGGATGGTTGAATCCAAAGTGAAGAACGCAACCATCAAACTCACCAATGCTCAATTTGCGGAAATCTCCCAGCTACCTCTCAACAATGCTGATTTTGATGGAGGAGAACCGGAAGACGAATGGGGCTTCAATGCTCTAACTGCTCGTCAATCCTTGTGGAAAGCTGACCGCCCTAGGAGCAACCACAAACTGGTAGGACATTTGACCATGAACAACCGTCTGCTTCACTTCTTCTTGGTCAAGATAATTGTCCCTCGCGGTGGGAATTATGCTTTGGTTGAAGAGGATGATGTCCTCTTGATGTGGGCCATGCTGAACTCTAAGGAGATCAACTGGGTTCAGTTGGTCAAATTCCATATGCGTCATGCAAAGGACCAGCAAAAACTCCCCTATGGCATCCTCCTCACTAAAATTTTTAAATATTGTGGAGTTGATTTGGCCGGAGAACTCTCTGAAAAAGTGCCTCCTAGAGCTTGCATTGGCACCCATCACCTCACCAAAATGGGTCTCGTTTTCACGAATGGAGCATGGTACTCACGAATGGAGGGCGTTGATGCCAACATTCCCTTCGAAGCTCCTGCCGAAGAAGCACCCGCTCCTCCTCCTCCTCAACCACAAGCTGCACCATCAGCCTCTTCATCTGCACCCCAAGCTGACCCAATTGCATCTCTTTACGCCCATCTTGACCGCCGCTTTGATCGCCTTGAAAACTCCCTTCAAGAGTTTTCAATGACCGAGCAGCAACACTTTGAGATGATGCAACAGCGCTATGAAGAGTTGTCTCACCAAATTGCTGAAATTCGCTTTTTCAATCCGGATAATTAGATCCTTAGTCATGCTTTTGTTTTAGGGTGCTTATGTTATTGTTTTTTTTTAAATTCTGAATGCTTTGCTTCCTGTAATTCCTATCCATTTTACAATTCAATAAAATTATTTCGTTTCCGTTCATATTATATCTCTTTCTGCACGAATTATTTTTTAATGATTACAAAGGGGGAGAAGAATATCTGTTCATATCTTGTTATCTGTTCATATCTTGTTTAATTCTTGTTTAAAATATGGAGAAAAATATCTGTTCATCTTGTTTAAAATCTGAAAAAGATAGGATTAATAAATTCTTTTTGATAGGGGGAGATTTAGCAAGAGATAACAGATAAGAGATAAAAAGAGATAAGATATTTGCTGCTGAATGTGATAATGATTCTGACTTTTTGAACTTGGTAAATAGATAATATTTTTTAAAAAAAACTGTTAATGCAGCAGAGATGTTTTTGCAAAGAGATAAAATTAGAGATAAGTTTAAATTGTTCAAACTAACAACCCTCAAGAGATGAACATAGTTGTCATCATCAAAAAGGGGGAGAATGTGTTTGAATATGTATACAGGTTCAAGGATGTTCAAAGATTTTGATAATGACAAGCACTCTTGAAGAAATCTGTACAAAAACAAAGATATGGAATCAGGGTCCAAGTAAAAGCGAAGCTAATCGATTAGAGAACTTATGCTAATCGATTAGGAGCTTTCTGTTTTGGAAGAAACTGCATCAGGATTGAAGCTAATCGATTATGGGAATGAATATAATCGATTACGAAGTCACTGGAATTAAGATAATCGATTATGTACTTAAAGTTAATCGATTACAACCATCAAAAATGTGATTAAATGTATCAGGTATAATGTCTAATCGATTAAGGAAGCCATTCAATCGATTAGGAAGCTACTGGAATTAGGGTAATCGATTACAAGACATACTAATCGATTAGGAAGATGCGAAATCAAATTAAATGCATCAGGAACAGATGCTAATCGATTACAGGAATTGAAATAATCGATTAGTGACTCTCTGACTTGAAACTAATCGATTACAACACGAGGGTGTAATCGATTACGCTAGTGGAAAAACACTTTTAAGTGGGAAACCAGCTCATGTCTCCACAATACTTCAAATTTCCACTGAGTACAATGGCTATGAAGAACGAAGGGCACACCCCAATAGCTATTTTGGCTCTATAAATTGAAGAGGAACACAAGCACAAAGACACACCAAGAAGCTACAAATCCTTTACTCTATTTTGTGCCTTGTAAGCCCTATTTCTTGTATCTTGAAATACATTTGTATATCCTCTCATCTTGAGAGTTAGAATTGGTTAGAGCTTTCATTTGTGTATCTACTCTATTAAAGAGAGTGTATTGATTGTAAACACAACACCAAACACAAGGGATTCACTCTAGGTTGAGTGGTTGTTCACTCTAGGTTAAGTGGTCACAAAGGTTGGGGTTCAACCTTTGGGTATTGAGAGATTGTGAGATTGGGTGGGTTGCCCTTTGCTTGTGAGAATTGAGTTCTTGAGTGTGGGACACTAGGAAGCTGCAATTGCTCAAAGCTTGTATCTCAAATCTTCAATAGTGAAATCCTCTAAGTGGGTTGCTTAGAGGCGAGACGTACACCGGATTGGGTGGAACTCGTTATATCGGTTTGCAAGCTTCTCTTCCTTACTCTTTTACTTTCATATACTGCATAATTGATTGGTGTTGATTGATTGAGAAGAGCACACTTAAACTTGCTTAATTTGTTATACTTCAAATACTGCACACCAAGTGTTTGCTATATTGCCCCAGCAATATTTTCTTTTGTAGTGCATTGCATATCATCCTTTACTTGCTTTCACTTGCATACTCTCATAAACTTGGTTATAGAAATCAATTTCAAAGGTATTCCAAGCAAAAGTTTTATAACTCAATTCACCCCCCCTCTTGAGTATTGAGGCCACTTGAACAACAATTTTCAACTAAATAAGCATATAAAGGCAAATGGTTCTTTTATTGATCAAATGGAAGATTACATGAAGAAATTCGTTTAGTAATCCGGACCTGATCCTGGAAGGCATCATTTCTTCTGACTTGTATCTCCTTCCTTCCCTTTGCCTTTATCTCCGGTCTTGCCTTCATTAACGCTAGAGCTTGTTCCTATACTTCTAAGCTTCAGGAGAGAAGGTCCCATTGATTGGCCTTCAGGTAAAGGAGCAAACTTGTATGGGGTGTTAAGCGGATCCTCATGACGGTCTTTAACAATGGCCACCAGTTTCCCTTGGTGAAACTCATAGAATGGATCCATACCATTCAAATTAAGTGCCACCTTGGGATTCCTATATTGAACATGACGAACTGCCAACCCGAAAGATTCCTTGACTGCTTGATCACACATATCTACAGCCTCAGCCAATTCTGCTTTCAAGGTTTTGACTTCGTCAGTCGAATCCGCCAACTTTAAGAGCAGCTCTTTCTCCTTACGCGACCAATCTTCTGCTCCTTGAGAGTAGACAATCTTAGCCTCCTTTAGCTCTTCTCCCAGCTTTGAAGAACGTTCCTTCTCCGTACAAAGGCTGGCATGGAGGTCGGAATTGATTTTCTTCTGGTCAAGTACTTGGACTTCCAGCTCTTTGGTAAGATACTTCAGTCTGGCAATTTCCTCATCCTTCTTATATCCTTCATCTTTGGAAGCCTCTAATCTACTTTCTAAACAGAGGATGTTTGCCTTATCCTTAGCAGCAGCAATGCTAAGGTCGTTAACCTTGCCAACCAATGAACTGAGCCTTTCATTGTCTTCTGAAAGCTTGCGAACCGACTTCAGAAGACCGGATAACTCTGCCAAGTGCTTCTGTCCGGTATCGCAAGCTTTGATTACTTCTCCGCTCTCCAATGAAGGCTTCAGTTTGTACGAAGATTCAGGAACGCTCTCAAGAACAGAACCCTCATACACAAGGTATTGAGCAAGACCGGAATTACCTTCAGGAGGGCAGGGAGCTTTAGGTGCAAAGTAAGTTGTTATTGGTTTTGCACTAAAAGTAATCACGTTGCCTGGGGCATCCGGAGTGTGCCCTTCCACTTTCTTTCCCTTAGAAGGCTCCGGATCAGCAGCCCCTTTCGAAGTTTTTGGTTTCTTGGGAGAAGGTTGAGGTTCCGAGGTCTTGGAGGAATCACGTTTTGTCTTTTTCCTTCTCTCTCCGACCTTCACAACCGCAACCTCAGGGGTTGGTTTCTCAGATCCGCCCTCTAGCAAGGGAATATCGTCACCAGCAGACGAAGTCAGTATTATGGTCTCAGCGGTAGCCTTCTTAGAATTCCATTTTGCCTGAATGTCATTTTCAGCCGCGACGGAGCTCTCTCCAGCTTTAAGCCCTTTCAACTTATTCATCTCTGGTGACTTCGTCTCGATTTCAACTGCAAAACCAAATAACACAATTAGAGATCGAAGATTTTGAAGCATGATATATAAAAGCATGAAAAATGGCAGGAAAATTACATAAATATTCCTCGCGGGTAGACTTTAACCCTAGCAAACGCCTGCAGGAGAAACATTTATGCGAGGCGGTATATGACTGAAGAGCGGAAAGAACAGAAACCAAAGATGGGCTCAATTCATCTTCCTCAGTGTAATACGCCTGGGAGGTTAATAAGAAATGCTCATGCGTCCAGGCTACAGGAAATTTCGGAATCCCATCTTTAGTTAACCAAAAAACTGGTTCGTTAGGCTGGACACTGATCTTCGTAAAGTAAGATTTAAAAGAACGACCATCAACTTTGGCGGAGTCAGTATAAGACTCAAAGTTGATGATCTTGGAGAGAGTCCGGAGGGTTATCAAACTCACCCCCCTTCTCCTTATTCGCACGACGGACCACTTGGGAGAAATAGAAGAGCATAGCCACCGTCGGTTTAAAGTTGAAGTGCTCCCCAAGCACTTCAAGAGAATGGACCAACCCCCATCCGTTGGGGTAAAGCTGCGAAGGGGCACAGTCCAAAACTCTCAGAACCCCCATCTGAAACTTCGTGAAGGGGAAGCGCACACCTAGATTCAGAAACAGAAAGTCATACATATATATGGACCTTTCGTCTGGTGTATGACATATCCGTTCTGTTGGAAGCGGAGCAAACACCATAAATTGAAACCTGTACTCCTCCTTCTTGAAGACTGTAAAGCACGGATCTAATTCTGCTCCGTCCTCCCGAGTGTGAATGGACGGTGTTTCACAAAATTCCTCAGCCACCCAGCTGAATGGACGCTTCTGTTGGAATTTCACCCAATCAATCCGGTGTGCAACTACATTGCACAATCCGGAAGCTGTCTTCATTATGTATTGTTGAAAGGGTGCTTCCCCACCAGATGTTCTTCCTCCAGTTGTCTTCTTTACTGCCATTGTAAAAGCTTTCACGTTGCGGTAAAAATCCACATCGTCAGAGAGGTATAAATTTGCACTCTCAGCACTCTCACTAGAGGAGGATTCCGAAGAGGGTATTATCACCCTTCACCTTTGATACGGCGACGTCTCCCTCTCCAAGTATAGTGGCTTCGATTGGAAGATCACTGGGATTCTCCCACCACGAACTGAGGGGTTTCGAGTTAAGGCCTTTCCTCCTCTTCCCCTAGGGCTAACACCACTGAAGCTAAAACCTCTCCTAGAAATTTACAGATACTGAAAGAAGACACGAAAAGTCGAAGGAAAATGGTTACCTAAGGATGAAGGAGGATAGTGAATCAAAATTCATAGAGGCAAACACGAAGGTCTTCTCGAAACTTTTGCAGGGGTTCGTCAAGGGAGCAAGAAGAAGTGATTACTGAAATTGCCAAATATGTCTTTTTCAGGGCATGAAAGCTCTCAAATACCGATTCAAGTAACCTGTCGTTTACTCTCAAACGACTCTCCCTTTTGGTGGATCAAAATAGTCGTTTTGAACCCAAAGGCGTGAAAATGCCATCGTTTCGTCACAGAGCCTTCTAAATGGGCCTATTAAATCCAAATTCTAGGCCCACCAAGTTCCTGTGTGACGGTTATTAAGACATGCGCATTTAACGCAATAATGGCTCACCCATGTGAGTAAAGGCATTAAATGTCCAATCATGAGAAACGTGGCCACCATTACTCGAATACCAAGGGATACAAAATTCAATAAACTTCTGAGATTCTCATTGTTCGAATCCGCCCTCAAGAGTTTCATCATAACGGAACCTTGTTCCAAGAGCGGATATTTACACAACAGTACAATTCTGAAATCCAGACATAGCTTATATGAGCAAATCTACTAATTCCTCACATAAGCTAGGGGGCTAGTAGAGTACTACTGAAATCAGATTTCGGATATGAAAATTGAACACTCAATCCGTACGATTGAAATCCGATTTCGGATATAAAAATTGAACACTCAATCCGTACGATTGAAATCCGATTTTGGATATGAAAATTGAACACTCAATCCGTACGATTGAGAATTATTCATCTCAATCCGTACTCCTGCGATTGAAAAAACATCCCCAGGACGGATGATCTCAATCACCTATTATGTGATCTGACGATGTAACTCCTGACGATGTGAACTTTTCCAGGACGGATGATCTCAATCACCTATTCTGTGATCTGACGATGTAACTCCTGGCGCCGTACACATCCCCAGGACGGATGATCTCAATCACCTATTATATGATCTGACGATGTAACTCCTGGCGCCGTACACATCCCCAGGACGGATGATCTCAATCACCTATTATGTGATCTGACGATGTAACTCCTGACGATGTGAACTTTTCCAAGACGGATGATCTCAATCACCTATTATGTGATCTGACGATGTAACTCCTGGCGTTGTATACTTCCCCAGGACGGATGATCTCAATCACCTATTCTGTGATTCGATGATGTAACTCCTGGTACGAACAATCCCCATCATCATTCTTATGATGGAAGATTTTGAAAGTTAATCCGCGCTTTCGCTCTCAAGTGGTATTCTCCCAGGACGGATACTCTTTATCACCTACTCTGTGGTACAGTGACGTAACTCCTGGCGTAAACAAACTCCCATCATCATCCTTATGATGGAAGACTCAAACACCACTTTCTTACACCTTTGCAGTTCCCCAAACTTGGAACAATATTCTTACAATGGACGACATTGTTCTCTCCAGTGAGAATAACACGGATTAAGAACAATCATCCATCCTGTTACACTATTTTACTAAACAACGGATCGGCTTCTCCTTTCCCCAAAAGAATTAAGGATCATGCCCTAAAGACAGGCACCCTTTTCTTAACACACACTTGGGGACATGTATATATTTCTCCGTTCTAAATTCATTTGTTGTTTAATCTTCCAAGGCAATTATTTCAGTTCGACCTCAAGGTTAATCATATAGAACGGATTAACAACGACTTAAATGACATATATGCATGAAATGTTGGAGACAAATTTCTTAAATGAATTTTATTCATGAAAAACAAAATTACACATAACTGTTCAAAACCGGAGTTGATCCCGGAACACAACTCTACATATAAATAAAAACAAGACTACGGAGGAGGAATTTGCTTTTCAGCTTTCTGTGCTTCCTCAGCTCCAGGCTCTTGTGTCCCCTCCTTTGGGATTTCCTCAGGAATTCCCCCTCCGGGAGCCTCAGTTCCTTCCACAGACGAGGTGACCTCAGACGTAGGAAGAACGTAATCCGGTCCCATAGTTTGACCCTCAGGAAGAGGAGGCAAACCGTACAAGGACGTCGGAGGATCTTCATGACGACCATCAACCACGGTGACCAACTTTCCTCCATGGAATTCATAGAACGGATCCATTCCATAGAGGCTAAGTTTCACAGTGGGGTTGCGGTAGAAAACTTGGCGTATAGCTAGGCCGAAGGATTCTTCAACCGCCTGGTTGCATATATCAATAACTTCCTGCTTCTCAGCTTTCACTATAGCCAGTTCTTCCCGCAACCTCGATAGCTCCCCACTTGATCCTCTAGATTCCGTTCTCCCAGCCTTCAGTCCCTCGATCTCAAGAAGGAGCCACTTCTTCTTTTGGGACCACTCCTCAGCAGCAACTTTGCTCTTATCCTCGAGCTCAACCTGCTTAGCCTGGCTGCTACGGAGTTCTTCCTTTGATTTGTTAAGCGTTTCCTCCCTCTCTGCCAATTTATCTTCCAAGTCTTTAAGAATACCTTTAAGCTTAAGGTTCTCTCTATTCATAATATCCCTGAACTCTTTAAACTTGGCAAGACGGTCTTCCATTAATTTTATAGTGGCTTTATCCTTCCCTGACGAGAGGTTGAGCTGTTCTAATTTATCACTCAGCTCATCAACCTTATCAACATTGTCAGCTAACAAACTGAACGAGTGAAGCATTCCAATCAGTTCTGCTAACTGCCATTTTCTGGCCTCACACGCTTCCTTGATTTCTTTAATGTTAAGCGTGGGCCGGAGTTCATACATCGGTTGAGGAAGAATCGCTGGGGTTGCTCCCCGATATAAGAGGAAGGGGGTAAGGAATGAAGTAGTTGGGTAGGAGATCGGATTAGGCCTAGGAACCTCGACAGCAATCCCCTTATGGAGTCCGGAGGAAACATCAGCTGCATCCGAGGTTTCTACAGCCTTACCTTCTGGAGTTTTACGTTTCTTCGACGGACCCCCGAAAGAATCATTCTTGATTTTTCTCCTCCTCTCAGTTATTAGGGGCTGACCCGTAGCTGCGCCAACACCGGTTGAACCGCCCTCCACCAGCGGAATCTCCCCTTCAACATCCGAAGTCAGGATGATAAATTCAGGACGATCCTTTGCGGAGGGCTTGGCCTGAATTTCATTTTCGTGGGCTATGGATTTACCTGCCGCTTTAAATCCCTTTAACTTATTCATCTCTGGAGATTCTTGTTCTATCTCACCTGCATGCACAAACACAAGATATTAACAACCATGAAATACTCGATACATTTGATAAAGGAGAAAAAGAGAAATAAAACAAGAATTACATAGATATTCATCTCGGACTCCGCTTGAACTACTTAAAAGACGCCTACACGAAAATACTTTAGAGCGTGTAGTGTGCGCTTCAAGTGCGAACAACACTTTCGACGATTCAGGGGATAACTCGGATTGATCAGCATAATATGCTTGGGAGTTTAAAAGAAAATGCTTATGGGTCCAGCTCAGAGGAAATTTATTAAGACCCTTTTCATCCCTCCAAAAGACAGGTTTCTTCTTCCTAACAGATATCCGGGTAAAGTAGGATTTGAACGATTTTCCGTCAACTTTAGCCGAATCGGTGTAGGATTCAAAGTTCACAAAGGAACATAAGGTCCGGAGTGTCACTAAACCAACACCGCCCTGCTTGTTCGCCCTCCGAACTACCTGAGTGTAATAAAATAACATCGCTACGGTAGGCGTGAAGTTGAAACGATCACCCAAGACCTCCAGAGCACGGATGAGACCCTAACCATTGGGATGAAGTTGAGAGGGTGCACAGTTTAAAAACCTCAGCACACCCATCTGAAGCTCAGATAAAGGGAAACGGACTCCCAAGTAATGAAATATGAAGTCATGCATGTATACGGAACGGTCATTGGGTACGGCATGGCATATCCGCTCTGTAGGAAGTGGTGCAAATACCCTAAACCACTTCTTCATTTCTTCTTCTACATGAAGCGTGAACCTTGGTTGAATTCGGGGTCCATCCTCGTTTGCATGATGGGAAGCCAAGTTCTTAAACTCACTAGCTACCCAACAGAAAGGCCATTTAGACTGAAGTTCTTCCCAATTCAACCTAGAAACAGCAACGCTGTAAAGACCTTCTGTTGTCTTCAGAATGGTATTATCTCTGGAAGTCCCTTCTCCAGCAGCCATCTGAATCGCCTAGACCAAACTCTTTAATCTACGATAAAAGATCATATCGTCAGAAAGGTGATAACCATTACTCACTTCATTTTTTAAAGCGACTACAATCAGAGGACGACTCTGAGAAGGGAAAAGTCACTTTCCACAGTGAGTAAGATCCCCTTTCTGAGCGACATGACTCAGCCCTGGGAGGAATCATAAGGATTCTTCCCCATGACTGTTAGGGTTGCGAGAAATTAATCTCCCCCTAAATAAAGCACATTCTCTTCAAGCAAAAATAGCAGACCAAAACGAGACGAGAATAACGGGGGAAAGAGAAATAGTTACCTCAGATGAAGATGATAAAGATGAGGACTGAAAAAAGTCTCGTAGAGCAAGCGACGAACTTCCTTGCGATATTTTTGCAGAGTGTTGCTAAGAAATCAGAAACGAGTAGAACCCAGAATCCACTAAGTGTTTCTTTTATAGGAAATGAAAAGGTTCGGTTACCAGCTCTTGAAGTTGTGTCATACTCGACTAAACGTGTTGGTTCACAAGTAAAACGACACAACCGTTCCAAATTCATGGGCGCCAAAACAATATCCATTCGATGAAGGGCCTATCTACTAGGCCCAAAAGTTTTGAAAAATGTAGGCCCATTAAACCCTAAACGACGGTTATTGAGATTTCCATCTCAGACGCAATAATTGCTCGCCCACGTGGTTAAAAGCATTTAATGGCTAATCATACAACGTAATTCGCGCTTTACAACCGTTACGCAAAATTCAAGAGCCTTCAATTACAATAAACTCTTGACATTCTCATACAACAAATCTTTGTCTGAATCCGTTATGGCAACATCAACACACCGGATCTTTTGACTTAAGAACGGTTCTTTACAATATAATAACAAATGCTAAGGAACTGTTATACGCGTAAGCTTACCGATATTCAGACCTCTCGCAGGTTGAGTAGCTTATGTGAACAACCACTCAGTCCCTCACACAAGCTAGGGGACATATGATCCGGTCTCAATACCGGTATCCGATCTGCAAGACATATTTCAACGTCTTTGTCAAGACATCAACGTGTAACCGGTGTCATCGGTATACATCCGGACTGTAATTCCGTATCAGGCGCTCTCCCTATACCGGTTGTTCAGGATAACACCATGATACCGGATAACACACACGTCACTATGCAAAAGACAAGAATCATTGCTACAGGGACCGATCAATAATCCCCAGCACTACAAGCCAAATTCTGCTCACGGGGATGGTCAACTTGTTCCCTAATCCTAGTCTATACTCTCCATGCTCAATATAAAATAGCCACTTGACCCAATCATGCTAGTAAGTGTGCAATAAAATAATGCTAATGGAAGTTAGTGGTTCCCCACTAATGAGTCCTCGTAAAATGAGCCAATCAGGTATATGAACTCTCTTCATCAATGAAGGGGGGGATTCTGAACTTAATCTATAAACGATTACTCTCTAAAATACATTCCTTACTAGGAATATATCACTGACTTGAGCGTCGGAGAATCTTTGCAGGTGACACCACCATTCGCCCACATCAACGCGTTAGGTCGGTGTGAAGGATCTCCAGAACGCCCAATCCGCTCTCCTCATGCAAGGACAACGGATATTTATACCGGATACACATACATCTGGTCTTCTATACAGTATTTACATACTATTTGTGATTGACTTGACTACGGATCTCTAGACCCCGTTTCAGGACAGATCACTTGTCTCTATCATTATTCACTCGGAATTTCATTCGGAAATCTTCCTTTATTCCTTAATAAATTATTTTCTACAAATCATAAAAATTGGGATGTTACATTAAATATCTCAAAACTTTTTCGTATAAAACTTTTACATAATCTTTCTCAAATTGAATCTTAACAAGATCAAATTCTCAATTATTTCCAAATATCTTTTGTTATTAAGTTGGAAAAAATAAAATAATTTTCTTTTGAAAATTTTAATTAAAAGCAAGTAATCTTTAAATCATTAACCAAAATTATAAATTTTTTTCTTTAATTCAAGATTTAATTATCTCAACTTGTTATAAATTAATTTTTATAAAATGTCTACTTTCTAAAATAAATACTAAATATAAAAATAATTTCTAAGAAGAAATAAAAGATTTTAAAATAATAAAAATTTAAAGATTAAGGTAAGAAATTCTTACTGAGTTTTAGCTTTCCGTCATGCTCGCTATATGCTCAAACTCCACATTACAATATTATCAATCACAGTTAAACATCATCAATCACAAATCAATCATAATCAAATCAATTAAATATCATTAATACATATCATAATACAAAATTTAATGATTATTAATATAGTTGATTTTTGAGTTCTTTTTGTCTGTAAGTCCATATAATCCAGTCCTTGCATAGGTATAGTCCAATCCATATGGGTCATAGCGGTCCAAGTCCTTGCATAGGTATAGTCCAGTTCATATATGTTATAAAAGTACATGTCCTTGCATAGGTATGTTAGAGTTAGTTACATCATATATTTAATTTAAAATTTATTATAAATTTTAATTTAAAGAGTTAATATTTTAAAATAATAATATTGTTAAATTTGAAAGGAGTTGGGGACTCCTCCCATTATTCTTATGTCTTTTCATATCATATTCGTATCTCACTCCCCCTTACCTCTTGTATCCTGATTCGTTATTGAAGATCCGTACGCATCTCGTCTCCGAGTTCTAAAACATACTAATTTTATTTTAATATAGTTACAAGATGAAAATTAAGATTACTACTTAAAACAGAAATGGTAAATTTTATATAGTGAATAGTGAATAGTAAATCATGAATAGTAATAGTAAATAGTAAAACATGAATAGTAATGGTAAATAGTAAATCGTAAATAGTAATGGTAAATAGTAAATCGTGAATAGTAACGATAAATAGTAAAGGTAAATAGTAACAGTAAATAGTAATTTACTATTGAAATAGTATTTTACTATGTAAAATAGTAACTTAAAATAATATTATTTCTAGTATAATAATATATTTCTAAAAATGATATAAAAATAACCCTAAAAAATATAAAAGAGAAGTATTCTTACCTTAGGATTTTAGCAGAACCTTCTTCCAAAAAAATTTACTTCTTTCTTACTTCCACCACTATCTCACTAGCACTACTATATTAAGAAAACTTAATCTAAAATTGTGAATTCTAAAGACGAATTCCTTCGGTATTTATAGGAAAAAAATTACTATGCATTCCATTATTTTAATATAAAAGTATTGTGTATTTTTTGAATTTTTATTCCTGGTTACTGTGCATCTTTTGAAAATTTCGTACATGCACAGTGTTTTGCATAGTAACTGTCGGCAGAATTATTAAACCAAATAGTAACCTTTCACTCTGTATATTTTAAATATTCAAAATCAGTCCTTTTGGAAATTTAGCGATATTATATCAGTCCTCACTAATTTTATAATAAGTAATATAAAGTTTAAATTTTAAAACTCTAAAATTTTCTGTTAATAAAAATTTATTGATACGTTCCCAATTTTTAACGATGGGAAAAAATTAAAATTTTTCTTAAATCGATAATTTTTAGATAAGTCTACTTGAAATAGATTTTAGAAAATTTTCTTATAATTTAAATTCACTTTCTTATAAATATTTTTAATTTTAAGTCACTTATATGAATTTAAAATTATTTTAAAAAATATTATTTTATTAAAAAAATAAAAAATTCCAAAAAAATCATAATTAATACGTTGATTAAAAAGTTCTAAAGAATCATAATCTAATTCCTTCAAAATTTTAATATAAAAATAAAAATAGGGGTGTTACAACTCTACTCCCCTTAGAAAAATTTCGTCCTCAAAATTTACGTTATTCAGTAAAACAAATGAGGGTGAGACTCTTTCATCTCAGTCTCTAGTTCCCATGTAGCATCTTCTCCTCTCGTTTCACTCCAAATGACCTTTACAAGCAGAACTATCTTGTCTCTTAACCTTTTTATTCTTCTGTCACCTATTCTGACAGGTGGTGCATCATATGTAAGATTATCTTTAACTTGTATGACATCAGGTTCAATAATATGTGTAGGATCAGATATATACTTTCGTAAGTTTGACACATGAAAAATATTATGGATATTAGAAAGAAAAGGTGATAATGCTATTTGGTAGGCAAGAGGACTAACTTTATGAATTATTTGATATGGACCAATAAATCTAGGAGTTAGTTTTCGAGATTTCATTGCCCAACCGACCCCAGTCGTAGGTGTGACTTTCAAGAATACATGATCGCCTTCTTGAAATTCGAGCGGCTTTCTTCTTTTGTCATAGTAACTTTTCTACCTGCTCTATGTTGTCTTCATATTTTCCTGAACTATTTTGATTTTATCCGTGGTTTGTTGTATCAATTCTGGTCCTAGCATTAAGTTTTCACCAGTCTCAAACCAACATAGCGGGGTTCTACATTTTCTTCTGTATAATGCTTCAAAAGGTGCCATGCCAATGCTAGCATGGAAACTGTTGTTGTAGGTGAATTCCACATATTGTAAGAATTGATTCCAACTTCCTTTATGCTCAAACACACAAGCTCGTAACAAGTCCTTTAGAGATTGGATTGTCCTTTCTGATTATCCATCTGTCTGAGGATGATATGCTGAACTCAGACGCAGTCTTGTTCCCAAAGCCTTATGTAAGCTCTTCCAGAATTATGATGTAAAACGAGGGTCTCGATCAGAAATGATACTTGAAGAAATTCCATGCAATCTCACAATCTCCTCGATGTATAATTTTGTCAGCTTCTCCATAGAGTAACAAATATTGATGGGAATAAAGTGGGCAGATTTGGTTAATCTATCAACTATTACCCATATTGAATCATGTCCTAATGGAGTTTTAGGTAGAGAAGTCACAAAATCCATGGTAATGCTATCCCATTTCCATTCTGTATTTCCATTGATTGTAGCAGTCCAGGGGGTTTTTGGTGTTCTACTTTAACCTTTTGGCAAATTAGACATGCAGCCACGTACTCTGCCACCGCTTTCTTCATTCCAGGCCACCAAAATAACTTCTTCAAATCTTGATACATTTTAGTAGCTCCGGGATGAATGCTCATATAACTTTTGTGGCCTTCTTCCAGAATTGCTTTCCTCAACTCCTCTTTGTCAGGGATACACACTCGATCCTTATACTTTAACAATTGGTCATTTCCCACATTGAACTCAACTTCTTTTCCTTGTTTCAAGAGTTCTTTCTTCTCTTGCAGGAATTCATCCTCTTGTTGAGCCTCTAAAACTTACCTCAGGAATTCACTTGTCACTTTCAATGCTCCTAATCTGTAGCTATTAACATTAATCTTTACTGCTAGGTTAAGATCTCTGAAGTTCTCTATCAATTCCAGCTCTTTAATCATCATTGTGGACACATGTAGAGACTTTCAACTTAAAGCATCAGCTACTACGTTCGCTTTTCCAGGATGGTATTGTAACTCAAAGTTGTAGTCCTTTAAGAATTCCATCCATCTCCGTTGCCTCATGTTTAACTTCTTTTGGTCGAATAAATACTTGAGACTCTTATGATCACTAAACACATCAAATGTTGCACCGTATAGATAATGCCTCCAAATCTTTAAGGCAAAAACTACAACGGCTAACTCTAAGTCATGGGTAGGGTAGTTAATCTCATGTTGCCTTAATTGGCGTGACGCATAGGCTACAACCTTCTTGTCTTGCATGAGTACACTTCCTAGTCCTTATTTAGACGCATCACAGTAAACTTCAAAACTTCAATGTGGATCGGGGAGTACTAACACCGACGCAGAAGTAAGTCGATCTTTCAGCTCTTGAAAACTATTCTCGTATTGTGTCGTCCACACAAAAGGTTGTCCTTTCCGTGTTAGCTTGGTCAGTGGGTATCCTAACTTTGAAAATCCTTCAATGAATCTTCTATAGTATCCAGCCAAACCTAAGAAACTTCTAATCTCAGTGTCGTGGTTGGTCTCTCCCATTTTAAAACTGCCTCCACCTTGAAAGGGTCTACAGCTATTCCTCCTTGACTAATTACATGTCCTAAAAAGTTCACCTTTTCCAACGAGAATTCACACTTTGACAGCTTTGCATACAGTTGTTTCTTTTTCAGGATTTCAAACACAACCTTCAAAAGTTTAACATGTTCTTCTCTACTTTTAGAGTACACTAATATATCATCAATGAACACCACTACAAATTTATCTAGATATGAAAGAAAAATCATATTCATGTAATCCATGAATACGGCTGGTGCATTAGTCACACCAAAAGGCATTACTAGATATTCGTAATGGCCATAGCGTGTTCTAAAAGCAGTTTTTGGTACATTTTCTTTCTTCACCCTTATTTGATGGTATCCAGACCTCAAATCAATTTTGGAGAATACCGTGGCACCACACAGTTGATCCATCAAATCGTCAATCCTTGGCAGAGGATATCTATTCTTGATCGTCACCTTGTTCAGTTGTGATAATCTACACATAACCTCATGCTACCATCCTTTTTCTTAACCAACAATATTGGTGCACCCAAGGGGGATACACTGGGTCGTATAAACTGTTTTTCTATTATCTCTTCAAATTATTTCTTCAACTCTGCTAATTCTAGAAGTGACATTTGGTATAGTGCAATTGAAATGGGTCCAACTTCAGGTACTAGATCAATGGCGAATTCTACATCTCTTTCTGGGGGTAAACCAGGGATATCTTCAGGAAAAACGTCAGGAAATTCACACACAACCGGCAGGTTTTTGATTTTTAATTCTTGCTCTCCTTTCGTTGAAAACAATAGCATGAATCCTTGAGCCCCTCCTTTTAAAGAGGCACTCACTTGGTTGGCGGTTAGAAATCTCGAATCCTCAAGATTCAAATTCACTGGTTCTTTAAACATTATGGTTTTATTATGACAATCTATTAGAACATGATTGTCAGACAACCAATCTAGCCCAATAATAACTTCTAAGCCAGAAAGGGGTAAACAGAAAAGATTAGCCTTAAAGTCCCTACCATCTATGACAATAGGGCATTTCCAACAGGCTTTAGAAGTGACAATGGGATTGTTTCCAGGAGTATGTACAGATAAGTCAAATGGCAGTTCTATCATAGGTAATTTTAGTTTTTCTACACAGTCATTGGCAATAAAGGAATGTGATGCACCTGAGTCATACATAAAAGTTAAAGGAGTCTTATTAATGATACACTTACCTTCCATCATGGAATCAGAATGAGATGCTTCTTCTCTAGTGATTGCAAAAACCTTTCCTTTTGCCTTTGGCCTTCTGACTGCACTGTGCACGCCTCCTTGAGTATTTATGTTTGTACTCGCACCTTCAGGGTTTTCTCTCTTTATCTCTGGGCAATCCTTGATGTGATGACCTGGTTTGTTACACTTAAAGCAAACATAAGTGTTTTTAGGACAATCCCTTTTAAAATGGGGTCCTCCACAGATAAAACATTTAAAATTTGGTGCAGATGTTGGGTAATAGCTTCCAGTTGAAGCTTGGGGTCTGTTAGGAACAGATGCTGCTCCAAACCGGCGAAATGGCGCTTGGTAAGGCTTATTTCTCCTGAAGTCTCTTCTTTGGTGATGGTGAGGCCCTCCACTTCTCATTTCTCCCGTCTTATGAATGGGTTCACGACTTTTGGTCATTCTATCCTTATGATCCTCTTCAAAGATCCTGTAGCGATTTACCAATACAGAAAATTCACAGATTTCCTGTATTCTTATACCAATCCATTTACAAACTTTGTGCACTGATCACCTTCGTTAGTAGCATCATTATAATGAGAATGAAAACAAGATAGCTCTTCAAACCTGGATGCGTACTCTCCAACGGTCATATTTCCTTAGGCCAGTGACAGGAATTCGAATTGTCTTTTCTCTTTAACATCAGCTGGAAAGTATTTCTCCAGAAACATATCCTTGAAATAATCCCAAGTTGTAACATCCCAAAATTTAGAATCTTAGAAAAATAATTCATTTAAGGATCAATAAAGAATTTTTGAGTGAAAAATGTCTGATCAGTAAAGAAATTCCGAGTGAATTATGTCTGAGACAAGATCTTCCAAGTGAAAAATGGATATAATTCTGAGTGAAGGAAGGTTAACATGTTTCCGAGTGAAGCATGATTGAGAGAAATCATTTCTGAGTTAAGAAAAAATTCTATGTCTGAATGACACTTTTGAGTGAAGTAAATCCGAGTGAAACGTCTCTGAGTGAAACGTTTTTGAATGGATCTTTTCCGAGAGAAGTACTTCCGAATGAAGGAAAGCTTTGATTTCGAATAAGTACTTCTCAGGCCGAGAAATTTTCAAGTTGAGTGTGACTTTCTGAGTGAAGTGTCTCTGAGTGCGATACTTCTAAGAGGGATGGCATCGATTAGGATATACCGAGTGAATCTTTTCCAGGAAAAGTACTTCTGGATAGAGAAAGACTTTAACTCCGAATGAGTATGTTTTTGAGTGAATAGTTCTGAGGGAAGTAAATATCCGAGTGGTAAATTCATTTAATTCGTGCTCGGGTCCATGTTCAGAGTTGCTGAGTTTGTACTCGGGTTCGTCTTCGAAATAGTCTTCGACCCCGAGTGATCTTTTCGAGTGGAAAGATTTTCGAGAAATGATTGAACTTCGAACTCCGAATGATCTTTCAGTTGTAAAACTTTCGAGTGACGCAAGAGAAAGACTTTGACTCGGGCAGAGATATATCCGAGTGAGATATGTCTGAATGGGGTATTTCCGAATGAGACATTTCTGAATGGGTCATTTCCAAGGAAGGAAAGCTGAGTATTTCATGTGGAAACCTCTCTGAGTGAATTTTCTCTGAGTGAAGTAATTCTGAACGGAAAGAGGCTGTGATGAATCCTCTCGAAAAGAGGGATATGCCCAAGATACTGAAGCCGAGTCAGAATTAATACTTACATCAATCCTTTAGACTCTTCCACGTCACTCTATTCTTCTACATTCTAGCAGATTCTCTTTTCTGATATTTTCTAAGTATGGGACCCTCTCTGATGTTCTGTCCTCTTTTTATTAAATATCTTGTTTCTTCCTTATCACTTAAAGATACGTGTAGCAGACTTCTTCATTTCGTTCACGCTTCTTTTGCATGAACGATATACATACCAACTTCTACTATTGAATCAGTTTAGAAACTTTAAAGTGTAAAACATCACTTCTATCCTTTTCTTTCCAATCTTTACTGGAAATTATCAAACAAAGAAGAAAATCAATCTTCATTTCTTCTTTTTCATGAAGAAACTTTGGACTGGTCCAAATCTGTAAATTCCAGTCGGAATTCATGAGTAGTGATTTGGATATAGCTTGAAAAGTTGCTGGAACTCTTTATTTCCAGGTAGGGGGAGCGTTTACATTTTAAATGCATGGTTTATAAACGGATTCAGGATAAGAAATCCTGAATATATATATGTTACATGTGATATATTTATGATGTTTGTGATTTCCATTCATATGATATTGATATGTGATTGATGATGATAATATGAATATTATTCATGATGTTTTCATGATGTATGAATGCATGGGATGCATTTGATAAGCATGTGATGCTTGTGTATTGAACAAATATGAAATATTATGTGGTTTCGAGGATTCCACAAAAAGACCTTGGGTGGGACTCAAGGCAAACCTCTTAAGCGGGGCTCGGGGTTTAGCCCGTGACACTACCGTTGTCGCTGAGAGTGATTGTGTCACGTGAGAAGGCAAATAGTTTGGTACCTGTAAAATGGCCGGATCAGCTGAGAGCTGAGTTATGGCTGGGAGCCAGTGTTGTAACACAATTAAAAGACTTAATAATGGATCCATTTGATTGAGCATATGAATGCATTGATATATGTTATTGAGAATAACATGATGATGTATGATGAGTTTGTGTGATATGAGTTTGATTTATATGTGGTTATGAATTAGATATTTAATCTGATTCAATAACTATCATTTGATATGTTTATGCTCACCCCCTACTTGTTGTTATTTTTACAGTGGATATAGGACAAAGCGATGATATGTGAAGTCACTCAACTACTCGGAGCATTATGTATTTATATGTATTATACATAGTGCACATAGTTATTTTGTAGAAGCCTTGGCCGGCTCCTGTGTATACCAGTTTATTTATGTATATGTAAACATGAATGAGCCGGTTGATGTAATAATAATTGTTATTATTATGTTAATCCAAATTCTGTTTTTAATTTGAAATTTATTTGTGAAAAATTTATTTAGATTATTGAAATTTATTTTTAAAAATAAGGACGTTATATTTTGGTATCAGAGCAGACTTGAAAAGTCCAAGGCCAAGGTTAAGCTACTAACTGCTATGAATTGAGTGAAATCATATCATGGTTGTTAAGTATTATAGTTGAGGAAATCAACTATAAATAAATTGCTTTCATATCCATGAGAGGTACTAAAGTATGATGATTATTTCAGGAGAAGAAAATGGTTGACCCTCATGGTATGGATGCAATGGCTGTTGCCGTCTAGCGTGTTGCTGATATTTTAGAAAGGCAGAACCAACCTCAACCAACTGACAATCATAGTATTGATTGTTTACTAAAGCGAAAACCGACTGAATTCCATGGAGGATTTCAGCCCGACCAAGCTTATGCATGGATCCAAAACTTAGAATGGATCTTTGGCAGTCTACAGTGCACAGAGGCACAAAAGGTCGAGTATGCTGTGTTCATGCTTCGAAAAGAGGCTGAAAACTGGTAGAAAATGACTAAAGCTCGACTGATAGCTACGGGAACCGAGCTGATTTGGGAAAATTTCAAGGAATGTTTCCTCGAAAAATACTTCCCAAACACTGTCAGAAGCCAAAAGGAATTGAAATTCATGGTGTAACACCCCTAATTTCGTTATTTCTTATTTAAAATAAAATTTCAAAGGAATTTGATTATAGTTCTTTAGAACTTTTTGATTGTTATATAATTTATAATTTTTTAGAATTTTCTTATTTTTTTAAATTATTTTTTTTATTATTTATTTATTTTAAGAATGACAAAAATACCCTTAACCTTGCATCTAATAACCAAAATGCCATTACTGACATCATCGCTTACATCATCATCGCTTACATCATGAATAGTAAAATAAATAATTAAATAATCTTAAATAGTAAAATTTTCTTCCTATAAATAGGTGGCTCATTTACAACATTTCCACACCAAAAGTTAGAGAGAGAATCTAGAGAGATAGTGCGTAAGAAATTAGTGGGGAGTAAATTCTTTTGGTAAAAAGAAGTTCTGCTGGAGGTGTAAGGTAATAACTTTCTTCTATATTCTTTTTATAATTTTAGTTTATTTTTTTTAGCACTCTTAAACCATTGATATACTAGTACTATTATGAATAAGTTACTATAGTAAAAATAATTTACCACTGTGTTATTTTTACTATTTACCATTACTATTCAAAATTTACTATTCACTGTAATTGTTCATGATTTACCATTTACCACTACTATTCAAAAAGTTACTATTCACAATTTACTATTTAGTATTACTATTCAAAAATTACTATTTACCGTTACTATTAATGACTTACCATTTATCGTTACTATTTATTATTACTATACATATTTACTATTTATCATTCTGATAGCAATCTTAATTTTCATCTTAAGCTTATACTGAAATAAGTTAGTATTAATATTTTGTTAGAACTTGGAGGCGCAGAGCGAATTCACTTTTGGTAGCAAATCAAGGTAAGGGGGGTGAGATTAAGGATATAATATGAAAATACATAAGAATATTGGGAGGAGTCCCCTACTCCTTTTAAACATAACAATATTATTATTTTAAAATAATAACTTTTAACTTAAAATTTATAATAATTGTTATTAATAAATTAAGCATCTTGTGTAACTTAATATCTAAAATATTTAAGAACTTGAACTATTATGACCTACGCGGACTGGATTGAACCTATGCAAGGACTTGAACTATTACGAACTTGACTGAACCTATACAAGGACTTGGACTATTTATGACCTATATGGACTGAACTAGACCTATGCAAGGACTGGACTATCTTGGATTTACATAGACCTGTGCGAGGAATTGACCATAGAACTTAAAACAAACTTTATTAATTTAAATAACCATTGAATTTTAAAATTATCATATTTATAACTGATGCTTAATTATTTGATTTGATTATGATTGTTAATATTTATTTATGTTTTATGATGTTTGATTGTGATTGACAATGTTTGATTATAATTGATAATCTTGTACTGTGGAGTTTGAGCATATAGCAAGCATGACGGAAAGCTAAAATTCAGTAAGAATTTACTTATCTCCTACTTCTTTATTTACTTATTCATACTTATTCAAATTACTTTTAAGAAATTTCTTAGATTTCAATAAAACTACATAAGTTTTTAGAAATCTCTTTTATATTTTAATATATATGTATATATCTTTACTAAAATTTAGATTTTTTTTAGTTAGTTTATTAAAAAGAAAAAGAAAGAGAAATTATTTTATAAAAATAAATTTTTTACTATATACATATATATATACATATTATTTAAATGTATAAAAATATTATACAAAATTTTCAAGTACTAAGGTTTTAAAGATTGATAATTCCAAATTCGAGTTTTTAGAAATTGATTTTGAATTGACCTATAAACTTTCTAAAGAAGGTTGTGAAATATATTTAAGGCTTTGAAACTCAAATAAGGAGATTTGATTTGTGATTTGAAAAGGAACTGTACTAAAATTCTATGTGCGTATTTGAGAAGTTGAAAAAGTACAGTTTACTGGGATGGCTATGTCGCGATTCGTAGGCCCTGATAATATAATTGAGTTTCTAAAAGCCTTAACCAACTAAATACGCGAGTAGTTCATGCATCATGAATCATTGAAGAGAAACAAAATGATATTGTCTGGGGACGGGTTATAGAAACCGAGGATACATTAGAGGAGGCTTAATTGTGAGCCTTGGGATGAGAGGGTGTGAAAGGGTGCTTCAGGGGACCTGGGGTAGCTCCCTAGTGTCGGGTACTTTCACAATAAAAACCTTTTCAATCTGACTAGTCTCTAAGTGTTTCCATGCCAGTTGAGTTGTTCATGTTATTATTATCCGGAATTATAGAACAGTGTAAACTCCTGGTTGGCCCAGTGCAAATTAAAATTTAAGGGGCCCATATATATAGATAAGTTATGATGAAGATATGGCATATCATTCATACATTCATAAATTGATTGTGCTTGTGATTGTGATTGATATTATTATACTAGTTTGTGAAAACCTTTTATTGTTTATGTCCCATTTGGGAATATTATATTCTGTTTCTCACTCCTTTCTCTATGTTTTTGTTTCATATGTTTTAAATTAATGGTTCGTACAGAGGGAAGGATCGAAGAACATTGACAGTATATATAGCACATTTTAGAAAGGGAGCTCGGTATGAATACTGTGGTCCAATGAATAAATAATGTCACTAGGCAACTGCTTTTGGGCCATGGAGTTTCCTCTCTTTCTTATAATGTTTAATGTTTATTTTCCTCGGATGAATGTACAAATACTTTATAAAGTTTTAATAATATTGAGGTATTTCAGAAATAATGTATATAATTTATTCCGATAGTTTCTTTTTAACAAACATATCTTTAGTAAAAAAAAATTATTACGAATTTTTCTAGAATTTATTAAGGTGTAACAGAGGGTGTTACACATGGAGCTCTGACAAGGCAATCTGAGTGTGGAAGAATATACAGCGAAATTCGAGGAACTTTGTTTGTTTTATCCTTCTTTTCAGCTGCCGGGCACTGAAGACTCGAAATGTATCAAATTTGAGAGTGGCTTGAACCAAAAATCAAGAAGGCTTTCCGACACCAGGAAATTAGAAGCTTTCCGATTCTTGTCAATAAATGTTGAATATATGAGGAAGATGATAAAGCTTCTACAGGATCGAGCAGTAGGTCGGATAGTTCTTTGAAGTTACCACCGATCAATTTCAAAAAGCAAGGGAAATCTGTTAGAGGCGGATCATCCTTTAGATTCCGAGGCCGAGTGAATTCTGGTGGCCGATCGGTGAGTCGTCTGAGGGACATTAAATGCTTCAGATGTGGTGGCGATCATTATACTCGAAATTATGATAAAGAAGAAAAAGTTATTTGCTATCACTGCAATAAGAAAGGACACGTTCGTCCTAACTGTCCTCTTCTGCAACCGACTGAATCAAATGCTAGTATAAACCGTGGAGGCTTCCAAGGACGGGGCCGTGGAAATGGTAATAGAGGAGGCAGAGGAAATGGTGGACGCGGTAATAATTCTGTGATGTCGAGGAATGATCGGGTTGGGACTTCTAGTTCACCAGCTGCAGGTCGAGTATATGCCATCACTGCTGAGGAGGCTGCTCAAGCTAACGACCTGGTTCAGAGTAAGTGTTTACTCAGAAATACTGTTCTTAATGTGGTGTTTGACTTGGGTGTAACTTATTCATTTATTTCCAATGATTGTGTGATGCGTATGAGATTACCTGTTGTTGCTATGAATCAGGTGTTAAATGTATCTAACCCGACTGGTGCTAAACTATGGACTTCTTTGATGTGTGAAAATGTATCTTTCACTTTGGGTGATAGGATTTTTATGGCTGATTTGATATGTCTACCTTTGAGAGGTCTTGACATTGTCCTCAGTATGGATTGGCTATCAGCCAATAGAGTCCTAGTTGACTGTCGGAACCGGCGGGTGATCTTTCCTAATTAGAAAGCCGACAATTATGAAATTATTATTTATGTTATTTTGTATGATTGATGGAAAGAGTGAGTCTAGAATCCGAGATATTCTTGTTGTGTGTGACTTTCCCGAGTTGTTTCCGGAGGATGTATCTGGTGTTCTTCCTGATAGAGAAATTGAGTTCTCTATCGATTTGATTCTTGGAGCCGAGCCAGTCTCCAGAGCTCCTTATAGAATGTCTCCGATTAAATTAGGCGAGTTAAAGAAACAAGTTGACGAGTTGCTTGAGAAAGAGTTTATCCGACTGAGTATATCACCATGGGGTGCTCCGGTGTTACTCGTCAAGAAAAAGGATGGTAGCATACGGTTATGTGTTGATTACCGCTAATTAAATAAGCTGACCATCAAGAATAAGTATCCATTGCCTAGGATTGACGACTTAATTGATCAGTTGCGTGGTGCATCGGTCTTTTCTAAGATTGATTTGCGATCGGGATACCATCAAATTCGAGTAAGAGCTACTGATGTTCCTAAGACGGCATTCAGGTCCCGGTATAGTCATTATGAATATGTGTTAATGCCGTTCGGAGTGACTAATGCTCTGGCTGTGTTCATGAACTATATGAAAAACATTTTTCATCCCTATTTGGATCGGTTTGTGGTGGTATTTATCGATGATATATTCATTTATTCAAAGTCTCATGAGGAGCACGAAGAGCATCTTCGTTCGGTACTTCAAGTACTGAGAGAGAAGCAGTTATTTGCTAAATTATCTAAATGCGAATTTTGGATGGACAAGATTCAATTTCTAGGTCATGTCATCTCCAGTGAAGGTGTCTCGGTTGATCCTTCAAAGATCGAAGCTGTGATGACTTAGGAGAGACCTAAGTCGGTCACCGAGGTCAGGAGTTTTATGGGTTTAGCTGGTTACTATCGGAGATTCATTGAGGGATTCTCTAAGATTGCATTGCCAATGACTAAGCTAACCCAAAAGAATGTTTATTTTGTATGGTCTTCCGAGTATGAAAGGAGTTTTCAAGAATTGAAAGCTAAACTGACTACTACTCCTGTATTGGCATTGGCGAATCTACAGGAAAGTTTTGTGGTTTATTGTGATGCATCCGGGCTCGACCTAGGATGTGTATTGATGCAGAATAACCGAGTGATTGCTTATGCTTCGTGTCAATTATGACCGCACAAGCAAAACTATCCTACGCATGATTTGGAGCTGGCAGCTGTAGTCTTTGCACTGAAAATTTGGAGGCATTATCTTTATGGCTCTAAATTCGAAGTGTATAGTGACCATAAAAGTTTGAAATATTTGTTTGATCAAAAAGAGTTAAATATGAGGTAGAGGAGGTGGATTGAATTTCTGAAAGACTATGATTTCGACTTGAAATACTACTGGGAAAGGCAAATGTTGTAGTCGATGCCTTGAGTCGGAAGTCCATTCATATGGCAGTAATGATGGTTAAAGAGATGGAGTTACTTGAGCAATTCCGAGATATGAACCTCCATGTGGATATTTCTTCATCTCGGAAAGTAACTCTCGGTACATTGAAAATAGCCAATGAATTTTTGAAGCTTGTTTATGTACAGCAGATGTCGGATTCTTATTTAGCTGAGATGAAAGGAACTCAGGCTAAAGGCAAGGACCTATTCTTAACCGAGGGTTCTGATGGCATTTACCGACTAAAAGGTCGAATTTATATACCTGACTCTGGTGATTTACGACGATCGGTACTCAATAAAGCACATAGGAGTATGTTGAGTATTCATCCGGGTACTACTAAGATGTATCATGATCTAAAATTACATTTCTGGTGGCCCGGAATGAAGAGAGATATAGTTGACTTCGTGGCCCATTGTATAATCTGTCAGAAAGCAAAGGTTGAACATCAAAAACCGTCCGGTGGTTTACAACCTTTAAAGATTCCCGTGTAGAAATGGGATGATATTGCTATGGATTTTGTAATGGGATTACGCAGGACTCGGAGTGGTCATGATGCTATCTGGGTTATTGTGGACCGATTGACAAAGTCTGCACACTTCTTGCCGATTAATATGAGTTACCCCTTGCAGAGACTAGCATAGTTGTATATTAGTGAGATAGTCCGACTGTATGGTGTTCCATCTTCAATTGTGTCGGATAGAGATCCGAGGTTTACTTCCCGATTTTAGGGGAGTTTGCCTCAGGAGTTAGGTTCGAAGCTCCGCTTGAGTTCGGCCTATCATCCTCAGACAGATGGGCAGTCAGAGCGTACTATCCAGAGTTTAGAGGACCTGTTGAGGTCCTGTGTACTAGAGCATGGTGGTGGCTAGGAGCAATACCTTCCACTGATCGAATTTACTTATAATAATAGCTATCATAATCGGTATGGCTCCATATGAGCTTTATATGGCAGGAAATGCCGAACACCTCTTTGCTGGTCGGAATCGGGTGAGAGCTTAATGTTAGGACCTGAGATTGTGCAGCAGACCTCTGAGAAAATTCAAATGATTAGAGATAAAATGAAAGCATCCCAGGACCGTCAGAAAAGTTATTATGATAAGCGGACGAAACCGATTGAATTTCATGTCGGTGACAGAGTCTTTCTGAAAGTTTCTCCTAGTAAAGGCATTGGGAGAGCTTTGAAAAGTAAGAAATTGAGCCCAAGATATATTGGTCCGTATGAAATATTGAAGAGAGTCGGCCCTGTTGCTTATCAGATAGCATTGCCTTCTCATCTATCAAATTTGCATAGCATATTCCATGTTTCTCAACTGAGAAAGTATTTATCGGATCCTACCCATGAGATGCCTGATGATGACGTTGAAATCCAGGAAAACCTGACCACTATAGCCAAGCCCACTGGTATAGTGGACTGATCGGTAAAACGCTTGAGAAGCAAGAATGTTCAGCTGGTTAAGGTTGCATGGCAGCAGGATCAGTGTCTTATGCATACTTGGGAATGTGAAGATGCTATGAGGCAATAATATCCCAAATTATTTCATTAATGTATGTCCTTATGTTTAAATTTCGAGGATGAAATTTTTGTAGGAGGGGAGAAATGTAACATCCAAAAATTTAGAATTTTAGAAAAATAATTCATTTAAGGATCAATAAAGAATTTCCGAGTGAAAGATGTCTGATCAGTAAAGAAATTCCGAGTGAATTATGTCTGAGACAAGATCTTCCAAGTGAAAAATGGATATAATTCCGAGTGAAGGAAGGTTAACATGTTTCCGAGTGAAGCATGATTGAGAGAAATCATTTCTGAGTTAAGAAAAACTTCTGTGTCTGAATGACACTTTTGAGTGAGGTAAATCCGAGTGAAACGTCTCTGAGTGAAACATTTCCGAATGGATCTTTTCAGAGAGAAGTACTTCCGAATGAAGGAAAGCTTTGATTTCGAATAAGTATTTCTCAGCCGAGAAATTTCTGAGTTGAGTGTGACTTTCCGAGTGAAGTGTCTCTGAGTGCGATACTTCCAAGAGGGATGGCACCGATTGGGATATACCGAGTGAATCTTTTCCAGGAAAAGTACTTCTGGACAGAGAAAGACTTTAACTCCGAATGAGTATGTTTCTGAGTGAATAGTTCCGAGGGAAGTAAATATCCGAGTGGTAAATTCATTTAATTCGTGCTCGGGTCCATGTTCAGAGTTGCTGAGTTTGTACTCGGGTTCGTCTTTGAAATAGTCTTCGACCCCGAGTGATCTTTTCGAGTGGAAAGATTTCCGAGAAAGGATTGAACTTCGAACTCTGAATGATCTTTTAGTTGTAAAACTTTCGAGTGACGCAAGAGAAAGACTTTGACTCGGGCAAAGATATATCCGAGTGAGATATGTCTGAATAGGGTATTTCTGAATGAGACATTTCTGAATAGGTCATTTCCGAGGAAGAAAAGCTGAGTGTTTCATGTGGAAACCTCTCTGAGTGAATTTTCTCTGAGTGAAGTAATTCTGAATGGAAAGAGGCTGTGATGAATCCTCTCGGAAAGAGGGATATGCCCAAGATACCGAAGCCGAGTGAGAATTGATACTTACATCAATCCTTCAGACTCTTCCACGTCACTCTATTCTTCTATATTCTAGCAGATTCTCTTTTCTGATATTTTCTAAGTATGGGACCCTCTCTGATGTTCTGTCCTCTTTTTATTAAATATCTTGTTTCTTCCTTATCACTTAAAGATACGTGTAGCAGACTTCTTCATTTCGTTCACGTCTTTTTTACATGAACGATATATATGTAAGGAAATCCCTAAATATGAGCAGCGAAAAAAAAGGGATTCCAAAGGATTTGCAAGGTTCCGTGTTTCAAAGCACAAAACAAACACAAAAATCGTTTTTGGATTACCTCTTGAAGAACACCAAAGCAGTCGTAGCCTCGTCCTTTAGGAGTCCACACGAGCACTCCCACCAGAATTGCAACACTTGCCAACTGCTAGTTTGACGGCGTGTAGCTCTTACAACTTTTACGAATTTGTGTCTCACTTGAGTGAACAGCCTATGAGCATCTTATGCTCTATTTATAGGCTTAGGTTTAACCTAATTTGTTCTCTCTAAAAATGGGTTCCTTACTCATTCCAAATGAGTTAGGCCCAATAGCTTTATTTTAGTCCAACTAAAATAAGACAACATTTTCTGATGGGCTTACTCTATGTGTGTGACCCTACAGGTAAAATACTCGGTCATATTAATAATAAATTATTTTATTATTAATATAAAATAAGAGCGGCATCTAGCAATGCATCATTATGTCCGAATATTATCAACATAACCTATAAGTGATAATTATTTAATATGTTTGTTCCTTTTGTCACGATATCCTAATTGGGCCCAAGGCATGGTCGCGTCATCCTTGTACGACCCAATTTATTTTATTTGATACCGGAGTAGACTGAATCCGAATAAATATCTAATATTTATTCTTTCTAGCATGGCCATGCGTTTTCTTAGTCTTACTCCATCAAGTGGCCTATAGATATCACTCCTGTCATATAGGAGAGATAAATCCCATCTACATCACTCACATCCCTCTGCATAATTTGTTCATTGCCTAATCACAACCTTTATAGTCCTCTTGTTACAGAAGAAGTTTAATTGTATTAAAACAATAAACTCCTCATGTAGGAATCATAGTGACTTCAGGTCGAAGGACTACATATACCATTATCACATTGAGAATCGTTTATGACAATCATGTAACGATCCATGCAACGTTCTCATGGTGGGTCTGTTCAGTACATCATTATATGTGAAGACTTGATATCATCTATATCTATGATCTGTGAGATCAGGTCATCAGTACACTCACACACTAGTCTCAGTGTATTTACATGTCCCCATGTAAATACTTGACTAGGGACATTTTAGGAATAATTTTTATATAACCTATTACTCCAAGGATAAATACGTTTTAAACAATTTTAAACTGAAATATTTATTTTATTGATAAGCATAAAAAATGATACAAATGAAAAAGCATAAAAGCTCATAGTGTATACACCAACAATATATACCAACTTCTACTGTTGAATCAGTTTAGAAACTTTGAAAGTGTAAAACATCACTTCTATCCTTTTCTTTTCAATCTTTACTGGAAATTATCAAACAAAGAAGAAAATCAATCTTCATTTCTTCTTTTTCACGAAGAAACTTTGGACTGGTCCAGATCTGCAAATTCCAGTCGGAATTCATGAGCAGTGATTTGGATATAGCTTGAAAAGCTGCTGGAACTCTTTATTTCCAGGTAGGGGGAGCGTTTACATTTTAAATACATGGTTTATGAACGGATTCATGATAATATTTTTAATAAGAAATCCTAAATATATATATGTTACATGTGATATATTTGTGATGTTTGTGATTTCTGTTCATATGATATTGATATGTGATTGATGATGATAATATGAATATTATTCATGATGTTTTCATGATGTATGAATGCATGGGATGCATTTGATAAGCATGTGATGCTTGTGTATTAAACAAACATGAAATATTATGTGGTTTCGAGGATTCCACAAAAAGACCTTGGGTGGGACTCAAGGCAAACCTCTTGAGCGGGGCTCGGGGTTTAGCCTGTGACACTACCGTTGTCGCTGAGAGTGATTGTGTCACGTGAGAGGGCAAACAGTTTGGTACCAGTAAAACAGCCGGATCAGCTGAGAGCTGAGTTATGGCTAGGAGCCAGTGTTGCAACACAATTAAAAGACTTAATAATGGATCCATTTGATTGAGTATATGAATGCATTGATATATGTTATTGAGAATAACATGATGATGTATGATGAGTTTGTGTGATATGAGTGTGATTTATATGTGGTTATGAATTGGATATTTAATCCGATTCAATAACTATCATTTGATATGTTTATGCTCACCCCTACTTGTTGTTATTTTTACAGTGGATATAGGACAAAGCGATGATATGTGAAGTCACTCAACTGCTCGGAGCATTATGTATTTATATGTATTGTACATAGTGCACATAGTTATTTTGTAGAAGCCTTGGCCGGCTCCTGTGTATACCAGTTTATTTATGTATATGTAAACATGAATGAGCTGGTTGATGTAATAATAATTGTTATTATTATGTTAATCCAAATTCTATTTTTAATTTGAAATTTATTTGTGAAAAATTTATTTAGATTATTGAAATTTATTTTTAAAAATAAGGACGTTATAGAAGTGATCTCCATGTCGTTGACTTTGAATTGTCTACGCATGTAACATCCTGGTTTTTAATTAAGGTTAATTAGAGGATTAACATTGTTGGTTGAATAATAATAATAATAAAGATAATAATGCCAGAAAATGACATTGGTGCCCTTGGTGGTGTTTGGAGAGCTTCGGTTTTCTCTCCCTGTCTCTTTAATCACGCTAAATATGATTAATGATGGCTGATGGGATTGCATTAAGTGAGGATGGGATATGATGGCTGATGGGAGAGTGGACGCTGGGCAGAGCAGTGACAATGGCTTTGCCTTCATGTTTTATACTCATTCTCTCTCTGCCCATTCTTATCTAGTTTATGCTGCAAACACTCTCTATTCTCTCTTAAACTCCGTGGTGACTCTTCTTCTCCCTCGCTATTCCTTCATCTTCGTCTTCTTCTTCATATTCTTCTTCCACTCAACACTGTGTAGAACCTGAGTGGAAGTGGGAACACAAAGAGGAACAGCGTGGTTAAGAGAGATCTGTGTAACGTTGTGGCTTGGAGGCTGGATCCTCCTCTGTTCTGCCTAAGCGATGTTGATGGGAGCCTGGAAACCTTGGGGTTCTCCATTGTTGGTGATAACTGGGCTGTTCGAGTGTGAGACAGCATTTGAAGTCCTCCACTGTGTTGTGTGAGGACTGTGTTGTGCCTTGGAGGCTTGGAACTCTCCATTATCTTACAAGGAGAGCATGGAGTATAATGGAGGCAGAACTGTTCGTGTGTCCGAGTGGCTCGGTGTTCCTCTTAAGTTGTGTAGAGTACAACAGCTGGGTCATTCTGTTGAGAACGGGTGACTGAAGAACGTTCAGTCGGTATTGCAAGCTCAAGGAGCTGCTGGGATCTTCATTCCAGGTAAGGGGGCCTAACTTACATCTCAAATGTATGGTTTATAGACGGGTTCTGGGTGGTTTTGCTTGAATATGTTGTGTTATAGTTGAATATGTTGATTGATGCGTGGTTGTACATGCAATGCCTGGATATTTATGATATTTGTGATCATTGTGGTCTGTGTGATGTTGTTATGGTTCCGTCCATGAGATGTATGAGGATAAATATGAAATGCCGAGTGAATGCATATAAATGTGAATGGCACTATGGTTGCCGAGTGTATTAAACTGAGACAGTGGACAAATATTCATATGTTCATACTAAAATGTATGTTGATGCCGAATGGATTTTATATGAAAAGCATGTGTTGCTTGTTGTATATAATGATTCCGAGGGGATGGCATTGTGATTGCCGAGTGCATGTGATGTGGGTCGGTCATGTTAATTCCCGTTTGGGATTTTATATTAAAAAGCATGTGATTTGCCGAGTGTATGTGATTGCCGAGTACATGTATTGTGTTATTGCTATGTCGACCCCTGGTTATGAATAATGATGATATAATGCATTGGATGCATGTTATTGATGTTTGAATGCCAAGTGCATGTGTGTGGAAGATATAATGAAAGACCTTGAGTTGGACTCAAGGCAATGCCGAGTGCATTGGCGTTGGACGCCTGATTGAATAAGACCATATTCATCTGATTCGCCACTGGAAATGCTTGGAGCATATAGCGTTGGACGCTTAATACCGATCGGCAATCAGATGAATATGTGTTGAAATATATAAAAGACCTCGGGTTGGACTCGAGGCAGTGCCGAGTGCACTATAAAAAGACCCTGGGTTGGACTTGGGGCAGTGCCTAGTGCACTAAGCATTGGACGCTTAAAGACCTTGGGTTGGACTCAAGGCAAGCCTATCGGGTTGGACTCGGGGCTGCCCGTAACACTTCCGTTGTCGCTTGGAGTGATTGTGTTACATGTGAGGGCAAATGGTTTGGTACCTGTAAAACGGACAAATCAGCTTCGAGCTGAGAAAAGGCTTGGAGCCTATGTTGCAACAATAAAAATTGGTAACCGGATCCGGGTGAAATGAATGTGTGCACACTTATAATTGTCATTGAGCTCAATGTGAATTGTTGAATATATGGATATGAAACGATTGAGGTGAATCTGATTGGATTAATGCATGTATATGGATGTATTTACCGAGTGTAATATGATGTTATAGTTGTGATACATGCTGTGATAAATATGATTAATATAACCATGAATGATTGGTGTGAATTCCGACTGGGTGAATATATGTACATTGGTACTGTTGCCGAGTGCAAGGTGATTATGAATGATATGAATTACTCAGTCTTGATTGAATTGCATGAATCGCATGAATCCCGAGTGGATGTTGTTGTAGGGTTCATATTGAATGGCAGAGTGCATTATTGTTGATTGAGATGTGTTATTGTATGGTTGAGGATTCAAAAATTAATCCGAGTCAATAAATGTCATTTAATATGTAAAAGCTTACCCCTATAATATTTTTCAGTGTATGCAGGTCGGACTGGTAATGAGGATAGCCTCAAGTCTGAGTGGGGAGCACTCCGATTATTGTAGTGCATATATAGTATATGTAACATCCTAAGTCATTTTGCATATATTTATATTCATTTAATTAACTTTACAATAAATTTTTTGCGTTTACAAATAATTAAGCAAGCCCCGTTTCAAAATACCATCTATTTTCAATACACGCATTTAAAGTAATAGACAGTAGCGATCTAATTAATTAAATTAAAAAAAGGGATTTTAGTTTAAAGTACGTAAGAAGAGGAATATGAAGTTAAGGCCCACTCACTTGAGCGAAACCGGATTCGCTTGAGCGAGATTAAAAGTCTTCGCTGAAGCAAAGCCAAATCCGCTTGAGCGAGAGACACATTTCATTCCTAAGCGAGGCAGCGAGACGCTTGAGCGAATGCCACATCCAGAGACTGGGTGCACAAACGCATACGCGGACCCACATGGAATTTCACTCGGTAAAATGTTTTACTCGGCTTAAGGTTTCACCCGGGAAACACTCATCCTCCAGCTACTCGTACATTCCTTACTTGACTCTTTACCACTCTGCACCTCGACAATTTCGCTCGGTCCCTACTCTCTCGTCAATAATTTAACCTCCGCCACTCAGTTATAGCCTCTCTGAATGCCTTCACTCGGTGAATACCCTACTCTTACTTTCCTCGAGAGGAGCTCAGATTTTCACTTGGACACCTCCAAATCCTTATAACTCGGAACTCTCTCCCAACCCATCTCACTCGGACACGGGTGGAAACTTCACTTGGTGGTAAGGCCACTATTAAGCTGGCAAGCCCTTGCTCACCTATGGATGAATCGACTCGGCAAGTCTCGCTCGGTAAGATTCTATCACGGCAAACTCGTGAAAACATAAACTAAGCACAACACAATGTCATTTCATACTAGGTTTAATTTAAGTCAGCATTACACGTTCGAAAAATTCCTTATACAAAATTATATTCGACAACTACTCAAAATCATTCGGGCCTTGGCATCGATTTCCCCCTTGGCGTGACTCCATGGCTCCGGCTTCCTCCCTGTCACTGGTTACTAAATTGAAAACAGCAGCAAGGGTGAGTGTTTGGCATCATAATTAATATGGAAAAAAATCAACAAGTTATAATTATAGATAAGCTCCGTCCCGCCACCTTCTCATGACTTTACAAATCACACTCGTCCAATATGACAAACCTACTCGGAAACATAACATAAATCACCCGGCATTATTAATAATTTTAATCGGCAAATGTAACAGATGTCACTCAGTAATCATGCACATCACAACCAATAATTCATCAATTATCACACTGACTCTCATATAAAGTTTGACACCTAGTATCCGGATACTAAAAGGATCGACCTTCAGCTGGGAGTCCGACTTGACATCCCGTGAACCCGACTTGGTTCACCGAGCCCGACTTGGCTCCCCTTTCAACCACTGGGTCAAAGACCTCTGGGTAGCTTAACTGGGTCCGACTTGACCACTGAAGCCAAAACAGGGTAATTCATACCGTTGGTCGTCCTCCACCATATAATCACATTCAATCACATACACATAAACATATCATTCTGATTATCACTTGCAACTGTCAGAAATTGACCAGTGCACACAGTGTGGGGCGACCGACTCATTAAGCCCTTCAATATAACCTACTGATTACCTCAAGCATTACATATTTCATGCCATTGCAAAGTATACACACATACATCCAAACGTAAATGATCCACAATGTCTCAGCATCAAATACATCAAGCTCATGACAAGGTTAACTCCACTACACACCCGATCTTCAGCTGATCGATATATATATATATATATATATATATATATATATATATATACGTCACACATGCACAACATAGCTACACCACAATATTCGAGAACACACTCTGACCCTACTCATGCTGTTCATTGGCTTGGATAGGAGACAGATCCTATTCTAATTAATCATAACCCGAACACACCCTTACCTCGATTCCACGCTTCGATGATCTGCTCTCGGTGTTGATCCCTTCCTCTGAGTACTGGATTCGCAGTCTCAGGTCCGTCACCCAGCCTTTCATCGTCTAATCTACCACCTATGGGTCAGAATGCAACACCCATTAATTCAACCCCTCAGCTCTTAGGCCCCATTTGTGCTCACACCCACCTAAGGAGTGGAGAACGGGCCCGAATATAGCCATGCATGGCCCTTAGCTACCAGAGAAATGAAAGGGAGCGAGGAGCCACAATAAGCGGATCAGTGGACTCACCTTGAGGCCACGATCACAGGAACGGGATTCGATTGAAGCTTTAACGCAAACGGAGTCCTCCCCAGCGCATGTAATTTAGCGACAAGCGAGGAGGTAGGAGAAGAAGGAACAGATCAAGGGAAGGAGAAGTTCATAAATAATGAAGAGGGGAGAGAGGTGATTTCCTTTTATATAGAACTCAGGGGAAAAACAACCTTTTCTCCCCATTTCATTTACATTCCCATTAAAAGTTCTTAATCAATTTCATCGCATTGGGATCCTACTCTGATTTGTTTTCACAATGCTTAATTATTTGAAACTGACCAATACTTCACAAGAGTATCGATCCGAGCTGGATACCGTACAACTGGTGTCCAGGCGGAGTGTCCACACATCGGTAATCCGAGCTAACGCTTGAGAGGTCGGATACTTCATCCGTCCTTACATCTTTGTTATGCACATCCGATTGTCCCAGCCATAGGTTGACCCGGACTATGATTTCGAGTTAGACGTTCTCCTCACACCGGTTAATCCAAGACCACTTCAGGCACACCAGATGAGCGTTAGTCATAGGACAGCACGTCCTTGTCCGTTCTTCCCAGCACAACCGATCTTCAACACCGTTTGGTCCTCGCGATTGAGACCGGCCCAACACTGGATTCCTTGACCTCGGTCAAGGCAGATCAAATATTAAATAAGTCTCTAAAACATTGGCTAATATTTTCCACTCTCTTAATTTTTATTAAAATACCAAGAATGTTACAGTATACATAGTGTAAATAGATATGTAAAGCCTTGGCCGGCTCTCTTGTAATCCGAACGGATTTAATTATGTGGGTTGACTATCGGGTTTATGGATAAACATACATTGTATATATATATATATATATATATATATATATATATATATATATATATATATATTCATTGTTATGATGTTACCCGAGTTGTTCATTATGTGCTGTTGAGAGAATTATGCTAAGCTAATAAATTCCGAGTGGAATATTGATGGGAGAGCCATTGCTGAGTGAGGCTATTAATTGTGTTGGCCTTTTTTGAGTGATGAAGGCTTAAAATGGTTCTGGGTAAGATATACCCGAGTGGGCTACTTCTGAGGGAAGACTAGTCCATATGTTTTCTGAGTGAGAATAAGAGTAAACCTCGAGTGGGGTAGGGTTTGAATATCCCGAGTGAACCTCTTCCAAGGGAAGAGTTATTGTGATGGTTTTGATTGAGGTGTATTCTAGGGTCCTATTCCGAGTGAATAAGGATATATATATCTGAGTGGATAAGGTTATGTGATCTCTGAGTGAGAAAGATCAAAATATGCCGAATGCAGAATGGATATTGTATTCCGAGTAAATTATGGTTGAAATATACCGAGTGGTATTGGACTGGGAAATACTCCGAGTGAGGGAAGCTTATGGACTCCGAGTGGAGTATCCGAGGGAATCATTTCCCGAGTGAAATACGCCCGCGTGTTTTTATAACTGTGATTTGGCTAAGTATGAATTTTTTGAGTGAAGCATGACCCTATGGGGACAGTTCCCGAGTGGACGTGGTCCCGAATCCGAGTGATGAATTTACCGAGTGAATGGGTTTCGCTTAAGCGAATGGGTGCTTCACCCGAGCGAGATGGGCTGTCTCGCCCAAGCGAGTTTGGGTCTCGCTTGAGCGAGTGAACACTGATTGGGTTCGCTCAAGTTGTGTCTTCCGCTGTTTTGCCGTGTGAGTGGCTTTCAATTTCCCTTGCCTCTCATTCGTTTTATTTTGGGAAAAATTTCCCTTGTTTCGGATTTTATTTTAATTTTGTAAGGATGTTTCATTTTGGTATTAGAGCATTCTTAAAAGAAATAAGGATGTTTCAACGCATGCTATCCCACCAATGCTCGGCATCCTCAGATAAGGCATAAGTAGCGAAGACTACCTTATCAGCTTCATTACATTGCAATGCTCGAAAGATCTTCTCTATCTCTCAAATCCAGGTTTGTGCTCCATCAGGGTTATATCCTCCCTTGAAACGAGGTGGATTGCGCTTTTCGAAAAGGTCTAACCTTCTCAGGGCATCATTACCTTGACCTTCACGTGCTCCCATTGCATTGATTAAGCGTTCTACAACTCCAGCAAGATTGTTTCCAGCCATTAGTTTCTTGTTTCACAGTAACTGAGATTTGTCACATCAATCACAGTTACAACCAAGTCAGATATTCTATTCTCTATCACCTATACAGAGTTTACAGACAAAGCAAGATAGACCTTTTCCCCAGGCCTATTGGATTAACTGCTCTGATACCACTTTGTAACGCCCTCTGTTACACATTAATAAATTCTATGAAAATTCGTAATTTTTTTTACTAAAGATATGATTATTAAAAAGAAACTATCGGAATAAATTACATACAACATTTCTAAAATACCTCGTAAATATTATTAAAACTTTATAAAGTAATTTTTTACATTCATCCGAAGAAAATAAATATTAAACATTATAAGAAAGAGAGGAAACTCCATGGCCCAGAAGCAGTTACTTAATAACTTTATTTATTCATTGGACCACGGTATTCATACCGAGCTCCCTTTCTAGAACGTGCTATATTCACTACCGAGATTCCTCGATCCTTCCCTCTGAACCATCAATTTAAAATATATGAAACAAAAACACGAAGAAATGAGTGAGAAACAGAATATAATATTCTCGAATAAGACATAAGCAACAAAGGGTTTTCACAAACCAATACATAATAATATCAGTCATAATCACATACACAATCAATTATGAATGCATGAATGTTATGCAATATCTTCATCATAACTTACCTATATATGTGGGCCCTTAAATTTTAATTTGCACTGGGCCAACTAGGAGTTTACACTGTTTCATAAGTTCGGATAATAATAATATGAACAGCTCAACTGGTATGGAAACACTTAGAGACTAGTCAAATTGAGAAAGTTTTTTTATTGTAAAAGTACCCAACACTAGGGAGCTACCCCAGGTCCCCTAAAGCACCCTTTCACACCCTCTCATCCCAAGGCTCGTAATTAAGCCTCCTCTAATGTATCCTCGGTTTTTATAATCCGTCCCCAGACAATATCATTTTGTTTCACTTTAATGATTTATGATGCATGAACTACTCGCATATTTAATTGGTTAAGGCTTTTAGAAACTCAATTATTAAATACCTTAAGGGTTTACAATATCTTTTCAATAAACTGTACATTTTCTCAATTCTTTGAATTTTTGTCCCACAGAAATAAATTTGGTACAGTTTTTAATTCTCACTGAAATTGAGTTTCTAAGCCTTAAATATCTCAAAACTTTTTCATATAAAACTTTTACATAATCTTTCTCAAATTGAATCTTAACAAGATCAAATTCTCAATTATTTCCAAATATCTTTAGTTATTGAGTTGGAAAAAATAAAATAATTTTCTTTTGAAAATTTTAATTAAAAGTGAATAATCTTTAAATCATTAACCAAAATTATAAATTTTTTTTTCTTTAATTCAAGATTTAATTATCTCAACTTGTTATAAATTAATTTTCATAAAATGTCTACTTTCTAAAATAAATACTAAATATAAAAATAATTTCTAAGAAGAAATAAAAGATTTTAAAATAATAAAAAGTTAAAGAGTAAGGTAAGAAATTCTTACTGAGTTTTAGTTTTCCGTCATGCTCGCTATATGCTCAAACTCCACATTACAATATCATCAATCAAATATTATCAATCACAGTTAAACATCATCAATCACAAATCAATCATAATCAAATCAATTAAAGATCATTAATACATATCATAATACAAAATTTAATGATTATTAATATAGTTGATTTTTGAGTTCTTTTTGTCCGTTCCTCGCATAGGTTTATGTAAGTCCATATAATTCAATCCTTGCATAGGTATAGTCCAGTCCATATGGGTCATAGCGGTCCAAGTCCTTGCATAGGTATAATCCAGTTCATATAGGTTATAAAAGTACATGTCCTTGCATAGGTATGTTAGAGTTAGTTACATCAGATATTTAATTTAAAATTTATTATAAATTTTAAGTTAAAGAGTTCATATTTTAAAATAATATTATTATTAAATTTAAAAAGAGTAGGGGACTCCTCCCATTATTCTTATGTCTTTTCATATCATATTCTTATCTCACTCCCCCTTACCTCTTGTATCCTGATTCGTTATTGAAGATCCGTACGTGTCTCGTCTCTGAGTTCTAAAACATACCAATTTTATTTTAATATAGTTACAAGATGAAAATTAAGATTACTACTTAAAATAGAAATGGTAAATTTTAAATAGTGAATAGTAAATAGTAAATCATGAATAGTAACAGTAAATAGTAAAACATGAATAATAACGGTAAATAGTAAATTATGAATAGTAACAGTAAATAGTAAATTGTGAATAGTAACAGTAAATAGTAAAACGTAAATAGTAAAGGTAAATAGTAACAATAAATAGTAATTTACTATTGAAATAGTATTTTACTATGCAGAATAGTAACTTAAAATAATATTATTTCCAATATAATAATAGATTTCTAAAAACGATATAAAAATAACCCTAAAAAATATAAAAAAGAAGTATTCTTACCTTAGGATTTTAGCAGAACCTTCTTCCAAAAAGATTTACTTCTCTCTCTTACTTCCACCACTATCTCACTAGCACTACTATATTAAGAAAACTTAATCTGAAATTGTGAATTCTAAAGAAGAATTCCTTCGGTATTTATAGGAAAAAAAATTACTATGTATTCCATTATTTTAATATAAAAGTACTGTGCATTTTTTGAATTTTTATTCCTGGTTATTGTGCATCTTTTGAAAATTTCGTACATGCACAGTATTTTGCATAGTAACTATTGGTAGAATTATTAAATAAAATAGTAACCTTTCACTCTGTATATTTTAAATAGTCAAAATCAGTCCTTTTTGAAATTTAGCGATATTATATCAGTCCTCACTAATTTTATAATAAGTAATATAAAGTTTAAATTTTAAAAATCTAAAATTTTCTATTAATAAAAATTTATTGATACGTTCCCAATTTTTTAATGATGGGAAAAAATCAAAATTTTTCTTAAACCGATAATTTTTAGATAAGTCTACTTGAAATGGATTTTAGAAATTTTTCTTATAATTTTAATTCACTTTTTTATAAATATTTTTAATTTTAAGTCACTTATATGAATTTAAAATTATTTTAAAAAAATATTATTTTATTAAAAAAAATCAAAAATTCCAAAAAATTCTAAAAAAATCACAAATAATACGTAGATTAAAAAGTTTTAAAGAATCATAATCTAATTCCTTCAAAATTTTAATATAAAAATAAAAACAGGGGTGTTACATGAGACGTTATAAGTTTTATATAAAAAAATCAAGTCACATTATTCAATCCCCTTTTAGTATGCACATGTGAATCTTCAATTTGATCATTAGAAATTTTAAATACATTCTATAAAGATATCCTACAAAACACTATCTTATAGTAAAAGACAAAAGAAAACAAGAGAAGAAAAAAAAAACTCGAGAAGTAATTTCAGCTCAACAAAATACACCTTTAACAAGCATGCCAAAGGAGTGGACAATGACAAACGATGTTAAATAGATAAATTAGTCTATAATAAACAAATCAATAATATTTAAAAAGTTAACCATCCACCTAAAATATATATTTAATTATCAATATAATCAATTATCAACTTTAAAAAATACGATATACATTACAAATTATAATATATTATTACTTATAATTTATTTAATAAAATTTTATTCAAGTATTTTAAAAAACCCGATTTTATAGGTTTAGATGTTTCTTTAAAAACCCAAACTTAACCTTTAAAAGCCTTAATCTAGTATTTTTATTAAGGAAAATGATATTTCCTATGAAATTCTCCCTAACGAAACGCACGAAGGTCTTTTTCTGTTTCAGCTTTACGTTGAATTTTTATTTTAGACATAAGATAGAGATAAAAATCAATGAAATAAATAAATTAATTCTAAAAATAGAAATTCTTTTATATTTTGTGAATGTTATTACACTGATTAATGATTTACATTACTTATTAAAACAATCGCTATAAAAGTTATTAAAAAAATACAATATCATTCCACTTATTTTAGTAGTGGGTGTAAAAATATATTTTTCATATAGGTTATTGAAACAACCAGTATAAGAACATCAACAAGATAATATTCTATGCCAGTTATTTTAATACTTGGTGTAAAAAATATTTTTTACATTAAGTTTAAAGTAACCATTGCAACGAGTTATAAAATATTGAAGGTAAAACATCTGTTATTTAAAGACCAGTGTGAAAAATATTTTTTACATTGATTTTTAAACAACTGACGTAAGAAATAAAATATTAAATAATTTTTATACCAGTTATTTTAAAATTAAGTGTAAAAAAATATTTTTATACTAATTATTTTAATAAATTTTATATTATAGTTACAATTTCCTTTTGAGTACCCCATGAACTTTTTCTTTCACGTGTTTCATGTGGAAGGGTGGTGGTGGCAGCGAACGAGACATGGGGAAGGAGTAGGGAAGCACGAGAAAGACAATGATGAGGAACACTAATCGATTAAGCCATTAGGATGAGGTGTTCGCATAGAGCGGTGTAGACACAGTAGGTGTTCGCATCAACAAGGGATGAGTGACAACAATTGAAAACTTTTTAAAATGGCTATATTTTAGAAGTAAATCTAAGATGAAGGGGTTGTGGTGTGTGGTTATTTCGGTGGTTGGTAGAAAAGGATTGTGAAATAGAGATGTAATAAGTTTTGTTGGGTGGGAGTTTTAATGGGTGGTGGTGGTCAACAGTGGTGGGGGGTTTAATGGGTGGTGATAAAAAAAAGATCGTGAAAGAGAGATTGAAGGGGGAAGACATAGGTTTTTCTTTAAGTAGCTTATTCAATTTTATTGTAAAAAAATATGAAAATGGGAAGTAAAAAATGGAAAGGAAATAAAGGAGGGAGTGAAACATGTTTTCATTTGTAAATTCTGCCTCTAGTTACAACACCCATAGAGCAACAACATCATTAAACCATTTTTTACTTATTCACCCTGTGACTCATCGCGTATATAGAGGCCTTTCGTATGTTGGTTTCACTTACCATTGATAAGTGTGACGAGACCACTAATCCATAGAAGCACTTGGATGTTTTTGCTTATGAGATGTTGTACATGGGTGTAATTAGGGCCTAACTGACTTCACCTTAGGTGGGCTTCTAGTAGGCACATGTTGGTTTTTTTTACTTTCTTTGGTAAAAATTTACAAAAATTATAACCACTAGAAGTATATCAAAATATTTGCATATTCTGAATCAATTACAAGATCTAATTTAAGTAAAAAAATAAAAAGTATTTTTTTCATGTTAGTAAAAAAACATGTTGTAGATTGCCTGCTAGTCAACTTGGCCTGACAAAAGCCTGACTGGGTAGGGGCTTTCACAGGCTAGGCTCAGAAAGGATCAATTTTTATTTGGGCTCTTTTTTTAGTGCATAAACTTGCCCATTTTATAGGCTTGACCCGTTTTAACAGTTATAGTTTAAGTCATTACTATGGTTGTCCATAAATAATTGGACGTCGTTGAATGCGTCTTTTCAAATGCAATTTGTAATAATTTAGGGTTTAGGGATTAAACTAGGTAGTTACCTTGAGGTTTTGGGTTAAAACCTCAAGTTTTACCACTCTCTTTGTAAAAAAAAAAAGAACATTCATATCTTGCATGATTAAATACTTAAGTGATTTCATATAAAACTTTTTACTAACTCCCCAAGTTCTTTTTATAAGACACACATTTCTAAGGGTATCAATGATTGATTTTTTTCATACTGCTATTTGCTATAAGAGACTCTAAAAGTTTATTAGTCACATTTCTTTTAACCATTAAATTAAGGATATTCTTAAAAAAATGAAATTTTTAACCTAATTAATACAAATATGGTTGCAACTAATCTAGTCTTTATAAGAGCCCACATTTAGGTGTGGTAGTTGTACTTAAACTAACAGTGGTACTCGTGCCTTACACGGTTGTATTAAATTTGAAATTTATAATAATAATAATAATAATAATAATAATAATTTAGTTAAAACATATAAAATATATTAAATTATACAAATGATAATATAAAATAAATAATTTTAATAAAAATGAATTTACCTTTTTAATTAATACAAACACGGTTGCAACTAGTCTAGTTTTTATAAGAGCCCACATTGTGGTAATTGTACTTAAATATGTAGGAATTGACTTACTCGTCTCAATTTTTACATGTAAAACCTACTTTGATAAAGGATAAACGAAACTTGTCTCATCCTGACTATGATCGGAATGAGTTTGGAGATACAACTATTCATCCCGACCTCACACCTGAACACACCCTGATGTAATACTTCAATCATTTTAATAAAAATAAAGTGAGACCTCTATGAGTTTCCTTAAACCGAGAGGAACATGACTGAGTTTATTAATAATTTCAAATCTACCTAATTTATACGTAATCCGAACTTTATGAAGACGAAGATAAAAAAAAAGAAGAAAACTCACTCCTTTACCCAATTGCCATGCCTATGTTGCCTTTCTTTCAATTTTCTATTTTTTAATATAATTATAATATGTTATTAGGGTAGAAACATTTTACATCATCATCAAAACTACGGATTATCATGTAAGTAAAACTTATTCATTGAGATAATTACGTAAAAGTTAGCAAGGTTAACACAATTTAACCATAGAATAACTGAAAGTTTTAAATACGAATAAATATAAAGCACATCTAGTCAAACTGAATGTGAAAGTTTGAATGTTTATCTGACTAATTAAAATGTCTAGGAGCAAAAATGTGCCAACTCAGTGGCAGATCAATGATATATATCAAGGCAAGGGAAAAGTGGCTTGATGGATGGGTCTTCCAACCTAAAGAAAGTGCAGCGGGAGTCATCTATTAAAATTTAAAATTATTTGAATAAATTTTTATCCTAAATAGTAATGGAAACTTCCTATAAAAATATATTAACATTTAAATCAAAAAATATAAATTTATAAATATTAAACTTATAAATTATTTTATTGTAAACATGAAAAAATAAGCCAAATTTTATAGCACTGTATGCATGTATAAATAGTGTAATTATTTGTATTGTATTACAGCTATTAAACTTAACACTTATTCATTATTTGGAATTGTAGTTATTTAAGAACACAATTGTTTTAAATTCTATAATAAAATTGATAAAAATAAACTAATTAAAACTCGTATGAACTAGTGAATTTGGGGGTGGGGCTTCCATGACCAAAGGTAACATGAATAAATTCGTTGATTCAACCAAAAAATGAAAAATCATTGAGATTGTTGGCGGGAAACACCTACTTTGCGTGCTCGCGACGTAAACGTCGATCCAAAGTGTATCACCGCCTCGCTTCCCTTCGCTCCGGTGATCATAGCCACCGACGCCACCACCGTAGTAGCCGTCTTCGTCTACCGTCGGTATGACTTTCTCCTTGTTTGCGTTTCCTATTTGTTCGCGAGAGAGAGACGAAACAAGCTTCGAAAACAGACTTACGCGCTTCTTCTTTTTCTTCATTCGTAGTTCTCTCTGCGATTTACTCATGGATACATCCCTCAGAGATTCAACAATTGCAGCTCCCTCGTATCCCACATTCTCCGGTACCGATGTTTCTTAATTCACTGAACAGTTTGGCTAAACTCAATTTTAATTGATGCTTGGATTCTGTTTGTTAAAATTGTAGATCCTGTTTACTGATAACATGGAAAATTGATCCCATGCTTTCTGATACAGTAATACTATGATTTTTCTCTATTTACTAAGTATTAACCTGAAGTAGACGTTCATGCTATTGTATCTCTGTTTTTCATTTTGAGATTTGCTTTCTACTGATTTAGGTAAGAAGAAATGAGGAGAAAAGGCAGAAGTATGAAAAACTTCTGTTCTCCGTAGGCAGAAGAATATTTTAAACTCATTTAAGAATTTCGTTTTCCAGGGAGAGGGATCTGTTGCTTTTTAGTCTTTGAATATGATCATATTCTTGTTTTTGAGTAAGGATTTGACCGAAGATGGAGTGGTTTTGAGGCATTTGCGCATAATTTAGGAATTTTGTTATTCTCGTCAGATACTGAATAAATGACAACCTGATGATGTAGACCTTTGTTGCATGTTTAAATTTTTAATCACTACAAAATGCATTCTCTTCTTAACTTGTTCTGAATGAGGCCATTGTTGCGTATAATTGTCGGTACAGGTGGGGTTTGTTTGATGAGGAATGCTTGGAGAGAGGATCAACATCCATCCTTCATCAATTTTATCTCCGCTTTCCTCTCTACAAATTCTTTTCGCCTTAATTTTGTCCCAGTAGCACCAGTAATTGCCCGTTTCTTTTTTGTGTTTTTTTCCTTTTTTCTTTGTTCGTTTCAAATTCTTCTGGCTGAGCAGAGCAGTGAAATTTGAGGAGTTTCCTCCTTGCAGGACTTTATTTTCAATTGCGGGGGTTTGTCTGTAGCGTTCATTTTTGTGACAAACTGGGACAGCAACAATGTTGCTCCAATCTTCAACAGGTAACTAGGCTGCTTCTATGGAGTCATTGCCTGGGGTTATTTTCGAGTGGTTATGCTGAGTATAGAATTATGACTTCTATGTCCAATTCAATTTTTCGCATGCAGAGTTCAGAAACTAAAGACACAATTTGCACGTTTTTATGTTGTCATCAAACTATCAGCAAAAGAGCAAATTGATTCCTTTATTCAGTCATATTTCAAGTGAGTTTTGTTATTTGTGTTCTGATTCATATGGTTGTTTAGTATGACTTGAATGATAAAGAATAAGGAATTATGCTTATGGATATATGAAGATTTGGGATGGTGATTGGCAAGCCTACATTTGTGCCAGTTCAAGACTTGGAGATGGGGTTTGAGAAGATGATAAAAATAGCTCATTCTTCTGGAGGTAGAACAAGAAACTTCAAACTATAATGTTTTGCTCCACTTCATATTTCTTAGTCTCCAACTAATTGCAGTTTACAAGCAGGAGAGGATCGGAGAAAAATTAAAAGCCGAGGTCAGTTGATTGATTCTACATTCTTACAATGTAATTGTGCTAGGAGTTCCACAAGAAATGAAACTAACATACATATTCATGTACGGAATTTGTTATGGTTTTGAAGAGGAAGCAGTTGGTGCAAGGAATGAACTTTTACCTTAGGGTGGTCACATCCATCCCAGGCATTGACATTCACGATGCAAATGCGGTAAATTCCTCTATTATGAGGCAGTTATTCAATTTAGTTTTCTTACGTTTACATGCCTCCACCCATTGCTGCTAAAGCCTGGAATACTTGATTGTGTAGATGTTTAGTTTAAAACTCAAGGCATAACTGAACTGCAATTGCATTCATGACTTTGAATTTGATGCTTTATTAGGTTTGTGTTAGTCGTCCTAGTTACTTTGATAGTATACTACATGACAATTCTGTCATGTGAGGAATCGTGGTAGCCATACATATAGCTTGAGTTATTTTGTTATTCTGATCGCTCAATTCAGCTTAGTCAAGCTATTGGTTCTGTCCAAGCAATTGCCAAGGCATCAAAAGAGCATATTCTAGAGAACACAGATCTTTCAACCGACAAGGCGGAGATGGTTTCAAGGTTTCTCAGGGACCCCAAGTTTTACTTGCGTCCCAAGATCAATTGATGGCAGAATAACAACGGAATCCAGGTTGGAGGTTTTTTTCGCCCAAATGAAATGAGCAGCTCTTTGCACTGTTTTAATATAGGATCTATTATGTTATCAATTTACATAAAATAGTAATCGTAGTTCCAAGTTTATCGATTGGCAACCATCTGAGGTGTCTTCAATAATGACAAGCAGTTTTAGCCTCTTAGATCATGGTTTGAAGTATTAATCGATGACCAGACGGAAGCTTGACTGAAGCACTTATAATCCGTTAGTCTGTTACTTAGGTATAAACATTAAACAGTATTATTTTCCCCGGTGACAAAACAGTGTTCAAATATCAATCATAGCACCCAACAAAAGGAATCAATGTAGATCAATAAAATTACATGTCTAAATACCAGCCTTGAGATCTGATGCTCATGTATTATGAGAAAGTAATGTATCTTATTTTGGAGTTACATATAATCGATTAGATTAATATTTTATTCTGTAGTTTTTGTCATGGTATGAGAAATACACACAACCCTTATACTAGCAAGTTCCTGCCACTATTTGTGTAAGCTTCTGTTCGCTAGCCATACTGTGAATGTGTTTCCATCATTTAGGGTGTGCAGGAGATCTAGGTATTAGTCTTCTGCATCCATTGTCGATACGGTTGATTAGGGTAGGGGTAATGCTCTAACCAGTCTCTTTAAATTATATTTATAGACTTAATTTATAGGTGAGTAAAATTAAAAATTAAAAAATATTAAATGAGTCTTGAACCCGTGACATTCTATATAGTAATAAAGAAGTTACTAAGGCAGCAACTGTTATAACATATAAGGTAACAATTTATATTTTTTTTAGTTTATATATAATTTGGATGATGTAAATATGTATGATAAAATATAACTATGGTTCAGTGTTTTAGTAATTGACGAATGAGACTTAATTGTAAAAAAAAAAACTTAGGCATTTAACATAAAACAAATATTAAAGATGTGGGAGTGAAATAAATATTATGGTTAAATAATTTTCTTAGGCAGGTTGTTAATCAACTTTTAAATTATAAATTAGATTTTTTGAGTTGAGAATTAGTAATGTATTATTTTATCATATTTATTATTTATATTTATGTTATTTAATAGTTTTTCAAATTGACCTTAAAGTATATGGTTTGATAAATTAAATTTTCTGATTTGAGACAAATTATTTATTTATATTTGAAATAATTATGTGATATCAAACTTGTTATTTTAAAACTTATGATTCAAATAAATTTAATACTTTCTTAAAACAATTATTTATTTAATGTAAAAATAAAAATACAAAAACAATAATATTAAGTCATAAATCATAATGAAGATTTCCCATCATTTCATTATTTGGAAAATTAAGTATCTAAATATTTATTAAATTAATATTAAGAAAGTCTTTTAAAGACCGGAATATTAAAGCTTAATTTATATTTTTTATATAAACTATAGATTTTTAATTTTATGATAATTACTTAAGATATATATTTATAATATGTTGAGTTTAAATCATGTGAAAGGACCTGAGATGAGTATAAAAAATCTTCATAATTTAATTTCATATAAATCAAAATAGTCCCAAATCAAATTTATTTCACTTTCATTTTTAATATTTTTATTTAATTATATAACTATATAATGTTTTTTTAAAAAATTTTGACTTTAGTATCTACTGGCTAAAAACTCCAAGAAACTGCATTTTGATTTTGCGTACGAAAGAACAAAAAAAATAAGGTTGAATATATAAGTTTTTTAAGAATTTGAAGCCCTTTCTCCGTAACACATTCATAAAGTAACATGCACAGCAGAACACATTTATGTGAAGAAATGGATATAACTCTTCCATGACAAGCAGATAATTTCTTACATACCTTTTCATCATTTATGCAATAAATTATTTTTAAATCAAAAACTTAACATTATAAATTTAGTTGTAAAAGTTCTTAAAATAAGTTATTTTTATTTTGATAAAATACATTAAGTAACTTATATTAATAAATCAAAAACAACTTATAAAAATTTTTAGTTATTTTTTAAAGTTGCTTATAAACTTTTTAAAACTCACTCTTATTTGTTATTTTCCTACTTTGGATTACATGTGTAAATCAACCTTTTTTTGTTTTTTTTTATAAATATGAATCAACCAATTCGCTTATTATTATTAGACCAGGAATATTCAGATAATATAAGCAAATTATATTGCGTCTTAAGAAAATTAGGAATCACAATATGAAAGTAAACCAGTGAGCCCTCAAAGTCCAAATGCTACTCTCTGAGCAAAATCTGGGCGTCTCTTGCTGGGCATTCTAACCAGTCCAGTGATCTGCAGCTCTGTAACTGCCCTACAAAAGCGTGCTCTATGACAAATCAACATTAAGGATTGTAACCGAGATCAATAAAATGCACTGCAATCACAATCGTGAAGATGGAAACGAGAAATACGTAGATACAACATACAATAGACATAGCATAGTAGGCCTCCAAGCTAAGATCATTCAAAGATCAACAAGACTCAGATCCGAACTATTATCAGAAAATACCAAAGTTGGACAGCGATTTCAAATCATTTGAAGACCAAGAACTCTACATTAGGTGCCTTTCAAGTGTAATATTAGTCCCGGAAGCATTTTCATGGTAGAAATCAGCTATGGTTGAACTGAACTTTTCCCATCAAAACTGGTCAGTGGTCACATGATATGAACGTGACAATTTCCATTTATGTTTATTAGGAAATGGTATGAAAGGACTATAATCTACAATTTAGAAGGTTTAGTAATGCAATGCATTGCACATTTTAAAAGCTTAAAGATCAAAGTACACAAACTAAGTTAGAGGAGATAAATGAGATTTTCCGAAATAAGAAAGTTATGAAAAATGTATCCCATAATTGTAAAGAAATCTTGAAAAAATTAAAATGCTGACTAGCAACTTATGGCAATCAAGTTTAAATGTTCAATTATGTCTAAAATGAATATATGTATGCAATAATAAACGACACAAGTGACATAATAATTTCAGAACTGATAATTTGGGACATCAAGCAATGCATGTGAAGTGATATACCCATGCTATAAAAATACCATGTGAATTGGAAAAATACAAAGGATACTGAATTGATGCCTCGTTTTGGTCAGCAGATCCATTTATATTTTTTCTCTTCTTTGCTTGGGGGGACTGCTTTGATTTTTGTTTCCGTTTATTTGTATGTTGAAGAACAATTGTTCTAAAAGACTGGAACCAGTCGTGAAGATTGATAAGATCTCCATGCTCTTGAGCCAGAGAATACCTGTAAATATATATTAACATCAAAATCAAAACATCAAGTAGAAACTTCAAAGCTAAATGAAAGAAAGATTCCAGAGCTCCATTGTGGTAGAAGCCTACTATATATATCCGAGATGTAACTATAGAAGCAAAGGTTAGAAGAGATTTATAAAGTAAACTAGTAAATAGTATGAGGAAGAAGGAATAAGATTGATTGAACTTGGGCATCTTTAAATCCCACCCTCCCAAGAAAAATAGCAACCTTTTGGCATTTAAAAGAAGATACTTCCATTTTCGGGAATACAAATTCTAAGGGAGATTGGCCATGCTGAGGTTACGGCGTGCTTTATGAAGGGAAGCCGTGAGGCTCCCACAAGGCGGAATTTTGGGAAGGGTATAAGTAAACAATCTTACCCCTGCAAATAGAGAGGCCGTTTCTAGGATTTGAACGATCTCCTTACCATTGCACAACGGATCACTCATTTTTTATGAATGATCATCCTTGTTAGGGCTTTTTTTTTGTCAATGTTAGGGCGTGTTTTATCAGAGAGATAATCAATACAAGCCCAATCAAATAATAGTTAAACTTATTAAAAAGATGGAAATGACTAACTATATGTGAAAAAAGTGTAAAAAAAAAGAGAGTAAAGGAGAACATTAGTCGGTAGTCGCAAAATTTGGTACTACCTTAGTCCTTTTTATAAAAAAATTAAATTGATCTGATTTGTTTCTTTTTATAATGATTAACTACTCAAGGGTATTAGCTACTAATTTCCTTTTATACCCTTAATTTATTATGAGGTAGCCGAAAGATCATTTGATCATGTTATCCTAATCTAACTATTTAACATTAAGGTTATATGAATAATAAAATAAAATCTTTTAAATACCACATATACTTACATAATCGAGGAATCATGCCTGGATGGCAATAGGGCATTGCTATTCTTGTTACAGCAACTGCACCTTAGAATGTTATGAAAATCCAACAGATCAACTTGAATTCTTCTTCTTGGATCTCCGATCAAGACCTGAGCAAAAAATTAATCAACAAAAATTGCAAAGAACTTTAAATCTAGTGTGTTAAACTTTATACAACCTAGTTGCATTATAGAAATCCCGTCTATGATAAAACATGCAGAAATGGAACGTTATTATTTGCAGTTTATATAAATGAAGATCTATAGCTAAAAATGCCCATCTTCAAAAATGAAAACAGATAGACATGCTGCACCTCCATGTCATTCATGATGCATTAACCATGCTTGCATTTATGAACAAACTAAACTAGGATCTATGAATTGGAAACCATGTCACAAGAGAAAGACACAATGAACTGTAGCCATTTCATAAGTTAGGCAAATTTGTGTATGATTTCAGTGTCTGAAAGTAATATCAGGCTGCAAATTAAATCCCAATTGTACTTCAGTGAGTCAAGTAAAAGATCCATACAATGGAAAATATAATCTTTGAATGTCTTACCAATTGAAGCTTCTCAATATTCTTGAAGCAGAAAATTTCATGGAAAGGCATGCTTTCAATGGGCCTCAAAAAATTTCTGTTCCATGAAAGAATGAACAGTAACAAAACAGAAATATCAACAGTGAGGAAATGGCAGGTTAAGTGCTTAACAATAAAGATTAAAGAGTGTTTTTCTATTTTTACTTCTATGAAAAGCAACGCAGCAAAGGAAGACAATAAGCCAAGCTCTTCATATTTTCAACTTTCCACTTTAAATAATGTCAATAACTTCATATGAAAACAATCTACTAGACATTATCTGGTAGTGTTTGATTTTAAATTATGTTCACGCTAATACTATTCCTATAAGCTTGGTGATTATAAATATCACCAAGTTGAGTTGGAGATACCAACTTAAATATAAATATCAAGAGGATAGAACACGATTGATGAGAAAGCTAAGAATGCACCAACAGGTTGCTGACCTTTCCAAGAGATCAAACTATTTTCTTCTTTTAATTTTTTTTATTAAATTTGTTTAGAAAAAACAAAGAAAAATAAATGTAGGGAAATGCATAGTGTTGGCAAACAAACAAATTGAGCCAAGCGCTTTTGGTTTCCAGTCATTCAATCCCTTTTCAAATTAACCCATGCCTGCCATTTCATATCTTTTGCATCGTTCAGATAAGGCCAGCCCAGGGTTTGACAACAACATATATTAGTATAAAATGCCCCCAAGGGTACCTTTTGGATATGCAACTTTTAGTTAATAAGTTTTTTTTATATAAAACTCTGCATTTAGTCATCACAAGATTAAGTGGTCACCGTTTTAGTTCTCTAAAGATTTTAGTCACTAATTAAGTCATTTTTTAGTGACTAAGCTAACAAAGCTAACGTGACATAAATCATGTCAACAATTATGTGAGTCATAAGTGCCGACATGTACCTTGACGCCCAAATGCGATTGAAAGTTAATGAACTAAATTAAAAAAAGAGGGGACCTCTTATTAACTTTAAGTGAAAAAACAACAGATATTTACTTTTAGTTATCTTTCATTGCTAATGTAAAGAAATGAGACGACTCTTTTTTGAACTATATAATAAAAAGATCTTCCCCTCCACACTAATCATGAGTTTTTCTCCATTCCTCTCGTATATCGTCGTAACGCCCTTAATACTAGGTTTTGAAAAAGCCTTTTCATGTCATTCCCATTTAGGTCCGATTCGGATCCCTTCGTTGTTTTCTTTTCCTCGAAATGAGAAAGAAGATGGTACACTCGAATTGTATTATTTAAGTGCTTATTGCTTGCCAAAGATCCTACTTCTACAATTGGTAGGTCACCGGGTTATTCAAATAAGTTGTGTTTTCTGTGGTTTTCCCATGTTACAACTTCCGTATAATAGCCCTAAGTGTTGACATGGCATGTGCCATATCAGTTTTTTTTCACAGTTTAGCTTAATTATCGTAGAAGACTTATTTAGTAACCAATTAATCTTTTAAGGATTAAATAGAGAATTTTCTCTTTTTAATTAAGCACTTAATCAATAAGTTGTTTATAAATGAGGGTGGTTTATGCCATAAAAGAACTTATGAAATTCATGAGTCTTTTCATGAACTTTTCAAAATGCACCCTTGCATCTTCTATGAACATAAACAGCAGAAAACAAAAATGAAAGAAACAGTTACAAAAGACAAAACCTTACCTAACCAGATAATCTAAAAATGCAATCGCTTGTGAATTTAACATTCTCGCATCCTTGTCAAAGTTTACTGAAACCCTGGATGCATGTTTCCTGAAAATATAAATAGTTGCATTACTTAACCCTGAAAAGGCCTAGAAAACCAATAACACGTGCATAACTTTTTAAAAAAAAAATTCATTATAACAAAAGTTGTAAGTGAAGTAGATAAGTTGATGTGATCCATCAATTTTTATTTTAAATGTTTAAAAAAAATTTAATTTATCAGTTTTTTAATGTGTTTAAGACACATTTTAATTTGTGGATATAGTTATTCACTAATTGTAATATAGATATAACACAATTTCTAACAAAACCTTTTCAATGTTGTATTGTTTAAAATATGTTCCGAGACATTGGAAAAACCCTTAATTTAATACCAATCCTTAGATTGTTTAAATTGTGAGCTTTCGTTTTTGTTGGTGAATGGATTTTACCCTTCAATAAGATATAATAATACTTTTTTTATAATAATGGTTAGTTTTCTTCCAGAAAAATTAATGGCTGGTCATGTCGCGTAAAGGTACCCAAATATCATTGACAGGATTTTCACCCTTGGCAAAGCAGAAACCCTTAATACCTACATTACGATCTATAAGAAAACGACAAGGAACAAGAACGAAGTAAAATGTTACTTGGGAGAGTCCTTAGAGCTCTTGCGCAAACTCCTTCCATCTTCACATTTTACTGAAGATTGCAACATTTGCAATTTCTCATGAATCTGCAAGAAACTGCTATTTGGTTAATTATTTGCTTTGACCCGGAATTAAGTGGGCACAAGATTTGTACATTTTACATCTCGATGGCTGTAATATACAAATAAAAGATTGATAGAGATTTCCTTTCACACACGATGCAATAGAATTCATTTACTTCAAACATGGTTTCGACAAGAAGAAAAAAAATTAAGAAAAATTAACATTCCCAGCAAGCATATATTTAAGTTTAAACATACCTTTGAAGTGTCTGCAGTAAGTTTTCCCCAACTCTCAATCAACTGATGTAGCATTCCTGTAGGGAGATCCCTGCATAATTTCCAATCAAAAAAAGTCTTTACATACTTGAAGTTGTCAAAAATTAAAGGTCTGTGTGCAACTGACTAAATCAACAAAGTTGTTAACCAACACATAGTTAACAAGTTGATGGTAAAAAAAACTCATTGAAAAAAGTAAGAATATTTCAATTTAACCTCAATGATTATCAATCTTCCTTTTGTGATATCATCATAATTTTTTGTCAAAATATTTGGTATCCTACTATTCTTTTCGGAAGTTATTAGTTTTCTACTTCTTTTCCGATAGATTCAGGCGATGCAATACCTCATAACTTAGGGTTGCCAATATAAGGAGTTAGCTGAATACTTTGTCAATTTAGATGTCATCTTTTATAACATTGATTTTATAGATTACATGGCTTCCCTATCTATCGTTCCTCCTTTTCTGCTTAAATATGCTAAAAGCAAAATGTGGTTCAATGTAGAAGACAAGCATCATATTCCGAGCTACCTCACTTTGCGCACTATCTGACAAATCAAACCACGACTTTGCATGATGGAATAGTTTTGACAGGGATCATTTCTTGAGGACAAACCACGATCTTTTTTATCCCCCGCATAACATTCAGAATCCCTTACCAGGTGCAACTCTTGATTTAGAGCTTCACAAAACAAATCCAGCAGTTGCACTCTGCTATATTTTCCAGCTTCGTATAGACACTGAACAAAAGGAAGAATCATTATCAAGAACTCCAACTTAGCCACATCAACAACTAATGATCAAACAACTTCATTACACAAGGTTTAGGCAGATTACAATGGAAACAGCATACATTCATTTTTTTTTATCACCAGAAGAAATTTCACTAGAGTACTTGCAAGGAGATGATAATAGGCTTCCCATCTACCATAAAACGGGGATAATCCGAAAAACATCTACAAGAGTAACATAACATAGACATGGAGAACCTCAACAGATACAAATATACAATTCAAGATCATCACGTAATGGTTCCATATAAGATAAAATAGATAATGATTCAATAATCTCATACCTTGTGAATATATGGGCACCATGCTTTAGTATCTACAAAGCATAACCTTTACTAAAAGCTATTAGAGTGTTTGACTAGATTAGAGGTTCATCTCATCTAACCCCTAGTTAATTCTTCCTTCAATTTGCCCTATATCCTAAACAAAAGGCGACACTGATCCCATAGGTACTACTCACAGCACCCAAATAGCCACCTCCAACCTAGAACTAGTGACTACTGTCCAATCTTTCCCCTTACCTCATATCAACTTGATGAACCTCAAATCCGCCTTTTACTATCCTTGATCCACCCAAGAAAATTCAAACTCTGATAAGTAAAATTCACATCAATGATACAAAAAGGCAAGGATGCATATCCTAAAATAAACAAAATTTCGCCAAACACTACCAATAAGTAGGAAAAAATCTTTTCACAGTTAAATGCAGCTATGGACCCCTCATGGGCACCATTTCTTTTCTTTGCGGTGGTTCAACAGGCAGCATCCACTAGTAACCACTCTTCATTTAAAAGCGTTGGTTTGATACTTTGCTTGCATGTTGGCAACCTCATTCAAAAAGGACTAAGGAAATTCAGTTCTTTTAATGAAAAGGAGAATATAGTCCTCGTATTTGTGTAGCACTAGCATCTACTGCTTTATGGTTTTCTTACATCATTTTAGCTGTTAAACGTCATACACAACTCTGAAAGTAAGTTTCATCCTTAGGTTTGTAGAACAGTTGACTATGGCCTCCATATCTAAACTTCCTAGCCCACCTAGTTTAAAAATTTTTCAGTGGTAATTGGTAACTATATGATGTGCCAAACAGCTATTTATTGGATTGTTTAGTCTTTTATCATCACCAATTAATCAATTATAATACAAAGGATTATCAAAAGGAGTTTCAAAAGAAATGAAATTTGACCAATAAGAAAGGATGATGTGTGCACAGGATCTAAAAGCAATTCCTAAAACTTACGAGAACTGCAGTACTCCATAGCTTCTGCACGGTCACCAGCTCTGACAAACCCTCAGCCATGCTCTTTTTTGTTTGATGATCAACCATTTGATTCCTAAATATTAACCACTGGGTGAACACATTGTCAAGAAAATCTAAATTAGATAAAGGAAAATTTCAAACCGCAATACCTTCTTGCGTCCAATGGAAGTTCATCTATGTATTTCAACATAGCCTCTGGTGATAAGGAAGATTTTCCCTCCTGACAACCCATTTATAACTCATCATTAAAAAGATAAATAATACAATTAGAATTATTTTTTAAGGTTGACTAAAAATTTCCAGGCAGATTTCTGATGACACATCATTTAACAAATACATTGGCCTTGGTTGGAGCCAAAGAAAGTAAACATCCCAATCAATATTGTTGAAATTTTAACAGAGCGCATAGACTAGGCATTTAATCTCTTATTTATGGCTTGATTACAATTAATCAATGGAATAGTGCAGGAGGTGGTGATGTTTATACTGCTCAGATACTGTATAACAAGAGCAACTAGCAGTTTAAATTGGATGAAGTAACCGCCCTATATGGTGAAATGTCTAAATTTGAGTTACAAGAGAATGGGTCTAACACTAAAAACAGACCAAATTCAGCTAAATAATCCTGAAATATGTTATCAAAATACGAGACTCCAAAGCTGGATAGGTGTGAAGTAAATCAGATTTCAAAGAGTAAACTCAAAGGAAATATAACTGAAATATTAGAAGAGTTCAAGACAAACTTTCTGGCCTTCAGCAAGTGCTCGCCAATGTAAGAGACTCAATGGTTCCGTAGAGAAATGTAATAAGCAAGCTACCTGGAAGATATGGTAAAAAAAATATGACTTGCAGATAAGCAAGTTGGGATCATATACCCTGTCCCATGTACGTAATTCATGAAATACAGAAACTGCAGTTTTAACCTTCAAAGCTCTGATAAAAGATGTTACTGTCCCATCCTGGTTGATGAAGTAGTTTCTCAAAAAGAGCGCCACTTTATGACCAACATTGAACATAGTGCAATGTTTCACAAGAACAGCCTCAATAATTGCATCCATTCTCTTAGCTGGTGTTCTAAGCATAAATCTAGAGGGGCACAAATGCTCAAGAGCATGTGAGGGCAGAATGTTTCTGGGGGCATCCACTGTTGTTGCAACTCCAAATATTAAGATGATTGGCACCTTAACAACCCATTCACTGGTATCGAAAAAAGGAAGATGAAAGCCAATTCATATAATCTAAGTAAAACTCAACATTATACACTAAAATAAATAAATAAACTGTAATAAAGAACATACAAGAAAGATACACACAGTGAGGCCTCAACCAGACAATGATTTTGGACAGAAAACAAGTGTTATTTGATTCATGTGATTGACTCCAGCTAGTGGGAAACAGCTTTAGTAGTTGGTTTTGTATATACATGGTGAGGCCTCAACCATAGTTGAACTAAGTAATAGAATAACCAAATAAAACATTTAAGTTGCACATTTCTAAATATACAAGAAAATATTCTTGAGGAAGATCTTGAGCATACCTCAACATCAGGATAAAATCAGTTAAGACTGATCCACAACATCTTTCCAAATCATTGATGATCAGCACCAGAGGTTTATTGTAGTTGTCTTGCTCTCTATGCCATGATGCTAGGATTGATATATCAGCTGACTGCTCACCTCACCATTAAGAAAAGAAAAAGGTGAAGGTAAAGGAGACTGTAGAAGTAGATTGAATCAATCGATTCATATACATAAAGAAGTACGCAGAACTGATAGGAGCACCCACATCGATTGCACTCCCTAGAAACTCCCGCAGTAAAGCTTTCAAGCAACCAGCAATCCCATTTTTTAATGAAAACTCCGTTGATGAAATCACAGCCACATGGCACCCATGGGATTCCAAGAAATGGCCAAGCTCTTCAAATGTAAATATATCATCAACAAACTCTATGTTTCCTGCCAATCAGATTTCAATCTCAGAATTTTCTTTATAGATAAAAATGCTGCACTCACTTCTCATACTAGAGTATGATGATCAAAGCAACTCAAGTATTCCACTTGCTTATGGAATTGATGGGCATTGGTAATTATATCCAGTTCCCAAGAAACAATACATTCAAGTGATTCACCGGAATAGTGAACACAGACACTTACTGGTAATAACTAATGCAGTAAACAGCTTTCCAGGAGTAGCATTATTTAGAACAGGAAGGGATCGAGTTGCTTCAGAGATAGTAGGTTCTCCAAGCAATCTAGTAGCATTGAAGCACTCCAGAACCCATTGTTGTATATCATTAAATACACTAGCATTGAGATCGCTTAAAACATCCTGCAGTAGAAAAGAAGAATCGTAACTAGTTTTCTTTCTGGATCATTCCAAGGTAAATAATGAAAATAAATTCCAATGCCTACACATGAACATACAGCACAACCAATAGCTGTCAGTCATAAGATTTTGGGGAAGGTAAATAAAGGACCTTAATGGTAGATTCAATCTTTTTCCAAACAATGTCAAAAGCTTTGCTCTGCAGTTGCTGAAATAAATGGCAATCACTTTCTTCGGTCATACTTCCTTCTGGTTTCTTTGCACTTTGCGGCGATGAAGATAGTTCTTTTCTCTTGCGTAATTTACCCTGTCCTTCTGATGTTCTATCTTTTATTTGGGATGAAGCTTTATGAAGAACAAAAAATGGCTATTGAAAGGAATCCACAGGAGAATAAAATGAGCACTCTGTCAGAAGTAGCTACGAGGTAAAATCAAACTAGGACTAAAACCGAGTTCAACATACATCACTTGTTCTTTTTCTGGCTTATCCCATGTCGTAATCAATATTAACCATAGTATTCACAGAAATTTTTTTCTTAAAAAAAAAAAACACTCCGTAACTAGCACTACAGCAATTAATTGAACATATCCAAAAATTTTGAAAAATGAAGCACCGCAATGGATTGAAGACATCGGTCCATAACAATAACTCTCAAATTATTTGCGCATTATGCTGCACAAACGAATTATTGTTCAACAATTATTACAACTACATTTATGAACATTCATCATGCTTGCAGAATTAGTCAAGTTAGTGAAATTACTAATATACATTTTCAATTAAAACAACTATTACAACTTCAAATGCCAACCAAATACTGAATTGAAAGAAGAAGAAAAACCTAGTTAGCAGCGGGATAGGGGGAACACAACACATAACATAATCACGTTATTATTCTCGCTAGATATGAATTCACAAACGAAGACTAATAAGATAAAATATCCCTAAGGACACTAAACTTCGTTGATATCTGGAATCGATAAACTTGCGGGGACCGATCAGGAATCACTTAGAGCGGAAACATATTCAAAATTGGACAGAGGCAAAGTGTTGAGATATACACACATGAACATAATCAGAGAGCGTTTTATAGCTTTCTGGTGCATTGAAGAAATCATAATCGGAGTGCTGCGAAGAAAGGTGAAAGGAGAAGAGAGAACCTGAAGATCATTCTCGGCGACTTCGGGTGTTGTTGACGGAGGCAGCGAATCGGCAACACTCGGAGAAGAAGGAGCCATCCAATTCAGATGTGAAATCTGCTATGCACAAGGCGGCAATGTGGCTACAGTATTAGATCGAGGAACCTCTGTTATGGCGGGAAATCACAAGGGTATTTACGGAAAATATTATCTCAAACCTTTTCCTTTTAATTAATTTACCAACTGTTTCATATTTGATATCTTTTGTTGGATAAAGTAGCAATTTGCCACTAAATTCCCGCGGGTAAAAAAAGTGTTTTTTAAGACTTTTTCTCCTAGTTTTTCCTTGGGGAGGAGTGAAAATATACTAGGTTGAGGTAGGTTTTATAGGATCTGGTACTACTTAATTTTGAGGTTTAATATTGATTTAAAATATGACATAATCATATTTTAAAATTAGATTAAATATGTTTTTTAATCTATGTTTTTATTAATTTTTTATTTTATTTTTGCAGTTAGTTTTTTATTAGTTGGGTTTGAAATCTGACATGGTCATATTTTTTTCACCCATTGAATCTATTAAAATCAATTCATTCTCCAATTGCATGTCTGCAACTCCATTTTGTTCTATCAATTCTTCTTTTCTCGTTCATTATTGTGTTTCACCTCTTGCTACTTTTTTCTCTTATCTTAGTTAATTACTCGCTACCTTCATTTATTCCATCATGGATTACTTCTATACTATACTTCTATTCCATTGTATTTGTATTTAGATTTTCGGTGTATTTTTAAATTCTCTTTGACTAATATTTACTTTAAATTCTGATTTTTCTTGATTAATGATATTATATTTGGATCAATGATATTTTAATATGTTTGATGTCTGATTTCTGATTTGTCATATATCTAAATAAACTTATATATTGTAGAATCTTTCCTAATAATATTTTGGCAAGTTAATTATTTTAAAAGTTTAATACTTATTTGGTATTTTTCTATAATTTTTTTATTAAAATGAGCTTCTTATAATTTTTTAGTAATTACAATTAACTCATATTATTTTTAATTTGTTTATTCGTTTTAATAATAATTTTCAAAAAGTTAGACTACACTATGAAGAAAAAAATCTCTTACATAATTATCTTTTCAATGAAACAAAAAATCCCTTAATTTACTTTTTTAGTTTCTAAATATTTTCCTATGTACTTTATTATACAAAATTATATGTTTGGAAATTTAAAAGTTTTTTAAAAAAAACTAAAAAAGCCGTAAAATAATTACATTTTATGTCATGCATATTTTATCATAAAATATTAAAAATCGCCATTTATTATTACATTGATCTTTTTAACATCATATAGTTACATAATTTCATCTATTCATTTTCACTGTACATTGTATAACACTTATTTAATAAAAGATGGAAAAAGATTGATCTACGTACTAAATTTGGCCGCTCGAATACCCCTGAGGTAAAATAGACTTAGAAATATTTGGCGGATGCTAAATGAAAATAGTCAAAAAATGAACAATGTACATGTTTAGTATCTTATTCATAACGATTAGGGTAGATCCAAATTGTACACCTGTGTAACTCAAATACCTACAACTTTGATGAAGGGACAAGAGACCGATTTGATATTGATTGGGCCTCATACCGCATTATGCAAAACTGTCCCGTTCAAAATTTTAACAATGGTGTAATTCAATTTTTTACGCATAACTTGCGTTGCAAATTTTCAATTGAGGTGAACCCAATTCTTACACCTCCGTAGCTCAAATACCTACAACTTTAATGGTGGGACGAGAGGCCAATTCAATATAAATTGGGCTCAGTACTGCATTATACAAAATTACCCTGTTGGGGTTCACTAATATAGACATGCTGCAGTTTTGCATAAATTAAGCTACAAAACTTTGACTAAAGTAAATCCAATTTATACACTTCTATAGCTCAGATACCTAGAACTCTCATGAAATATGGAAAGGATAGTTTGGCTCACAAAATTCCCCACACATAAAAATACAAAATTGCCTTACTAATTTTTTGACAATGGCAAAAATGACACATTTTTATTTAAAAATCTAATTTATTTGAGTGCCCAAACTGTCAAAACCTCACTGGTATGGAACCAAATTTTACAGGTAGAAACTATACTTCATTTATGACTCAGTAGTCCTGTCCATACTAAAAAATTCTCTAAAATAAGGGAGATATGCGCAAAAGTGCAATTAAGCCAACTTAGGTCATTTCCACCCAACTTGACCTATCAATTCCCCTTCATTCCAATTCTCACACACTCCAAATACCAAATACAGGATATTAAACCTATCCGGAGGTTCAAGAATCTCATGGATTCCATTTTGACTTGTTTACTTCCTAGTTATACATGAATTTCAATAATTCTACATGCCTTTGCCAAACCTAATGCTACCAAGCCATGTTATTCGAGTATTTCATATGCAATAGGATAACCACAATTTCAATACTGCAATAATCAAATATCACAATTTACTAGGCATGTGCAGTATCATTTCATTTGTCATGGATCCATCCATGTTTATCCAAGTCTACGCTATCATTATGCATTTAAACTCTGTCAAAACTCATAATTTGATATCAAAATCAATTTTAAACCTAATCCATTATACAGAAATATATACACACGTCAAGATTTTGCCAATGCAAATCAAAATATAATACATATAACATCCTTGATGCTTTAATATCAGAAAATAAATGAGAGATAAATAAACGTGTTATTTGGGGTATAATTATAATAATATGTATAAGAAATTAAGAGGAACATGGAATTTTAAGGAAATTGGCATCAGAACCCTGACGCGTAGCGTGGCTGGGACGCGTAGCGTCAGGTGCGATTTAATGAGCTGACGCGTAGCGCCAGCGTCGCGACCTGTTTTATAATAGGGTCACACATAATAGAACCCGCGAGCTTATTTTTCCTTTCCTCTTTTCTTCTGAGGCGTTTCAGCTAGGGTTTGTGGATTTCTTATGGTTTTGGGCAATTGGAGGCCAAGGTACCGGAACGAGTGTTAGGCAAATGATCGAAGAAGTAGACGTTGGAAGCGAAAGAGAAACGGTTAATCCAACGGTTGTAGGACGCCACCTACCCCTTGAGCAAACTGTCGGAGCTCGGGATATAGGTAAGGGGGTGTTTGGATTATAATTAATTAGAACTGATATGTAAATGGTTGTGGAAAGTTTGGAAATTGAGTAAAAGTTATGATAAATAGCATAAATTAACTAAATATAATAGTTATAAATATGAGTATGTGGAGTGAGATTAAATGGTTGATTATGAAAGAAATATGTTAATTGAATTAATTATATAATTGAATAACTATTTTGATCGATGTGAATAAAGATTGGAATGATGAAAGTAAAAGATATGTGTGATATTTCCACCTTAAGATGTATATGCATATTTGAGTATGAATAAGATTGTGAAATTACGGATTATTGATGATTACATATGCATGATGATATATGCGATAACATTGTATGGATGGGCTTGACAAGTCAGTCGCCCTGAGTTGTGAGCACACGCCAGTTTTTGGCAGTTGCATATGTTGATTATAGATTGATATGCTGTATTTATGAAGCATGATAGGTGATTATGTGGTGTGGAATGACCAACGGTATGTATACCCCTCATTTTCTAGCTCCTGTGGTCTTTGTGCCCAGTTGAGCTACCCAGTGATCAAGTCGGACCCAGTGGTTGAGGTGGAGAGCTAAGTCGGGCTTGGTGAACCAAGTCGGGTTCACGGGATGTCAAGTCGGACTCCCAGCTGAAGGTCAGTCCTTTAGTATCCGGATACTAGGCATTGAATTATATGAGAGTAAGTTGTGATATATATATATGGATTTGATGACGATTAATGATTGGAAATGAATTATGAATTTGAAAATGTGATACGGATTAATGAGTGTGTGGTGTTGACTGAACTGTAAAAATTATAATGAGTTTGTGATATTGAATGAGTTAAAGATTAATAATTACATGTATATGTATATGGACATGGATAAGTGCATGGAGCTCAATAATTCATGTAATGTGAGTTGTAGGTATTAATAAGTTTAATATTTCGTTCTATATTAATTATGATATTCCAAACACTCACCCTTGTTGTTGTTTAATTTTAGTGACCAGTGACAGGGAGGATGCTAATGCCGCGGAGGTGCGCCAAGTAGAAGATTGATGCCAAGGGACAGGAATGAATGAATGAATGTAATCTATATAATGTATAATTATGTGTGTGGTAGACAACGAATCATGTGTGATGAATTTGTTATAATTATGTTTGGTGTGATGATTTATGACACGGAGCCAATGATGTGTGAATGTTGAATGTTATGGGCAGGTGTTGTATTGATGCATGATTGATATGTGTGTTATGTGATTGATGCTAGAACAATATTTGGATTGATTTAGGAAGTCATGCATATAGTTGATTTTATGAATTTAAGGAACTGGGTAGGTGAAATTAAGATCTGACGGGTTTCATAAATCCCAAAATGTATCAATAAGTCCATTAGGACATTTAGAATCTGTGTACCATGGCCTTAGGTTTTTGAAACCCATTTAGGGTGTTTAGTGCAATGGTTTTGCACTTAATAGGTTTAAACTGCATTTTGTACATAACTTGCGCATATGTTAGAATTTTGGTGAACAGACGACGCCAACAGTTCCAGAATAGGGAAAACATGTAGCCCGTGAAGTTTTATGGTAATCGGATCTAAAACAGGCCAATAGGGTATGTTAGAAGTTGGCTAAATGGTTTAAAGTGTGTAACAACATCGGGTGCTGTTACTGACATGTCTGTAACACCCTCTGTTACCTTAATAAATTATAGAAAATTTCGTAAATTTTTTTTTTTAAATATGATTGTTAAAAAGAAACTATCGGAATAAATTACATACATTATTTCTGAAATACCTCATAAATATTATTAAAACATTATAAAGTAATTGTACATTCATCCGAAAAAATAAACATTAAACATTATAAGAAATAGAGGAAACTCCATGGCCCAGAAGCAACTACTTATTAACATTATTTATTCATTGGACCACAATATTCATACCGAGCTCCCCTTTCTAGAACGTGTTATATTTACTGCCGAAATTCTTCGATCCTTCCCTCTGAACCATCAATTTAAAACATATGAAACAAAAACATGAAAAAAGGAGTGAGAAACAAAATATAATATTCCCAAATGGGGCATAAGCAATAAAGGGTTTTCACAAACTAATATATAATAATATCAATCACAATCACAATCACAATCATACACACAATCAATTATGAATGCATGAATGTTATGCAATATCTTCATCATAACTTACCTATATATGTGGGCCCTTAAATTTTAATTTGCACTGAGCCAACCAGGAGTTTACACTGTTCCATAAGTCCAGATAATAATAATATGAACAGCTCAACTGGCATGGAAACACTTAGAGACTAGTCAGATTGAAAAAGTTTTTATTGTGAAAGTACCCGACATTAGGGAGCTACCCCAGGTCCTCTGAAGCACCCTTTCACACCCTCTCATCCCAAGGCTCGTAATTAAGCTTCCTCTAATGTCTCCTCGGTTTCTATAATTCGTTCCCAGACAATATCATTTTGTTGCATGGACTACTCGCGTAGTTAATTGGTTGAGACTTTTAAAAACTCAATTATTAAATACCTTAAAGGTTTACAACATCATTTCAATAAACTGTACATTTTCTCAATTTTCTAAATTTTTGTCCCACGGAAATAAATTTGGTACAGTTTTCAATTTTCACCAAAATTGAGTTTTCAAGCTTTAAATATCTAAAAACTTTATCATATAAAACTTTACATAATCTTTCTCAAATTGAATCTTAACAAGATCGAATTTAAAAATCTCAATTATTTCCAAATATCTTTAGTTATTAAGTTGAAAAAATAAAATAATTTTCTTTTGAAAATTTTATTTTACTTAAAGAGAATAATTCTTAATTTATTAAAAAAATACTTAAAATTATAAAATTTTTCTTTAAATTCAATAATTAATTATTTCAACCTTTTTATAAGATAATATTCATAAAATGACTTTTTTTTTAAAAAATAAATATTAGATTTTTTTAAAAGTAGAGTTAATAAAAATAATTTCTAAAAAGAATTAAAAGATTTAAGATAATAAAAATTTAAAGAGTAAGGTAAGAAAATTCTTATTGAGTTTTAGCTTTCCGTCATGCTTGCTATATGCTCAAACTCCACATCACAAGATAATCCATCACAATTAACAATCATAAGTAATTAACAATCACAAAAATAATCAATCAAAATCAAGTCAATAAAGCATCATTCATAAATATTATAATTCAAAGTCTATTGGTTATTAATATAGTCAATTTGAGTCCTTGTCATCCATTCCTTGTATAGGTTTAATTCAGTCAATAATGGTCTAAGTCCTTGCATAGGTTTAATTCAGTCCGTATAGGTCATAATAGTCCAAGTCCTTGCATAGGTTTAATTCAGTCCGTATAGGTCATAATGATCCAAGTCCTTACATAGGTATGTTAGAGTTAGTTACATCAGATATTTAATTTAAAATTTATTATAAATTTTAAGTTAAAGAGTTAATATTTTAAAATAATAATATTATTAAATTTAAAAGTAGTAGGGGACTCCTCCCATTATTCTTATGTCTTTTCATATTATATTCTTATCTCACTCCCCCTTACCTCTTGTATACTGATTCGTTATTGAAAATCCATACGCGCCTCGTCTCCGAGTTCTAAAACATACTAATTTCATTTCAATATAGTTACAATATGAAAATTAAGATTACCACTTAAAAGATGAATGGTAAATTTTGAATAGTGAATAGTGAATAGTAAATTGTGAATAGTAACAGTAAATAGTAAAACATGAATAGTAATGGTAAATAGTAGATCATGAATAGTAAAGGTAAATAGTAAATCATGAATAGTATGGTAAATAGTAAAATGTGAATAGTAAAGGTAAATAGTAACACTAAATAGTAATTTACTATTAAAATAGTATTTTACTATTCAGAATAGTTACTTAAAATAATATTATTTTCAGTATAATAATAGATTTCTAAAAACGATATGAAAATAACCCTAAAAAATATAAAAGAGAGGTATTCTTACCTTAGGATTTTAGCAGAACCTTCTTCCAAAAAAAATTATTTCTCTTTCTTACTTCGACCACTATCTCACTAGTACTACTATATTAAGAAAACTTAATCTGAAATTATGAATTCTAAAGAAGAATTCCTTCGGTATTTATAGGAAAAACATTACTATGCATTCTATTATTTTAATATAAAAGTACTGTACATTTTTTGAAATTTCAATCCTAGTTACTGTGCATCTTTTGAAAATTTCGTACATGCTGTGTGTTTTGCATAGTAAATATCGGCTGAATTATTAAGCCAAATAGTAACCTTTCACTCGGTATATTTTAAATATTCAAAATTAGTCCTTTTGAAATTTAGCGATATTATATCAGTCCTCACTAATTTTATAATAAGTAATATAAAGTTTAAATTTTAAAAATCTAAAATTCAATGTTAATAAAAATTTATTGATACGCTTCCAATTTTTTAACGATTGAAAAAAAATCAAGATTTTTCTCAAACCGATCATTTTTAGATAAGTCTACTTGAAATAGATTTTAGAAAATTTGCTTATAATTTAACTTCACTTAAATATTTTTAATTTAAAGTCACTTATATGAATTTAAAATTATTTAAAAAATATTATTTTATTAAAATAATTCAAAAATTCCAAAAATTCATAAATAATACGTAGATTAAAAAGGTCTAAAGAACCATAATTTAATTCCTTTAAAATTTTAATATAAAAATAAAAATAGGGGTGTTACAATGCCCACGCTACGCATGAGGCTGACGCGTAGCGTGAGGTGCGCAGCTGAGGGTTGACGCTATGCGTGGGGCTGGCGTGCAGCGTCAGACCCGTGTTTCAGGTTCTTGATTCCTTTCAACTTAATTGAGTTTTTTTAAGGTTTGTGATACTATATAATTATGATTTTGAACATGTTTAGTGAAAATAAATATTATTTTGAATTAAGACCAATTAAATTTAATTAAATGTGAAAAATTTATTATAAATATAATTAAAATAGTAGAAATAAATATAAATTGACGTAGGACGTCACAATACAAATATCCACAACATGCATATATATACTAATTCTTCCAAGTAAGCTTCATTATAGGCTTATATATTTAATATATTTTAATTTAAATAATGTGCTTATAAATTTCAAATAATAATAAAAAGAAACAATATTGTTTCAAGTTTTTATGTTATCATCATTGGGATTTTAAAGGATAGGTTTTCTGAGGGTTTCTTTGATTTCATTTCATTTTTTGTTTTTATTTTTATTTTTAATTATAATTTTATAATTATATTTTCTATGTCAAAAATTATAAAAAATACCGAGAATAATGTTTTTTATTTTGTTTTTAATTTTTCTATATAATTTTAAAAAATAGAAAACAAAATAACAAATTTATAATTAAACCTAAAAACGAAAATAGAAACCAAATATGCTGTGTTTTTCTCTATTGGCACATGCTCTTCTCAGAACCACCCTCTTTCTCCCTTCACTTCGCCTTGCTCCCTCAACCGTGTTGCTTTGAAAAGATACCGAATTGTTAACTATTTTAATCTAATGTATTGTACAATGATTTCTAGATTGAATGTTATGTTCTATGTTGATTATGTTGCTCCCTTCACTTTCGTTTCAATGTGAATGTTTTTTTTTATCTAATGTATACTTGTACAATGATTTTTAATCTAGATTAAATGTTTGGATTTTTAATTGCGATGTTTTTTATATTTTTGTGATTCGTGAGTATAGCTTGAAGGTAGCGTTAGTTTTATATATTAGGGTTAGAACTAGGTATACGGGTCGATTCGTTCTGTAACATGCTAATCCATATGAGCTTGTATTTTAAATGGATTAATTTTTTTAAGGACCGGACCACAAACTCATAGGTTGGTCTGTAGGCTAGCCCACATTTATTTTTATATCTTTTTAATATGTTTTTACTTTAAAAAAAACTGCTAGGATATGGTCCAAAACACATTTTTTTTTATAAATCTCAAGTCACATGTAATTTAAAATATTTAATCATCCAAAATCGAGAATCTTTATAACTATTTTTCAATAAATTAGCAACTAATGAATTTTAAATATCAATTTTCTCATATTTTAATGTAAGAAACAATGAAATAACATATCTTAGGTTAGAAATTCATAATTTTTTTAAAGTGTAATGTCAAAGTGAAATAATATGAAAAAGTAAAGTTTATTTAAAATAAAATAAAAATTTTAAATATATATTAACCTACGGGTTGGCCCATGAGCCTACAGATTAAACAGGCTCAACTCGTGAGCCCGCATTTTAAATGGTCCTATTTTTTTTAACCCACAACCCGCGTAAGAATGAGTTAAATGGATCTATTCACATACCCATACTAAGCTCTAATTATAGTTGCTAGTTGTAGTTGTATATATTATTTAGATAATAAGTAACATAGTCATATTTTATTTTAGTTATTTATTTATTTATATGTATTTAGCTGTACCATCACTCTTGCTTTTGGAAAAAAATATCGTACCTCGAACCTGAATTCGTGGCCTGTACCTGTACCCATGCAACATACACCATTATAAAAAAAATTTCAAAATCTTGCTACATAATAATATGGTTAGGGGAAGAATTATTTTTATGAGATATAATAAAAATAATATAAATATATTGAAAGTAGAGTTTCAATTAATTTATCTAAACCACAAAAGATGTGTGATGTGTTGTATTTTCAATTTTTTCCAGTTTGATTTACCTATTCAAAAACATTTTGTTTCAATTTTGAAATTTAACTTTATATATTTGTCTTTCACGAACTTGGCAGGGTCCCCTTAGCTTTTGTTTAGTAAAATCGTAAGTAGAGCCTAGTGTGACTGCGTTGTGATTCTATTCTCCCGAGGCTTTCATGGAGTTCACGGCGCTCTCCAACGCTACCCAAGTTCGAAGTTTAAACCCTCTCACAATAACCCTTCAAAGATCAAAACGCTTTCTTCTTTTTGGGTATGCTTCCTTTTCTCGTAGAGGTTGCTCATGTAAAGCCCTACTCAAAACCCACACACCCACCTCTACCCAAAATATGCCTCGTCCTCATTCAGGGGATCTTGAGCTTTCTGCTTTGACGGCTTTGTCCCCTTTGGATGGTCGTTATTGGGGTAAAGTTAAGGAATTGGCTCCTTTTTTGAGTGAATATGGCTTAATCTACTTTCGGGTTCTTGTCGAGGTACCCTTCTGTGTGTAGCTACCTGTTTTGACAGCCTTTTTCATTTTCTGTTTTGGATATTCTTTTTGGAATGTGTGGTTTTTGATGTCGTGTGTGTTGGCTTCCCTGGTAGATAAAATGGTTGCTGCAGCTGTCTCGAATTCCTGAAATTGTTGAAGTTCCTAGTTTCAGTGAAGATGCTGAATCTTTCTTACAAGGGGTGATTGATGAGTTTAGTGTTAATGATGCATTGGAGATTAAAAACATTGAGAGGGTTACAAATCATGACGTGAAAGCAGTGGAGTACTTCTTGAAACAGAAGTGCCAATCCAATGCCGAAGTGGCTAAGGTTTAGGCTCACTTTATGTGTGGTTTTTTATTTTTGCTATGAAGTTGTCCTCTGGATTTTAGCTTTGAAATAGTGAGTTCTGATGGATCGTGTCATTTTAATACTTTTTCACAGGTGCTTGAGTTTTTCCATTTTGCTTGCACTTCTGAGGATATAAATAACCTTGCCCATGCCTTGATGTTGAAAGAAACAATGGACTCTGTCATGTTTCCTGTCATGGATAGAATAATTAAAGCCTTGTGTGACATGGCTAAAGATAAAGCTCATGTCCCAATGCTCTCTCGCACTCATGGACAGGTATGTTAGTTTGTGCATTCATTGAGTATTTAATATCCAAAGGATTATTTTGGATTGTAATTTTGGAGTGTTCAATTGCAAGTACTTTAAGTTCAGTGATAGCAATGAATTTTTTTTAAACAATGTTGCAATTCATTAGCATTATTTTACTTTAACTTTACTGATTGCTAGTTCTTCATTGTTAGACAGTATAGATTCAACTTTGCAATTTTTTTACACTATTTGCCAGCCAGCATCACCAACTACATTGGGAAAGGAAATGGCGATATTTGCTGTGAGATTGAGCAGAGAAAGGAAGGAACTATCTCAAGTTGAGATAATGGGGAAATTTGCTGGTGCGGTTGGAAATTACAATGCACATGTTGTTGCATACCCTGATGTTAACTGGCCTGGCATTGCAGAACAATTTGTACAATCTCTTGGATTAAGTTTTAATCCTTATGTTGCTCAGGTACGCTTCTACCTTTTTATTTTAGGAATTTTCATTAATTGTTAATGAAACTCATGTAAGCCTTTTTTAGTTTTTTAATAGTATGATATTAATGTCTTGAGTACTTACAGAATCAAAATAAAGTTAGCAATATCATTTCATGATAATCTGATAATTCTAACTTATTAATGAAATGGTAACTTTATGTTTACTTCTGATTCTATTACTCCACTTGATTAACAGATTGAAACTCATGACTACATGGCAAAGCTTTTTCATACACTTATCCAGTTCAACAATATATTAATTGACTTTGATAGAGACGTATGGGGCTATATATCATTGGGTTACTTTAAGCAGGTGAGTCTAATATTGTAGCTATAATAACTAAAGTATGGTGCTATACCTTAAGAGTGACAATAATCTTTTCATTTTCAAAACTTTTTGTGCAGATCACCAAGGCTGGGGAGATTGGATCATCAACCATGCCTCACAAAGTGAACCCTATTGATTTTGAAAATAGTGAAGGTAATTTAGGTGTAGCGAATGGGGGCCTGTCTCATCTAAGCATGAAGTTGCCGATCTCACGTTGGCAGGCAAGACCTACTTTAGTTTGCTCCCCCCCCCCCCCCACATTTCAGTCATTTTGTAAACGATGGTTCCAATTGGATTTCACTTATTTGTCTTCTACTGGAAATTTGTTAGTATAATATTTTTTGTTCACACCCTGTCAAATAGTATGCTATAGAAAGAATTACCTGAACTATTGTAGTCTATTGACCTTTTAACATTAAAACTGCCAGTGATATTGTGATAATCTAATTGTAGTTAGCTCTTGATATTTGTTGTGTTTTTCTTTTTGCTATATTCATTTTTTCCCTTTTTTGCAGAGGGATTTAACTGATTCAACCGTCTTAAGGAACATGGGGGTGGGTATAGGTCACTCTCTTCTTGCCTACAAAAGCACCCTTCAGGGAATAGGGAAGCTTCAGGTATTCAGTGTAACATGAGATTTATGTTGCTTCTCTTACCATGTGCATAATTATAAAAATAGCATTATTAGATGATACATTGTGGTCATATTAACTGTTGGTTTCGCCGTTCAGAACTGTTTACCAAGTAGGATGCATATGCATAGTTCCAGTTACCAACTATTTGCATGAGTATAGGAAATCTACCATGTTTTCTGTTAAATATAGATAAAAGCTTGTATTTTCCTTGAGCTTTCTTGTAATATTATAATTTGTAATTCAGGTTAATGAAGCTCGCCTGAGGGAAGACTTGAACCAGTGCTGGGAGGTGCTTGCGGAGCCAATACAAACAGTATGTATATGCTTCTGGCTTTACATGATTATTAGTTTAATCTTTTTATTTTATATTCATTGTTTAAAGTATGAGACTTGAGTTCTTTGTGGTGATACAGTATTTAGTATTTACTTGATGTGGTTGTCTACTTGGTAGAACAAAGAAGAAAATATTCATTTAACTTGACTCTTTTATTGATAATATAGTTTCTTAATTTACTAGTTAACAATATGCCTTGAGAAAACAAAGATCTGCTTAATCTGTTTCTAAGACAATTACATGTGCCGGAAACTTTGCATGATTATTTTTTAAAGGATGAACCTAATCCTGGAGGTCAGTGTGCCACTGCCAGTTTTAGCTTTTAGTCTCGGCTTTGTGTCATCATTTTATCAAAGCTGATTTCTAAAATTAGCTTCTGAAGTATGTAAAACATAAAACATGATATAAAATATTTACAATAATTTTTCTCCCTTTTTTTTGGTCTCATATCATAATAATAATGTAAAACTTAGTAAGGTGAATATACAATAAAATGGTTGCTGCAGCTGTCTCGAATTCCTGAAATTGTTGAAGTTCCTAGTTTCAGTGAAGATGCTGAATCTTTCTTACAAGGGGTGATTGATGAGTTTAGTGTTAATGATGCATTGGAGATTAAAAACATTGAGAGGGTTACAAATCATGACGTGAAAGCAGTGGAGTACTTCTTGAAACAGAAGTGCCAATCCAATGCCGAAGTGGCTAAGGTTCTCCCTCTTGGAGTGTTTGTGACTGGGTTAATAATAATATCCGTGCTTCATAGAATTTGAGTGCTGGTATTGTGTGTAATCCCCTTCTGTTGCTTGTCATCCGGTATGATTGTTTGCAAATTGTTATTTAGGTGATGCGAAGATACGGTGTTCCTGAACCTTATGAGAAGTTAAAAGAACTAACCAGAGGGAGAGCAGTTACCAAAGAGAGCATAAGAGACTTCATTGAAGGCTTAGATATTCCAGAAGATGCAAAGAAAAATCTGTCTAAGTTAACACCGGACACTTATGTTGGAGCAGCTGTTGAATTGGCCAGAACAGTGGAAAAAGCAGTAAGTATTGTTAATTGAGTGAACATCTAGGAAACTAGCATTTAAAATAGTCGTCTCAAGATACTGATTTAGTTAATGAGACTACTGCCAAGGCAATTTTGATCGCCATCATTTTGACCAAATGACACCATTACTCCATTATATGTGAACTTCTAAATAAGATGTTTCATTTGGATAGGGGAAAAGGACATGGTATTCCCTCTGATTATGAAGAGTTATGCTGTTATAGAATGATGATAGGAAAATTGTATTGTAGATTTTAAAGTCAGACCTGAATAAGAAAATAGGTGTGATGAAAACATAAAGGTTGGGCCAAATTTAAGAAACCATATGTATTCAGATGTGGTTATTACAACCAGAAGGGGATTGCAAAAGTTAATCGTTTAAAATTTGCAACAAATTATGATTTTGGGTTTTCTTTTTGAACATAAGAAAAATAATTTGTCTTGCAGTGACAACCAAATGTGATTCAAAAGTTTTTAAATTTCTGCATCATTTGCATGAAATGAATGATTTGTCATATGTTCAATTTTTTAAAACTAAACATTTAGTAAGCACTGTCTTGCAGTGCTGTGGAATCCTGCTGGAGTTCATGTTTCTTTGGTTTGGCAAAATGATACTACCTCCGGTTCCAAATATAAGCAAATATACCTAACTTCACACATATTAAGAATAGTAGTTGGAGGTAGTTATTTGTATTAATGTTACCACATATTTGATTTAATTTTCTAAAATACCCTTAGTATCATTTATTACATAAAGAATTAGTTGCCTTGAAAATATATATGATGAGGACATATTTGGTAAACAAACATTTAATAACATTGGGAAAGTCTAATTTTGCTTATATTAAGGGACTAAAAAATTCCATTAAAATTTGCTTATATTTGGAACCGGAGGTAGTACAAATTTATTGTGCTATGCCTTTAATCGATGAATGATGGTAACGGGATTAAGTTTGCTACAATACAATCTAAACTATTGTAGTAAATTTTAGTGTCTTCTAAGCGTAGTGTTTAAAAAAGTAAAAGTTAAAACATTTTATAGAGAATGTGAGAATTGTTTAAAAATTAGGGGGATGAGTTTTAAGGATAATTTTAAATAAAAAAAATTCATTTTAATTATTTTAATCAATATTTTTATGGTAGTAGTTAATATTTTCTTAATTTTTAAATTAAATATTATTAATATATTTTATTTTCCGCGTCTTAAAACAACAATTCTTTGTTTTTATTCTTATTTTATTACATGGGATTTTTTTTGTCCACACATAAGATTCGAATAAAAGATGTATATACTTTTGGTATCTAACATTTAATTGCGAATAAATTTTTAAAAATGTGCTTAAGATCTTGGTTAATTTTTGTTTTTTTTTTGGCAAAGGTTAATTTTTGTTAACACTTTTAATTGCATGATGCCTTCAATGGTCCCAGCAAATTTTTAAAAATGTGCATAGAATCTTGACTAATTTCTGTTAAATTGTTAACATAGTTTAAATGACGTATCATTAAATCTGAAAACTACACACTTCGAAAATTAAGATACTAAATTTGTAAAATTCAAATTTGAAAGGCAAGCTACATAAATACAATATTTCAGAAACTAAGAGTAAAATTAAAACTAAATTAGGTTCTGTTTAGTATGGAATTTTTGCATCTTCATGTTTTCTTCTACTACTACTAAAATAAGATGATTTTGAACACTTATGTGCTTTGTCTTGGAATTAAAGATTGAATTCCTTACGACATACAAAACACTCTCACTATCATAATAAACAAGAATCTTTTATTGTTTGTGTCCAAGTTCTTCTAACAACCTTTGAATTCAAATTGCGTCGCATAGCTACCATGCATTAAGCTTCTATTGTGGACAAAGTTAGAAGAGTATGTATATATATTTTCTTATTGTTTTACTTGTATAAACCTGCGAACAATAAGTTCTATACATATATGATTTACTTCATGCTTTCTATTTTGTGATTATATATTATATATGAAAATTTTGATACAAGTAATTTTTTTATGGTCTACGGTTAGAAAAACACGCTCATTTAAATTGTGGGTTTATGGGTTTGTTTTGTAACAGACTTTGTTGTGCGGCTATTTAAAATGTAAATTATGAAATAATTAAAATATATAATAATATTCTTAATATTATATTATATTATTATTGAATTGAAGTTGAAGCTTTTAGACATTAGTGCTGTTATGACTTATTAGTTTCATGCCTTACAACATTGATATTGGATCTTTAAAAATTTAGATGATGAAAGTTTAAAACTTGAAGAATTTTATTTGATGAAAATCATTAAATCTACGTTTGTATAAATTTTATAGTCAAAGCTTAATAGAGAAGAGCCACCCCTTGCCAAGCAATCACCATAGAATGAAATCAATAAAATTAATATTGAATAAAATAATAATAGAATAAAATCAATTTTTTTTAGTATACTACTACCTCCACCCGAATTATAAGTAACAAAAAATAATTTTGTCCAAGAATATTAGTAAATCTAACTAATTCTAGCTCATTAAATACAAAATTATTATTAAAATGTCGTTATTTGATAAACACTTTAATTTCAATGAAAAAAGATTAAGTTCTATTAACAAGTTCTAATGAAGAATACTACCTTGAAGAATATACTTTCTTAATAAGAAATCAATAATATTAAATGTGATTAACCATTTTTTTTTAAAAATAAGATAATTATTTATTGTTTATATTTTAGAACAGAGATAATATTATATTAGTGACTCACTCTTTTATAATTAGCGGTCATTCTAAACCAAAAAGAACAAATTAACTAAAATCAATTATCAATCTAGAAAGGAACAACCCAACAAATCTTCCCAAGCAAATCTAAAACAGAAATAGGATTAACATCTGAAAAGGAAAAGTCAGGCTGATTCAAGTGGTCTAAGCTGCAAGATGATCAACGCTTTTATTGCTCTCCATATACACATGACAGATTGAAACAGAACGGTAAAGATGGAGAAGCTTCTGAGCTTCTCTAATCAGAGGATAACAATTTTGCTTCTTCATACACCCTTTGTTGATGAAGTTGACCACAAGTTGAGTCTAATTCAACCAAAACCCTATTAACAATCTCTGGCCATTTTCAGACCCAACAATAGGTCCCAGGCTTCTGCTTGAACTGAAGTGAAAAGACCAATATTGCAGATGAAACCTTCAATCCATTTCCCTTCATGATCCCCCAAAAGACCTCCTCCATCACCACGACCAAATAAGCCGATGATACTGCCATCAATGTTAAGCTTCACATAACCTTCATGTGGAGGAATCAAATGAACATGAGCTTCAGCTGTATTCTGATATAAATTGTGATCATAACAAATACCTAAATCCCTGCCAATTGAGTGACAGTAGCTGTAAACTTCTTGTTTGAGGCTAGATTCAAGAGTGTCCTTCTATTAAAAACCAAATTGTTTCTGTCCTTCCACAAAAACCAAATGATAGTAGGAAATAGAAGGTGCCACTCTAGACCTTTTTTTTGTTGCAAATCCAGCATGAGGGTTTTGATGGATCCAAGCATCCTTTCCTAAGCTGAAGAAAACACACCACTTCTGATCATCAATGAATTCTTTCCAAAATTCTTTCACAGGTTCAGTCTCTCAGCACATGCATAATTGATTCAGGCTGAAGAAAACACCTCGGGCAAATAATCAACCATATTTCTCTTGAGCCCCTCATTACTAGTACATAAAGAATTATGAAGCACTTTCCAAGGGAATGTTTTAACTCTGGGAGGCCCAAACCACTTCCAGAACTTAATAAAATCTGGTTGCAGGGATGTAAGAGGAGATAAATTCTGGTTTTGATGCAACAAACTTCAGGTATGGACAATATTTAACGAGGATTTCCTTGCGAAGACATTGTGTTAAAAACCCCAAAAACATGAATATCTAAAAAATGAAAATTTGAACACTTACAATCTTTTTTTTCATTAATCGGTTAAATTAATGTTTTAAACTATCTAAATTATTGTGAATATGCCCTTAAATCATAGAAGTTTATGATTAAATTCTTAAACTTATAAATCCCTTTTAATTTAGTTCCTAATTAAGATTTCGTTGAAGCATTGTTCCAACATGTATATAAACCGAATTGAAAACTCTAAATGATTTAATAAAACTTTTAAAATTTAAGTATAAAAGCCAATTTTTTTTAAAATCAAATAATTCAAAGTAACAAATTAGCCTGACTTAAGAATAATGATGTAATAACAATAACATACTGTCTATCAATCTACCTAATAACATATGAAAAATATCTGGGTGAGATTTGGGAGCATTTCCTGTGTAAACTTGTATCAAACACATTTAATATAAGGCTTCTTTTGCATTCTGGTTGAATATATATTACAAAGTTTTGGAAACAAGTGTTCATCTACAGTTGGCTTCTACCAGTTTACTCTCTTCTACATTGGCAAAACAAAATTCTTTGCATGATTGTATTAAATACTCAAGTATTGGAGTTGGCGTACTTCTATTGGAAACTATATTGCCGGCCTCGTTCATTAGTCTAACAAGTGTACCATTCTGAAACCGATAAGAATTTTCTTTGAATAGATTCAACCAAGACGCCTTGGAAAATTGCTGTATGTCTTGTAGGGGATTATTGATTATACATTTGAGGGCGGCAACATGATCATCTTTCTCAAGCTTCGCACAAAACCTCTCCTTGATCAAAGTAACAGGTGGAATGCGATCTGTATCGATCAAGTGCTTCCATGTTATTTCCATGGGCCCTTCCTAGAAACCAAGTTACATAAGTTAATGAAATGATCTCAGATTTTCTCATATAGTTAACATATCTCCTATATAGTTTGTATTAACCGGGAAAAAGCTAGGCCTAGAATTAAGGTTTTTCAGCAGCAGCGAGCTATGCGGCGCGACAATTTCAAAACTAATGTACCTACCAAACAAAATTCAACTATAAGGTGTCAATCACTACATGGATGCAGAAAGAGATTTTGAACCAAACATGACAAGTCCATACAAGGACAGCAGCACGAACATTTCCATGGACAGGGAAATCTTAAAAAAAAATAAAATTGGGTCATTCATCAATCACCGCGCCTCTAAGTGAAACATATATTAGTTTTGTTTAAATTATTTAAGTTCACCTCATTCAAATTACATTGAGAGACAGATTTTTGAAGAGGATGGTGAGAATGTTTTCTTCCTATTCATTGGCTTACCAAGCAAGCTTTTCATCATATTTTCTCCTACAGCTGATAATATATCCTAAATAATAACTTGCCCAAAAGTCAATTGCTATTCACATAAACACAAAAAAGGACCATTCATGAACAAATGAATATGTGCAAAAGGAATAGGAAGGTCACCTTTCCGGCTCTTGAAGCCTCCAGTATCATTCGAAGATGACGTCTTGGATTGAAGTGATAACCATGGGACAGCATCCTTTGATAGACATAATCAAAATAATCCCATCTTTTATCTGCAACACTTGCATCTAACAAGGTGTTGAATGTGTATATATCTGGTATCACCAGCATTTTGTAATCGGTATTTCCCTTCAAATGATTTGCATTTTCAGACATCTGCTCAAACAACACTTTAGCTTCTTGAAACATCCCATGTTCCAAGTAAGCTTTCAGCATTATGTTATAAGTAACGAGATTTGGAGCACAAACTTCCTTCATTTTCTCAAAAATATAAGCCCCATCTCTAATGTTTCCAGAGGCTAGGCATGCTTGCATCAAGCCAGTGTAGGTCACTACCAGCGGTTTGTTTGCAACCTTACATATCTTGTCTATCTGTCAAAAGATAAGCAACACCTTTGATGATCAAATCTTTTAAAATTTATTAATACCTTGTACACCAAAATATAGCTTTTTTTCATAACCACCTGGACACTGTCTCTGAACCAAATAACTAAATTATAAGCACAGAATTAACAGACAACATTACAACAACACTGGTTGCAATACAAGTCTCATAACATAATCAAAATGATTGCATTAAGGGGTCATTAGATTATATGGTTTGAGAAAAATGAAGAGCAAACCTTCAAATTAGTCCTATAAAGTTATATGCTGCACCACATTAATCTTCCAAAAAAAAATTTTGTCCACAAATTAGTCCCTTGGATCTAAAACATCGCCACATTAGTCTTCCAAAGAATTTGCCACCAAATTAGCCCTTCAAAACTTTAATTTGTCATCAGATTTGTCTTTTAAACCTTTTGCCTTGATAAATTAATCCCTTTAGGTCATCAAATGTTACAGTTACCAATACATCATCAACCTATAATGTACTTATGTTACAAAGAAAATGAAATGAGATCACCATGACTACCACTCTATTATTAATCACATGTGAGAAAATAGGAATAATAAAAAAGTACCTGCTTCAGTGCATCATGACTTCTTCCAGCTGCACAGAGGCATCGAGCTAGATCATAATAAAGTGAAGCAGAACCTACAATTCCACGTCTTTCCATTTCTTGGACAGCCAATATAGCCTCATCAGTCTTTCCCTCTTTCCAAAGTGTATTTACAAGAACTGCATATAACAGGAAGGCCAAAATTATAACGAAGTTAAATGATTGGCACAGATGTGAAATAAATGAATATAGTACCTCTATATGTCAATGAATTGGGAATGGAAGATTTCTGAAGTTTTCTGAAAAATTCATGAACCAAGTTGTACTTGCCACATGAAAACATCACCTGTTCAAATATTACACATATTCATGAATTATGCACAAGGCAACATTCATACACACACAATTGCTTTTGTAGTTATGTGTTTTTCCATGGAACTGTAGTTTCCCAGTTGCAGTATAATTCAACACAACTAGATGCAGGAACCTTGTCTTAAATCTTGTAAATATCTTAAATTTAATGGATTATGTTAGTCTATGTTTTTGGAGCAAAATTTGAATGATCACATCTCTTCCCAATTATCCACACTTAGTAAAATAAAATATTTCCTCAAACTTCAAGTGTATGTATTATTTTTGCTGCTATTTTCTCTTCAGTGCTCAATATAATCTGCTTTTCTTGGAGAGATTGTATCCTATCTATGTTTCTAATAGAATCTCAACAGCTCAATCTGTTTTATTTTAAAAAACGAGGACCACCCAGTTTTAGTTCTCAGGTTGGTTAAATAGCTGTATTTATCAAAACTGATGTCAAATATTCAATATTCTATAAATCATGTAAAGCCAAGAGGCAACTACTACCTCCATAACCAGGCCATAAGTCGCAGCAGAAGGTTGTTGACCTTGCTTCTTTAACTGTTGTAAAACCCAAAAGGCCCCTTCCCATTGTTTCTGCTTAACACAAGCATTAAGGACCTGCACGCCCAATTAACATAGTTAACATGTAAATACCAAATCATACCTAAATTATGAAATTGGGCAACTTTGAAAGCTATTTTAAAAGGTTAAAAAAATAAAGGAAAACATTTTTGTTGAAAGTCACACATTAACTAGTGATATGATCAATTAAAAATATATAAGGTAAAAGTAATTTTCATCCTATAAGCTAGCTATTAGGATCGAGTTAGACTTGATATCCAAATTTAAGTTAGTATCAGAACCTATACTAGATCCGTTATTGGACCACTGATGAAGGGGTGTATTGTAAGTCTCACATTAATGGATCACTTGTATTTGTCCATGTTCCATATGTTCATTCCTAAAAGTGAGGAGGTGTGTTGAAAGTCCCACATTGATTAGTTATATGACCAATTAAAAGTATATAAGTTGAGGGTAATCCTCATTCTATGAGCTAACTTTTAGGATTGAGTTAGGTTCGATATCCAAATTTAAAAGTTTTCAAATATAACATTAAAGCAAAGAATATGGACTATGAAGTATAAGAAAACCCAATCACAATACTGTAGAGAAGGATAGATAGATGCTCCAGAAAATGAAAAAGTTATGCATACATAAAATATGCAAGCACAAGGCACCCTTATCACCCTTTCAAGGAGGAAACTCATAAGAAACTTTGAATAGCAACATTTCTTTGGAAAAACATTCATAAGTGGATGTATCATCAAAAGTTTCTTATGGCAACCCAAAAGAAAATAAGAAAATTTGAAAGAAAGAAAAATGTTGAACAAAAAGAGTATTTTAATTGATCATAAAAATTTTATATGTGCAAGACCAGTTAAGGATTTTCTGTATAAAATTGATCTTTTTCATGTCACCAAAATATTTATTCTCATTTTAGCTAATGAAACTGCCACATTACAACAAATAAATTTAACTATTATGATATTTTTGGACTTTAATTTGCACATTCAAAATGATGAAATGCCACAACCAGAGCCACCATTTCAATTTGGAAGTGACCTCCAAATATATGGAGTAGAACAACTAATTCATAAGCTTCTTTAAACTGAGTTCTCAGTTTAAACAACTTACAGCATGATAGACTACAATATCTGGTTCCAGCCTTGGGTCCCAGTTCTCAAATATCCCTGTTTTAAACTTCTTCTTAGGGGGCGAACGCATAATATCAATTACATCAAAGAGTTCCTTCATGAGCCCTGCTTGTCCAAGAGTAACAGCAATACTATGATAAGCTACCAAATCAGGATATGAGGACATTTGTTGCTGGAAGAAAAGGAGAGAGTGTTAGTTAAGCTTCCATATTCCCACATCATGTTAATTAACATATATTTCAGAAAAATGAGCATATTGCATGGATTACATTAAATACCTGCATTGTATGAAATATATTTAGTGCTTCTACAGGTCTCCTTGACTTTCCAAGTGCATCAAGAGCAGAAGTATAAATATTCCTAATGTCAAAAATTGGACATTAACAAATACTTGAAGGACAAGACTCCTTTCTGTGTGTATGTGTTTGAAAGATCTGTCTTACACCAATGAACATTTATAGGATAAATATTTTGGGAATACCAGATTGAAAGTACATACTTACAAAATTTTGTAAGTAGTTTTTTTTAATAGGTAAATTTTAGTTTGTTAGTTTTTTGTGAGAATTGTTTGTGGGGGGATTCAAACCTACGACATCCCCCCCCCCCCCCCCCCCCGGGACTAACCTCATATCTCCTTTGTAAATAGTTCTCTACTCTAATGTCAAAATCAAGGTATAATTAAGTTTTCAAATAAACAAAAAATATACCCCACTATTTGATCACATGCATCTAGTTTATTACAATCTCTACAATGGAATGAAAGACAAACATGGTAATCATGCATATTTCAATGCTTGAGTTGATTAAAATAAATTTCTAGGATATCTATAAAGGCGACTAATCACTTGTTCAAGTAATAAGACATACCAAGTACCATAGGCCATTAAAGTACCTTAGTTTATGGTACTTGAAACGTTCACGCTTTTGAAGCCATTCAATGACCTGTATCACTCGCCGCCAGTTTCCTAATTTTCCCAAGATTACGATAACCCTTATTATACTATAGTCACAAAATTTGATCCTTGCACTTCTCATTAACTTAGAAAACATCCATTCGGGTAAATTGATATCCGCACCATTCAACCTGTTTGAGGAAATGGTCAGGAAGACAACAAAGGGACACTTCAACATGAATAAAATAATAATAATAATAATAATAATAATAATAATAATAATAATAATAATAATAATAAATCCTAAAATTTCACATTGAGAATAGCCATTGGAAAGTTTATGCTTATAATTAAGTCCTGGTTATATTATTTTGCCAATTTAGGTGGCTCAAAGCATGAAAGAAAGAAAGAATAAACTACATACGATCTGGCTAGCCTTTCGATTTTCTCCTCCATATCCTTGTGTGAAAAGTGCAACTTTCTGATGACATTGTTTGGATCCTCAAGATTCTTGAATGCGGCTCGTTCCACCTCCAAGTTGTCAGAATCATAACCCCTATCAATAAAACGCTTACTCCTTCCATTCAATTTGGCATTGGACTGTCCACTTCTAATAATCAAACCTCCATTCTCCGTATGTCTTCTCCCAATTCCTCCATCCAAAACTTGTTGCTTAGCTACAAATTTATCTTCACCAAGGATTTTACCTTGTGTATTATAATCCCTTTGCCTGCTACTAACAATTTTTATTCCTGACATCTTTGAAGAAAACAAATCATGAGTGATTCCCCTCTCTTTGACACTCCCTCGGCTACCATTCAAATTAGATTCCATTATGTCATTCCTTATCCCTCTTCCACTTCGATCATTTCCTGGACTCGCAATCCCACGGCTGTCATCAGATTCAAGTTCTAAGCTCTGACTCCGGCGCTTAAACCGCCCCTCCGGTGATTCCTTTCTTACCTTTGCCCCGTTTTTCTGCCTTGCCTCTACATCAAGGTTTCTTACCTTCCCACCATTTTGATTTTTAAACCCTTTAGTTGCTTTTCCCTTGCTTCTGAAAGACCCTTCTTTGTTCACAACAGCATCATCAAGTTTTAACGCCACATCTTCAATTCTACCTTTCCTATCAATTTTGTTTTTGTCCCGAACTCTATTGAATTTTTTAACACTGTTACCTTCTTCACCCTTATCCAATGTCTTATTCTCTTTCCGGATCTTGTTGCCCCTATCAGTTCTAGCAGATTCCATAGCCTTCAAGTATTCGTCAAATGACGGCTTAAATTCCAAGTCCTTGGGGAGAAGCGCGTCAGTAATCAACCCAGCGTTGGAGTCACCATTCAGCGAAACCATAACGGGCCCAAAATTGAACTTTCGAGCATGAGAAGCACGAAACTTCCTTGCAACCCTCGTGTTCGAAGCATTGCCGAAAAAGGGTCTCAGAGAAATACGAGCCGCGTGGGAAGAGAACAAGTTGCCACCGTAATGCAAAGCAGAAGAAGAAGTGGAAGCGTAATTCAAATTAATTTCGAAGCCAATAACTCCCATCTTAGACTGAGAAAGATAAGAAAAAGTAGAACGTTAAGGACTTACGGGATATGAAGTCATGGCTTGTTGCTTACTTCGCCGAACACACCGCACTAAAACACTCTCTCCCCTGAATTAATCGCGTTGATGTGTTAATGTTCTTGGCACAAGCCATTTGTTATAGAATTATGAATGTTTATAGATTATTTTAAGAGGTTATATTATGAATGTTTATATATTATTTTAAGAGGTTATATTTATAATAGATTATAAGTATAATTGATTATAGTGTATGTTTAGATGTGTTAGATAAGAGGTAATTTTAAATATTTTATTTTATTTGGACTGTTTTAGATAATTGATTATTTTATGGTAAATTTTTTTTAAAAAAGTATGAAATTATTTATAATAGTTTGATATGTATTTAAATTAATTAATTGATGTGGGGAAATAGGAAACAAGAGTTGAGAAAAAATGACCTATTAGGTTATAATCATAATATTTAAAAATCTAAATTTGGAAACGGTCATTAAATATGTCAAAATCAAATTAAAATATAAAAAAACAAATTTTAATCTATACCAAATATGAGTATTTTTGAAAAATAAAACTTATGAGCTTGCATCTCAACGAATAATAAACTTGAATAAATTAGAAATTTCTTGTAGTTAAAATGTGTATATTAACAAAATTGATGAGTTAAAGCAACTATTAGGTGTTCGAATAATGAAATTTCATTGTAAATATTTGGGTCTTCCTATCATTATTGGGAAATCTAAACCTCAAATGTTTGATTTTGTTTGTGGTGAGGTTTGGAAAAGGCTAAGAGTTGAAAGGATAAGGTTTTATCCAAAGCACGAAGATGCAAATCTTATTTACATAATGTCGTGTTTTTCTCTACTCGGTAACCTCTATTATTAACTTGAGAGTATGATATCAAATTTTCTTGGATGGTGCTAGTGGTGAAAACAATGTTTATGCTTAGGTAGATATGATATTAACAGTATTGGATTTAGATATGTGGGTGTTTTGTTTCTTAATATTTTATGCGATCTGGTAAAGACGAAGTGATATGGTGTTCAAAAATACTTGTGGGGTGTTCCTTATACTGAGCGAAGTGTCTTGGTGGATTCCTAAGTTTGATATTGTTGCAAATTTGTGACATCCCTCGTCATTTTCTTATTTTTCCAAAATAATTTTTACTTTTTAAATAAAAATCCACCCGGTTTTAATAAAAATAATGTTTACTTTTCTTAAATACCTTTCAAATAGTTAGGGATGGCAAAACGGGCCTACGGGTCGGGCCGGGCCAAAGCCCGCATAGGCCCGTCCAAATACGGGCCGGGCCGGGCCAGGCCATAATAGGAAAACGGGCCAAAAACATTAGCCCGGCCTGTTTTCTTTATGGCCCGCGGGCCAAAACGGGCCAACTTTTTTCTTTAATATAATTATACAAAATATTTTTTATTTTAAATTTAAACTATTTTTAAATATTTTTTAAGAAAAATTAGAAATAAAAATTAGATTTCACCTTTCTAAAGCAAAATTTTTATAATTAATCCAATTTATTTCATTAAATGAAAACAATAAATACAAATAATTAAAATTTCAACCAATTAAATATTAATATTATACATATAATATATTAATATATATTTTAATAAAGGCCTGTCGGGCCGGGCCGGGCCAGCCCGTGACGGGCCCATTTTTATACGGGCCAAAATGGGTCGGGCCTATTTGGGATAACGGGCCTCAAAGCTTGGCCCGGCCCGGCCCGTTTTAATGGGCAAAACGGGCCAGCCCGCGGGCCTAACCCATATTGCCATCCCTACAAATAGTAAAATAATACTTAAAATAGTGAATTCCGACTGAAACCGATCGTAAATACCTCCATTAATGAAACAGTTATTTAATAACAACGAAAGAAGGAAAACGGAGTCAGGGGTCAATCGCCTAAGCGAGCCCCTGCTTCGCTTAAGCGAGTGCCGACTCGCTTGAGCGAGTGCTACTCTTAAACTTGAGTGCACAAGGCATACGAGTAAGGCCAACGAGTCAGATTTCACCCGGAAGTAGGTGCACTCGGGTATCTCTTATGTGTCACTCGGTAACAGTTTACAATTTCATCACTCAGAAAACTCAGCTTTCATTCACTCGGTCATACCCCCTGGACTCATTCCCAACCTTGCTCAAGAATAGCTAACTCGGTCTCAGTTCACCCGGGGATACTCTAGCCTCCTTCACGCGGTAAGGTTTCTCCCAACCATAACTCACTCGGTAACATTCTCACTCTGACTCGGGAGTGATCTACCCTGCTTCGCTCGGAATGTTCCCCTCTTTCTTCACTCGGGCGCCTTCTACTCTTATCTAGGTTCACTCGGAGTTGCCCTAACCTTTCCACTCGGAATGAGTTTCTTGGTTATTCGTTACCCAAAGGAACGAACAATACTCACTTGAGCATAACTGGCGCCAATTCAATCGATCCTTGCTCGAATAACAGGGAATCCACTCGGCTAACTTCACCCGGTAATGGACTCTGCTACAGCAATGCAGAATTTATTCATAAAATAAACACCAATCATGTAACGTCAAGAGTTTATACTGTAACACCAACACTCGGAAAAACTCAAAATATACATATATTACATAATTCATTCAATTTCAATTGGTGTCTTGGCATCAACCCTCCGCTTGACGCACCTCCATGGCTCCGACCTTCTCCCTGTCACTGGTTACTAAAAATTGTAAACAACAGCAAGGGTGAGTGTTTAGCATCATAATTAATCTAGAACGGAATTTAAATAAAATACGAGTATAAACTTCGTCCGATTCCTTTATTCTCAAACTGCACATTTTACTCGACATTTACTCTCACTCGGTAATACACTCACTCGGTAATCTTAGCAATTAACACTCAGCTATTTTAGCAAATCACTCTCAAGTAACTCAACAATATATCCATCAACACTCAGTTTTATGGCAACTCTCATTCGAAAATTTTAGCAAGTAACATGCGTCAAGTATAACATCTTATCACTCAGCCATTATAACAATCACTCGGCAAATATATGAAAGTGCTCTCGGCAGTCATAATAATTAACACTAAACAGCCATTTACACAGCAAGTAACTTTCACTCGGCAATATAACAATTTTCCACTCAGAAAATATAACAACTCGGCAATTATGATACTGCATATTCGGCAATTATATTCAACCTCATTCAGCAAATATAACAATTTATACTCGTCAAATACAACATCATACTCATCAGTTTTCACTCGGATAATATGACATCTTGCTCAACAAATACAAAATTTCCTACTCATTCAATATATCAAATTCTCATTCGGCAAAATCATTAATTATCACAACTGACTCTCATAATCGACTCCTAGTATCCGGATACTAAAGGATTGGCCTTCAGCTGGGGGTCCTACTTGACACCCCGTGAACCCTGCTTGGTTCACCGAGTCCTGCTTGGTTCACCGAGTCCTGCTTGACTCTCCACCTCGACCATTGGGTCCTACTTGACCACTGGGTAGCTCAACTGGACACAAAAACCACGGGAGCCGGAAATGAGGGGCTATATATACCGTCGGTCATCCCATACCACATAATCACATTTAATATCATCATCAATCAGCAAATGCAACTATAAGAAACTGGCACGTGCTCTCGTCACAAGGCGACCGACTTGTCAAGCTCATCCATCACATTGTCACTCAGACGACCTGCTTGTCAAACCCGACTCCTCATCCACAAAATACCGATTGTCACAGCATCATTTAAATTTCAATCGGATTTACACATACGATCCTCAACTGATCAATGTCCATATACATGCACATACATTTCACTCAGCATCATTTCATCTTAGCATCAAATAATTCCATTTCACTCGGAATATACCACTCACACGATCAGAAACTGATCGGGGTACATATACATACATATACATGCATTCATCCACATTCATATACAATTCATTCGGCATCATCACAATGATCACAACATCAAATACTCCTCTAATCACATACACACGATCATAAACTGATCGGTGCTTACACACATGCATACTCGTACACTCTCAATTTCATTCAGCAAAGTCACACACACACGATCCTAAATCGATCGGTGTGCACACAAATACACATTCACAACTTTCATTCGACAATATCTCTAAGTCTCACACCCACATTCATATACATATTCACATACCTTTCTTCCAGTCTTATTTCTTACTCGGTTTACAAATGTCTTAACAACTCGGACAGTATGTCCTATTCCAATTAATTATAACCCGAACACCCCCTTACCTCTGTTCCGAGCTTCAACAGTTGCTGGGTGCACCGCTCCACCTTCGTTCCAGCAGCAATTCCTTTAATCGTCCCACTGATGGTCGTTCCAGCACCAGTTCCCTTAAGCGTTCAACCCGTGTTGTTCCACCACCTACGGGTCTGGAACCTGAAACACGTCACATCACACCACCACTCGCACGGTTAAGGGCCACTCTAAGGCTCACAGCCAAACGGAGTGGAGATCGGAACAGTACCCCCACATGCATGACCATTTGGTCCAGAAAAGAAACAAAAGGGGCAAGACGAGAAACTCAACGGTCCAAAGAACTCACCTTGAAATCACTGTCTCGGCTAAGCATCTATTTCAAGGTTTGATGAAAAGGGACCTTCCTTCAGAGCTTACAGCTCTTCGACGATGGAGGAAGGAGAAGAGAAAGGAGAAGAAGAAGGAAAGAAACAAATGAAGGAGAAGGAGGCTCTCGTGACAGGATGAATAATTGAAGAAAGAGAAAGAAATCTTTCTTTAATACCCATGTCAACCTATTACCTGCTCAACCGGTCACTTCTCCCTTCCCTTTATAATTTCTCAAATAATTTTAATTAAATCTCTCTTCTTCTAATCACACCTTTCCTACTACCAATAATTCTTAAAAATATCCAATAAATTCCTAAAAACAATTATCAATATTTTCCACTTCACATAATTTTCTATAAATATCTGGGATGTTACAAAATTCCATAAGGTACACTCAAAATCATTCATGGAGTCCTCTATAAAAAAATAACATTAAACTAAATATGGAGGTAATTGCAACAGGATTGTCAAAATGAACCGGGCTTACTGGGGCGGCCTATATTCACATCTAAAATTAATAGGTTTGGTCATTAAAAATGAAAGTCCAAAAAAACAAGGTTATTTAGCTTGACTTGGTAAAGCTTGAACTCGAGCATAAAAAACTCAGTTAAGTCTAGGTAGTCTGCTAAACCAAATTTATATACATTGAACTATTCGGTATGGGGACAATAATTCTGGTATCGATATTGGGTACATATTTCTTTCTCTCAAGTCTTACACTGATCTAGTGAGAATACAATATTATGTCTCTCAGTCCAATAAGAAGTAGAAAAGTATTGTAGTTGGTCCGTCCAACCAACACACTGGTCTCTTGCACCATAGGGCGAAAGAGTGTGTCACCTGCAAAGACACTCTGATGTTCAACTTAGTCTCAAATAGGTTAATATTAAAGCTTAAGCGAGGTTTGGTGAACGTGTCTTAATGAAGAGTAAATGCATGGTATTTATAGATTTGGGTGGCGATGGCATCCTACGTGTCGTGTTTCAGTACTGAATCAGTGAAAAACTGATAAACCTGTTGTCGCGACCTAGATCGCGGCGGCAGGCCGACCGTAAAAAGAAAATAAGTTTCCTGAGTTCCCTCCGGAAACCGTGGAGTCGCCACTAATGTTTTTAAGGTAAAACATCAGAAAAAACCTAACATGAAGGTACTGGTCCTAAATTCAGATTTTAAGTTCGGGAGTCTAATTACAGATGGGGAAGGTATTAGCACCCCACACTGACCGTTTTAAACGGTTACCCTAAATTGTTTAAGTTTGAATATTCCTACTACTTTATAATTTAAACCTCCTAGATATGCCTTATGGCTTTGTTGTTGATTTAATGATTTTTAAAATTATAAATTTTACGATTAACAGGACGTCTCATCTAAATTAATCGAGTTATCATTAAAAGCGTGATGATTTTATTTTTACTAGTAAAAGGGATATATATTTTTTTAAAATTTGGGCCCGACAGGAATAGTTGTTCCCGCTCCTACGTATTCCTCAAGCGCTAGGGGAAGTCAGGGTTACGTAATTCTTTAGGTTATTTTAAAAAATGCGAAGTAGATTGAAAAATGTCTGAGTTTTAAAAATTATTAATCAATAGGAATTCTCGTCCAAATTGATTTCAAGTGGTGTATTATTTTCTAGAGAAAAAAAAAGAACCTTGGGTTTTATTGATTTTTTATTATATTTTTAGAGAGAAAATAGTCTAGATTGATTTAAGAGTGAAAAGTCTACTTGAAGACTTAGATTAACAGGACGTTTCGTCCAAAGAATCTATAAAGATATTTTAATTTTATTATATTATAGAAATTGTTAAAGTGTTTTATGGTCTAAATTATTTTTAGGAAATTTTACATAGATTAACAGGACGCCTCGTGTAACACCCTCGGTTAGATAAGACAACCCATTCTATAGGATCATCCTATTTAACTGAGAGGTCACAAGTTTTCATAAAAAGTGAATATTTTTTTTTAAATAAAGAGATGACATATCAGTGGAAGCAAATTGTATGTAATTCACATAGTCATTCACAAACTTACAAATAAATGTACTCATAACAGAATGAGGCACGTAGGCACCATTAAATATTAATACAGTCATCCATAAATATTTAACTACATATATTCTATTTAAGGAGTGTTCTCATTTGGTTCAACATATTGCGGTTCTTCATGCTCGGGTTCTTGGGTTCCTAATTCCTCTGAAAATTGTCAACAGTAAGGGTGAGTATAACCCAAGACCCTGTAGGTTACCCGGTGCGGACATAATCCAGTTAACAAGTAATAACATGTAATCATACAATTCACATTTCTAAGATTATAACAATCAAATATGTCATCAGGGAATGCATGAGTTTGTTTCATTATGATATTTCTTGATTACGTCTCATGATGCATGTGGGCCCAATTTTTAATTCATCTTCATCTCATTCTTTGGAATATCTCCATTCCAATTCTCTAGAGCGATCAGGGTCCGCCCAAGCTCTGGTACAAATGAACTCATTGGTTCTCATCATTGATATATATATATATATATATATATATATATATATATTTGAGACTTGGATCCCTACGATCATAGTTACACTCCGTCATTTAGTCAAAGTACACCAGAATTATTCGTCTCACCCGGCTATCAGGGCGCGACTCTGATGCCATTGGGTTGCCGTTCCAGTTGTACTCCCAAGATTCTTCATGGAGATCGAACGTGAGTGTCCTCCACTGTACCAAGTGTATGCTCTAGAGGTTTTTCTTCTTCAAAAATATTTTCATGATGCAAAATGTATTCTCTTTCATCTTTTGAGTCATGGGTATTTATGTGATTCCAGCCTCATCATATTCGTTCACAAGCTTTTGATTTAATGGATCAAACGTTGCAAGTCATTTTGATAAAATATATCATTTATAACTTAGTTGAAATTATACTTTGTATAAATAATAAAATATAATTCATATTTATTTACTCATAGTTAATAAAATAAGATATTTATAACAATAATACTATTTATAATAATAGGAATAACAATAATAAAAATAATAATGTAAATAATAATAATAATATTAATAGTAGTAATAGGAAAAGACCAATAATGATTTTTTTATAACATTTTAATAATTCAATAAGGAGTATAGAAGGAATTCTGAATGAAAAATCCAAGTATAAAACGTTAAGACTGCTTTTCCGAGGAGAAGGAGTTAAATACCGAGTGAAAAATAGGTTTTTCCGAGTAAAATCAATTAAATACCGAGTGAAATATAATTATCCGAGTAAAATAAGTCTGTTTCCGAGTGAAAAATGAATTTTCCGAGTAGAAATAGATTGATACTGAGTAGAAATGAGTTTTTCGATTAAAACACAAGTTATGTCCGAGTGGAAATGTTGATAACTAGACTTTCTGAGTAAAACTTGGATAAATAACGAGTGCAAAAGTTAAGATTCCGAGTGAAAACAAGCAGGATTTCCAATAAAATCGAACTGAGAGGATTTTCTGAATAAAACAATTCTGAATCCGAGTGAAATCAATTTGAAGGAGTTTTCTCAGTGAAGTTAAAACGTTTTTCTGAGTAAATCATAATGAAGAAAGAGCTCTCTGAGTGAAATAATTATTTTCTGAGTAAATTCTGATTAAAAAGAGATTTTATGTGTGAAAAGATTATAACTCCGAGTAGAATCATACTGATGAAGTTTTCTGAGTTAAATAAGATATTTCCCGAATAAAAATCAATCTGGGTAAGTTTTCTTGAGTGAAATAACTGATTTTCCGAGTGAAATCAAAAATGAATAAGTTTTGAGTGGAATAACTGTTTTCTGAGTGAAATAAGATATATTCTAGTTCAAATATATATATAGTTCCAAATGAAATCAATTGAAAAGAGCTTTCTAAGTGAAATACTGATTTCTGAATGAAATCAACTTGAAAAGATGTTTTCCGAGTGAAATTAAGGTGTTTATCAAATGAAATATAGTTTTGTTTGAAAATTTAATTAAGAAACTTGTATTCTTAAGATAACCAATCAGATTAATATATAACTGGTCGAATCACTGTAATTTCTGAGTGAATTTGTGTATTCTTTAACTGCTCTGGTTGATTGGTACAATACCGAGCTTAATATCATAGTATCCGATGTCAGTTCATAACTTTTCACTGGAGTCCTCATAAATACCCATGATATTTTAATATTTTTACAGTCCAACATCAAACATATACATATTCATTCATAATAATCAATAAAATCAACATATTCACTAAATTCTCATGGTCAATAATAAACAACGCTGTAATTAAACATGTTCAATACATTATATATACAAATATAACAAACAATTAAAACATTTAAATCACAACAAAACCAGATCTGTCCTGGAAAGGTGAGGACCCAAGGTACCTTAACCCTTTCCTTTCACTCAGATTTCCCCAGAATACCCGAGAATATACCCCCCTTACCTTAATAGAAGTCCTTCGATTAACATAATATGTTTTGTTGGTTCCTTGTTCTAGTACACAGCGAAGAGGAAGGAAAATGGAAGAGAAAGCCTTTGAACGTATGATAAGAAGGAGTGTGTGTTTTGTTAAGTTTTCGTATGTAGGAGTGTTCTGAGAGTGGTATGAGTGGCTTAATAATGAGGAAACAAGTGGGAGACAAACCTTTTTATTATTTAAGAAATTAGGTAGGGATAATGGAACCTTTTGACTAAATTCCTTGTCTGTTTGCTTCGGTGGGATTAGTGGCATATTAATATATATAAAGTATTCTGAGTGGAGCTAAAAGGTGTCCGGTGTTGGAGGATTTGGAGAGGTCGGTATGGAGTGAGGGCGGTATTGAATGTGAGGGGCGGTGTGGAGTGAAGAAGGCGGTGTTGAGTATGAGAACGGTGTGGAGTGTGAGGACGGTGTGGAGTGTGAGAACGGTGTGAAGTGTGAGGGACAACGCCCATGCGAGAAGACGAAGAGGTCGGATTTGGTGAACACCGGCTCAGGGTCATCCGGTGTACACACATGTTTTAAGGACGGTTAACTTCCTAGTAGCCAACCGGAGTGAAGTTCTTATCCGGTCTGCATCATACTGGGTCCTTCCTTTCTTCCATCAGCATTCCGATGTGAGATAGAGGACATCGGGTGGTTTCTGACATCGGATCGCTCAAGCGAAATCCTACTCGCTTGAGCGAGTCATGCTATCCTCGCTTGGGCGAAGTGAGGAAAAGAATATCAGGTTGAGTGCGCTTGAGCGTAGCTTGCTCGCTTGAGCGAAGTAGAAAATATTCATCAGGGGTCCTTCTCGCTCAAGCGGAATCCGACTCGCTTGAGCGAGTCATCCAGTTCTCGCTCGGAATTTCTCTGAAACCGACTCAAGTACTTGTTTTCTCACTCGATTTCTGTCACTCGCCTAAATGTTTCTTAAACCGACTTAACATCAAATCACTTTTCACTCAGGATTTCATAACACCCTACTCATTCGGAAGTGGTATCCCTGTTTACTCGGTTTATATTTACAGTTTCCACTCAGAATAATTATAACATCCTTCATTCAGAAATCAACACTTTCTCCACTCGGTCCACTCATATTTCTCCCTCGGTTTGAACCAAATTCTTCAACTACAATTTCAATCGAAGCCTATTAAGGTCATTACCTCTCGGAAAAGACACACACGTATGAGCCTCACCCGGATTTGGTCCAGTAGAGTACCTCTCACTCAGAAGAGGAGTCATACTCATAGACTTACTCGGAAATGGCCCTGCCTACTGCAATTCACTCGGAATGGGTTCCCTAATACCATTTTCCGCTCGGTATCTACTCAATTAGCATTATTCATTCATCACCACTCATATTCAAGCCAAGTAATGCTTTAACCATACAATATATATATATATATATATATATATATATATATATATATATATATATAACCACTCGGAATCCTTAACTTAATCACTATTTCATCCATCAATACTTCCTAAATAATTTTCAACAACACATTCCAGTCGGTATGAAGCATCAAATCAACATAAAATACTTACAGGTATTCATTCACTCGGAACTTCACATTATTCACTCGGGGTTCTCATTCAGACCTAATAAATTCTTGCCTACTTAGAACCATTCAAACTCTACATCACTTGGAGGGTTTCATTCACTCGGATTTATTTCATACTTAACCACTCGAAATACAGGTTGCCTTTTTCACTCGGACTAGTTACTTCTTAATTAATCAGTATTTACCACTCAAGCATTTAAGTCCTTTACATTCAAGTTTACTCGGTTTTTCATCTCTTAGCAATACAGACTATTCTTCCTCACAATACATTTCATTCAAAATCCTTTAAGGTCTTTCACCACTCGGAAAAAGAGTAACAGACGTAAGCCTCACTCAAAAAAAGACTCTAAGCCTTATATATATATTCTACTCGGAATGCTATCCCTTCCTTACTAGGGAGATCCTGACTTGGAAAAACTCACTCGGATTGCACTCGGGTATATCCTTGACTAAGTCCCTTTACTCGAAATACTGCAATCAGGGAAGTTTCATTCGGAAAAAGTAACATTTGGCATGGTTTGACTCGGAATTTTCACTCAGAAGCGATTCTCTTGAACACATTTCATTTCATTTGTCTCTGAGATCAAGATTTCACTCGGTAGTAACCTTCTCGGTCATATATTACTCGGATAACATAACCTTACACTCGGAATTTCATCCTTCAGTTGGAATTGCTAATCCTTCACTCGGAATTTCACTCTGTCACTCGGATCAGAGCCTTTTTCACTCGGAATGTCACTCTGTCACGCGGATCAGAGCCTTTTTCACTCGGAATTTGAATAATATCCTCAAAGGTCTGTATAAATTCCATAATTATACCCAAAAATAGAATTTTTTGGAGTATTACTGACCCTATACAAGGTATTTACTCACTTATTCTTACTTACTGACCTTCCACACTTCAAAATTTACCAAATAAAACTGCTACTAAAAACAGGGATGTTACACCTCGTCCAAAGAATCTATAAAGATCCCAAATTAGTTATCAAAATATTTTTATGGTTGAAAATAATTCTGAGACAATTAAAGGCTTATTTTTATTTGAAAACTTAGGCCAACAGGACGTCTCGTCCAAATTGATCACTAATGTGAATATATTAATTTTTGTTACCTATTGGTACTATCAAAATTATTTTGTGATCTAAAATTTAACATAGGTTAACAAAACGTCTTGTTCAAATGGACCCTAACATGAAGACTTTAATTTCAAGCACATACCACTATTATTTTATACCCTTTATTTTTACAAACATAAGAACTCTAACTTAGTTAATAACAGGACATCAAAAAGTGTCATATGATATTGATTATTAGGATTTTTCTAGGAGAAAAAAAAAACTTCACACATTCAATCATGCCTATTATGATTTTCTAGAAAACAAAGATCACGATAAATCATGACAAAGAAATTTAAAAGGAAGAAAAATAAGAAATACTTATTCCGTTGATTTAAATTGCTTATTTTCTTTGCGTAAATGTCTTCCTGCTCCCGAATTGTGTGACTGATCTTTCAATTGCTTGACATCAATTCCTTTCCTTGGTGGCTCACGTAAATCATATATGTCTTTTTCTCAATCTATGGCAATAGAAACTTGTAGTTCCAGTGAATTTTTCAGCGTGAATATGCTATTCCCTTCTCTCGAATTGCGTGAATTTCCTATATCACGTTAATATAACCCTTCTCTTTTTCTAATTGTATGTGTTTTCTATGCCAAAATTGCCTCCCCCCTTTTATCAATGTGAATATGCTATATATATAGCTACTGAAAATTTTACTGCTGCGTGGAATCTTACGTTTTCTTCTGTTTTGTTTTTTTTTCCCTGATCTCTTTTCCTTTTCTAATATATATTAAATGTAACAAACCTTATCTAATATATATATATATAATTGATTTTCTTTCCTTATTTTCCATTATCCTCTTACGCAAAACTTTTATAATATATATTAAAAACTGATTTCATTAAAAAAAATATTTTAAAGCTCTATCTCATTTTTTTAATATATAGAAAGCTCTATTTCATAAAAACTTTATCTCTTTATTATTTTTTTAAAAAAAAGCCCTATCTTTTTCCTCTAATCTCTTAAAAATTTGATTCAAATTTTAGACTTCTTTCTTCAATTTGAATTTTAAAAACTTGCCTAAGATTAGCAGTTTAAAAATTTAAATTTTATGGTTCTGATAGAGATTTTAAAAAAATTTGAAGATCAAAACCCATATTAAAAATTTGAAATTCAAATAAGCCCATTGGTTCACTTTTTCCTTAAAAATAACTCCTAAAGAAATTTATTTTTTAAAAAATTTAAATGGCCCGGACAAAATTGGGTAGCAACACCTGTTACATCCACAAACATTCGTGACATCTTCCGTAAGTTAACTACTAGTGTGCCCCAACGAAGCTCTTCTTGACTCTGGTCCTTAGAGTCTCCGGTCAAGAGATTAGGATCACATGAGGTCTATCGATGTATGGGAACACTTCATGGGAGGCGTTTATGCGTAACAGGACACCGTTTTGATATCCATACCGTATAAGTCGACATGATACCCATATCACACACACACACAATTACTAATTTTATCTTAATAGAAATAAATTTTTTATAAATTATGGATGTTGTTAAAATCTTACAGGAGCCTATCAAGCCTAAGACCTGAAACGACTCAGATTTTGACAACAATATTATAACCTTTTTAGTTTGGCCCATTAAAGCCCGCAAGTGAACCGAGTTCAGGTAACCATATTGGCAATTCTAGACTGGAAAGACAACTAGGGTGGGTACGAGGGTGGTTTTGAGAAATAATGATGGTTTGGTAAAAGCAACGACAGCCAATTATTCATCCTTTGCTGCTTTTGATGCAAAGGTAGCAAAGGCAATGGCCTTGAAGTGAAACTTGATGTTAGTATAGAATTCTTGTGTTTCGCATTCGTAGATTGAAACTAGTTGATAATTTGTATATAATTGATAGAGATGTGACCACCTGAGTTGTTGTACTTTCATGATATCATGTTTGATTGTGTTAAGCATTCATAAGTTTTTTTTCCTTATTTCTAGTATTTGTTTTATCTTTAATATAAGTTTGCGAATTATTTTATCTAATGCAACTTTGTTTCTACTTTATATCCTTTTCATTTAATATTTATTAAGTAGACATATCATTTCATTTCCTTCCATGATGTAAAGATGAAATCAATTTCCAGTTAACTCACATTTTATTTCTATTTTATATCATTTTTCATCTAAACAAACAAATATTTTATATACTAGTTCTCCCTCACTTAATTTCTCTTACTCTATTTCCTCTTTTTTTTTGTCAACCTTCTTTTTCCATCAAAACAAGGAAGGGTGAAGGTAGCTTTACCTTGGGCAAATAGGTTTTTGTGTTTTAGGTAGATTATGTTAGCATCACATTTTTGTTTATTCTCACTACTAAATATATTTTTTTAATACAAAATATCTAATTTATCTTTTTTATTTCAAATTAAACTTTTTTTTTCTATCTCCCCACTCATTTAATCATCTTCATTATATATGGGCTCTTCCTTATCACTTTCTCAAGAAAGGTCTCTCATGTCTGGGAATTTATGTCTATCTGGATCATGAAGTGTGGAAATTTTCCAAAAAAACCTTAGCCATCTTGATTTTTTTTATGGATCATGAGATCCGGGAGAGAACATCCCTATTCCGAATTATAACATTAGAAAGAAAGCATCCATAGCATCTAGAAAGAAATTTACATTTATAAACAGATAAAAATGAAACACTCACAAACAAAAATCAATGAGTCAAAAAGTTAATTTGAAAAAGGGTCAAAATATTTAATTTAATAACGTCTTTTGCTTTGAAGGTGGTTTTAACTTGGGCCAAGAACAAATGCACTTTTTTTTTGGTGAAAGAACTAATGCACTTGAACTTCAGCCTTGCACGCTCCTGGGCTAAGGGTTATGACAACGAAGGATTTAGGCCCAAAAAAGGAGAGAGAAGGATACGATTGTCATTTAATTGACAGAAGAAAATTAGGGTTCTATTTCACTGTGGCCTATTTAATCTGCATCCCAACACCACCACCAACACCAACACTGATACGGTACTCTCTGTTCTTCATCTATCCCATTTGTTTTGTGCATTCCCATTTGTTCTGGCCCGTGATGCATAACCAAATTGTCCGTACCATCTGAGGCATTCTGTGTCTCTGATGCATACTCACATTCTTGAATCTGAGGCCTTCTTTATTCTCATAACAATCAACAATTGAGAATAGGAAATGTTTTATCTTTTCGCTGCTGATTTGGAATCCATGGCACAGTTTTCAGATAATCAAATTATGTTTATCTCGTTTTATTTTTTGTGTTTTTTTATCCAGGTTTTTCTCCCCAGGCTTGGTTTTAAATTGAAAAAAGGCAATAAATTAGAGTCTCTGTGTTGCTTATTTCATAGCAATTTCAGCGCTGTACGTTGCCGATAGTAATATTGGATCTGAGATTTTGGCATGAGTCTCTTCTCAGACTCGAGCGTTTCAGATGCTCCTACAGTTTTTCCCTCTTTTAAAAGAATTGTTTGCTTCATATTAGAAAATCTTAATTTTGAAATTTATCTTTCTAATTAATAAACATGTTAACAAATGAGTCATTTGAAAATCTTTTAGCGGAACTCAGTGAATGTATGCATTTTGCCTTTGTTTATTTTACTCCGACTTATCTGTGTGCAGCATCAAGTGTGACATTTTGGTGGCAAAGTGGTGAGTTCATAAACAAAATTGTTAATTAAAGTCAATGAAGCAATGTTAATATAGCGCAGATAAACTAAAGAAATATTGTAAGGGTATTTTTAATTACTACCTGAAAATCCACAAGCAAAAGTAAATTTTGTATGCTTGATTGTTTAAGGATTGAGTTTTAATAATATTTTTGACTAAAAATTTTCATTTTTGATTTTCTTAATATTTATTAGCTTTTTCTATAACGTAAGCCCAAAGATTATTAAATAAATTTTATATAGATTAAAAAAGCTGACTAAATTTTCAAGTGCAAAAAACAAAATAGTGTGGAAAAATTAAATATTAAAATATGTTTAAAGACTCCATAAACTTGTTTAAAGCTTAAAAATTACTCTATGGACAATGTACTTATAAATATTATAAGGGATGGTGTGAGTGAAACAATACTCCTATGTGATTTATCTTATATTAGTAGTTTAGTGCGGAAAAAATAAAATATAAAAATATGTTTAAAGACTCCATAAACCTGTTTAAAACTTAAAAATTACTTTTGGACAATGTACTTATAAATATTACAAGGGATGGTGTGAGTGAATGGTAGAGAACTTGGTTATGGAGGGTGAGGTGTGTGGGGGTAAAATGTGAGATGGAGGGGTATGAGGAAAAAGTAAAAAATGTTGGTAATTTAAATGATTAGTTGGCAAAAGAAACTAAACATTTTTATTTGTTATAATAAATATTGTATGATAAATATTATATTTCTACCCACTCATGTTAATATTCTATATGCTTAATTAATGTGTGCTTTTTAATTAAGATTTAACAAATTAATTGAAGACATATTTTAGTTGAAAGTAGACATGTAAAAAAAATTTGGCCACGGATATACCTGTAATATTGTATATTTGTTAAACGGATAGATATAAGTATTGAAGTAAACTGTCATATGGGTACCCGTAAATATTTTCTTTTTATTAAATAGATAAATTTTAATATTAATTTTTTTATTTTATAAAGAGATAAAATTTATTTACTATTGATTCATGATAATATTTTTATGGTTAAAATACATTTTTAGTCCTTTAAAAGTCGAGGGTTTAAAAAGACCCTTAAAAAATTTACCCTAAAAGTTTGGCCCTTAAAATATTATTAATTTATTGGACGTATGTCTAGATGGCTGCTGACGTGGAAGGTTTAGTATTCTCTAAATTAAGAAGCCATAATTAACCAGGTGAGAGCTCATTAATCCTACTTGTCTTCAACCCCTCTACTCTACTCGTGCGTGAAAACAGCTGACAAGGTCTAACATTTCCAGTGGGCCTGTGCGGCTCGTTTCAAAAATGAAGAAGAACAATGGAAGGTGTAACATCCCAAAATTTGTAATTTTTAGAAAATTCATTCATTAAGGATTAATGAAGAATTTCCGAATGAAATTCCGAGTGAATAATGATTGAAATATAATATTCCGAGCGAAAATGGTGCGATGCTGAGTAAAGTAAGACTGAGGAAACTATTTCTAAAAATAGTTAAGATGTTTTCGATCATTAAGTGAATTATTTCTAAGTTAAGAAAACCGTGTCCGAATGAGACACTTTTGAATAAGGAAAATCCGAGTGAAACGGCTCCGAGTGAGATGTTTCCGAATGGAACGCTTCGAGAGAAGTACTCCTGAGTGGGGAAAAACTTGAAATTGAATAAGTACTTCTCAGGGTGGAATATTTTGAGAAATGACCGAATGGAATATCTCCAAGTTGTATGAATTTTTGAGTGAAATATCTATAAGTACGATACTTCCGAGTGTAATGGTATCGAGTGAGACAAAGGACTTCAACACCGATTGAGTATGTTCCGAATGAACAATTCTCGGGAAAAGTAAAATATCCGAGTGGTTTGTTCCTAAGTGGTGGACCCTTCAATTAATTTAATTTATGCTCGGGACGATATTTAATAATTATCGAGAGCTTGTGCTTGGGTTTGACTTCGGGATTGTCCTTGACCCCGAGTGATTCCTTCGAGTGGAAAGACTTCCGAGAGAGGATCGTCTTCAAACTGAGTAATTTTTAGATGGAAGACTTCCGAGTAATGTAAGTAAAGAAATGACCCGGACAGAAGTATATCTGAGAATGTTTGAATAAGATATTATCGTGTGGGATATTTTCGAGGAAAGAAAGCCGAGTGTTTCATGGGATGGAACCTTTCCGAATGAATATCCTCTGAATGAAGGAATTCTAAGCGGACAGAGGCTTTCTCGGAAAGATGTGCCCAAGACGAAACCGAGTCGGAATTATTGATTATTTTAATTATCAGATCTTTCCACGTCACTTTGTTCTGCTAGCTTCCAACAGATTCTTTTTCTGATATTTTTCTAAGAATGGGACCCTCTCGGATGTGTTGTCCCTTTTCATTAAATGCTTATTCCTTATTCATCATTTGAAGAAACGTACAACAGATATTTTTGTCATTCACGTCTCTTTGCATGAATGATATAAATACCAATTTCTACTGTTGAAGGAGTTTAGAAACTTTTGAACGTAAAAATATCACTTATAATCCTTCTCTTCCAAACCTTGCTGAAAAACCATTAACGAAGAAGAAATCAATCTTCATTTCTTCTCTTCACGAAGAAAGTTTTGGACTGGTACAAAGCTGAAACTCCAGTCAGAATCTATAAATTGTGATTCGGATATAGCTTTAAGAGCTGTAGGAACTCTTATTTCCAGGTAGGGGGAGCGTTACATTTCAAATAGATAGTTTATGAATGGATGTGGGGTATTATTATTATGTTGTATATATGTTACGAGCATAATTGTTATTGAGACCCCATTTATATGACGCTTTATGTTCTCATATATATTCCATTCATATTGTTGATGTTGTTATGATAATGATATGAGAATTGATGATGATGGTATGGATGACGATTCATGAATTTTTCATGATATTTATGTATATGCATGAGATGCATGTGTGATGATTGAATATGAAATATGATGTGGTTTCCACAAAAGACCTTGGGTGGGACTCAAGAAAAAAGACAAAAGACAAAAGACCTTGGGTGAGACTCAAGGCAACCTCTTGAGCGGGGCTTGGGGTTTTAGCCCGTGGCACTGACTGTTGTCACTGAGAGTGATGGTGTCACATTGGGTGTAAACGGTTTGGTACCAGTAAAACGGCCGGATCAGCTGAGAGCTGAATTATGGCTCGGGGAGCCAGTGTTGCAACACAATTAAAAGACTTAATAATGGAATTATTTGATTGAGTACATGTGTGCACTGATACATATATATATGTTATTGAGTATGACATGTTGTTTTGATGTGCTATATGACCCGGTGATGTTTTATATACATAGTTATGAATTGGACTTTTAATCTGATTCAATAACTATTATTTGATATATTTATGCTCACCCCCTACTTATTATTTTTACAGTGGATAGAGGACACAGTGATGGCATTTAAAGTCACTCAACCGAATGGAGCATTATGTATTCATTTGTTTAGTACATAGTGCACATAGTTGTTGTGTAGAAGAAGCCTTGGCCGGCTCCTAGAGATACCAAGTGTATATTTTCCTTGCATATTAAATGGCCGGTTGGCTTTTGTAAAGTGACAATAATATTATTTAATTCAGATTTTGTTTTACTCTTGGAATTATTTGTGAAAAGTTTATTTGTATTTATTTGTATTCTAAAATGATTCAGTCGGACTGAGGTATAACCGACACTGAAATGTGGAATCCGACTCCTGTTTTAGAAATTTAAATTAGTTGCAAAAAATTTACTTGATATAATGAAAATTATTTTAAAAATTAAGGATGTTATAGAAGGGTCTTTTGGAGGTATCCATTTTTCTTGGCAAGTGAAAGAATGTTATTGTTTTTGTTGTTGAGTTTTTTTGAAACGTTTTTTTGTTGTGTCAAAGCAAAAAGGATTATGGTTTTTACAAGTGGGCTCGTACTGCTTCCACTACTAACATTGATGGGAATGAAGGGTGTACCTGCAAGGTGGATCTGGATAACATGCGCGAGGAATTTGAAAAGAGGTGTGCAAAACTGAAATCTAAATTGGTGGCTTATAAGAGGAAAACTTCAATGTTGTTGACAGTTACCGTTGTTTCTTGGCCCATTACCCAGAGCATGATGATGTTATACTTAGCAACAAAGCATTGAGGAGAAATGGGTTTTGGAGTTAAAACTTGTGTTGTGGGTTTTTGGAAAAGGAAGTTTGTATTTAATAGGGTGCAGAAAAAACCCCTCTTGGTTGTATGGTTTGTTAAGGAGTCTGTACATGTTTAGGGTTTAGGATTTAACCCCTTTTTAATTAGGATTTTTAGGTTTAGCCTCTGTTTTTAGTTAGGGTTTGTGGGTTATCCCTTGTTGGTTGTATGGTTTTTAACGAGTCTATCCATGTTATGGTTTTGTAATCAACAATCACCCTAATGAAATGTTCCTTATTTTGGCAAGCACAAAATGTTATGGTTAAATGTTGATCTCAATGCACATAAATACTCAATATAGCTGCAAATTTAAATAAAACCTGAACATAAAGTAAATTAACTTGTCACATATTTTCACAATTACAGTTATGAAAGGAAAAGTAAAATTCTATAGGACTTTCAAAGCAATCTCATGTTCTAAAGCAATACATAAGGTATAGGACTTTCAACATAATGAAAGGAAAATTAAAATGTTCTTAAGTTGTTGTGGCTTTGTTGGGTTCTAGCAATGGTATTGGGGTCTGTTGTTGTCTCTGGTTGGACAGGGGTTTCAGGTGTTAGATTCTCAGTTTCCCTTCCCTTATTCTGCCTCTTCCTTTTCCTCAACCTCTTACTCGTCCTCTTGGTATGTCTCTGGTTGATGTTGATCTTGTGGCACCACCAATGTTTGGCTGAACATGTGCCTCAGGTGCATGTGAATTATCATGAGTCTCAGTTTATTCATATGCATCAGGTACAGGTACAGGGCATGAGACTCAGTATATGCATTAGACTCACCCTGCTTGCATGCATCTAAACACATGTAGAATGAGCCAAAACATGGCTACAGACCTCCAGTCGGGTTTTCCAATTGCAACTTGCATCTGTTGCCACATGAAACCCTCTTCAACTCAGCATTGTAGCTCCACGACAGGCTATATTGCCTTCTAGCCTCACCCTCTAAGATATCAAGTGCAATCCCCTTCCCATTATATGTAGACTAATAAGTTAACTGCACAACATATTGAGCCCTGGAAATTTCAATGATCTGAGCCACAAAAATCTTGGGATTTACCCTCAAATGCTTTAAAAGCATCTTGGAATCCTATTTTGAATTCTAATTCTTGTTGTCAAACACTCTAGGACAGGTATCCTTAGGCCCTAATCTTTTCAACGTTATTACATTTGTCCTCCCAACTTTACTCCCAAAAGCCTTCCACCCACAATCTTTATTTACACACTTCATACGACACTGTTCAGGCTTATTTTTCACAAACTCCCATTGTCTCCCTTTATACAGATTGTACTCCTTAATGGTCTGTCTGAACTGAGCCATAGACTAAAACTCCATACCCATTTTCAGCTCATACTTCTCCCTCATTTTCTTTTCACCAAATACCTCGATTTGTTCTATGTCACACTCCTTATCAGTATCCATATCAGTATGCATTTCATTAGTATCATAACTATCATTTATGTCTCCATAATCATCACCTCCTAACCCCTGTAGGTCTTCATCTCTAAAACATGTGTTGTACTCATCCCCCTCATTAGTGTCACTTCCAAAATTTTCAAATCGTGAACCTTCACTATTAGCCCCTGAAGTGTCTTCGGGTCTTAGTCTAGGTTTAGCCAAATCATCTACCTCTAGAACATCAACCTGCTCAGTATTAGACTACACACAAAGCTTTCTGTCATCCCCTCAGTTAGCCTCTTACCTGTTGAACCAGAAGGCCCTTCACTTGTTGGACCAGATGACCCTTCACTTGGCACACCACTTAGGCACTTAATCCTTTACTAGACCCTACACTTCTTAATCTCTACAACTTACTTCTATAAATTTTTTGTTGTCATAACTTTTGTGGGACTCACATAAGGGTTATGAGTAGGCACATACCTTGTTCTCCCAGTTCTGTTGGGAATGTTAGGTTTCTTGGGTATGTTGGGTTTTGGCCATACCTTTTTGGATATGTACCTCTTTTGCCTTAGTCAAACCAACAACCACCTCAGCCTCTTCCATACAATGCTCAACATACAAGTCAACCTCACACTTGTTATTAACTTCAAACTCACCAATTTCTAATACATGTGAGTCCCGTGTCACACTCTTGTACTCTATATCTCCTATTTTTTTCCATCATAACTTAAATTCCCCTGTACCCAAGGTCTTGGACCAGTGACCGTGCCTCAAAAAATGACCATCTATCAAAATTTATATTGTGAATGACATGTACTTCCTTATCAATGTAAACACATGGTGGACCATCTTGAAATTTTCCCTTATGGGGTATCACAACTGTAAAACTCAATAAACAACAATGGAATCAACAACACAGTAAGTGCATTAAGTGAAAGTTATGTTTTATAAAGTTTTGTTTTTTAAATCAGGGAACATGTGGTCAAGCCCTAAACCCCCAAAAGTAACAACATGTGGTCCTTCCACACTCCGTAACCCCACTATAAACACACAACAAGTAAACAATTTTAAAATATACGAGTCTTCGAACAAAACACTTCAAAAAATATACCTGGAAACTCAAAATACCCACGCTCTCTTCTTACTTGTTGATGTCCAACCTGACAACTTGGAACAACCACTCAGATTTTTGAACATGCCCGCACCACACTAACACTCTTGGAGAAGACGAGGGAGTTGCAGAAACACTCAAACAAAGAAGACGACGAGGGAAATACTATAACATCCTTAATTTTTAAAATAATTTTCATAAATCAAATAAAATTTTTGCAAATAATTCAAATTTCCAAAACAGAATTTGAATTAAATAATTACAATATCAATTTTTTTACAAAAGCCGACCGGCTCTTTTAAGTTTACAATAAATAAATAAACACTCGGTATTCACAGGAGCCGGCCAAGGCTTCTACCAAAATACACTCCGAGCTACTGAGTGACTTCTCATATCATGGTTGGGCCCTTTATCCACTGAAAAATGACAACAGTAGGGGGTGAGCATCAACATATCAAATAACAGTTATTGAATTGGATTAAAAGTCCAATTAATAACTAAATTCATCAAACAAAACCGATCACATAATATCATCATCAATCATTCATTCTCAATAATCACATATAAACATCAGTACACATGATCAACCAAATGGGATCATTATTAAGTCTTTTAAATTTTTGTGTTGCAACACTGGCTCCCCGAGCCATAACTCAGCCCTCAGCTGATCCGGCCGTTTTACTGGTACCAAACCGCTCTGCGCCCATAATGTAACACCGAGTACCACTCCCAGAGTGATAGCGGTAACTCTACTCAGTGCTATGGGCCGGCCTTGAGTCCTACTCAAAGGCGTCCGTGGTATAAAGGAACCACCACAGGGTCTATGCCTTCATCAGGCCGTCCACTCATCTGGACCGGCATCACAGGCCCCCTGCAGTCCTGTGTGCGTCTGAATACAATTGATATATAAAATAATATCAATTATCAATCATACATCAACACCATCTCATATCATTCCACTCGGTATAATAGCCAACATAGCATGCAATTATATATCATGAAAATTCATGAATATAATTCATATCATAATCATCAATCACATACTAACATCTTCAATATTATGAATGACAACAATATATATAAACTCAATATGAATGGAAAATAATTAACATAAAGTATGTTATTCAATTGGGGTCTCAATAACATTTCATACATATATCACATATATCATATCAATAATACCCCAAATCCATTCATAAACCATCTATTTGAGATGTAACGCTCCCCCTACCTGAAATAAGAAGTTCCAGTAACCTCTCAAATATTATCTTGGTCGTTACTCAAGAATTCCGACTAGAATTGCACTTATGCACCAGTTCCAAGCTTTCCTTGTAAAGAGAAGGAAATGAAGACTTGATGTTCTTCTTCGTTTGATAGTTCCAGTAAAGATTGGAAATAAAAGGATTTTGGATAATATTTTCACTCTCAAGAGTTCTTCAGTTAATCCCCCAATAGAAGTATTTATATATATGGTTCATACAGAAGAGACGTGTTTGAATTGAAGTATTCTGACACACGTCTTTTTAATATTAATGAAGCATTAAGATATTTTATGAAAAGGGGACAACACATTAAAAAGGGTCCCATTCTTAGAAAATATCTGAGAAAGGATCTTGCTAGAACGTAGAAGAACAGGATGACGTGGAAAGCATCTATAGTAAAATATTTATTAATTCTGAATCGGTTTCTGTGTATTTCGACATAGTTTCTTCATTATGGGCATCTCTTTCCGAGAGGACTTATCAGAGCCTCTTTCCACTCAGAATTCCTTCATTTGGAAATGGCCTACTTATAACTGTCTTATTCGGAAATATATCATTCAGACATCTCACTCGGCTATACCTCTTTCCGAGTCAGAGTCTTACTCTTTCGTCATTCGGAAGTTTCTCAACTAAAGGATTACTCAGAATTGAAGATAGTCTTGAAGACGAATCCGAGCACAAGCTCTCGGAAACTGAAGACCAATCCGAGCACGAATTAAATGGGTTTATCACTCGGATATTTTCTCTCCTCGGATTTATTCGCTCAAAACATACTCAATCGGAGTTCAAGTCTTTGTCCAGAAGCACTCTTCCTGGAAAGACTTACTCGGAAAGTCTCACTCGGAAGTGTCACAGAGACACTTCACTCGGCAAACCTTCCACCCAGATATACTCCACTCGGGAGTTTACTTAATCAGAAATATCTTTCCGAGAAGTACCTCCACTTCTCTCGGAAATAACCCATTCGGAAACGTTCCACTCAGAGATGTTTTCGTTTCACTCGGATTTTGCCTCACTTAAACGTGTTTCAATCGGACACAGCTTTACTTCATTCAGGAATGATTCTCTTAATAATGTTTCACTCGAAAACATCTTAACTTTACTTGGAAATGATCTCCTGAGTCATGTTTCACTCGGAATCACATCCATTTCACTCAGAAAATTCTTGTCCTTTTAAAATTATTTTTCTAAAAATCATAAAAATTGGGATGTTACAAATACCACTCAATTTCTCAAAATGCATATTTTTCAAAATAATTTGACTTAATTTTAATTAATGTTTATTCTCTTAATTTTGAGTTAACTCAGCTAATAACTTACTTAATTGTTTAAACAAATGTTTAGCTAATTGTAGTCATTCATCTTACACATTTCATTGTTGAGGTGAGATATACATTAGCCATCTTAACAAACATTCAGGATTCCTTGATTTCATAAGCCTTAAAATATTTTAAGGGCTAAAATTCAAGGGTAAATTTTATAAGGGTTTTTTCCTAAACCTTAGACTTTTGGAGGACTAAAAAGGTATTTTAACCTATTTTTATTGTATTAAGTTATATTTATATTATTTTATACTAATTTATATCATTTCATATAGAATTATATAATATTTAATACATTATATATTTTTTCTTCTTTATTATAATTTTTAAAAATATTAATAGTTATTTAGGGTACCTTTTATAACTTCCTATGGATATAGATACCTAAAATTTTTAACAAATATAAGTATAGATATTATACTACCTGCACCTGTTTACACCCCTTATTAAAAGTTTGTACAAAAATATGATACTACCTCCGGTCCCAAATATAAGCAAATATACCTAACTTCACACATATTAAGAATAGTAGTTGGAGGTAGTTATTTGCATTAATGTTACCACATATTTGATTTAATTTTCTAAAATACCCTTAGTATCATTTATTACATAAAGAATTAGTGACGTTGGAAATATATATGATGAGGACATATTTGGTAAACAAGCATTTAATGACATTGGGAAAGTCTAATTTTGTTTATATTAAGGGACCAAAAAATTTCACTAAAATTTGCTTATATTTGGAACCAGAGGTAGTATTTATCATTATTTTCCAAATAAATCTCATATATATGCTTTTCCTAATATAGTCTTATTTTAAAATATTGTGTAAGTGTTCCAAAATTTTTTAGGGTAGATACACCCTTTGGTCCTCTATTTTGCCCAAAAGTGTTATCCCGGTCCCTTAGCTTTTTTTTTGTTCAAGGTACCCTATGTGGTTTAAAATGTTTCAATGTGGTCCTTGTAACGTTCTTAATTTTTAAATAAAATTTCTATAATCAAATAAATTTTTCACAAATGATTCCAATATTAAAAACAGAGTTTGAATTAAATAGTAATATTGTCATTTTTACAATAGCCGACCGACCATTTAATATACAAAGAAAATAAAACAAGTCGGTATACACAGGAGCCGACCAAGGCTTCTTCTACAAAATAACTATGTACACTATGTATTGTACATGCTAATACATAATGCTCCAGTCAGATGAGTGACTTCACACGCCATCACTGTGTCCTCTATCCACTGTAAAAATAAGAAGTAGGGGGTGAGCATAAACATATCAAATAATAGTTATTGAATCGGATTAAAAGACCAATTCATAACTATATATAAAACATAACCGATCACATAATGTCATCACATATTCATTCACAATAATCATATACTCATGCTGTTCACAATAACAATGCTGATGCATACACATGCTCAATCAAATGGATCCATTATTAAGTCTTTTAATTTTATGTTGCAACACTGGCTCCCAGAGCCATAACTCAGCTCTCAGCTGATTCGGCTGTTTTACAGGTACCAAACCGCTCTGCGCCCATAATGTAACACCGGTCACTCTCAGTGACAGCGGTAACACAACTCAGTGTTACGGGTTGGCCTTGAGTCCAACTCAAAGGCGTCCGTGGTATACAAAGAAACAACCACAGGGTCTGTGCCTATCATCAGGCCGCCTATTGGGCCGGCATCACAGGCCCCCTGTAGTCCTGTGAGCGTCTGAATTCACATATTATGTCAAATAATTATCATTCAACAACAAACCACTCGGTATAACAAGTATGGCATGCAGTTATATATATTTCATGATAACTTCATGAATATATTTCATTTCATCATCATCAATCACATACTATCATCATCTCATGCCATCAACCGATCCAATCATCAGTCATACATATATATATATATATACACACAATCATCACATGGAATATGAAAACATAAAACATCATATAATTGAGGTCTCACTAATTTGCACACAGCATATAGGCATCATAACAATATCACCCTAAATCCATTCATAAACCATTCATTTGAGATGTACGCTCCCCCTACCTGGAAATAAGAGTTTCAGCAGCTATAACCAAGTCACTGCTCAAGAATTCCGACTGGAATTGCAGTTTTGTACCAGTCCCAAGCTTCCTTCGTAAAGAGAAGAGATGAAGATTTAACGTTCTTCTTTGTTCGTGGGTTTCCAGTAAAGTTTTGAAAGAAAGGATTATTGATGATGATTTTCAATTTCAAAGTCCTCCCTTAATCCAAGAATAGAAATATATATATATATATATATATATATATATATGGTTCATGCAGAAGAGACGTGTTTGAATTAAAGAATTGACACGTATCTTTTAATGATAATGAAAGGAATAAGATATTTAATGGAAAGGGGACAGAACATCAAAGAGAGTCCCATACTTAGAAAAATATCAGAAAAAGAATCTGCTAGAAGGTAGAAGAATAGAGTGATGTGGAAAGCTTCAGTAATTAAAATAATCATTAATTCCGACTCGGTTTCAGCGTATTCCGACTCAGAGAAAGCCTCTGTTCGTTTAGAATTCCTTCATTCGGAGGTCATTCATTCGGAATAGTTTCATCTCATGAAATACTCAGCTTCCCTTCCTCGAAATGACCCACTCAGAAATGTCTTATTCGGAAATACATCAATCAGACATATCTCACTCGGTTATACCTCTTCCCGAGTCAAGCCTTTGTTTATGTCACTCGGAAATCTTCCAAACGAAAGCTCACTCGGAGTTTGAGAACAATCCTCTCTCAAAAATCATTCCACTTGAAAGGATCACTCGGTGCCATCTCCCAGTGACACTTCGCTCGGAAAGTCACACAACACGGAGATACTCCACTCGGTCACTATTCAAAAATATCTGTTCATGAAGTACTTATCCGAAATCAAAGTTTCTCTTTCTTTCGGAAATACTTCTCTCAGGAATATCCACTCAGAGATAAGTCACTTCAGATTTGCCTCTCAAAAGTGTCTTATTCAGACACAGAGATTTTCTTTCCTCGGGAATAATTCTCTCTGTCATGTTTCACTCGGAAACATCTTAACTTTACTTCACTCAGTAGGTCTTTCTCCCAGAAAGATTTTTACTCGGAATTATATTCCTTTTCTTCACTCAGAATTATTTCAACTTTCCCACATTCGGAAATATCTTAACTTGGGAGCGTCTTTGTCCGAATGATATTCATTCGAAGTCAGAGCTCCTTTCTTTTCGCTCGGAATCAATCCACTTAGAGTTAATCCTTTCCGATAGAAGCATTCGTCTAAATTCAGACTTAGAAATATGTTAATCTTCCTTCACTCGGAATCACATCCATTTTTTACTCGGCAAGTCTTGTTTCGGACATCATTCACTTAGAATTTCATTCGGAAATTCTCCTTTAATCCTTAATAAATTATTTTTCTAAAAATCATAAAATTGGGATGTTACAGTCCTTCCGTCAAATGGATGCTAACGTCGTTTGCACTATTGTTGTTGTTGTCATCATCTTCTTCCCTGATGCTTCTAAAGTAAAATCATGTGCTCCTAGATCAGCAAACATAAATTGTCAGACAAATAAAAAATAACACCTTTTGAAGGTTGAAGAATAAAGTAATTGTTCATTTTGTTATTTTCATTGACATTTAAAGCATACGAATATAAACATTTAGCACTAAAATTGGAAAGGGAGGGGGACAAAACCTCCTGAAAAAGGAGAACCCAAAAACATAAACAAAAAATTTGAAAGAGACAAAATATTGATGTAAGATGAATCATTCATCGTTGAAATTTAAGGTCGATGAAAATAAGAGATATAGCAAAACATTATTCCATGAAGGAAGTGAAATTTACTTGAATGAGGAGGAAAGGGACATGAGAATTAGGAATAGAGAATTAATATAAACACAATCTCTGCTGCAACACTTCATTCTTAAAACATTAAAAAAAATTAAAACATCTTGCTTTGCTGAAATTGTAGAAAACTTAATTAACTTTTTGTAACACTGAATCTTTGCTTAATACCAAGTTCCTCTGAGGCATGTTTCATACCCTGCTCATTACAAGTAAAATAGAGTAAAGTGAGTGTCTGTGTCAGGTGACCAAATTGAAACAATTAACTATTCGATGGGGACCAAATTGAAATCACTAACAGAACATAAGAGACCAAATTGAAACAACTATACTTTGTTGTCTGGTATGAAGATGAACTCCTTGCAAGCCTCTGCTCCACTCATATACTCCATGAGCAGGTCTATGCTCTGTGTTCTCATATTCAATAATAACAATTGCTATAAGAAGTATTTGATCATTCGGGTCTATGACTCTTTTTCATTTTACTTCTTATTTTTTGATGTAATGCAAAATTCTTATGTCAATCATTGAAGTTTTGTAACACCCTCTGTTACACCTTAATAAATTCTAGAAAAATTCATAATAATTTTTCTTTTACTAAAGATATGTTTGTTAAAAAGAAACTATCGGAATAAATTATATACATTATATCTGAAATACCTCAATATTATTAAAACTTTATAAAGTATTTGTACATCCATCCGAAGAAAATAAACATTAAACATTATAAGAAAGAGAGGAAACTCCATGGCCCAAGAGCAGTTGCCTAGTGACATTATTTATTCATTGGACCACGGTATTCATACCGAGCTCCCTTTCTAGAACGTGCTACATATACTGTCAATGTTCTTCGATCCTTCCCTCTGTACGAACCATTAATTTAAAACATATGAAACAAAAACATAGAGAAAGGAGTGAGAAACAGAATATAATATTCCCAAATGGGACATAAGCAATAAAGGGTTTTCACAAACTAGTATAATAATATCAATCACAATCACAAGCACAATCAATTTATGAATGTATGAATGATATGCCATATTTTCATCATAACTTATCTATATATGTGAGCCCCTTAAATTTTAATTTGCACTGGGCCAACCAGGAGTTTACACTGTTCCATAATTCCGGATAATAATAACATGAACAGCTCAACTGGCATGGAAACACTTAGAGACTAGTCAGATTGAAAAGGTTTTTATTGTGAAAGTACCTGACACTAGGGAGCTACCCCAGGTCCCCTGAAGCACCCTTTCACACCCTCTCATCCCAAGGCTCACAATTAAGCCTCCTCTAATGTATCCTCGGTTTCTATAATCCATCCCCAGATAATATCATTTTGTTTCTCTTCAATGATTCATGATGCATGAACTACTCGCGTATTTAGTTAGTTAAGGCTTTTAGAAACTCAATTATATTATCAGGGCCTACGAATCGTGACATAGCCACCCCAGTAAACTGTACTTTTTCACTTCTCAAATACGCACATAGAATTTTAGTACAGTTCCTTTTCAAATCATAAATCAAACTCCTTATAAATTTGAGTTTCAAAGCCTTAAATATATTTCACAACCTTCTTTAGAAAGTTTATAGGTCAATTCAAAATCAATTTCTAAAAACTCGAATTTGGAATTATCAATCTTTAAAACCTTAGTACTCGAAAATTTTGTATAATATTTTTTATACATTTAAATAATATGTATATATATATTAAAAAATTTATTTTTATAAAATAAATTCTTTTTCTTTTTCTTTCTGATAAACTAACTAAAAATCTAAATTTTAGTAAAGATATATACATATATAATTAAAGATAAAAAGAGATTTCTAAAAACTTATGTAGTTTTATTGAAATCTAAGAAATTTCTTAAAAGTAATTTGAATAAATATGAAAAAGTAAATAAAGAAGTAGGAGATAAGTAAATTCTTACTGAATTTTAGCTTTCCGCCATGCTTGCTATATGCTCAAACTCCACAATACAAGATTATCAATCATAATCAAACATTGTCAATCACAATCAAACATCATAAAGCATAAATAAATATTAACAATCATAATCAAATCAAATAATTAGACATTAGTTATAAATATGATAATTTAAAATTCAATGATTATTTAAATTAATAAAGTTTGTTTTAAGTTCTATGGTCAATTCCTCGCACAGGTTTATGTAAGTCCAAGATTGTCCAATCCTTGCATAGGTCTAGTTCAGTCCATATATGTCATAATAGTCCAAATCCTTGCATAGGTTCAGTCAAGTTCATAATAGTTCAAGTCCTTGCATAGGTTGAATCAAGTTCATAATAGTTCAAGTCCTTGCATAGGTTCAATCCAGTCCGCATAGGTCATAATAGTTCAAGTTCTTAAATATTTTAGATATTAAGTTACACAAGATGCTTAATTTATTAATAATAATTATTATAAATTTTAAGTTAAAAGTTATTATTTTAAAATAATAATATTGTTATGTTTAAAAGGAGTAGGGGACTCCTCGCAATATTCTTATGTATTTTCATATTATATCCTTAATCTCACCCCCCCTTACCTTGATTTGCTACCAAAAGTGAATTCGCTCTGCGCCTCCAAGTTCTTACACCTCCGGCAGAACTTCTTTTTACCAAAAGAATTTACTCTCCACTAATTTCTTACACACTATCTCTCTAGATTCTCTCTCTAATTTTTGTGTGGAAATGTTGTAAATGAGCCATCTATTTATAGGAAGAAAATTTTACTATTTAAGATTATTTAATTATTTATTTTACTATTCATGATGTAAGCGATGATGTAAGCGATGATGATGTAAGCAATGATGTCGGTAATGACATTTTGGTTATTAGATGAAAGGTTAAGGGTATTTTTGTCATTCTTAAAAAAATAAATAATAAAAAAAAATAAAAAAAATAAGAAAATTCTAAAAAATTATAAATTATATAACAATCAAAAAGTTCTAAAGAACTATAATCAAATTCCTTTGAAATTTTATTTTAAATAAGAAATAACGAAATTAGGGGTGTTACAAGTTTCCCCTTGATAATTTATTTCCCCACTTTTGGTCATAATTCCCCCTTTGGTGTCAGCGTTAAGTGAACCCCCTTTAGGCCTTCATGGCAACTTCCTGCTGATATAAAACCCCATAGTTGCTTTGTGCAAGCCTCAAGAAAGATGAACGAAGAAGGAAAATGAGATCCACAATTTTCTATTTTCCCTCTTAATTGTCAAAACTATGTCGTTTTAGTGTTTGATGCAATAGCGAATCACTAATTGATATATGTATAGTGATGTTCTTATTTGAGAGCACAGTGCAAATGACATTAGCATCCATTTGACAGAAGGACCACATTGAAACATTTTAAATCACATAGGGGACTAACTTGAACAAAAAAAACTAGGGGACCGGGATAACACTTTTGTGTAAAATAGATGATCAAATGGTGTATTTACCATTTTTTTTATTAATTTGGTGAACAAAGGATTTGTTTATTAAATAATCAAATATATATTTTATGTAAGTTTCTATTACAAACCATTACAAAATTCCCTAATATGAAATTCATGTTACATAAAATAACAGGTTTAAAAAATCAAATATATAATTGATCCGGTCTGGATACCGGCCCATTAAGTTGTGACGCCAGAATGACCTCTTAGATAGGCAATCGGTGTTACAGGGAAATATCGCCACACCGATCATCCGTTGTGCCTTATCCGCTCTCGCTTTGTTAGGTGCTTCATCCGTCCTCGCTACGATGGATGCTTTATCCGTCCTCACTTCACCGTCGTGCACAACCATTTGTCTCAGACTCACCATGAGATAAGAGGGATTATAACTTATCAGTGAAGATACTCTGCATAGCGGAATGTGTCTAAGTCATTTGTCACAGATAGTAAGTACAATCATCAGCGAAATATATGGAAAGGTGATTATCCTTCATCCCTGTGTCAGAATCGTACTCTGATAATTGACCTACCCCTCTGACACACACTGAATACTGAGCCACTTTGATTGACACACTCTACACGGTATCAGAGCCAAGGGGCCCACTTGCATCTAACGATTCATTTCTTATGTTCAACTATAAATAGAATATTCCAATACACATGCAAGGGTTGTTCTATCTCATACCTTACTATTGCATTGTTTGAGTATTCATTGAGTTCATACATTCTATTAACTTGAGCGTCGGAGAATCTTCACAGGTGGCACCACCTTTCGCCCCCACCAACGTGAAACTCTGGTGTGAAGGATCTCCAGGACAACAAAACCAGTTTCTCCCACTGAGAGGCCGGATTACAATACCGAATACCCACTGTACCGGTGTATAAACCCTAAAACATCTATACTTTTATGGCTGGTCCCACACCGGATCCTAGACCCCGGTTCAGACCAGTTCATTGGCACGCCCAGTGGGACACGTTAGAGTTATTCCCACTTTTCACAGAAGTTTGGTAGTTCAGGATGGAAGGCAATAACGTGACTTTGTTGATGGTCATGTGGAGGATGTGACCCATCAACAAACTGGGAGGAGACTCATCTTTGAATCTCCTATCACCAACACTAGAAGGAAGGTACCAGTGGCAACCCCCGACCCTCGGGATGAAGTCATAAGGCAGCTCAGCGAGGAGTTGATGGAGCTGAAGCGGGAGAAGAGAGAAGCTGGGGACAGAGTGACGTCCCAAGCAGAAGAGGCTCATCATGCATCCGCGAGGGAAAGATCCACGACCCTCCAATACTCAAAAATCCCTACGTACCAGGAGAGGGAACAGACTCAGGACTCTGGTGATAGAGTCAGTATCAGGAGGAGGGAGCAAGCAGTGGTGACCTCTGGGGCGTATAGACTCAGTGTTCCTTTCTCGAGGAGACTCATGAGTGTCGTTATCCCCAAGCACCCGTAGACAACTCAGCCACTGTCAATAGGAAAATATAATGGAGAAAGTGATCCTATTAAGCATCTCGATGCTTATGTGTATAAGGCCATGTATCTAGGAGCTGATAAGGACGTCATGTGTAGAATGTTCCCGAGAACACTGACGGAAGAGGCTCTTAGCTGGTTCAAGAGCTTACCATCAGGGTCTATTGATTCCTGGGAAGAAATGACAGCTGCGTTTGAGAGTCACTTCGTTATTTCCAGGGACATCCCAAGGACTTCTCACACCTTGGCCCAGATAAGGCAGGGAGAAAGTGAAACTCTTAAGGAGTTTTTGAAGAGATTCTACAAGGAAGCTGCGTCGGTCCTTAACCTTACGGAGGCTATACAGCTTCATATCGTGGTTGAGGCTTTACAACCCGGTTCGGCTTTTGCCCTATCTTTGGCAAAAAGCCCCCCAACGACCTTCGAGGAGTTTCAAAGGAAAACTTCTAAATATGTTGGCATAAAGATGCACCTGGAGGCTACTGCAGCTAGAATGAAACCACCAGCGCCCTCCCAGCAACCACGGAGAGATAAGGAGAGGATAAGGCCAGAGAAGCATGCCTTCAGGGAAGACTTTACGAGTACTCGACCTCATCAGCGAGACAGACGCGTCTCCTCTTTCAGCAACTATGCCCCTCTGAACGCTAGGCATTCCCAAATTTTGAGGGAAGTTGGTTGGCCAACACTCAGTGTCTATGGGATAAGGAAGCCACCTCTAGTGAAAAGACCTGGGAACCCACGTAAATATTGTGCTTTCCATGAACAGGCGGGTCATCACACAGATGAGTGCAAAGCGTTGAAGAACACTGTAGAGACCCTTATTAGAGAAGGAAAACTAAAACAATATTTGTTCAAGGAAAAATCCCTAGACGAGCCTGACACGATGGACAAGAGGGGAAGAGACCCAGATGATGAGGGTGATAACAGTCGTAATCCAGTCAGAAGGTTTACTGTAACATCCCATTTTCATCACAAATAGGAAATAGATATTAATATATCTTTCTTGAGAAATACTTACTATAAGTTAGTTTATTATTATCATTTTTTTTATTTTGGTATTTATATTTAATTATTTATTTTTTAAAATAATAATAATAAAAAAAAGAAAATATTTCTGAATGAGAATTTTAAAATGACTTAATTAGTATTCACTAATTAAGAAAATTATATTAAGAATTTTTAATATCTGTATTATTCATCATTTTTATTTTATGTTCTTATATTTATGTTTTTACATATTTAAGATTTAACTCTTATTAGAATTTTAAAATAACATTTTGAAGGAATTAGACCATGGTTCTTTTGAACTTTTTGATCTACATAATATTTATGATTTTCTAGAATTTTTTGAAAATTTTGAATTATTTTAATAAAATAATATATTTTAAATAATTTTAAATTCATATAAAGCTGCTTAAAATTAAAAATATTTACAAGAATGTGAAGTTAAATTATAAGAAAATTTTCTAAAATCTATTTCAAGTAGATTTATCTAAAAATTATCGGTTTGAGTAAAATCTTGATTTTTACCAATCATAAAAAAATTGAAAACGTACTAATAAATTTTTATTAACAGAAAATTTTAGACTTTTAAAATTTAAACTTTATATTACTTATCATAAAATTAGTGAGAACTGATATAATATCGCTAAATTTCAAAAAGGATTAATTTTGAATATTTAAAATATACCGAGTGAAAGGTTACTATTTGGCTTAATAATTCTGCCGACATTTACTATGCAAAACACTGTGCATGTATGAAATTTTCAAAAGTTGCACAGTAACCATGTTTTAAATTTCAAAAAACGCATAGTACTTTTATATTAAAATAATGGAATGCATAGTAAATTTTTTTCCTGTAAATACCGAAGGAATTCTTCTTTATAATTCACAATTTCAGATTAAGTTTTCTTAATATAGTAGTGTTAGTGAGATAGTAGTGGAAGTAAGAAAGAGAAATAAATTTTTTGAAAGAAGGTTCTGCTAAAATTCTAAGGTACGAATACATCTCTTTTATCTTTTTTAGGATTATTTTTATATTGTTTTTAGAAATCTATTATTATACTGGAAATAATATTATTTTAAGTTACTATTCTGCATAGTAACACTATTTCAATAGTAAATTACTATTTCAATAGTAAATTACTATTCAAATAGTAAATTACTATTTACTGTTACTATTTACCTTTACTGTTACTATTTACCTTTACTATTTACGTTTTACTATTTACCGTTATTATTCACGTTTTACTATTTACTGTTACTATTTACTATTACTATTCACTATTCAAAATTTACCATTTTTATTTTAAGTAGTAATCTTAATTTTCATCTTGTAATTATATTAAAATGAAATTGGTATGTTTTAGAACTCGAAGACAAGGCGCGCACGGATTTTTAATAACGAATCGGTATACAAGAGGTAAGGGGGAGTGAGATAAGAATATAATATGAAAGACATAAGAATAAAGGGAGGAGTCCCCTACTCCTTTTAAATTTAATAATATTATTATTTTAAAGTAATAACTTCTCAACTTAAAATTTATAATAAATTTAATATATTGTGTAACTTATTCTGAAATATCTATACATGGATCTGAATTATTATAACTTATACGGACTGGATTAAACCTATGCAAGGACTTGGACTTTTATATCCTATATGGATCAAACTAAACCTATGCAAGGACTTGGACTATTATGACTTGTCTAGACTGAACTATACCTATGCGAAGACTGGATTATATATATGGACTTATATAGACCTGTGCGAGGAATGGACTATAAGGACTCAAAATCAAATCTACTAATTTAAATAACCATTAAAATTTGAATTATATTTATGAGCAATATTTAGTTGATTTGACTTGATTATAATTAATTATATTTGATTTCGATTAATGATATTGTATTAGACTGTGATTAATAATATGCAATTATGATTGATGATATTTGATTGTGATTGATGAGATTACTATACTTGATTGTGGTTGATGAATGATTGATGACCTTGTGATATGAAGTTTGAGCATATAGCAAGCATGATGGAAAGTTAAAACTTAGTAAGAATTTTCTTACCTTACTATTTAAATTTTTATTCCAAGAGAAAGTATTTTATAATTATTTTAGTCTTTTATTTCTTTTAGAAATAATTTTCACTAACTTTATTTTTAATTTCAATAATAAAATCTAGTATTAGAAAGAAGCTATTTTATGAAAATCAGAGGTTGAGATAATTAATTCTTGAATTAAAGAAATTTTTTATAGTTTTAAGTATTCTTAGTTAATGATTTTAAATTATTCTCTTTAGAAATTAGAAGTTTAAAGTAAATTATTTTGGTTTTCCCCAACGAAATAACTAAAGAATATTTTGTCGAGATTTCTAAAACTCAATCTAGTTAAGATTCAAATTGAGAAAGATTATGTAAATATGTGAAGATTTTTAAGAGAAAGTTTTGAGGTATTTAAGGCTTGGAAACTCAATTTTGGTAAGATCTGAATTTGATGACTGTACTAAATTATTTCAGTATAACAGAAGTTCAAAGAAGAACTTATGGGAATGTACAGTTTATTGTGATGATTTTGTGAACCTTTATGGTATTTAATAATTGAGTTTCTAAAAGTCTTAACTAACTAAATATGCGAGTAGTTCATGCATCATGAATCATTAAAGAGAAATGAGATGTGATATTGCCTGGGGACGAATTATAGAAACCGAGGATACATTAGAGGAGGCTTAATTGCGAGCCTTGGGATGAGAGGGTGTGAAAGGGTGCTTCAGGTGACCTGGGGTCGCTCCCTAGTGTCGGGTAATTTCACAATAAAAACTTTCTTAGTCTAACTAGTCTCTAAGTGTTTCCACGCCAGTTAAGCTGTTCACATGCCATGAAGGCATTTATGTTATTATTATCCAAAATTTATGGAACAGTGTAAACTCCTGGTTGGCCCAGTGCAAACTAAAGCTTTAAGGGCCCACATGCATAGAATGAATGAAAAGATAGTATTAACAACATTGCATGACATTCATATGATTGTGACATTCTATGTGGGTGGTTGTGAATGAAAATATAATTGTTATGTTATGAAAACACTTATGCGTATGTCTTATCTGTAAAGTATTATATTTTGTTTCTCACTCCTTCTTGTTTGAATTTTGTGTCCAAAATATATGTTATATGATATATAGCTAGCAGTTTAAGATGAAAGGATGAAATTACAAGAGGGTAAATTGGTCTCATCCTCAATCAGATAGGAGAAGAGATGTGACAAGAATAGGATTCAAAATCACATGGTTTGAAGATAAGGAAATAATTGGTTATAGTCGAAGTAGAGGTATTAAATTTTTAGTTTTAGTTTACCTTAATACAATATTAAGTTGGATGATTGTAAATCAATGTAAAGGTTAAACTTTAATAAACCTTATTCTTTGGATATGATACTGAAATCTTTGATCACTTATGATTTTTTGAAAGTTCATTTTATCATTATAAATAATTTGAAACTTTTTACTTTCAAAATTCAAAGAAAATCAGATGTATATATGTCCTTGTATACACGAGATAAGAAATGATAAATATGTATATCTTTCTTAAAAAAAAGAGAGCAAGAAGAATAGATATATGTCTCGTGTATATAAGGGGGTGTTACATTTACTGCCGTCGAAAAACAAAAGGGAGTGGTGATCACTGGAGGAGCCCAGCAAGACAGTATGCCTCAGCAGCAAAGGCAAGGCAGGCGCGAAGTGATCGAGATGATTGCTGGAGGTTTTACAGGAGGAGGAGCATCGATCACAGCCAAGAAAAATCACCACCGAATGATCTTGTCAGTACAGGGCAAACCCAGAGACAACCGCCCTTTCAGAGACGGTGTGGCAGCACCAGCGGTGTCATTCATTGATGATGACTTCGGCCCAACGATCCCAGGAGGAGATGATGCAGTGGTGATCATCGTTGTTATAGCCAACAAAGATGTTAAGAGGATCCTCATCGATCAGGGAAGTTCTTGCGATGTAATTTTTTATAACTGTTTCAAAAGAATGGGTTTTAATGATGCAGATTTGCAACCGTATACACAAGAACTCACAACGTTTAATAGAGCGAAGCAACCCACCAAATGGTATCTTGATACCCTCATTTCCTTTGACGGCGAGCCAGGAGCAAGAACGGTGAAATCTAGAATCCTAGGGATTGATATGGAGTCCCCTTACAACGGGATCATAGGCCGACCTACCTTGAACGCGATGGAAGCAATCGTGTCAACTCCATATCTCCTTATCAAGTTCATTGACAAGGACAACTATGTATCTTCCCTCCGCGGTGATCAAGAGATGGCCAGGTATTGTTACAACCTGAGCCTCAATATGGTTAAGTTGAAAGCGTTCAATAAAAAGAGGAAGCTGAATGATGGAGGAACAGCGGCTGGGTCTGTCAGTTTGATTGACTTAGACCCCAGGGCGGAATTGAAGATTGACCCTGTAACATCCCTGTTTTTAGAAACAGTTTTACCCTTGTAATTTTTGAATTATGGAAGGTTTGTAAGTAAGAATAAGTCAATATATACCCTGTTGATGGTCTGTGGTATCTCAGAAATGTCATTTTTGTGCATAAAAATGGAATTTATATAGACCATTAACGAAATTATGCAAATTCCGAGTGAAAAAGGCTCTATTCCGAGTAACAGAGAGGAATTCCGAGTGAATAATTATAAATTCCGAGTGAAGGATGGAATTCCGAGTCAGTGTCATGTTTTTCGAGTAAAACATGACTGAGAGGGCTACCACCGAGTGGAGTCTTGACTTGAGAAGCAATTCTGAGTGAAGTGTGTTCAAGAGAACCACTTCTGGGTGAAATTCCGAGTCAAAACACCCTAGAAAGGCTCGTTTCTGAGTCAAACCTTGCCAAATGTTTTCTTTTTCCGAAGAAAACTCCTCTGATTGAAGTATTCCGAGTGAAAGAGTATATATATACTTATGTTTATGTTGATTTGATGCTTCCTACCGACTGGAATATGTTGTTGAATTATTTGGGAAGAATTCCGAATGGTTTCGTATGTGTATGATTAGGAAACCGAGTGGAAAATGGTAGAAGGAGCCATTCCGAGAGAAATATAGGAGGCTGAACCATTTTCGAGTGAGTCTATGGGTATGACTCCTCTCCCGAGTGAGATATACTCTACTGGACTACTTCCGAGTGGAGATTGGTTAATTGTGGTTGAGAACCTTACTGTCTTAAGTATATAAGTCAATTCTGAGTGAGACTGACTGAGATGACTCAGATTTAGTTTAAAATTACCGAGTGAGACTGACTAAGAGTAGACACGGTTTTAAGAGGATTGAAACGAGTGGGAATCTGAGAGACTTTGGATCGGTTTGAATCAGATCAGATTAAGTCTCACCAAGGAAAGGAAGCAGTAGGAATTGTTGAGTTCTCCACAGCCGGACTCGGAAATGGGATTCCATTCGGCTAAGAGACTAACCGAGTGTAATTTCACTCGGTATTCAGTGTCAGAATGGACGTGTTGACTCTAATTTTGTCTTTCAGTGCCTATTTTTACTTATTTAATTCAATCATGCGCACTATAGCTTGTAGGCGGCCAGAAATGGGCACTAAGATAGCCTACCTCCTTATTTAAATCCCCATTATCTCCACTCGAAGCACCCTTTATATATATATTAATATATCATTTTCCTCCATCATGCAAAGCTGACTCAAAAGGCTCCATTAATCCCACCTACCCCTCCAATCACACAGAAAGCTGTCTCCCACTTGCTTTCTTATTATACCACTCATTGACTCACTCTCAGAACACACACACACACACACACTGAAACTAACGCAAATTTCCCTTCCATCTTCTCCTTCTACAAACAAGCTTTCTCTCTCTCAATTCCCTTCCTCTCTCACTCGGATTTGAAGCAGGACAGTGAAGGGAACCTTTTTCTTTCCATCCAGGAACTCCATTAAGGTAAGGGGGTATATTCTTGGGTGCTCTGTGGGAAAACCGAGTGAAGGAAAGGGCTAAGGAACCTTGTTCCTCACCTTTCCAGGACAGGTTCAGGAATTGCTGAATAACATGCTTTAATTATATATATATATGTTTATATACATTTTTATTACTATAAACATGTTCAAATGGTTGTATAATTCATGATTCAATGAATACGTTTGATTATCTGTATTGATTATGATAAATTTTGATGATTGAGTGAATATGTTCGATGCTGAATTATGAAAATATTAAGTATCATGTGTGTTTATGTGTATTCCAGTAGAGAATTGTAAACAGGAGATGAAATAAATGATAATAAACTCGATTTTATGTAAATTCAATCGGTTTTATGTAAATTCAATCGGTTTTATGTAAATTCAATCAGTTTTATGTAAATTCAATCAGTTTTATATAAATCTAATCAGTTTTACACGATTTCATTCGGTAAACCATTATATATTTCAGACAGAACTCTTTTCAACTAATTTCACTCGGTAAATTCATGTTTCACTCGGAACTTATCTTATTTTCACTCAGAATGCTCTTTTCAGACTAATTCCACTCGGAATACTATTTTATTTCACTCAGAGACTTATTTTCACTCAGAATTTAAGTTATTTCACTCAGAAAATCCTTTTCAGTATCTGTTTCACTCGGAAAACACTTCTCAGACTGATTTCACTCGGAAAACATAGTTATTTCACTCAGAAACTTATTTTCACTTGGATTCATAAACATTTTCACTCAGAAAAATTCTCTCAGTCGGATTTCACTCAGAATTTAAGTTATTTCACTTAGAAAATCCTTTCCAGTATCTATTTTACCCGGAATTAAACCATTTTACTTTGAAAATCATTTTTACTCAGATTCAAACTCATTTTTACTCGGAATCAGACCTGTTTCAGTCGGAAAACAGTTTTCCAATGCAATTTCACTCGGATTTTTAACCAGTTCATTTAGAAAACCTCTCTCAGTATGATTCCACTCGGAATCATGCTTATTCCACTCGGAATTACCCTTGTCCTACTCGGAAAAACCTTGTTTTTCATACTTTTCACTTGAATTTTTATTTAGAAACCCTTTCTTAATTCTTTCTAAATTATTAGGACGTTACACTTATTATTATCGTTCTTATTTCTATTATTATTACTATTGTTACTAATATTATGAATCTTATTATTATTATTATTATTATTGTTATTCTTACTATTATTAATTATTATTATTATTATTACTTTAGATATAAATAATTAAATAAGGAATATATTATTTTACTCTTTACAAAGTATAATTTCAACCAGTAAATAGTTGATATATTTTCTCAAATACAACAATAAAATGACTTACAACGTCTATATAATTGATGAGATTCAAGAGCTTATGAATATGTATGATGAGACTGGAAACACATAAATACCCAAAGAATCAAAAGACAAAAGAATGCATTCCGTATCATGAAAATATTTTTCTAAAAGAAGAAAATCTAGAGCATACACTTGGTACAGTGGAGGATATTCACGTTCGATCCCCAAGAGGATCTTGGGAGTACAACTGGAACGGAAACCCAATGGCATCAGAGTCGCGCCTGATAGCCGGGTGAGACGATGCAATTTTAGTGTACTTTGACTAAATGACGGAGTGTAACTATGATCGTAGGGATCCAAGTTCCAAGAATATATAAATCAATGATGAGAACCAATGAGTTCATTTGTACCTTATGGGAATTTGGGCGGACCCTGATCGCTCTAGAATGGAATGGAGATATTCCAAAGAATGAGATGAAGAAATGATTTATTGGGCCCACATGCATCATGAGACTTAACCAAAGATAAATCATAATAAATTCAACTCATGCATTCCATGACATCATGCTTGATTGTTGTATTTGTGAATATGCTAATTGTATGATTTATGTGATATTGTATGTTAACTGGATTAAGTCCGCACCGGATTAACCATCAGGGTCTTGGGTTATACTCACCCTTACTGTTGACCATTTTTCAGAGGAATTAGAAAATCAAGAACCCAAGTGTGAAGAACAGCAATATGCTGAACCCACTGAGAACGATCATTAAAGATAGAATTTATATAGTTTGAATATTTATTAATGACAAAGACACCGGATGACTGTATAATATTTAAGGGTGCCTGCCTGCCCCATTCTGTTATGAGTACAATTATTTGTAAGTTTGTGAATGACTATGTGATATATTCACTATTTGCTTCCACTGATCTGCCATCTCTTTATTTAAAAAAAAAATCACTTTTTATGAAAACTGTTAACACTCTTAGTTAAATAGGATGATCCTATAGAAGGGTTGTCTTATCTAACTGAGGGTGTTACATTGGTGGTATCAGAGCATAGTCGATTCATTAAACTTGGGAAGTGGACCATTAGGTTTCCACGTACTCTGATAGAAAGATTGAACAGTCCATAACACTCCTAAGACTAAAATTCCTATGTGGAATACTCCACATAACATACATCTTGAATATTTTTGTTGATATTCTTTCAGCAAAATTCCAATGGCACGCCGAAATAACGATCATGTGATGGAGGATCTTCTTACCAAAATTGTGGAGGTAATAGAACGCCAAGAGTTACCTCATTCTTCTACTAGGCAAAGCCAAGGATTAGCTGACTTCCAGAGGAATAATCCTACTCAATTCAAAGGAGGCTTTGATCCAGATGGAGCACAATTATGGATTGAACATCTTGAAAAGATTTTTGCTGCTATGCGATGCCCTGATGAGGACAGAATAACTTTTGCTGTCTTCATGATGGTTGGAGAAGCAGAGCACTGGTGGACTCATGCCAGAATTAGATTAGCAACTGAAGGACATGTCATTACTTGGGGATGATTCAAGACAGAGTTTCTCGCTAAATATTTCCCTGAAGACATAAGGAGGCAGAAAGAGCAGGAGTTCTTTAATCTGAAACAAGGCAATATGACTGTAGGGGAGTACGCTGCTAAGTTTGATGAGTTGGAAAAATGTTGTCCCTACTACACCCACATGGGAGAAGCGTCAAGATGCGCAAAATTTGAAGCTGGACTACGACAAGAAATCCGTCAGGCTATATGTTGTCAACAAATTTCTCAATTCACTACTTTGGTTGACAGATGCCGCATTTTTGAGAATACCTCTAATCTTCGACGACCTGGAACGTCTAATCATGGACCAGAACGTCGTATGCCAGACAGACAACAGAGGAGAGATTTTCGAGTAGATCGACCCTACTCTCGACCACCTTATTCAGCCAACCAAAATTCTTTAAGGGATTAGGGGAACCAAAGAGGTAAAGTCTGCACAATTTATGGACGGATTGGACATCGTGATGCTGACTGTTGGTACAGAAATAATAACAACCAACAACAAGTGACTCAAAGGCAGGCAGTACGACCTACGGGTCAAGGAAGTGGAGGATCTGCTACAAACACCTCTACAAACAACGCCCCAAAGATACAGAATGTTCACCGCGGCAACAACTTCAATCAGAACAATAATCCTAGAAGGCCTGGGAATGGCTCGACAGGAAGACAGGGAGGAAATGCCAGAGTTTTTACTATGAATAGTGCGTAAATATCACAAGGGAACGACCTTGTGCAAGGTACATGTTTTATAGGGAGCACTCTTTTGAATGTATTATATGATTCTGGAGCCACTCACTCTTTCATATCTGAGAATTGTGTAAAACATTTAAAGCTTCCTACAACTTCTCTACCCAATCAGATGATTGTCACAACTGCTGCCAATAAGCCCATTTACCCTTCTTACATGTGTTCGAAATGCCCACTCGACATCGAAGGGAAAGCTTATCAAGTAGATCTGATATGTTTGCCTTTGATTGATCTAGATATTGTTCTAGGAATGAATTGGCTTGCTGCCAACCATATTCTGATTGACTGTTGATCTGTCCTGAACCGGGGTCTAGAGATCCGGACTCAAGTCAGTCACAAATAGTATGTAAATACCGTATAGGAGACCGGATGTATGAGTATCCGGTGTAGGTATCCGTTGTCCTTGAGCGGAGAGAGCGGACTGGGCGTCCTGGAGGTCCTTCACACCGACCTAACGCGTTGAAGTGGGCGAATGGTGGTGTCACCTGCAATGATTCTCCGACGCTCAAGTCAGTGATAATATTCCAAGTAAGGAATGTATTTCAGAGAGTAATTGTGCGTAAAATCAGTTGAAGATCCCTCACTTCATCATTGAAATGAGTTCATATACCTGATTGGCTCGTTTTTCGAGGACTCGTTAGTGGGGGACCACTAACTCCCATTAGCATTATTATATTGCGCACTTACCAGCATGATTGGGTCAAGTGGCTATTTTATATTGAGCATAGAGAATATAGACTAGGATTAGGGAACAAGTTGACCATTCCCGTGAGCAGAATTTGGCTCGTAGTGCAGGGAATTATTGATCGATCCCTGTAGCAATTATCCTTGTCTTTAGCACAGTGACGTGTGTATTGTCCGATGTCATGGTGTTATCCTGAACAACCGGTATAGGGAGAACGCCTGATACGGAATTACAGTCCGGATGTATACCGATGACACCGGTTACACGTTGATGTCTTGACAAAGACGTTGAAATATGTCTTGCAGGTCGGATACCGGTATTGAGACCGGATCAACTGTCATACCCTCTTCAGAATCCTCCTCTAGTGAGAGTGCTGAGAGTGGTGACCTGTATGTTTCTGACGATGTGAATTTTTACCGCAGTGTAAAAGCTTTCACAATGGTGGTGAAGAAAGCGACTGGGGGAAGATCGTCTGTAGGGGAAGCACCCTCTCAGCAGTATATATTGAAGACAGCCTCCGGGCTGTGTAACGTGGTTGCACACCGGATCGACTGGGTGAAATTCCAAAAGAAACGCCCATTCAGCTGGGTGGCTGAGGAATTCCGTGAAACGGCATCAGTCCACGCTCGGGAGGATGGAGCGGAGTTGGAACCGCGTTTTACGGTCTTCAAGAAGGATAAATACAGAAGATGCTTTATGGTGTTAGCTCCGCTACCATCGGATCGGATTTGTCATACTCCGGACGATAGGTCCCTGTATATGTATGACTTTTTATTTATGAATCTTGGTGTGCGCTTTCCCCTTTCGAAGTTTCAGATGGGGGTTCTGAGATTCTTGGACTGCGCTCCTTCGCAGCTTCACCCCAACGGATGGGGATTAGTCCGTTCTCTTGAAGTGCTTGGGGAGCACTTCAACTTCAAACCGACGGTGGCCATGCTCTTCTATTTTGCTCAAGTGGTCCGTCGTGCAAATAAAGAGAAGGGGGGAGTGAGCTTGATATCCCTCCGGACTCTCTCCAAGGTTATCAACTTTGAGGCGTACACTGACTCCGCCAAAGTTGATGGACATTCATTCAAGTCCTATTTCACGAAGATCAGCGTTCACCCTGATGAGTTAATTTTTTGGTTAACTGAAGATGGGATTCCGAAGTTCCCAGTGGCTTGGACGCATGAGCACTTTTTGTTGACCTCCCAGGTGTACTACACTGAAGAGGATGAACTAAGCCCGTCTTCAGTTTCTATTCTTTCCGCCCTTCAATCCTACACCGCCTCGCACCAATTTTTCTCTTGCAGGCGTTTGTTAGGATCGTGGTCCACCCGCGAGGAATATCTGCGTAATTTTCCTGCTATTTTTCATTTTTTATCGTATCATGCCTTGAAGTCTTTGATTTCTAACCATGTTGTTTGGTTTTGCAGTTGGAATTGAAACTGTGTCACCAGAGATGGAGAAGCTGAAAGGGCTCAAAGCTGGAGTGAATTCCGTAGCAGCTGAAAATGACATCCAAGCGAAACGGAATTCGAAGAAAGCTACAGCTGAGACTATCATTTTAACCTCATCTGCTGGTGATGATATCCCCTTGCTTGAGGGCGGATCTGAGGGGGTTGCGGTTGAGAAGGTCGGAGAGAAGAAGAAAAGGACAAAACGCGGATCCTCCAAGACCTCAGATCGTCAACCTTCTCCCAAGAAACAAAAAATTTCAATAGAGGGTGCTGATCCGGAGCTTTCAAAGGGAAAGATGGTGGAAGGGTCCACTCTGGATGCGGGATCCACTCCGGATGCCCCAGGCGACGGGGTCACTTATGGTGCAAAGCCAATAACGTCTTATTTTGCGCCCAAAGTTACTCGCCCCCTTCAAAGTAGCTCCGGTCTTGCACAATATTTGGTATACGAGGGTTCTGTTCCTGAGGGCGTTCCTGAAACTCCATACAAGCTGAAGCCCTCATTGAAGAGCGATGAAGTAACCAAAGCTTGCGATGCCGGACAGAAACACCTGGCAGAATTATCCGGGCTCTTAAGATCGGTTCGCAAGCTTTCAGAAGAGAATGAGAGGCTCAGCTTGTTGGTTGGCAAGGTTAACGATCTTAGCGTTGCTGCTGCTAAGGACAAGGCAACCATCCTCCGTCTAGAAGGTAAATTAGAAGCTTCCAAAGAGGAAGGATATAAGAAGGATGAAGAAATTGCCAGATTGAAGTACCTTGCCAAGGAGTTGGAGGCCCAAGTAGCTGACCAAAAGAAAATCAATTCTGACCTCCATTCCGGTCTTTGTGCGGAGAAGGAACGCTCTTTAAAGCTGGAAGAGGAGCTCAAGGAAGTTAAAATTGTCTATTCTCGAGGAACCGAAGATTGGTCGTGTAAGGAGAAGGAGCTACTCTCAAAGTTGGCGGACACAAAAGCAGAATTTGACGAGGCTGTAGATATGTGTGATCAAGCAGTCAAGGAATCCTTTGGATTGGCTGTTCGTCAAATTCAATACCGGAATCCCAAGGTGAAACTTAGCCTGAATGGTATTGATCCGTTCTATGAGTTTCATCAAGGGAAACTGGTGGCCATCGTTGAAAACCGTCATGTAAGTCCGCCTGACACGCCATACGAGTTTGCTCCTTTACCTGAAGGCCAATCAATGGGACCTTCTCTTCTTAAGCTCACAAGTACAGGAACGGACCCCAGTGCGGATAAAGGCAAGACCGGGGGTAAAGGCAAAGGGAAGGAAGGAGAAACAAGCCGCAAAAACTAGTGCCTTCCTTTTTTCTTTTTTCTTTTTATTGATTCAAATTCGCTGTGTTCCGGGATCAGCTCCAGATTATTGAACGAATTTCTTCGTGTAATATTCATGTGATCAATAAAAGAACGATTTGCCTTTATATGCATGTGTATCGAGTCATTCCGGATTTAAGTAATGAATGTCGGATAATATAAAATCATCATTCCGGATTTGTACATGCGAGATGAAGAACGGATTGGGGTATATAACTATCGTTTTTCATGTATAGGCGTTTTGATAGCCAAAGACTTGATTTGACCGGAGAGATAGAGTATCTTTTTGTCAAATGTGAGTAATAAAAGCCTGGTAGAAATCGTATTTTGTTTTTCAAAGGTCAGGCCTTTTGGTCGTAAATACCATGATAAAGAATAGCCGTTGTGGGTAAACATGTTATTGTCATGAGAACGGCTTGTAATGTTAATCTTGAGGGGAAGTGATAATGAGATCGTTTCAGTAAGAGTTCATTCCCCAAGATATTCGTTTGACTATTAATACTGTCCCCTAGTATTATTGGGTGAGCAGTACTTCGCACAAACTCTGAGTGATGTTTCCACGTGAGAGTTTTTTGAGAGTGAGGATTTCGAGTAGAGATTCCTCTGCTTGACGATTGCGAATATAAATATTTCTGACTGAAAGGTTTCGGGTGAATATGCCTCAGATTGTGGCATACCCGAATGAATCATTTTTGGGTCGAAGTTTGCGAGTCAGACTTCAATTGAAGAATTGGTGACTCAGAGTTTAAAGCTATAAAACTTCCAAATAAGGAGCTTCAAGAGAGAGTATTAATTTGGAGTTCAGTATAACTTACTTGTTGCGTTTGGAGTTCGGTTTGGTCCTACAATCCATATCGTATTTGGTGTTCGGTTTAATCCTACTAACCGTTCTTCAATGGGTTTTTTGGTTTTACCCAATGACAATTCTTCACCGACGTTTGGTCAATCCTACTAGTCGTACTCAGAGTTCGGTTTAATCCTACAATCCGAGCCTTCAACACGGGGTTTGGATCAGGGCTAGTCCTGAACCTACTGCGCCCGTTACTTGGGGTTCAGCGTGGTCTTGAAGAAGAACCAGCTTACTGCGCCCAAGCCTTCAATACGGTGTTGGGTTCTACCCTTTTACCGCTCTTAGAATGGGGTTCGGTTCAATCCTACAACCCATTTCCTGAGGTTCGGTTTAATCCTACAGCCCAGGTCTTCACCGGTGTTCAGCCAAACTTACTAACTGTACCCAGAGTTCGGTTTAATCCTACAATCCGGGCCTTCAGTTACTTAGACACACTCGAGGAGTTACATCATCAATTACGGAATGGGTAATTGTGATCATCCGTCCTGAGTATGCTCTTGTGCGCCGCACATATTCGAGGAGTTGCATCGTCAACCACAGAATAAGTAGTTGAGATCATCCGTCCTGAATACGTTTTTGTACGCCGGATAAACTGAAAATCACAGCATAAGAAAAACTCGAAAGAGTTAAATTGTTGTGAGAGATTCTTATTAAATCAAAAATAAGAATTACAATGAAAGCGTAGCTGGGAAAATAATTTCTCCAGTATTCAATCAAAAATGAGGATAGGAAAATGTGTATTGTTCCAACAGCTAGCTATAGTAGATGCGCAAGTTTTGGGTGTTCCACTTATTTCGGATTGGAGTGCCATCAAGGTTCTCAAGGCGGTAAGAGCCTTTGCCAGTAACCTCGGATACCCTGTATGGGCCTTCCCAGTTTGGGGCTAGTTTGCCTTGATGAGCAAATTTGTTCCCTATACTTGCTTTTCTCAAAACCAAATCTCCGACGTTGAAAGTCCTTGATTGAACTCGCTTGTTGTATCGGAGAGCAACTTTGGCTTTGATAGCTTGGTCCCTGACAAATGCATCTTCTCTGAGTTCTTGTATGACATCCATTTCTGACGCCAAATTAGCATTATTAGACGCTTCAGAGAAGTATTTGACCCTTGTGGAAGCAATCTGCAGTTCCACGGGTATCATTGCCTCTACCCCGTATGTCAGGCGATATGGGGATTCGTTAGTAGATAAATGAGGCGTTGTCTGGTATGCCTACAGAACGTGGCATAGCTGGTCTGTCCATCCGCCCTTGGCTTCACCAAGGCGTTTCTTTAGTCCTTTCAGCACTTCCCTGTTGGCCACTTCAGCTTGGTCGTTAGTTTGGGGATGTTCAACGGATGAGAATATCTGGGTTATTCCTAACCCTTCAAGTAAATCTGTGAATTTTCTATCCGTGAACTGGGTGCCATTATCTGTGACAATCCGTGCTGGGACCCCGAACCGTGTTATAATGTTTTCATACATGAAACGACAAGTTCGGGCTGAAGTAATATGTACCACCGGCTCTGCTTCTATCCACTTAGTGAAATAGTCGACCCCTACAATGAGATATTTGATGCCCCCAGGAGCAGTTGGAAAGGGGCCCAGAATATCCAATCCCCATTGGTAGAAGGGCCATGGAACAGCGGATGTGAAGAGTTCTTCCGCCGGTGTGTGGTGAAGGTTGGAGAATTTTTGGCAAGCATCGCATTTTTTAACGAAGTCAATGGAGTCCTGCTTCATCGTGGGCCACCAGTATCCAGCCCTGAGGATTTTTCACATTAAGCTTCTTCCTCCGGCATGATGTCCACATTGTCCTCCATGCACTTCCTCCATTACGTCTTGCACCTCATTCTCCTTGAGACAAATCAAATAGGGCACAGAGAGCGCCCTTCTGTAAAGATTTCCATCAATCATAGTGAAGTATGGTAATTCCCTCCTTATCCTCGTCTTTTCCTTCTCATCCGTAGGCAGCTGTCCATCGGCCAAATAACGGATGTAGGGGGCCATCCATGTATCTCTGTAAAGAGAGTTTGTCATTATGGCATTTAGAGAAGGGAAAAGAGGAATGCTGGGCGACGTTAGTGTGCTTTGAACCAGCGTAGTTATGCTACCTGGTCGTTTGGTGCTTGCTAATCTGGAGAGTATATCCGCTCTAGTATTCTCTTCGCGTGGAACATGCTTGAATTCCATTTTCGAGAATTTCTCTCTCAACTCGTTGACACAGTTCAAGTATAATTGGAGTTGAGGTTCACGAGCCTGATAATCTCCTAAGATTTGTGAAATCACCAGTTGTGAATCACTGCAGAGCGTCGCCTCAGAAGCTCCGATGTCAATTGCAGCTCTCAGTCCGGCCAAACAAGCTTCGTACTCAGCTTGTTTGTTGGATGTTTTGAAATTAAAACGAAGGGAGATTTCCAGGTGTACTCCGTCATCACTTTCTAGAACGACACCTGCTCCAGAGCCTCTTTGGTTCGATGAACCATCAATATAAATGGTCCAATGGACACGAGGGGAATCTGGATCAGTCCCTGTCATTTCCACAATAAAATCAGCCAGGACTTGAGCTTTAATGGCGCTTCAGGGTTCGTAGGATATATCAAACTCAGAGAGTTCGATAGACCATTTGATCATCCTTCCAGCGAGGTCGGGCTTAATCAAAACAGAGTGGAGTAGTAAATCCGTTCTCACTATGATCGGATGGGCGTGAAAGTACGGACGCAGCCGTCGAGAGGCCCAAACAACAGCGAGGGCGGCCTTTTCAATTTTTTGATACCAGATTTCAGCACCTTGTAAGGTTTTGCTAGTGAAATAGACCGGTCTCTATCCGCCAGGAGTTTCTTTTATCAAGGCAACGCCCAAAGCTTCATCTGAAATAGCCAAGTATAGGATGAGTGTGTCTTCGGGGTCAGGCTTTGTGAGAATGGGAGGTTTGGACAACACCTCCTTAAGCTCTTGGAATGCTTTCTCTTGTTCCTATCCCCACTCGAATTTCTTGGACTTTTTCAGAATCTTATACAGAGGGAGGGATCTATGAGCCATCTTTGGCATGAATCGTGCCAAAGCTGCCACTTTGCCATTCAGGGATTGGACTTCTCTGAGATTCTTTGGACTTTGCATGTCTAGAATCGTTTGGCATTTCCCTGGATTGGCTTCAATACCACGTTGAGTTAACATGAAACCCAAGAACTTCCCAGCAGGGACAGCGAAAGTACATTTCATCGGGTTTAGCCTCATGTTAAATTCTCTCAAACGGGTGAATACTTGGCGTAGGTCTTCGATATGATCACCTCCAACCGGTGTCTTTGCTATTATATCGTCAATGTATACTTCAACAAGTTTGGTATGCATGCCTTCAAAAACCTTGTTGATCATGCGCTGATATGTTGCCCCAGCATTTTTCAGGCCAAAGGGCATAACTGTATAGCAAAAGACACCACGATCATTTATAAAAGCTGTCTTTTCTTGATCCTCTTCACACATCGGAATCTGGTTGTAACCCGAATAAGCATCCATGAAGCTCAGGTACTGATAACCAGAGGAATCATCTACCATCCGATCTATATTAGGAAGAGGATAAGGATCTTTTGGACAGCAGCGGTTGAGATCCATATAGTCAATGCACATTCTCCATTTGCCATTGGACTTACGGACCATCACCACATTCGAGAGCCAAGAGGAATAACAGATCTCTTTGATAAATACGGCCTTCAGCAATTCCTCAGTTTGCTGGCAAGCTGCCTTCTGTTTCTCTGGGCCCAATCTTCTTTTCTTCTGGGCTACCGGTTTCGTCTCTGGGTAGACGGATAATTTATGACAGCAGAAAGCAGGGTCTATGCCAGGTATATCGGCTGCAGTCCATGCAAAGAGGTCTTTAAATTCTTGCAGGAGCGTCAGTAGTCGCTGTTCCATCTCTGTATCTAGCTTGTCATTAATATGGGTGATCTTTTCTGGAGAATCTCCCAAGACGATGTCCCTGGAACTTCCATCCGGTGTGGGCTTTAATGGGTTGGACGGATCAATGTTCAAATCCGCCCTAGGGTCCAGGTCGACAAGGCTTACAGATCCAGCAGCGGCTCCAGCATCATTGAGTTTCCTCTTTTTATTGGAGGCATCCAGCTTTGTCATGTTGAGGCTAAGGTTGTAACAGTACCTAGCCATCTCTTGATCACCCCGGATAGATGAAACAGAATTATCCTTGTCAATGAATTTGATAAGGAGATGTGGGGTTGATACAATTGCCTCCATTGCATTTAGTGTGGGGCGGCCTATGATGCCATTAAATGGTGATTTGACATCAATCACTAGCACTCGGGACTTAACCGTCCTGGCCCCTGGTTCGCCTTCAAACGAAATAAGGGTATCAAGATACCCTTTGGTCGACTGCTTTGCTCCGTTGAAAGCTGTTAGTTCCTGCGTATAAGGTTGTAAGTCTGAGTCTTTAAAACCCATCCTTTCAAAGCAATTATAGAAAATAACATCGCAGGAACTTCCCTGGTCAACAAGGATTCTTCGGACGTCCTTGTTGGCTATCACCGCTGTGATGACCACAGCATCATCACCACCAGGAATGGTCGGGCCAAAATCCTCATCGGAGAAAGAGATTGTTGGAGCCTCAATCCCACCTTTGAAAGGGCGATTGTCTTTGACTTTCCCCTGCACAGATAGAATCATTCTATGATGATTCTTACGAGCTGTAATTGAAGCTCCTCCTCCGGTGAATCCTCTAGCAATCATGTCAATGACTTCACGCCGACCTTGACGTTGTTGCTGAGGCACACCGTCCTTGTGCGGTATTTCGTCCGTCATCACTCCCTTTTGTTTCTCCGAGGCGGAGAACTTCCTGACCGGATTACGATTATTGTCATCCCCGTCATCTGGATCCCTTTCTCTTTTTTCATTCTGATCTACTCTGTCAAAAGATTTCTCTTTGAACAGGTATTGTTTTAACTTGCCTTCTCTAATTAGCGTCTCAACCGCGTTCTTTAGAGCTTGGCATTCATCAGTGGAATGACCATTCTGTTCGTGAAAATCACAGTATTTGCGGGGATTTCCTGGCCTTTTCATGGGAGCTGGCCTTCTGATGCCATATATGCTGAAAGCTAGCCATCCAACCTCTCTCAAAATCTGAGATGGTTTGGCAGATAGTTGTGCATAATGGCTGAAGGAGTTAACATGCCTTTCTCGAGGTCGAGGAGAGTGGTTATTAACTCTGGGATTGGTGAATGGCCTCTCCATGCGCTCTGACCTCGTTTTCTCCTTACCCTTCTGGGCTTGGGAAGGTGGTGCTGATGGCTTCTTCTTTGCAGCTATGGCCTCCAAGTGCATCTCTATACTCACGTATTTGGAGGCTTTTTTCCTGAACTCCTCAAAAGTTACAGGAGGGCTTTTCGCTAAAGAGAGAGCAAAAGCTGATCCTGGCTGCAACGCCTCAATAACGATATGCAGCTTAATAGACTCCGTGAGGTTAGGAACCAGGGCCGCTTCCTTGTAGAACCTCTTCAAGAAGTCTTTTAAGCCTTCGTTTTCACCTTGCTTAATCTGAGCCAAGGTATGAGACGTCCTGGGCACATCTCTAGAGATGACAAAGTGAGTCTCAAAAATAGCTGCCATCTCAGCCCAAGAATCTATGGATCCAGAAGGTAAACCTTTAAACCATCCGAGGGCCTCCTCAGATAATGTTCGAGGGAACATTCGGCACATCACATCTTCATCAGCCCCCAAGTACATGGCTTCAAATACGTAAGCATCAAGGTGCTTAGTAGGATCAGTTTCTCCATTGTATTTTCCAATGGAAAGTGGCTGAGTAGTTTGAAGGTGCTTGGGGATGTAGATGCTCATAAGTCTCCTTGAAAAAGGAACTTTTAGCTTGTAAGACACTGGAGGTGCTGCCGTTGACTCCCTCTTCCTTCGGGAAGCCTCATCTTCAGAATCACGAGTTTGTTCTTCCTCGTCAAACGTAGGGATCTTTGAGTATTGGAGAGTGGTGGACTTTTCACCATCAGTTGTACGGGGGGTGTTTCGCGTGCGGGATGATTCTTTATCCTCGTTTTGCCTTCTCTCTCTTCGTAATTCAGCGAGTTCCCTCTGAAGTTGGCTGATCAGCTCATCACGAGGATCAGGATTAGAGACTGTTACTATCTTCTTTGAACTGCCCCCATGAGAATCAAAGTTGAGCTTCCTGAAGACGTTGGGGTTAGTTCTGTCTTCAGGCTGATTCTCTACGAAATCATGTGCTTCCCCTTCCATTGTGGATTACTTGCTCTTTTCAATAGATATGGGAATAACTTTATCGCGTCCCACTGGGCGTGCCAATGATCTGTCCTGAACCGGGGTCTAGAGATCCGGACTCAAGTCAGTCACAAATAGTATGTAAATACCGTATAGGAGACCGGATGTATGAGTATCCGGTGTAGGTATCCGTTGTCCTTGAGCGGAGAGAGCGGACTGGGCGTCCTGGAGGTCCTTCACACCGACCTAACGCGTTGAAGTGGGCGAATGGTGGTGTCACCTACAATGATTCTCCGACGCTCAAGTCAGTGATAATATTCCAAGTAAGGAATGTATTTCAGAGAGTAATTGTGCGTAAAATCAGTTGAAGATCCCTCACTTCATCATTGAAATGAGTTCATATACCTGATTGGCTCATTTTTCGAGGACTCGTTAGTGGGGGACCACTAACTCCCATTAGCATTATTATATTGCGCACTTACCAGCATGATTGGGTCAAGTGGCTATTTTATATTGAGCATAGAGAATATAGACTAGGATTAGGGAACAAGTTGACCATTCCCGTGAGCAGAATTTGGCTCGTAGTGTAGGGAATTATTGATCGATCCCTGTAGCAATTATCCTTGTCTTTAGCACAGTGACGTGTGTATTGTCCAATGTCATGGTGTTATCCTGAACAACCGGTATAGGGAGAACGCCTGATACGGAATTACAGTCCGGATGTATACCGATGACACCGGTTACACGTTGATGTCTTGACAAAGACGTTGAAATATGTCTTGCAGGTCGGATACCGGTATTGAGACCGGATCAACTGTCATAATAGATCCATTTCTCTCGGGTCTACTACATCACACTGTGATCAAGACATTGATTCTTGTCCTGTTAGCTCAGAAAAGGTAATTCCAGCAAAGGAAGTCCAACTATACATGATCCTTACTGAAACTGAAAGTAAGGCCATTCCTCGGATTGATCAGATTCCTGTTGTTCAAGAATTCCCAGAAGTTTTTCCTGATGATATACGTGAGCTACCTCCAGAACGAGAAATTGAGTTCAGTATTGACATTATACCGGGCGCGGGACCAATCTCTATTGCTCCTTACCAAATGTCACCCAAGGAACTCAGTGAACTTAAAGAGCAAATAGAAGAACTTTTAGAGAAAGGAATGATTAGACCCAGTGTCTCACCTTGGGGAGCACCAGTTCTCCTAGTCAAAAAGAAGGATGGCAGTATGCGGTTATGTATTGATTATCGTCAGTTGAATAAAGCTACGATCAAGAACCGATACCCTCTTCCAAGGATTGATGATTTGATGGACCAATTACGAGGAGCCACTATCTTCTCGAAGATTGATCTACGGTCAGGATATCATCAAATCAGGGTGAAGAAAGATGATATACCCAAGACAGCATTCAGGACACGATATGGGCACTATGAGTATCTTGTTATGCCCTTTGGAGTTACCAATGCTCCTGCAGTCTTTATGGGATACATGAATCGAATCTTCCATGAGTACTTGGATAAATTCGTAGTGGTATTCATTGACGACATTCTCGTCTATTCTAGGAGCCATGAGGAACACGAGGAGCATCTCCGAATTGTTCTAAATACTTTGCGTGCGAGACAATTGTACGCCAAGTTTTCAAAATGTGAATTCTGGTTGACAGAAGTGAAATTTTTGGGACATGTCATCTCTAAAGAGGGAATTGCTGTGGATCCTACAAAGGTAGAAGCCGTACTAAATTGGGAACAACCCAAGAATGTGACAGAAATTCGCAGTTTTCTTGGACTTGCTGGATACTATCGTCGATTCATCGAGAATTTCTCTCGAATTGCAGCACCTTTAACTAGGCTGACCCGTAAAGATCAACCATTTGAATGGACAGAAAAATGTGAAAGCAGTTTTACGGAGTTACGCTGATGACTCACTAGTGCACCTGTCTTGATTTTGCCAGATCCTGCCAAGCCCTATGAAGTGTATTGTGATGCGTCAAGACAAGGACTAGGATGTGTCCTAATGCAAGAAAGAAAGGTTGTTGCTTATGCTTCACGACAGCTAAGACCACATGAAGTCAATTATCCTACACATGACTTGGAATTAGCTGCAGTTGTGTTTGCCTTGAAAATCTGGAGACACTACTTGTATGGAACATACTTTGAAGTCTTCAGTGATCATAAAAGCTTGAAGTATCTATTCGACCAGAAAGAGTTGAATATGCGACAACGTAGGTGGATGGAATTCATCAAGGATTATGATTTTGAACTCCGATATCATCCTGGGAAGGCAAATGTTGTGGCTGATGCATTCAGAAAAAAGGCTTTACGCCTATCATATATGATGACAAAAGAGTTAGAATTGATTGAACAGTTTCGCGATTTGAATCTGGCAGTAACACCAAAAAAGGGAAGCCTCATGGTTGGAATGTTAAGAATTTCCAATGATTTCCTGGAACAAGTCAAAGAAGCTCAAGCTAATGACCAGGAATTACAAGATCTAGCAGAAAAGACAAGAGAAGAAGGCTCAGAATTTAGCAAAGATGAACATGGGGTGATCAGTATCAACAGAGACTCTGTATTCCAGTCAACACAGATCTTAAAAGATCCATCCTAGATGAAGCACACAAAAGTAAATACAGTATCCACTCAGGATCAACCAAGATGTATCAGGACTTGAAGAAAATATTCTGGTGGCAAGGAATGAAAAGAGATATCGCTGAGTATGTAACAGCTTGCCTGATGTGTCAGAAGGTAAAGGCGGAACAACAGCGACCAAGTGGGACCCTTCGACCTTTAGAAATTCCAGAATGGAAATGGGATGAGATTGTTATGGACTTTGTGACTGGACTTCCCAGAACATCCGATATGATGCCATTTGGGTAATCGTGGATTGATTAACAAAGACTGCTCACTTCATTCCTGTCAATATGAAGTATTCTCTAGAGAAACTCACCCAGATCTATATCAAGGAAATCGTACGATTACATGGAACACCCACTGCAATTGTGTCCGACTGAGATCCTCGTTTCACATCACAGTTTTGGAAGAGCCTGCAACAAGCTCTAGGAACTCGCCTAAAGTTAAGTTCCGCATATCATCCACAGACAGACGGACAATCAGAAAGAACAATCAAAACTCTTAAAGATCTGTTACGTCTTTGTGTCTTAGAACATGGGGGTAGTTGGCAAGAATATCTTCCACTAGTTGAGTTCACTTACAACAACAGCTATCATGCTAGCATCGGAATGGCCCCTTATGAGGCTTTATATGGAAGGAAATGTCGTACACCTTTGTGTTGGTATGAGACGGGTGAGAAGACGATAATTGGACCTGAGATTGTTCAGAAGACTACAGAACAAGTCCAAAAGATCCAAATGGCAATGAAGGCTTCACAAGATAGACAAAAGAGTTACTACGACAAACGTCGGAAGCCATTGGAGTTTGAGGAGGGAGATCATGTTTTTCTCAAAGTTACCCCTACCACTGGAGTAGGAAGAGCTTTGAAGGCCAAGAAGTTAAGCCCCAGATACGTAGGACCCTATCAGATTCTGTAAAAGATAGGAACTCATGCGTACCGTATTGCTCTGCCACCCGAGCTAACAAACCTTCATAATGTCTTTCATGTCTCTCAGCTTCGTAAATATGTACCAAGCCCTGATCATGTTCTGAGTCCTGATCAATTTGTTCTAAAGGAAAACCTTACCTTTGAAGCATCACCGGTTAAGATTGTTGACCGACGTCTCAAACAGCTAAGAGGCAAGGAAATCTCTTTGGTCAAGGTAGTTTGGAGTCAGACAGATGATGGGGATGCTACTTGGGAAATTGAGGAGAAAATGAGAGAATTGTACCCTCAATTGTTTTAACTTTGAATTTCGGGACGAAATTCCTAAAAGGGGAGGAGAATGTAATATCCCTGTTTTTAGAAACAGTTTTACCCTTGTAATTTTTGAATTATGGAAGATTTGTAAGTAAGAATAAGTCAATATATACCCTGTTGATGGTCTGTGGTATCTCAGAAATGTCATTTTTATGCATAAAAATGGAATTTATATAGACCATTAATGAAATTATGCAAATTCCGAGTGAAAAGGGCTCTGTTCCGAGTAACAGAGAGGAATTCTGTAACACCCCGTTATATACACGAGATAAAAAAAACTTTTAGAAAGATATACATATTTATCACTCTTTATCTCGTGTATACTAAGACGTATATACATCTGATTTCCTTTGAATATTGAAAGTAAAAAAAATTGTCTTTCAATATTTGTCCATAATGACAAAATAATTTATAGAAATCATAAGTGATAAATCATTACAATATTATATCTGAATGAAAGAGTTTATCAAAGTTTAACCTTTACCTTGTTACAATTATCTACTTGATATTGTAATAAGGCAAAATAAAACTAAACTATACCTCTACTACAAATGTGAACAAACATTTCCTAGTCCTTGAACCATCGAGTTTTTGAATCCTACTCTTGTCATATCTCTTCATCTAATCGATTGAGGATGAGACCACTTTATCCTCTTGTAATTACATATCCTTCCATCTTGGACTGCTAGCTATATATCATATAACATATATTTTGGACACAAAAATTCAAACAAGAAGGAGTGAGAAACAAAATATAATATATTACAGATAAGACATAAGCATAAGGGTTTTCACAAACTAATATAGTAATATCAGTCATAATCTCATATACAATCAATTATGAATATAGGGTTTCCACATACATAACACTTATATTTTCATTCATAACCATTCATATAGAATGTCATAATCACATGAATGTTATGTAATGCTTATGCTACTATCTCATTCAGTTTATGCATGTGGGCCCTTAAAGTTTTAGTTTGCACTGGGCCAACCAGGAGTTTACACTGTTTCATAAATTCTGGATAATAATAACATAAATGCCTTCATGGCATATGAACAGCTCAACTGGCGTGGAAACACTTAGAGACTAGTCAGACTGAGAAAGTTTTTATTGTGAAAGTACCCGACACTAGGGAGCGACCCCAGGTCACCTGAAGCACCCTTTCACACTCTCTCATCCCAAGGCTCGCAATTAAGCCTCCTCTAATGTATCCTCGGTTTCTATAATTCGTCCCCAGGCAATATCACATCTCATTTCTCTTTAATGATTCATGATGCATGAACTACTCACATATTTAGTTGGTTAAGGCTTTTAGAAACTCAATTATTAAATACCATAAAGGTTCACAAAATCATCACAATAAACTGTACATTTCCATAAGTTCTTCTTTGAACTTCTGTTATACTGAAATAATTTAGTACAGTCTTCAAATTCAGATCTTACCAAAATTGAGTTCCCAAGCCTTAAATATCTCAAAGCTTTCTCTTAAAAATCTTCACATATTTATATAATCTTTCTCAATTTGAATTTTAACTAGATTGAGTTTTTGAAATCTCCACAAAATATTCTTTAGTTATTTCGTTGGGGAAAACCAAAATAATTTACTTTAAACTTCTAATTTCTAAAGAAAATAATTTAAAATCATTAACTAAGAATACTTAAAACTATAAAAATTTTCTTTAATTCAAGAATTAATTATCTCAACCTCTGATTTTCATAAAATAGTTTCTTTCTAATACTAGATTTTATTATAGAGATTAAAAATAAAGTTAATAAAAATTATTTCTAAGAAGAAATAAAAGACTAAAATAATTATAAAATACTTTCTCTTGGAATAAAAATTTAAAGAGTAAGGTAAGAAAATTCTTACTGAGTTTTAACTTTCCGTCATGCTTGCTATATGCTCAAACTTCATATCACAAGGTCATCAATCATTCATCAACCACAATCAAGTATAGTAATCTCATCAATCACAATCAAATATCATCAATCATAATTGCATATTATTAATCACAGTCTAATATTATAAATCACAATATCATTAATCGAAATCAAATATAATTAATTATAATCAAGTCAAATCAACTAAATATCGCTTATAAATATAATTCAGATTTTTAATGGTTATTTAAATTAGTAGATTTGATTTTGAGTCCTTATAGTCCATTCCTCGCACAAGTCTATATAAGTCCATATATCCAGTTTTCGCATAGGTATAGTTTAGTCTAGACAGGTCATAATAGTCCAAGTCCTTGCATAGGTTTAGTTCGATCCATATAGAATATAAAAATCCAAGTCCTTGCATAGGTTTAGTCCAGTCCGTATAAGTTATAATAATTCGATCCATGTATAGATATTTCGGAATAAGTTACACAATATATTAAATTTATTATAAATTTTAAGTTGAGAAGTTATTACTTTAAAATAATAATATTATTAAATTTAAAAGGAGTAGGGGACTCCTCCCTTTATTCTTATGTCTTTCATATTATATTCTTATCTCACTCCCCCTTACCTCTTGTATACCAACTCGTTATTGAAAATCCATACGCGCCTCGTCTCCGAGTTCTAAAACATACCAATTTCATTTTAATATAATTACAAGATGAAAATTAAGATTACAACTTAAAATAAAAAATGGTAAATTTTGAATAGTGAATAGTGAATAATGAATAGTAAATAGTAACAGTAAATAGTAATAGTAAATAGTAAACGTGAATAGTAACAGTAAATAGTAAATCGTAAATAGTAATGGTAAATAGTAAATTGTGAATAGTAACATTAAATAGTAAAACGTGAATAGTAAAGGTAAATAGTAACAGTAAATAGTAATTTACTATTTGAATAGTAATTTACTATTGAAATAGTAATTTACTATTGAAATAGTGTTACTATACAGAATAGTAACTTAAAATAATATTATTTCTAGTATAATAACAGATTTCTAAAAACGATATGAAAATAACCCAAAAAATATAAAAGTGAGGTATTCGTACCTTAGAATTTTAGCAGAACCTTCTTCCAAAAAAATTATTTCTCTCTCTCACTTCCACCACTATCTCACTAGCACTACTATATTAAGAAAACTTAATCTGAAATTGTGAATTCTAAAGAAGAAATCCTTCGGTATTTATAGGAAAAAAATTTACTATGCATTCCATTATTTTAATATAAAAGTACTATACATTTTTGAATTTTTTATTCTTGGTTACTGTGCATCTTTTGAAAATTTCATACATGCACAGTGTTTTGCATAGTAACTGTCGGTAAAATTATTAAGTCAAATAGTAACTCTTCACTCGGTATATTTTAAATATTCAAAATGAGTCCTTTTTGAAATTTAGCGATATTATATCAGTCCTCACTAATTTTATAATAAGTAATATAAAGCTGAAATTTTAAAAATCTAAAATTTTCTGTTAATAAAAATTTATTGATACGTTTCTAATTTTTTAACGATTAGAAAAAATCAAGATTTTTCTCAAACCGATAATTTTTAGATAAGTCTACTTGAAATGGATTTTAGAAAATTTTCTTATAATTTAACTTTACATTATTGTAAATATTTTTAATTTTAAGCAACTTTATATGAATTTAAAATTATTTAAAATATATTATTTTATTAAAATAATTCAAATTTTTCAAAAAATTCCAGAAAATCATAAATATTATGTAGATCAAAAAGTTCAAAAGAACCATAGTCTAATTCCTTCAAAATTTTATTTTAAAATTCTAATAAGAGTTAAATCTTAAATATGTAAAAAAAAACAAAAATATAACAACATAAAATAAAAATGGTGAATAATAAGGATATTAAAAATTCTTAATATAATTTTCTTAATTAGTGAATACTAATTAAGTCACTTTAAAATTCTCATTCAGAAATATTTTTATTTTTTTTTATTATTATTTTTAAAAAACAAATAATAAAAATATAAATACCAAAATTTCAAAAAAAAATGATAATAATAAACTAACTTATAGTAAGTATTTCTCAAGAAATATATATTAATATCTATTTCCTATTTGTGATGAAAATAGGATGTTACAACTCTACTCCCCTAAAAGAAATTTCATCCTCGAAATTTAATATTGTTAATAAATCTTACCATAGATAAACTAACTGAACTGTTCTAAAATATATTTCTAGTATCCTTAACAATTGTGTACATTTTCCTTAACATTGCCATTTATCTCTTTTTTTTTTAATCTAATCAGTATTTTTTTTTTAACTCAAAAATATTACTCGTCTTAATTTTGTCAACCATGCTCATCATAAATTGATGGTTAACTCTAAACACTTCAATAATTACGTTTCTCAATCTATTAAAATCTTACTTAACATAATCCATAACATCTATTAATTAAAATTCCTACTCGTAACATAGTAAAATGGACTGCTAAGAATTAATTACTGGACAACTAGCCCTTAGCAACTAGCCCTTAGCAACTAGCCGTTGGACTAGCCGTTGGACTAGCCGTTTATGACCGTTGCAACTCTCCCTCCCTTGCTTGCTTATAAATTCTCATTCCATTCTCACTTCCTATCACAACTTCAAGGTTTCTTAGTTTCTCTCTTCTATCTAATTTCTTCAATCTTTTTTTCTCAAGTACTATCATACTATTCGATGGCCAACCTTCCTAGAAGTAAGGAAGAACGAAGTCGGGATGGACTACAGGTTGTGGTAACAAGTGCCTCACTTCTTATAATCGTTATGATTATTTCTCTAGTTTGGATAATTTTTGTATTGCCAAGACTCTTAGACCTCTATCTATGATATACTAGATGTTCTATTTTATTTTCCTTAATGTAATCGTGTATAATAAATTATCCTAGTGAGAAAGGATAAATATGTCTTAGTCCATGTTGTACTTGTTTATCTAGTTAAATCCTTGTGGTCTTTGCTTCATGATAATCCAGGGTATGTAATCATTTCTTATTGTCTTCTATAATGAATTAAATATTCCTTAACTAAGTGATTGCACATTCCATTATAATTGATTACAACCATTACATATATTTGATAAATTCTCCAATCTTAAATGATCACAAATCACTACGTTGTCTTAGAAATACTCACTTGAATTTTTTTTTCATGGGTAACTAAGACTTATGTAATCAATAAGTAAAGGTTCATATATACTTCCTCATGGTTTACTAACACATTTCTTTATTTTAAATCTACAATGGTCATTACATAACAATGATTTATATCAGGTATGTATATTCGTCGAACAAAATCGATGACTAAAAGAAAATAACTTGATAAACATTTATCATATTGTTAGGAATCACAAAAATATTTTATGTCACAATTTCTAAATATTACACCAATATCGATGTCTTCCAAAGATCTATAATGCTTATTTTAGGTCATTCATTGATATATTTATCACAATAAATCAATTTAAAAAAAATCAAAAATATATGGTTAATTACATTCGATGTCACAATCATAAAAGTTTCATTAATTCATATATTTACACACATAACCATCATATATATTATTCAATCGTAGACATCATAAATGAAAACTTCATCAAATCAAATAATAATTAACATATTTTATATGTCATACAAAAGAAGAATCAATACAAATAGCCAGAGATACAATTCCTAATATGATTATTTGTTATATCAAACAAGTTATAAATTATCGTATTTCTTTCATGAAGCATACATCCACACATTTTTCTTTTCAAAATATATCACCAAAGGACAAAACTATGATTCCATCTTAAACAATTTGTTATACTAGTTTGGGATTACAACAGTTATCTACCCATTGGAATTCTAATTCACACAAGTATCTCTACAACTTCAAGGACATGGTAAGGAATATCCTAATAGAATTTATTGAGTTTATCTCCATTTCTCCATATACCACATTAACCCAGGGTTAAATTCGTTGATCTTAACATCCTTCTTTTGACATGTCTTTCACTACTTAGTGCAAATCATTCGGGGTGATCAGTCCCGATAGTTTATAACTAAGTAGTCAAAGTTACGATAGCTCCAGTCTAGAATTCATACCAAAATATTTCTAAGAATTTTCTATTATCTTATCTCCCTTGTTGTCTCATACCATATTGTAAAACAGGAAAATGTTAGAATATTTCACTATCACATATTAATCAGAGAATCAAACACCATACAATACATTTGGAATAAAAGGAAATAACTGCATTAGTTAATTTACCTTATCATTCCATCATACATTAAGGCCCGTACTTAAACAATGTCAAGAAAGACTTCAGAATGGCCAGTTTCTGATAATCCCTGCAATAACATTTTTCAAGTAACAGGCTATAAAGTTCTAACTTATACTTCTTATGAACTTAAAATTAGTTCCTTCTTTCTATACTCCTAATTTTTCTTCACTTACTTCTTACCATTTCCTCCAATAAAATTTCCTCTTTTCTCAACCATAAAATCTCTTGTCAAACTTAACCATCAGAGTACACTAACACGCTAGTAAGACCATACCACAAGCCGGTTTGGATTGAACTGCTCTGATACCACTTTGTAACACCCCCTTATATACACGAGATAAAAAAAACTTTTAGAAAGATATACATATTTATCACTCTTTATCTCGTGTATACAAGGACGTATATACATCTGATTTCCTTTGAATATTGAAAGTAAAAAAAATTGTCTTTCAATATTTGTCCATAATGACAAAATAATTTATAGAAATCATAAGTGATAAATCATTACAATATTATATCTGAATGAAAGAGTTTATCAAAGTTTAACCTTTACCTTGTTACAATTATCTACTTGATATTGTAATAAGGCAAAATAAAACTAAACTATACCTCTACTACAAATGTGAACAAACATTTCCTAGTCCTTGAACCATCGAGTTTTTGAATCCTACTCTTGTCATATCTCTTCATCTAATCGATTGAGGATGAGACCACTTTATCCTCTTGTAATTACATATCCTTCCATCTTGGATTGCTAGCTATATATCATATAACATATATTTTGGACACAAAAATTCAAACAAGAAGGAGTGAGAAACAAAATATAATATATTACAGATAAGACATAAGCATAAGGGTTTTCACAAACTAATATAGTAATATCAGTCATAATCTCATATACAATCAATTATGAATATAGGGTTTCCACATACATAACACTTATATTTTCATTCATAACCATTCATATAGAATGTCATAATCACATGAATGTTATGTAATGCTTATGCTACTATCTCATTCAGTTTATGCATGTGGGCCCTTAAAGTTTTAGTTTGCACTGGGCCAACCAGGAGTTTACACTGTTTCATAAATTCTGGATAATAATAACATAAATGCCTTCATGGCATATGAACAGCTCAACTGGCGTGGAAACACTTAGAGACTAGTCAGACTGAGAAAGTTTTTATTGTGAAAGTACCCGACACTAGGGAGCGACCCCAGGTCACCTGAAGCACCCTTTCACACTCTCTCATCCCAAGGCTCGCAATTAAGCCTCCTCTAATGTATCCTCGGTTTCTATAATTCGTCCCCAGGCAATATCACATCTCATTTCTCTTTAATGATTCATGATACATGAACTACTCGCATATTTAGTTGGTTAAGGCTTTTAGAAACTCAATTATTAAATACCATAAAGGTTCACAAAATCATCACAATAAACTGTACATTTCCATAAGTTCTTCTTTGAACTTCTGTTATACTGAAATAATTTAGTACAGTCTTCAAATTCAGATCTTACCAAAATTGAGTTCCCAAGCCTTAAATATCTCAAAGCTTTCTCTTAAAAATCTTCACATATTTACATAATCTTTCTCAATTTAAAGGGTTTTTGGCCAAAATGAGGTATTTAATAAAAATATTTAGGCTTTTGGGTTAGAAAAAAATTTATTTGGTTGTCTGGGGTAGAATCTGTCACATCATATTTTAATTACGCATTTCCAAGGGGTGTTTTTGCCATTTCCGCATGTCCAAGATGCATTTTTAATACAGGCATGCCATGTGTCACGCAAGCACTGAATTCGCATTCCCAGGAGACGTTTTCTGAAAAACGCACTGCCACCATGCGTTTTCAGTTGGGCACGTCAGCCTATGCACAGACATACAAATATTAATAAAATTTGCATGCACCAAGGGTCGAACTTGGAACCTGTTAAACGCAACCCACCATGGTAACCACTGAGGCAAGTGCTTGATTTATGCAATTAAGGAATGTTATAATATCTATATCATTTAAATATTAAATATATATAATATAAAAAATTACATATAACAGAGATTGAACCTGAAACTCTTTAAACACAACCAACACTCATTTAAATATTAAATATATATAATATAAAAAATTACATATAACAGAGATTGAACCTGGAACTCTTTAAACACAATCAACACTCATTTAAATATTAAATATATATAATATAAAAAATTGCATATAACAGAGATTGAACTTGGAACTCTTTAAACACAACCAACACTAATAACCATAGAGACAACTATTTAATTTATTAATGCTACATTATAAAATATAAAATATAACTTCAATAATTAATAAAATATTTTAATGGTTTTAAAATATAAAGCATAAATTAATGTTAACGTTATATTATAAGTTATAACGTTATATTTTAAAATATTTTATAATTTTTAATATAGAAATTATTTATATTTTAATGTTAATAGCAATTTATAATTTATATTAATAGCAATTTATAATTTAATGTTAATAGCAATTTATAATTTATATTTTATACATTAATATATTTTATATTTTATATTTTATAATGTAGCATTAATAAATTAAATAGTTGTCTCTATGGTTATTAGTGTTGGTTGTGTTTAAAGAGTTCCAGGTTCAATCTCTGTTATATGCAATTTTTTATATTATATATATTTAATATTTAAATGATATAGATATTATAACATTCCTTAATTGCATAAATCAAGCACTTGCCTTAGTGGTTACCATGGTGGGTTGTGCTTAACAGGTTCCAAGTTCGACCCTTGGTGCATGCAAATTTTATTAATATTTGCATGTTTGTGCATAGGCTGACGTGCCCAACTGAAAACGCATGGTGGCAGTGCGTTTTTCAGAAAACGTCTCCTGGGAATGCGAATTCAATGCTTGCGTGACACATGGTATGCCTGTATTAAAAACGCATCTTGGACATGCGGAAATGGCAAAAACACCCCTTGGAAATGCGTAATTAAAATATGATGTGACAGATTCTACCCCAGACAACCAAATAAATTTTTTTCTAACCCAAAAGCCTAAATATTTTTATTAAATACCCCATTTTGGCCAAAAACCCCAATTTGAATCTTAACTAGATTGAGTTTTTGAAATCTCCACAAAATATTCTTTAGTTATTTCGTTGGGGAAAACCAAAATAATTTACTTTAAACTTCTAATTTCTAAAGAAAATAATTTAAAATCATTAACTAAGAATACTTAAAACTATAAAAATTTTCTTTAATTCAAGAATTAATTATCTCAACCTCTGATTTTCATAAAATAGTTTCTTTCTAATACTAGATTTTATTATAGAGATTAAAAATAAAGTTAATAAAAATTATTTCTAAGAAGAAATAAAAGACTAAAATAATTATAAAATACTTTCTCTTGGAATAAAAATTTAAAGAGTAAGGTAAGAAAATTCTTACTGAGTTTTAACTTTCCGTCATGCTTGCTATATGCTCAAACTTCATATCACAAGGTCATCAATCATTCATCAACCACAATCAAGTATAGTAATCTCATCAATCACAATCAAATATCATCAATCATAATTGCATATTATTAATCACAGTCTAATATTATAAATCACAATATCATTAATCGAAATCAAATATAATTAATTATAATCAAGTCAAATCAACTAAATATCGCTTATAAATATAATTTAGATTTTTAATGGTTATTTAAATTAGTAGATTTGATTTTGAGTCCTTATAGTCCATTCCTCGCACAGGTCTATATAAATCCATATATCCAGTCTTCGCATAGGTATAGTTTAGTCTAGACAGGTCATAATAGTCCAAGTCCTTGCATAGGTTTAGTTCGATCCATATAGGATATAAAAATCCAAGTCCTTGCATAGGTTTAGTCCAGTCCGTATAAGTTATAATAATTCAGATCCATGTATAGATATTTCGGAATAAGTTACACAATATATTAAATTTATTATAAATTTTAAGTTGAGAAGTTATTACTTTAAAATAATAATATTATTAAATTTAAAAGGAGTAGGGGACTCCTCCCTTTATTCTTATGTCTTTCATATTATATTCTTATCTCATTCCCCCTTACCTCTTGTATACCGACTCGTTATTGAAAATCCATGCGCGCCTCGTCTCCAAGTTCTAAAACATACCAATTTCATTTTAATATAATTACAAGATAAAAATTAAGATTACAACTTAAAATAAAAAATGATAAATTTTGAATAGTGAATAGTGAATAGTGAATAGTAACAGTAAATAGTAATAGTAAATAGTAAAACGTGAATAGTAACAGTAAATAGTAAATCGTAAATAGTAACGGTAAATAGTAAATCGTGAATAGTAACGGTAAATAGTAAATTGTGAATAGTAACATTAAATAGTAAAACGTGAATAGTAAAGGTAAATAGTAACAGTAAATAGTAATTTACTATTGAAATAGTATTACTATACAGAATAGTAACTTAAAATAATATTATTTCCAGTATAATAACAGATTTCTAAAAACGATATGAAAATAACCCAAAAAATATAAAAGTGAGGTATTCGTACCTTAGAATTTTAGCAGAACCTTCTTCCAAAAAAATTATTTCTCTCTCTCACTTTCACCACTATCTCACTAGCACTACTATATTAAGAAAACTTAATCTGAAATTGTGAATTCTAAAGAAGAAATCCTTCGGTATTTATAGGAAAAAAATTTACTATGCATTCCATTATTTTAATATAAAAGTACTATGCATTTTTGAATTTTTTATTCCTGGTTACTATGCATCTTTTGAAAATTTCATACATGCACAGTATTTTGCATAGTAACTGTCGGTAAAATTATTAAGTCAAATAGTAACCATTCACTCGGTATATTTTAAATATTCAAAATGAGTCCTTTTTGAAATTTAGCGATATTATATCAGTCCTCACTAATTTTATAATAAGTAATATAAAGCTGAAATTTTAACAATCTAAAATTTTCTGTTAATAAAAATTTATTGATACGTTTCTAATTTTTTTAACGATTAGAAAAAATCAAGATTTTTCTCAAACTGATAATTTTTAGATAAGTCTACTTGAAATGGATTTTAAAAAATTTTCTTATAATTTAACTTTACATTCTTGTAAATATTTTTAATTTTAAGCAACTTTATATGAATTTAAAATTATTTAAAATATATTATTTTATTAAAATAATTCAAAATTTTCAAAAAATTCTAGAAAATCATAAATATTATGTAGATCAAAAAGTTCAAAAGAACCATAGTCTAATTCCTGCAAAATTTTATTTTAAAATTCTAATAAGAGTTAAATCTTAAATATGTAAAAAAAACAAAAATATAACAACATAAAATAAAAATGGTGAATAATAAGGATATTAAAAATTCTTAATATAATTTTCTTAATTAGTGAATACTAATTAAGTCACTTTAAAATTCTCATTCAGAAATATTTCCATTTTTTTATTATTATTATTTTAAAAAAACAAATAATAAAAATATAAATACCAAAATTTCAAAAAAAAAATGATAATAATAAACTAACTTATAGTAAGTATTTCTCAAGAAATATATATTAATATCTATTTCCTATTTGTGATGAAAATAAAATGTTACAAATTCCGAGTGAATAATTATAAATTCCGAGTGAAGGATGGAATTCCGAGTCAGTGTCATGTTTTCCGAGTAAAACATGACTGAGAGGGCTACCACCGAGTGGAGTCCTGACCTGAGAAGCAATTCTGAGTGAAGTGTGTTCAAGAGAACCACTTGTGGGTGAAATTCCGAGTCAAAACACCCTAGAAAGGCTCGTTTCCGAGTCAAACCTTGCCAAATGTTTTCTTTTTCTGAAGGAAACTCCTCTGATTGAAGTATTCCGAGTGAAAGAGTATATATATACTTATGTTTATGTTGATTTGATGCTTCCTACCGACTGGAATGTGTTATTGAATTATTTGGGAAGAATTCTGAATGGTTTCGTATGTGTATGATTAGGAAACCGAGTGGAAAATGGTAGAAGGAGCCATTCCGAGAGAAATATAGGAGGCTGAACCATTTCCGAGTGAGTCTATGGGTATGACTCCTCTCCCGAGTGAGATATACTCTACTGGACTACTTCCGAGTGGAGATTGGTTAATTGTGGTTGAGAACCTTACTGTCTTAAGTATATAAGTCAATTCTGAGTGAGACTGACTGAGATGACTCGGATTTAGTTTGAAATTACCGAGTGAGACTGACTAAGAGTAGACACGGTTTTAGGAGGATTGAAACGAGTGGGAAACTGAGAGACTTTGGATCGGTTTGAATCAGATCGGATTAAGTCTCTCCAAGGAAAGGAAGCAGTAGGAATTGCTGAGTTCTCCACAGCCGGACTCGGAAATGGGATTCCAGTCGGCTAAGAGACTAACCGAGTGTAATTTCACTCGGTATTCAGTGTCAGAATGGACGTGTTGACTCCAATTTTGTCTTTCAGTGCCTATTTTTACTTATTTAATTCAATCATGCGCACTATAGCTTGTAGGCGGCCAGAAATGGGCACTAAGATAGCCTACCTCCTTATTTAAATCCCTATTATCTCCACTCGAAGCACCCTTTATATATATTAATATATCCTTCTCCTCCATCATGCAAAGCTGACTCAAAAGGCTCCATTAATCCCACCTACCCCTCCAATCACACAGAAAGCTGTCTCCCACTTGCTTTCTTATTATACCACTCATTGACTTATTCTCAGAACACACACACACACACTGAAACTAACGCAAATTTCCCTTCCTTCTTCTCCTTCTACAAACAAGCTTTCTCTCTCTCAATTCCCTTCCTCTCTCACTCGGATTTGAAGCAGGACAGTGAAGGGAACCTTTTTCTTTCCATCCAGGAACTCCATTAAGGTAAGGGGGTATATTCTTGGGTGCTCTGTGGGAAAACCGAGTGAAGGAAAGGGCTAAGGAACCTTGTTCCTCACCTTTCCAGGACAGGTTCAGGAATTGCTGAATAACATGCTTTAATTATATGTATGTTTATATACATTTTTATTACTATAAACATGTTCAATTGGTTGTATAATTCATGATTCAATGAATACGTTTGATTATCTGTATTGATTATGATAAATTTTGATGATTGAGTGAATATGTTCGATGCTGAATTATGAAAATATTAAGTATCATGTGTGTTTATGTGTATTCCAGTAGAGAATTGTAAACAGGAGATGAAATAAATGATAATAAGCTCGGTTTTATGTAAATTCAATCGGTTTTATGTAAATTCAATCGGTTTTATGTAAATTCAATCGGTTTTATGTAAATTCAATCGGTTTTATGTAAAGTCAATCAGTTTTATGTAAATTCAATCAGTTTTATATAAATCTAATCAGTTTTACACGATTTCATTCGGTAAACCATTATATATTTCAGACAGAACTCTTTTCAACTAATTTCACTCGGTAAATTCATGTTTCACTCGGAACTTATCTTATTTTCACTCAAAATGCTCTTTTCAGACTAATTCCACTCGGAATACTATTTTATTTCACTCAGAGACTTATTTTCACTCAGAATTTAAGTTATTTCACTCAGAAAATCCTTTTCAGTATCTGTTTCACTCGGAAAACACTTCTCAGACTGATTTCACTCGGAAAACATAGTTATTTCACTCAGAAACTTATTCTCACTCGGATTCATAAACATTTTCACTCAGAAAAATTCTCTCAGTCGGATTTCACTCAGAATTTAAGTTATTTCACTTAGAAAATCCTTTCCAGTATCTATTTCACCCGGAATTAAACCATTTTACTTTGAAAATCATTTTTACTCAGATTCAAACTCATTTTTACTCGAAATCAGACCTGTTTCAGTCGGAAAACAGTTTTCCAGTACAATTTCACTCGGATTTTTAACCAGTTCATTTAGAAAACCTCTCTCAGTATGATTCCACTCGAAATCATGCTTATTCCACTCGGAATTACCCTTGTCCTACTCGGAAAAACCTTGTTTTTCATACTTTTCACTTGAATTTTTATTTAGAAACCCTTTCTTAATTCTTTCTAAATTATTAGGACGTTACACTTATTATTATCGTTCTTATTTCTATTATTATTACTATTGTTACTAATATTATGAATCTTATTATTATTATTATTGTTGTTATTCTTACTATTATTAATTAGTATTATTATTATTACTTTAGATATAAATAATCAAATAAAGAATATATTATTTTACTCTTTACAAAGTATAATTTCAACCAGTAAATAGTTGATATATTTTCTCAAATACAACAATAAAATGACTTACAACGTCTATATAATTGATGAGATTCAAGAGCTTATGAATATGTATGATGAGATTGGAAACACATAAATACCCAAAGAATCAAAAGACAAAAGAATGCATTCCGCATCATGAAAATATTTTTCTAAAAGAAGAAAATCTAGAGCATACACTTGGTACAGTGGAGGACATTCACGTTCGATCCCCAAGAGGATCTTGGGAGTACAACTGGAACAGAAACCCAATGGCATCAGAGTCGCGCCTGATAGCCGGGTGAGACGATGCAATTCTAGTGTACTTTGACTAAATGATGGAGTGTAACTATGATCGTAGGGATCCAAGTTCCAAGAATATATAAATCAATGATGAGAACCAATGAGTTCATTTGTACCTTATGGGAATTTGGGCGGACCCTGATCGCTCTAGAATGGAATGAAGATATTCCAAAGAATGAGATGAAGAAATGATTTATTGGGCCCACATGCATCATGAGACTTAACCAAAGATAAATCATAATAAATTCAACTCATGCATTCCATGACACCATGCTTGATTGTTGTATTTGTGAATATGCTAATTGTATGATTTATGTGATATTGTATGTTAACTGGATTAAGTCCGCACCGGATTAACCATCAGGGTCTTGGGTTATACTCACCCTTACTGTTGACCATTTTTCAGAGGAATTAGAAAATCAAGAACCCGAGTGTGAAGAACAGCAATATGCTGAACCCACTGAGAACGATCATTAAAGATAGAATTTATATAGTTTGAATATTTATTAATGACAAAGACACCGGATGACTGTATAATATTTAAGGGTGCCTGCGTGCCCCATTCTGTTATGAGTACAATTATTTGTAAGTTTGTGAATGACTATGTGATATATTCACTATTTGCTTCCACTGATCTGCCATCTCTTTATTTTTAAAAAAAAATAAAAAAAATATTCACTTTTTATGAAAACTGTTAACACTCTTAGTTAAATAGGATGATCCTATAGAAGGGTTGTCTTATCTAACTGAGGGTGTTACAGACCCTCTCAACCCCTCAAAGCCCACACCGGATGATGGTTCCAGGGACATCATCTTAGGGGATTCCCCAGAAAAGGTCACGCATATTAATGATAATCTAGAGTCAAGCATGGAGCAGCGCTTGTTGGCTCTCCTATAGGAGTTTAAAGACCTTTTCACATGGACTGCTGCGGACATGCCCAGGATGGACCCTGATTTCTGTTGCCACAAATTAGCTATTTACCCAGAGACAAGACCGGTGGCCCAAAAGAAGAGGAGGTTGGGACCGGAGAAGCAGAAAGCAGCGTGTGAGCAAATAGAAGAGTTGTTGAAAGCTGGCTTTATAAAGGAGATTCGTTATTCATCTTGGCTTTCTAATGTAGTAATGGTGCAGAAGGCCAATGGCAAGTGAAGGATGTGTACGGATTACGTGGATCCCAACCGATGTTTCCCCAAGGATCCATATCCACTCCCAAACATCGATCGTATGGTTGACGATTCATCTGGTTATCAATACCTCAGTTTCATGGATGCTTATTCGGGGTATAATCAAATTCTGATGTGGGAGAAAGATCAAGAAAAGACGGCTTTTGTCAATGACCGTGGTGTTTTTTGCTACACCGTCATGCCGTTTGGATTGAAGAACGCTGGTGCTACATACCAGCGCATGATCAATAAGGTATTCGAAGGCATGCATACCAAGTTGGTGGAGGTATATATTGATGATATTATAGCTAAGACTCCTGCTGGAGGTGACCATATTGAAGATTTGCGCCAAGTGTTCACTCGGCAGTGACAATACAACATGAGGTTGAACCCATTAAAGTGCACCTTTGCAGTCCTAGCTGGGAAGTTTTTGGGTTTCATGTTGACCCAGTGGGGCATCGAGGCCAACCCTGGTAAATGTCAGGCGATACTAGATATGCAAAGCCCCAAGAGCTTAAGGGAGGTATAGTCGTTGAATGGAAAGGTGGCCGCTCTGGCTCGGTTCATGCCTAAAATGGCACATAGGTCCCTTCCTCTGTATAAGGCATTGAAAAAGCACAAGAACTTCGAGTGGGGAGAAGAGCAAGAGCAGGCTTTCTAACAGCTCAAGGCCGTGCTCTCAAGTCCACCAATATTGGTAAAGCCTGACCCTGGTGAAACTCTCGTCCTGTATTTGGCAATTTCTGATGAAGCCTTGGGCGTAGCTTTGGTCAAAGAAACTTCAGAAGGATAGAGGCCAGTGTACTTCACTAGCAAGACATTCCAGGGGGTAGAGGGCAGATACCAGAAGATAGAGAAGGCCGCTCTGGCAGTTGTATGGGTTTCACAACGGTTGAGACCGTATTTTCATGCACATCCAGTACTTGTGAGAGTGGCTTTGCCTCTCAATTCTGTTCTTAGTAAACCAGACCTCGCTGAAAGGATGATCAAGTGGTCGATTAAATTGTCTGAGTTCAAAATTTCTTACGAACCTCAAGGAGCCATTAAAGCCCAAGTCCTGGCTGATTTCATCGTAGAAATGACTGGGTCAGATCCAACTAAACCTCAGGCACATTGGACCGTTTATGTTGATGGGTCGTCAAACAATAAAGGTTGTGGAGCCGGTGTTGTAGTGGAAAGCGATGATGGTGTGCACTTAGAGATTTCTCTCCGATTCAATTTCAAAACCTCTAACAATCAAGCTGAGTATGGGGCATGTTTGGCTGGCCTTCATGCGGTGATCGACATCGGAGCATCAGAAGTTACATTGTGCAGCGATTCACAGCTGGTGATTTTGAAAATCCAGGGAGAATATCAGGTCCGCGACCCCAACTTCAATTGTACTTGAATTGTGTGAACGAGTTGAAGGGGAGATTCAACGTGCTGGAATTTAAGCATGTGCCAAGAGAAGAAAATACCAGAGCGGACATCTTATCGAACTGGCAAGCACAAAACAGCCTAGTAGCACAACGACGGTGGTTCAGAGCACGCTGACATCACCTAGTATTCCCTTATTCCCTTCGCTTAATGCTATAATGGTCAATTACCCCTAAGAGAATTCTTGGGTTATCCCCTACATCCGTTATCTGGCTGACGGATAGTTTCCCACTGATGAGAAAGAAAGAAGAAGAGTGAAAAGGGAGTTGCCATATTTCATCATGGTCGATGGTGTTTTGTACAGAAGAGGATTCTCAGTCCCATATCTCCTTTGTTTGAAAGAAAATGAAGTGCAAGGAGTAATGGAGGAAGTCCACGAGGGGCAATGTGGACACCACGCTGGGGGCAGAAGCTTAATGAGAAAAGTACTCAGGGCTGGATATTGGTGGCCCACAATAAAGCAGGACTCAGTTGATTTTGTGAAGAAATGTGATGCTTGCCAGAGATTTTCTAATCTTCATCATACACCAGCCCAAGAACTCTTTTCATTCGCTATGCCGTGGCCTTTCTACCAATGGGGCCTTGATATCCTAGGTCCATTCCCCACCGCTCCAGGAGGCATTAAATATTTGATTGTGGGGGTTGATTACTTCACCAAGTGGATCAAGGCGGAGCCAGTAGTACATATCACCTCCGCGCGAACGAGGCGTTTTGTATACGAGAATATCATAGCATGATTCGGTGTCCCAGGGCGGATTGTGATTGACAATGGCACACAGTACACAGATACGAAATTCATAGATTTACTCGAAGGACTGGGGATAGTCCAAATATTTTCATCTGTTGAGCACCCCCAAACAAATGGCCAAGCGGAGGTAGCTAATCGGGAGGTGTTAAAGGGGTTAAAGAAGCGCCTTGGCGAAGCGAAGGGAGGATGGACCGATCAGCTATGCCATGTTCTGTGGGCATATCGTACTACACCACATTCCTCTACTAATGAATCCCCTTATCGGTTGACTTATGGGGTCGAGGCGATGATCCCAGTGGAGCTCCAGACCAGATCGGCTCGAGTGGAATACTTTTCAGCTGAGGGAAGAAGCTTTTGTTAGAGACCAGACAATAAAGGCAAAGGCAGCTCTCCGGTATAACAAACGTGTACAGTACAGAGCGTTTAATATTGGAGATCTCGTTTTGAGGAAGGCAAGTGTGGGGAATAAATTTGCTTATCAAGGAAAACTGGCGCCAACGTGGGAAGGCCCTTACAGAGTTTCCGAGGTGACTAGAAAGGGATCATACCGGCTAGAGGAGCTCGATGGAACCCCAATCCACAACAAATAGAACACCCAGAATTTACGTATTTACTACAGAATTTACGTATTTACTACAGCTAGTTGGTAAGACGACATGTACTCTTTTTCCTCAGTTGAGGTTTTTCCCATTGGGTTTTCTCAAGAAGGTTTTAATGAGACATGACCCCAACTACGCTCCCTTTGTAACATACATTCAGTTTAATGAGAATGCACTTAATGATTCTATCACTCTTACTTTTTCCTTTGTATGTTGTGATTTATAGCTATAAGCTGTCGCGTATAAAGACCCCCCAGGACGGATGATCTCAATCACATATTCTATGCATTGACGATGTAACTCCTTGAGGGGTGAAATGGGTTGTAGGATCAAACCGAATCCCATTTGAAGACCCATATTGTAGGATTAAACCGAACTCTGGGTACGGTTAGTAAGTATGGCTGAACACCGTTTGAAGACTTGGGTTGTAGGATTAAACCGAACCCCAAGTATGGTTAGTAGGAATAAACCGAACGCCATTGAAGACATGGGTTGTAGGATCAAACCGAATCCCATTCGAAGGCTTGGATTGTAGGACTAAACCGAACTCCAAGTATAGTTAGTAGGATCGAACCGAACACTATTTGAAGGCCCAGATTATAGGAATAAATCAAACTCTGGGTACGGTTAGTAGGAGTAGACCGAACCCCATTTGAAGACATGGGTTGTAGGATCTAACCTCTTTCAAGGTTGTACCGAACCCCACATGAAGACTTGGATTGTAGGATTGAACCGAACTCCAAGTACAATCGTCGTCCTCATCCTGGAAATAATTACCACAGGACGGTTGAGTGCAAACATTGTGATTCCACATCTTTGAGATCGAATGAACCTTTTTACCCTCCAAGGAGGTAAAGGTAACACTTCATAACAAATATTTCCTTCCCAAAATACTTATGCTTGGGGACAAAGCATGCTTCAGCATAATCTTGCTCATTTATTACGATTTCGGTTATTTCCTCTGGGGTAAAAAATTACGCTTTAAATGACAACATAGTTAAACAGAGCGGATTTACAATGAATACAAAGGTAAAAGCATAACGTATATGCCTAAGTTATTCAGAAATCATACACTTGTCGCAAATGATAGAAGCAAAATGAAAGCAAATTTTATTTGTGTAAAGAAAAATTTTATACGTGTTGGCTCATAGAAACTGGAGCTGATCCCAGTACACAGCTATAAAGTGAAAGCATAAAATTAAAGGACAGGTGTTTCATTCTCCGTTGTGGGCACATCCGTTCCCCCTTCTTCGGTCCCTCCAATCTAGGTCCTGTTCACCCCGGTCTCTGGGCCAGCTTGGATGTTCTCTTGTGTAACACGTTCAGGGTCGGGGGTAACCAGTGGAGGTTCCATGCTTTGGCCCTCCGGAAGAGGGGGCAGTTCGTAAAGAGTATCAGGAGGATCCTCATGCGAGCCATCACTCTTCACTACGACAAGTCTCCCTCCGTGGAACTCATAGAACGAAACTAGCCCGTACAAATCGAGTGTCACATCGGGGTTGTGGTAGAAGACTTGACGAAGAGCCAGGCCGAAAGATTCAAAAGCTATCTTCTTGCATATCTCCAAAGCCTTGGCAGCATTGGCCTTGGAAGCAGCTAACCTTTTTTGAAGTTTGGTAACTTCTTCTTCTAACGGCCCAGTGCCCGCACTCCCCTTCTTTAGTTCTTCAATTTAGATCTACAGGTCTTTTCGAAGGGCCTCCCACTCTCCTAAGCTTTTAGTATGGCCGGCCTCTATTGTTGCAAGATCTTCAGCCAGCTGGGCGAATTTCTTTTTCTCAAGTTGGAGTTCTTCTTCCAGGAGGGGAATGGACTTATTCTGCTGATGAAGTTTCGAAACCTGTCACTCCAAAGATTTGTTGTTGAAATGGAGTTGGCTTATTTCTTCAGCCTTCTTCTACAGTAGCTCCTTAGCTTTGATCAGTTCTGATTCAACCCCCTTGTGAGTTTCCGCTTGCTTGGCCGCCCAGGCCTCCTTTATAGCGATATCGGCTTCAAGCTTTTCAACTTGCTCCATATAGTATGCCTTATCGCTTAGGGAGTCCAGAAGGCTGGAGAGTTCATCCAGCTGCCAGCGACCGGCCCTACATGTACCTCAAACCTCTGTAGCTTCGAGAGAAGGGCGGAGGCAGTACCTTGCCTTCGGAAGTGTGGGGGGCATGGACCCCTGGAACCAAAGGTAGGGAGAAAGAAAGGATTCCTTCGGAGGATCAATCACAGGCGGAGGTCCGCTCTCAGATTCCGGTTCGGAGCCGGTGTGTGAAGAAGGGGCAGAGGAAGCAAGAACGGGTTTCTTCCCCTTATCTTTCTTCATCCCAGACTCTTCGAGAGTTTTCTGGAGTTTCCTTAAAGGATCACCAGCAGAAGACTTCCCTGCGTCGGCAGATTTGATCAGGTTTCTCTTTTTCTTCTTCTTCTCTGATGCAGGCTCTTCCTGATCTTCCCCTGCACCCTGGGTTTGCTCTTCATGCTCCTTCTTATCAAGAAGAGGGACATCGTCCCCCACAGTGGATGTAAGGGGGATTATGGGAGCTGCGGCCTTGAAGGAGTTCCTCTTGGCCTAGATTTCATTCTCCTCAGAAGAGGAATCGCCATCCGGCAGTATTGACTTTAAGGACAGCATGGCGAGGGAAACTTTCTCGATTTGCTCTGCAAGACAAAGACAACTGGGTTAAAATATTGAGGGAGAAACAGTAAGTACAGGATGAATATGCAACATAACACAGTTAAAGAACGGTTATTACGGAGGTATGTATTTCGGACATTGACACTTCCCATGAGAAGCCTGCAGGAGAATCCCTTGAGGGCTTTTGAGGCCGATTACATGGCACTCAACACCTCTACAGAGTGAGCAGAAAGTTCACTCTCCTCGGTGTAGTAAGCACGGCTCAGCAACAGGAAATGCTCATGCGACCAGCTGGTAGGGAATTTTGTGAATCCCTCTTTATTGAGCCAAAAGACCGACTTATTTGTCTGTACACGAACCCGCGTGTAGTAATGTTTGAAAGATCGCCCGTCGATCTTTGCGGATTCAGTGTAGGACTTGAAGTTCACTACTCTTGAGTCACAACGGAGCGTTATGAACCCAAGGCCGCCCTTCTTGTTGGCACGGCTGACCACTTGGCAGTAGTAGAAAAGTTTCGCCACAGTGGCTGTGAAAATGAAATGCTCCCCAAGGATTTCGAGAGCACGCACTAAGCCCCAACCATTGGGATGCAGTTGTGTAGGGACGCAGTTGAGGAAATGGAGAACGACCATTTGAAACTCCGTCATTGGAAAACGGACTCCTAAGTTCTGGAAGACGAAGTCATACATGTAGACCGACCTTTCGTCTGGGACCCGATGGCAGACCCGCTCCATGGGACTGGGGGCAAGGATGAGAAAACGACCCTTGTACTTCTTTTTAGAGTAAATTTTGCAGCGAAGCGTAACAGGATTTCCGTCCTCGCTTGCATGATGCGAAGGGATGTTCAAGAACTCCTCTTTAACCCAGCAGTACGGTTTCTCCTTGTTCAATCTTTCCCAGTTAAACCGGTGTGCCACCGCATTGACACACCCTTTAGCCGTTCACAGAATCAACGTTTCCCCAGACCCAGGGATTTCCATTATACCTGACGCGTGTTGGAACGCCTTCGTACTGTGGTAGAAGACAACATCGTCAGAGAGATAACCTTCAGCACTTGACCCACCCTCAGAGCGACTGGTATCCCTCGAAACAAAAGGACCTCCAGGGCGGCGCCGAACCACTAGCGCTCGCGAGGAGGAAGTTTCAACCCTCTCTGAGCGACGAGGCCCAGCCACAGAAAGATTCACAGGAATCCTCCCACCACGGTGGCTAGAGGGGGTGCGAGAACTCAAACTCTCCCTGTTTGAGGTACCAGCGCTGCTTGGCCTAGGGCGCATGGTTGAAGTTAGAACTAAAATTGATATAGAGGTAAGGGATAGGAAGGTTAACTAAGGAAGGAAGAACTTTGTGAAGAGAAAGAACAGCAACAGGATCTTCAGAATTTAAGCAGAGGTTCACTAAGCTTGAAGGCGAAAGTAAATTCCGAAACTTGTTAAGTGACCCTTTTATAGGTAACGAAGGGAAACAATAGTTAACCAAGAGTCGCGATGTATACCCCAAAACGCAACCTTTCGGATTCAAACGACTTCGTCGTTTCATAACTTAAAGCGCGAAAACAATAACGCTTCAGGAAAAGTTTCAAACGAAACAGGCCCACAGAAGTTAAAATCCAGGCCCAATAAGCCCAACCGATGGTTACGCTCTTGGGTAATGATGGCTCACATGTAAAAAGGGGGGATTTAATGTCCAATCATTTCAGACACATTAAATGCACCCCAACAACTGTTCAAATACCAAGAGTTACGATTTCCAAAAACTCTTGGGATTTCCCTCGTTGCGAATCCCTGTCTGAATCCACTGTGAGGGCATCAAAAGGGCGGTTACTTAATCTACAGAGCGGATGCGTTGGCAAGAAACCAAATACGCATTTGGCAAAGAGTTTTAAAGGGTACTTCTGGAGTGATTTATCGGCATCCAGACCTCTCGAAGGCTGTATAGCTCATATGAGCATCTTAACAGTCTCTCATATAAGCTAAGGGACAAATGATCCGGTCTGGATACCGGCCCATAAAGTTGTGACGTCAGAATGATCTCTTAGATAAGCAATCGGTGTTACAGGGAAATATCGCCACACCGGTCATCCGTTGTGCCTTATCCGCTCTCGCTTTGTTAGGTGCTTCATCCATCCTCGCTACGATGGATGCTTCATCCGTCCTCACTTCACCGTCGTGCACAACCATTTGTCTCAGACTCACCATGAGATAGGAGGGATTATAACTTATCAGTGAAGATACTCTGCATAGCGGAATGTGTCTAAGTCATTTGTCACAGATAGTAAGTACAATCATCAGCGAAATATACGGAAAGGTGATTATTCTCCATCCCTGTGTCAGAATCGTACTCTGATAATTGACCTACCCCTTCTGACACACACTGAATACTGAGCCACTTTGATTGACACACTCTACACGGTATCAGAGCCAAGGGGCCCACTTGCATCCAAGGATTCATTTCCTACGTTCAACTATAAATAGCATATTCCAATACACATGCAAGGTTACGTTGTTCTATCTTATACCTTACTATTGTATTGCTTGAGTATTCATTGAGTTCATACATTCTATTAACTTGAGCGTCTGAGAATCTTCAAAGGTGGCATCACCTTTCGCCCCCACCAACGCGAAACTCTGGTGTGAAGGATCTCTAGGACAACAAGACCGATTTCTCCCACTGAGAGGCCAGATTACAATACCGGATACCCACTGTACCGGTGTATAAACCCTAAAACATCTATACTTTTGTGGCTGGTCCCACACCAGATCCCAGACCCCGGTTCAGACCAGTTTAATAATAACTTCTTGAATTAGTGGAAGAAAATATTTCATTATATTTAAAAATATAAAAAGGTTAAATCAATAAAAATAAATAACACACTTAACATCTAAGGGTCATTGGGGTGTATATGACTTTTTGGTTTTTGATTTTTAGAAGTCAATTTATCAATTTGAAAACAATTTTTAATCATTTTAAAACAATAAAATTGTTTAATGAACTTCCAACCCTCCTAATCCACCACCACCATCAGCACCATGCCATGAAGACCATTATCATTGTCATTGATACCACCATCGTTGTCATTGCCACCCCTTAGCATACCCTCAACACCCATGATGACCACCACAACCACCGCTCATGCAACACCATCATTGTCGACCAACATTACTATCTTACTACCTTCGCCATTATCACTACCACTATTGTTCCTACCATCACCCCACCCTCGACCACCACCCACTATCACAACCATCATCGCCATACCCTTCACAACCACCATCAACACTGCTGTAACCACCACTACCGTTAGGGATGGCAAAACGGGCCAGGCCCAACGGGCTGGCCCGCCAAGCCCGCCAAATTTGGCGGGGCGGACAAGAATTTTTAGCCCGCCTCCCGCCAAGGCCCGCCCCGCCTGGCCCGCCAATTTGGCGGGCCAAAACCTTGGCGGGGCGGGCCGGCCCGACGGGCCCCCGCCAAAAGAAAAAAAATATAAATATTACTAATTTATACTTTATTTTATTAAAATATATACTTTGATTTTCTAAAATTAAAAAAAAAGTAACATCTCTTACTATTTATACATTTATTTTAATAATATTTTCTTTAATTTTTTAAAAAAATTATTTTTTTAATTTTTTAATCTTAATTTGACATATTTTTTTAAAAAAATTACAATTTTAACTTAGGCGGACCGGCCCGCCAGCCCGCCGGGCCCGCCTTAGGCGGGGCGGGCCCTGAATTTTGGCCCCCGGCCCGCTTTTTGGCGGGCTTTGACGGGGCGGGCCAGCCCGTTTTGCCATCCCTAACTACCGTCATTCCCAACATAACCATACCTTTCACCACCACCCCTCATTATTGTTACAACAATACCACCATCACCATCGTCACTCTCATCACCACTATCATCATTGTCACACTACCACCACAACCACTATTGTCACCACCATCATCATCATCACAAAAGATTTATTATTACTATTAATATTATTATTGTAGTTTGTGTATAAAGAAGTTTTGATTATAGTTATGAAAATTGTATAATATCTATTTAAAATTCAAAACTACATAAACTAAAAATAAAAAAACAAGTTTTAATTTTTAAAAATTTCAAAGCTAACAATAAAAAACCATTACGAAGGTGCCTAAAAATATTATAAACGACCAAACACTATTTAATAATTAACTCTGGTGTAGAAAACTCAATGGAAAAGTTGTGTCAAAAGAATAAACACAAGACGCACAAGTATAAAACAAAATGATAATAGCTAACAAAAATAATGAAGAAATTAAAAAAGAAATATTTACTAAAATTGTCATTTGTGTAATTTTTAAATTTCTAACATAATTCTAACTATTTTGAATAAAAAAATTATGCACCTTAAATTTATTTTTTATTCCTTGAGCAATATTTTTTTGGGTTACAGAGGTGTTAGTATTTTTTAAAATTAACTTAATTTGAATGTATTATCTTGATAACCCGATATTATTAGGGAAAATAGTTAAACAAAGAGGGAAAACGGTGTGTTTGAAATTTTAAATTTCTAGGCGACGTCTGTTGAATTGGATATTATAGTTTGTCCATAGGGTACGGTGTGAGCTTAAGGTTAGAGAAACCGCCATCGTCGTCATTGTTGATGGATCTGCCATTGGCGCCGCCGCTCTCCTCCGCGTCCCCCGCGCCACGCGCGACGTCATCCGCCTCCGCGACGACGCCGTTTCTCTCCGTTCAGCTGTCTCCTCCATCCTCCAGAAGCTCAAGAAGGTACCAACCGTTTCCTCCATTTCACTCCTTTGTAGTTCGTATAAACTGCACAAATTCGAAACCTACTTCTCTGATTCTGAATTGGCCTTGTTCTCCCTAAGGTTTATAATTATTTGGAACGTAGAATTCTGCACCGCGTTGCAATTGTCCATTTATAATCACTGAATGCTTGTTTTAAGATGAGGTTGATTTCCTTTTAGTTCTAGATCCTTGTAGAAAGCAGAGCTTGGATTCTGAATTCAATTCCCAAATTCTGATCTATGCATTGAGATCTAGTTAAGAGCAAGCTTTATTTACAATTTTCTTATAGGCGGAGGGATAATCTGCGGAATCTTAGCGGCTTTTGCCAAGGTTGATGTTGTCAAGCGAGGATGGAGCTGCTCATGAAACGTTGCGGGTAGGGATTGTGAATTTGCATATACGGAAGCTGTTAGCTCGTATTGATGTACTTCAGTGTGATTCTCTATAATGAGGCGAACTCGCTTAGGTTTTGATTTTCATGACAGGATGCTGCTCAATTAACTCAATTGAGTTCGACTGTGGAGGATGTATTTGCCAGTGGTGATCTCCCTGGTGCTGCAGAAACTCCGGCTAACATGGGGCATTCCTTGTCTGCTGTTGGGGAGGTATTATTTTTCTTTCGTCATAGCTGGAATGCGCCTGAGGTTTTATATTTACAAATTTGATTTATTGTTATTTATTTTATATTTACATGATAATGTAATGTATGTTATTACTTGGCTTTCCATTCTAACGCCCTTTGTGCCTGACGCCAATCTTCGAAGATGCAACGTTTGTATTTTAAGCGCATCTATCTAACTTGTTTAAACATTTTAATACGCTTATTTACAAAAATTAAATACAACTATCAGGAGAAATTAAAATATTCAAATGTTAAATGATAAAACCAATTAGGCAATTACATATATTTTATTTCAATTCTATAGTTCTAAAGACTGAAAAGGTAAATTAGAATGAATATTCTTTCTTTTTTATGGGTCTAAAACAGAATGAATATTGTTGTGTGACATTTTTGTTTAGTTCTCTTTGGATATTTTTGTTTTAACCTTTGTTTAGATGTTGAGATAAGTCCCACATCGGTTAGAAATAAAAGCAGTATCAAGTTTATAAGACTTGAAGCAACCCATAACTAATGAGTTAGTTGATGGGATGAGTTAGGTCTGCCATTTAACTTACAATCGGACCGGGGGGTGTTTATTTAAATTTGTGGCAACCCTCAACTCATGAATTAACTTTTTGAGATATCTTTGCTTTAACCTTTGTTTAGATGTTGAGATAAGTCCCACATTGGTTAGAAATAAATGCAATGTCAAGTTTATAAGGCTTGAAACAACCCATAACTAATGAGTTAGTTGATAGATGTCATTTAATTTACAATAAAACCGGGGGATGTTAATTTAAAACTTATGACAACCCTCAACTCATGAGCTAACTTTTTGGGTCTGTTAGTTCGGACAAAGGAATATTTGTTGCATCTCAAAGAGTTGCAGCATTTGCAGACACGGTTAAGGAACTTGTATATGATGTCCTCTTATCTAAAGTACGGCAACGCCTCGGTGATGTGTCCCGTTTACGAATTTCGTCATCAGTTGGGGAACAGGGTGTCTTCCCTCTTCCTACATTCAGTGCAGATCCACAGTCCTATGTCACCAGCGTTGGTGAATACCTCCTTACTTAACTCAACAATTGGAGTCATTTGCTGACGGAATCTCTAATTTGTGTATTTTAGTCTCTAATTTGTTTAAACATTTCAATACGCTTATTTACAAAAATTAGATAGAATTATATGTGAGAAGGTAAAATATTCAAATGCTAAATGATAAAGCCAATTATGCAATTATATATTTTTACGTCAATTCTATAGTTCTGAAGACTAAAAGGGTAAATTAGAATGGATATTCTTTTTTTTTTTCTATAGGTTTAAAGTAGGATAAATATTTTTGTATGACATTTTTCAATGACTAAATCATCTAGGAAGATTTTGTTTAGTTTTCTTAAGATATTTTTGCTTTAACTTTTGTTTAGATGTTAAGATAAGTCCCACATCGGTTAGTAATATAAACAGTATCAAGTTTATAAGGCTTGAAGTAACCTTTAACTGATGAGTTAGTTGATGGGATGAGTTAGGCCTGTCATTTAAGTTACAATCAGATCGGGGGGTGTTAATTTAAACTTGTGGCAACCCCTCATCTCATGACCTAACTTTTTAGGTGGAAACTTGGATGTTGTAGCTGTTGTGTTCCATGGAGAAGTATCTTGGTAATTGGTTCTGTAATGCCAAATTACTTGGTTTTTTTATCATTTATCTTAATCATCACATTATGTACATTGTTCATTTTTCTTCCCACTTCAATGAACTTTCAAATTTGTTAGAGTACAGCATTGTTGGAGAAACTAGAGATTATATGTTTTGAATTGTGAAAATTTAGTATATATCATTCATTTTGCAACAACTGTAATAGTATGTTTGGGTGGAGAATTTTAAATTCTAAAATTATTGAACTAATAAAGAGAGATGATTATAAATAGGGTCTAATATAGAAGTAATGATAAATGATAAAATTAGATGGGTTAGACATTTAATAAATGAGGAATTTTGAAATTCTTTTTCATAGCGTTTCGTTTGAAATTCCTTTTATTTTTATTAAAAATTCTCAAGTTAGAATTCTATGGAAATCTTAAAATGCTTCATTGTCATTCAAATACATTGTAAATCTTCACATCTCTCTAGAATTCTAAAATTCTCCATTCAAATGCAATCTAAGATAACTATTAACGAATTCGCTCCATGTTGACTCTTACACATACTGATATTGGTTCATCAATATTTGTAGGTTTATTAGATATCTTTTCTGGAGATATGTAAAAGGGTATAAGGTTCAGAGTGCAGACAAAGCATCTGGAGGCATTGATTGAATTACACAGTATGACTGGGACCTTTGCAAGGAATATTCAGCACTTATTTTCTGTTTCCGATATCCAGATTTTAATGGATGTGCTGAAAGATGTGTACTTGCCTTATGAATCATTTAAACAGAGGTAAAAGCTTCTTTTAATTTAAAGCATAATTGAAAAAAATTAATAAATTAAATGTCCGGTAAATCCATTTGGCATATGGTTTCAGTATTATGGGTGAAATGGATGGGTCTATGGGAACAGAAAGATAAATATGAATAACCCGCTGGATTTTGGTCGGTCTTTTGGATTGTCATGCACATAGTCACAATTTCTCATGTAAATGTATGTATAAAACCCTTTTCCAATTAAATATTACTTTTGCGTTATTGCCACATCCCACAGGTATGGACAGATGGAGCGTTGCATCTCAGAGTTGCAGCATTTGCAGACACGGTTAAGGAACTTGTATATGATGTCCTCGTATCTAAAGTACGGCAACGCCTCGGTGATATGTCCCGTTTACCAATTTCGTCATCAGTTGGGGAACAGGGTGCCTTCCCTCTTCCTACATTCAGTGCATATCCAGAGTCCTATATCACCAGCGTTGGTGAATACCTCCTCCTTACTCTACCTCAACAATTCGAGCCATTTGCTGACGGAATCTCTAATATGTGTATTTTACGTGTTTAATTTGTTTAAACATTTCAATACGCTTATTTACAAAATTAAATAAACTATTCAAATGCTAAATGATAAACTCAATATCAATTCTATAGTCCCGAAGACTAAAAGAGTAAATTAGAATGAACATTCTTTTTTTTTTTTTTGAGTCTAAAGTAGGATGGATATTCTTTTGTGATATTTTTTAATAATAAAATCGTCCAAGAAGATTCTAGTTAGTTCTCTTCGAATATCTTTACTTTAAAAATAGTATCAAGTTTATAAGACTTGAAGCAACCTTTAATTGATGAGTTAGTTGATGGAATGAGTTACACCTATCATTTAATTTATAATCAGACCGGGGTGTTAAATTAAACTTGTGGTAACCCTAAATTCATGAGCTAACTTTTTGGGACATCTTTGCTTTAATCTTGTTTAGATGTTGAGATAAGTTTCATATCAGTTAGGACTATAACCAGTATCAAATTTTTAAAGCTTGAAACAACCCTTAACTAATATTAGACTTCTCATTTAACTTATAATTAGACCGGGGTAGGGTTATCGAATCTTTAAAAATTTCAAAGCTAAAAATAAAAACCACCATAAATAGGGCCTAAAAATATTATAAACGGCTAAACATTATTTAATAATTAACTCTTACTTATAAAACTCAATGGAAAAGTAATGCCTAAAGAATAAACACGATACGCACAAGTATAAAACAAAATGATAATAGCTAACCAATACATAACAAAGAGATTAAAGAAGAAATATTTATTAAAATTGTCACTTGTGTAATTTTTAAATTTCTAACATAATTCTAACTCTATTTTGAATAAAAAAATTATGCACCTTAAATTTATTTTTTTTATTCCTTGAGCAATATTTTTTTTTTGTTACAGAGGTGATAGTATTTTTTTATTAACTTATTCTGAATGTATTATCTTTGATAACCCGATATTATTAGGGAAAATAGTTATAGGAAGAGAGAAAACGGTGTGTTTTGAAATTTTAAATTTCTGGGCGACGACCTCTGTGAAAACCGGCATCGTCGTCATTGTTGATGGATCTGCCATTGCGAGGCTGAAGAGAAAACGATTTAGCGAAGAAGTGGTTCATTCTGGTGGCACGATGATGCTGGATCTGGGTCCCTTCTCGAACGAGAACTTCGATCCGAAGAAATGTATCAACTCGGCGTGTCAGAGTCGCCACCCTCAGGACTCTTTGGACAAACACCTTCTAGACATGGAAATGAAGCTCCAGATGGCGTCCGTGGAAATAGCCGCGTCGCTCGAGGACCAGAGCGCCGCCGCTCTCCTCCGCGTCCCCCGCACCACGCGCGACGTCATCCGCCTCCGCGATGACGCCGTTTCTCTCCGTTCAGCTGTCTCCTCCATCCTCTAAAAGCTCAAGATGGTACCAACCGTTTCCTCCATCTCACTCCTTTGTAGTTCGTATACACTGCACAAATTCGAAACTTACGTCTCTGATTCTGAATTGGCCTTGTTCTTCCTAAGGTTTATTATTATTTTGAACCTAGAACTCTGCACCGCGTTGTCATTATCGATTTATAGACACCGAATGCTTGTTTTAAGATGCGGTTGATTTCCTTTTAGTTCTAGATCCTTGTAGAAAGCAGAGCTTGGATTCTGAATTCAATTCCCAAATTCTGATCTATGCATTGAGATCTAGTTAAGAGCAAGCTTCATTTACAATTTTCTTATAGGCGGAGGGATAATCTGCGGAATCTTAGCGGCTCTTGCCAGGGTTGATGTTGTCAAGCGAGGATGGAGCTGCTCATCAAAAGTTGCGGGTAGGGATTGTGAATTTGCATGTACGGAAGTTGTTAGCTCGTATTGATGTACTTCAGTGTGATTCTCTATAATGAGGTGAACTCGCTTAGGTTTTGATTTTCATGACAGGATGCTGCTCAATTAACTCAATTGAGTTCGACTGTGGAGGATGTATTTGCCAGTGGTGATCTCCCTGGTGCTGCAGAAACTCCGGCTAACATGGGGCATTCCTTGTCTGCTGTTGGGGAGGTATTATTTTTCTTTCGTCATAGCTGGAATGTGCCTGAGGTTTTATATTTGCAAATTTGATTTATTGTTATTTATTTTATATTTACATGATAATGTAATGTATGTTATTACTTGGCTTTCCATTCTAACGCCCTTTGTGCCTGAAGCCAATCTTCAAAGATGCAGCTCTTGCGTAATTAAACAATCTTCCTTGTCTTATCCATTACGTTTGTATTTTACGCGCATCTATCTAACTTGTTTAAGCATTTTAATACGCTTATTTACAAAGATTAAATACGGGAGAAATTAAAATATTCAAATGTTAAATGATAAAACCAATTAAGCAATCACGTATTTTTTGGTTCAATTCTATAGTCCTAAAGACTTAAAGGGTAAATTAGAATGAATATTCTTTTTCTTTTATGGGTCTAAAGCAGGATGAATATTCTTGTGTGACATTTTTGTTTAGTTCTCTCCGGACATCTTTGTTTTAACCTTTATTTAGATGTTGAGATAAGTCCCACATCGATTAGAAATATAAACAGGACCAAGTTTATAAGGCTTGAAGCAACCCATAACTAATGAGTTAGTTGATGGGATGAGTTAGGCCTGCCATTTAACTTACAATCAGATCGGGGGTATTAATTTAAAACTAATGGCAACCCTCAACTCATGAGCTAACTTTTTGAGACATCTTTGCTTTAACCTTTGTTTAGATGTTGAGAGAAGCTCTACAACGGTTAGGACTATAACTCATGAGCTAACTTTTTGGGTTTGTCATTCAAAGGAAACTCAGACGGTTATGAAGTCTTTAAAAATATTTAAATCTTTTAAACTTTTCACACTGAATAGTTGTAGCTGTGTTCCATGGAGAACCATCTTGGTAATTAGTTCTTGTTCCAATAAATTGATGTGTCCCGTTTACCAATTTTTGCATCAGTTGAGGAACAGGGTGCCTTCCCTCTTCCTACATTCAGTGTATATCCACAGTCCTATGTCACCAGCGTTGATGAATACCTTCTTACTCTACCTCAACACTTGGAGCCACTTGCTGAGGGAATGTCTAACAGTGAAAGCAATGATGAAGCACAGTTCTTTGCAACTGAATGGATGTTCAAGGTAACTCATAATATAAAGGAAGATCAAGAGTTAGGCAAAGTTAATTTTGTTTTGTCTGATAATTGTGTGAATCAAATTCAAGTTTCATGTTTGCCAGCAATTTGATCAGAAAGCCTCAGCATGAAGCTTTTAATCTGTTTGACACAGCATCATCTAGGTTTATTCCTTTGTATATACCTGTTCTCAATGTTGAGCCCGCCTACTTGATACTTGGTACCTTTATCAAGAAAAATGTTTTCTAACATGGCAGTAAAAATATACCCAGAAGAAAGGAAAGACAGGACCAGATTTTTTAGTTTCCTGAGTAGATGGACGAGATGATATATATGGGCTTGTGCATGCCGTAAGGATTATTGAAAGTTATCCTACGTGTGATATTCAAGACCATGAATCGCTCTGCTGTCTGCACATTTGAAGTAATGACTGAACACTTGTTTCTGTTGATTTTTTTTTTTAATTTTAGGTTGCCGAGGGTGCAACAGCACTTTACATTGAGCAGTTGGGCGGGATTAAAAAACAAGTAAGTGTAATTCCTCCTAAACAATAAAATATGTTTACATGGGGAGGAACGTATTTACTGGTTATATCATCAGCAATCGCCTGAATCTCAAGACGTTCTTCGAACCAATCATAGACTTTATTGAGATAGGTAAACTAAAGCAACCCCCCTGAGAGCCGTATATGAGAATTTCATCTCGTACGGCTCAAACAAAAATACCCCACCCAATATTAGTTCTATATAAAACAGATATATATAAGTTTGAAATTTCGTAGCGCAACAGCTATCGGTAGATATCAAGTATCTTAGCTACGAGCTTTCTGCACTGTCAATGCCAATCCCTCGGGTTCTGGCTACATTCCAAAGTTGCCTTTCTACTCCGAAAAACCAGCTAAAAGATCGTTTGAAGACAGACCCAGGAAACCAACTTGATCTGCCAACAGCAAACCTTGTCTGTAAGATGCGGCGAGTTAATTTAGATTCATGAATATTCTTTTCTAACCCACAGCATTTGAGCCCCTTCCGTTCCACCCCCTCCCTCTTCTGCAGAGGACATTCTTTTACAACGGCACGCATGCTTGCAATTTTTAATCTTGGGTGAATATACCTGCCTGCATATTTTGTAACTAGTTGCAGAACTCATCTTACCAACATCACTTCTCTCCAGACATCTTTATTTTAACCTTTGTTTAGATGTTGAGATAAGTCTCACATCGGTTAGGAATATAACGAAGATCAAGTTTATAAGGCTCGAGATAACCTTTAACAAATGAGTTAGTTGATGGGATGAATTAGGTTTATTATTTAACTTAAAATTGGAGATGTGTGTATTAATGTAAGACTTGTGGCAATCCTCAACTCATAAGCTAACTATTTGGGATAAATTATGTCTATTATTTTGTTTGGTTCTCTTTGGACATCTTTGCTTTAAACTTTTTAGTGACAAAAGATTTTGTCTAGTTCTCTTTGGGCATCTTTGTTTTGACGATGTTGAGAGAGGTCTTATATCGGTTAGAAATAAAACCACTATCAAGTTTATAAGGTTTGAAACAACATTTAACTAATGAATTAGTTGATAGAATGAGTTAGGTCTACCATTTAACTTATGACTGGACAATTGGAGACTTGTGTCAACCCTTAACTCGTTAGTTAATTTTTTGAAAGCAAAACCGACCGTTGAAAAGTTATGAAGTCTTTAATAATATGTAAATATTTTAAAATTTTAACACTAAGTTATTATGGACTATGCTATTATGAAATCTTTATATGAATATACATTAAATTATATTATAGTATAGTATATTTCTATTTATCTTTTTTCTTGTAAAATTCATATGATAAAATATTATAAAAATGTATCTTCAAATAAATGTGGCTAAAATGCGATATTTATGATGTTTATTTTTGACTTTTTATATCTTTTGTTATCTTAAATATGCTTTATTATTATTTATATTGATATTATTAAATACTACTATTTGAGATATTTGTGTAAAGTGTGTTTAATCTTGCTTATTGTATAAAATATTTAGTTGTTTTACAAATATATTTTAAAAAATGTAACTGGTATAAAATATTTAATGATAAGGAAAAAAATACTTTTTATCTATATTTAAGAAAAAAAATCTCAAAATTAGAAGAAAAAATCTTAAAATTTGTTTATAATGGGTGTCTTAATTTTTTGGATATATTGGCATCTCATCTGGTTGACTGATTGGTTTGATTTTAAAATTTCTATTCTCTACCCAATAAACGGATCATTATGTGCCAAATGGATTCATCATGGTTCAAATCTCAGTAGAATTTTGTTGGTAGATTTATTGGCAGATAATACGTAAGTGTAATTGTTTGTCGAGTTGAGATACATTCCGATCCTGTATCTAAGTCATAAGTTCCTGGGATCTATTTGAAGGCACAATTTTTAGTTTAAAACTTCATTTACTTGTTCCTCACTCATAAGTCTCAAATTTGAAGCTTCATTTATTTATTCATTGATCTCGACCACTGTAACCTAAATCTTAATCATATCTTTCAACAAAACAAAGAAACCCTTGTATGGTTTTGATTTATGAAAGTGCAAACATTCAACAACTTATTACTCAAATGTGAAAAAAAGGCACCAGAAATGCACTGGTAGTATATGGCAAACTCTCATTACCAAAGAATGTGACAAATAAAAAAATCCAACCTTCTGCAGGAACAAAAGAGGATGACACATTGACACCCCATACCAAATGGTAAGGCCTGCGCATCCCTGCTGATATGAGATTGTTCAATTTTTCATTGTAGATAAATACACAGTTGGAGATTGAAGGTATGGAAACAACGTGAAATTAAAAACAATGCCAACCAGACTCAATTTATACTTGTCCACTGACACAGAGTAGGTATCAAAGTTTGGTTTCTACAGTTGAGATTTTGAGGCAACATTGAAGGAAAGTGATGCAAAAAGGAGGCAGAGAGATATGAAGAAAGATATATTTTTAAAATGAAAGTATTTTAAAAAAGAAAAGGGATGGGAACTGGGAAAAGGGGGTGTTATAGATAAGAATCCCCAAACTATTGATCATTGCATGATTTTTGTATATTTTTTGGAATCTAAAGTTCTGTTCATTTAAAGCAATAGCTGAAAAAACCATGTGAAATAGAACTTGTGGGCTGCAATTTGTATAACCGTTGATCGTTACATGATTGTTGCACTTCCTCTTTACAAATGAAACAAAATTAATTATACAACGTCATAGTTATTAAGGTAACTATAATCCTCTTCAAAAATAAAAGGTACTATAATCAAGTACTCTCTTCCTTTTTTATCAGCATTAATTAATGTAATATTACCTGAAATTAGTGAGAGATTCTTAATATAAAAATTTCATAAAAAGCTAATAATATTAATTAATTTTTTAATCAAAATATCTTTATTAATTAATAATGAAATGAGTATCAATTAAGAATAAAGAGAATACAATTTGTGAGTCCCACTAAAATATATAAGGATATTTTTGAAAATTTATTGTATAATTTATAGACATGTTAAATAACTTTAAATATATTAACTAATTTTTCTTAAAAATTGAACTAGTTGAGGGGTTCTCATATTAAAAGGCGGGGTAACACTATCTCCTTAAATATAAGTAAAACATAATTACTTCACCATTTAAGGAAAATAATTATCTTCATTGCATTCATCTCAAAAAAATATAAGTACTTTAGTGTAATACCCTTTCCTGAAACTTGTTAAGGAAGTTTAATTTCTCCATTGAAAATTAAAATGTACATTATTAGGAGTGTTTTAAAGATACTTCTGCATTTAATGAACTTGAATTAATTAAATTTGTTTATATTGATGGATAAAATTATTATTAAGTACTCATACATAACTTTATAGCGCTTTTAATAACAAGAAAGTGATAGTTAATTTTTAATCACCCAACCCATAGTTTTTTTTTGTGTGTGTTAACCAAGGTATACTCTTTTGGAGGTAATCATGTTTAGCTTAGTCACATTTAAGGTTCTTTATCATTCTCGATAAGTGTGTTTAGTAGGAAGTGAACTTGAAACTCTTTCCATAATCTTAATTGTTGTCAATTGAGATACAATTGATTGACACTCTACCTAAGGTTTTATCTTGTTTATAGCGGTGATCTAGGATGACACATGGCCCTCACGACATCAACACCGGAATGGTATTTCACGATGTAGGATGTCTTCCACGAGCACCCCTTAACATCAGTTGATCCCCACACGATACCGATCCCCTGACCGAAGTCCTTGAGGATTAGAGTCAGGGAGAGAGCGAGAGAATTACTAGGGGCATACCGACATCTGACCTGCAAACAATATCAGGAAGACTTGTTATTGTGACAACTTTATCTATTTTTTTATAGATTTCGTACTAACACATGTCAAGTAAGACGTTCTTACTATCAAAGTTTATAAATGCCATAATTTATTCCTCATTAAGGTATGTTCATCAACTTTCGCTTGAGCTCCAATATTAATTTATAGGCTAAATATATTCTTTTGTTCTTTATCTTTTTAAAAAATGTTAATTTGGTCTTTTAATTAGTTTTTTGTTTACTTTGGTCCCCTAAGCGGTTTAAAATGTGCCGAGTACGTCATTCCGTCAATTTCCCCCAATGTCTGTTTCATTATAACTATCCAAACGATGCTGTTTTGGAAATAAGAGGGAAAATGAAAAAAAAAAAGTATCTTCATCTTCCTTCCTTTTTCCATATTCTTTCCTTCCTTCTTTCATCTTCATCTTCCTTCAATTTCCCTCAACGTCCGTTTGTCACTGTTTACATCTTCAATATAACTTCTTCTCCTTCTTCGATGGCTTCTTCCATGTTAGGAAACCTAGAAAGCTTGTATGTCCTCTTTGCCGCATGTCCTCTAGCTTGGCAAACCCATGTCTTCACCCATCTTCTCTCACTAACACATTCTCATGCTTGAGGTCTCTATGGATGATCCCAAGCATGTGCAGATACTCCAAAGCAAGGAGAACTTTTGCTACATAAAACCTACAAACTGAAAATACACATTAAAGAAACAACAATATATAAAATGTTAATGCAGTACATAAAGTGTTGATAACTAACTGACATTAGTTTTCTTTAGAATAATCAAAAACTGCTTTTTAACTCAAAATGACATGAGTCAACACTCAACACATGTTAAAGCTATCAAAAAGAAACTGTGAGTGAAGGAAAAGTATAATGCAAGTAAAGTTCCTCTAGAGCATGTTTCAGACCCTGCATAATACAAGTAAAACAGAGTAAAGTTGCTGTCTATGTCAGGTGACCAAACTGAAACAAATAAAACCCGACAAGGACCAAATTGAAATCACTAACTATACATAAGAGACCAAACTGAAATCACTAACACAACATAAGGGACCAACATGAAACAATTATCTTCTGTTGATCTGATATGAAGGTGAACTCCTTGTAAGCCTCTGCTCCACCCAGATCCCCACCAGTAGGTCCATACACCACCTCTGGAATATGGAAGAAGGAAGGAAGATGAGGATGAAAGAAGGAAGATGGAAGAAGGAAGGAAGGAAGATGAATACACTTTGATGGGTCTGCATTGTTTGAAGTTTTTTTTTGCATGCATTCAGAAAAATGAAGAAAGGAATATGAAGATGAAAGAAAGAACGAAGGAAGATGGAGGAAGGAAGATGAAGATGAAGGAAGATAAATAGTGGCAAACAGACGTTATGGGAAATTGACGGAAGGACGCACTCGACATATTTTAAAGTGACAAACGCACTCCACAGACTAATCGAAAGTCTCTTTGTTCCCTAAAAAGTATAATATCGAATCCCCTGTTAGACTAGTACGTAAGAGAAAAAAAACATCAAATATCAATAGTACACGATCAATACTACACGTCCTGTATCCACAATAGACAAATCAGACAATATCAACATTTTATCTTTTTCAAAATTTGTAACGAATTTTTTTTTTACCGTGAGACATATGTGTCACTCCCAATAAAATAAATCGCCATTACTATCTTTCGGGATGTCTCATTTCAACATACTTTCTAAGTTTACACTACTTAAATAAACACTCGTTGCTTTTTCTAGACTTGCATTAGGTTTGACTATTTTAATTTTTACTCTCTATTTTTAAATATTAAAAATGTTGAAAAAAAACAGTTGTACGATATTTTATTATATTTTTTTGAGAAACTTTGAACCACCTGTAACTATCTGCTTCTACATTTTTTTTTTCAATGGGAATGAAAATAAACGCAGCAATTCTATAATCTAAATTTACTTAAAATGCTATATTTTTTTATATTTGATAATAAACATAATATGCTATATAATTGAAAAAGTATTTTAATTTACATTAAATAAATATCATTTTATTCATCAGTTTAATTAGTAAGTCAATGGTTCAATTACCCATTCGGTTTTAAGTCTTACCAACACTATTTACTCTATATCTTTTCAGCCAAAAATATTCGATCGAAGAAAAGATTAATGGCGTCATTCTCAGCTGGTTTACCCAAATGATGGAATACCTTTAATGACAACCGAAGCAATCTACAAAACTTGAATAACAGAGTAAGGAGATACTGAGATAAGATATAATGTTGGTTTGGTAGGGAGAAATAAAGTTATGAAAATAAAAAAATTTAAAATTAATATTAATATTTTATATCGTTTGAAATAGTCAAAGTTCCGTTTCACTAGAATTTTTTTTAATCAAACTAAGATTTGACAGAAAATCAAATAAAAGATACAGTGGTGATGAAAAAATGACCGACAAAAGTAAGAACCTACACGTGATATTAGATCGGCGACATAAGCACTAGAAACTTACGAAGCAACACCCCAAAAGTCAAAATGATAGTTTTTTCAGCACGTATATATTCCCTAAATTGCTTTGTCTGGTTGGATACTAACTTTCCAAATCTGAGTTTTATCGGTTGTTTATCGTTCGAGAGTTGTGGATCTGTTATATTTCCTCTTATTTTTATTTTAATTTATAATAAAAGTTTTTGACTCGTTTGATCTTAATTTATGACACTTTATTAACATTCGATTTCACTAAAGATTATAGAAATTTTGTTTTTAGAGGACAATGACTCTTACACTAAAGGTTATAGAAATTTTGTTTATAGGACAGTGACTCGTAATCATAATGTAATTTTTCCTTTTCAAAAGTTAACATTTTGAAAACAAAATTATTATTGAAAAATGTTTGAAGTCCCACATCGCCTCCTCATATTTCACATGGCTTAAATATCTGTTGGGCAACTTCAACCATTGTCAATTGGTTTTGGGATGGAACCTTTAACATGTATCAGAGCTAGAACATTCTTTTCGGTTCTTATGGGCCAAGAGTTACCCTTTCGTTGTGGGTCAAAAGTTACTATTTGTCTGGTCCGACAGGTTTTATTGAAGGGGGCGTGTTGTAAGTCCCACATCGCCTCCGATGGTAAATGCTAATTGAGTTTCATTTTTTCAGTACAACAATTACTTTCCTCATTGATTTATGTTTATTAGGGAAGTAGAAATTGATCCATCATCATATATCGTATGATAATATGTTTTATTGTCGTTTAAAATGCATTTTAGTTTTGCTTTGTATAATTTTAAGATATCGGGAGGTGAAAATGTTTGGAATTTGAATATAAAATAGTATCAAAAGTTGTATGATAACATAAATGATATATGATGTAAAATGTGTCTAATTGTAAAAATAAGCAAATTCATAACAACATATTTCCTGAAGTGTTAATCATTCATGGATGATATATGAGTTGTTTTTTGCATAAAAGCTTGTCCCGTATTAGGATGAGATCCTGAAACCATTGATAGAGGATCTCGTCCGTAAAGACATTCATGTCAAATGTTATGCAACCGATAAAACATATAAAAGTGCCTGACAATCTTATCATTATGTTATACATCAACCTCCACTATAAATATATCTCATGAACATTGAAAAGATATGTATTTATCACATGAATATTTCTTAATTCCCTATTTACCACCATGTCCAGTAGTCTTATGAGCTCCCTTTGACTTAGGCATCGAAAATGCCTAACATTTATACATATTATAGCTAAATTTGAAGTACATCGTCCATCCATCGCCAACAAGATCAGTTCCAGGAGGATTGATGATTTCCTTTTATGACGATAATTGAATTCATTTTATGGTTTTGTTTCCTTCCATTGTTTTCGAAAGCTAATTAGAATTAGTAATTAAAAACTAACAGATTCAAATGACGATGAATATACATAATTATTATGGAAAAAGAAGAAGACTTGTGTTTTCTGTTGCTTTTGGTATGAATTTAATTTGTCAATTCATTTTATATAAAATTAGTTTTGTCATTGATGATCTTCCTATTGATTGATTTATATAATTATTTATTGAGAAAATGACACTATCGATTGGTTTTTATGAATAATCTTCCTAGTGATTGATTGATTTATATATTTACTTATCGAGAAAATGGCATGATCTGTTGGTTTTTATTGGATGATAAAATATTGCTTTTGAATGAGTTTTATTGTAATTGATAAACAATTCTAATACTTGATCTTTTTTATATTGTCTCAGGAACAAATAAGTTGCACTCTAAATGAAAACTTTATTTTGTTTCCATAAGGGTTTGTACTCGACTAAATATTTATGAATTTGTGAGATTAATGAATGGTGATCAATACTTTACTTTTCACCATTTTATGTTTGTTAATTATGGTATGCTTGTTAGTGTACACAAAGAAACACTTTTACTAACAAGTTATTTACACGATAAAAAATCTCATAGAAATAAGGTAAAATAACCTTTGAAAAACGATAGGTTTTTACCCCTAATTTAAGTTTTCTAAAAAATGTGGGGTATGTTCATCTAAAATGGTTATTGTTTGCATTTTTAATTGCTTTAGTTGCTATTTATAACATTGTTTTATTATTAAATGGATGTTAGCAATGCGGAAAATTAATGGTACTTTTAGTGGATAATGAGTTTCCTGTGACCATAATGATGTGTATATACCAAAATAATGGAATTTGTCTTATAATATGTTTATATATGTGAATAATATTTTAGGAACGTGATTGAATATTGTGCTTGGACCTCAGTCGAAAGTTTTGTGGGTTCCAAACTTGATATGAACTTGGGAAACACTAATGTCATCTTATAAATTAAAATTCAAGGAGTCGACAATGGTTTTAATATATTAAAAGATGTTATCTTAGACTTGCTTAAAATAATTTGATTCATTTGATGAGGTTCATATTTATTTTACAAGGAATACTAGGGAGATAAGTATTTCTCAACCTTTGCATGTTTATTTAAAGATGTTGATATGTTATTTAAAGAATTAATTTATTGGTGTTGGAAGAAGATCTTAAAACATATAATGAGACTACAAGTTCAATTCATGCAATTTTTTTTTTTGGAAAAACGCTATAAACACTGGTCTGGGTCAGATACCGACCAAACTGCTAAAGATCATATAGGCATGACTCATAAACAATGACCTGATATAGAGATCACTCATATGAAGAATCTCGCATGAGGGCCCTCATACTAGGATCCAAGTGATCCAATATCACGTGAAGGACACATGAGAGCTAAGGGTATACTAGCCAAAAGACTTGCAGAAGGTGTTAAGAATGTCTGTACCTATGTCAACTTTTCCTGTACATTACGAAAAGGTACTAACATGAGCTATGTAAGACTCAACCACCACTTAACTATATAAATACCACACATTTACTACATTTAAGATACGTTCACCCATCCATCACTTGAGATCTGATATTATTAACTTGATATTGACTTGAGGGTTAGAGTATTGTTGTAGGTGACATCTTATTTTGTTTCACAACGTAAAGTACCAATGATTATTGGACTGGAAACATCAAGACCTTGAGATCCTCACTGGACTCGGATATAATAGCGGATTTCCACTGAATCCGTGTATGACCTAAGAATCCAAAGAATTAGTATTAATACCTAAGTCTATCTCCTATATCGGACATAGAAAAAATAAAAAAAGATTCAATAATGAGTAATCATACATGAGAACTTATTGATTTGCCTGCTCGTATAGGTAGTGAATGGATCTACACAAGGAAAGCAAGACTCGACTCGATGGGTCCATTGAAAAATTTAAAAAAATTGTAACTAAAGGTTTTACTAAAAAAACAAGGAATATACTTTGTTGATGCATATGCATCAGTCATAAAATTTTCCACTATTAGAGCCTCAACTGCTTTGGCTGTTATAAGTGACTTATTTGTCAAATGGATGTAAAAGTAGTATTTTTAAATGGTGATTTGAATAAGAAGATTTATATGAAGCGACCATAAGGTTGTGTTGTTGGTTAAGAACATGAGATTTACAAACTTCAAAAAAATCTTTGTATGGTTTGAAATAGACATCAAAATAATAGTATGAAAAGTTTAATAGTGCACTAGTTGAACATGGTTTTTTTTTGTAAATTCACCCGATACTTTTGTATACACAAAGTTGTTTGAATCTAGCTGTGTGATAATATGCTTGCTTGTCGATGATATGTTAATTTTTTGAACAACTTTGGATACGATTTGTGACCTCCTGCGTCAATTTATATTTATTTCTACCCGTTTGATTAATTTCACAATGAATTTTTTTGACTTTTAATAATTAAATTGTACAACAGTTAGAAAACATGTATTTTTGAGTAGACAGTGCCTAAAATATGAATTAGATAACCTGTTTATAAGTTTCAAATCACTTAAGTTGAAAAGAAACATGAAAACTAAAATAGGCCACATGTTTTCCCCAATCTGGAACTATTGGCGTCGTCCGCTCGCCAAAATTCCAGCGTATGCGCAAGTTATGCGCAAAACACAGTTTAAGTCATTTAGGTGCAAAACCCTTGCACCAAACACCCTAAATGGGTTCCAAAAGGCTCAAGACCAATGCATACAACTTCTAAATGTCTTAGAGGACTTATTGGCATCCTCAGGGGGTCCCAAAACCCACCGAATCTCAAAATTATCTATTCAGTTCCTTAAATCCACAATTATTCACTATATTCATAACTTTCCAATTCAATCAAATTATCATCGATCAATTCATAATCTATCATCATCTCATTATCCATTTCACACACAATATTCATGTATCATAACAGAACCTGCCAATAGCATTCCACAATCACACGTCGTCGGCTCCGTGCCAGAATCCATCAAAACACACAAACAAAATTATTAACAATCATCATCATCAATAATTCAATATACACTCACACTTCATATATCACTCACGCACGCAATAAGACCAGCCCATATCATGCAATCATTCAGTGGCTCTGTGCTACATAACACACAACATAATAAAATACTATGATTCCACATCGATATACATTCATGCTCACCTAGCAACACTACTCAACACTTTATAAATTAACAAACAAGTACATAATTATGTATTTCCTCTTCTAGTTCCCATATCGCCCTTGCCTCATTTAGTTCTCGCCTCCGCGGTATGCATCTTTACCTGCATCAGTCATTAAAGCCACAATGCAGGGTGAGTTATAACATCCTTAATTTTTAAAATAAATTCCAATAATTCGAATAAAATTTTGTAAATAATTTAAATTTTAAAACTATATTTGAATTAAACAATTACAATATCAATTTTACAAAAGCCGACCGGCTCTTTTAAATTTACAATAAATAAATAAAACACTCGGTATTCTCAGGAGCCGGCCAAGGCTTCTACCAAAATACACTCCGAGCAGCTGAGTGACTTCTCATATCATGGTTGGCCCTACATTCACTGTAAAAATAACAACAGTAGGGGTGAGCATAAACATATCAAATAACAGTTATTGAATTGGATTAGAAGTCCAATTCATAACTATATTCATAAAACAAAACCGATCACATAATATCATCACAAATCATTCATTCTCAATAATCATATATATAAACATCAGTACACATGATCAACCAAATGGATCATTATTAAGTCTTTTAAATTTGTGTTGCAACAAAGGCTCCCCGAGCCATAACTCAGCTCTTAGCTGATTCGGCCGTTTTACAGGTACCAAACTGCTCTGCGCCCATAATGTAACACCGATCATCACTCCCAGTGATAGCGGTAACACAACTCAGTGTTACGGGCCGGCCTTGAGTCCCACTCAAAGGCGTCCGTGGTATAAAAGGAACCACCACAGTGTCTATGCCTTTCATCAGGCCGTCCTCATCTGGACCGGCATCACAGGCCCCCTGCAGTCCTGTGTGCGTCTGAATACAATTGATATATCAAATAAATATCAATCATCAATCACATATTAACATCTTCTCATATCATATCACCTGATATAACAATAGGCATAGCACATGATAACTTCATGCATATAATTCATATCATCATCATCAATCTCATACCAACATCCTCAATATCATGAACGACAACATCACATATAAACTCAATATGAATGGAAAGTAATTAACATAAAGTATGTTATTTAATTGGGGTCTCAATAACATTTCATACATATATCATATATATCAAATCAATAATACCCCAAATCCATTCATAAACCATCTATTTGAGATGTAACGCTCCCTCTACCTGGAATTAAGGAGTTCCAGCAGCTCGTCAAGTGTTATCCTAGTCGCTGCTCAAGAATTCCGACTGGAATTGCACTTCTGCACCAGTCCCAAGCTTTCTTCGTGAAAAGAAGAAATGAAGATTTAATTATCTTCGTTCAATGGTTTTCAGAGAATTGAAAAGAAAGGCTGATGATTTCACTTTCAAGAGTTCTCTCTTTAATCCAACAATGGAAGGACTTATATATATGATTCATGCAGAAGAGATGTGAATGAGTTGAAGTATTCTGACATACGTCTCTTTAATGATAATGAAGGATTAAGATATTTAATGAATAGGGACAGCACATCAAGAAAGGTCCCATTCTTAGAAAATATCTGAGAAAGGATTTTGCTAGAACGTAGAAGAACAGGGTGACGTGGAAAGCATCCATAGTAAAATATTTATTAATTCTGAATCGGTTTCTGTGTATTTCGACTCGGTTTCAGCTTATTCCAACTCACTTTCCTCATTCTGGGCATCTCTTTCTGAGAGGACTTATCAGAGCCTCTTTCCGCTCAGAATTCCTTCATTCGGAAATGGCCCACTCATAACTGTCTTATTCAGAAATATATCAATCAGACATCTCACTCGGTTATACCTCTTTCCGAGTCAGAGTCTTACTCTTTCGTCATTCGAAAGTCTCTCAACTGAAAGGTCACTCGGAGTCTTGAAGCCCAATTCCTTTCTCGGAAATCATTCCACTTGAAAGGATTACTCGTGGTTGAAGAGTCTTGAAAACGAATCCGAGCACAAGCTCTTGGAAACTGTAGACCAATCCGAGCACGAATTAAATGGAGTTTATCACTCGGATATTTATTCTCCTCGGAATTATTTACTCAGAGCATACTCAATCAGAGTTGAAGTCTCTCTTTGTCCAGAAACACTCTTCCTGGAAAGACTCACTCGGAATGTCTCACTCGGAAGTATCACAAAGACACTTCACTCGACAAACCATCCACTCAGATATACTCCACTCGGGAGTTTACTAATCAGAATATCGGTCCGAGAAGTACTTCCACTTCTCTTGGAAACAACCCATTCGGAATCATTCCACTCGGAGATGTTTCCGTTTCACTCGGATTTACTTCACTTAAACGTGTTTCAATCGGACACAGCGTTACTTGACTCAAAAATGATTCTCTTATGATGTTTCACTCGGAAACATCTTGAATTCACTTAGAATTAATATTTTCTATCTTATTTCACTCGAAATCGAATAATTCTCACTCGGAAAATCTTGTCTTTGACATTTTTTACTCGGAAATTCATTCGGAATCTCTCCTTTTATCTTCAATAAATTATTTTACTTTAATCCAATCTAATTTAAAACACTTAATGTTTTTTACTGTTTTGATCCTAACTTATGACACCTCAAAAGAGACATTTCACTCTCTTCCTCTCTTTCCTTCTCCCTCCCTCCCTCTCATTCTAGTTTTTCTCTAAGGAGTTTTGTTGACTCTCTAACACATAAAGTTTTACAATGCACAAACTCTAACATATGACTGTAAATCTTTAAAAAGCAATACCGACATTCGGTTCCATAATAAGTTTATTAAAATGTTGTTTTTAGAGGAATTGTTGATAACCATGATGCAGTTCTTCTTTTTCAAAGTTAACATGTCCCTCCGTTGACTTTTGCTAATGACATATTTATTGGTTTAAGCAGCGTTGCAAATTAATCCCATCGATCTTCATAAATTTTGAGAATTTTATTTGATTCCATGCGTTAGGGATTGTGATACGACGTTGCAACATGACTTGATAATGTTCGTACTTGACCTTTTTGTTCCGTGTTGTGTTTGTAACAACATTAGGGAGACCACTAACGGTGGGAACTTGCACTATTGGGTCACGTTTTCTTTTCTTTTTCTTTTTGAGTTTTTCACCTTTAGTTACCTAACATTAGCATATTTTAGAGTGTTTGATTATTTATAGGTTATTAAATCTTGGTTTGACCAACAAAAAAAATAAATCATACGTTTAAATAAAATTTTAATTATTTCAAAAGGTATGAAGTTAGATTTTTTCATTTTCATATCCTCATTTCTCGAATTATATATGAAACAGATACTTCCGTACTTCACAACCTTCCGTACTTCACAACCTCTTTCTCCCTTCTTTTTATCAAAAAGTAAAAGGCAACATATAAAATTAAAGAGAACATAATAAACTTTTAATCTTATTTGAATTGGAATAGGATAAAATAGAACAAAACCTACGTATACTAAATGTTTGGTTCCTTTCTTTTAAGTTAAGTTTTAAGTTTAAATCTTATAAATATAACAAAATCCTGTTAGCCTTTGAATATTTCTAACTTGAAAATTATTTTTAATGCATGATTCATATAGTTTAAAAATAAAAACAGATAAAATGCCACAAACAATAAAATTCTATAACATAATTACAAGGTGGTGTGACAGTAAATGAAACTCGAAGAGAATCACGAGTTCTATTGTTTATGGTAACAAAACCCAACAGATTTACTACTTTCGTATGCTCACATAAATACAAAAACAAGCTAAAATATTATTAGACATTAATACAGACTTTCAAAATTGGTTGATTGAAAGAAAAAACTTCTATGATTTGGACCTATATATATTTTAGTATTAGTTTGGTTGATTGTGTCAATAAAAAAACTATTAATTTAATGGAAATCTAATTTTATCAAATAGTATGCAGAATTAATATTAGACGGAAAAGTTTGACACCTGGATGTCAGCTCTTCGTCAGCTGGGGTTGAAGTATATATTAAAGGTTCGGTTGTTTGTCCATTAAAACAATATGAGATTTAAGTTTATAACGTAATGAGATAGTTTGGTCCATATCTAGTATGAGCATTAAAACATTAAGAGGATGTTGAGAACATTGCTGATTGATGTTGAATGACACTTAATTGAATTAGAGGATTAGTTGACGTTGAAGTGATTATTGAGTAAAGCATGGCGCTTGAAAGAGAACAGAAGCAGAAAGAAAGAAAGAAGGAACCGACGAATAGTAGGTGGAAAGTTGAAGATATGGCAAAGGGGTGTGGTCCATGGCAATGAATGATGAAGTATGGGTTACCAACCAGTGAATAATTAAACCATCCTTGACCATGAGTTGTAAACGTTTGGCCTCGTTCGTTTGTTCATTGATTCATCATCCACTTTCCACTCCACAATAATAATAATAATAGTCCCTGTGCTGCGGGTACAGGGTACATAGGCATTTACAGAGGGCTAAGATAGGAATTTCACTCTTTTTGGACCACATTTACGTATGAGGCCCACATCGAATGTTACCTGCATTCCGGCAACGAGTGGGTGGTTTCCTCCAGCGGTGGCCATTCGAAAATATCTCTGTCACTTGGTGCTTTGGGCCACTGGGCCCACCCTTTCTCCAGCCCATCACGTGTTGTTGCTGTCCGTTAAAGGGTAGCATAATTAAAGTCCATCATCCGAGCAACAATATCACTAAATCACACCATACCTTATAAAATCACCCATATATAGTAAACTTGATTAAAAATATTCTTGTTTCTTCGTATAGTATCGTTTGTCTCATGATACTTCGCATGATTTAAATATTTGTTGGGTTACTCCAATCATTACTAATTAATTTTGAAACAAAATGTTTAATATAGTATCAGAGGTGGAGATCTATGTTTTTAATACATGTTTAACTATTTCTAATTAAATTTAGAATTGAATCTTTAACTAACATTATTAATTTGTAATTACCACCATAAAAATTTAGACATTTTAGGATTTTCTTTTGTTGAAGTAATTAATATTTTTAAATATAACTTTAGATGATACAATTTAAATTAGAGTGACCACTTCACAAAACATAATTCTATTTTTCACTTCGTTTTAAAAGTGAATTTAATTTTTTTTCCCATTTTAAACTTATTCCCATACTTTCCAGTAATTAGAACTTTGAAGAGGGGCATCCAAGTATTATACTATCAATATATAAAAGGTAGTAATTTTTATCTATCAAACACTTTCATTATAATTATATATCAAAATTTAAACCACTATAAATATATAATCAAATAAACTTATTTTTATAAATTTCACAAGTCTAAATGTTGATTTAATGCAAAAAAATACAAATTATTTTAAATTAATATAAAATTCATTCTCTATATATAATAAATATGATAGAAATTTAATCTAACGACCATTTTAGAGAAAACTATTCAAAATAAAATTAGTAATGATGTAAACAATTGTGTAACTTGAACATCCTACAACTTTCGTATTTTTTTTGAAATATTCATAATCATTAATGATACTTTCATAGGATAAATACAAAGTTGTAATAAATTGAAAACATAAGCTGAATCATAGAAAGAATTTTGAAGAATGAAACCTACATTTAGTGAAAAAAACTTACAAAAAATAGACACACAAATTTAAAGAAGTCACTATTTTAACTTCAGATATGGTCCCATTCTAGTTTCGAATAATACAACAGTGTTAAGTTTTTCTAATGCCGCAGTTGCATTAAATCATATTTTTTTTTATAAAAAATGTTGCTCATTTATGTCCGAATAATAAATAATAAACATATAAAAAAAGGAAGTCATATATTTTTCTTTTTCTTTTTAAGGAGAGGAAGAATGAGAGAAAAGAGAAGAAATTAGAAGTAGTGAATGATACTTAAGACGAGTTGAAATGAATGGTAGTTTACTTAAAGTTGGAGCATAGCCATCTATCTGGACACAATCCACAGAGAGAAAGCAAACCCAAATGGTTCCGACAAATGTCGATCTGAGTGTGATCTCATGTTTGGGGTCTGACTACGTTTGGTTCTAGGAGAAGTGTTGGTGTTGTGTTGCTGATAAGATAAGATTAGTACTTACAAGTAGTGGAAAAGAAAAAAACATGAATAGCAGTGGCGGCAGCAGCGGAGGGATGATGATGGGTCTGAGTAACACTTTTACCAGATCGCCTTTCACAGTGTCTCAGTGGCAAGAACTCGAACACCAAGCTTTGATCTTCAAGTACATGGTTGCTGGTCTTCCTGTTCCCCCTGATCTTGTTCTCCCTATTCAGAAGAGCTTCGATTCTCTCTCACACGGCTTCTTTCACCACCCCTCATGTAACAGCACCATTACATTAACTTCTCTTTCTTCCTTCTAGTTTTCTTTTTCTACCCATTTGTTAAAAATAAAAAAAATGGTTTTTAAAATTTATTTTTTTCCTCCAAAGTTCTATTCTTTAATGGGCATTTGTTAGACCCTTTAGATTTTTTTTATAAAAAATTTGGTGGGTGTCTATAATTGCAAGTAAAGATGCCATTTATTAATGTTAAAGTAACAACAATGCTTTTTCTTTCAACCCCTTAACTGTGTATATGGTTATAGACTTATAGCCCTATGAGTTTATGGTAAGGGTGAAGTGAAACTTGTTGTATGGATTTTTGTCATCTAAGAAGGTGGCCAAAAGAATGAATCTTTCCATTTTTGGAAGTTAAATACAGCAACTAAATACATTTGAAATAATCATATTCTGCATCTTTGATACAGATTTTATTTTCCCTTTTCTGGATGAAATTATGGCATTGCATGTTCCGTTGTGGAGTTTTTTCACCCGTTTGCTGTTAATAGTGTTCTGCAAATTCCGATTTTGTCTTTATTGCTGCCAAATGAGTGTCTTTGGTGTGTGTTGGTAATAAAGTGGCAACTTTGCAGTGAGTTATTGTTCCTTCTATGGGAAGAAGGTGGACCCAGAGCCAGGAAGATGCAGGAGGACTGATGGAAAAAAGTGGAGGTGCTCCAAGGAAGCATACCCAGACTCCAAGTACTGCGAGCGCCACATGCACCGTGGCCGCAACCGTTCAAGAAAGCCTGTGGAATCACAAACAATCGCACAGTCATCTTCTACTGTGACTGTCACTGCTGGCAGCAGTGGAACTGGAAACTTCCAGAATCTTCCCACAAATGCCTTTGGTAATCTCCAGGGTACTGACTCTGGAACTGACCATACCAATTATCACCACCTTGACTCCATTCCCTATGGGATTCCAAGTAAAGAATACAGGTATAGTTGTAGACATCCTTGTTGTATAACTTTTGTGTGGATAGTGGTATCAGGTATGCTGTGGATTTCTAATTCGTTGCAGAGATCTGAAAGCATTGATAACTAGTTGTTAGAATGCTATTTTCACTGCAAAATTATGTAAATCTTTGCATATGTTGTCAAAATAAAGACGAGAGTTGTTGGCTTGGTTACCATGCTTTTTTTTAGCTTCTGTATTTTTTCTTATGCCAATGTTCTTTTTTCCAATGTTGTTTATTTGTCAAAAAGTAATCATGAACTCATTTTGTTTATGTCCTGTTTCTGTTTTATTATTTTTTTCTACTATTGAATGATACTCTGGCATGTGGGTCGTTAGGTTCTAGAATTAGGAGATCTTTGTGAGTCGAAATTATCTCCAAACTATATCTTGTTTGGTACTTTGACAAAATTGCGAGGAAGAGAGGTGGTGCTTTAATTGCTTACTGCTTTTCTATTTCTTGTGTTGATATCTTTTCTTTCATGAAATATGAAGTGAGCTGTGAAACATTTTAGGTGTACAGTATATGCTAACATGCAGCTCTATTGTCTGTCTGCATTATCTGTCACACAGGGATGATGAGAATGGTAGGTGTACAGTATATGCTGACTGAATGACTTCTGGTTTTCCTTTGGGTAAAAAAGATGCATTTTGTTGATACTTGATATTTGTCAACAGAAGGGTGTGTCACTTCCTATACTATTAAATATAGCTGTGAAGTTTGCTCAGTACCACACAGTCGTATTGTTCTTTTTGAAATCATAAGTTGCACAATATAGGACAAACAAGTATTTCTATTCCTATGAATATTTACATGATATTACCGTTTAATATCAATTTGATAATGCTCTGATCATGGCTTTATGGGAAAAAGGACAAGCTTGTATTCTAAGTATAGCCAAATTTGTTTGGGAGACTACAGTCTGATTGAGTTCAGAAATGTCATTGCGTGCTCTGTACAGTTTGAACTTCTGGTCTGTGTTTCATCATATAATAGTAGTCTTTTTCTAAAAGTCATCATTGCTTCCTCCATATATTTTCCTATGTTGAGTTTATTCAAAACAATGAGATCTCAAAAACTTTAATTTCATTGAATAATAGTACTAGTTACCATATCTAGTCCACTGCTCATTGCCTTCTTCAGTTTATGCAAATGTCATATAATCACCAGTCTGATTTGTTTGTACTGTCCAGATGCCCTTTGTTTTATTGTAATGATAAGAGTCCTAAAATAAATATGAATGTGGAGTATGCTAGCAATATTGTTTGTTATTCCTTATCCCCTTTAACTGTGGGTAATTTTCCTTGAACTAAACAGGTATCTTCAAGGACTTAAATCTGAGGGTGGTGAACATTGCTTCTTTTCTGAGGCTTCAGGAAATAACAAGGTTCTTCAAATAGAGTCGCAGCTGGAAAACGCGTGGCCTCTGATGTCAACAAGAGTCGCCTCTTTCTCTACATCGAAATCAAGTAATAATAATTCCATGTTGCAGAGTGATTATCCTCAGCATTCATTTTTATCCAACGAATATGCATCAGGAGAACATGTGAAGCAGGAGGGCCAGCCTCTCCGACCATTCTTTAATGAATGGCCTAACAACAGAGAGTCATGGTCTGGTCTGGAAGATGAGAGATCCAACCAAACAGCCTTCTCCACAACTCAACTCTCAATATCCATTCCGATGTCATCTTCTGACTTCTCTGCAACGAGCTCGCAGTCCCCACATGGTGAGAATGAGATTCAATTCTGGTAAAAATTTCAGTTTGCAAGCATCAATTAACTGAACCCTGTGATTATATTGTTGCAGATCACTAAGAGCAGTCCTTCAGGGTATTCATTACACTGTATTATGTAAGGACCAAACAAGTCTAGTGTGATGTGTGGTCCAATTCCAAGGAAATCCCATGTTCGTGTATTTTTATTATTCAAGCTGAGCTGTGTACAACTTTATGGAACCTCAGCTGTTTGTTGTAAGCAAGACCAACAACATCTTCTTGTCTAGTGGGTAGTTATTTATAGAACATTGGAACATTCTTGGTTTTGTATCTAATGAACGAGCATAAATACTTGGCCCTGATTTAGTTTATGGTGAATAAAGTTAATGGTTTTGTGCCCTCTTGGGAGTTAGAACTCCACTTGTCCTGTGCTTTACCTTACACCGACTTTTCTTTTCCTTGGTTTGGGTTGGTAGGAGTGAAAACCTTGAAACTCAATTTATTATTATTATTATTTTTTTTGCGTTAATCATATGGATCTAAGCAATAACGTTTGAAAGATATCAGAGTTGCAGCAGAGAAAAGGAAAGAAAAAGAGAAAGGAAATTGAGAGAGATTCAAGAGTTGAGAAAATGTGTATTGATTTGCTATTAGATTAGAAGAGAAGATGGAGCTTTATATTAGCCAATTCATAACACAGAGAAATCCACAATGGCTTAATAGAAAACAGAAAAGCATGGTAAATACAAAAATAGAAAAAACTAACTATTATTTAAATTGATGATATGTTCAGTTTCCTTTACACTCCCCCTCAAACTCATGGTATGTGATGAACCAAAATCTGTTTCATCTTGACTTTATCTCTTACAAAGAACAAGTCCAACTCAAAATGTTTTGTTTTAGAGTGTGGAATAGGATTAACATACAGCAAGATGACACTTAGATTGTCATAGTAGATTACTGGAGGTCGAGGTACTGAGAAGTGTGGCTCGGTTAAAAGGGATTGTAACCAAGTAAGCTTCTGTTGTTGATCTACTCACAACATGTTTTTTGGATGACCATGACACATGATTTGAGCTGAGGAAGACACAAAACCCTATGGTTGATTTTTTATCATTCATATCACTTCCTTAATTTACATCACAGAAAGTTGATAGGGTTAGATGATGAGACTTTGTAAGCTTGATCCCACATGTAGAGGTGCCACATAGATATCTTAGGATACGTTTTATTGCCTGCCAATGACTTTCCTTAGGAGATTGCATGAACTAGCAAACTTTATTGACAACAAATGAAATTTCTGATCTTGTAATGGTCAAGTACTGCAAGCTTCTCACAATAGATCTATATGGTGTCGAATTGTCAAAGTATGGACTATCATCATCAACACTTAGTTTGAGGTTATTCACCATAGGAGTTTTCACAGGTTTGGCAGTAATCATATTCGCTCTTTGAGGACATCATGAATGTATTTTGTTTGAGTTAGGAGGAGGTTCTCTCTAATATTTGGTTTACTTGGATGCCAAGAAACAAATTTGGAAATCCAAAATCTCTAATAGGAAATTTAGCTGCTAAATATGTAACCAAATTCTCAACAATAATGTTGGAACTTCCACAAATAATCAAATCATCCACATAAGCTAGAATGAAGGTGGTATGGCTTGGATGAAATATAACAAACGAAGATGAATCACTCTTGACAACTAGAAAACCAATAGATTTTAGAGTCTCATATAGCTTTTCAAACTAGGCTCTTGGAGCCTGTTTTAGTCCATATAGGGACTTATGTAGTTTGCAAACTAGCGAGCCATCTCCCTGAACATATCCAGAGGGTTGAGTCATGTATATAGTTGCATGTAGATCTCCATTGAGAAAAGCATTTGCAATATTTGATAAGAGTCTAGTTTGCATTAGTTTTAGAGTCACTTTTGTTTAAATTCTCAAGTTGTTCATGTTAGTTTTCCCCTTAATTCCAAGTGTTTTCCTTTGTTCCACACATGTTACTTGGGTGTCTCAGTTTTGCAGGAATAACTCTATTTTGGGTCCATAAACCTTGGAAAGCGAGGCATTTGAAAAAGCATTGGATGAAAGGAAAAGAGTTCAAGGCCATTTATGTTCAAAAAATGAAGCAATATGACCCTTGAAATGCAAGATTTAGAAATGATATATCAAGAAGAACACTTCAGGGCCTCAAAATGTTGTCAAAGAATGATTTTTGCAAGGTCCAGAGAAATCCACTGCCAGTGGGTTTTTTCCCACTGGCCGTGGATCTCACTGGAGTGGGAAACTGGACATATAAAAGATCCACTGCCAGTGGGTTTTTCCCACTGGCCGTGTTTTTCTCTGCCTAAAAACCCACTGGTCGTGGTTGTCTCTGTCTGAAGGTGAAAAATTACAATTCTGGACCCCTATCACGACCCACTGGCCGTGGATTTTTCCCACTGCCAGTGGATTTGGCACGTTTGGTAGTTTCTTTTGTTTCGGGGAGCGGTTTCTGAAGTTTAAGAGGGGAAAACACGTTCTAAAATTAAGGACTATATTTGGAGACTTTTCGAGAGGAGAGAAGGGGGCTCTTACAGAGGAAATTCAAGGACTTCTCAAGGAACGAAATTGAAGAGGATTTATCTACAGCTTTGGGGAAGAAACTTAGGAGATAGTGAGAACTTCTCTTGTATTTTCAAAACCCTAGTTTTGTTTTGATTTCTTCTTATGTTAAAAATTGGTTCATATTGTTTTGGCTTGGTATCCATCTTTGCTATGGCACACTGAATTTCATTCTTGGGATGTAAGGGGTAGTAGTATGTACATGTATCAAAATTGATGTGTTCTTCATCTTTAAATTATGTTATTGCATTTTCTATTCAATTCCATGAAATCTTAACGCTTCTACAAGTCTGTTGCTACCCAATTTTGTCCGGGTGCATTTAAAATTTTAATAATAATAAATACCAAAAAAGTAAAAAATTCTTTTTTAGAAAAAGTGAACCTATGGGCTTGTTTGAATTTCAAATTATTGATCCGGGCTTTGATTTTTAAAATTTTAAATCCTTACCAGAATCGTAGATTTTTTAACTTTTAAAACTTAGAAAATTTTAAAATTCAAGAAGGGAGTTTAAAATTTGAATTTCATGAGGGATAAGATTTTAGAAGATTAGAGAAAGAAAGAGATAGAGTTCTTTAAAATAGGATGAGATAAAGCTTTTTAAATAAATGAGTATATTATAAAATGTGATAAGGTTTCTAAAAAAATCAAATTCAGGTTTTATAATTATATTAATTAAGCTAATCCTATTATCTATATGTTATGAGATAATGAAAAGAGGAAAGGGATATTATATAAAAGGTTCACACAGAAATAACAGAAAAAAAGATGTTTACGCCTCTGAATGTGGATCACATTTATGTATATATACAAGGCACGTTGAGAAAAAAAGAAAATTGAATAGAGATCAAGAGAGGATATTCACACACAGCTACAAAGGAAATAATGGAAGGATCAACGTGAAAGGGGATTGACGTAGAAAAAAAAACAATTAACCAACAAGGTATTTTCTCTTGTTCTTTCCTATTTGTTTGTGCGATTGTTATGTGATTTTAGTCTCTTAAAGAATTAAATTATGAATCTTTTTTTTCCCTTTAGAAATATTCCCATAATTAGTATCATCGAGTGTCTGTTAATATTTGCTACTAATTAAGTTTAGAATACTACGTTTGCAAAATAGGGAATAAAATTAATGTTGGTATGTGCTTAAAATTAAAATCTTTATGCTAGGGTTAATTTAGACAAGATATCTCATTAACTTATGTTTAACTTATAGACCATGAAGTATTTTTGTGATGCCAATAGGTAACAAAATTAATATATTCACATTAGGGATCAATTTGGATGAAACGTCCTATTGGCCTAAGTTTCCAAATAAAATAGGTCTTTAGTTGTCCCAAAATTAATTTCGACCATAAAAAAAATATTTTTGATAATAAATTTAGGGTCTTTATAGGTTTTTTGGACGAGACGTCCTGTCAATCTATGTAAAATTTCCTAAAAGAATTTAAACCATAAAACACTTTAATAATATCTATAATATAACAAAATCAAAATATCCTTATAGATTCTTTGGACGAGATGTCCTGTTAATCTAGGTCTTTAAATAAACTTTTCATTCTCAAATTAACCTAGACTGTTAAGTTCTCCTTTTAAAATATAATAAAATCATTTTAAAACCTAAGGCTTCCTCTTTTTAAAAATATAACTTACTTCGCGTTTTTTAAAAAAATAACCCAAAGAACTACGTAACCCTGATTTCCCCTAACGCTTGGGGAATACGTAGGAGCGGGAACAATTATTCCTGTCGGGCCCAAATTTTAAAAAATATATATCCCTTTTACTAGTAAAAATAAAATCATCACGCTTTTAATGATAACTGGACTAATTTGGACGAGACGTCCTGTTAATCATAAAATTTATAATTTTAAAAATCATTAAATCAACAACATATCCATAAGGCATCTCTAAGAGGTTTAAATTATAAAGTAGTAGGATTGTTCAAACTTAAACAATTTAGGGTAACTGTTTAAAACGGACAGTGTGGGGTGCTAATACCTTCCCCACCTGTAATTAGACTCCTGAACTTAAAATCTTAATTTAGGACTAGTACCTTCACGTTAGGTTTTTCTGATGTTTTACCTTAAAAACATTAGTGGCGACTCCACGGTTTCCGGAGGGAACTCGGGAAACCTAATTTTCTTTTTACGGTCGACCTCCCGCCGCGATCCAGGTCGCGACAGATGGCGACTTCACTGGGGACCTTAGAGAGTCAAGCCCGTTTAATTTGTTTGAGTATATTAGAATTATCCTACATGATTTCTTGCCTATGTTTATGCCATGTGTTTTGTTGATATATGATAGTATCGAACCTTAGGGTAGAAGATGTTATATTTTGTATTATTGAACCTTAGGATAGATGATTTTTTTTGTATTGCTCTGTGTTTGTTTCTTATGAAGGAAGGGTAAATTACATGTATGTATGCCCCTCACACACTACACTTACACTTTTTCACTCACATTCTGAGTGGGACCCTACACCCAAGGGTCTGAATAAACCATTAAGTTTAGGGGAGGTTGTGTAGCGGTGTCATTTGGGACATTCGTCTCCGTCTGACATCGTGAGAGCCTCAGCTAGAGTGTGACTTTCTCATGGTGCCCACACCTGGTAGATTTCCTATCGTTGTGGTCCACATCATGGGTAGAGTCTTAGCTCTAGTGGCCTTTAGTGATTTAAAATAGCCACCTAATGTGAAAGGACACTATTAGAGGAACCTTAGAACCGATAAGAGGCCTTCAGACAAACCCTGTATAGGGAACACAAGGGGCAATGGTATTTTACCTTCCTTTTTTTTCTAAATTAAAAGACTCCTTTTCCAACAAACATTTTTTTAAAAAAAAACCCCAATAATTTGACATGGGACAAATAGTTCAGGCCCGTTCAATTTTGTGCTTTAAATTATAGGCCTTTTGGATCGTAAGTTTTATGTAAAGTTTTCCAAAAAAAAGCAGATGATCTGAGATGTCTGTAATTTATTCACACAAAAAATATTTTTAAGAAATAATGATAACAAGCCCATAAGTTGATTTTTTTTTCTCCTTTTCCAGAAAGTAATCTGAACTTGGCGAGTATCCAACGAAAAATAGAAACTAATGTGGATTTAGATGAATATGGGGCCAACAAGACCGAATTGAGGAAGTTACTACATGTCAAGGTTGGGAAAATTGACACTGCTAGCCTGCAGGTTTTGGGAAAGAAGCTGAATCTGACCCAAAGGATGACCTTCTCAAGGAAATATGGGAGGATCCTAAAGCTTTTGGAAGTTGAAGTACAGGTCGAGCACTCACTGCTTTAGCCCAATTTTACGACCCACCTCTTCGATGCTTCACATTTCAAGACTTCCAGTTAGCGCCATCAGTGGAAGAGTTCGAGCAGATTTTGGGCTTACCATTAGAGGGGCAGGTACCTTATAGACGACTTGGGCAGTATGCTAACGTCACCTCCATTTCTTCAATACTGAAGATTAGTCCGACCGAGCTAGAAGAAGCGTGACTATACAGGAATCAGATACCAGGGTTTACCAGGGCATATTTGGAAAAACACATGAACAGTTTGGCTGAAAATAAAGATTGGGAAACTTTCATGGATACCTTAGCACTTACCCTTTATGGTATCATCTTGTTTTCTCGAATCGAGAATTATGTAGACTATGATGCTATAGATGTTTTCTTGGCCCGTAAACTTCATCGTGAAAATCCTATTACTGCACTTTTGGCGGATGTTTACTGTACCATGGACTATTGCCATACTCAAGGGGGAAAAAATCCTTTGTTGCTCACCTGCTTTGTATGTGTGGCTTACATCACATGTCTTCAGCCAAATGGGCAAGGGTGAATGCCCTATATCAGACCTAAAGTGGTGCCAGTTGACTGTGAAGAGCGGGCGTGAATGGGCCAGCCATCTTATTGGGCTCACTACTAAAAAGGTAAGATGGTATCCGCAATGGCTGAAGGTTGATACCATCATTCACCATTGTGGAAGTTATCCGAACGTCCCACTCATAGGCACTCGCGGATGCATCAATTATAATCCAGTCATAGCCAAGCGCCAATTAGCTTACCCTTTGCTCGGACCACCAAGTGAAAAGTCATTGACCCCCTTTGTCCTCTACTACACAAACGGGGAATACGCTTCTACCCTCAAGCATATAAGGGGTGCCTGGAAGAAAGTTTGTAAGAAAGGGAAAGAGTTAGGTGTCAGAAGTCATGGTATTAAAGAAGAATACTATCAGTGGATCCTAAATCGGGTCTCTATCGTCAAGCTGCCATTCAGGACATTCGATCCCCCTCCGAGGTATGAGTCATCTACTGGACCCCCTTTTGAAGATGAAAGGGCCAGAGAAATAGAGGAGCTGAAAGCCAAAAACAAGAAGTTAGAAGATGACTTGACAAAAGCCTATCAAGATTATGCTCTTTTGAAGAGGGAAAATCATGAAAAAGAACAAGCCTATGAGGACATTAGTAGAAAGCGAAAGGCCGAAATGATTCATAGGCAGAAGTTAGATTAATGCCTCCGAGCAGCTAACTCCCAGCTAAAAGCCAAGAATGAAGAAAGAGATGTTATTCTTGCAGACAAACAGCTATTGAAACAGATAATGGAGAGAGCAAGAGAAAATGAACAGAAGGCCGTGGCAGAAAAAGATTTTCTGCAATCTCAAATCACTATCATGGAGCAACAAATCAAATATATGACAGAAACGTCTCAACAAGAAATAAATAATGAGAAATGGCGTGCATACGAGATAGAGAACAGATGTCAGGAGATGATACAGTCTATGAGAGCCGAAGTAGCAAATCAAGATGAAATCATTCACTCATGGATGCGCCGCTTCCACCAGCTAGCGTATCTGGCAAACAGAACTTTGGAAGACATCCCACAGCTGCTGAGAAAGGCCGATGGAATGACAAATCCCCTCACTACCCCCAAGGAGATTGTAGTTTTCCTAGAATATTATAAAAATCGGCTTAATGAAATGAAGGCTATGATTGCCCGAGCTAGAAGAGACTGATTATTTCTGCTGGATGTAATGACTGTTTTTATTAAAGTAATAAAATGATTGCTTCACCTCCACAATGATACCATATTAGTTTCCACATTGCTTAACTTAGTACTTTTGAACGAGACGTTCTGAGGAACAGTAAAAGGATGCTCGCCAAGGCTCATGATCGCTTCAATCATTTTTATTCTTATTTTTTTTATTATTTGTTTATTTATTTATTTATTTATTTTGGTCTCTTTCTTTTCCTTTTTTTTCTTTTCACTAATACATTTTTTTTATTATTTAAAAAACAAGAAAGAAAGAAAGAAATCATGGGGGGACATCCTTATAGAACCCGACTTCAGACAAGACTCATGGCTGAAACGAATAACGAGACTGAGAACTTAAGGAATGAGATCAACTATTTAAGGGAGCAGATAACTGAGTTGACCAAGCTTCTAGAAAAAAGGGTCACAGAGGAGGGCCCATCCTCAAACAGCGAGCGTCAACCAACTTCTCCGGTATACCCTCCTGGTTTTGCTCTTGGCCAGGATACGCCACCTGCTAACGATATCGGAAACCAGGGCAAAACTGCTGAACCCCGCACCATGCAACCACAATTTTATGGCATGCCATATGGATGCATGCCTCCTCAAACCTTCACTGATCAAGATGGTAACCTCATACCCTTTCCGTTGTATGGTTTACCACCTGGTTATTTTCCTCCTGTAATCTCGGGTCCACAAGATGGGAATGTAGTACCCCCGTTAAACCCACAGGCTCAGAATCAAGTCCCGAGCCCACAGACCTCTGAGCTTCGAAACACTCAACCACCTACAATTCAGGCAACTACACTTACTACGAACCCACAAGGGACGACACAGTCAAATCTGGCATATCAAACACAACAATTTCCTCACCTCCAATCACAACATAATTATCCTTATGGGTATATGGTACCTTGCCCTGTCATCGTGCAAACCACCAATCCTGCTATTGCAAACGCTGAGCCTAAGGGAAAGATGGAAATTCTTGAGGAACGCCTTTGCGTCATGGAAGGTGTGGGAGGTTTTGGACCAACAGACGCATCTGAACTTTGCCTAGTTCCAGATGTGGTGATACCCCCCAAATTTAAAATGCCCGAGTTTGATAAATATCGGGGCACGACTTGTCCTCAGAATCATCTGACCATGTATTGTCGAAAGATGGCTTCTCATGCCCTCGATGATAAACTGCTTATTCATTGTTTCCAAGATAGTTTGGCGGGAGCTGCCCTGACTTGGTATATGCATCTAGAACGTGCTCACATACACTGCTGGAGAGACCTAGCTGATGCCTTCTTGAAACAATATAAATACAACCTAGACATAGCACCAGACAGGATGCAATTACAAAATATGACTAAGAAAGATAATGAGTCTTTCAAAGAGTATGCCCAGCGTTGGCGAGAAGTGGCTGCACAAGTGGAACCCCCCGCTGCTAGAGAAGGAGGTTGTGGCAATGTTCATCGATACACTTCAAGCTCCTTTTTATGACAGAATGATTGGGAGTGTATCATCAAATTTCTCTGACATCGTTACCATTGGAGAAAGAGTGGAAAGTGGGGTAAGGACAGGGAAGATTACCCAAACTGCATCAGGGGAACCTTTGTAACACCCTCTGTTACACCTTAATAAAATATATAAAAATTCATAAAAATTTTTTTAAAAAGATGTGATTGTAAAAAAAGAAACTATCGGAATAAATTACATATATTATTTCTGAAATACCTCATAAATATTATTAAAACTTTATAAAGTATTTGTACATTCATCCGAAGAAAATAAACATTAAACATTATAAGAAAGAGAGGAAACTCCGTGGCCCAGAAGCAGTTACTTATTAACATTATTTATTCATTGGACCATGGTATTCATACCGAGCTCCCTTTCTAGAACGTGCTATATCTACTGCCAAAATTTTTCGATCCTTCCCTCTGAAGCATCAATTTAGAATATATGAAACAAAAACACGGAGAAAGGAGTGAGAAACAGAATATAATATTCTTGATTAAGACATAAGCAACAAAGGGTTTTCACAAACCAATACATAATAATATCAATCACAATCACATACACAATCAATTATGAATGCATGAATGTTATGCAATATTTTCATCATAACTTACCTATATATGTGGGCCCTTAAATTTTAATTTGCACTGGGCCAACCAGGAGTTTACACTGTTCCATAAGTCCGGATAATAATAATATGAACAGCTCAACTGGCATGGAAACACTTAGAGACTAGTCAGATTGAGAAAGTTTTTATTGTGAAAGTACCCGACACTAGGGAGCTACCCCAAGCCCCCTGAAGCACCCTTTCACACCCTCTCATCCCAAGGCTCGTAATTAAGCCTCCTCTAATGTATCCTCGGTTTCTATAATCCGTCCCCAGACAATATCATTTTATTTCACTTTAATGATTCATGATGCATGAACTACTCACGTATTTAGTTGGTTAAGGCTTTTAGAAACTCAATTATTAAATCCCTTAAAGGTTTACAATATCATTTCAATAAACTGTACATTTTCTCAATTCTCTGAATTTCTGTCCCACAGAAATAAATTTGGTACAGTTTTCGAATATCACTGAAATTGAGTTTCTAAGCCTTAAATATCTAAAAACTTTCACATATAAAACTTTACATAATTTTTCTCAAATTGAATCTTAACAAAATCAAATTTAGAAATCTCAATTATTTCCAAATATCTTTAGTTATTAAGTTGGAAAAAATAAAATAATTTTCTTTTGAAAATTTTAATTTATTAAAAGAGAATAATCTATAAATCAAAAATACTTAAAATTACAAAAAAATTTTCTTTAATTCAAAATTTAATTATCTCAATTTGTTATAAAGTAATTTTTGTAAAATGTCTACTTTCTAAAATAAATACTAATTTTTTTATTCTAAATATAAAAATAATTTCTAAGAAGAAATAAAAGATAATAACAATTTAAAGAGTAAGGTAAGAAATTCTTACTGAATTTTAGCTTTCCGTCATGCTCGCTATATGCTCAAACTCCACATTACAATGTCATCAATCAAATATTATCAATCACAGTTAAACATTATCAATCATAAATCAATCATAATCAAATCAATTAAATATCATTAAATACATATCATAATGCAAAATTTAATGATTATTAATATAGTTGATTTTTTTTTAGTTCCTTTTGTCCATTCCTAGCATAGGTATATGTAAGTCCATATAATCCAGTCCTTGCATAGGTATTGTTCAGTCCATATGGGTCATAATGGTCCAAGTCCTTGCATAGGTATAGTCCAGTCCATATAGGTCATAATGGTCCAAGTCCTTGCATAGGTATGTTAGAGTTATTTAAATCGGATATTTAATTTAAAATTTATTAAAAATTTTAAGTTAAAAAGTTAATATTTTAAAATAATAATATTATTAAATTTAAAAGGAGTAGGGGACTCCTCTCATTATTCTTATGTCTTTTCATATTATACTCTTATCTCACTCCCCCTTACCTTGAATTGTTACCAAAAGAGAGTTTGCTTTGCACCTCCGATTTCTAGAAATATTAATACCAATCTTATTTCAGTATAGGCATAAGATGAGGATTAAGATTACTACTTAAAACAGAAATGATAAATTTTGAATAGTGAATAGTGAATAGTAAAATATGAATAGTAATAGTAAATAGTAAATCATGAATAGTAATAGTAAATAGTAAATCGTGAATAGTAACGGTAAATAGTAAATCGTGAATAGTAATGGTAAATAGTAAAAATGTGAATAGTAAAGGTAAATAGTGACAGTAAATAGTAATTTACTATTTGAATAGTAATTTACTATTGAAATAGTGTTTTACTATGTAGAATAGTAACTTAAAATAATATTATTTCTAGTATAATAACAGATTTCTAAAAACGATATGAAAATAACCCAAAAAATATAAAAGAAAAGTATTCTTACCTTAGGATTTTAGCAGAACCTTCTCCCAAAAAAATTTACTTCTCTCTCTCACTTCCACCACTATCTCACTAGCACTACTACATTAAGAAAACTTAATCTGAAATTGTGAATTCTAAAGAAGAAATCCTTCGGTATTTATAGGAAAAAAATTTACTATGCATTCCATTATTTTAATATAAAAGTACTGTGCATTTTTGAATTTTTTATTCCTGGTTACTGTGCATCTTTTGAAAATTTCACACATGTACAGTGTTTTGCATAGTAACTGTCGACAGAATTATTAAGCCAAATAGTAACCTTTCACTCGGTATATTTTAAATATTCAAAATGAGTCCTTTTTGAAATTTAGCGATATTATATCAGTCCTTACTAATTTTATAACAAGTAATATAAAGTTTAAATTTTAAAAATCTAAAATTTTCTGTTAGTAAAAATTTATTGATACGTTCCTAATTTTTAACGATTGGAAAAAATAGAGATTTTTCTCAAACCGATAATTTTTAGATAAGTCTACTTGAAACAGATTTTAGAAAATTTTCTTATAATTTAAATTCACTTTCTTATAAATATTTTTAATTTTAGGTCACTTATATGAATTTAAAATTATTTAAAAAATATTATTTTATTAAAAAAATTCCAAAATTCCAAAAAATCATAAATAATACGTAGATTAAAAAGTTCTAAAGAACCATAATTTAATTCCTTCGAAATTTTAATATAAAAATAAAAATAGGGTGTTACAACTCTACTCCCCTTAGAAAATTTCGTCCTCGAAATTTATATTATTCAGTAAAACAAATGAGGATGAGACTCTTTCATCTCAGTTTCTAGTTCCTATGTAGCATCTTCTCCTCTCGTTTCACTCCAAATGACCTTTACAAGTGGAATTGTCTTGTCTCTTAATTTTTTTATTTTTCTATCACCTATTCTAACAGGTAGTGCATCATATGTAAGATTATCTTTAACTTGTATGACATCAGGTTCAATAACATGTGTAGGATCAGATACATACTTTCATAAGTTTGACACATGAAAAACATTATGGATATTAGAAAGAAAAGTTGGTAATGCTATTTGGTAGGCAAGGGGACTAATTTTATGAATTATTTGATATGGACCAATAAATCTAGGAGTTAGTTTTCGAGATTTCATTGCCCGACCGACCCCAGTCATAGGTGTGACTTTCAAGAATACATGATCGCCTTCCTGAAATTCGAGCGGCTTTCTTCTTTTGTCATAGTAACTTTTCTGCCTGCTCTGTGTTGCCTTCATCTTTTCCTGAACTATTTTGATTTTATCCGTGGTTTATTGTACCAACTCTGGTCCTAGCATCAAGTTTTCACCAGTCTCAAACCAACATAGCGGGGTCCTACATTTTCTTCCATATAATACTTCAAAAGGTGTCATGCCAACGCTAGCATGGAAACTGTTGTTGTAGGTAAACTCCACATATGGTAAGAATTGATTCCAACTTCCTTTATGCTCCAACACACAAGCTCGTAACAAGTCCTCTAGAGATTGAATTATTCTTTTGGATTATCCACCCGTCTGAGGATGATATGCTGAACTCAGACGCAGTCTTGTTCCCAAAGCCTTATGCAAGCTCTTCCAAAATTGTGATGTAAAACGAGGGTCCCGATCAGAAATGATACTTGAAGGAATTCCATGCAATCTCACAATCTCCTCGATGTATAATTTTGCCAGCTTCTCCATAGAGTAACGAATATTGATGGGAATAAAGTGTGCAGACTTTGTTAGTCTATCAACTATTACCCATATTGAATCATGTCCTAATGGAATTTTGGGTAAAGAAGTCATAAAATCCATGGTAATGCTATCCCATTTCCATTCTGGTATTTCCATTAATTGTAGCATTCCAGGGGGTTTTTGATGTTCCACTTTAACCTTCTGGCAAATTAGACATGCAGCCACATACTCTGCCACCGCTTTCTTCATTCCAGGCCACCAAAATAACTTCTTCAAATCTTGATACATTTTAGTAGCTCCGGTATGAATGCTCATATAACTTTTGTGGCCTTCTTCTAGAATTGCTTTCCTCAACTCCTCTTTGTCAGGGATACACACTCGATCCTTACACCTCAATAATTGGTCGTTTCTCACATTGAACTCGACTTCTTTTCCTTGTTTCAAGAGTTCTTTCTTCTCTTGCAGGAATTCATCCTCTCGATGAGCCTCTAAAATTTGTCTCAGGAATTCACTTGTCACTTGCAACGCTCCTAATCTATAGCTGTTAGCATTAACCTTTACTGCTAGGTTAAGATCTCTAAAGTTCTCTATCAATTCCAGCTCTTTAATCATCATTGTGGATGCATGTAGAGACTTTCGACTTAAAGCATCAGCTACTACGTTTGCTTTTCTAGGATGGTATTGCAACTCAAAATCGTAGTCTTTTAAGAACTCCATCCATCTTCGTCGCTCATGTTTAACTCCTTTTGGTCGAATAAATACTTGAGACTCTTATGATCGCTAAACACATCGAATGTTGTACCGTATAGATAATGCCTCCAAATCTTTAAGGCAAAAACTATAGCGGATAACTCTAAGTCATGGGTAGGGTAGTTAATCTCATGTTGCCTTAATTGACGCGACGCATAGGCTACAACCTTCTTGTCTTGCATGAGTACACTTCCTAGTCCTTATTTAGACGCATCACAGTAAACTTCAAAACTTTGATGTGGATTGGGGAGTACTAACACCGGCGCAGAAGTAAGTCGATCTTTCATCTCTTGGAAACTATTCTCGTATTGTGTCGTCTGTAACATCCCTGTTTTTAGTAACAGTCTTATTTGGTAAATTTTGAAGTATGAAAGGTCTGTAAGTGAGAATTGGTAAATAAATACTCTGTAGATGGTCTGTAATATCACAAGAATTTCATTTTTGTGTGTAATTATAGAATTCATATAGACCAATAATGCAATTATTCAAATTCCGAGTGAAAAAGGGTTCTGTTCCGAGTGACAGAGAGAAATACCGACTGAAGGATAAAATTCTGAGTGTAAGTTTATGTTGTCCGAGTAACATATGACTGAGAGGGTTACTACCGAGTGGAATCCTGGCTTCGGAGACATTTGGAGTGAAGTGTGTTCAAGAGAACCACTTCCGGGTGAAAATTCCGAGTCAAAACACCCTTGAATGACTTGTTTCCGAGTCAAACCTTGCCAAGTGCTTCCTTTTCCGAATGAAACTTCTCTGATTGTAGTATTCCGAGTAAAGGGACTCAGTCAGGGATATATCCGAGTGGCATTTCCAAAATTGAGTATGATGAGGATCAGGTGAGATCCTGGACAAATTCTGTCCGAGTGGGGAGTTTTGAAAGAAATCTAAGATGAGGTGAATTTCCGAGTTCAATCCGAGTGAGTTTGTCCAAGTCAGAACCTCCCTAGTGAGGAAGGGGATAGCATTCTGGGTAGAAAGATCTCCAAGCATGGTATTTTGGGCGGTGGAGTTCCGAGTAGGGGCATATCTGAGCCCAGTGTAACCTGTCCTGAGTGGCATGCCCCGAATATAAAATGTCGAGTGGAATATAGTGATGGAAACCCATTCCGAGTAGAATATATATAAGGCTTAGAACCAATTTTTGAGTGAGGCTTATGTTTATGACTCCTTTTCCAAGTGGTGAAGACCTTAAAGGATTCCGAGTAAAACGTATTTTGAGAAAGGATAGTCTATGTGTTGCTAAGAGATGAATAGCCGAGTGAACCCTGAGTGGGGAAGGACTTAAATGCTCCTGAGTGGTAAAATCCGAGTGAACCTCTTCTGAGGGAAGAAGGGTTGTGATAGTTTTGATTGAGGTATACTCTAGGAGTCATATTCCGAGTGAACGATGTTATATGTATATTCCGATTGATTAAGGGTACCTATTCCGAGTGGCTAAGTATGAAATAAGTCCGAGTAAGACTTCACTTAGTGAATCCCTTCGAGTGATGTGGAGTTTGAATAAATCTGAGTGGACAAGATTTCATTAGGTCTGAGTGAGACAGTTTAGTCAATTCCTCCGAGCGATGAGAGGTCAGAGTAATGCCGAATGGAACTTGATGGTGGAATCCGAGGGTGTAACTCCGAGTGGGGGATTGGCACCTATGAGGATTTATGATGTGTTGTCCAGAAGAGTCGATTTTTGAAGTAAATTACCGAGTGAGAAAAGACTAGGTTTGGAATGATTTAACCGAGTGAGAACCATCAGAAATGACTCGGACTTGAGTGAAGTTGTTGAGTGAAAGACTGATTGAGAAATGACTCGGATTTGGAATATATTACCGAGTGAAAGGCCAATTAAGAGACGAGTTAGCTCTGATTGATTTTGCCTAGTAGAAAACCAAGCAAGATGAGTCGGTGTGAGGGTGAATTACCAAGTGAATGATGGGTCGGTCAGGATTATCTTGCTGAGTGGAAAACCTGTGTGCCTTGAGCCGGTTTCAGGGAGATTCTACCGAGGGAGATAATTTATGAGAGTCCGAGGCAACTCCGACTGAGTCACCTCCAAGGAAGAGAAATCTGACCGAGTGTTTCAAGAAGAATCAGTTCCGAGTGAGTAACCAATAGGTGGAAAGTCGGTTTCTGAAAGGCATAACCGAGTGGAACTCCGAGTGAGTGAAGACTCGGATTCATAATAAATTTACCAAGCAGGAAGTCTGAGTGAGAAAAGAACTCAGTCTGGATAGGTTCTACTGAGTGAGAAGAAGAGTACTTGAGTCAGTTTCAGAGGAATTCCGAGCGAGAACTGGATGACTCGCTCAAGCGAGTCGGATTTCGCTTGAGCGAGATGGACCCCCTGATGCATAATTCCTCCTTTCAATCCGCCCTTTCTCTACTTCGCCCAAGCGAGCATGCTACGCTCAAACGCGCTCGGCCCTGATACTCTTTTCTTCACTTCGCCCAAGCGAGGACAGTATGACTCGCTCAAGCGAGTCGAAAATTTGCTTGAGCGAGATGACCCTGTAGCTCTATTTCCTTTTGTTCCTGCTGCTGACCGATCCACTTGTCCACATAAATCCAAAAAGGACTGTCACAACGAGCCAATTACAGGGAAAAGTTGCACATTTTCACTCACCTTTAGATAATTTAATATATATTCCCTTCAATCTTACCAACTCTTGTACGTAAGTGGCTGAAATGGTCAAAGCTGACGGTGGACACAGCTCAAAAGTCTCCATTATTCCACCTAACCTTCAGTCATGGGGAAAACTTGTCTCCCACTTGCCTCTTCCTTATTAAACCAATACCATAACACAGCTCTCTCTTCCTTCTTCTACGAACTTTTAGAACCAACGTAGATTAACAAAGCTCTCTCTTCCTTCTTCTACGAACAAGCTTCTTCCTCTCTCAATTTCCTATCCTCCTCACTGTGAGCTGAAGTAAGGACAGTTAAGGGAAACTTCCTCAACTCCATTAAGGTAAGGGGGTATATTCTCGGGTATTCTGGGGAAATCCGAGTGAAAGGAAAGGGTTAAGGTACCTTTGGTCCTCACCTTTCCAGGACAGATTCGGTGTTGTTGTGAATTAAATGCTTTAATTGTTACTATTTGTATATATATATTTGTTGCTAAGTGGATATACTCATGAACTGTATTGGACTATGAAAATACTAAGATTCATGAGTGTCTATGTGAATTCCAGTGGGAAATTATAAAACAGAAGTTGGATTCAATGAATAACAAGCTCGGTTTTGTATAAATCGACCGGATCATTTAAAAATACATAATTTCACTCAGATGTTTTACATAAACCGACCGGATCATTCCACTTGAAAGGATTACTCGGAAGTTTACTTAATCAAAGAAGTTGGTCCGAGAGGTACTGCCACTTCTCTCGAAAACAACTCATTCGGAAGCATTTCAGTCGGAAATGTTTCCATTTCACTCGGACTTTACTTACTCGAACGTGTCTCATTCAGACAGAACATTTTCTCACTCGAAAACTCTTCCTCAATCATATTTCACTCGAAAAACATCTTAGTTTCACTCAGAAAACTCTTTTCAGTTTGATTTCACTCGGAATTATAGTTATTTCACTCAAAAAACTTTTCTCAGTCCGATTCCACTCGGAATCAGGGTTATTTCACTCGGAAACCTCATTTCACTCGGTATCAAACCTATTTTACTCAAAAAATCTGGTTTTCAACATTTTCACTCAGAAACAACTCTTTTTACTCGGAAAACCTAGTTTTTTAATATTTTTCACTCAGATTTTCATTCAGAAACTCTTCTTTAATTCTTTTTAAATTATTTTGGGATGTTACAATTATTATTATTATTCTTATTATCATTATTATTGTTATTATTATTATTATTATTATTATTATTATTAACTAGTATTATTGTTATAGATATTATTATTGTTTTAATCTCGAATAATGAAATAAGAAACATATTATTTACTCTTTAAACGAAGTATTATTTTAGCCAAGATATAACCGATATATTTTCTAGAATAAGAATAAATAATAATAAAGATGACTTGCAACGTCTGAATAGTTGATGGATCCAAGAGCTTGTGAATAAATATTATGAGACTGGGAACACATAGATACCCAAGGATCAAATGATAAAAATAATGCATTTCGCATCATGAAAATATTTTGAAGGAGAAAAACTAGAGCATACACCTGGTACGCTGGAGGACATTCACGTTCGATCTCTGAGGGGAATATTCGTAAAGCAGAAACATAAACGTACTCCTATGAATATGGAAAAATATACCAGATTAGTATTAAATATTAGTTGATTTGAATCAAATTTGATTCAAATCATTTCTAACAAAATTTAGAAAAACTGAAACTAAATAAGATAATAAATATATAGAAGAATATTAACAAAAAAGGAGATGTATTTTCATACATATGTTTGGTTCTTGTAGAAATAGAAAGAGAAATAAATTAATTTTTTGAGTTTGATACTCTTTCTATTTATATTATTAGATTCTATTATTTATTAATATATATATAGTTTATTAAAATAATATTCTTTATATATAATAATATCTATATATAATATAATTATTCTAGTAATTATTAATCAATGTACGTTTTAATTAATTGGATAGTTTCTTTGTGGATTCCAGTACGAAGGTTTTGTAGACGTGTTTCCGGATATTCCTTTAGCATTTCATCCAAGAAGAACAAGTCCTTAAATTCATTGAACTTTTTTAGAATACTCTTTTCTTTAATATCATTGAAAAAAATTGCGGATTGCCTAGTATTCCACCAATTAGTAAACCAATATTCCAAACATTTCTTAATTGTGAAAGAGATGCACCAGGGAAAAAAGACTATAGATGTAAGATATAGAAGGGGAATGAATGTTTTCTTTTTTGCCATTTTTTTCTTTAATGAACTCAACTTCACCTCAGTCGTCAACTCTATATGATAATAATCCTTCTATCAAGTATAAGTTTTATTACAAATTATAGAGTCGGTATTTATATATAAATAGATAATCTATTCACGCGTTTTTTAGTACGACCGGAACGGAAACCCAATGGCATCAGAGTCGCGCCTGAAGCCGGGTGAGACGATGCAATTCTGGTGTACTTTGACTAAATGACGGGATGTATCTATGATCGTGTAGAGCCAAGTCCCAAGATGAAATAATATATATTGATGAGAACCTGTGAGTTCATTTGTACCTTATGATAATGAATGGAGGACTTGGTGAGCTCCGATTGCTCTAGAATGGAAACGTTATGCCCAAGAGGCAACTTGAGCAGGATGAATTCCAAAGAATAAAAGAATGATGATGGTGGATTGATTTATTGGGCCCACATGCATCATGAGACTTAATTAAGATAAATCATAATAAATCAATCTCATGCATTCCATGACAGCACATTTGATTGTTATAGTTATAAATATGTTAATTGCATGATGTGTTATTATCTGTTAACTGGATTATGTCCGCACCGGATGACCTTCAGGGTCTTGGGTTATACTCACCCTTACTGTTGAATATTAACAGAGGAAATAGGAAACCAAGAATAGGAGTACGACGAACAGCAATACGTTGAACCAACTGAGAGTGCTCATTAAAATTAGAATAGAAGTAGTAGATATTTATTAATGAATAATAAGACACTGGATGACTGTATAATATTTAAGGGTGCCTGTGTGCCCCATTCTATTAAGAGTACAATTACTTATAGTTTGTGAATGACTATGTGATTTATCTACTATTTGCTTCCACTGATCTGCCATCATTTTATATTATTTAAAAAAAAATTCACTTTTTTTGAAAACTGTTAACACTCTTAGTTAAATAGGATGATCATATAGAAGGGTTTGTCTTATCTAACCGAGGGTGTTACATCGTCCACACAAAAGATTGTCCTTTTCGTGTTAACTTGGTCAATGGGTATCCTAGCTTTGAAAATCCTTCAATGAATCTCCTATAGTATCCAGCCAAGCCCAAGAAACTTCTAATCTCAGTGATTGTGGTTGGTCTCCCCCATTTTAAAACTGCCTCCACCTTGGAAGGGTCTACAGCTATTCCTCCTTGACTAATTACATGTCCTAAAAAGTTCACTTCTTCCAACCAGAATTCACACTTTGACAGCTTTGCATACAGTTGTTTCTTTTTCAGGATTTCCAACACAACCTTCAAGTGTTCAACATGTTCTTCTCTGCTTTTAGAGTACACTAATATATCATCAATGAACACCACTACAAATTTATCTAGATATGGATGAAAAATCCTATTAATGTAATCCATGAATACGGCTGGTGCATTAGTTACACCAAAAGGCATTACTAGATATTCATAATGGCCATAGCGTGTTCTAAAAGCAGTTTTTGGTACATCTTCTTTCTTCACCCTTATTTGATGGTATCCAGACCTCAAATCAATTTTGGAGAACACTGTGGCACCACGCAGCTGATCCATCAAGTCATCAATCCTTGGCAGAGGATATCTGTTCTTGATCGTCACCTTGTTCAGTTGCCGATAATCTACACACAACCTTATGCTACCATCCTTTTTCTTAACCAACAACACTGGTGCACCCCAGGGGGATACACTGGGTCATATAAACTGCTTCTCTATCATCTCTTCAAGTTGTTTCTTCAACTCTGCTAATTCTAGAGGTGACATTCGGTATGGTATAATTGAAATAGGTCCAACTCCAGGTACTAGATCAATGGCAAATTTTACATCTCTTTCTGGGGGTAAACTAGGGATATCTTCAGGAAAAACGTCAGGAAATTCACACACAACCGACAGGTTTTTGATTTTTGATTCTTGCTCTCCTTTCGTTGAAAGCAATAGCATGAATCCTTGAGCCCCTCCTTTTAAAGAGGCACTCACTTGGTTGGTGGTTAGAAATCTCAAATCCTCAGGATTCAAATTCACTGGTTCTTTAAACATTATGGTTTTATTATGACAATCTATTAGAACATGATTGTCAGACAACCAATCTAGCCCAATAATAACTTCTAAGATAGAAAGGGGTAAACAGAAAATATTAGCCTTAAAGTCCCTACCAACTATGACAATAGGGCATTTCCAACAGGCTTTAGAAGTGACAATGGGATTATTTCCAGGAGTATGTACAGATAAGTCAAATGGCAGTTCTATCACAGGTAATTTTAGCTTTTCTACACAGTCATTGGCAATAAAGGAATGTGATGCACCTGAGTCATACATAACAGTTAAAGGAATCTTATTAATGATACACTTACCTTCCACCATGGAATCAGAATGAGATGCTTCTTCTCCAGTGATTGCAAAAACCTTTCCTTTTGCCTTCGGCCTTCCGACTGCACTGTGCACGCCTCCTTGAGTATTTATGCTTGTACTTGCACCTTCAGGGTTTTCCCTTTTCATCTCTGGACAATCCTTGATGTGATGACCTGGTTTGTTACACTTAAAGAAAACATAAGTGTTTTTAGGACAATCCCTTTTCAAATGGGGTCCTCCACAGATAAAACATTTAAAATTTGGTGCAGATGTCGGGTAATAGCTTCTAGTTGAAGCTTGGGGTCTGTTAGGAACAGATGCTGCTCCAAACCGGTGAAATAGCGCTTGGTAAGGCTTATTTCTCCTGAAGTCTCTTCTTTGGTGATGGTGAGGTCCTCCACTTCTCATTTCTCCTGCCTTGTGGGCTCACGACTTTTGGTCATTCTATCCTTATGATCTTCTTCAAAGATCCTGCAGCGATTTACCAATACAGAAAATTCATGGATTTCCTGCATTTGTATAGCTTCCTTAATTTCTGGCCGCAATCCATTTACAAACTTTGCACACCGATCTCTTTCATTAGTAGCATCATTATAATGAGAATGAAAATGAGATAGCTCTTCAAACCTGGATGCGTACTCTCCAACGGTCATATTTCCTTGGGTCAGCGACAGGAATTCGAATTGTCTTTTCTCTTTAACATCAGCTGGAAAGTATTTCTCCAAAAACATATCCTTGAAATAATCCCAAGTGATCTCCACGTCGTTGACTTCGAATTGTCTACGCATGCTATCCCACCAATGTTCGGCATCCTCAGATAAGGCATAAGTAGCGAAGACTACCTTATCAGCTTCATTACATTGCAATGCTCGAAAGATCTTCTCTATCTCTCGAATCTAGATTTATGCTCCATTAGGGTTATATCCTCCCTTGAAACGAGGTGGATTGCGCTTTTCGAATAGGTCCATCCTTCTCAAGGCATCGTTACCTTGACCTTCACGTGCTCCCATTGCATTGATTAAGCGTTCTACAACTCCAGCAAGATCGTTTCCAGCCATTAGTTTCCTGTTTCTTAGTAACTGAGATTTGTCACATCAATCACAGTTACTACTAAGTCAGATATTCTATTCTCTATCACCTATACAGAGTTTACAGACAAAGCAAGATAGACCTTTTCCCCAGGCCTATTGGATTAACTGCTCTGATACCACTTTGTAACACCCTCTGTTACACCTTAATAAAATATATAAAAATTCATAAAAAAATTTTTTTTAAAGATGTGATTGTTAAAAAGAAACTATCGGAATAAATTACATACATTATTTCTGAAATACCTCATAAATATTATTAAAACTTTATAAAGTATTTGTATATTCATCCGAAGAAAATAAACATTAAACATTATAAGAAAGAGAGGAAACTCCATGGCCCAGAAGCAGTTACTTATTAACATTATTTATTCATTGGACCACGGTATTCATACCGAGCTCCCTTTCTAGAACGTGCTATATCTACTGCCGAAATTTTTCGATCCTTCCCTCTGAAGCATCAATTTAGAATATATGAAACAAAAACACGGAGAAAGGAGTGAGAAATAGAATATAATATTCTTGATTAAGACATAAGCAACAAAGGGTTTTCACAAACCAATACATAATAATATCAATCATAATCATATACACAATCAATTATGAATGCATGAATGTTATGCAATATCTTCATCATAACTTACCTATATATGTGGGCCCTTAAATTTTAATTTGCACTGGGCCAACCAGGAGTTTACACTGTTCCATAAGTCCGGATAATAATAATATGAACAGCTCAACTGGCATGGAAACACTTAGAGACTAGTCAGATTGAGAAAGTTTTTATTGTGAAAGTACCCGACACTAAGGAGCTACCCCAGGTCCCCTGAAGCACCCTTTCACACCCTCTCATCCCAAGGCTCGTAATTAAGCCTCCTCTAATGTATCCTCGGTTTCTATAATCCGTCCCCAGACAATATCATTTTATTTCACTTTAATGATTCATGATGCATGAACTACTCGCGTATTTAGTTGGTTAAGGCTTTTAGAAACTCAATTATTAAATCCCTTAAAGGTTTACAATATCATTTCAATAAATTGTACATTTTCTCAATTCTCTGAATTTCTGTCCCACAGAAATAAATTTGGTACAGTTTTCGAATATCACTGAAATTGAGTTTCTAAGCCTTAAATATCTAAAAACTTTCTCATATAAAACTTTACATAATTTTTCTCAAATTGAATCTTAACAAAATCAAATTTAGAAATCTCAATTATTTCCAAATATCTTTAGTTATTAAGTTGGAAAAAATAAAATTATTTTCTTTTGAAAATTTTAATTTATTAAAAGAGAATAATCTCTAAATCAAAAATACTTAAAATTACAAAAAAAATTTCTTTAATTCAAAATTTAATTATCTCAATTTGTTATAAATTAATTTTCATAAAATGTCTACTTTCTAAAATAAATACTAATTTTTTTATTCTAAATATAAAAATAATTTCTAAGAAGAAATAAAAATAATAACAATTTAAAGAGTAAGGTAAGAAATTCTTACTGAATTTTAGCTTTTCGTCATGCTCGCTATATGCTCAAACTCCACATTACAATGTCATCAATCAAATATTATCAATCACAGTTAAACATCATCAATCATAAATCAATCATAATCAAATCAATTAAATATCATTAAATACATATCATAATGCAAAATTTAATGATTATTAATATAGTTGATTTTTTTTAGTTCCTTTTGTCCATTCCTAGCATAGGTATATGTAAGTCCATATAATCCAGTCCTTGCATAGGTATTGTTCAGTCCATATGGGTCATAATGGTCCAAGTCCTTGCATAGGTATAGTCCAGTCCATATAGGTCATAATGGTCCAAGTCCTTGCATAGGTATGTTAGAGTTATTTAAATCGGATATTTAATTTAAAATTTATTAAAAATTTTAAGTTAAAAAGTTAATATTTTAAAATAATAATATTATTAAATTTAAAAGGAGTAGGGAACTCCTCCTATTATTCTTATGTCTTTTTATATTATACTCTTATCTCACTCCCCCTTACCTTGAATTGTTACCAAAAGAGAGTTTGCTTTGCACCTCCGATTTCTAGAAATATTAATACCAATCTTATTTCAGTATAGGCATAAGATGAGGATTAAGATTATTACTTAAAACAGAAATGGTAAATTTTGAATAGTGAATAATGAATAGTAAAACATGAATAGTAACAGTAAATAGTAAATCGTGAATAGTAACGGTAAATAGTAAATTGTGAATAGTAACGGTAAATAGTAAATTATGAATAGTAATGGTAAATAGTAAAAATATGAATAGTAAAGGTAAATAGTGATAGTAAATAGTAATTTACTATTTGAATAGTAATTTACTATTGAAATAGTGTTTTACTATAGAGAATAGTAACTTAAAATAATATTATTTCTAGTATAATAACAGATTTCTAAAAATGATATGAAAATAACCCAAAAATATAAAAGAGAAGTATTCTTACCTTAGGATTTTAGTAGAACCTTCTCCCAAAAAAATTTACTTCTCTCTCTCACTTCCACCACTATCTCACTAGCACTACTATATTAAGAAAACTTAATCTGAAATTGTGAATTCTAAAGAAGAAATCCTTCGGTATTTATAAGAAAAAAATTTACTATACATTCCATTATTTTAATATAAAAGTGCTGTGCATTTTTGAATTTTTTATTCCTGATTACTGTGCATCTTTTGAAAATTTCATACATGCACAGTGTTTTGCATAGTAACTGTCAGTAGAATTATTAAGCCAAATAGTAACCTTTCACTCGGTATATTTTAAATATTTAAAATGAGTCCTTTTTGAAATTTAGCGATATTATATCAGTCCTTACTAATTTTATAACAAGTAATATAAAGTTTAAATTTTAAAAATCTAAAATTTTCTATTAATAAAAATTTATTGATACGTTCCTAATTTTTAACGATTGGAAAAAATAGAGATTTTTCTCAAACCGATAATTTTTAGATAAGTCTACTTGAAACAGATTTTAGAAAATTTTCTTATAATTTAAATTCACTTTCTTATAAATATTTTTAATTTTAGGTCACTTATATGAATTTAAAATTATTTAAAAAATATTATTTTATTAAAAAATTCAAAAATTCCAAAAAATTCCAAAAAATCATAAATAATACGTAGATTAAAAAGTTCTAAAGAACCATAATTTAATTCCTTCAAAATTTCAATATAAAAATAAAAATAGGGGTGTTATAACCTTCCATGAAAAACATATGCAAACTGGAAAAAGAAAGGAAGGTGGGGCTAATGCTGTCACATATGATTTAAGGAACTTTCCTCAAAAGTCGCACAACCCTACATTTCTTCCCCAGAATAACCCCTATAAATTCACGTTATATCCTCAAGTAGCTGCTACTACCAATAACCATTCTCCGCCTTCCCCTCAACCACCTCGTTATCAGTCATCCATACCACTACATAATCATCATCACATGCCAGTACAACCACCGCAACAATGGACTCGACCCCCTAACCCTAATCAGAAAAGGACGAACAATAATCGCAACCATATTCAGTTTGACCCTATCCCTATGAGTTATACTGAACTATTGCCACACCTTATCCAGAACTCCCTTGTGGTGCCTTGTCCTTCCACAATTCTTGGACCACCTTATCCCAAAGGATATGATCCGAATGCTCAATGTGACTATCATGCCGGCGCACCAGGGCACTCAACAAAAAACTGTTTGGCCTTGAAACATAAAGTGCAAGACTTGATTAAAGCCAAGTGGCTTAATTTCCGGGAAGGAAATCCAAATGTGGCTACAAATCCTTTGCCTAACCATGAGGGCTCTAGGGTTAATGTTGTGGAAGAAGATCAAGTAGCTGTTATTGAAGATGATTCCTGTGATAATGCAAGCTTTGTGTGCCCCCTGTTCACCAGGCACTTAATTTTGTAATTGGGAGGCTGTTGAGCTCCCTACGATTTTAATTTTTGATTCAAAATAATTTGTAATTGCCTTAATAACTCAATATTCTCATTGCTATGCCCAAGGCTTTGGGGTCTTTTCTTTTTATAATAAGGGCGAGGCATGTTTTGTCATTTTTTCTGTTAATAAATGCGTATTTGAATTTGGATACCTCTTTCTTTGCACCTTTTTACCGATTCCCCTTCCCTTTATCCCTCATTCGACCATTCATCCAAATGCAGATCCAAAAATGATCCACTTGAAGATAGTAAGGTCACGATCCCATTTCACGACTTTGAGTATTCAGTTGATTGCGCTGACGAAGAGGGTAAGGAAGACTATGGTCCCTCGCCCAAATTAACCAGGGAACAAAAGGCTAGAGAAATTCAGCCCTATCAAAAGATAATCAATATCATCAAGATAAAAAGGTCAAGATTGACATTTCCCTGAGTCAAGAATAATAGGGGAAATTGATTAAGTTATTGATGTCCTTTGTTTGAAAACACTGGGGCAATTTATCAGAGGGCAATGGTAACCCTGTTTCATGACATGATGAATAGAGGCATATCTATCATTTAAGGAAGCTTCGGTATTGACCAACATGGATGGAGATGGATTTTTGATGCCCATAAATACAGACGTAATCAAGAGATGCTTTGCCAAAAAAAAAATCAAACAAACAAACAAAAACAACAAAAAAATCAAGGTTAGCGTCTTATGCACATACCAACTGGGGCAAGCTGATGCTCTCGCATTACCATATCGGGGCATGTCCAGATCACCAAGTAAGTCGTCACTTTTCTATATGGGGAATGGATGTCATCAAGCCAAGAACGCAACAAAAAATAATATTTCATCCCTGTTGCAATCAACCTTAAGGGGATGTAGCTACTCCCCATGCTAATGTAACCAAGGAAATAGTCTACCATGTTGAGAAACAAAAGTACCAAGGGGATCATTCAAAGGTAAAAAAAAAGAAAAAAAACAAATGAAAAAATAAAGAAAAAAAAGAGCAAAAACAAAAGCAAAAAAAGAGAGACTCGGAATGGTCCTTTCTTCTTGAGGCAAGAAAAAAGGCTCATCTCATTTCCTTCGGTACATGACGTTGGGGCAAAGTTGCCTATTTGAAGTGATATCTGTCCCCAAAAGGATGAAAGTAAATCAAAGGATGCCAAGCGGGTTCGGTTTCAGTATAATCAGCTTAAACCTTTTATTGTGAAGGATACAACCTTGATTTAAAAAAAAACATATCAAAAAGAAAGAAAAGCTCGCTAGGCTGAAAACCTGAAAAGGCGGTCTAGGCAAAAATTAGAGCGACCCGGTGAGTCAAAAATCTGAAAAGGCGGCTTAAGCAAAAATTAGGGTCAAGATATTGGCAAAGCAACTAAAATTTTCTGTACAAGCAGAATAGGATCCAACTGGGGCACAAGGACTATAGTTGAATTACTTTCTCGGAAGCAAAATCAAGGGATAAACTCGTCGCCATGATACAGGATCAAGATTCTTGCTGTTCTCAGGGATTCACTGGAGGATATGCAAACCCCATTACATCCCTCACTACCAAACTCTTTAACCACATTTGTTTCTTTTTTGCATTTGATTTCCCTTTGTCTTTTTCGGTACTTGATCAACCTACATAAAGGTGCTACCTTTTCAATATGCATTTATACATGAGCTTCATTAATGTGACAAAACATGTGTTTTAACAAAATAAAACAAGGCAATGACAATTATTTTCATAAAAAGATAAAAGGAAAGTCATGGGAGTGAGAGGCTTTTGTTATTTGTTAGCACCTTAGACAAGCATCACAAGGACCGCGCTGAATACATGCTCAAAAGAGAAAATCACCTCGTTCATCCATTTCACCCATGAGTATAAACCTAAAGGTTGCAGTTCTAAAGGTTTCTCCCTGGATTTTAAACTTCATTTTATTTTCCTAGAGCCGAACATGGCATCTTTTAAACTTCCAGTCGCCGAGCGGGGCACCATTTTACTTTCCTGTCGCCAAACATGGCATCATTTTACTTTTCAGTCGCCGAACAGGGTACCATTTCAATTGCCGAGCGGGGCATCATTTTATTTTCCTAGAGCCAAACATGGCATCTTTTAAACTTCTAGTTGCCGAGCGGGGCACTCTTTTAATTTCCAGTAGCCGAGCGGGGCACCATTTTACTTTCCTTTCGCCAAACATGGCACCATTTTACTTTTCAGTTGCCAAGCGGGACACCATTTTAATTACCGAGCGGGGCATTATTTTACTTTCTAATCGCCGAACGAGGCACAATTTTACTTTCCAGTAGCCGAACAAGGCACAATTTTACTTTCCTACCGCCAAACATGGCACCATTTTACTTTTCAATCGCCAAACATGGCATCATTTAAATTTTCAGTCGCCGAGCGGGGCACCATTTAACTTTTCAGTTGCCAAGCGGGGCACCATTTTAATTGCCGACCGGGGCATCATTTTATTTTCCTAGAGCCGAACATGGCATCTTTTAAACTTACAGTCGCCAAGCGGGGCACTCTTTTAATTTCCAGTCGCCGAGCATGGCATCATTTAAATTTTCAGTCGCCGAGCAGGGCACCATTTTACTTTTCAATTGCCAAGCGGGGCACCATTTTAATTACCGAGCGAGGCCTTATTTTACTTTCCAATCGCCGAGCGAGGCACAATTTTACTTTACAGTCACCGAGCGGGGTACCATTTTACTTTTCAGTTGCCAAGCGAGGCACCATTTCAATTGCCGAGCGGGGCATCATTTTATTTTCCTAGAGCCGAACATGGCATCTTTTAAACTTACAGTCACCGAGCGGGGCACTCTTTCCAGTCGCCGAGCATGGCATCATTTAAATTTTCAGTCGCCAAGTGAGGCACCATTTTAATTTCTTCATCGTCAAACACGACATTCTTTAAAACTGGCGCCCTGGACAAAATTGTTCCGCTCAGTCTTTACTTATCCTTTACTGTAACACAGTAAAGGAAAAGTAAAGATGGGCAAGCTGTTGCTACCCAATTTTGTCCGGGTGCATTTAAAATTTTAATAATAATAAATAATAATAAATACCAAAAAAGTAAAAAATTCTTTTTTAGAAAAAGTGAACCTATGGGCTTGTTTGAATTTCAAATTATTGATCCGGGCTTTGATTTTTAAAATTTTAAATCCTTACCAGAACCATAGATTTTTTAACTTCTAAAACTTAGAAAATTTTAAAATTCAAGAAGGGAGTTTAAAATTTGAATTTCATGAGGGATAAGATTTTAGAAGATTAGAGAAAGAAAGAGATAGAGTTCTTTAAAATAGGATGAGATAAAGCTTTTTAAATAAATAAGTATATTAAAAATATGATAAGGTTTTTAAAAAAAATCAAATTCAGGTTTTATAATTATATTAATTAAGCTAATCCTATTATCTATATGTTATGAGATAATGAAAAGAGGAAAGGGATATTATATAAAAGGTTCACACAAAAATAACAGAAAAAAGGATGTTTACGCCTCTGAATATGGATCACATTTATGTATATATACAAGGCACGTTGAGAAAAAAAGAAAATTGAATAGAGATCAAGAGAGGATATTCACACACAGCTACAAAGGAAATAATGGAAGGATCAACGTGAAAGGGGATTGACATAAAAAAAACAATTAACCAACAAGGTATTTTCTTTTGTTCTTTCCTATTTGTTTGTGCGATTGTTATGTGATTTTAGTCTCTTAAAGAATTAAATTATGAATCTTTTTTTTCCCTTTAGAAATATTCCCATAATTAGTATCATCGAGTGTCTGTTAATATTTGCTACTAATTAAGTTTAGAATACTACGTTTGCAAAATAGGGAATAAAATTAATGTTGGTATGTGCTTAAAATTAAAATCTTTATGCTAGGGTTAATTTAGACAAGATATCTCATTAACTTATGTTTAACTTCTAGACCATGAAGTACTTTTGTGATGCCAATAGGTAACAAAATTAATATATTCATATTAGGGATCAATTTGGATAAAACGTCCTATTGGCCTAAGTTTCCAAATAAAATAGGTCTTTAGTTGTCCCAAAATTAATTTCGATCATAAAAAAAATATTTTTGATAATAAATTTAGGGTCTTTATAGGTTTTTTGGACGAGACGTCCTGTCAATCTATGTAAAATTTCCTAAAAGAATTTAAACCATAAAACACTTTAATAATATCTATAATATAACAAAATCAAAATATCCTTATAGATTCTTTGGACGAGATGTCCTGTTAATCTAGGTCTTTAAATAAACTTTTCATTCTCAAATTAACCTAGACTGTTAAGTTCTTCTTTTAAAATATAACAAAATCATTTTAAAACCTAAGGCTTCCTCTTTTTAAAAATATAACTTACTTCGCATTTTTTAAAAAAATAACCCAAAGAACTACGTAACCCTGATTTCCCCTAACGCTTGGGGAATACGTAGGAGCGGGAACAATTATTCCTGTCGGGCCCAAATTTTAAAAAATATATATATCCCTTTTACTAGTAAAAATAAAATCATCACGCTTTTAATGATAACTGGACTAATTTGGACGAGACGTCCTGTTAATCATAAAATTTATAATTTTAAAAATCATTAAATCAACAACATATCCATAAGGCATCTCTAAGAGGTTTAAATTATAAAGTAGTAGGATTGTTCAAACTTAAACAATTTAGGGTAACCGTTTAAAACGGACAGTGTGGGGTGCTAATACCTTCCCCACCTATAATTAGACTCCCGAACTTAAAATCTTAATTTAGGACTAGTACCTTCACGTTAGGTTTTTTCTGATGTTTTACCTTAAAAACATTAGTGGCGACTCCACGGTTTCCGAAGGGAACTCGGGAAACCTAATTTTCTTTTTACGGTCGGCCTCCAGCCGCGATCCAGGTCGCGACAAAGTCTTAGAGATAAGCGTAGATGATTATAAATTAGATGGGTAGTTGAAAGTTTGGCATGTGATTTGAAAAACATTGAATTGAACCTATAGTTTTGAGTTGTGAAAGTAAGCAAAACTGTTTGAGGAACTAATTGGGTTTTCACAAGGCGTAACGGACTTAATTGGCAAATTGAACATTGTTCTTTGGCGATTAGGTACATTAATAAGGTTTCGAGAGAAAATTATTAATTAACTTAGGGAAACCCACCTTAGAAACTGATCCGGTCTGGATACCGATCCCCAAAGTTATGACGTCAGAGTGACATATTAGAGGAGCAACCGGTATAACAAGAAGATAAGGCCATACCGGTAATCCGTCCTCACATCATCCGTTCTTACTTCAGTAAATGCTCCATCTGTCCTCGCTACGATGGACGCTTCATTCGACCTTATCTCCACGGCGTGAACAAATCGTTTGCCTCAGGATCACTATGAGATAAGAGTTCCTTATAACTTATCAGCGAAGATATCCTGCATAGCGGAATGTGTCAATGTCAATTATCTCAGAGAGTAAGTACAATTGTCAGCGAAATATGCAGAAAGGTGATTATCCTCCATCCCTATCACTGGATCGTACTCTGATAAATGGACCTACCCACCTGACACACTCTGAGTTCTGAGTCACCTTGATTGACACACTCCACACGCTATCAGAACTAAGGGGCCTACTTGCATCCAATAATTCATTTCCTACGTTCAACTATAAATAGCATGTTCCAACACACATGCAAGGTTACGTTGTTCTATCTCATATTCTTACTATTACATTGCTTGAGTATTCATTGAGTTCATACACTCTTCAAAACTTGAGCGTCGGAGAATCTTCGCAGGTGGCACCACCTTTCGCCCTCTCTCAACGTGAAACGTTGGTGTGAAGGATCTCTAGGACAACAAGACCGGTTTCTCCCACTGATAGACCGGATTACAATACTGGATACCCACTGAACCGGTGTACAAACCCTAAAACACCTGCACTCTTGTGGCTGGTCCCACACCGGATCCTAGACCCCGGTTCAGACCAGTTCATTGGCATGCCCAGTAGGACTCGTTAAAGTTATTCGCACTTTTCGTAGAAGTTTGGTTGTCATAATAGAAGGTGATGGACGCGATTTTATTGATGGTCATGTAGAGGACGTGACCCACCAGCAGACTGGGAGGAGACTCGTCTTCGAATCTCCTGTCACCAACACTCGAAGGATGGTACCAGTGGTAACCCCTGACCCTCGTGATGAGGTTATTAAGCAGCTCAGGGAGGAGTTGATGGAGTTGAAGCGGGAGAAGAGAGGAACTGGGGACAGGGTGACATCCCATGCAGAAGAGGCTCACCATGCATCTATGAGGGAAAGATCTACGACCCTCCAGTACTCGAAAATCCCTACGTACGAGGAGAGGGAACAAACTCAAGACTCTGGTGATAGGGTCAGTACCAGGAGAAGGGAGCAAGCAGTGGTGACCTCTGGAGCTTATAGACTCAGCGTTCCTTTCTCAAGGAGGCTTATGAGTGTCGTTATCCCTAAGCACTTGCAGACGACTCAGCCATTGTCGATCAGGAAGTACAATGGAGAAACTGATCCTACTAAGCACCTAGATGCTTATGTCTATGAAGCTATGTACCTGGGAGCTGATAAAGACGTCATGTGTAGGATGTTCCAAAGAACACTGACGGAGGAGGCTCTCAGCTGGTTCAAGAGCCTACCCTCAGGATCCTTAGATTCCTGAGAAGAAATGGCAGCTGCGTTTGAAAGTCATTTCGTCATATCCAGGGACATCCCAAGGACTTCTCACACCTTGGCCCAGATAAGGCAAGGAGAGACTGAAACTCTGAAGGAGTTTTTGAAGAGATTCTACAAGGAGGCTGCGTTGGTCCCCAACCTCACGGAGGCCATACAGCTCCATATTGTAGTGGATGCTTTGCAACCTGCATCTGTTTTTGCCTTATCTTTGGCAAAGAGCCCCCCAACAACCTTCGAGGAGTTTCAAAGGAAAGCTTCCAAGTACGTGGGTATAAAAATGCATTTGGAGGCTACAGCGGCTAGAATGAAGCCCTCAGTACCCCCTCAGCAGCCACGAAGAGAGAAGGAGAAGGTGAGACCAGAAAAGCATGCCTTTAGGGAGGACTTTGTAAGCGCTCGACCTCATCAACGGGACAGGCACGTCTCGTCTTTCAGCAACTATGCTCCTCTAAACACCAGGTACTCCCAAATCTTGAAAGAAGTTGGCTGGCCAGCGCTCAGTGTTTTTGGTATAAGGAAGCCACCCCCAGTCAAAAGACCTAGAAACACACGTAAATATTGCTCCTTTCATGAATAGGTGGGTCACCACACAGACGAGTGCAAAGCATTAAAGAATACTATGGAGACCCTCATCAGAGAGGGAAAGCTGAAGCAATATCTGTTCAGAGAAAAATCCTTGGACGAGCCTGACAGGATGGACAATAGGGGGAGAGATCTGGATAATGAGGGCGATAATAGTCGTAACCCCGTTAGAAGGTTTACTGCGGCTGAAAAGCAAAAAGGAGTGGTGATCGCTGGAGGAGCCCAGCAAGACAACATGCCTCAGCAATAGAGGCAAGGTAGGCGTGAGGTGATTGAGATGATAGCTGGAGGGTTCGCAGGAGGAAGAGCATCAATCACAGCTAGGAAAAATCACCACCGGATGATTTTGTTTGTACAGGGCAAACCTAGAGATAACCGCCCTTTCAGGGACGGTGTGGCATCCCCAGCGGTGTCATTTACTGATGATGACTTCGGCCCTACGATCCCAGGAGGAGATGACGTAGTGGTGATCATTGCTGTCATTGCTAACAAAGATGTGCAGAGGATCCTCGTCGATCAGGGAAGTTCTTACGATGTAATTTTTTATAACTGTTTCAAAAGAATGGGTTTTAATGATGTAGATCTGCAGCCGCACACGCAGGAACTCACGGCTTTTAATGGGGCGAAGCAGCCTACCAAAGGGTACCTTAATACCCTCATTTCTTTTGAAGGAGAACCGGGTGAAAGAATGGTCAAATCGAGAATCTTAATGATCGATGTGGAATCCCCCTACAACGGAATCATAGGCCGCCCTACCTTGAATGCAATGGAAGTAATTGTGTCCACTCCTTACCTCCTAATCAAATTCATTGACAAGGACAACGGCGTGTTCTCCCTTCACGGAGATCAAGAGATGGCTCGATACTGTTATACCTTAAACCTCAACATGGTCAAGTTGGAAGCATTTAATAAGAAGAGGAAGCTTAATGACGGAGGAACAACGGCTGGGTCTGTCAGTCTGATTGATTTGGACCCCAGGGCGGAGTTGAAGATTGACCCTCTTAACCCCTCAAAGCCCACACCGGATGGTGGTTCTAGGGACGTCATTTTAGGGGATTCCCCAGAGAAGGTCACGCACATTAATGATAATCTAGAGGCAGGCATGGAACAATGTTTGTTGGCTCTTTTGCAGGAGTTTAAAGACCTTTTTTGCATGGACTGCAGCAGACATGCCTGGGATGGACCCTGATTTTTGTTGCCACAAACTCGTTGTGTACCCAGAAATGAGACCGGTGATCCAGAAGAAGAGGAGGTTGGGACCGGAGAAGTAGAAAGCAGCGTGTGAGCAAACAGAGGAATTGCTGAAGGCTGGTTATATAAAGGAGATTCGCTATTCATCTTGGCTTTCCAATGTGGTGATGGTACAGAAAGCCAATGGTAAGTGGATAATATGCACGGATTACGTAGATCTCAACCGATGTTGCCCCAAAGATCCGTATCCTCTCCCAAACATTGATCGTATGGTAGATGATTCATCTGGTTATCAGTACCTCAGTTTCATGGATGCTTATTCAGGGTACAATCAGATTCTGATGTGGGAAGGAGATCAAGAAAAGACGGCCTTTGTCAATGACCGTGGTGTGTTCTGCTACACCGTCATGCCATTTGGGCTAAAGAACGCCGGCGCTACCTACCAGCGCATGATCAACAAAGTATTCGAAGGCATGCACACCAAGCTGGTAGAGGTGTACATTGATGATATCATCGTAAAGACTCCCGTTGGAGGGGACCACATTGATGATTTGCGCCAAGTTTTCACCCGATTGCGGCAATACAATATGAGGTTGAACCCATTGAAGTGCACTTTTACCGTTCCAGCAGGGAAGTTCTTGGGATTCATGTTAACCCAGCGGGGCATTGAGGTCAACCTTGGAAAATGTCAATCAATTCTGGATATGCAGAGCCCCAAAAGCCTAAAGGAGGTACAATCGTTGAATGGGAAGGTGGCCGCTCTAGCTCGATTCATGCCCAAGATGGCACATAGATCCCTTCCCCTGTATAAGGCGTTGAAGAAGCACAAGGGTTTCGAATGGGGAGAAGAGCAAGAACAAGCTTTCCAGCAGCTTAAGGCCGTGCTTTCAAGTCCACCAATATTGGTAAAGCCTGACCCTGGTGAGACTCTGATTTTGTATTTGGCGATTTTTGATGAAGCCCTAGGTGTGGCTCTGGTTAAAGAAACTCCAGAGGGGTAGAGGTCGGTGTACTTCACTAGCAAGACATTTCAGGGGGCTGAAGGTAGATATCAAAAGATTAAAAAGGCCGTGCTAGTGGTAGTATGGGCTTCACAACAGTTGAGGCCGTATTTTCATGCGCATCCAGTTCTGGTGAGAACGGACCTGCCTCTCCGTTCAGTGCTTAGTAAGCCAAACCTCGCTGGAAGAATGATTAAGTGGTCCATCGAGCTTTCTGAGTTTGAAATTTCTTATGAGCCTCAAGGAGCTATTAAGGCTCAAGTTCTGGCAGATTTTGTGGTGGAAATGACAGGGTCAGATCCAGCCACACCTCGAGCGCATTGGACCATTTACGTCGATGGGTCGTCAAACAGTAAAGGCTGTGGAGCCGGTGTCGTGGTGGAAAGTGATGACGGCGTACATTTAGAGATTTCCCTCCATTTTAATTTTAAAACCTCCAATAATCAAGCTGAGTATGAGGCATGCTTGGCCAGCCTCCGAGCGGCGATTGACATCAGAGCGTCAGCAGTCACATTGTGCAGTGATTCACAACTGGTGATTTCGTAAATCCAGGGGGAATATCAGGTCAGAGAGCCGAAACTTCAACTATACTTGAACTGTGTGAATGAATTGAAGGGGAGATTTGAAGTGCTGGAGTTTAAGCATGTGCCAAGGGAGGAGAACACCAGAGCGGATATCTTATCAAGGCTTGCAAGTACAAAGCAGCCTGGCAGCATAATGACGGTGGTTCAGAGCACACTGACATCACCTAGCATCCCTCTGTTCCCTTCTTTAAACGCTATAATGGTCAGTTATCCTTACGAGAACTCTTGGGTCATCCCTTATATCCGTTACCTAGCAGACAGACAGCTTCCCACTGATGAGAAGGAAAGAAGACGAGTAAAAAGGGAACTGCCATACTTCACCATGGTCGATGGTGTTCTTTACAAGAGGGGATTCTTAGTCCCGTACCTCCTTTGTTTAAGAGAAGATGGGGTACAAACCGTATTGGAGGAAATACACGAGGGGCAATGTGGGCACCATGCCGGGGGCAGAAGCTTAATGAGGAAAGTCCTCAGGGCTGGATATTGGTGGCCCACGGTGAAACAGGGCTCTGCAGATTTTGTAAAGAAGTATGATGCTTGTCAAAGATTTTCTAATCTCCATCATACACCGGCCCAAGAACTCTCTTCATCCGCTGTGCCTTGGCCGTTCTACCAATAGGGCCTTGATATCCTGGGTCTGTTCCCTACCGCCCCTGGTGGTATTAAATATTTGATCGTGGGGGTAGACTACTTCACCAAGTAGATCGAGGCTGAGCCCGTAGTGCATATCACTTCTGCACAGACAAGGCGTTTTGTTTATGAAAACATCATAGCTCGATTCGGTGTCCCAGGATGGATTGTAACTGATAACGGCACTCAGTTCACAGATAAGAAGTTCACAGACTTGCTCGAAGGACTGAGGATAGTCCAAATTTTCTCGTCTGTTGAGCACCCTCAGACAAATGGCCAAGTAGAGGTGGCTAATCGAGAGGTATTAAAAGGATTGAAGAAGCGCCTCGAAGAAGCAAAGAGAGCTTAGACTGATCAGCTATGTCATGTTTTGTGGGCATACCGTACTACACCACACTCTTCCACTAATGAATCCCCATATCGGTTGACCTATGGGGTTTAGGCGATGATCCCAATAGAGCTACAAACCAGATCAGCCTGAGTGGAATATTTTTCAGCGGAAGACAATAACGCCAATCTGGCATCAGAGTTGGACGTTCTCCATGAGTTGAGAGAGGGAGCCTTTATCAGAGACCAGGCAGTAAAAGCGAAGGCAGCTCTCCGGTACAACAAGCGTGTCCAATATAGAGCGTTTAACACTGGAGACCTTGTTCTGAGGAAGGCCAGTGTGGGGAATAAATTTACTTATCAAGGGAAGCTGGCACCAACATGGGAAGGCCCTTACAGAGTCTCTGAAGTGACAGGAAAGGGATTATACCGGCTCTAGGAGCTTGATGGAACCCCTATTCGCAACAAGTGGAACACTTAGAACTTACGCATTTATTACAGCTAGTTGGTAAGACGGCATGTACTCTTTTTCCTTACTTGAGTTTTTTCCCATTGGGTTTTCTCAAGAAGGTTTTAACGAGGCATGACCCCAACTATGCTTCCTTTGTAATGTATATTCAACTTAATAAAAATGCAATTTATGACTCTATCAATCTCACTCTCCCATTTGTATGTTGCGCTTTATAGCTATAAGTTGTTTCGTATGAAGACCCCTCAGGACGGATGATCTCAACTACCTATTCTGTAGTTGACGATGTAACTCCTTGAGGGATGAAATGAAGACCCTCAGGACGGATGATCTCAATCACCTATTCTGTGTATTGACGATGTAACTCCTCGAGGGGAAAGTGGGTTGTAGGATTAAACTGAACCCCATTTGAAGGCCCAGATTGTAGGAATTAAACCGAACTCTGGGAACGGTTAGTAAGTTTGGCTGAACACTGTCTGAAGGCTTGAGTTGTAGGATTAAACCGAACCTCAAGAGACAGGTGTAGGACTTAACCTTTTTCAAGGTCATACTGAACCCCACATGAAAACTTGGATGGTAGGTCCGAACCGAAATCCAAGTACAATTGTCGTCCTCATCTTTGAAGCACTCATCACAGGACGGTCGAGGGCGAATATTGCTATTCCACATCTTCGAGATCGAATGAACTTTTCTAATCTCCAAGGAGTTAAAGGTAAGATTTTACAACAGATATTCCCTTCCTAAAATACTTATACTTAGGGACAGGGCATACTTTAACAATAAGTGTTGCATATCTGTTACGATTTTTATTATTTTACTCCGAGGTGGGAAGTACGCTTTAAACGACAATGTGGTTAAACAAGACAGACTTGCAAAGTATTAAAAAGGTAAAGTATTGCGTATACGCCTAAGATTATTTGGTAGCCATACACTTGTCACAAATAATAGAAGAAAAACGAAGCAAACTTTATTTCTATGAAGATAAATTTTATATAAGCATCAAAACTGGAGCTGATCCCAGTACACAGCTACAAATAAAATCATAAGAATTAAAGAACAGGTGGTTGGTCCTCCGGTATGGGCACATCCTTTCTCCCTTGTTCAGTTCCTTCATTTTGAGCTTTACCCCCTCCGGTCTCTGGGCCAGCTTGAGCATTCCCTTGAATTTCACCTTCGGGTCCAGAAGTGGTCAGTGTTGGCTCCATGCTTTGACCCTCCGAAAGTGGAGGCAGTTCATAAAGAGCATCAGGAGAATCCTGGTGCGAGCCGTCACCCTTTACTTCGACAAGTCTCCCTCCGTGGAATTCATAGAACGGATCCAGTCCGTACAGATTAAGCTTCACGTCGGGGTTACGGTAAAAGACTTGACGTAGTGCCAGGACGAAGGATTCGAAAGCCACCTTCTTGCATATCTCCAAGGCTTTGGCAGCCTTGGCCTTTGAAGCAGACAATTTCTTTTGAAGCTTGGCAAAATCCTCCTCCGACGTCCCAGTGCTCGTACTCCCCTTCCTCAGCTCTTCGATCTGAGACTGCATTTCCTTCTGAAGGGCCTCCCATTCTCCTAGGCTTTTATTGTGGCTGACCTCTATTGTTACAAGATCGTCAGCCACCTTAGCCGACTTCTTCTTCTCTAATTGCAGCTCTTCGTTAAGGAGGGGGATAGATTTATTTTGCTGCTGAAGTTCAGCAACCTGCCGCTCCAGAGCTTTATTGGTGAAGTGAAGCTGGCTTATTTCTTCTGTCTTCTTCTGCAGTGTTTCCTTGGCCTTAGTCAGTTCAGCCTCCACACCTTTGTGAATCTCAGCTTGCTTGGCCGCCCAGGCTTCCTTTACGGTGATGTCGGCTTCAAGTTTTTCAACTTGCTCCATGTAGTCCGCCTTTTCGCTCAAGGAGTCCAAGAGAGCGGATAGCTCATCTAGTTGCCAGCGGCCGGCATTGCATGCGCCTCAGACTTTGGAAGCGTCGAGTGAGGGGCGGAGGCAGTACCTAGCCTTTGGAAGAGTGGGGGCATGGATCCTTGGAACCAGAGATACGGTGAGAGGAAGGAGTCACGAGGAGGGTCAATCACTGGAGGAGGACCGCTCTCGGAGTCCGGTTCTGATGCGGCATGAGAAGGAGGGGCAGAGGAGTCAAGGACAGGCTTCTTCCCCTTATCTTTTTTCAGCCCAGATTCCTCAAGAGTCTTCTAGCGTTTCTTTGTAGGGTCCACAGATGAAGGCTTTTCCACATCCGCCGTCTTGACCAGATGTCTCTTTTTCTTTTTCTTCTCTGGGACGGCCTCTTCATTACCCTACCCCACAGCCTATGTTTATCCCTCTGGTTCCTGCTCATCGAGGAGGGGGACCTCGTCTCCCACTGCGGAGGTCAGAGGAATGGTCGGAGCCTTGGTGGAGTTCCTTTTGGCTTGAATTTCATTCTCTTCGGAAGAGGAGTCGCCATCTGCCAGCATAGACTTTAGAGACAACATCTCGGGAGAGACTTTTTCGATTTGCTCTGCAAAACAATGAAGATCGAGTTAAAACATAGAAGGAAAATAATAAGAGCGGAATAAATATGTAACATAATCATAGTTCAAGAGCGGCCATTACGGAGATAGGTGTCCCGGACATCGGCACTCCCCAAGAGAAGCCTGCAGGAGAACCCCTTGAGGGCTTTTAAGGTCGTTTGCATAGCACTCAGCACCTTGACGGAGTGAGAAGAAAGCTCACTCTCTTCAGTATAGTAAGCACGGCTCAGCAGCAAAAAGTGCTCGTGTGACCAACTGATAGGGAACTTGGTGAACCCTTCTTTGTTAAGCCAGAAGACCGGCTTGTTGGATTGAACCCGGACCCGCGTGTAGTAGTGTTTGAAGGAGCGTCCGTCCACCTTAGCGGATTCTATGTAGGACTTGAAGTTCACCACCCTTGAGTCACAACGGAGTGTTATGAACCCAAGGCCGCCCTTCTTGTTGGCACGGCGGACCACTTGGCAGTAATGAAACAATTTGGCCACAGTGACGGTGAAGTTTAAATGCTCTCCCAGAACTTCGAGAGCACGCACCAAGCCCCAGCCGTTGGGATGCAGTTGAGTAGGGACGCAGTCGAGGAAACATAGGACGGCCATCTGAAACTCCGTCATGGGAAAGCGGACCCCCAAGTTTTGAAAGACGAAGTCGTACATATAGACCAACCTCTCATCTGGGACGCGGTGGCAGACCCTCTCAGTTGGACGGGGGGCAAGGATGAGAAAGCGTCCCTTGTACTTCTTATCAGAGTGGATTTTGCAGCGGAGAGTGATCGGGTTGCCCTCTTCATTCGCATGATGAGAAGGGATTTCCAGGAATTCCTCCTTAACCCAGCAGTACGGCCTCTCCCTATTCAGCTTTTCCCAATTCAGCCGGTGTGCCACGACGTTGACACACCCTTCAGTAGTCTACAGAATCAACATTTTGCCAGACCCCAGAATCTCCATGGTACCTGACGCACGATGGAACGCGTGTGTGCTGTGGTAGAAGGCAACATCGTCAGAGAGATAACCTTCATTACTTGACCCATCATCAGAGCAGCTGGTAGCCCTCGAATCAAGGGGATCCTCAGAGCGGCACTGATTAACTGGCGCTCATGAGGAAGAAGTTTCAACTCTCTCTGAGTGACGAGGCCCAGCCACAGGAAGATTCACTGGAATCCTTCCTCCACGGCGGCTAGAGGGGGCACGAGAGCTCAGACTCCCCCTGTTTGAGGTACCAGCGCTGCTTGTTCTAGGGCGCATGGTTGAAGCAAAATGACCAAAAATGATATGGAGGTAAAGGATAGGGAGGTTACCTAAAAGAAGGAGGAACTTTATGAGGAGGAAAGGCAGCAAGGAAATCTTCAAAAATTTGAGCAGAGGTTCACTAAGCTTGATGACAGAGATGAATTCCAAAATTTGTTAAGTGCTCCTTTTATAGGTAACGAAGAAGCACAGTGTTCTGCCAAAAGTCATGACGTTTGTTTCAAAACGCAACCTTTCAAATTCAAACGACTTCGTCGTTTCGTAACTTAAAGCGCGAAAGTGGTAATGTTTCAGTAAAGGTTTTTACAAAACGGGCCTGTGGAAGTTGAAATTCAGGCCCAATAAGCCTAATCGACGGTTACACTCTTGGGGAATGATGGTGATCTGTCCTGGACCGGGGTCAAGAGATCCGATCTCAAGCCAGTCACGAATAGTATGTCAATACCGTCTAGTAGACCGGATGTATGTGTATCCGGTGTAGGTATCCGTTGTCCTTGAATGAGGAGAGCGGATTGGGCGTTCTGGAGATCCTTCACACCGGCCTAACGCGTTGAAGTGGGCGAATGGAGGTGTCACCTGCAAAGATTCTCCGACGCTCAAGTCAATGATTATATTCCAAGTAAGGAATGTATTCAGAGAGGAATCAATCGTAAAAGAGCTGAAGAAGAAGAAGCCCCCTAACTTCAATCATGAAGTTAGTTGATATACCTGATTGGCTCGATTAACGAGGACTCGTTGGTGGGGAACCACCAACTCCCATTAGCATTATTATATTGCGCACTTACCTGCATGATTGGGTCAAGTGGCTATTTTATATTGAGCATAGAGAATGTAGACTAGGATTAGGGAACAAGTTGACCATTCCCGTGAGCAGAATTTGGCTCGTAGTGCAGGGAATTATTGATCGATCCCTGTAGCAACAATCCTTGTCTTTTGCACAGTGACGTGTGTATTATCCGATGTCATGGTGTTATCCTGAACAACCGGTATAGGGAGAATGCCTGATACGGAATTACAGTTCGGATGTATACCGATGACACCGGTTACACGTAGATGTCTTATCAAAGACGTTGAAATATGTATAGCAGATCGGATACCGGTATTGAGACCGGATCATATGTCCCCTAGCTTGTGTGAGGGACTGAATAGTTGTTCACATAAGCTACTCAACCTGCGAGAGGTCTTAATATCGGTAAGCTTACGTGTGTAACAGTTCCTTAGCATCTGTTGTCATTCGTAAAGAACTGCTCTGAATTTAATAGAAAAGACCTTTCGGTACTGTCACAACGGATTCAGACAAAGATTCGTTGTGTGAGAATTTCAAGAGTTTATTGGAATTGAAAGCTCTTGAAGTTTGTGTAACGGCTGTAAAGCGTAAATTGCGTTGCATGATTAGACATTAATGCTTTTAATCACGTGGGCAGGCAATTATGGCGCCTGAGATGAAAATCTCATTAACCGTCGTTTTGGGCTTAATGGGCCTGAAATTTTCGAAACTTTTGGGCCTAGTGGATAGCCCTCTGCTGAGTCGCTATCGTTTTGGCGCCCAAGAATTTGGAACGGTTGTGTCGTTTCGCTTGTGAACGGGTGCGTTTTATCGAGAACGACACAACTCCAAGAGGAGGTAACCGATCCTCTTTGTTTCCTATAAAAGGAATACTTAGTGGATTCTGGGTTCCACTTGCTTTTGCTTTCTCAACGAAACTCTGCAGAAATTTTGCAAGGAAGTTTATCGCCTACATTGCGAGGGTCTCATCGTTCCTCAAATTCATCACTGTCATCTGAGGTAACTATCTTTTCCTTGTCGCTTTAGTTTCGCTTTGACTTGTTACTCGTAGTTATAGAAAGTAGGCTTCATCAAAAAGGGGGGGGAGGAATCAGTTTCCCTCAACCCTAATAGTTGTGGGGAAGAATCCTTGTGATTCTTCCTAAGACTGAACCGCGTCGCTCAGAAAGGGGATCTTACTCACTGCGGGAAGTGACCTTTCCCTTCTCAGAGTCGCCCTCTGATTGTAATTGCTTTTAAAATGCAGTGAGTAATGATTGCAACTTTCTGACGACATTTTATTTCTTATCATAGATTAAGGAGTTCGGTCTAGATATTTCCAATGGCAACTGGAGAAGGATCTTCTGGAGATAGTGCCATTTCGAAGACAGCTGAAGGTCTCTTCAGCGTAGTTGCTTCGAGGCTAAATTGGGAGGAGGTTCAGGCTAAATGGCCTTTCTGTTGGGTGTCCAGCGAATTTAAGGAATTGGCCTCTCGTCATGCGGATGAGGAGGGATCTCGGATTCAACCGAGGTTCACGCTGAGTACGGACGAAGAGACAAAAAAGTGGTATAGGGTTTACGCACCACTTCCGACAGAGCGGATATGTCATGTCGTCCCCAACGATCGTTCAGTGTACATGTACGACTTCATCTTTCATTATTTGGGTGTCCGCTTCCCATTAACCGAACTCCAGATGGGTGTTTTGAGGTTTTTGAACTGCGCACCCTCCCAACTTCATCCCAACGGTTGGGGCCTCATCCGAGCTCTCGAAGTGCTTGGGGAGCACTTCAATTTCACGCCAACTGTAGCGATGCTGTTCTACTACACTCAGGTAGTTCGAAGGGCGAATAAGCAGGGCGGAGTTGGTCTGGTGACACTCCGGACTCTCTGTTCTTTTGTGAACTTTGAGTCTTATACTGATTCGGCCAAGGTTGACGGGAAGTCCTTCAAGACTTACTTCACTCGCATCTCCATCAAGAAGGGCAAACCAAAATTTTGGAAGGATGAAGAGGACGTTGACAAATTTCCCCTGAGCTGGACACACAAACATTTCCTCTTGAGCTCGCATGCATACTACACTGATCAATCCGATCTGTCTCGAGAGACGTCGAGAGTGTTGTTCGCACTTGAATCGCACACTACAGGTCGTCACGTCTTCTCGTGTAGGCGTTTGCTAAGTAGCTCAAGCGGAGTCCGGGAGGAATATTTGCGTACTTCTCGTTTTATTTCATCTTTCCTCTACCAAATATATATAGAATATTTATAGTTGCTGACATCTTGTGTTTGTTCATGTAGGTGAAATAGAACAAGAGACTCCGGAGATGGACAAATTAAAGAAATTCAAGGCGGCTGGTAAATCCGTTTCCCGTGAGAATGAAGTGAAGCCCAGGCCCTCAACCAAGGATCGTCCTGAGTTAATAATACTGACCTCGGATGCTGAAGGGGACGTTCCGTTGGTTGAGGGCGGTTCTTCTACCGCTGATGAATCCACGGGTTATCCTCCAGTTTCTGAGAGGAGAAGAAAAATCAAGAATGACTCAGTGGGAGGCCCGTCCAAAAAGCGCAAAACTTCGGAGGGTAAGCTTGTTGAAACCTCGGAAGCAGCTGGTGCTCCCTCTAGTCTTAATAAAGAAACTGCTGCTGGGGCTTCTGGGTCAAATCCGACCTCCTTCTCAACGACCTCGTTTCTCACTCCCTTCCTCTCCTACGAAGGTTCTACCCCTGCCACTCTTCCACCACCGATGTACAAACTCCGGCCTACGCTTAGCGTTAAAGAAATTGAAGAAGCGTGTGAGGCCGGAAGGTGGCAGCTAGCCGAACTTGCTGGATTGCTATCTTCCGTCAGTGAGTTGGCTAAGAACGTCGACAAGGTTGAGGAGCTAAGTGAAAAATTAGAAGAGCTCAACCTTTCCTCAGACAAGGACAAAGCCGCCATGAAGTTAATGGAAGATCGTCTTAACAAGTCTAAGGAGTTTGGGGATCTCGTAACTAAAGAGAATCTCAAGCTCAAAGGCGATCTTAAAAACTTGGAAGGCAAGGTGGCAGAGAAGGAGGAAGAACTCCGTAGCAGCCAGGATAAACATAAAGCTGATGCTGAGGAGTGGTCTCAAAGGGAGAAGAAGCTCCTTCTTGAGATAGAGGGACTGAAGGCTAGGAATGCGGAGTTCGAGGTGTCTAGTGAGGAGCTGTCCAAGTTGCGGGGAGAATTGGCTACAGCGAAAGCTGAGAGAGAAGAAGCTGTTGACATATGCAGCCGGGCTGTTGAAGAGTCCTTCGGCCTAGCCATACGCCAAGTCTTCTACCGCAACCCCACTGCGAAACTTAACCTTTATGGCATGGATCCGTACTATGAATTCCATGGGGGAAAGTTAGTCGCAGTGGTGGATGGTCGTCACGAGGATCCACCGACGTCCTTGTATGGTTTGGCTCCTCTTCCTGAGGGTCAATCTATGGGACCGGATTACGTCTTTCCTGTGCCCGAGGTTCCCTCTTCTGAAGAAAGGGCTGAGGCTCCTGGAGGTGAGACTCCTGCGGAGGTTCCAGAGGAAGGGGGACAAGAGCCTTGTGCTGAGGAGGCGCAAAAAACTGAAGAACAGATTCCTCCTCCGTAATTTTGTTTTCATTTACATGTATAGTTGTGTACCGGGATCAACTCCGGATTTTGAACTATTGTATGTAATTTCATTTCAATGAATGAATTTTGGTTGAAGAAATTTGTCTTCGTCGTTTCATATATATTTAAATCGTTTCTAATCCGTTCTGTATAATTAATCTTAAGGCCGGATTGAAATAATAGCCTCGGAAGATTAAACAACAAATAAAATTTAGAAAGGATAAATATATACATGTCCCCAAGTGTGTATTAAGAAGAAGGTGCCTGTCTCCAGGGCATGATCCTTAATTCTTTTGGGGAAAGATGGGTCGATCCGTTGTTTAGCAAAGTAGTGTAACAGGACGGATGACTGCTTCTAAGATGATAATATTGTTCCAAGTTTAGGGAACTACAAGGAAGTGGTGTTTGAGTCCTTTATCATAAGGATGATGATGGGAGTTTTTTCCACACCAGGAGTTACGTCGTTGTATCACAGAATAGGTGATAAAGAGTATCCGTCCTGGGAGAATACCACTAGAAAGCGAAAGTGCGGATTGACTTTCGGAATTTTCCATCATAAAGATGGTTATGAGTATTGATCATGCCAGGTGTTTTATCATTAAATCACTTCATAAGTGATTGAGATCATCCGTCTTGGGGATGTGTACGATACCAGGAACTACATCATCAGGTCGCATATTAGGTGATTGAGATCATCCGTCCTTTGGGTGTGTATGGCGCCAGGAGTTACATCGTCAGATCACAGCATGGGTGATTGAGATCATCCGTCCTGGGCAGGTACACCGCGTTAGGAGTTACATCGTCATATCACATAATGGGTGACTGAGGTTATCCGTTCTGGAAAAGTACACATCGTCAAGAGTTACATCGTCAGATCACTGATTAAGTGATTTAGATAATCCATCCTGGAGACATTTTTCAATCGTAGGAGTACGGATTGAGTGAATACTTTCATTATAAGAATGATGATGAGAATTGTTCATACCAGGAGTTACATCGTCGAATCACTTTATAGGTGATTGGGATCATCCGTCCTGGAATGATTCACACCAGGAGTTACATCATCGAATCACAAAATATGTGATTGAGATAATCCGTCCTGGAATGATTAGTGGAGCTCTTCGTACCAGGAGTTACATCATCGAATCACTGAATAAGTGATTGAGATCATCCGTCCTGGTGTGATTATTGGAATCCTTCGTACCAGGAGTTACATCATCGAATCACTGAATAAGTGATTGAGATCATCCGTCCTGGTGCATCTTTCCAATCAAGGGAGTGCGAATTCAATTTCCAATTTTCGCTCCATCCGAAATCCGAGTCCTACCTCTACTAGCCCCCTAGCTGATGTGAGGAAGCAGTTGACTTGCTCATATGAGCTATATTGATCATAGTACGTCTGGATTTCGGATTTGCACCGAAGTGTAAATATCCGTTCTGGGAACCATGTTCCGTAGTGCTGAAATTTTAAGGGCGGATTCCACAATGGAAATATCAGAAGTTTATCGAATTTCGCAACCCTTGGTATTCGGGTAATGGTGGCCACGTTTCTAATGATTGGACATTTAATGCCTTAATTCACGTGGGCGCGCCATTATTGCATTAAGTGCGCATGTCTTAGTAACTGTCACGCATAGTTTTGTTGGGCCTAATATTTGGTTTTAATAGGCCCATTTCGATGGCTCTGTGACAAAGTGATGGCATTTTCGCGCCATGAGGTACTAAACGACAATTTTAGTCCACTAAACGGGGAGTCGTTTGGGGGTAAACGACAGATTGTGTTTAGTGGGTATTTGAAAATTTTTTGTGCCCTGATACAGGCATATTTGGCAATCTCAGTTTCCATTTCTTCTTGCTTCCTCGACGAACCTCTGCAAAAGTCCCAAGAAGTTCTTCGTGTCCGCCTCTGTGAATTTCAATTCACTATCCTTAGGTAACCACTTTCCCTTCGTTTTTTGCATCTCTTTTCAATATTTAAGAATGGCTAGGAAGGGTGTTAGCTTCAGTGGCGTTAGCCCTAGAGGAAGAGGAGGAAGGGCTTTGGTTCAAAACCCTAATGTTCGTGGTGGGAGGATCCCAGTGATCTTCCCATCGAGGCCACAGTATACAGGGGGGGAGGAGTCGCAATATCAAAGGCGAAGGGTGATTATACCCTCTTCAGAGTCTTCCTCCTCCAGTGAGAGTGTCGAAAGTGGGGATTTGTATCTCTCTGATGATGTGAAATTTTATCGCAGCATCAAAGCTTTCACAATGGTGACAAAGAAAGCCACTGGGAGAAAATCGTCTGAAGGGGAATCCCCTTCCGAAAAGTATATCTTGAAGACCCAATCCGGCCTCTGTAATGTGGTTGCACACCGGATAGACTGGGTGAAATTCCAACAGAAACGCCCATTCAGCTGGGTGGCTGAGGAATTTCGTGAGACACCGTCCGTCCACGCTCGGGAGGATGAAGGGGAGCTGGAGCCGCGGTTTACCGTTTGGAAGAAGGACAAATACAAATGGTGTTTTAATGTATTCGCTCCCCTTCCATCGGTACGGATATGCCACACACCGGACGAGAGGTCCTTGTTCATGTATGACTTTATATTTCTGAACTTGGGTGTGCGTTTCCCCTTGACGAAGTTTGAGATGGGAGTCCTGAGATTCTTGGACTGCGCCCCCTCGCAACTTCACCCTAATGGATGGGGATTGGTCCGCTCTCTTGAAGTGCTTGGGGAGCACTTCAACTTTAAACCGACGGTGGCCATGCTTTTCTACTTCACTCAAGTGGTCCGTCGTGCGAATAAGGAGAAAGGAGGAGTGAGCTTGATATCCCTCCGGACTATCTCCAAGATCATCAACTTCGAGGCGTACACTGACTCCGCCAAAGTTGATGGGCGTTCATTCAAGTCCTATTTCACGAAGATTAGCGTCCATCCGAATGAATCAATTTTTTGGTTAACTGAAGATGGGATTCCAAAATTCCCAGTGACTTGGACGCACGAACATTTTTTGTTGACCTCCCAAGCGTACTATACCGAGGAGGACAAACTGAGCCCAACTTCGATCTCTGTTCTTTCGGCTCTGCAGTCCTACACAGCCTCACACCAATTTTTCTCCTGCAGGCGTTTGTTAGGACCAAAGTCTACTCGCGAGGAGTATTTACGTAATTTCCCTGCCATTCTTCATGCGTTATTATGTCGTTTGCCTTGAAAATTTTACGTCTCTGATTGTGTCTTTTGATTGTGCAGGTGAAATTCAGGGCGAGTCACCAGAGATGAATAGGCTAAAAGGACTCAAGGCCAGAGAGACTTCCGTTGCGGCTGAAAATGACATTCAGGCAAAGCGGAATTCTAAGAAGGCCACTGCTGAGACAATAATATTAACTTCATCTGCTGGTGACGATATTCCTCTGATCGAGGGCGGATCTGAGAAGGTGGTCGAGAAAAAGAAGAGGACAAAGCGTGATCCTTCGAAGACCTCAGACCGTCAATCCTCGCCCAAAAAGCCTAAAACTTCAAGAGGGGCTGCTGAGCCAGGGCCTGCTAAGGAAAAGAGAGCGGAAGGGTCTATTCCGGATACTCCAAGTGGTGTTATAACATATGGGGCGAAGCCAATAACGACTTATTTCGCGCCCAAAGCCTCTTGCCCTCTTGAAGATAGTTCCGGTCTTGTTCAACGTCCGGTGTATGAGAGCTCCGTTCCTGAGGGCGTTCCCGAATCCTCACCCAAGGTGAAACCCTCGTTGAAGAGTGAAGAAATGATCAGAGCTTGCGACGACGGACAGAAGCACTTGGCTGAGTTATCCGAGCTCCTCAAGTCGGTTCGCGAGCTCACAGAAGAAAACGAGAGGCTCACCTCAGTGGTTGGCAAGGACAAGGCAATCATCCTCAATGCTCATCTCTGCACGGAGAAGGAACGCTCTTCAAAGCTGGAAGAGGGGTTGAAGGAGGCTAAGGTCGTCCATTCTCTAGGAGTGGATGATTGGACACGTAAGGAAAAGGAGCTGCTATTAAAGCTGGCGGATTCGAATGGCGAGGTCAAGACCCTGAAAGCAGACTTGGACGATGCTGTAAACATGTGTGACCAAGCAGTCAAGGAGGCTTTCGGGTTGGCAGTTCGTCAAGTGCTATACCAGAATCCCAAGGTGTCAATTAATTTGAACGGTATTGATCCGTTCTATGAGTTTCACCAAGGGAAACTGGTGGCTGTCGTTGACAATCGTCATGAGAGTCCGCCTAACAGTCCTTATAAGTTTGCTCCTTTACCTAAAGGTCAATCAATGGGACCTTCCCTCCTGAAGCCCAAAAGTACAGGATCAAGCTCTCGCTCTGAAGGAGGCAAGACCGGAGACAAAGGCAAAGGGAAGGAGGGAGACTCAAGCCAAAAAGAGTAGCGCCTTCCTTATTTCCTTTTTCGTTTTATTGATTCGAATTCGCTGTGTTCCGGGATCAGCTCCGGATTATTACACGAATTGTAATTCTTATTGAATCAATAAAAGAGTTTTTTACCTCCACTCTTGTTTAGTGAAAAACAACTTTAATAGAGGGACTGCATGTGTATTGTATTATTCCGGATTTAAGTAATGAAGATCGGATTGTAAAACAAAATCTCCATACCGGACATATACATGCGAAATGAATTTTATAATAAAACCACCGCTTGTGAGGGAACACATCAGTGCCTCAAGAACGGCTTAAAGGGAATGATTGTGAGATCGTTTAGACGAGAGTTCATTCCTCAAATTATTCGTTAAACCGTTGATGTTGTCCCCCAGTATCATTTGGTGATTATCACTTTGAATAAACTCTGAGTGAGATTTTCACGTGAGAGATCTTGAGAATGAGGATTTAAAATAGAAATTCCTCTTCAAATATTTCCGACTGAGGAATTTCGGGTGAAAATGCCTTAGATTGTGGCGTACCCGAGTGAATTGTTTGTGTCGGAGTTTATGAGTCAGATCTCAATTGAAGAATTGATGACTCAGAATTATAAGCTATAAAACTCCCAAATAAAGAACTTCACGAGAGTATTAATTTGGAGTTCAGTATAACTTACTTGTTGTGTTTGGAGTTCGGTTTGATCCTACTGTCCATGTCATATTTGGTGTTCGGTTGAATCCTACTAGCCGTTCTTCAATTGGTCTTTGGTTTTACCCAATGACGATTCTTCACCGACGTTCGGTTAATCCTACTAGTCGTACTCAGAGTTCGGTTTAATCCTACAATCCGAGCCTTCGATACGGGGTTCAGATCAGGGCTAATCCTGAACCTACTGCGCTCGTCACTTGGGGTTCAGCGTGGTCTTGAAGAAGAACCAGCTTACTGCGCCCAAGCCTTCACATGGGGTTCGGTTTGTGGCCTCGAAAGGGGACCAGCCCTACAACCCATGTAGTCTTCGAATGGGGTTCGGTTTGTGGCCTTGAAGAAGGACCAGCCCTACAACCCATGTAATCTCTGAATGGGGTTCGGTTTGTGGCCTTAAAAAAGTGCCAGCCCTACAACCCATATCCTGAGGTTCAGTTTAATCCTACAACTCAGGTCTTCACCGATGTTCGGTTAATCCTACTAGTCGTACTCAGAGTTCGGTTTAATCCTACAATCTGAGCCTTCGATACGGGGTTCAGATCAGGGCTAATCCTGAACCTACTGCGCCCGTCACTTGGGGTTCAGCGTGGTCTTGAAGAAGAACCAGCTTACTGCGCCCAAGCCTTCGCATGGGGTTCGGTTTGTGGCCTCGAAAGGGGACCAGCCCTACAACCCATGTAGTCTTCGAATGGGGTTCGGTTTGTGGCCTTGAAGAAGGACCAGCCCTACAACCCATGTAATCTCTGAATGGGGTTCGGTTTGTGGCCTTAAAAAAGTGCCAGCCCTACAACCCATATCCTGAGGTTCGGTTTAATCCTACAACTCAGGTCTTCACCGACGTTCGGTTAATCCTACTAGTCGTACTCAGAGTTCGGTTTAATCCTACAATCTGAGCCTTCACCGGTGTTCAGCCAAACTTACTAACCGTACCCAGAGTTCGGTTTAATCCTACAATCTGGGCCTTCAATATTTACACACTCGAGGAGTTACATCGTCAATTACAGAATGGGTAATTGAGATCATCCGTCCTGAGTATGTTCTTGTGCGTTGCGCATATTCGAAGAGTTGCATCGTCAACTACAGAATAAGTAGCTGAGATCATCCGTCCTGAATATGCTTTTGTACACCGGATAAACTGAAAATCACATCATAAGAAAAACTCGAAAGAGTTAAATTGTTATGAGAGATTCTTATTAAATCAAAAATAAGAATTACAAGGAGAGCGTAGCTGTGAAAATAAATTCTCCAGTATTCAATCCAAGATAAGGATAGGAGAGTGTAGAAACAGCTAGCTATAGTAGATGCGCAAGTTTTGGGTGTTCCATTTGTTTCGGATTGGAGTGCCATCAAGGTTTTCAAGGCGATAAGAGCCTTTGCCAGTGACCTCGGATACCCTGTATGGGCCTTCCCAGTTTGGGGCTAATTTGCCTTGATGGGCGAATTTGTTCCCTATACTTGCTTTCCTCAAAACCAAATCTCCAACGTTGAAAGTCCTTGATTGGACTCGTTTGTTATACCGGAGAGCAATTTTGGCTTTGATGGCTTGATCTCTGATGAAAGCGTCTTCTCTGAGTTCTTGTATGACATCCATTTCAGATGCCAAGTTAGCGTTGTTGGTTTCTTCAGAGAAGTACTTAACTCTTGTGGAAGCAATTTGCAGTTCCACAGGTATCATTGCCTCGACCCCGTATGTTAGGCGATATGGGGATTCATTGGTGGATGAATGAGGCGTTGTCCGATATGCCCATAGGACGTGACACAGCTGGTCTGTCCATCCGCCCTTGGCTTCACCAAGGCGCTTCTTTAGTCCTTTAAGCACCTCCCTGTTGGCCACTTCAGCTTGACCATTAGTTTGGGGATGTTCGACGGATGAGAATATTTGGGTTATTCCTAACCCTTCAAGCAAATCTGTGAATTTTCTATCCGTGAACTGGGTGCCATTGTCTGTGACAATCCGTGCTGGGACCCCGAACCGTGTTATGATGTTTTCATACATGAAACGACGAGTTCGGGCTGAAGTAATATGCACCACCGACTCTGCTTCTATCCACTTAGTGAAATAATCGACCCCTACAATAAGATATTTGATGCCCCCAGGAGCAGTTGGAAAGGGGCCCAGAATATCCAATCCCCATTGGTAGAAAGGCCATGGAACAGCGGATGTGAAGAGTTCTTCCGCCGGTGTGTGGTGTAGGTTAGAGAATTTTTGGCAAGCGTCGCATTTTTTGACGAAGTCAATGGAGTCTTGCTTCATTGTGGGCCACCAGTATCCAGCTCTGAGGATTTTTCGCATTAAGCTTCTTCCTCCGGCGTGGTGTCCACTCTGTCCTCCATGCACTTCCTCCATTACACCTTGCACCTCATCCTCTTTGAGACAAATTAAATAGGGCACAGAGAGTGCCCTTCTGTAGAGATTACCATCAATCATGGTGAAATACGGTAGTTCTCTCCTTAACCTCGTCTTTTCCTTCTCATCTGTGGGTAGTTGTCCATTAGCCAAATAACGGATGTAAGGAGCCATCCATGTATCTCCGTAAAGGGAGTCAGTCATTATGGCGTTTAGAGAAGGGAAAAGAGGGATGCTGGGCGACGTTAGCGTGCTTTGAACCAGAGTAGTGGTGCTACCCGGTCGTTTAGTGCTTGCTAACCTGGAGAGTATATCCGCTCTCGTATTCTCTTCACGTGGAACATGTTTGAACTCCACCTTTGAGAATTTCTCAGTCAACTCCTTGACACAGTTCAAGTATAATTGGAGTTGAGGTTCGCGAGCTTGATAATCTCCTAAGATCTGCGAAATCACCAGCTGTGAATCGCTACAGAGTGTCGCCTCAGAAGCTCCGATGTCAATTGCAGCTCTTAGCCCGGCCAAGCAAGCTTCGTACTCAGCCTGGTTGTTGGATGTTTTGAAATTGAAACGAAGGGAGATCTCCAGGTGTACTCCGTCATCACTTTCGAGAACTACACCTGCTCCAGAGCCTCTTTGGTTTGATGAACCATCAACGTATATGGTCCAATGGACTCGAGGGTAATCCGGATCAGTCCCTGTCATTTCCACAATAAAGTCAGCCAGGACTTGAGCTTTAATAGCGCTGCGGGGTTCGTAGGATATATCAAACTCGGAGAGTTCAATAGACCATTTGATCATCCTCCCAGCAAGATCGGGCTTGATTAAGACAGAACGGAGTGGCAAATCCGTTCTCACTATGATTGGATGGGCGTGAAAGTACGGACGCAACCGTCGTGAGGCCCAAACAACAGCGAGGGCGGCCTTTTCAATTTTCTGATACCGGATCTCAGCACCTTGCAAGGTCTTGCTAGTGAAATAGACCGGTCTTTGTCCATCAGGAGTTTCTTTTATCAAGGCAACGCCCAAAGCTTCATCTGAAATAGCCAAGTACAGAATGAGTGTGTCTTCGGGGTCAGGCTTTGTGAGAATGGGAGGTTTGGACAACACCTCCTTAAGCTCTTGGAAAGCTTTTTCTTGTTCCTGTCCCCACTCGAATTTCTTGGACTTTTTCAGTATTTTGTACAGGGGGAGTGACCTGTGAGCCATCTTCGGCATGAATCGTGCCAAAGCTGCTACCTTGCCATTCAGGGATTGGACTTCTTTGAGATTCTTAGGACTTTGCATGTCTAGAATTGTTTGGCACTTCCCTGGATTGGCTTCTATACCACGTTGAGTTAACATGAAACCTGATCCGGTCTCAATACCGGTATCCGATCTGCTATACATATTTCAACGTCTTTGATAAGACATCTACGTGTAACCGGTGTCATCGGTATACATCCGAACTGTAATTCCGTATCAGGCGTTCTCCCTATACCGGTTGTTCAGGATAACACCATGACATCGGATAATACACACGTCACTGTGCAAAAGACAAGGATTGTTGCTACAGGGATCGATCAATAATTCCCTGCACTACGAGCCAAATTCTGCTCACGGGAATGGTCAACTTGTTCCCTAATCCTAGTCTACATTCTCTATGCTCAATATAAAATAGCCACTTGACCCAATCATGCAGGTAAGTGCGCAATATAATAATGCTAATGGGAGTTGGTGGTTCCCCACCAACGAGTCCTTGTTAATCGAGCCAATCAGGTATATCAACTAACTTCATGATTGAAGTTAGGGGGCTTCTTCTTCTTCAGCTCTTTTACGATTGATTCCTCTCTGAATACATTCCTTACTTGGAATATAATCATTGACTTGAGCGTCAGAGAATCTTTGCAGGTGACACCTCCATTCGCCCACTTCAACGCGTTAGGCCGGTGTGAAGGATCTCCAGAACGCCCAATCCGCTCTCCTCATTCAAGGACAACGGATACCTACACCGGATACACATACATCCGGTCTACTAGACGGTATTGACATACTATTCGTGACTGGCTTGGGATCGGATCTCTTGACCCCGGTCCAGGACAGATCAAAACCCAAAAATTTCCCAGCAGGGACAGCAAATGTGCACTTCATTGGGTTCAGCCTCATGTTAAATTGTCTCAAACGGGTGAATACTTGGCGCAGGTCTTCAATATGATCGCCACCAACCGGTGTCTTTGCTATTATGTCGTCAATGTATACTTCAACAAGTTTGGTGTGCATACCTTCGAAAACCTTGTTGATCATGCGCTGATATGTCGCCCCAGCGTTTTTCAGGCCAAAGGGCATGACTGTATAGCAAAAGACACCACGATCATTTATGAAAGCTGTCTTCTCTTGATCCTCTTCGCACATCGGAATTTGGTTGTAACCAGAATAAGCGTCCATGAAGCTCAGGTATTGATAACCAGATGAATCGTCCACCATCCGATCTATATTAGGAAGAGGATAAGGATCTTTTAGACAGCAGCGGTTAAGGTCCACGTAATCAATGCACATTCTCCATTTACCATTGGATTTAGGGACCATCACCACATTCGAAAGCCAAGAGGAATATCGGATTTCCTTGATAAATCCGGCCTTCAGCAATTCCTCAGTTTGCTGACAAGCTGCTTTCTGTTTCTCTGGGCCCAATCGTCTTTTCTTTTGGGCCACAGGTTTCGTTTCTGGATAGACAGAAAGTTTATGACAGCAGAATTCAGGGTCTATGCCTGGCATATCGGCTGCAGTCCATGCAAAGAGGTCTTTAAACTCTTGTAAGAGAGCCAGCAGTCGCTGCTCTATTTCAGCATCTAGCTTGTCATTGATATGGGTGATCTTTTCTGGAGAATCTCCCAAGACAATGTCCCTGGAACTTCCATCCGGTGTGGGCTTTGATGGGTTGAACGGATCAATGTTCAAATCCGCTCTAGGGTCCAGGTCAACAAGACTTACAGATCCAGCCGATGTTCCAGTATCATTAAGTTTCCTCTTTTTATTGGAGGCGTCCAGCTTTGTCATGTTGAGGCTAAGGTTGTAGCAGTACCTAGCCATCTCTTGATCACCCCGGATAGATGACACTGCATTATCCTTGTCAATGAACTTGATAAGGAGATGTGGGGTTGATACAACTGCCTCCATTGCATTCAGAGTAGGACGGCCTATGATGCCATTAAATGGTGATTTGACATCAATCACTAGCACCCGAGACCTAACCGTCCTGGCTCCTGGCTCGCCTTCAAACGAGATAAGGGTATCAAGATACCCTCTAGTTAGTTGCTTTGCGCCATTGAAAGCTGTTAGTTCCTGCGTGTAAGGCTGTAAGTCTGAGTCTTTAAAACCCATTCTTTCAAAGCAATTATAAAAAATAACATCGCAGGAACTTCCCTGTTCAACAAGGATTCCTCGGACGTCCTTGTTGGCGATCACAGCAGTGATGACTACAGCATCGTCACCACCAGGAACGGTTGGGCCAAAATCCTCGTCAGAGAAAGAGATTATGGGAGCCTCATTCCCTCCTCTGTAAGGGCGATTGTCTTTGACTTTCCCTTGCACAGATAGAATCATTCTGTGATGATTCTTACGGGCTGTAATTGAAGCTCCTCCTCCAGCGAACCCTCCAGCAATCATGTCAATGACTTCACGTCGGCCCTGACGTTGTTGCTGGGGCATGCTGTCTTTTTGTGCTGTATTATCGGTCATTACACCTTTTTGCTTCTCTGCAGCAGAGAACTTTCGAACCGGACTGGGATTATTGTCATCCCCATCGTCGGGATCTCTTTCTCTTTTCTCATTCCGTTCTGCCCTGTCAAAGGATTTTTCTTTGAACAGGTATTGCTTCAATTTGCCTTCTCTAATTAGCGTCTCAACTGCGTTCTTTAGAGCTTGGCACTCATCAGTTGAATGACCATTTTGTTCATGAAAATCACAGTACTTTCGTGAATTTCCTGGTCTTTTCATAGGGGCTGGTCTCCTGATGCCATATGTGCTGAAAACTGGCCATCCGACCTCTCTCAAAATCTGAGATGGTCTGGCAGATAACTGTGCATAATGGCTGAAGGAATTGACATGCCTTTCTCGAGGTCGAGGAGGGTGGTTATCCACCTTAGGATTGGTGAATGGCCTCTCCATGCGTTCTGACCTCGTCCTTTCCTTACCCTTCTGGGTTTGGGGAGATGGTGTTGGTGGCTTTTTCTTTGCAGCCATTGCCTCCAAGTGCATCTCTATGCTCACATACTTTGAGGCTTTTTTCCTGAACTCCTCAAAAGTTGCTGGGGGGCTCTTTGCTAATGAAAGAGCGAAAGCTGATCCTGGCTGCAATGCCTCAATTACGATATGCATCTTGATAGATTCTGTGAGGTTAGGAACCAGGGCTGCTTCCTTATAAAACCTCTTCAAAAAATCTTTTAAGCCCTCAGTTTCACTTTGCTTAATCTGAGCCAAGGTATGAGACGTCTTGGGTACGTCTTTGGAGATGACAAAGTGGGTTTCAAAGGTAGCTGCCATTTCCGTCCAAGAATCTATGGATCCAGAAGGCAGGCCTTTAAACCACCCGAGGGCTTCCTCAGACAATGTTCGAGGGAACATTCGGCACATCACGTCTTCATCAGCCCCCAAGTACATGGCTTCAAACACATAAGCATCAAGGTGCTTAGTTGGATCAGTTTCACCATTATACTTTCCGATGGAAAGTGGTTGAGTGGTTTGAAGGTGCTTGGGGATGCTGATGCCCATAAGTCTCCTTGAGAAAGGAACCTTCAGAGTGTAAGACAATGGGGGTGCTGTTGTTGAATCTCTCTTCCTTCGGGAAGCTGCATCCTCAGAATCGCGAGTTTGTTCCCCCTCCTCAAACGTTGGGATCTTTGAGTACTGAAGAGTGGTGGACTTTTCACCATCAGTTGTGTGGGGAGTGTTTCGCGTGCGAGATGACTCTTTATCCTCGCTTTGCCTTTTTTCTCTTCGCAATTCAGCGAGTTCCCTCTGAAGTTGTTTGATCAACTCATCACGAGGATCAGGATCAGACACTGTTACTATCTTCTTTGAGCTGCCCCCATGAGAATCAAAGTTGAGTTTTCTGAAGGCATTAGGATTGGTTCTGCCTTCAGCTTGATTCTCCACGAAGTCTTGTGCTTCGCCTTCCATGGTGGATTACCTGCTCTGTCAAAGGATATGGGAATAACTTTATCGTGTCCCACTGGGCGTGCCAATGATCTGTCCTGGACCGGGGTCAAGAGATCCGATCTCAAGCCAGTCACGAATAGTATGTCAATACCGTCTAGTAGACCGGATGTATGTGTATCCGGTGTAGGTATCCGTTGTCCTTGAATGAGGAGAGCGGATTGGGCGTTCTGGAGATCCTTCACACCGGCCTAACGCGTTGAAGTGGGCGAATGGAGGTGTCACCTGCAAAGATTCTCCGACGCTCAAGTCAATGATTATATTCCAAGTAAGGAATGTATTCAGAGAGGAATCAATCGTAAAAGAGCTGAAGAAGAAGAAGCCCCCTAACTTCAATCATGAAGTTAGTTGATATACCTGATTGGCTCGATTAACGAGGACTCGTTGGTGGGGAACCACCAACTCCCATTAGCATTATTATATTGCGCACTTACCTGCATGATTGGGTCAAGTGGCTATTTTATATTGAGCATAGAGAATGTAGACTAGGATTAGGGAACAAGTTGACCATTCCCGTGAGCAGAATTTGGCTCGTAGTGCAGGGAATTATTGATCGATCCCTGTAGCAACAATCCTTGTCTTTTGCACAGTGACGTGTGTATTATCCGATGTCATGGTGTTATCCTGAACAACCGGTATAGGGAGAACGCCTGATACGGAATTACAGTTCGGATGTATACCGATGACACCGGTTACACGTAGATGTCTTATCAAAGACGTTGAAATATGTATAGCAGATCGGATACCGGTATTGAGACCGGATCAGATGGTTCACGTGTTAAAAAGGGCATTTAATGTCCAATCATTTCAGACACATTTAATGCATCCCAACCACTCTTCGAATACCAAGAGTCTTGATTTCAAAAAACTCATGGGATTTCCCTCGCAACGAATCCCTGTCTGAATCCGATGTGAATGGTATCAGAAGAGCGGTTACTTAATTTACAGAGCGGATGTGTTGGTAAGAACCAAACACGCATATCCCAAAGAGTCTTTAGAAGGAATTTTTAGAGCGTTCCACTAGCATCCAGACTTCTTCAAGGCTGTATAGCTCATGTAAGCAACCTCACAGTCCCTCACATAAGCTAGGGGATAAATGATCCAGTCTGGATACCAGTCCCCAAAGTTATGACGTCAGAGTGACATATTAGAGGAGCAACTGGTATCACAAGAAGATAAGGCCATACCGGTAACCCGTCCTCACATCATCCGTTCTTACTTCAGTAAATGCTCCATTCGTCCTCGCTACGATGGACGCTTCATCCGACCTTATCTCCACGGCGTGAACAAATCATTTACCTCAGGATCACTATAAGATAAGAGTTCCTTATAACTTATCAGCGAAGATATCCTGCATAGCGGAATGTGTCAATGTTAATTATCTCAGAGAGTAAGTACAATTGTCAGCAAAATATGCGGAAAGGTGATTATCCTCTATCCCTATCACTGGATCGTACTCTGATAAATGGACCTACCCACCTGACACACTCTGAGTTTTGAGTCACCTTGATTGACACACTCCACACGCTATCAGAACTAAGGGGCCCACTTGTATCCAACGATTCATTTCCTACGTTCAACTATAAATAGCATGTTCCAACACACATACAAGGTTACGTTGTTCTATCTCATATTCTTACTATTACATTGCTTGAGTATTCATTGAGTTCATACACTCTTCTAACTTGAGTGTCGGAGAATCTTTACAGGTGGCACCACCTTTCGCCCTCTCTCAACGCGAAACGTTGGTGTGAAGGATCTCCAGGACAACAAGACTGGTTTCTCCCACTGATAGACCGGATTACAATACCGGATACCCACTGTACCGGTGTACAAACCCTAAAACACCAGCACTCTTATGGCTGGTCCCACACCGAATCCTAGACCCCGGTTCAGACCAGTTCAGAAACGAAATAACATAATTGAATAAGAGAATCACATTGGTTTTGGAACTCACATATGAATCCCCTGAATTCCCAAGATATTTCCTTGATTAATCTCTTAAAAAAGGCAATTGAATTTTCATCTTGATATAACTATGAGTTTTTGAGCAGTAGTTTAGTTTTTAAACATGTTTCTAGTTCTCGTAAAATTAAATTGATTTCATCTAGATAAATGAATTGCTGTAAAACCAGTACTTGGGCACAATCTCCGTGGGAATGATAACTTTTTATTACTTCGATACCCCGTGCGCTTGCGGGAGCCTATCAAATATCCAATTGTGTAAGGTGCCATCCTTTGGTGAGAGCTATACTGAGAACAACTCTGAAAGTTGTTGACTTCACCACAGGGCTAAAGGTTTCATGAAAATCAAAGCCATCCCTCTGGTGAAATCCTTTAGATACAAGTCATGCTTTGTTTCTATTTAAGCTTCCATCAGCGTTTGTCTTTGTTTTATAGACCCACTTATAACCAATAAGGTTGGATCCTTGTGGTAAGGTAGTGAGGCTCCATGTGTTGTTGCTTTGAAGTACTGCAAACTCAACATCCATGGCTTGTTTTCAGCGAGGTATGGTAAGGGCAACGTTGATAGATTTTTGCTCAATGAGTATGTCATCTTTGACTTTGCTGATGAGGCTATTATGTAACACCCTAAATTTTAAAAATAAAGAATTAATTGAGGGGATAAATATTAAATAATTATATTTGGGTTATTTAATATTCCTAAATATTAGGAATAAATGAATTAAGATTTTTGGGAGCTGTCTATGATTTATTGGAACCGGATAATCTGAAAATGAGCCCGATTGAAATATGAGTGTCTGACCAAGTATCTCCGATTGAGACGATATTGGTTAGGGCTGTTAAGAATAGTATTGGGAATCCGATGGTATATTCGGAATAATTTTTGGATATGGTATTAAGCCCAAACAATGACCCTGTTTATCATAAAATGATGAATATTTATTGGAGAATTAAAAATAAAGCCAAATGGCCTATTTTTCTCTTCTTATTTCCGTCAGCCTTGGAATTACCCCATAACTTGTACTTCACTTTTCCTTCTCCTATACTCTTCTCCTTCACTTTTTTTCTTCTTCTCTCCAAAAACCCTAAGCAAAAGTGGTGGCTTTTCCTCTCCCATTTTCGTGCTTGAAGAAAGTTTGGAGGAGTTTGAAGCTTGAAGTCCCTTCTTCCTTCCTCCTTATTTTCGTGTAGATTTTTCCATCTCTTGGAAAACTCTCTCATTTCTTCTCTTGAGGTAAGACATTGCTGTTTCTCAAGAGTATGAGCTATGGGTCTTTGAGTTTTATGTTGGGAGAGTCATTTAATGAATGTTGTGGGTTTTTACGAAGACCCTAACTCAAAGATTTGCGGGAAATGTGAGATATGAATGGAGAAACTTTTATTGTGTTAAATAACTGTTTTTGGTGAGGTAAAATGCTGTTATTAATGGTGAATGGTCATTAATGAAGCTTAATGGTTGTTGAGAACCATTAATGTGGGAACTCGGTAATGGGATTGGTACTGAATGTGCGTAAAAATAAATGATGATGCCTAAATCGAGGCGGTTGTGGCTGAACGAGTGAAATAAATTGAACTGAGAGTTAAGACGTCGAATGTTACCAAGTAAATAAATATGAACGTTAGGCTGAGATGGTTGAATGAGAAATTGATTGTGTGATGTATTATAATGTAGGAAACGACCCCAGTCTGGAGGCGGAACCATCTGACCGTGTTGATCACTACTTCTCTTGAGGTAGGAGGGGGTAACTATTCTAAATGCATGATTTCATCCATTCTTGATGTGGAAATATGTTTATATGATTGTGCTTGTTGATTGTTTGTGTGGACGATGAGATGATTTCATGATTTGAGTGCATTTAGAATGATTGATGTTATGTGTTGTGTATTTGGAATGGTGAATGTGTTATTAGATTGGTCTGGACAGAGTAATGAGTGGAGACCGACCGGTGTTGGGTGTAATCGGTGCGATTACCCGGTAACCTAATGAGTGGAGACCGACCGGTGCTGGGTGTAATCGATACGATTACCCGGTGACCTAATGAGGGAAGACCGACCGGTGCTGGGTGAAATCGGTGTGATTACCCGGTAACCTAATGAGAAGAGACCGACCGGTGCTGGGTGAAATCGGTATGATTACCCGGTAACCTAGTGAGAGGAGATCGACCAGTGTTGTGTGTAATCGATATGATTACCCGGATCCTAGTGAGAGGAGACCGACCCCGATGTCGGATGTTTATTTGCTGAGTCTGTATTGCACACAGGACGGATAAAGTGATATCCATATTCTGGTGTCGGTATTAAGGCCGGATTCGATATTATGTTGAAAATGTTGACAAAATGTTATGATGGTTTAAGATTATGCCTTGAATTGAATTCAATGATGTGAATTATCACAAATGTATATATGTGAATTGATGATTGTGATTACCACTAACTACCGATGTGTATGAGCCCTAGGGGATCGGTAAAGATTGAGAATACGGAAATCCACTAAGTGGTGGTTATGAAGGGATGATTGATTGAGTGGCATTTAGGATGCACAGTGTGAGAATGCATTGATTGGCATTTGCATCCATGACATATCATTCGCTGTCTATGTGGAATGTTAGGGGTTCCACTAGGCGGGCCCAGTGGGAGGGCGACCCAATGCACAGGTACATTATTGTATTTCCTTAGTGATTCTAGGAATCACAAAGCTGTCCATAGATCGGTGACGAGGCACCCTATGTGGGGGGCCTAGTAGGCGGGCGGCTCTATGGTGAGCGAGTTACCTCGGTGTCCGTCGGGGCACGGCTCTCTCGATGTGTGTTCGGGAGGGGCCTGTAGCACTTGTGGCAAGTAAGGCGACGATGATTATCCGCAGTCACGAGGTGACTAGTGCTACAGATAGGCGAGAGCGGTTTGGTACCAGTAAAAATATGTTGTTAATCATGATCGAAATCAAATATAAGTGTACACATTTACTACTGCAGTAGGGGCATAGCAGCACACCTATGCTTGTCCCATAATTGATTATGTTGTTTTCCTATAGTCGGATCCATACTTGAAAGTAATTCTGTTGTGCACATGCATTAGCTTTAAGAGCATTTGCATATAGCCAGGATATGCCAAGTAGATAGCCCGAGGTAGCGATGGGTGATTGTTAACTAGAGAGAAAGTAAGTCGATGGTACTAACATTAAATGTGTGATGATTTTTGAGTGTGAACACCTATTTTTGTCCGGCAAAATATATATATTAAAGTATGAAATTTTTTTTAAAAAAAAGAGTTTATTTGTCCTAGAATCCGGAGTCAATGTTGACTGCATTAACCGGGGTCCTAACACAGTCTCATGACCGGTGTTACTTCACTAAGTCTAAGCTCGTACAGCCTCAGTGGAGTACGGTATTTTACACCTCAGTTCGGTGGAAATCCGAGGTTCTTCAAGTTAAAACTGATGTCTTAATCCGTATTTAAACTTCAAGACACACCGGAGGTAAACCTGCAGAAGATTCCCCAATGCTTAATATTTAACCGAGGTAAAGAGAAATGTCCATAGTTGACCAATGATTTCAGACCCTGGTTATGACTTACCAGTTCTTATTGGTGAAGCGGTACAGGGCTTAGAACCTCGTCCAATCCAGATTGCCACCCCGGATCATATTTTAAAAAAAATAATATTAAAAATTGCGTAGTAACCGTTGGAATAGTAACCCTTCCCCATTTCTATAAATACCCAATCCCTCTTCATTTCCTACCACACCTCTCATTTCATCAATTCTCTTCATTTCTCTCAAGCAATGGTTGATGAATGTTGAAGCCAAGAGGAAAGAATAAGGGAGGGAAGACGATGTTTTGTGACTACCTTTTTACTCCTTATAGTATGGGTAGTAATTTATATTTATTGGATATTTTATATATTTCCATATATGTAATAAATAATTTATGCTTCATTTGTATTTTTAAATAAAAGGCCCCAAAAAAAAGAAAATAAATAAAAAAAAATATAAATGGGCCAGAAAAAAAGAAAAAAAAGAAAAAAATAATAAATGGAAAAAAACAAAAAAAAAACAAAAACAAACAAAAAAAAACCAAAAAAAAACCAAAAAAAATAATAATAAATAAAAAAAATAATAATAATAAAAAAATCAAATAAAAAAAAGGGGCCAAAAAAAAGAAAAAAATGGAAAAAAATGGGCCCAAACAAAAAACAAAAAAAAATCTGAAAAAAAAGCCCAAAAAAAATATGGGCCCAAAAAAAGTTCCAAAAAAAATCTGAAAAAAACAAAATTCAAAAAAAAAGGAAAAAAGAAAAAAAAGAAAAAGGGGTTACGGTGGTTTATTAGTGGTGGGCCCCGATTTGGTTGGATAATTGGAGAAAATTGGGGAAATTGACATGGAATTTGGACAAATTGGAAAAGTAAGAAAGTGATGTCTTTTAGGGAGGATCCAATGCCAATTTTCTTCTATAAATAGAAGGTGATATTGAGGCATTTTGGAGGGAGAAGAAGAAAAGAGGGGAAATAGTGTTAAATTTCTGTGAGAATGTTTAGAAGTTTTGGTTTTCAAAAATTATGTTGTGTAATCCTAGTTAGGAAAATGAGTGCACCACTCTAGTTTGTCTTAGTATGTGAGTTTTTGTGAGCCAAAATACTATCCAAGTGTTATAACCGGTGTCCAAATACCTTCAAATCGAGTCCAAACAAAGCCAAAAGCAAAGGAAATCTACACAAATTGATTTCCCGACTTCCGTTCTAGTTTTTCTGTAATTGATCTTGTACCAAGGTATTTTTTATTAATACAAGCTTGTTTATTTACATTTATTTATTCGTCTTTATTTAATTGTTATTTATTTTTCTGCACTTTTATTTTTCTTTATTTATATTCAAGCACTTTATTTTCCTGCACTTTATTTTTCTGTAGTTATTTATCTGTTTATTTATTTTTATGCATCTCCATCTTTTTTTATTTATTTGTACCTTTATTTTTTTTTATTTATTTATTTTTACACTTTTATTTCTCTTTATTTACTTTTCTACACTTTTATTATTGTTAATTTATTTTTCTGCACTTTATTTATCCGCACTTTATATTTCTGCAATTATTAGTTTATTTTTTTTTATTTTTTTATTTTTACATTTTTATCTTTATTTATTTATTTTTATACCCTTTTATTTTATTTATTTACTTTTCTGTCCCTTTATTTTTGTTATTTACTTTTCTGCCCCTTTATTTTCATGTATTTATTTTTTTGCCCCTTTATTTTTATTATTTACATTTATGCCCCTTTATTTTCATATATTTACTTTTCTACCCCTTTATTTTTGTTATTTACATTTCTGCCCCTTATTTTCATGTATTTACTTCCCTGCCCCTTTATTTTTGTTATTTAATTTTCTGCCCCTTTATTTTTATGCATTTACTTTTCTGCCCTTTATTTTTGTTATTTACATTTTTGCCCCTTTATTTTCATGTATTTACTTTCCTGTCCCTTTATTTTTGTTATTTACTTTTCTGCACCTTTATTTTTGTTATTTACTTTTCTGCTCCTTTATTTTTTATTATTTATTTTTCTGCCCCTTTATTTTATGTATTTATTTTTTTGCTATTTTATTTTTATGTATTTATTGTTATGTCTATTTATTTTTATTTTTATTTTTATTTTTATTTTTTGAACTTTTATTTATTTTTTTGTACCTTTATTTTTTTATTTTTTTATTATTATTTATTCTCTGTATTTTTATTTTTAGTTATTTATCTTTTTGCCTTTTTTATTTATTTATTTTTCTACACTTTCTATTTATTTATTTACGTTTGACCATTTTAATAGTTTATAAATATGTATATATATATATATACACAATTATCCATTTTTATTATGGTCATGATTTCCTATTATTTTCTCTTAGTAACCTTTTAATAATTAAGAAAAAAAATCACTTTCATAAAAAAAATAAAAAATCAAGACTAATAAATAGTGTGTTATTTATTCATTCATTTTTTTCTTAAATTTAAGATGAGATTAATTTAGATGAGACATCTTATTAATCTTATCTTTTCTAAAAGATAATTAAATAATATTCCTTATCAATTTTAATTAATTAAGTGTATTATATTTCTTTATCTTCATGTTGATATGTTTAATTCTATTTTTTCTTCCTCTTATCTTTATTTATTTATTTATTTGTTTGTTTTGAACTTTATGTTTCTCAATAAAAATCAATTTTTTACTAGAAAATAAGTAAGACAAGACGTCTTATTGTTTTTTTTATCTTTTTATTTTTATGGTCTTTTAATCATTTGTTTATTTATTTTCTTAGAACTAAAAACAACAAACTTAGGAGATGTATTTTATTATTATCTTTGTTTTATTCATATTTATATATTTTTTTATTGTGTATATTATTTATAATTGTTTTATGAAGGATGAAATACTTGATAATCATTTTTGAAATTATGCATGATCAATTTGGGTAACCATTTTTTTTTACAGACAGTGTGGGGTGCTAATACCTTCCCCTCCTGTAATTCGACTCCCGGACCAAACAGAATCTCATTTTTTAAAAAAAAAGGAAAAAAAACCAGTGCTGTTTAAAGGTTTTCCTAATATTTTCCTTAATAAATATTAGTGGCGACTCCTTGAACCCTTTTTTTTATTTTTTTAGGCTTCTCAAGAGCCTCATTTCAATACCGTTTCAATTTTCTTTTATTTATCTTTAATCAGTCCGCGTCGCGCGCCGGGACCCTGGTCGCGACAGATGGCGACTCCACTGGGGACATTTTGAGAGTCGAGCCCGTTAAATTGATCTTGCGTGTTTTGTTGATTGTTAATTATTTCATCCTTTATATTTATTTGTTATGTTATTCTCGTTGTTCATCTAATCTTCCATTAATTTTAGATTTTATATTATTATTATTTTTTTTACTTCTTTATTGCCTTAATTTAGAACCATAGGGTAGAAGACATGTGATATTTATTTTGCCTTATGTTTGTTCATTGTGAAGAATGGGTAAAAGTCCAGGTATGAATGCCCCACACACTTCACATTCATCATAATGCACACACTATTAGAAGGGACCCTATTCCTGGGCCCCGTAAAAGACATAGGCTAGGGGAGATTATTAGCGGTGTCATTTAGGACGAGACGTCCTACCATGATTCGCGTGAAAATCTCAGCCGGGGTGTTATCTTAGTTATGATGTCCGCACTAAGTAGGATTCCCTACTTTTTGCATAAGACTTATAGCTAAAGATCAGAGCTCCAGTGACCTTCTTAGAACTAATTAGAACAATCACCTTTTGAAGAAACACCATTAAATAGCCTTAGAGCCAATTAGGTGGTTACCTTGTCTAAGACACAATTGGGCAAACATTCCTTTTATCTTTTATTCATTTGCACAAATTTAAAAAAAAAACATCAAAAATGTATATTTTCTATACTTAAGTCATGATAAATATTATCACACTCTTATGTGAGGATATTTATCAAACTGTTTTCTTTGTTAATCTGATTCATTTATTTCTTTTGTTAAAGGTGAAATTTAAACATCGGTAAGTATCACTAAAAAAATGGAATTTAACATGAGATCAAATGATCAAGAAGTGAAGGCAACTGGTTTAAAAAATTTGTTACACCTCAAAGTCATCAGATCAAATACTAGCAATCTATTGTCCTTAAGCAAAAGGATGGATATTACTCAGAAAATGACCTTTACAAGGAAGTATGGAAAGATCCTAAAATTTTTGAAGTGCAAGAAGGGGCCCTTACTGCTCTAGCTCAATTTTATGATCCTCCTCTCCGCTGTTTTACATTCAAAGACTTCCAGTTAGCTCCTACTTCGGAGGAGTTTGAACAGATATTTGGCTTTCCATTAGAAGATTTGAAACCTTATCGTCGAACTGAACATCATGCTTCAATCTTCAGTGTAGCTCGCATTCTCAAGATGGATCCTGAAATGCTTAAGAAGGCTCAATTAAACAGGAACCAAATTTCAGGATTCGCACCAAGCTTCTTTGAGCAGCAACTCCTCAGTCAGGCAGGGAAAGGAGAATGGGACGTGTTTGTTGACATTTTGGCATTGGCCATCTATGGTGTGATCCTCTTCCCAAGCCTTGATAATTATATTGATTTCAAGGCAATTGATGTTTTCCTAGCTAGAAAGCTTAGAGGTGAAAGTTCCATGACTGCTGTCTTAGCTGATATCTATTGTACAATGGATTCCTGTCACAACCGGAATGGGAAGAAGATCGTCTGTTGTCTACCCGCCTTGTATCTATGGCTTACTTCTCATGTCTTCAATCAAGTTGGCAAGGTTGAATGTCCTATCTCTGATTTGAAGCTCCTTAGGTTAACCAAGAAGACTAATAGGGAGTGGGCAGGACATCTGGCAGGATTATCTGCTAGCATGATTCGATGGTACCCTCAGTGGATGAACGTGGATTCCATTATTTACTGCTGTGGGAAATTTCTGAATGTGCCTCCTCATAGGAACTCAAGGATGCATCAATTACAATCCTAGCATTGTGAAAAGACAACTTGCTTATCCTATGATACAGCCTCCCGAAGAAGAAACAGTAACACCTTTTCTTCATTATTATATTAAGGGAAATAGTGCTCCTGTTATTCAAACTGTCATTGATGCTTGGGGCAAGGTCCATAAGAAAGGAAAAGAATTGGGTGTCCAAAGTTATGCTGCAAAAGAAAGTTACCACCAGTGGATTTCAAATAGGGTAGCCATTGTCAAATTACCCTTCAAAGATCACAGTGCTCATGTGAGAAATCCAGCTCCCGATGAAAGCAAAGAGATTGAAAACTTGAGGAGTAAGTTGGCTGAAATGATAAAGAAAAATCAAGCTTTGGAGGATGATTTAATCAAAATTCAACAAGACAATGCTTCCCTTAAGAGAAAAAGGTGTGAATTAGAAAATGCCTTTGAAGACATGGGTAAGAAGCGGCGAATTGAAAGAGAACATATGATGCAATTGGATCAATGCCTCTAAACAGCGAACAGCCAATTGAAGACCAAAGAGAAACAAAAGGATGATATATTGGCTGACAAAGGGCGGTTACGAGGAATTCTAGCCAAGACAAAAGAAGAAGCTCAAGTTGAAAAGAACCTTATGCAAGCACGAATTGATGAACTGGAATAACAAGTCAGAGATGTCGCCAATGCTTACGAGCGTGAAATAAATGAAGAAAAATGGCAATCCATGGAAGACAAGGATAGATATAAAGAGATTATACGTTTAATGACCCTCGAAAGGGTTGAGTTGGAAAGTCTTGTCTATTCTTGGAGAGACCGTTTTTCTAATCTAGCCGGTCTTGCTAATGGAACACTTAGAGATATTCCTCACCTGTTGAAGAAGGCTGAAGCAATGATGAATCCGCTTTCTACACCGGAGGAAATTGCAACATTCATCCAATACGGCAAGGGGCGATTGGATGAAATGAAGGTCTGGATTGCTAGAGCGAGAGAGAATTGATTTTGATTTGTTGTAACAAATAATGTATCAGAACTTGTTGATCAATGAATAAATCTCATGTTGAATTTTCATTTTTCTTCTAACTTAGTACTTTAGAAAAAGACATTCTAAAAGAAAGGTTTATCTTTGCTTACCGATATTTAAAATTCATCGTGTATTTACTTTACATCTCTTTATGTCATTTAACAATACTTGTTCTTGTACCAAAGGAGGTTTCTTTGTATTTACTCTCATCACGGAGAAGAAGGGCTCAAAGCATCCTTATCAAACCCGACTGCAAACAAGACTCATGGTAGAGCCAGAAAACTCAATTGAAGAATTGAGGAATGAAGTTGGCCAGATCAAGGAACAGATGGCAGAAATACTTAAGCTCCTTGAAAAAAGAGGTACAGAAAGGGGATCTTCTGCAGAAAATGGGGAACAAACATCCACTCCTCAAGTTCAAGCTCAAGAGGGGAACCCTATACCTTTAAATGATCCTGCTCCAGTCACTGAAACTCCATTCATCTCACACCAACCTTATGGTATGCCATTGCCACCTTTTGTTTCCCAAGACGGGAATGTTCAGCAAGCATATGCTTGGCCTCCATATGGCTTACCTCAAGGATATTACACCATGCACCTTAATCCTAATCAAGAAAATCCTCCTGCGGCTCAACAAATTCCCAATCCCCCAGAATCTAACCCTCCAAATTTCAACCAATCAACAGCTATTCCCCAAAACACTCAGGCTCTACCCAATGTCACCCCACCTAATACAATTCCACCATAAAATCACCAGACTCCGAATGATGCCACACAACCAAACCCACAAGCAGTGCCATATTATTTCCCTTATGGTTGCCCAATACCACAGGCGGGTGCTTCCCAAAACTTGTCACACAAAGCTCAGGTCCCTCCACCAAATCCTGATCAGCCAGCAGTGCCTTTGTCAAAAGGTCAAATAGAAATATTGGAAGAAAGGTTGCATGCAGTAGAGGAAGGAAGTGGCTTAGGCATAATAAATGTTTCTGAATTATGCCTAGTTCCAGATGTGGTAATTCCTCCCAAATTCAAATTACCGGAATTTGATAAATATAAAGGAACAACTTGTCCTCATAACCATTTAACCATGTACTGCCGAAAGATGGCTGGATATGCTTATGATGAAAAGTTGCTGATCCATTTTTTTCAAGATAGCCTTGCTGGGGCAGCATTGAGCTGGTACACTCACCTTGAACAAACTCGTATTCGTTGTTGGAAGGATCTAGCTGATGCCTTTCTAAAGCAATATAAATACAACATGGACATGGCACCAGACCGGCTACAACTTCAAAATATGACCAAAAGGAATACCGAGTCCTTCAAAGAATATACTCAACAATGGAGGGAAATGACTGCACAAGTTGAACCACCCCTAATAGAGAAAGAGATAGTGGCAATGTTCCTTGACACTCTTCAGCCACCGTTCTATGAAAGGATGCTTGGGAGTGTATCATCAAGCTTTTCTGATATGGTGGTAATAGGGGAAAGAATTGAAAGCGGTTTGAGAACAGGAAAAGTTATCCAAAGTTCCCCGTCAATAGGAAGACCTATGACAGGGGCAGGAAGAAGAAAGGGTGAGGAAGCAAATGCTGTAATGAGAAATCAAGGTCAACATAATCAAAAAATGTTTCAACCTTCCCCTTTCCCTTTCCCACCTCATTATCCACCGTACGGACCTTACCCTTATGTAGCTGCTGCTTCTGGAAATCCATTTCCCCATCCTCAATCATATAGACCCCCACCCATCCATAATTTCAAGAATACACCACCACCTCCTCCCCAACAATGGATGCAAAATCCTAACCCAAATCTTCCACAAAAAAGCCAAACAATGACCGTCCTTCTGTCCAATTCGATCCAATTCCCATGACATATACTGAACTTTTGCCTCAACTTCTTAAAAGTTCTCTTGTTGTACGATGTCCTTTAAAACCGTAGGGCCACCCTATCTTAAGGGGTACGATCCTAATGTGAAGTGTGATTATCATGCTGCGGCACCAGGGCATTCTACAGAAAATTGCATTGCCTTAAAGTTTAAGGTACGTGATTTGATAAATGCCAAGTGGTTGGATTTCGAAGAAGGCTCCCCAAATATGATTAGAAATCCTTTGCCTAATCATGGAAACGCTGGGGTAAATGCAATAACACATGACTTGGGAAGTGATCATGTTAGAAATGTTTCAGATATCAAAACTCCTCTCCCATGGATCTATAATGAACTTTTGAGGAAAGGATTAATATCTGAAACTCAAAGTTCTAATGAGGATATTCATAATCAGATGCCTAAAATGCTTCAAAAATTACTTAACACCCATCTGGTACAAGTTTATCATCGCCTTTGCAATGATGTCAACATGATCCATGGGCAGCATGGTACAGACTCAGTAAGCCCATTCACCCCTATTCCTTTGGTGGTCTATTACACCAAGAAACCTTTGACCGAACCAGTCATAAACCATCCGTCCTTGATAATTAGGACCCCATCTCCATTTTCATATACAGATACCCATGCAGTACCTTGGAAGTATAAAGTGGATGTAATCCCTCAACTCCTAAAGGGATCGTCATCCTCGGTAACCAATATTTCTGAGACAAGTGGAATGACTAGGAGCGGACGGGTTTATGCTCCTGAAAACTTGAGAAAGGAGGATGCACCTGTAAGTGAAAAAGAAAGTCGTGGTAAAGAACAAGACCCTCCCCAAGGAATAACAGATGAAGATGCTTGTGAATTTTTTAAATTCATTAAGCAAAGCGAATACCAGGTCCTTGACCAGTTAAATCGCACTCCTGCAAAAATATCCTTGTTATCTCTCTTATTGGACTCAGAACCACATCGTGGAAGGTTATTGAAAGTCTTGAATAAAGTATATGTTGCGAAAGATATTTCGCCAGAAAAGTTTGAAGGGATAGTGGGGCATATTGCCTCAAATGACTACTTAACTTTCACCGATGAAGAGATACCTGCTGAAGGGAGAGGTCATAATAAGGCATTACATATCTCTGTCAAGTGTCAGGATCATATCTTAGCCAAGGTCCTAGTTGACAATGGATCCTCTCTGAATATCATGCCAAAGTCCACTTTAAATCAACTACCTTTTGATGGGTCACATATGAAGCCAAGCACAATGGTGGTAAGAGCTTTTGACGGTACTCGAAGAGAGGTCATTGGAGATATTGAGATCCCCATCCAAGTGGGCCCATGCACCTTCAACATATTATTTCAAGTGATGGATATCAATCTTGCTTATAGCTGCCTATTGGGGAGGCCTTGGATACATTCTGCCAGTGTGGTGCCATCTACCCTTCATCAAAAGCTCAAATTTGTGGTAAACAACAAGCTAGTCATTGTTTCTGGTGAGGGAGATTTCCTTATCAGCAAGCCCATGTCAACTCCATATATAGAAGCGGCTGAAGAAAGTCTTGAGACTTCTTTCCAATCATTGGAATTGCTCACACCACTTATGTGAGCGAAGGGTTACAACTAGCTCGTCCTTCCAAAGCTTCTATGATAGTGGCTAAAGTGATGATGAAATCTGGATTCCAGCCAAGGAAAGGGCTTGGGAAGATGCTTAATGGAGGAGTAGACCCATTATTGGTTAAGGAGAATAAGAACGGCTTTGGGTTGGGATATCATCCATCTCCAATGGAAAGAGCGAAGGTTTTCGTAGATAAAAGAGAAAAACGACTTGCACGGTTAGGAAACCGAGAACCCCTAACTGCGAAGATCCCTATCTGTGACCTTTACCAAAGCTTCAGGAGTGCAAGCTTGACATCTCCAGACCAAGTGGCAGTCATCGATGATGAGTCCAAGAGAGAAGAAGACTTGATTTACCCTTGTCCATCAGATACTGAGTTGTGTAATTGGGAAGCCGTTGAGCTTCCAGAGATCATTTCAAAGTAATTGTTCACTTTGTAGGTTTTTGTTTAAATCCTATGGCTATGCCTAAAGCCTTAGGATGAGTTTTAATAAGGGCAAAACATGTTTCCTTTATCATTTCAAATAAATAAAGGTTAAGTTCAATTATCATTTTCCTTATTTTGCCTTTTTTATATTAAATAAATTGCAGATCTAAAATTGAATTCCAAAATAATAAGATTGCTTTCTCCCATCATGATTTTAATCCAACAAGCGAAGAGGACGAAGAGTCCGATGAACCTTCCCCTGAATTACTAAGGCTGCTAGATCAGGAAGATAAAGAAATTTCTCCCTATCTAGAAATTGTCGAAGTCATAAATTTGGGGAGTGAAGAAAACAAACAAGAAGTCAAGATCGGTACCTCTTTGAGTAGAGAACATAGGAGGGAATTAATAGAATTATTGGTCGAATTCAGCGATGTGTTTGCTTGGTCGTATCAGGATATGCCGGGATTAGATAACTGCATCATTGAACACAAGTTGCCATTGAAACCTGGTTGCGTCCCCATAAAGCAAAAGTTGAGAAGGATGAAGCCAGAAATGCTCTTAAAGATTAAAGAAGAGATAACCAAACAGTTGGATGCTGGGTTCTTGGCTGTCTCCAATTACCCTGAATGGGTGGCCAACATTGTTCCGGTCCCAAAGAAGGATGGGAAGGTACGAATGTGTGTTGATTACCAGGATTTGAATAGAGCTAGCCCAAAAGATGACTTTTCATTGCCACATATTGATGTTCTTGTTGATAGCACGGCCCAACATTCCATTTTTTCATTCATGGATGGATTTTCTGGGTATAACCAAATCAAGATGGCACCCGAAGACATGGAAAAAACCACTTTTATTACTTTGTGGGGAACCTTCTGCTACAAGGTGATGTCTTTTGGATTAAAAAATGCCGGTGCCACTTACCAAAGAGCGATGGTAACTCTATTTCATGACATGATGCATAAAGAGATAGAGGTTTATATGAATGATATTATTGCCAAATCCTAATCTGTTGAAGGTCACTTGATTGACTTACGAAAGCTCTTTGAACGCCTGAGAAAATTCAAACTCAGATTAAATCCGGCTAAATGCACTTTTGGGGCTAGTTCTGGAAGGTTGCTTGGTTTCATTGTCAGTGAGAAAGGTATCGAAGTGGATCCTGATAAAGTAAAGGCAATCATGGAAATGCCTGCTCCTAGCATTGAAAAAGAAGTACGAGGATTCCTTGGAAGGTTGAATTACATAGCTCGTTTCATTTCTTAACTAACAACTGTATGTAATCCAATCTTTAAGTTGCTTCGTAAAAATCAACCATCACAATGGAACGATGATTGTCAGGAGGCCTTTGACCAAATAAAGCAATACTTGCAATCCCCACTGATCTTGGTTCCCCCAACCCCGGGAAGACCACTCCTGTTGTATTTGACAGTGATAGATGAGTCTATGGGCTCTGTACTGGGGCAACATGATGAGTCTGGGAGAAAAGAGCATGCTATTTACTATTTGAGCAAGAAGTTCACTGAGTGCGAAGCACGATATTCCACTGTGGAACGAACTTGTTGTGCATTAGCATGAGCTGCTCGTCGCCTAAGGCAATATATGTTATCTTATACTACTTGGTTGATATCTAAGATGGACCCAATTAAGTACATCTTTGAAAAACCAGCTCTGACGGGAAGAATAGCTTGTTGTCAGGTTCTTTTGACTGAGTATGATATCATTCATGTCACCCAAAAAGCTGTAAGAGGAAGTGCTTTGGTTGATCACTTGGCCCACCATCCCCTAAAAGAATACCAACCAATGTCATTCAAATTTCCTGAAGAAAATATTATGATGTTGTCAGAAGAGAAAGATTGTCCTAATAGAACTTGGATTTTGATGTTCGATGGGGCGTCGAATACACTGGGGCATGGGATTGGAGCCATCCTAATCTCACCAGATAACAAGCTTTTCCCATTCACTGCTAGACTTTGTTTTGATTGTACCAATAATATTGCAGAATATGAAGCTTGTGCTTTGGGGATTCAGGCGGCACTTGAAGCAAAGGTGAAATCTCTACAAATATACGGAGATTCTGCCTTGGTGATTCATTAACTGAAAGAAGAATGGGGTACTAGAGATGGCAAATTGATTCCTTATCAAGCTCACATCATGGAACTAATCAAAGGGTTTGATGAAGTCTCTTTCCATCATATTTCTCGGGATGATAACCAATTAGCCGATGCTTTGGCCACGTTGGCCTCCATGTTCAACGTAAGTAGGGAGTGTGACATGCCCTTCATCGAGATTGAAAGGCGTCTCGAACCTGCATATTGTCATGAGATAGAAGAAGAGCCTGATGGGAAACCATGGTTTCATGACATCAAAAATTATATTCAAAATCAAGAATATCCCCCTGGTATCTCAGAAAATGATAAAAGAACCCTCAGGCGCCTAGCCATGAATTTCTTTATGACTGGGAATACACTTTATAAGAGAAATTATGATTCTGTTCTCCTTCGTTGCGTAGACGTGACGGAAGCTAACAAAATCATGAAGGATGTTCATGAAGGGCCTTTCGGAACACATGCAAATGGGCACTCGATGGCAAGAAAAATTCTCAGATCTGGATATTATTGGATGACGATGGAAAATGATTGTCATAACTATGCCAAGAAATGTCACAAGTGTCAAACCTATGCAGACAACATTCATGCACCACCATCTTCTTTGCACGTTCTAACAGTGCCTTGGCCTTTTGCTATGTGAGGCATAGATGTTATTGGTCCCATTGAACCAAAAGCATCGAATGGGCATCACTTTATTTTGGTGGCCATTGATTACTTCACTAAGTGGGTTGAAGCAGCTTCCTACACCAACGTGACTAAAAATGTTGTGGTCAAATTCATCAAGAGAGAAATGATTTGTAGATATGGTTTACCAAATTAGATCATCACTGATAATGGTACAAACCTGAATAATAAAATGATGGATGAACTTTGCGAGGAATTCAAAATTAAACACCTCAATTCATCTCCATACAGACCTAAGATGAATGGAGCAGTGGAAGCTGCTAACAAAAATATAAAGAAAATCATACAAAAGATGGTTGAAACCTACAAAGACTGGAGTGAGTTGCTTCCTTTTGCTTTACATGGGTATCGTACCTTTGTACGAACTTCGACAGGGGTAACACCCTTCTCATTGGTGTATGGTATGGAAGCTGTTTTACCAATAGAAGTGGAAATTCTATCTTTAAAAGTAATCATGGATGCCAAATTAGAAGAAGCTAAGTGGGTTCGATCCCGGTATGATCAATTAAATTTAATTGACGGGAAAAGGTTAACCGCTCTCTGTCATGGGCAGTTATACCAAAAGCGTATGAAGAAGGCATACGAAAGGAAAGTGCGACCTCGTCAATTTCATGAAGGTGATTTGGTACTGAAGAAAATCTTACCGAATCAAAATGATCACCGAGGCAAATGGAGGCCAAATTATGAAGAACCATTCGTCGTAAAGAGAGCCTTTTCTGGAGGAGCTTTGATTTTGACGAACATGGATAGTGAGGAGTTATCTTTCCTGGTTAATTCAGATGCAGTCAAGAAGTATTATGCTTGAGCATACTCTAAAGGGATAGGGTAGTCTTTATGTCCTCTAAAAGTTTGGATTAAAAATTATGATGTAAACTTGTAATTTTCCCAAGTAAATATATGGAATTCTCAATTTCAGTTCCAATCCTTGTCTTGTCAGGTTTCATTTGCATGCATTTTGTGAAAAATATTAAAAAAAATCATGAAAGGCATATTTTTAATCTCAAACAAGCTTGATACTTCCCAATTACACAGACCTTGGTAATCAGGATATTCCGCTCTTCCATGAGTAATAACAAGTCCCATAAGGATTGTGGTAGTCACTTAGAGGAAACAAGATCTTTAACCTTTGGTTTTCCATTTGATTATTTCTTATATACAGGGTTGAGGTTACAACAAGGACAAATATTCCCCATGAAGAGTCGAGATCAACAGTTTCAGCCTATCACCTAACTCCAGTCGGGATGGTTTACTAAGAAGTGAAAATGCAATCCTTGTATTCGCTCGGAACCCACACTAAGTCAGAAAAGTCAATCTCAGACACATTCTTCATGAGCATAAATCTCATATAATTCTCCACCATAAGTCATTATAGTAGAGGTATTTCCCTTAAGTCTTACTTCATGTCCAAGCCTTAGGTATCCATTCCTAGGCTACTCAAATCAAATCAGGGGCATTTCCCCAGTCATTTATTTTATGTCAAAGCCTCAGGTATCCATTCCTAGGCTACAAAATCAAATTAGGGGCATCCCCCCAGTTATTTATTTTCATGACAAAGCCTCAGGTATCCTTCCCTAGGCTATCTCAATCAAAATCATTCAGGGGCATCCCCCTGTCATCTATTTTGGGTTGAAGCCTCAAATACCCATTCTTAGGCTCCTCGAAATATCAAGGCAACTTCATATTTTTCCAAAGCTTCAGGTATTAACCCCTAGGTTATGTCGTTTATCTTCGTGTCATGTTCCAGGTGCCTCTCCTTAAACTGTCTAGCATTGGGACAACACCATTCGGCTATTTACTTCTTGCCAAAAGTTGTCGAGTATTCTTAGTGGTGTTCACGTCTTTACTTTCTTTTCACATCAATAATATGAATATGTCTCATATTCTTTCATGAAAAGAAGTAAAGAGGGGCATCTGTGAACACCTATTTTTGTCCGGCAAAATATATATATTAAAGTATGAAAAAAATTTAAAAAAAAGAGTTTATTTGTCCTGGAAACTGGAGTCAATGTTGACTGCATTAACCGGGGTCCTAACACGGTCTCATGACCGGTGTTACTTCACTAAGTCTAAGCTCGTACAGCCTCAGTGGAGTACGGTATTTTACACCTCAGTTCGGTGGAAATCTGAGGTTCTTCAAGTTAAAACTGATGTCTTAATCCGTATTTAAACTTCAAGACACACCGGAGGTAAACCTGCAGAAGATTCCCCAATGCTTAATATTTAACCGAGGTAAAGAGAAATGTCCATAGTTGACCAATGATTTCGGACCCTGGTTATGACTTACCAGTTCTTATTGGTGAAGCGATACAGTGCTTAGAACCTCGTCCAGTCCAGATTGCCACCCCGGATCATATTTTAAAAAAAAATAATATTAAAAATTGCATAGTGACCGTTGGAATAGTAACCCTTCCCCATTTGTATAAATATCCAATCCCTCTTCATTTCCTACCACACCTCTCATTTCATCAATTCTCTTCATTTCTCTCAAGCAATGGCTGATGAATGCCGAAGCCAAGAGGAAAGAATAAGGGAGGGAAGACGATGTTTTGTGACTACCTTTTTACTCCTTATAGTATGGGTAGTAATTTATATTTATTGGATATTTTATATATTTCCATATATGTAATAAATAATTTATGCTTCCATTTGTATTTTTAAATAAAAGGCCCAAAAAAAAGAAAATAAATCAAAAAAATATAAATGGGCCAAAAAAAAGAAAAAAAGAAAAAAATAATAATAAATAGAAAAAAAACAAAAATACAAAAATACAAAAAAACCAAAAAACAAAACAAAAAAAACCAAAAAAAATAATAATAAAAAATAAAAAACAAAAATAATAATAATAAAAAAATCAAATTAAAAAAAAGGGCCAAAAAAAAGAGAAAAAAAAAGGGGCCCAAACAAAAAAAACAAAAAAAATCTAAAAAAAAAAGCCCAAAAAATATGGGCAAAAAAAAAGTTCCAAAAAAAATCTGAAAAAAAACAAAATTCAAAAAAAAAGGAAAAAAGAAAAAAAAGAAAAAGGGGTTACTGTGGTTTATTAGTGGTGGGTCCCGGTTTGGTTGGATAATTGAAGAAAATTGGGGAAATTGACATGGAATTTTGACAAATTGGAAAAGTAAGAAAGTGATGTCTTTTAGGGAGGATCCAATGCCAATTTTCTTCTATAAATAAAAGGTGATATTGAGGCATTTTGGAGGGAGAAGAAGAAAAGAGGGGAAAGAGTGTTAAATTTTTGTGAGAATTTTTAGAAGTTTTGGTTTTCAAAAATTATGTTGTGTAATCCTAGTTAGGAAAATGAGTGTGAGTTTTTGTGAGCCAAAATATTGTCCAAGTATTATAACCGATGTCCAAATACCTTCAAATTGAGTCCAAACAAAGCCAAAAGCAAAGGAAATCTACACAAATTGATTTCCCGACTTCCTTTCTAGTTTCTCTGTAATTGATCTTGTACCAAGGTATTTTTTATTAATACAAGGTTGTTTATTTACATTTATTTATTCATCTTTATTTAATTGTTATTTATTTTCTGCACTTTTATTTTTCTTTATTTATATTCAAGCACTTTATTTTCCTGCACTTTATTTTTCTGTAGTTATTTATCTGTTTATTTATTTTTATGCATCTCCATCTTTTTTTATTTATTTGTACCTTTATTTTTCTTTATTTATTTATTTTTACACTTTTATTTCTCTTTATTTACTTTTCTGTACTTTTATTATTGTTAATTTATTTTTCTGCACTTTATTTATCCGCACTTTATATTTCTGTAATTATTAGTTTATTTTTTTTATTTTTTTATTTTTTACATTTTTATCTTTATTTATTTATTTTTATACCCTTTTATTTTATTTATTTACTTTCCCGTCCCTTTATTTTTGTTATTTACTTTTCTGCCCCTTTATTTTCATGTATTTACTTTTCTACCCCTTTATTTTTGTTATTTATATTTCTGCCCCTTTATTTTCATATATTTACTTTTCTACCCCTTATTTTTATTATTTACATTTATGCCCCTTTATTTTCATGTATTTACTTTTCTGCCCCTTTATTTTTGTTATTTACTTTTCTGCCCCTTTATTTTCATGTATTTACTTTTATGCCCTTTATTTTTGTTATTTACATTTCTGCCCCTTTATTTTCATGTATTTACTTTCCTGTCCCTTTATTTTTGTTATTTACTTTTCTGCCCCTTTATTTTTGTTATTTACTTTTCTGCTCCTTTATTTTTTATTATTTATTTTTCTACCCCTTTATTTTATGTATTTATTTTTCTACTCTTTTATTTTTATGTATTTATTGTTATGTCTATTTATTTTTATTTTTATTTTTTGAACTTTTATTTATTTTTTTGTACCTTTATTTTATTATTATTATTTATTCTCTGTACTTTTATTTTTAGTTATTTATCTATTTGCCTTATTTATTTATTTATTTTTTTACACTTTCTATTTATTTATTTACGTTTAACCATTTTAATAGTTTATAAATATGTATATATATATATACATAATTATCCATTTTTATTATGGTCATGATTTCCTATTATTTTCTCTTAGTAACCTTTTAATAATTAAGAAAAAAATCACTTTCATAAAAAAAATAAAAAATCAAGACTAATAAATAGTGTGTTATTTATTCATTCATTTTTTTCTTAAATTTAAGATGAGATTAATTTAAATGAGACATCTTATTAATCTTATCTTTTCTAAAAGATAATTAAATAATATTCCTTATCAATTTTAATTAATTAAGTGTATTATATTTCTTTATCTTCATGTTGATATGTTTAATTCTATTTTTTCTTCCTCTTATCTTTATTTATTTATTTATTTGTTTTGAACTTTATATTTCTCAATAAAAATCAATTTTTTTTACTAGAAAATAAGTAAGACAAGACGTCTTATTGTTTTCTTTTATCTTTTTATTTTTATGGTCTTTTAATCATTTGTTTATTCATTTTCTTAGAACTAAAAACAACAAACTTAGGAGATGTATTTTATTATTATCTTTGTTTTATTTATATTTATATATTTTTTTATTGTGTATATTATTTATGATTGTTTTATGAAGGATGAAATACTTGATAATCATTTTTGAAATTATGCATGATCAATTTGGGTAACCATTTTTTTTACGGACAGTGTGGGGTGCTAATACCTTCCCCTCCTGTAATTCGACTCCCGAACCAAACAGAATCTCATTTTTTTTAAAAAAAGGAAAAAAAAATCAGTGCTGTTTAAAGGTTTTCCTAATATTTTCCTTAATAAATATTAGTGGGGACTCCTTGAACCCTTTTTTTTATTTTTTTAGGCTTCTCAAGAGCCTCATTTCAATACCGTTTCAATTTTCTTTTATTTGTCTTTAACCAGTCCGCGTGGCGCGCCGGGACCCCGGTCGCGACATTGAGAATGTTAAGAATATATTGTGTATTGTAGTGCTTTGTGAATATGTTGTGCCGAGTGGAATGATGTATCATGTGTGTGAAATTGTGATGTTTTCTTGAAGGATGAATGTAATGCACACATGTATGGGTATCATCATAATGTATGACTTTGATTCATTTGGATTATGTTACTCACCTCCCCGTTGCTATTTTTTTTAGTCTGATGTAGGTATGAAGAAAAATCCTACTCTTTTTGAAGGTCAAGTGTTAGAGAAGGTAAATATGAAAGGAACACGGTTGAGCCTTGGCTGACATACGTACCCATTTTGTATAAGCACATAGTTCATATATGTTTACTTTGAAATTAATTTGACAACGGCTGATTTTGGGAAGGTCATGTAGGAAAATTGGACTGGATGTGTCAGGCTAATTTTCATTAATGACTGTCGCGACCGGGATCGTGGCGGCGCAGCCGACCCTCAAAACGATTATAAAATAAACAGGGAGTCGCCACCAATATTTTTTAGGATAAAATACTGGAAAAACCTTTCATTAAAGCACTGGTTATAAAAATGAAATTCCATGATTCGGGAGTCTGATTACAGGTGAGGAAGGTATTAGCACCTCACAACTGTCCGTTATAAAAACGGTTACCTCAATTTGATAGCGTGCATTATAATTAACCCAATAATTATTTTAACTTCTTCATGAAAAGGAAATATACGAGATGACAAAACATACAAAAATAAACAAAAATAAACACGAAATATTTATATGAGACTAACAGGACGTCTCGTCCAAATTAGACTCGCTCTGCCTTTTTTTAAAAAAAATAAGATTAACAGGACGTCTCATCCAAATTAAGCTCGCTCCTCCTTTTTTAAAGAGAGATTAAAAAAAATATGAGATTAACAGGACGTCTCGTCCAAATTAACCTCGCTCCTCTTTTTTTTAAGAGATATTTAAAAAATATGAGATTAACAGGACGTCTCGTCCAAATTAACCTCGCTCCTCCTTTTTTAAAGGGATATTAAAAATATGAGATTAACAGGACGTCTCGTCCAAATTAACCTCGCTCCTTCTTTTAACAGCAGACAAAAATGAAAAAACTCTAAAAATTAAATAAAGAAAAATGGGCCCGACAGGAACTATTTCCCGCTCCTACGTATTCTCGAGCTTTCGAGAAATCAGGGTCACGTAGTTCTTTATGTTTTTCTTTTAGGAAAAGATTGGGTAAATATTGGTGGGTATCATTTTGGTGAGGAACTCATACAAGACGAAGTTCTTCGCACGTGTACGAATCCTATAAAGGTTGTGTAGACGGAGGTATTTTCCGTACGACACTGACTAAGAATGATTATTTTTTTTTGATTTTTATTTAGACTTGAAAGAAAACATAGGAAACATTTATTTTCCTTTATTATATTTTTACCACAAAGCGAAAGAAGGAAGGTAGCAGAAGCTACAAGAGAGAAAAGGAAATAGCAAATTCAGAAAAGAGAGGAAAGAAAAAAAAAGAGCAAAAACTGAGTAGAAGAAGAGAAAACCGAGTGAGAAAAAAGGAAAAACCGAGTGCAAAAATGGAAAACCGAGAAAAAAATGGGAAAACCGAGTGAAACAGGAAAAATCCGAGTGGGACAATGAAAATCCGAATAACATAGGAAAAAAGCGAGTGCAAAAATGGAAAACCGAGTAAAAAATGGGAAAGCCGAGTGAAACTGGAAAGATCCGAGTGAAAAATGAAAATCCGAGTAAAAATAGGGAAAACTGAGTAAAAATAGTCAAATCCGAGTGGAACAATGAAAGATCTGAGTAAAAAAATAAGGAAAACCGAGTAAAAATAGTAAAATCAGAGTGATAAGAGGAATACCGGGTGAAAGTTGAGCAAAACCGAGTGATGGAGCAGGAACGCTGGTCCGAGAGGGAAATGGGGGTAAGAGGGAATGGGAAGGTGCTGGGATTAGGAATGAGGATGATTGAGTGAGGGTGTGGACGGATTGGAATAAGAGAGGACGGTGTGGAGGATTGTGGGCAATATGGTGAGGGACGATGGAAGGAGAAGAAGAGAGGAGTTGGTGTGAAGGAGAGAGAGAACGAAGGTTTTAGCAGAGTTTTCCCTTAATGAAATGTATATCCCCTTGGTGCTTCAACCCTTGCCTATTTATAGGCTTGTCTGAGTGGAAGGCCAACTCAGGCTTCCACTCAGAGTGGAAAACCAACTCACACTTCCATTCAGAGTGAAGTGGGGGACAACGGATGGGTGGGAATTTTTAATTCCCCCCACTTCTGCCCCTGTCTGCCACCCCCAGGATTCTTGGATCCACTTGGGTGGTGGAATCCAAGTCAGCACGGGCGAACAGGGGGAGCCGGGTGGAAATCCGAGAGAGGATGGTGAAAATCCGAGAGAGAATGATGGAAATCCGAGTGAGAATGGTAGAATTCCGAGTGAAAATGACTCAGATCAGCCTCTCAGTCGGCATTCATCCACATTGGGAGTCAATTCCGAGTTTAAAAAGGGGTCGGTCTTCACTTTGCCTCCTGAATCCGAGTGGAAAAGGCCCCTTTTGTGCAAAAGACCGAGTGAAATCATGTTGATGTTGTGTGCAATTGGATTGAGTGGGCAATCAAAGAAATTCCGATTGGAACATTCAGTCAGAACCGAGTGAAAAGTGACTCAGATCTGACTAAAAAATGGCTCAGACTGAAGAGGGACTCCCATTCTCGCTTGGGCGTAACAAGAATCGCTTGGGCGAAAGACCTGAAGAGCACTCGGAAATGATCGAAGGATTACTCAGAATTAGGTAGAAAGTGGCTCGGAATTGAGTGAAAAGTGGGTCACTCGGTACTGATTGAAATGTGTGAAATGGTGCTGTTTATACAAAAAAAACCGAGTGACCAATGACTCGGAACCGACTGAAATGTGTGAAGTGTGACTCGGAATTGGCTAAAGGATGACTCGGAGATGGGTGAAAGATGACTCAGGAACGGGTGAAAAGTGGCTCGGTGATGGTTTGAAGTATGGCTCAGAAATTGGTGGAAATGAGGGCTCGGAATTGATTGGCCAAAAGGGCTCGGGAAAGGTTTAAGTATGGCTCGGCAATTGGTTTGAAGAGGGCTGACTGACTGAAGTGTCACTCGGAAACCGATTGAAAATTGGCTCAGGAATGGGTGAGAAAGGAATGACACGAAACCGACTAAAATGGTTGGAGTACGACTCGGAAAAGATGGCTCGGGAATGGTTAATGGAATGGGTTGGATTTGGGTGAAAATGGGCTCGGTGATCGTAAGAAGAAGGACGAGTCAGAATTGGTTTGAAGGGAGCCTTCCACTCGGAATGGCTTGACAGGGAGCCTTCCACTCGGATTCACCTTCAACAGGGAAGCATTTCACTCGGAACTGACTCATTGTGAGTAATTCTACTCGGATTTGATCCTTTTTGAGTCATTCCATTCGGATTTACTCCAACAGGAGCATATTCCACTCGGATTTGATCCATTCTGAGTCCTTTCACTCGGAAATGATCATTTCCGAGTCCCTTTTTTTTGGGAATCTTCTTCATTTGTGGATGGGCTAAAATAGGTGTTCACAGATGCCCCTCTTTACTTCTTTTCCATGAGAAAAGCATGAAGTTTTTTTTCTTGCTTTTGAAATGGAAAGGGAGTAAAGACGTGAATACCTTTGTCAAAGTATTAGATGAGGGGGAAAAAAAACCTAGGAATTGACACTTGAACCCTTCAGTTAACAAGAGGTGAGAAGGTCGGGGTTGACTTCTGGTAGAATAGAAAGTAAAGGTTACCTTCATAAGCGACTGAAAGTAAAGGGTGCCAGCTTTGGCGATTGGAAAGTAAAATGGGTGTCTGAATAAGCGAACAGGAAATAAATGGTGCCTGAATAGGCAAACGGAAAGTAAATGGTGCCTGAATAGGCGGACGGGAAATAAATGGTGCCTGAATAGGCGAACAGGAAAGTAAATGGTGCCTGAATAGGCAGACGGAAAGTAAAGGGTGCCTGAATAGGCAGACGGAAAGTAAAGGATGCCTGAATAGACGGACAGGAAAGTAAAGGGTGCCTGAATAGACGGCTGGAAGTAAAGGATGCCTGAATAGGTGGACGGAAAGTCAAGGAATGCCTGAATATGCGGACGGAAAGTAAAGGGTGCCTGAATAGGCGGACGAAAAGTAAAGGATGCCTGAATAGATGGACAGGAAAGTAAAGGGTGCCTGAATAGGCGGACGGAAAGTAAAGGATGCCTGAATAGGCGACTGGAGAGTAAAGGGTGCCTGAATAGGCGACTGGAAATTAAAGTGTGGGGTTAACCCTCAGTTGATAGGAAACGTGTAACGTCCCGTGTAATTTTCTAAATAAATTTTTCGCATTTCCGAAAGATCATTTTAAAAATTCGTCAATTTATTTTAGAGTTTATGTAACAGTTAATAACAGCGGAAAAATTATCATACATGCTAGACGTGAATAATTAAATTCAAGAAAATACTTAAGTAGCGGAAACGATTTAGAAAATAATGGTACATGATATATTATACTTATTACAACCCATAAAATCAAAGTTCAGGTAATAATTCAAATAGACATCAATCATGGCATCACTCTGCATTCTGCGTGTCATTCACTGTAAAAATTAATGTAAGAGTGAGACAGAATATAGAATAAGTATAAAATAGATAAAATTGCACAAACACAATCAACAACTCATAATGATATGATGAATATGCCAAACAAGTCCATTTAATAATTCTTCAATTAGTTAAATGATGTCATGCTGGATCCATTTGGTTTGGTGGGAATACTGCAGTAAAAGTCTCATAGAGACACAATTAGGGCTTTAGCATATACCATGAATCCCTATACTTCATGGCGCTTACACAATTAGGGCTTTAGTATATACCATGAATCCCTATACTTCATGGCGCTTACACAATTAGGGCTTTAGCATATACCATGAATCCCTATACTTCATGGCGCTTACACAATTAGGGCTTTAGCATATACCATGAATCCCTATACTTCATGGCGCTTACGTACCGAAGTACACAATATCATAAGTAGGACTTTTGCATAAACCATGAATCCCTACACTCCATGGCACACAACAAAATAGGGCTTAACTCATCATAGAGTAACCCCCCACCAGGGTAGGCAATCATGGAACCCCTAAATTCCATGGTGCGTCCGAATGCTTATGATACATGAATGCCTTTAATTCTTTTAACATACCATGATATCCACATTTCCAAAACCTCTTGGATAATACAAGTCCTCAAGGGACACAATACACATATTAATTCATAAAATCATGGATTTACTGTTTCAACCACACATGTCAATAAACACAAGGCATTCATGTACATATATAATAATTGTCATTCATAGTTATTCACCATCATAATATACTAACTGTGTGATACTCAACAGCATTTATAATAATTCATAATCACTCAAAAATTCAATAATAAATCATTACTCATAGAGAAAACATCATTTTTATCTATAATAACCATCATAAGTAAATTTCAGCATTTCCAAACAGCGACATGCATTAGTAAAACAGTCATAATATGAGCAAATCAACTCCTTTTTAGGTGATTCCACTTTCTGTAGTTCAATAACATAATTGTCTACAACTTTCATGAAGAACACAATTTCAAATTCCGAACAGAAATATTATTTATCCACGAAATACCACACTGCCTCGAGGTGAGTTTTCCAAAACGTACATATGTTAGTAATTTCAGTGTTTCTGGAGTTACAAAAATGATTTTTGCATGAAACCAGTTCTAAATTAATCTTAACATAAATATCTACAATTTTCATGAAGATCATAAATTCAAATTCTAAGAAGAAATACCATTTATCCACAAAATACAACACTGCCTCCAGGTGAGTTTTCAAATTGTACATATATTAGTATTTTCAACGTTTTTAGAGATACCCAAATGATTTTAACATGAAATTAGTTCTAACATACTCTTAACATAATTACCTACAACTTTCATGAAGACACCAACAACTAATTCATGCCACAAAATTCCCAGTATTGAAAACAAGATTCGGATTTCATAGTTAACAGACTTGCATCATGAACACACTTCTGTATTTTAAGCATAACTAGAGTTACAAGCATCTTTTTAACTTGAAACCAATTTCTATAAATCCCTAACATGTATATCTACAACTTTCGTGAAGACATCAAAGGCTGATTATGCATGTATAATTCCCAGAATATCAAAATATGCATAGAACATAGCTTAAACATTTCACTCGGTCATGCTGTAGTATTTTGGCTATAACTTTTGCTATACATATCCAAATCAGTCGAATCAGGTATCAAAATTCACATAACAAAAAGATCTACAACTTTAATGAAGAAGTCAGAGTCAAATTCATAAGTTTTCAGCTTCAAAATTAGGCAACAAGATACGAAATTAAAACTAGAATTCTAGAACAGCATACAACTCTACCCATTTCACAAATATTCACAACCCTGTCCCCTCTTACTTGGTTTGAAGACTTTTAGCTGATTGGAAAAGAGGTCTCCTGGCTGTCCTGGTTCTATTCGAAGGTCTTGAGGAGGAAGAAAAAATGGTATACTGTAATGCTGTTTTCTCTTAAGAGTTTTTGAAGAGATATGGTTCTGTTTTAAAAAGCAAGGCAGTGGGGAACAAGCCCTTTGTGAGTGGGTTTGTTAGTGTTGTTAGTGGAGATAATGGAGGATTAATAATAGAAGGTGGCTATCTTAGTGCTCATCTCTAGCCGTCCTACGTACTAGTGCGATTAGTGGGATTAAAAGATATTAAAATAATGCCTAAAAGACAAGAAAAGGGTCAAAAAGTTACTTCTGCACTTCAAAACCGACCAGAATTCCATTTCCAGGTCCGGTTGAGCATCCGGTCTTGTACATCGGCTCAAAATCATCCGGTGTGTACATCCGTTCTAAGGAAAGCTGAGTTAACCATCCTTGAAGCCGTCCGGTGTTCATTAATGATAATCCGAACTAAATTCATCCGGTCTCACCTGAACTGAAGTCAGCTGTGTGAGAGCAGTGTGGAGGGTGTGAGGGCGGTCTTGAGTGTGAAGGCGGTATGGAGTGAGGGCGGTATTGAGTGTATCTTAAGAGATGTCCATGTTCTAAAAGATGTTCACGTTACTCCGCCAAGGCATTTGACCCCGTCAATGCTTATGACTCCGCCAGACGTGTGACCCCGCCTAAACCCTACTCCGCCAAGGCATTTGAATTCGTCAATGCTTATGACTCCGCCAAAACGTATGATCCCGCCTAAATTTACTACTCCGTCAAAGCATTTGACCCCGTCCAGGCTTATTACTCCGTCAAAACATGTGACTCCGCCTAATCTTATTACTCCGCCAAGGCATGAGACTCTGTCTATGCTTATTACTCTGTTAAAACGTGTGACCCCGTTTAAGCTCATTACTCTGCCAGGGTACGTGACTCCGCCTAAGCTTTACTCCGTCAAGGTACGTGACTCCGCCTAAGTTTTACTCCGCCAAGATACGTGACTCTGCCTAAGTTTTACTCTGTCAAGGTACGTGACTCCGCCTAAGATTTACTCCGCCAATAAAGAACAGTTCGAACATCATCCAACTAATCAGTAAGCAAGTAACAACGTCTAATAGCCAACAGTTCGGAAAACTATACCGTCCAGCAACCAGCAAGACGTCACTCAGTCTTGTGGACAATTAGTAAGCTTTCCACTTAGGAAAACCGTACCCTTTTATTGTTATCTTCTTTTCTTGGACGGACTCAATTCCGGTCTTGAATATCAAAGTTATCCGTCCTACAGCTCATTTGGTAAAGTGTTGATCCGGTGTGCAACATAAAAGACAATCCTATCCACACCGGTTGTCCGGTGTGATGTGGCATTTATTGTTATCCGTTCTTCCCCTTTGGAACCTTGAGGTCGTCCTAGCCTTGGAGGTCAGAACGGATCAGAATGTTTCTTCCAATCTCACTCAATTTACTCCTCTACCTTCATTCTTTCACTCGGAATTTGGATCTTATCATAATAGATCTATGTAATTTCTATAATTATACCCAAAAATGAAATTTTTGGAGTATTATAAACCATTCATAAAGTGTTTTTATTCATTAATAAACACTCACAAGCCTTCCATGCTTCATAAATTACAAAATAGAGTTATTATTAAAAGCAGGATGTTACAATTCTCCCACCCTAATAAAAATTTCGTCCTCGAAATTTCAAAGCTGAAATCTTTCCGTATCATCATCCGGAATACAATCCTATTACAATATACATATTTATGCCATTAATATACCATCGTAAATATCCTCCTCCAATACTCTTTACCAAATCCTAGCTCGTCTAACTTCAATTTACATGCTCATGTTAGGCTTCGGGAATTCCCTTCCCAAATCCAAGATTCCTTAAATCTTACAAGAGCTAATCACACCCGTCAATAATAATACTATGGTCCTTAGTTTTTAAGATCATCACATGAATCATTCAACTATTACTATTTCAACTACTTCAAAGTGACTCTAGTATTTATTACCTTAATTCACTATCAATTGCTTGAAACCATTATTAACATCATCATAAACATCAATAATCTAAATTTAAGTCCTCTAATCACTCACATACTCATATACACTCTTCTCCTAATCCCCAATAATCAATACCAATGTTTTAATAATTCGATTCCTCATATATATCATCATCCTAGAGTATTAAAAGTCATCAGAATCATCAACTTAACCAAAATCCTCAACTTATTATACTCTTCATCAAAACTTAATAATCATTTCTAATAACTACTAATCTCCGTTATTAATAACACCTACACACACATTATCATGGGCTTCCACAAAATCACTCTTCATAACATTATCATTCATTTTTCCCAAATCCTAGAGTTAGGGTTTCACTAAAATTAAACAGTCACCCTTAACAGCCATTATCTTCCATCTCAAATCTTAAAATCTTCGTATACCATTTCACACTTATCCAAAGATACTTAAGACATATTCTTCCTTTGGGTTTCACATGAAAAAATGATTTCTATTCTTAAACTCATTCATAAAGTATTCTTCTATCGCCATAGAAACCAAAACCTAAAACCAAAAACAACAAAAGAGTATAAGAATTTCACCTTAAGTTCCAAGCTATCTCTAGTCTTAGTATGTCCAAGAAAATGAAGAGAGAATAAGGAGTTTCCAACATTTGGACTATCTTGGTCTCGTTATGACAGTCTATTAAAACTTGATTCACCGATAACCAATTCATTCCTAGAATTACTTCCATATTCTTTAAAGATAAACAGGATTGACAAGAAAGTTCCTACCTTCTGTGAGTTCAGAATAATCATTACACATCTTAGTAATCCTAAGTTATGTACCGTTGGGAATGGAAATAATCAAGTCATATATTATAGGCTTTACGGGTAATTGAAAACGTCTAACTTACTTCTGTGTAGCACCCGAATCAGACAACACAGATAAAATAGTACCATTGATCTCACACTTACTTTGTATGAGGTCGCCTGCTTGGTCTGCCTCTGAGCTGCTAATGTCAAAGACTCTTCCTGTATGTGATCTTTTGTCTGTTGACTCCCTATACTGTCTTATAGGTTGAACAGTGCGAGTGTTTCCTCTACAGACTTCTTGATAACCCGAATCTCTTTGTTTCTTCATAGTGTTGTTGATTTGTTGTTTCAGCGGACAATTTGGGCTGATGTGCCCCTTCTGATTGCATTGATAGCAAGTGATATTTTCTAAGCGTCTATTGCAATCACGTACATGGTGATTACCTTTGCACTTATGACACTTTATATTCACATGATTGTTACGTCTCTCAGAAGATGATGATGATCCTCCCTTGAAGCGTTTTGGATAAAACGATCCTCTCTTTTTGTAGGCAATTGACTGAGGTTTCAGTTGTCTGTTGATCTCTTCTCGTGCAATCTGTCTTGGTGATTTTCTTTGAAAATCCTTAGTTGATTCTGCCTTTCTATAGCTTCAGCCAAACGGTTGATAGCAGCTGCCATAGCGTCGTTCTCGTTCCTTGTCATCCTATATTCATGGTTTGATTTATACTAATCCTATGGGAAAATATATCGTATGTATATATATATATATATATATATATAATATTATAACGTAACTACAATTTATCAGATAAACAATAAGTCATATAACGCACATTTATCATATCATCAAGCTAGTAATCAAACAAATCACTTTGCAGTTTATCAGTCAGGCATAAGTCATATAGCACATATAAGACATATTCTCAAACAAATAATCAAACAATTCACATAGTATATCAAGAATCAAGGCATATCATAGTAATTGGTCCTGAATTTTTGAAAATGCTCTGATACCAACATTGTAACGTCCCGTGTAATTTTCTAAATAAATTTTTCGCGTTTCTGAAAGATCATTTTAAAAATTCGTCAATTTATTTCAGAGTTTATGTAACAGTTAATAACAGTGGAAAAATTATCATACATGCTAGACGTGAATAATTAAATTCAAGAAAATACTTAAGTAGCGGAAACGATTTAGAAAATAATGGTACATGATATATTATACTTATTACAACCCATAAAATCAAAGTTCAGGTAATAATTCAAATAGACATCAATCATGGCATCACTCTGCATTCTGCGTGTCATTCACTGTAAAAATTAATGTAAGAGTGAGACAGAATATAGAATAAGTATAAAATAGATAAAATTGCACAAACACAATCAACAACTCATAATGATATGATGAATATGCCAAACAAGTCCATTTAATAATTCTTCAATTAGTTAAATGATGTCATGCTGGATCCATTTGGTTTGGTGGGAATACTGCAGTAAAAGTCTCATAGAGACACAATTAGGGCTTTAGCATATACCATGAATCCCTATACTTCATGGCGCTTACACAATTAGGGCTTTAGCATATACCATGAATCCCTATACTTCATGGCGCTTACACAATTAGGGCTTTAGCATATACCATGAATCCCTATACTTCATAGCGCTTACACAATTAGGGCTTTAGCATATACCATGAATCCCTATACTTCATGGCGCTTACACAATTAGGGCTTTAGCATATACCATGAATCCCTATACTTCATGGCGCTTAAGTACCGAAGTACACAATATCATAAGTAGGACTTTTGCATAAACCATGAATCCCTACACTCCATGGCACACAACAAAATAGGGCTTAACTCATCATAGAGTAACCCCCCACCAGGGTAGGCAATCATGGAACCCCTAAATTCTATGGTGCGTCCGAATGCTTATGATGCATGAATGCCTTTAATTCTTTTAACATACCATGATATCCACATTTCCAAAACCTCTTGGGTAATACAAGTTCTCAAGGGACACAATACACATATTAATTCATAAAATCATGGATTTACTGTTTCAACCACACATGTCAATAAACACAAGGCATTCATGTACATATATAATAATTATGTCATTCATAGTTATTCACCATCATAATATACTAACTGTGTGATACTCAACAGCATTTATAATAATTCATAATCACTCAAGAATTCAATAATAAATCATTACTCATAGAGAAAACATCATTTTTATCTATAATAACCATCATAAGTAAATTTCAGCATTTCTAAACAGCGACATGCATTAGTAAAACAGTCATAATATGAGCAAATCAACTCCTTTTTAGGTGATTCCACTTTCTGTAGTTCAATAACATAATTGTCTACAACTTTCATGAAGAACACAATTTCAAATTCCGAACAGAAATATTATTTATCCACGAAATACCACACTGCCTCGAGGTGAGTTTTCCAAAACGTACATATGTTAGTAATTTCAGTGTTTCTGGAGTTACAAAAATGATTTTTGCATGAAACCAGTTCTAAATTAATCTTAACATAAATATCTACAATTTTCATGAAGATCATAAATTCAAATTCTAAGAAGAAATACCATTTATCCACAAAATACAACACTGCCTCCAGGTGAGTTTTCAAACTGTACATATATTAGTATTTTCAACGTTTTTAGAGATACCCAAATGATTTTAACATGAAATTAGTTCTAACATACTCTTAACATAATTACCTATAACTTTCATGAAGACACCAACAACTAATTCATGCCACAAAATTCCCAGTATTGAAAACAAGATTCGGATTTCATAGTTAACAGACTTGCATCATGAACACACTTCTGTATTTTAAGCATAACTAGAGTTACAAGCATCTTTTTAACTTGAAACCAATTTCTATAAATCCCTAACATGTATATCTACAACTTTCGTGAAGACATCAAAGGCTGATTATGCATGTATAATTCCCAGAATATCAAAATATGCATAGATCATAGCTTAAACATTTCACTCGGTCATGCTGTAGTATTTTGGCTATAACTTTTGCTATACATATCCAAATCAGTCGAATCAGGTATCAAAATTCACATAACAAAAAGATCTACAACTTTAATGAAGAAGTCAGAGTCAAATTCATAAGTTTTCAGCTTCAAAATTAGGCAACAAGATACGAAATTAAAACTGGAATTCTAGAACAGCATACAACTCTACCCATTTCACAAATATTCACAACCCTGTCCCCTCTTACTTAGTTTGAAGACTTTTAGCTGATTGGAAAAGAGGTCTCCTGGCTGTCCTGGTTCTATTCGAAGGTCTTGAGGAGGAAGAAAAAATGGTATACTGTAATGCTGTTTTCTCTTAAGAGTTTTTGAAGAGATATGGTTCTGTTTTAAAAAGCAAGGCAGTGGGGAACAAGCCCTTTGTGAGTGGGTTTGTTAGTGTTGTTAGTGGAGATAATGGAGGATTAATAATAGAAGGTGGCTATCTTAGTGCTCATCTCTAGCCGTCCTACGTACTAGTGCGATTAGTGGGATTAAAAGATATTAAAATAATGCCTAAAAGACAAGAAAAGGGTCAAAAAGTTACTTCTGCACTTCAAAACCGACCAGAATTCCATTTCCAGGTCCGGTTGAGCATCCGGTCTTGTACATCGGCTCAAAATCATCCGGTGTGTACATCCGTTCTAAGGAAAGCTGAGTTAACCATCCTTGAAGCCGTCCGGTGTTCATTAATGATAATCCGAACTAAATTCATCCGGTCTCACCTGAACTGAAGTCAGCTGTGTGAGAGCAGTGTGGAGGGTGTGAGGGCGGTCTTGAGTGTGAAGGCGGTATGGAGTGAGGGCGGTATTGAGTGTATCTTAAGAGATGTCCATGTTCTAAAAGATGTTCACGTTACTCCGCCAAGGCATTTGACCCCGTCAATGCTTATGACTCCGCCAGACGTGTGACCCCGCCTAAACCCTACTCCGCCAAGGCATTTGAATTCGTCAATGCTTATGACTCCGCCAAAACGTATGATCCCGCCTAAATTTACTACTCCGTCAAAGCATTTGACCCCGTCCAGGCTTATTACTCCGTCAAAACGTGTGACTCCGCCTAATCTTATTACTCCGCCAAGGCATGAGACTCTGTCTATGCTTATTACTCTGTTAAAACGTGTGACCCCGTTTAAGCTCATTACTCCGCCAGGGTACGTGACTCCGCCTAAGCTTTACTCCGTCAAGGTACGTGACTCCGCCTAAGTTTTACTCCGCCAAGATACGTGACTCCGCCTAAGTTTTACTCTGTCAAGGTACGTGACTCCGCCTAAGATTTACTCCGCCAATAAAGAACAGTTCGAACATCATCCAACTAATCAGTAAGCAAGTAACAACGTCTAATAGCCAACAGTTCGGAAAACTATACCGTCCAGCAACCAGCAAGACGTCACTCAGTCTTGTGGACAATTAGTAAGCTTTCCACTTAGGAAAACTGTACCCTTTTATTGTTATCTTCTTTTCTTGGACGGACTCAATTCCGGTCTTGAATATCAAAGTTATCCATCCTACAGCTCATTTGGTAAAGTGTTGATCCGGTGTGCAACATAAAAGACAATCCTATCCACACCGGTTGTCCGGTGTGATGTGGCATTTATTGTTATCCGTTCTTCCCCTTTGGAACCTTGAGGTCGTCCTAGCCTTGGAGGTCAGAATGGATCAGAATGTTTCTTCCAATCTCACTCAATTTACTCCTCTACCTTCATTCTTTCACTCGGAATTTGGATCTTATCATAATAGATCTATGTAATTTCTATAATTATACCCAAAAATGAAATTTTTGGAGTATTATAAACCATTCATAAAGTGTTTTTATTCATTAATAAACACTCACAAGCCTTCCATGCTTCATAAATTACAAAATAGAGTTATTATTAAAAGCAGGATGTTACAAAACGCAGAGATTGGGGGAGCTAACAGGACGTCTCGTCTGAATTAACTCACCATTGGCAGGAAATGTAAAGGTTGGGTGAGACGTCCCATTTTGACATGACTGAAAGAATTACTCTTTGATTGAAAGAAAGTGATCCTGGGGAGATGCCCCAGTTTGACAGGTTGGAAGGAATCTTGGAGATTGGCTAGAATAAAAGAAATTCGGGGAGATGCCCTAGTTGAGTTTTTTTTTTGGGAAGTGTAGTTTCACTGGGGAAGAATTTGGTGATTCGGGTACTGCCCCTTGATTTAGAAAGTTCGGGATTCATTGGGGAAGAGATCTTGAGAAGTGCCATCTTTGGCGATTGATTCCACTGGGGAGGAGAGTTTGAGAGATACGGACTTTAACAGTTGAGGATGAGACTCTGAAGGCGCCTGCTTAGGCGATGGAAGAAGAAAACATTGAAAGGTGCCAACTTTGGCGATTTAGGGAAGGAGTTCTGAGGCGATTCAAGGAAGGGACTTGATTGAGGTGTTAATGCCTGGCATGACTGTCTGTGAGATAACCTGCAGAAAAATGGTAAGTAGTGCAAGGATAAATTCAAAAAAACTAGGCAGGTCCTGTGAAACCGCGACTCTTGAGATGACTCATGGACAAAGTAGAACGAATGAAAAAACCATAGCTTCGGAACGCGTGCCTGACCAAGTCTCTGCGATGATCACCCATGATGAGGTCGAGTAGCAGGAGCATCTTATCCCTTGCGACTTTAAATGTTTACCATTCTTCCATTTTATTTTATTAAAACACATGTTTTTATCAGATCAACCAAATTCATAACACGTATCGAAGAGGGTGAATTTTATTCATGCACGTTAAACAAGTACAGAGAAAGAAAAATAAAGAAGGTAAATGAAATGAATGAGGTCATATAGAACAGGTCAAGGACAGGTGAAGACCGGGAAGATTCATGGATCCTCTAATGAATCTCTGAGACCGATGAGAGCCTTAACCCCCAACACGACTTCATGTTCACCCTTCGACTTTGCTTTTGGAAAGGTAAGTTCAACAATGATTCACGTGCCCGAGCTTGGACTCGTACTTCTTTGAGTCAGAGGTCTTTTTTGCATTACCAGAAATTTGACCCTAACTTTTGCCTGAGCCGCCCTTTTTGGGTTTTCGACTCACTGGGTCGCTCTAACTTTTGCCTAAGCTGCCCTTTCAGGTTTTCAGCTTAGCAAGCATTAATTTTCTTTTCTTTCCCTTTTTTTTGACTTTTTTTTTTTTACATTCCCTCCCTAAGCATAGTACTTTCTCACTGCATCTGTGTTTACAGGCATTGGCAAATCCTTGCCATCCATATTAGTGAGTATCAAGGCTCCTCCAGAAAAAGCCATTTTCACAACATATGGTCCTTCATAATTAGGAGTCCATTTGCCCCGATTGTCCTTTTGAATTGGTAAAATTTTCTTGAGTACTAGGTCTCCCTCTTGGAACTGTCGAGGTCGTACTTTTTTCTCGAATGCTCGTTTCATACGCCTCTGATACAACTGACCATGACAGAGGGCAGTCAATCTTTTACCATCAATCAAGTTTAGTTGGTCATGTCGAGCTTGAACCCATTCAGCTTCTTCTAATTTTGCTTCCATCACTACCTGAAGGGACGGGATCTCTACTTCAAAAGGCAAGACCGCTTCCATTCCATATACAAGAGAGAACGGGGTTGCCCCTGTCGAGGTTCGGACCGAGGTGCGATACCCATGTAGAGCAAAAGGGAGCATCTCGCTCCAATCTCTGTAAGTGACTACCATCTTCTGCACTATCTTCTTGATGTTCTTATTGGCCGCCTCAACCGCCCCATTCATTTTAGGCCGATAAGGAGAGGAATTGTAATGGTGAATTTTAAAGCTTTCACAGAGTTCCTTCATCATTTTGTTGTTCAAATTTGTACCATTGTCAGTAATGATCTGACTTGGTAGGCCGTATCGGCATATCAATTCTCGCTTGATGAATTTGACCACAACATTCCTTGTTACACTGGTATATGAAGCCGCTTCTACCCATTTGGTGAAATAATCAATGGCGACCAAGATGAAACGATGACCGTTTAAGGATTTTGGCTCGATGGGTCCAATGACATCCATGCCCCACATTGAGAAGGGCCATGGTGCCATTAAGACATTTAGGGATTGATAAGTGTTGAATAAGCATTGATTTCATGACTCATTTGAACCAATTTTGTAAAGACTTTAAGCTAAATTAAGGAATTATTGAAGGAAGTGAGCATGAATCTTTTAAGCATTGTATAAAAAGAAATGTTGTGGAAAGTTGCAGGAAAGACAAAGTAAGCAAGCTTGAGCATGAAAGTTGGAGAACATAAACACCTCTCACGCTTAAGCGTGAATACTAGACGCTTAAGCGAGGATTAAGCATGACTTAAAGGAGACAGAGGCATCAGGACCCCTCTCACGCTCAAGCGTGGGGATGAGACGCTTGAGCGTGAGCTCGAGAGCGCCCAAGCGAAGACCAAGCGTGAGCGTGAACGTGACCCTGCACATGAAGCACGCTTGAGCGTGACTAAATGGAGCTTGAGCGTGACCAGGCACATGGAGGGCGCTTGAGCGTAAGCTTTACACGCCTGAGCGTGAGGGATGGATAATAAGGCCATGCTTGAGCGTAGCTGAGGAGGGATAAGTGTTCTGCACCATAAGGAAGGCCACGCTTGAGCGTGGTTACTTTAGCTTGAGTGTGAGACCATCAAAAAGCATCAGAACCTTTCACGCTTGAGCGTAAGACCATCAAGCGCAAGCGTGACTCCTGCAGTATGGGATTTTCCAATTTAATATTCACTAGTGGTGCGATGCCAACCCTTTTTCTTGTGTTTCTACAAATCTTTGCATGGGTTCTACAACAAATTTCTTGTGTCTCTACAAACCTTTGAAAGATGCTGCATGCGAGTTCTAGGGAGCTGAACCAGAACCCCTATAAATCAAGCTGCAAACAACATCATAGCATCATCTCATCCTCTGTATTCTCATTCACACTTTCCATTATTTTCTGTATTCACTCTGTTGATGGTGAAAATGCAAGGCATGAGTAGCTAAATCTCCCTTATGGGATTGGCTGTAATCCATTCAACACTAAAGTAATGCTGTTGTAAGTTTTTATTTAGTAATGAGATTTGATAAGTTTCTGTATTTCCTTCTGCGTTTAATGCCTGAAAGTACTTGATCACTATTTTCTTGTTCTAAGTTTTCTCAAGTATGCTGGGAAGTGACTTTTGAAAGCAGAATCTGAAAGAAATACTTGTTGTGAGTAGGTAGCCAGGGATGGCGTCTAACGCAATAAACGTCAAAACAATCGATCGATAATGCTGGGATGATTTCAAAGTGACTGAGGGATCAGCGGTTTGAAATCATTCTTATGAATTTTGTAGTCGAGGGATCGATACAAATGACTTTTGATTGTGACGTAGAACTTATCTTTTCGATTTACTTATATGAAAACTTATGCAGCTTACAGAGGTGAAGATGTGATGAAGCCAATCCCTGTTTTACAAAACTGATTTTTCCAAAACCAATTACTGTTATCCTGTGCAACTTTTACTCTCTGTTATTTACTGTCTTCTTGATCAACATCATTTATAACAAAACAAAAACCAAACCATTCTGCTAAATCAATTCAAGACTAAGATTTTCATTCTTACACCTCCTCAGTGGAACGATATCTATACTGTACTACAACCTCTGTGTTTAAACTTGGCACATCCATTCCATTGAGTTCATATTATACAAACTTGATTCTCTTTCAGTGAACTCTTAATTTCAATATTACAACAACACACCATCACTTATTACCCATCAAGTTTTGGCGCCGCTTCCGGGGAGGTGATTTAAGTTTGAATATTTTTAGCATTGAATTGACAAGACAGTGTAAATAAATTTGTTTGCAATTTGTTTTTATTTTTATTTTTATTTTTTGTAACTTTTCTACCTTGAGTACTTGATTTATGATCTTAAGAGGACAGGGTACAAAAGAACAGCTTGCATTTGATCCTGAGATAGATAGGTTCCTCAAGAAAATCAAGAAAGAAAAGAAGAACTTCCAAGAAGGACAAACCTCCTCTGCGACAATGGATGACAACAGCAATAATCAAAATCCACCAAGGAGAACACTTGGAGATTACACATTGCAACAAGGACCTAGACACTACTCAAGCATTGCTATACCAAATACAATCAGGGCTATAGAAATGAAACCTGCTTTTCTTAGTTTAATTAGTTCCCATCAATTCCATGGAATGGCCAGTGAAGATCCTTACACTCACTTGGCCACATTCTATGAATTAGTAGGAACAATGGGATTTGAACAGGAAGTAATCGAGGCAGCATATCTAAGATTGTTTCCTTTTTCTCTTGTAGGAAAAGCTAAAGAATGGCTCCAGTCGCACCCAAATCAAAGCCTGAACAGCTGGGAGACAGTGGAGGAAAAATTCCTACACAGATTCTTCCCACCATCCAGATTTATCAAGGCTAAATCAGATATAACAACATTTAAACAAAGCCTTGATGAACCTTTTTGTGAAGCATGGGAACGCTTCAAATCTCTTCTCAGAAAATACCCAAACCATGGACTTGAAGATATTGCCCAATTAAATATCTTTTACAGTGGTTTAAAGGCTGACACTAAAATGATTTTAGATGCAGCAGCTGGAGGAACCATGATGACAGTAGATGCAGAGCAAGCTACAAGGATCATTGAAGCATTATCATCCACAGATTACCAAGCTCAGCATGACAGAACACAAGTCCAAAAGAAGGGAGTGTTGGAACTTAACACAACAGATGCCATTTTGGCTCAAAATAAAATTTTAACACAACAAATTGAAGCTCTGACACAACAGATGGCAAAACTCCCGCAACAACTGCATGCTGTACAATCTTCTACAGGAAACCAACAAGTACAAATGAGATGTGACTTTTGTGGAGAAGAACATCAGAATGGACACTGTCAAGGAGAGCAAGGAGACCAATCTATTCTCTATATGAATAACCAAGGTAAGCAGAGTAACTTCAATAACAATGCTTACCCCAATAATTTTTCACAGGGATGGAGAAATAGTCAAAATGGTGGATGGAAGCAAGAAGCAAGCACTTCCAACAGACAGCAACCTTATCAGCAAGGTCCTCCATTAACAGAACGGACATCAAAACTAGAGGACACTCTAGAAAAGTTCATGCAGGTCTCAATCACCAACCAAAAGAACACTGATGCTTCGATAAGAAACCTAGAGACTTAAGTGGGGCAATTGGCTCGTCAAATCGCAGAGCATCATAACTCTCAATTTGGAGCCAATACACACCCAAATCCGAAGGAGCAATACAAAGCAATCGCAACAAGAAGTGGGAAGATCATCGGACAACAAAAAGAGAATGACAAGGTGGAAGAAAAAGTAGATGAAGATGTACATATGAAGGAGGAAGTTGAAAAAAAGAAAGAAATAAAAGAAGGGAAGAAGAAGGTGGACGACCCAACACCACAACTGAAGAGCTTGCCGTATCCAAAGAACCCTTCAAAGATAGACAAGGAAAGGCAATTTGCAAGATTTATGGATATCTTTAAAAGGTTACAAATAAACATACCTTTTGTGGAAGCCATGGAGCAAATGCCAACCTACGCAAAATTCATGAAGGAGCTGTTAACAAAGAAGAAGAGATTTTCTAAAGAAACGGTGGAGCTTGCAGCAGGCTGCAGTGCCATCATTCAAAAAGCACTGCCACAAAAAACAAAAGACCCCGGAAGTTTCACAATCCCAGTAACTATTGGTACCCTACCAGTAGGAAAAGCACTCTTGGATTTGGGAGCAAGCATTAACCTGATGCCCCTCTCAATGGTGAAAAGAATTGGAGATCTCGAGGTGAAGCCAACACGAATGACCCTCCAGCTGGCGGATCGATCTATGAAATTTCCATATGGCATAGCTGAAGATGTACTGGTAAGAGTTGACAAGTTTGTATTTCCCGTAGATTTTGTCATAATGGATATAGAAGAAGATGCAGAAGTGCCTCTCATTTTGGGGAGACCCTTCATGAAGACCGCAAAGGTAATTATCGATGTGGATGATGGGAAGCTAAAAGTGAGAGTGCAAGATGAAGAAGTAAATTTCAATGTGTTTGATGTAATGAAATACCCAAGGGAAAAACAACAGTGCTTCAAAATTGACATTGAAGAAGAAGCCATCAGAGAACAAACCAACGAATGGTTCAACAAGGATCCACTGGGCGAACTAAACGTTGGAGCAATAGATGAAGACAAGAAGAAGGACAAGCAAGATACTCAACAAGAAAGTCACTTTGAAAGGCTGTCTGAGGAAACAAAAGAAGTTGTCCCACCAAAAGTGGAGTTAAAAGCTTTACCTCCACACTTGAAATATGTTTTTCTTGATAATGATAACCAAAAACCTGTTATTATTAACAGGGAATTGACAGGTACTGAAGAAAAGCAATTGATTCAAGTATTGAAAGAGCATTCAACAGCGATTGGATGGAGACTGGAAGATTTAAAAGGAATAAGCCCAGCTTACTGCACTCATCACATTTACATGGAACAAGACTTCAAACCAATTGCTCAGCCACAGAGACGCTTGAACCCAACTATGAAGGAAGTAGTAAAAGGGGAGGTAATTAAGTTACTAGAAGCTGGAATAATTTATCCAATTTCTGATAGCTCTTGGGTGAGTCCTGTGTAGGTTGTTCCAAAGAAAGGAGGAATCACTGTCATACAAAATGAGAAACATGAATTGATCCCTACAAGAATAGTCACAGGATGGAGGATGTGTATCGATTACAGGAAGCTAAACACTGCCACTCGGAAAGATCATTTTCCTCTGCCCTTCATGGATCAAATGCTAGAAAGACTTGCAGGACAAGCGTACTACTGCTTTCTAGATGGTTACTCAGGGTACAACCAGATAGCAGTTGCACCAGAGGATCAAGAAAAAACAGCATTCACATGTCCCTTTGGAGTGTTTGCATACAGAAAAATGCCCTTTGGGTTATGTAATGCCCCTGCAACATTTCAAAGATGTATGCTTGCTATCTTCTCTGATTTGGTGGAAAAATGTATTGAGGTTTTCATGGATGATTTCTCTGTTTTTGGTCCATCATTCGATCAATGTTTGAAAAATTTGACCATTGTACTGAAAAGATGTGTGGACACCAATTTGGTTTTGAATTGGGAAAAATGTCATTTCATGGTGACTGAAGGCATTGTGTTAGGACATCAAATCTCCAAAAGAGGCATTGAAGTCGACAAAGCAAAGGTGGAAGTAATCGAAAAATTACCACCACCAGGAAATGTAAAAGGAGTCAGAAGCTTCTTGGGCCATGCAGGATTTTATAGAAGATTCATCAAGGACTTCTCAAAAATCGCAAAGCCTTTGAATAATCTCTTAAACAAAGACACTCCTTTTATTTTTGATGATTCTTGTTTGCATGCCTTTGAAACTCTAAAGCATAGACTAACATGTGCACCTGTAATAGTTGCCCCTGATTGGGGACTAGACTTTGAAATGATGTGTGATGCCAGTGATTATGTTGTTGGAGCCGTATTAGGACAAAGAAAGGCTAAAATTTTTCATGTTATACATTATACAAGTAAAGTTTTGAACCCTGCACAAACAAATTATGCAACAACAGAAAAAGAACTCTTAGCAATAGTGTATGGCCTGGAAAAATTTAGACCTTATCTAATTGGTTCCAAGATCACTATTTTTACTGACCATGCTGCTATTAAATATCTGCTGAATAAACCTGATTCTAAGCCCAGACTAATTAGATGGATCTTGCTAATGCAAGAATTCAACCTAGTAGTCAAAGACAAAAAGGGCAGCGAAAATTTTATTGCAGAGCACTTGTCTCGACTTGTCAATCAGGAAGTCACACTACTCCAACCTGAGGTAAAGGAAGAATTTCCTGATGAAAAGCTACTAATGAGGAAAGAACGGCCATGGTTTGCAGACATGGCTAACTTTAAAGCAGCTGGAGTATTGCCTGATGATCTTTCATGGCAGCAGAAGAGGAAGTTTCTGAGGGATGCAAAACAATTCTTATGGGATGACCCTTACCTATTTAAACTTGGATCAGATCACATTTTGAGGAGATGTGTGTCCCAAGAGGAGGCTGAGAGCATCCTATGGCACTGTCACAGCTCACCCTATGGAGGACATTTCAATGGGGAAAGGACAGCAGCAAAAATCCTCCAATCAGGTTTTTATTGGCCCTCATTGTTTAAAGATGCTAATGTTTTTATGCAGCATTGTGAAGCAAGTCAGAAGACAGGAAGCATATCAAAAAGACATGAGATGCCATTGACTACCATCCTTGAAATAGAAGTTTTTGACTGCTGGGGCATAGATTTTACTGGGCCATTACCAATGTCATTCTCAAATGAATATATAATTGTGGCAGTAGACTATGTCTCTAAGTGGGTGGAAGCCATGACATGTACTAAAGCTGATGCCAAGACTATCATCAAATTTCTTAAGAAACACATTTTTAGCAGGTTTGGCACTCCAAGAGTATTAATAAGTGATAGAGGCTCTCATTTCTGCAACAGTCAACTCCAAAGATGCCTAGAACATTATGGAGTCAAGCACAAAGTAACCTCCCCTTACCATCCTCAAGCCAATGGCCAAGTGGAAGTATCCAACAGAGAAATTAAGAGGATACTGGAGAAAACAATCAGTCAAAGCAGAAAAGATTGGTCATTGAAGTTAGATGACGCTTTATGGGCCTATAGAACAGCATACAAGGCACCAACTGGATTTTCACCTTATCAGTTGGTATATGGTAAAAATTGCCATCTTCCAGTGGAACTTGAACACAAAGCATTTTGGGCAATGAAAACCCTCAACTATGACCCCAAAGCATCAGCTGAAGAAAGGAAGATTCAGATGCACAAGTTAGAAGAGTGGAGGAATCATGCCTATGACTCATCAAGGATCTATAAAGAGAAAATGAAGGTTTACCATGATAGACACATCATAAAGAAAAGTTTTCATCAGGGACAATCTGTTCTTCTTTTCAACTCAAGGATGAAACTATTCCCAGGGAAACTCAAGTCTAAATGGTCAGGACCCTTTATTGTGAAGGAGGTGAAACCTTATGGAGCTATTGAATTACAAGATCCTAAATCTGAAAGAACTTGGGTCGTGAATGGACAGAGAGTAAAGCCCTATTTAGGAGGAGAAGTAGAGAAGGTTGCCACTGACATCCTACTAAAAGACCCATGATCAAACTCAGGCGTCAAGCTAATGACGTTAAACAAGCGCTCATTGGGAGGCAACCCAATCTTTTATGCTTTTTTTCCATGAAAATTTTATTTTTAAATAGTAGTAAAGTTTCTGTTTACATTGTAGATTACTCATCAAGAGGATCCCAAATAAGAGTTTTAAACAAAGGCAAACAAAACTGGAGCTGAAAGTTGAATTAAGGGAAGCATGAGGAAATCACCTCGTTCAAGCGTGGATAATCTCGCTTAAGCGAGCCAAGGTAAGTCCCAAACCATCCACATCAAGCTTAAGTGAAAGAATCGAGCCTTGAGCGGGGTACCTCTACAAAAAGAAGTTTTCAAAATAAACCCGATCACGCTTAAGCGTGACTTTTTGTGCTTAAGCGAAAGGACCTGGAAAATCAAGCAGAGGCTATCACGCTCAAAGCAAGGCTCTTCTTCGCTCAAGCAAGGGATTGATTTAAGCATCAGGTATGAAAATTTTTGTTTCACGCTCAAGCGAGACAAACATAAGCCTGAGCGAGGAAAATATACTTTGTATCAAAGCCCACACGCTCAAGCGTGATACCCTTGCGCTCAAGTGTGGTAATCCAGCGCTCAAGCGTGAAATGCAAAGGGCCCCTGACGCTAATAAATACAGAATTTTGAAACTGCCCACTAAGTCTCTCACTCAATTAACCGTCCATTAACTTCCTGACTCTCCAAGTTTTGTAACTGACCAACTCTTCCCCAATAATTGTCTCTTTACTCTCATCTCATAAGCCACACTTTTTCTGCAATTCATTCTCTCTATCACTCTCGGATTCTTCCAGATGGCCAGAACAAAGCAAATTGCACCAAACCCCCCTGTCACTACTTCCCCAGCAAGGAGTTCCCGAAGAAATAAAGGCAAAAGACCACGCACAGATGAACAAGATAATGCTCCAAGATTCAGGAAGAAAGACAACAGCAAGCGTTATGAGGACATCTCAAACTGGACATTTATACCAGAAAGAAAAGTAGACTTGGCCTTGGGAGATTGTGATGCCTTCTTGCAAATCATAAGGAGGAGAAATTGGTTAAAAGTATGTTACCCAAGGGAGAAATATGATCCAAAAGTCGTAAGAGAATTCTATGCGAATGCTTGGACAAGAGATGGAGGAGGAGAAAGAAAAACTTATGTGAGGGGAACCTAGCTCTCCTATGACAGGGACACAATCAATTTTTATTTGGGAAACATTATGACCCTAGGAGAGGGAGAAATATGTGAATATGCTGCCATGGTTGCAAGGAACCAGTTTATTGCCACAAATGACCTTGAAGCAGCCATATGTGTTCCAGGACACCACTTTCAAATGGGGCAAGGAGAGACCCCACTGAGAGTTTTAAGAAAAGACATGACTACTATTTCTCAAGTTTGGACTTCTTTCTTATTAGCTAACATAGCACCTAATGCTCATGTCTCTGATTTAATTTTCAGTAGGTGCTATTTACTATACTGCATTCTGAGAGAGGACATCTCCATTGATCTAGCCCAAATACTCTCTGATGAAACCCACAAGTTTGTGATTTCTGACCAGAAGTATTCCCAAGCAGGTCAAAAGGTAAAAGGGAGTCTCGGTTTTCCTGCCTTTATTACTGATTTTTGTGCAGCTCATGGTGTTGAGGTACAAGACCTCAAACCAATTCGGCCTTCCATAGACAAACACTTCATTGAGCGTTACTGCAGTAATCCAGTACCTCCTGCAGATGATGTACCCCCTCCACCTGCCTCTCAAGCAGCACAGCAAGCATTCAACACAGCACCTGCCCATCCTCCCCTCAGCACAGAAGCCACTCTGATTTTACAAGGCATTCACATCCTGAAAATTCAAAATAGCCACCTCCTGGCCCAGCAGAACGCTCATCATAGAGGTTTGTTACATGTTCACAGTGGCCTTTATCACAGCATTCCTGCAGGTCAACACAATCCTTGGATGCCACCTGCCCAGTTTGAGGCCCTACTTGCTTGGCCTGGGGACAGGCCTCCTTTTATGGGAGGAGGTGAGACTACAGAGGATAGGCCAGGAACTTCAACACAGAGACCTCCAGAAAGAAACCAGGAAACAGAAGAGGACTCATCTGAGGAAGAGTGAAAAATTTTAATGCTTTTATTTCTTGAAGTTTAATTTGCTACTTAGTTTTATTTCAAATTGACAATTTATAGCTTTACTTTATTTTTAGTGCAGCATACTTTAGAACTGCTTGTGATTACTCTTGTCTGCTTGTGATTATTCTTGTTTGCTTATTCCTGTTTTGGTTAAAACTTTGAACATTTTTGAAAAACCCAACCAAAGATTTTACTTTTTGAACAAGAAGAGTTTCTAAGCAGCAGAAGATTTTTAGACAATAACATTGATTGTTAAAAGGTTAAAATGGCTGAATTAAGAACCAAGGAATTGGAATGAATGTACTTTTTATTGTGTACATGCGTGAACCTTTTTCTGTTAGAATAAGGAAATAAGCCTTATATCCTGTGAGAAGTGAGAAATCTAAACACTGAGAGTCTCATGAGAAATAGTCAAATAAGCATTGCCTGATTTTCTGATTAACAATTCTTATAGAGATTAAGCAAGGAAATGATAAAGGCAAATTTTGAAAAAATAAAACAAACTCAGAGCCAAAAAAGCTACCTTTAAAAATATGACCCAATTTTTGTAGCCATTTTTGAGCCAAAAATTTTTTTAAACACCCTAAACCAAGCGTGAGAAATAAAATCTTACCTTACCAGCATGCTTAAAGATTTTAAAAGAGCATAGAACATTTCTCCAAAAAAAGGGTGATAAGAGAAACTGAGGCTGAAAAAGAAATAAAGTTCTCCAACATGTAACAAAAATAGAGAACTAGAAAAAGAAAAGCGAAGAATTCAATAGCATAAAAAGAAGCCTCATAAAAAAATTTGAAAAATTCTAGAACATATGCTCTTCTTATTTATGCATGCACTTTGAACTCAAAGAAAAACCAAGAATTCTTGATAGCCCAGCCTCATTACAACCTTGAAAAGACCTTTTTGATCCTTACTTATCTTATGAATGGATTGTGATTAGAAATGGCCGGCAATGTTAATTAGGCAGTTCTCATGATGAATGTGCAAACACAACCACCTGTGAGAAATAATGAGAGTTCCTTATTCTGATAGCATTTGGTTACCTGCATTGTGAACAAATTAATGGTACAGTACATTTCAAAGAATTGGTATTAAGGAAATCATTTACTTGAGATAAATTGAGATTATTGTCTGTTAAAATTTTGTCTGTACAGAAGCTAATTTTGCTGAAATGCTTGATTCCCTTTCCAAACTTCTTTTTACTTGAGGACAAGCAAAAATCTAGGTTGGGGAGAGTTTGATAAGTGTTGAATAAGCATTGATTTCATGACTCATTTGAACCAATTTTGTAAAGACTTTAAGCTAAATTAAGGAATTATTGAAGGAAGTAAGCATGAATCTTTTAAGCATTGTATAAAAAGAAATGTTGTGGAAAGTTACAGGAAAGACAAAGTAAGCAAGCTTGAGCATGAAAGTTGGAGAACATAAACACCTCTCACGCTTAAGCGTGAATACTAGACGCTTAAGCGAGGATTAAGCATGACTTAAAGGAGACAGAGGCATCAGGACCCCTCTCACGCTCAAGCGTGGGGATGAGACGCTTGAGCGTGAGCTCGAGAGCGCCCAAGCGAAGACCAAGCGTGAGCGTGAACGTGACCCTGCACATGAAGCACGCTTGAGCGTGACTAAATGGAGCTTGAGCGTGACCAGGCACATGGAGGGCGCTTGAGCGTAAGCTTTACACGCCTGAGCGTGAGGGATGGATAATAAGGCCATGCTTGAGCGTAGCTGAGGAGGGATAAGTGTTCTGCACCATAAGGAAGGCCACGCTTGAGCGTGGTTACTTCAGCTTGAGCGTGAGACCATCAAAAAGCATCAGAACCCTTCACGCTTGAGCGTAAGACCATCAAGCGCAAGCGTGACTCCTGCAGTATGGGATTTTCCAATTTAATATTCACTAGTGGTGCGATGCCAACCCTTTTTCTTGTGTTTCTACAAATCTTTGCATGGGTTCTACAACAAATTTCTTGTGTCTCTACAAACCTTTGAAAGATGCTGCATGCGTTCTAGGGAGCTGAACCAGAACCCCTATAAATCAAGCTACAAACAACATCATAGCATCATCTCATCCTCTGTATTCTCATTCACACTTTCCATTATTTTCTGTATTCACTCTGTTGATGGTGAAAATGCAAGGCATGAGTAGCTAAATCTCCCTTATGGGATTGGCTGTAATCCATTCAACACTAAAGTAATGCTGTTGTAAGTTTTTATTTAGTAATGAGATTTGATAAGTTTCTGTATTTCCTTCTGCGTTTAATGCCTGAAAGTACTTGATCACTATTTTCTTGTTCTAAGTTTTCTCAAGTATGCTGGGAAGTGACTTTTGAAAGCAGAATCTGAAAGAAATACTTGTTGTGAGTAGGTAGCCAGGGATGGCGTCTAACGCAATAAACGTCAAAACAATCGATCGATAATGCTGGGATGATTTCAAAGTGACTGAGGGATCAGCGGTTTGAAATCATTCTTATGAATTTTGTAGTCGAGGGATCGATACAAATGACTTTTGATTGTGACGTAGAACTTATCTTTTCGATTTACTTATATGAAAACTTATGCAGCTTACAGAGGTGAAGATGTGATGAAGCCAATCCCTGTTTTACAAAACTGATTTTTCCAAAACCAATTACTGTTATCCTGTGCAACTTTTACTCTCTGTTATTTACTGTCTTCTTGATCAACATCATTTATAACAAAACAAAAACCAAATCATTCTGCCAAATCAATTCAAGACTAAGATTTTCATTCTTACACCTCCTCAGTGGAACGATATCTATACTGTACTACAACCTCTGTGTTTAAACTTGGCACATCCATTCCATTGAGTTCATATTATACAAACTTGATTCTCTTTCAGTGAACTCTTAATTTCAATATTACAACAACACACCATCACTTATTACCCATCAGGGATAACGGGGGTACATGAATATGGTCAGCGTATATCTGACATTTATGACATTTTTGAACATAGGTGAAGCAATCTGCTTCCATGGTCATCCAGTAATAACCAGCCCTCAAGATCTTTCTAGACATGGCATGTCCATTAGCGTGAGTCCCAAAAGATCCTTCATGAACATCCCTCATGATTTCGTTTGCCTCATCAGCATCAACACAGCGAAGAAGGACGGAGTCATAGTTTCTTTTGTAAAGCACATCCCTATTTAAGAAGAAACCCATGGCGAGTCGTCTTAGGGTCTTCTTATCATTTTCTGTAGCACCCTCAGGGTATTCTTGACTCTAGATATATCTTTTAATATCATGGTACCAAGGTTTCCTATCAGACTCCTTTTCCATCATTTGACAGTATGCAGGCTTACAATGCTTCTTTACTTCAATGAGAGGCATATCGTAGTCACTACTTACTTTGAACATTGAGGTAAGGGTAGCCAAAGCATCAGCCATTTGATTGTCATCCCGGAGAACATGATGAAAAGAGATCTCGTCAAACTCTTTGATCATTTCCTTGATATAATCATAATAAAGAATCAACTTACTGTCCCTAGTTTCCCACTTGTCTTTCAATTGGTGGATAACCAAAGCAGAGTCCCCATAAACTTCTAATAATTTTACTTTTGCATCCAACGCTGCTTGGATTCCTAATGAGCATGCTTCATATTCAGCAATATTATTGGTACAGTCAAAACACAATCTGGCGCAGATAGGGATAAATTCTTTATCGGGTGAAATCAAGATAGCCCCAATTCCGTGCCCTAATGCATTAGAAGCTCCGTCAAATCTCAGGGTCCATTTCTCTTTTTGACCACCTTCTTCATTGAATAGTGTCATGATATCTTCATCCGGGAAGTTAAATTGCATCGGCTGATAATCATTGATGGGTTGGTGTGCCAAGTAATCGGCCAGGGCACTTCCTCTTATGGCCTTTTGAGTGACATATATTATGTCGTACTCAGTTAATAGCACTTGCCAACGAGCGATCCTTCCGGTCAAAGCAGGTTTTTCAAAAATGTACTTGACGGGGTCCATTTTAGAAACTAGCCAAGTGGTGTGACTCAACATGTATTGCCTTAGGCGCTTAGTAGCCCATGCTAATTGTGACGTCCCGTGTAATTTTTCGAATAAATTTTTCGCGTTTTAAAAATCATTTTTGAAATTTGTAATAAGTCATGTAAAAGTTGATAAACGCGGATTATTATCATACTAGTCGCGAATAATAAAAGTCATGAAATATTTATATAGCGGAAACGATTTAGAAAAATATAGTACATGAAACATTATATTATTACAACCCATCAAATTAAAAATAAAGTCAAATTCCAAGCAATAATTCACGTAAACTCCATTCATGGCATCACTCTTCATTCTGTGTAGCATTCACTATAAAAATTAATGTAAGAGTGAGACAGAATATAGAATAAATATAAAATAAATAAAATTGCACAAACATAACCAACAAGGTGTAATGATATGATGAATATGCCAAACAAGTTTATTTATAATTAATAAATCTTAAATTGGTTAAATGATGTCATGCTGGATCCATTAGGTTTGGTGGGAATACTACAGTAAAAAGTCTCATAGAGACACCAGTAGGAATTAGCATAACCATGAATCCTTACACCTTCATGGCTCCTGCGAAAATAAGTGCACAAGTAGGAATTAGCATAACCATGAATCCCTACACTCCATGGCTCCTGTGAAAATAGGGCTTAAACTCATCATAGAGTAACCCCCCACCAGGGTAGGTAATCATGGAACCCCTAAATTCCATGGTGCGTCCAAATGCTTATGATGCATGAATGCCTTTAATTCTTTTTACCATTTAACATACCATGATATCAACATTTCCAAAACCTCTTGGAAAAACCACAAGTCCTCAAAGGGACACATCATATATAATAATTTTCAAAATCATGAATTTACTGTTTCAACCACATGTATCAATAACCGCAAGGCATTCATATATATATATTAATTTAGTCATTCATAATTATTCACCACCAAAATACACAAACTGTATAATACTCATTAGACACTCATCAACATCCATAATACTTCATAATATCTCAAGAATTCAATAATAAATTGTTACTCATAGAGAAAATATCTTTTTCATCCACAATAACCATTGTAAGTAAATTTCAGCATTTCCAACAGCGACATACGTTAGTAAAACAGCCATAACATGAGAAAATCAAATCCTTTTTATGTGATTCCACTTTCTATAGCTCAATAATAGAATTATCTACAACTTTCATGTCATATTCCAAACAGAAACACCTCTTATTCACAGAATACAGAACTGCCTCAAAGAGAGTTTTCAAAACGTACATATGTTAGTATTTTCAACATTTCTGGAGCTACAAAAATAATTTTGGCATGGGACCAGTTTTAAATTACTCCTAACACAAATATCTATAACTTTCATGAAGACACTAAACATTAATTCTCATCACAAAATTCCCAGTTTTAAAAATAATATTCGTATTTCATTGTTAACAGATTTTCAGTTTGAGCATACTTCAGTATTTTAGGTATAACGAAAGCTACAGACATCCTTTTAACTTGAAACCACTTTCTATAGATCCATAACATAAATATCTACAGCTTTCATGAAGACATCATAGTCTAAAAACATATGTATAATTCCCAGAATATTAATATATGCACAAAACATAAGACAAGTATTTTAATCGGACATGCTGTAGTATTTTGGCTATAACTCATGCTACACATATCATTTCATTGTTAACAGATTTTTAGTTTGAGCATACTTCAGTATTTTAGGCATAACTAGATCTACAAACATCCTTTTAACTTGAAACCACTTTCTATAGATCCATAACATAAATATCTACAACTTTCATGAAGACATCAAAGTCTAAAAACATATGTATAATTCTCAGAATATTAATATATACACAAAACATAAGACAAGTATTTCAATCGGACATTCTATAGTATTTTGGCTATAACTCATGCTATACATATCCAAATCAGTCAATTAAGGTCTCAAAATTCACATAACAAAAAGATCTACAACTTTGATGAAGACACCAATCACTAATTCTCACCACAAAATTCCCAATTTAAAAAATAAAATACGTATCTCAAGTCAACAGATTTACAGCTTGAACATACTTCAGTATTTTAGGCATAACTCAAGCTACAAAAATCATTTTGACTTGAAACTACTTTCTATAGATCCATAACACAATTATCTACAACTTTTGTGAAGACATCAAAGGTTGATTATGCATGTAAAATTCCCAGAATATCAATATATACACAGAACATAGAACAAATATTCCACTCAGACATGCTGTAGTATTTTGGCTATAACTTTTGCTATACATATTCAAATGAATTGATTCAGGTCTCAAAATTCAGATAACAAAAAGATTTACAACTTTCATGAAGAAGTCAGAATCAAATTCACACATTTTCAATCTCAACACTGAGCAACAAGATACGAAATTAAAACTGGAATCCTAGAACAGCATACAATTCTACCCATTTCATAATTATTCACAACCCTATCCCCTCTTACCTTAATGGAGGTTCCTAAAGTGGTTGAAAGTGTTGTATTATTGTCCTATCTTCATATCAAGAGTGAACTTGATAGAGAAAGTGAAAGAAAATAAGAGAGAGACTTCACTAACTTTAACTTGTTCTAAGAATTCAGACTTGGGAACAAGATGTAGTGTTGATTTAATGATGCAAATGACAAGTGGGGGACAAGATTTTCATAATGGGATTGTAGTGGGATGTTAGGTGCATGAATTATGGTGATAATGGAGGTTTTAGGTGAGAAAAATGAGCTGGATTGTTGACCATTTCCGCAGCCTACATAATGTAGCTTGTATGATTGAAGTAAATATCAGCTTTGACACTATTTCGGTATTTTAGGCATATCTCTCTCATATCTTAATTAATTTTAACAAATTTGGTCTTGTTGGAAATCTAATACAACGAGGAACAACTTTGTAGTTCACCACTTTTTCAAATTCGGACTCTAACAAGGTATTAAAATATGTACAAGAGGATATGATTGAAGTAAAATATCAATTCTGACACTGTTTCGGTATTTTGGGCATATCTCTCTCATATCTTAATGGAGTTTAACAAATTTAGTCTTGTTGGAAAGCTAAGACAAAGAGGAACAACTTTGTAGTTAACCACATTTCCAAATTCGGACTCTAACTAACAATTAAAATGTGTACAAGATGACGCATTTTGAGTGGAGTATGTGGCAATTTGATGAGAGTAATTGGAAAAACCAAAGGAATTAATAACTAAGGAAATAGGTAATAAGTTACTTGATTAACTTTTACCTAAGGTATAAAGTTAAAATTATTTACCATGGTAAAAGGTTAAATTGAAGATGTTGTCCTAACCAAAAATTTATGTAGAAAGTTGAGATAAAATAGATAATATCATTGATGGTCTAAATCAAAATGATTATACATGAGAATAAAATTTTTAGGATGTTACAATTCTCCCACCCTAATAAAAATTTTGTCCTCAAAATTTAACATAACGCACTCCTCAGTGAAACAATTCTGGGTATTGCGTCTTCATAGCATCCTCACGCTCCCAAGTCAGAGTTACATCATTCCCTTGTTTCCATGCAACCTTCACTAATGGTACGTTCTTGTTTCTCAGTTGTTTAATCGACCTTTCTATGATCTGTGTGGGTTCTGTAGGGATGGTCAGATTTTTTCGAACTTCAACATCATCATTAACAATCACATGAGTGGGGTCTTGTACATACTTCCTTAGTTGTGATACATGAAACACATTGTGCAGGTTTGCCAGGTGAGGAGGAAGTGCAATCTGATACGCCACTGTACCAATCCTCTTCAGGATCTCATATGGTCCAATGAACCTTGGACTCAACTTCTTACTCTTCAATGCTCGACCAATCCCCTTGTGAGGTGAAACCTTCAAGAATACATGATCACCAACCTGAAATTCAAGTGGTTTCCTCCTTTTGTCATAGTAGTGCTTTTGTCTATCTTGGGATGCCTTCATCTTTTCTCGGATTATTTCTATTTGTTCAGTAGTCTGCTGCATAATTTCAGGTCCTAATGCCAAACTTTCACCAGTTTCTAACCAACAAAGGGGCGTTCGACATTTTCTACCATACAATGCTTCGAATGGAGCCATACCAATACTGCTATGGTAGCTATTGTTATACGTGAATTCAATCAGTGGAAGAAACTGCTCCCAACTACCACCATGTTCAAGTACACAAGATCGCAGTAGGTCTTCCAAACTTTGTATGGTACGCTCTGACTGTCCATCTGTTTGGGGATGATAAGCTGAGCTTAATCGAAGCTTCGAACCCAATTCCTGATGCAAACTTCCCCAGAATCGGGAGGTGAACCTTGGATCTCTATCTGACACAATACTAGAAGGTACACCATGAAGTCTCACGATCTCCTTCACATATAATTGTGCCAATTTTTGCAGAGAGTTTTTCATATTCATTGGGAGAAAATGAACAGACTTTGTCAATCTGTCTACAATAACCCAGATTGCATCATTCCCTGAACGTGTTCTTGGTAATCCTGACACAAAGTCCATAAAAATGTCATCCCATTTCCAGACAGGAATCTCCAATGATTGCAGTTCACCAGATGGCTTCTGATGTTCCACCTTGGCTTTTTGACATACTAGACATGAAGACACATATTCGGCTATTTCCTTCTTCATCCTTGGCCACCAAAAGCTTTTCTTCAGGTCTTGATACATCTTGGTTGATCCAGGATGAATGCTCAACATACTTTTATGCGCTTCTTCTAGGATCGTCCTTCTCAGACCAACATCATCTGGTACACAAATTCTGCTTCTGATTCTCCAAATTCCGTCTGATCCTTCTTGTAATCCCATATCTTTTCCATTCGCCTGTAATTCTCTCAACTCTTGTAATGGCAAATCTTCTTTTTGTCTTTCACTTATCAGCTTCAGAAAATCATTGGTTATCTTCAAGGTTCCCAAGATCATATTCTTTGAAGATTTCATCTCCACACCCAAGTTCATGTCTCTGAACTGTTCTATCATCTCCATTTCTTTTACCATCAAAGATGCCATGTGAATGGACTTCCGGCTAAGTGCATCTGCCACCACATTTGCTTTTCCTGGATGGTACTTCAAATCAAAATCATAATCTTTAAGAAATTCCACCCATCTTCGTTGCCTCATGTTTAATTCCTTTTGATCGAACAAATACTTCAAGCTCTTGTGGTCACTGAACACTTCAAACTTGACTCCATATAAATGGTGTCTCCAGATTTTTAGAGCAAATACCACTGCTGCCAATTCTAGATCATGCGTTGGATAGTTCATTTCATGCGGTCTCAACTGTCTAGAAGCATAGGCAACCACTCTTCGTTGCTGCATCAAGACACAACCTAAGCCCATCTTAGAAGCATCACAATACACCACAAAGTCTTCTTGTGGGTCAGGCAAGGTTAAGACTGGAGCAGATGTAAGCTTCATTTTTAGTTCCTGGAAACTTCTCTCACATTCTGGCGTCCAATCAAAAGGTTGATTCTTTCGGGTTAGACGAGTCATTGGTAGGGCAATTTGAGAAAACCCCTCAATGAATCTTCAATAATAATCAGTTAATCCCAGGAAGCTTCGTATCTCAGTGACTGAAGTAGGTCTCTCCCAGTTTGTTACAGCTTCAATTTTGGAAGGGTCCACGGACACTCCTTCGCTTGAGATTACATGGCCTAGAAACTTTACTTCCTTCAACCAGAATTCACATTTAGACAACTTGGCATATAACTGCTTGTCTTTCAGAATTTGTAATACCACTCGAAGATGCTTTTCATGTTCCTCCCACGTCTTAGAATAAATCAGGATGTCATCAATGAAGATAATAACAAACTGATCTAAGTATGAATGGAACACTCGATTCATCTAATCCATGAATACAGCTGGGGCATTGGTTACTCCGAAGGGCATCACAAGATACTCGTAATGACCATAGCGTGTTCTGAAAGCTGTCTTTGGAATATCCTCAGACTTGACACGAATCTGATGATAACCCGATCGCAGATCAATCTTGGAAAATACTGTAGCACCCCTCAATTGATCTATCAGATCATCAATTCTGGGCAAAGGATATTTATTCTTCACTGTCAATTTATTCAACTGACGATAATCTACACATAATCTCATGCTTCCATCTTTCTTCTTGACAAGTAATACTGGCGCTCCCCATGGCGACACACTGGGTCTGATGAAATGCTTCTCTAATAACCCTTCAATTTGCTTCTTTAGTTCTGCTAGTTCAATAGGTGACATGCGATATGGAGCCTTAGATACTGGTTCTGCTCCTGGAATTAAATCAATTGAGAATTCTATCTCACGTTCTGGTGGTAAACTTGAGACATCCTCAGGAAATACTTCAAGAAATTCAGAAACAACTGGCATCTCAATTGCTTTAGATTCACCATCTCCTTGTGGAAGAGTAAACAAGGCAAATAATTGACTTTCACCTTGTAAGGCAAAGAGTTTGAGATTGTCGGAAGTAAGATTTTCTTCTGATGGGAATATCACAGTCTTGTTATGATAGTCCACCAAGACTCGATTTGTCGATAACCAGTCCATCCCTAGGATTACTTCCAGGTCCTTCAAAGGTAAACAAACAAGATCTACTAGAAATGTTTTACCCTCTATGAGTACAGAACATTCGTTACACACCTTAGTAGTCCTAAGTTGTGTACCGGTGGGAGTGGAAACAATCAGATTATATATCATCGGCTTCACAGGTAATTGAAGACGTCTAACACACTCATCAGAAATAAAAGAATGTGTAGCACCAGAATCAAATAACACAGATAAGATAGTACCATTGATCTCACACTTACTTTGCATGAGGTCATCAGCTTGGTTTGCCTCTGAACCGCTGATGGCAAAGACTCTTCCAGTTGTTGGTTGTAACCTCTGGTCTGTTGACTCCCTGTTCTGTCTTGGAGGTTGAACAGCTCGTATGTTTCCTCCACGACCTCCCTGATAGTTAGAGCCTCTTTGATTATTCATAGTGTTGCTGTCGTTGTTTTGTCGGTTCTGTGGGCAATTTGGACTGATGTGTCCTTTTTGATTACAACGATAGCAGGTAACATCTCCTAGGTGTCGGGTGCAATCACGTATATGGTGATTACCTCTGCAATTATGGCACCTGATATTCGTATGATTGCTGCGTCTTTGAGAAGATGATGATCCTCCCTTGAAACGATTTGGATAGAATGTCCCTTTCCTTTTGAAATCAACTGACTGAGGTTTCAGTTGTCTATTGGCCTTTTCATGTGCCAGTCTGGCTTGGTGATTTTCTTCGAAAATTCGGCATTTATTGATCAGAATAGGAAAACTCCGAATTTCTTGATATCCTATCGCCTCTTTGATTTCAAGATTCAGCCCATTCTCGAATTTGACACATTTTGATTCTTCGGCACCAGCCTGTTGAAAAGGAGGGTAAAAGAGAGATAGTTCTTCAAACTTTGCAGCATATTCTCCAACGGACATTGAGCCTTGTTTCAGCTCTATAAATTCCAGCTCTTTTCGGCTTTTCACACTCGCTGGAAAATATTTCTCCAGAAAACAGTATTTGAAGTTGATCCAGTCCAAAGGTCTGTCGGTTTCAATCATACGAGTTCTGGCATGTATCCACCAGTTTTCTGCTTCCTCAACCATCATATAAGTGGCATACTCCACCTTTTTGAATTCTGTGCAGGGCAAGGCTCGGAAGATGTGCTCCATTTCCTTAACCCATAGGTATGCTACCTCCGGATTATAACCTCCTTTGAATTGTGATGGCTTCCTTTTTAGGAAGTGATCTAACCCGTGAAGTCCTCCTATACTTTTTGGTTGATTTTGTCTTTCTATGGCTTCAGCCAAGTGATTAAAAGCAGCTGCCATATCGTTGTTGTTGTTGTTGTTGTTTCTTGCCATCCTACATTCGTAGTTTGGTTTATACTAATTCTAAGGGAAAATATATTGTATTATAACATAACTATAAGTATTCTACAGTTTATCAGTTAAGCAATAAATTGTATAACACATTTATCATATTATCAAGCAGTAATCAAACAAATCATTTTATCAGTTAGGCACAAGTCATATAGCACATACTTATCATATTTTCAAACAAATAATCAAATAATTCACATAGTATATCAAGAATCAATACATGTCATAGCAATTGGTCCTGAATTTTTAAAAATGCTCTGATACCACCAGTGTGACGTCCCGTGTAATTTTTTGAATAAATTTTTCACGTTTTAAAAATCATTTTTGAAATTTGTAATAAGTCATGTAAAAGTTGATAAACGCGGATTATTATCATACTAGTCACGAATAATAAAAGTCATGAAATATTTATATAGCGGAAACGATTTAGAAAAATATAGTACATGAAACATTATATTATTACAACCCATCAAATTAAAAATAAAGTCAAATTCCAAGCAATAATTCACGTAAACTCCATTCATGGCATCACTCTTCATTCTGTGTAGCATTCACTGTAAAAATTAATGTAAGAGTGAGACAGAATATAGAATAAATATAAAATAAATAAAATTGCACAAACACAACCAACAAGGTGTAATGATATGATGAATATGCCAAACAAGTTCATTTATAATTAATAAATCTTAAATTGGTTAAATGATGTCATGCTGGATCCATTAGGTTTGGTGGGAATACTGCAGTAAAAAGTCTCATAGAGACACCAGTAGGAATTAGCATAACCATGAATCCCTACACCTTCATGGCTCCTGCGAAAATAAGTGCATGAGTAGGAATTAGCATAACCATGAATCCCTACACTCCATGGCTCCTGTGAAAATAGGGCTTAAACTCATCATAGAGTAACCCCCCACCAGGGTAGGCAATCATGGAACCCCTAAATTCCATGGTGCGTCCAAATGCTTATGATGCATGAATGCCTTTAATTCTTTTTACCATTTAACATACCATGATATCAATATTTCCAAAACCTCTTGGAAAAACCACAAGTCCTCAAAGGGACACATCATATATAATAATTTTCAAAATCATGAATTTACTGTTTCAACCACATGTATCAATAACCGCAAGGCATTCATATATATATATATATTAATTTAGTCATTCATAATTATTCACCACCAAAATACACAAACTATATAATACTCATTAGACACTCATCAACATCCATAATACTTCATAATATCTCAAGAATTCAATAATAAATTGTTACTCATAGAGAAAATATCTTTTTCATCCACAATAACCATTGTAAGTAAATTTCAGCATTTCCAACAGCGACATACGTTAGTAAAACAGCCATAACATGAGAAAATCAAATCCTTTTTATGTGATTCCACTTTCTATAGCTCAATAATAGAATTATCTACAACTTTCATGTCATATTCCAAACAGAAACACCTCTTATTCACAGAATACAGAACTGCCTCAAAGAGAGTTTTCAAAACGTACATATGTTAGTATTTTCAACATTTCTGGAGCTACAAAAATAATTTTGGCATGGGACCAGTTTTAAATTACTCCTAACACAAATATCTATAACTTTCATGAAGACACTAAACATTAATTCTCATCACAAAATTCCCAGTTTTAAAAATAATATTCGTATTTCATTGTTAACAGATTTTCAGTTTGAGCATACTTCAGTATTTTAGGTATAACGAAAGCTACAGACATCCTTTTAACTTGAAACCACTTTCTATAGATCCATAACATAAATATCTACAACTTTCATGAAGACATCATAGTCTAAAAACATATGTATAATTCCCAAAATATTAATATATGCACAAAACATAAGACAAGTATTTTAATCGGACATGCTGTAGTATTTTGGCTATAACTCATGCTACACATATCATTTCATTGTTAACAGATTTTTAGTTTGAGCATACTTCAGTATTTTAGGCATAACTAGATCTACAAACATCCTTTTAACTTGAAACCACTTTCTATAGATCCATAACATAAATATCTACAACTTTCATGAAGACATCAAAGTCTAAAAACATATGTATAATTCTCAGAATATTAATATATACACAAAACATAAGACAAGTATTTCAATCGGACATTCTATAGTATTTTGGCTATAACTCATGCTATACATATCCAAATCAGTCAATTAAGGTCTCAAAATTCACATAACAAAAAGATCTACAACTTTGATGAAGACACCAATCACTAATTCTCACCACAAAATTCCCAATTTAAAAAATAAAATACGTATCTCAAGTCAACAGATTTACAGCTTGAACATACTTCAGTATTTTAGGCATAACTCAAGCTACAAAAATCATTTTGACTTGAAACCACTTTTTATAGATCCATAACACAATTATCTACAACTTTTGTGAAGACATCAAAGGTTGATTATGCATGTAAAATTCCCAGAATATCAATATATACACAGAACATAGAACAAATATTCCACTCAAACATGCTGTAGTATTTTGGCTATAACTTTTGCTATACATATTCAAATGAATTGATTCAGGTCTCAAAATTCAGATAACAAAAAGATTTACAACTTTCATGAAGAAGTCAGAATCAAATTCACACGTTTTCAATCTCAACACTGAGCAACAAGATACGAAATTAAAACTGGAATCCTAGAACAGCATACAATTCTACCCATTTCATAATTATTCACAACCCTATCCCCTCTTACCTTAATGGAGGTTCCTAAAGTGGTTGAAAGTGTTGTATTATTGTCCTATCTTCATATCAAGAGTGAACTTGATGGAGAAAGTGAAAGAAAATAAGAGAGAGACTTCACTAACTTTAACTTGTTCTAAGAATTCAGACTTGGGAACAAGATGTAGTGTTGATTTAATGATGCAAATGACAAGTGGGGGACAAGATTTTCATAATGGGATTGTAGTGGGATGTTAGGTGCATGAATTATGGTGATAATGGAGGTTTTAGGTGAGAAAAATGAGCTGGATTGTTGACCATTTCCGCAGCCTACATAATGTAGCTTGTATGATTGAAGTAAATATCAGCTTTGACACTATTTCAGTATTTTAGGCATATCTATCTCATATCTTAATTAATTTTAACAAATTTGGTCTTGTTGGAAATCTAATACAACTAGGAACAACTTTGTAGTTCACCACTTTTTCAAATTCGGACTCTAACAAGGTATTAAAATATGTACAAGAGGATATGATTGAAGTAAAATATCAATTCTGACACTGTTTCGGTATTTTGGGCATATCTCTCTCATATCTTAATGGATTTTAACAAATTTAGTCTTGTTGGAAAGCTAAGACAAAGAGGAACAACTTTTTAGTTAACCACATTTCCAAATTCGGACTCTAACTAACAATTAAAATGTGTACAAGATGACGCATTTTGAGTGGAGTATGTGGCAATTTGATGAGAGTAATTGGAAAAACCAAAGGAATTAATAACTAAGGAAATAGGTAATAAGTTACTTGATTAACTTTTACCTAAGGTATAAAGTTAAAATTATTTACCATGGTAAAAGGTTAAATTGAAGATGTTGTCCTAACCAAAAATTTATGTAGAAAGTTGAGATAAAATAGATAATATCATTGATGGTCTAAATCAAAATGATTATACATGAGAATAAAATTTTTAGGATGTTACACTAATGCACAACAAGTCCGCTCTAAAGCGGAGTACCTCATTTCACAATCAGTGAACTTCTTGCTTAAGTAGTAGATAGCATGTTCCTTCTTTCCAGTTTCATCATGCTGTCCCAACACACAACCCATGGATTCGTTCAATACAGTCAGATACAATATAAGTGGCCTTCCTGGGGTTGGGGGCACCAAAATTGGTGGTTCTTGTAGGTACTGCTTAATCTTTTCGAAAGCTGCTTGACAGTCCTCATTCCATCGCCCCGGTTGATTCTTGCGGAGTAACTTGAAGATGGGTTCACAAGTTGCTGTCAATTGTGAAATAAATCGGGCAATATAATTGAGCCTTCCCAAGAATCCTCGGACCTCTTTTTCTGTACGGGGAGGAGGCATCTCGAGAATCGCCTTGACTTTGTCGGGATCAACCTCTATCCCTCTTTCGCTTACTATAAACCCTAGCAGCTTGCCTGACCTTGCACCGAACGTGCACTTGGCAGGGTTCAATCTTAGCCTGAACTTTCTTAACCGTTCAAAAAGCTTCCTTAAATCGCTAATGTGCCCTTCATCTGTTCTAGATTTGGCAATGATGTCATCCACGTAGACTTCTATCTCCTTATGCATCATATCATGGAAAAGAGTCACCATTGCTCTCTGATAAGTTGCCCCAGCATTTTTCAACCCAAAGGACATCACCTTATAACAAAATGTGCCCCATAGAGTGATAAACGTGGTCTTCTCCATGTCTTCAGGTGCCATTTTAATTTGATTATACCCTGAGAAACCATCCATGAATGAGAAAATGGAATACTGAGCTGTATTATCAACCAAAACATCAATTTGTGGTAGGGAAAATCATGCTTGGGACTAGCCCTATTCAAATCTCGGTAGTCCACACACATCCGTACCTTTCCATCCTTTTTTAGGACAGGGACAATGTTGGCTACCCACTGAGGGTATTTTGCCACAGCTAGGAACCCAGCATCAAACTGCTTCTTGGCCTCCTCTTTGATCTTTAAGAGCATTTCTGGCTTCATTCGGCGTAGTTTCTGCTTTATTGGAGGGCACTCAGGTTTCAAGGGTAGTCTATGCTCGACAATACTAGCATCGAGCCCAGGCATATCTTGATAAGACCAGGCAAAGACATCACAAAATTCTATTAACAACTTGATTAAATCTTCTCTTTGTTCTCTGCTTAGGGTAGTGCCGATCTTGACTTCCTTCTTATTTTCTTTGTTCCCCAAATTAATGACCTCAACTATGTCTAGGTAGGGTTGAATCCCTTCATCCTCTTGCTCTAACAACCTTGTCATCTCGGGCGATGGCTCACAATCTTCCCCACCTTCCTCATCGGCGTAATCAACTGGGTGATCGAAGTCGTGAAACAGGATTGCGACCTCACTCTCCTCAAGAGAGTCATTTTCGGATCTGCAATTTAGTGTGATATGGCCAATAATAAAAAAAAGGAACAAGCGAGTAAAAAGAAGGATTCAAAACAAGGATAAGGGATACAAGAAGAGTTTTTTTTTGGAATTTCGATACGCGTTTATTGATGAAAATGATAAAAACAAGTTTTCTTCGCCCTTATTACATGGAAGAGTCCCAAAGCCTTAGGCAGAGCAGAGGGACGAATAAATACTTAAAGCATAAACAAATTACTTTGGTGAAACATTCAAAGTCGTGGGAAACTCGATGGCCTCCCAGTTATGAAGTTCTTGGCCCAGTGGACAAGCAATCACAAAATCAACACTATCACAGGGACTTTCTTCAATGACAGCCACTTGGTCTGGAGGCATCAGTCCGGCGCTCCGAAAGCTTTGGTAGAGATCACAGATGGGGATTCTTGCGGTATGAGATTCTCTGCCGGTGAGACGAGCAGCCCTTCTTTCCTTTTTCTCTTCCTCTACCCTTTTTCTGTCGGTAGCCGTGGGCCGGTATCCCAATCCAAAACCATTTCTGTTATCAAGCAGGCGTATAGGTTTTACTTCTCCATTCAAAGTACGTCCTAGCCCTCTTCCAGGTTTATACCCTTCACGCAGCATAATCTTTGCCATCATTAAAGATGCACTTGGCATGTAAGCTTTTACCATTGTGGATCCTTCCCCTACATAGGTAGCGTTTGCTATCTCTAATGCTTGGAAAGAAGTTTCAAGGGCCTCTTCTGCTGCCTCGATGTAAGGGGTTGACAGAGGTTTGCTGACCAAAAGGTCCTCCTCACCAGAAATAATTATCAGCTTGTTGTCAATTATGAATTTTAATTTTTGGTACAGGGTAAAGGGCACCACTCCAGCAGAATGGATCCACGGCCTGCCTAATAAATAGCTGTAGGCAGGTGAGATATCCATGACTTGAAAAAGGACCTGGAACGTGCATGGCCCAACCTGTATGGGCGGCTCAATCTCACCCATGACCTCCCTCCGAGTCCCATCAAAAGCTCGTACTATCGTGGCACTTGGCTTCATATAAGTCCCATCAAATGGTAACTTGGCCAATGTAGACTTTGGCATGACGTTGAGGGACGACCCATTATCAATAAGTACTTTTGCTAAGATGTAATCTCGGCATTTTACGGAGATATGGAGAGCTTTGTTGTGCCCAATCCCCTCTGTTGGTATTTCATCATCAGTGAAGGTCAGATAGTTGTCTGCAATAATATGCCCCACTATTCCTTGAAACTTATCAACGGGAATGTCATGACTGACATGGGCCTCATTCAGGACCTTCATCAACATCTTCCGATGTGGCTCAGAGCTCATCAACAATGATAACAAAGAGATTTTTGCAGGAGTATGGGTCAGTTGGTCAAGTACTTGATATTCGCTCTGGTGAATAAACTTTAGGAATTCATGGGTCTCTTCATCAGTCACGGCCCTTTTGATTTCACCATTGGCCCCTTCTTTGTCCACCTTGGCATTTCTGGTAACCTGATCCTTCTTTGGCTCTGGAGGGGTGTATACTCTTCCACTTCGGGTTATACCTCCTACCCCAACAATATTTATGACGGACGAAGGAGACGAGTCACTTGTTGCCGAGCTTGCAACGATCACATCTGCATTGTACTTCCAAGGGACAGCCCGAGAATCTTTGAACGCAAACGGGGTGGGTGCTTGAATAGTGATGATTGGTTGTACAGAAACAGGAGCTGCTTGAGGGTTCCTAGTGTAAAAAATTGTCAAGGGCTTAGGGACTCGTGCCCCTGTTTGTTCCTCGATCATGTCGACCTCATCTCCATGGCGTTTACAGACCTGCACAATATGGTTGTCCATAAGGCTTTGAAGGACCTCACAGAAACCTTGGTGTTCGGCAGTCTGCTCGCAATCATGTTCCACACTCCAGGTCCCTTCAATTAGTCCCCTTTCAAGCAAAAGGGAATGAACTATCCTTAATGGCATTTTTATGTCAGCAACATTCTTAACGTACTCCTCATCATTTTCCAAGGCGTTGACCTCTGAATTTCCATGGTTAGGTAGGGGATTTGTGGCAACATTTGGGCTACCTTCCTTAAAGTTAATCCAATCGGCTTTGATCAAATCTCTTACTTTATATTTCAAAGCCATGCAATTTTCTGTGGAATGCCCTGGTGCCCCAGCATGGTAATCACAATGAGCGTTTAGGTCATATCCCCTTGGGTAAGGAGGTTGTAATGGCCTCATGGGGATGGAGCTACCAGACCTTTTTGAACGAGGATTGGAAAAAGTTCAGTATATGTTATGGGAATTGGATCGAACTACACAGGGGGGCGCTCATTGTTAGAATTCCTTGTGTTCTGATTATGATTAGGTGGTCGAGTCACTTGCTATGGGTGATGGTATGGCACGGGTTGCGGTACTGGCGCTCTTACCATAGGTGGACGGAAGTGGGGAGTATAAGCTGTCGGGCCCTGAGTGGTAGCGGCCACATAAGGATTGGGAGCTTGAATCATAGTAGGGAAGAATGGTCTCGGCGAAGCCGTATTTTGATTAGAAGAGATGGAATTAGTTTCTCTATCCCTTTTCCCAGGCGCTGGCTTTCTTGTCATGCTCGCCCCAGATGAGCCCTGAGTGATCTTTCCCGTTCGTATTCCACTTTCCACCCTTTCCCCAATAGTCACAATGTCGAAGAAGTTGGATGAAACACTACCAATCATTTTACCGTAGAAAGGTGATGGGAGCGTGTCGATAAACATCGCAACTATCTCTTTCTCCGACAGTGGGGGGTCCACTTGCGCTGCTGTCTCCCTCCAGCGTTGGACATACTCTTTAAACGTTTCATTGTCCCTCTTCACCATATTCTGTAACTAAACCCTATTGGGTGTCATATCCATGTTATACTTGTATTGCCTAAGGAAGGCATCTGCCAGGTCCTTCCAACAACGAATATGGTTTCGCTCAAGGTGAGCATACCATGTAAGAGCAGCCCCTGCCAGACTATCTTGGAAGCAGTGGATCAATAATTGGTCGTTAGAAGAATAGGATGCCATCTTCCGACAGTACATCGTGAGATGGTTCTTTGGACAAGTCATTCCCCGATACTTGTCAAAGTCTGGCATCTTGAATTTGGGTGGGAGGACAACATCTGTGACTAGGCATAGTTCAGAAGCGTCTATCAGTCCAAAACCTCCAGAGCCTTCCATCATCCTCAAACGCTCCTCTAAGATTTCTATCTTTTCCTTTTGGGGAGTTGCAACTGTGCTATGACCGGCTACGGGGTTTATCATGCGGGTTGTATCTTGGAGATTGGTCATATAGGGGGTTGCATATCCGCATGGATAGCCAAGCGGCTAGTTGAAAGGAGGAAATGCATGGGACTGGTTCATCAGGCCTGTACTTGGTGAGGGACCTTGGGGTTGGGCCATAGTTTGTACAGCATAATTTGGTTGGGTTGTCTGGGCTCGTGTGTTTTGGGCTTGTGCGTTGTGAGTTGGCTGGGCCATCGGGGCTTGGGTGTTTTGGGTCTGGTAGGTTTGTGGGTCATGGGCTTGCGTGTTTTGGGCTTGATGGAGTGATGGTATATTTGGCTGGGTAGGGTATGAAGCGTGAGGATTCATCGCTTGCTGGTCATGGGCGTCTTGTTGGTTAGCGAGTGGGGGATAGTATCCTGGTGGAAGGCCATAAAGTGGAAAAGGTACTGGGTTGCCGTCAGGACCGACAAATGTATGTTGTGCATAAGACTGGCCGTAAGGTAGCTGGGTCTCAATGGCAAGGTTAGGTCTTCCAACATGAATGGTGACAGGGGGTGTCATTGTGTTAGGTAATTGGGTTCTTGCTGGGTCGGAACCAAGGGGGTGGTACGGTGGCAGGCTGCTGTTGGGTGTTCTCAATACCTGCAGAGGAGTCCCCTTCTGTGATTCTCTTTTCCAAAAGCTTGGTCAACTCGGCTACCTGTTCCTTCAGCTGATTGAACTCGTTTCTGAAGTCTTCATCCCTGATTTCTGCTTCGGCCATGAGTCTCATTTGGAGTCGAGTCGGATAAGGATGTTTACCCGTAATGTCTAATGTAAGTCAAAACACAAAATTGTTAAAAAGAAAGCATTTAAATAAAAGTGGTAAAAGAAAAAAAACAATAATATGGTGCACGAAGCTATCGCGTAACTCGGCCAGTATCCTCCAACCATTTCTCAGAACGTCACATTCAAGAGTAATAAGTATGTGATAAATGGAAATTATCATGAGATAGTTGTGGAGACAAAAGAATCCTTCTTTATGAATTTCAAAGTACATTACTGTTGCCAATCTTTTTTATGCAGAAAAAGTAAATCAGCCATTCCTAGCTCGGGTAATCATGGCCCTCATTTTACAAATCCTTTCTCTACAGTAATCAAGGAAGGTTACAATTTCTTTTGGGGTACTAAGAGGGTTAACCATCCCCTCAGCTTGCTTAAGCAGGAGCGGGAGGTCTTCCAGAACTCCATTAGCCAAATGTGCCAAGTGAACGAAGCGGTTCATCCATGAATGAATAACTTCACCTTGTTGTGTTATTTCAGTTTTCAAAATACGGATAGCATCACGACATTCTTGCTCAGTATCTATCGCGTGCTGTCGCTCGCCATTTATCTCATGCTGGCAAGCTTCTACCACCTCATTAAGCTGATGCTCTAATTGGCTAATTTGCAATTGTAGGAGCTCTTTTTGCACCAAGGCATTTTGCTCGTTCTCTTTGGCTTTTTCCAACATGTCTCTCAAGAGTTGCTTGTCAGCTAACATAGTATCCCTTTGCTTGCTCTTCATCCTCAGTTGAGTATTGGCTGTTCGGAGGCATTGACTTTGCTTCCTCAAGTAATCCCTTTCGATTTTCCATTTTTTTTCAATCTCCTTGATGGTTTGCTTGCTTTCTAAGTTCTCCCTTTTCTGAAGGGCGCATTCTTGTTGAGACTTTAGCAAGTCTTTCTCTAGCTTCTTATTTTTTACAATTAACTCCTTTATCTTGGCTTTTATGGCCTCCTCTTCAAGGGTAGGTGAGGGGACAGATGTTCTTGTCGGGAGGTAGGAGGGACTTCTGAAAGGCAGGTTGACAATGGAAACCCTATTCAGGATCCATTGGTAGTATTCGTCCTTCACGGCATGGCTTCGAGCTCCTAGTTCTTTTCCTTGCCTGTGGACCATCTTCCATGCGTTTGCTATATCTCGAATAGCAGAGGTACAATCTCCTTTTGAGTAGTGAAGGACAAAAGGAATAAGTGATTCTTCATCGGGCGGCCCAAGCAATGGATAAGCTAGCTGACGTTTGGCTATGACAGGGTTGTAGTTAATGCATCCTTGAGTGCCCATGAGAGGAACGTTCGGGCAGCTTCCACAATGATGAATAATGGTGTCAACCTTCAACCATTGTGGATACCACCTTACTTTGTCAGCTGTGAGCCCCATCAGGTGATTGGCCCATTCACGCCCGTTCTTTGTTACTAACTGGCATAACTTCAGATCAGAAATAGGACATTCAACTTTGCCGACTTGGTGGAAAACATGTGACGTGAGCCACACATACAGAGCAGGTAGACAACAAATGATTCTCTTTCCACCTTGTGTACAGCAGAAGTCCATGGTGCAGTATATATTTACCAAGATAGCAGTGACAGGATTTTCAGATTTAAATTTGCGGGCAAGGAAAATACCAATGGCATCATAGTCTATGTAATTGTCAATATTGAGGAACAAGATAACACCATAAATGGTTAGAGCCAAGGTATCCATGAAGGCTTCCCAATCTCCTTTCTCAGCCAGCAAGTGCATGTGCTTCTCAAAATATTCCCGATCAAACCCCAGGACCTGATTTCTATTTAGTTGCTTACTTCTTAAGACTTCCGGGTTAATCCTTAGGATATCAGCGATGGTAGCAATATTCGCATGATGTCCAAAGTGGCGGTAAGGCATTTGTCCCTCTAGTGGCATCCCCAAGATCTGTTCGAACTCCTTAACAGACGGAGCCAATTGAAAGTCTCGGAAGGTGAAACAATGAAGAGGTGGGTCATAGAACTGAATCAAAGCAGTAATTGCCTCGACTTGTACCTCCACTTCTAGCAACTTTAGGATCCTCCCATATTTCCTTGAAAAAATCATTTTCTGATTCATATCCAATTTCTTGCCTAATGCTTGCAAACTGGTTGTATCGACTTTCCTAGCCTTAACATACAGTAATTTTTTCAACCCGGGTATATTTGTACCATAACTATCTGATCTCATGTTAATTTATATATTTTCACTCAGAGGTACTGGCTAAGCTCTTGATAGCTTCCTGCAAGAACATAAAGAAATAAGAAAATCAATCATTAGAACTAACGTGTTTTGCAAATCGATACTCCCCTAGTAACTTTGAAAACATTTTTGTATTTAGGGAAGTTTCGATTTGACAAAACTTATGACAAATCAAGGATCATGTGAGCTACGGATTTTCTGATCATTGTCAATACAAAAAAAAATTGATTTTTTTGATTTTTTTTTATACCCCTTTTTTTGATTTAAAACATCCGCAACTCAAGGCCCAAAGACTTGTGCATAAAAGGAAAGGACTACTTGCCCGTTAAAAGATCACTAGTTAAAAGTATGTCATTTTTTTGAAAAAAAAAGTAATCCACTAAATGGGCAAGTAGTCCTCTATTTTGGATCAGAAAAAAGAAGTGAGAATGAGAAAAGGTATAAGTAAAGTTTGCCCCCTTTGTGTCTTAAGATGGGTTTTTCTGGAGGTCTCCTAATGGTTCTAAAGTTCGTCTAACAGTGATATCTCGCATTAGGTGGCTTGTTCTAAAACTTCTAAAGGTCACTAGAGCCAAGATCCTACTCATGATGTTGACCACAAATAGTAGGAAGTATACTAAGTGTGGGCACCATGAATAAGTCAAACTCTAGCTAAGATTCTCACGGTAACCAGACAGGAAGTACATCCCAAATGGCTCCGCTATCAACCTCCCCTAATCTTAAGTTTTATTTAGGCCCGGGTATAGGGTCCCACTCAAAAGTGTGTGCAAATTGTGAGTGTAGTGTGTGAAAGAGGCATTCAATACCTGTACCTTACTTATCCTGCACATAGAACAAACACAGAGCAACAAAATAAAGTCGTCTAACCTAGGGTTCAATGATCACACAGATATTTACAGAACATAAATGATAAAATATAAACAGAACAGAAATCATACACAAACATTTACAGAAAATAAAATAAAGGAAGAAGTTAAATAATTAATGTGCTAATTAAAACATGCGCTATCAAATTGACTGGCTTGACTCTCTAAGTCCCCAGCGGAGTCGCCATCTGTCGCGACCGGGATCGCAGCGGCGCGGCCGACCCTCAAAACGATTATAAAATAAACAGGGAGTCGCCACCAATATTTTTTAGGATAAAATACTGGAAAAACCTTTCATTAAAGCACTGGTTATAAAAATGAAATTCCATGATTCGGGAGTCTGATTACAGGTGAGGAAGGTATTAGCACCTCACAACTGTCCGTTATAAAAACGGTTACCTAAATTTGATAGCGTGCATTATAATTAACCCAATAATTATTTTAACTTCTTCATGAAAAGGAAATATACGAGATGACAAAACATACAAAAATAAACAAAAATAAACACGAAATATTTACATGAGACTAACAGGACGTCTCGTCCAAATTAGACTCGCTCCGCCTTTTTTTAAAAAAAATGAGATTAACAGGACGTCTCATTCAAATTAAGCTCGCTCCTCCTTTTTTAAAGAGAGATTAAAAAAAATATGAGATTAACAGGACGTCTCGTCCAAATTAACCTCGCTCCTCTTTTTTTTAAGAGATATTTAAAAAATATGAGATTAACAGGACGTCTCGTCCAAATTAACCTCGCTCCTCCTTTTTTAAAGGGATATTAAAAATATGAGATTAACAGGACGTCTCGTCCAAATTAACCTCGCTCCTTCTTTTAACAGCAAGACAAAAATGGAAAAACTCTAAAAATTAAATAAAGAAAAATGGGCCCGACAGGAACTATTTCCCGCTCCTACGTATTCTCGAGCTTTCGAGAAATTAGGGTCACGTAGTTCTTTATGTTTTTCTTTTAGGAAAAGATTGGGTAAATATTGGTGGGTATCATTTTGGTGAGGAACTCATACAAGACGAAGTTCTTCGCACGTGTACGAATCCTATAAAGGTTGTGTAGACGGAGGTATTTTCCGTACGACACTGACTAAGAATGATTTTTTTTTTATTTTTATTTAGACTTGAAAGAAAACATAGGAAACATTTATTTTCCTTTATTATATTTTTACCACAAAGCGAAAGAAGGAAGGTAGCAGAAGCTACAAGAGAGAAAAGGAAATAGCAAATTCGAAAAAGAGAGGAAAGAAAAAAAACAAGCGAAAACTGAGTAGGAAAAGAGAAAATCGAGTGAGAAAAAAGGAAAAACCGAGTGCAAAAATGGAAAACCGAGAAAAAAATGGGAAAACCGAGTGAAACTGGAAAAATCCGAGTGGGACAATGAAAATCCGAATAACATAGGAAAAAAATGAGTGCAAAAATGGGAAACCGAGTAAAAAATGGGAAAGCCGAGTGAAACTGGAAAGATCCGAGTGAAAAATGAAAATCCAAGTAAAAATAGGGAAAAACGAGTAAAAATAGTCAAATCCGAGTGGAACAATGAAAGATCCGAGTAAAAAAATAAGGAAAACCGAGTAAAAATAGTAAAATCAGAGTGATAAGAGGAATACCGGGTGAAAGTTGAGCAAAACCGAGTGATGGAGCAGGAACGCTGGTCCGAGAGGGAAAGGGGGGTTAGAGGAAATGGGAAGATGCTAGGATTAGGAATGAGGATGATTGAGTGAGGGTATGGACGGATTAGAATAGGAGAGGACGGTGTGGAGGATTATGGGCAATATGGTAAGGGACGATGGAAGGAGAAGAAGAGAGGAGTTGGTGTGAAGGAGAGAGAGAACGGAGGTTTTAGCAGAGTTTTCCCTTAATGAAATGTATATCCCCTTGGTGCTTCAACCCTTGCCTATTTATAGGCTTGTCTGAGTGGAAGGCCAGCTCAGGCTTCCACTCAGAGTGGAAAACCAACTCACACTTCCATTCAGAGTGAAGTGGGGGACAACGGCTGGGTGGGAATTTTTAATTCCCCCCACTTCCGCCCCTGTCTGCCACTCCTAGGATTCTTGGATCCACTTGGGTGGTGGAATCCAAGTCAGCACGGGCGAACAGGGGGAGCCGGGTGGAAATCCGAGAGAGGATGGTGAAAATCTGAGAGAGAATGATGGAAATCCGAGTGAGAATGGTAGAATTCCGAGTGAAAATGACTCGGATCAGCCTCTCAGTTGGCATTCATCCACATTGGGAGTCAATTCCGAGTTTAAAAAGGGGTCGGTCTTCACTTTGCCTCCTGAATCCGAGTGGAAAAGGCCCCTTTTGTGTAAAAGACCGAGTGAAATCATGTTGATATTGTGTGCAATTGGATTGAGTGGGCAATCAAAGAAATTCCGATTGGAACATTCAGTCAGAACCGAGTGAAAAGTGACTCGGATCTGACTGAAAAATGGCTCAGACTGAAGAGGGACCCCTATTCTCGCTTGGGCGTAACAAGAATCGCTTGGGCGAAAGACCTGAAGAGCACTCGGAAATGATCGAAGGATTACTCGGAATTAGGTAGAAAATGGCTCGGAATTGAGTGAAAAGTGGGTCACTCAGTACTGACTGAAATGTGTGAAATGGTGTTGTTTATACAAAAAAAACCGAGTGACCAATGACTCGAAACCGACTGAAATGTGTGAAGTGTGACTCGGAATTGGCTAAAGGATGACTCGGAGATGGGTGAAAGATGACTCGGGAACGGGTGAAAAGTGGCTCGGTGATGGTTTGAAGTATGGCTCAGAAATTGGTGGAAATGGGGGCTCGAAATTGATTGGTCAAAAGGGCTCGGGAAAGGTTTAAGTATGGCTCGGCAATTGGTTTGAAGAGGGCTGACTGACTGAAGTGTCACTCGGAAACCGATTGAAAATTGGCTCAGGAGTGGGTGAGAAAGGAATGACACAGAACCGACTGAAATGTTGGAGTACGACTCGGAAAAGATGGCTCAGGAATGGTTAATGGAATGGGTCGGATTTGGGTGAAAATGGGCTCGGTGATCGTAAGAAGAAGGACGACTCAGAATTGGTTTGAAGGGAGCCTTCCACTCGGAATGGCTTGACAGGGAGCCTTCCACTTGGATTCACCTTCAACAGGGAAGCATTTCACTCGGAACTGACTCATTGTGAGTAATTCTACTTGGATTTGATCCTTTTTGAGTCATTCCATTCGGATTTACTCCAACAGGAGCATATTCCACTCGGATTTGATCCATTCTGAGTCTTTTCACTCGGAAATGATCATTTCCGAGTCCCTTTTTTTTTGGGAATCTTCTTCATTTGTGGATGGGCTGAAATAGGTGTTCACAATGACCTCAATGATGTATGGATGATATTTTATTATAAAATTATATTTCTAATGCTAACTGATCGGCAATGCATTATCATCCTCTTTGATTGATATCTTAATCACTCTTAATTTATCTTTTACCTTCCGTTTTTCCCTTGCGACGGCCTCAAGTCTGGTCGTCTGAGGTGCACTCTGATACCGTTCTCATATCTTCATATATGAGATCAGTTATCTATTGATCTGGGGTAATCACTTGGCGTTACATATATACATATATACTTTGAATTCCTTTTACTTACAATCGTATTTTAAATCGCGAAAAATTTACCCCTGGTTTCGAAATAGGAACCTCGAACTCGGGGCGTCACATATTACATTCATGATTTTGGGTTTCCTAATACCAGTTTTACCTTTGGTAATCATAGGATGAGTGTTTGTAGGGTCAGGAGTTGTGTTTGTTGGTAAGATTTCTAGAATTTGAGTTTGGTTAGTGTTTGTAGGTGAAGAATCTATAGGAACATCATCAGTAGTATGTTGTAAAGGTTGCGATGAAGGTAAGATAGGAATTCATGGTAGTGGAGAGTATGTGGAAGCCTCAACAACATGATTAGTAGCCTCAAGAAAGTTAGGATTGACTGAAAATGGAAAAAGATTCTCATCAAAGATAACATGTCTTGATATAAACGCTCTGACAATTTTAGATAAACAAAGATATCCCTTACATGTAGATGTGTACCCAAGGAAAACACATTCCTATGACCGAAACTGAAGTTTATTTTTGTTATATGGTCTTGGGTTAAGGTAGCAAGCACATCCAAATACTTTTAGGATTGAATAATCAGGTGTTTTTGAAAAGAGAGTTTCCATAGGGGGTGAAAAGCCTAAAGTTGGAGTAGGTAGTTGATTTATGATATAAACAACAGAAGAAAATGCCTTTCCCCAAAATTTATGAGGCATAAAAGCATTAGCCAGTAGTGAAAGTCCTACCTTAGTGATATGCATATGTTTCCTCTCAGCTAACCCATTTGGTTCATGAGTATATGGACAACTGAGTTTATGAATGATGCCATGTTCTTTTAAAAGGCTAGAAAAGCAATAAATTATCTACCACCATCACTCTGTAAGCATTTGATTCTTAAATTTAGTTGGTTTTCAACCATTTTCTTAAAATGTATAAAGCATGAAAAAGCCTAAGACTTGTATTGTATTAGATAAATCCAAGTATACTTTGAATATACATTAATAAAGTGAATATAATACATGTTTCCATTAGAGGAAGGAATTGGAGAAGGTCCCCATATATCAGAAAAAGCTAATTGTAATGGTTGACTGTAAGTAGTATTGGATGAAGAAAATGATAGATTATGAGATTTTCCATAGGAACATGTCTTACATATACTGAAAGTAGAATTCTTAGGAACAGAAACATTGGATATATTCATAACATATTGAACAATTTTGAAATTTGCATGGCCTAATATGGAATGCCATAACTTGTACAAATTTGAAATATGAGTAGTAGTAGTAGTATCTATGCTATAACAAGAAACAAAATTACAAGTTGACATGTAAGTAGGAAAGGATTTGCATGAAGGAGTAGTGAGAGAAATATTATCAAATACATAGAGGCCATGTCTCAACTTTCCCTCGAGAAGTGGTTTCCTAGTTTCCTGAGATTTGATACAACACCTGTTAGGAAAAAACTCAGAAAACATCGTTATCCTTAACAAATTGGGAAACACTAAGCAAATTCTTGGTGATGAAAGGAACATGTATTAATTTGTTTTAAAAAAAGAGGTGAGACAAAATTAAGAGGGTAATAGTAAGGTTTACCTATGCTTCTTATGGAAGAAGACTCACCATTGGCCATTTTCCTCTTTGTGTCAGCATTATGTGGCACTTTATCTTGTAAGTTTAAAGGATCTAGCGTGACATCATTGGTTGCACCCGTATCAGGGTACCATGATGGATTATAGAGAGTCTGAGGAACAACCATATATGCTGAGATATTGGACCGTGAATCAAACAAGGTATCTGTAACCATAACAATATTGGGACTCTCAAGATATACAGATTAAGTATTTGATTTGACATTGTCATGATAATGAGGATTGTATCTATGGTAACAAGATAAACCTTCGTGCCCAATCTTGCCACAAACTTGACATTGTGGTTTGTTGTAACTTCTGCTTCCATTATTATTGTTTCTTCCTAAACCTCTACCACGGGCTCTGAAAATCCTTCTCTGAAATTATTGTTTCCTCTACCTTGAAACCTACCATTTTGATTTCTACCAAATCTACCTTGCATATGTGCAAGATTAACATGCAAATTCTACATTGCAAAGGCATCTTATTCTTCTTTCTTCTGGCTTTCTAACCTATTTTTTAATATGGTTAGGAGAGTCTCAATCTCAGTTATAGTATAAGAATCAGTTCTAGAAATTATTGGTGTAACTAGAGGATTGTAATCACAAGGTAAACCATCAAGAATGATGGAAATATGCTCAATAGCATTAATAAGAGAGCCAACAGAGGCCAAAGTATCAATAATTTTCTTTATAGACAAAAGATAATCATTTAAATAACTTGTCCTTTTGATACCTTTAAGCTATGTTTTGAGTTGATTGACCTTTCCATGAGTTTGTGATTCGAAATAAACCTGTAAGGTACTTTAGATTTAAAAAGCATGATCATACCCCTCGTTCTTACATAGCGATTCAGTGACATGGATGCTAGAAGCCATGTAAAGATCATTTGATCTTGTGTGTCCTATGCTCCCTCTTTGAATCTTGATTAAGAAACTTCTGTAACTTGTGAGATCGGATCGTGCTCTTTGCTTGCATTTTCCATGTGAGGAAATTTTCATTATCGAGTTTTATTGAAACTGGTACCATTGTTTAAGGGAAGGTTGAGGATTGGGTAATCAAAACCATTGTGATGGTTTAGAGAATAGACTTAGAAAAAGGGAGGTTGAATAAGTTTGTTTATTTTTTTAAACCAAAAAGTGATATTCAAGCGGAACAACGTTTTACACAGCAAACCAGACTTTTGTTTATACGGAGAGCATGATACTTTGGTTGAGCAAACGTAATTTTACCAGACTTTTACTATTGAGTATAATAATAATAATAATAATGCACCAGACTTTTGATAGTAAAGAGTAAGAGAAAAAGAGACAATACATAAGTAATTTTATACTGGTTCACCTCCAACTTGGAGATTACATCCAGTACCTTCAAATTTGAAGGATTTTTACTATGTAAAAATGTTTTACATTAGGTGTTGAGTATTATTGATTCCAGCCGCTCCTGACTTAAGCATAACTCGTGCTTACGTATACTTGACATCGACCACTCTTGGCCCTGAGTATTCTTGACTCCAGCCACTCCTGACTTAAGCACAACCCATGCTTTAACACACTAGACCTCTCTGGATTCCTATGAGTATTATTTTGCAGCACCCACTCCTGGGGCAGACCCAAGTATTCTTTCACAAGTCACTCCTGGCTCAAACCTCGATATTCTTTCAAAAACCTCTCCAGGCCAACAGTGTTTCCCACACTAACAGAGTCTGGCAACACACCAGACCTATACTACCAGAGGATTGGAAGAATTAATTCAAATAAAATAAACCCATTGACTTAGCAGAGCTAAGTGATAAACCATGAAAATGGGTTTGTAAAGAAAAATAGGGCTTATTTTCCCATAGGGCTTAGTAGATTCAGAAGGTGAAAAATGATTGGAAAATGTATCGAGCCAGAAAGCATGACTTGGGATAATATACAATTAGGTACACAAAGGCATATCCCAAGATACTATGGCATCTAAGTAGAAAGATGATTGCACATAGCGAGGTTTCTTTGTCTTCATGGCAGATCTTCCGGGTAGAGTTACTCGTTGATGAGTATACTACTATTTCTTCACTTCTCATGAGCTTTTATGTATGAATGTCTGGTGTTTATTCATGATATTTTCTCGTCCTTTCATCACACTTTGACTAATGCATTCTAGCTCATCTTCTTCTTTTTACAAGCTCTCTCTCTTTTTCATTTTTCTCTCTAGTATTTCTTTTTAACCTCAACTCTCGGTAATAGATTTTTCTCTCCTCATATTTTCTTCTATGTTTTTCAAGAGGCTCTCCTGGATAAAAGATCGATTCTGTTTATATAGAATCATCCTGTTGAACTCAGGGAGAGTTTGTTAAGTATATAACCATTGAGAGTTGTTGTACAGGGAACAAAAGCCTTCTTGTTGAAGTTGCACAAAGGGTAAGAGCTTTTGTTATTAGACAGAGACGTTCTGTACACACAATATAAATTTGAGAGCTTTGAGATGTGTGCAGTCATAGGTGGAGTATAGGTATCATAAGTTTCACGAAGAAGGAAAACTTTGATTCAGAAGATCTCTGAATGCATGAGATAAAGGTGAAATTTAGATGCTTTTCAGACTAGACTAGAATCTACCCTATTTAGTCAATCTTCCTTCCAAGAGTCTTTTCTTTAAGCTTCGATGGAGATGACTTGTGACTGTTGATGCTTCATGTATCAAATCGCTTTTAAGAGTTTAAAGGGAGAAGACAGGGTCTGATGTTTTCGTATCTTCTGAAGCTTGAATGATGTTTTTCAAGTCTGGGTCTGGTGAGTTATTCTGATGCGAGAGAGTTTCTTTTGAAGTGAATTATCAGACCTTTGATTCTTTTTTTGTCTTAGAATGTAGAGTCCATGTTGTGATTAAGTCTTCCAGACTTTTGATGCGTGGGCTCCCCCTTTCTTTTGTAGCTTAGACCTTATGTTTCCTGAAACACTTAAACACCTGCATCAAGTGATAATAAACGTCTTTATTTAAGTTGGAATTCATAATATTAGTTATCAACAAATCTCGTGAGCTCCGATTTAAATGATTCAACATTGACCAGACTTTTCTTCAACACATTGGATCCAAGATCTTACACTAGATACCATGAAAGATATCAAAGTTGCAATAAAGAAGAAGAAAGAAAAGAGAAAGGGAATTAAGAGAGAAATTAAGAGTTGAAAAAATGTGCATTGATTTGTTATCAGATTACAAGAGATGAATAGGCTTTATATAAGCCAATGCATAACACACGAAAACCCACAATGGCTTAACAGAAAAAAGAAAAGCATGACACACAACAACAACAAAAAAAATTAATTATTAGGCCCGTTTGTTTAAGCTTATTTTTAAGTGTTTTTTTTAAAAGAACTTTCTTTATAAATACTTTTTTAATAAAGAGATAAGAGATTCTACTTATTTTTAAAACTTTAAACAAACACACTAAAATTTAAAATAAGTATTTTTTTTAATTAAAAGAATACTTATCTCTTTAAATAAATTTAAACAAATACCCATTATCTAACTTCAAATGTTGAGTTCTTCTTTGCAAAGTTCATGACTTAATTTAGTTAAAACTCTGTACTTTCACATGTAGCCAATACTTTCATATGGAAGGGAATGAAAGTGATGGGAAAAATATATATAACCAACTAAGCAAACATCATTTTTAGGGAATCTAAATTCTTCTACATGTCAAGGGATTGGTTTCCCATAAGAGAGTATGGAATTTTCAATCAGCTTGTTTTAATAAAAAAAATTAGGAAACTTCCAAACCGTGTCTTAAAAAGTGTAGGTAAGGCAAATGAGTGGAAGGTGCAATTATCCACTTCACTGGAAGGTGCTATTGAACTTTACAGTTGACATGACTCAATGCAAAATATATAAAACAAAACTATTGACCCCGAGTCTTCGTTTGTGCTTTTCATTCCACTATGTTTGTGATTAAATTATAAATACCTGAATGTGTGTGCCAAGACATTCCTTCCTCACCATCACCAAGCCAAAACCTCAATTTCTACTTCTTAATTACTCACACACCTTGTTGTAATGGCAGATAGCGTGGTTTCATTTGTTTTACAGCACGTGTCCCAGTTGTTGGCTCATGAAGCTAGCCTGTTGTGTGGTGTGGAGGACAGAATCAAGTCCCTCCACAACGAGCTTGAAATGATCAACGTGTTCCTCCAGGCCTCAAACAGCCAGAAAGAGATGGAACAAAAGGTCACAAGCCAAATCAGAGATGTCATCCATGTAGCTGAGGATGTCATCGACACATTCGTTACCAAAGTCGCCATGCACAATAGGAGAAACATGCTGGGGAGGATGCTCCATGGTGTTGTTCATGCAAGGTTGCTTCGTGATGTTGCCCAGAAAATAGACAAGATAAAAGCCTCTATCAATGAGATACACGAAAACAAGACCAAGTACGAGGATTTCCAAGAAAGCACCACATTAAGAGATGAGGAGGATGAGGAAAGGGCAGAGTCATTGCACAAGAGAAGAAGAAACGTGGAGGAGGAAGATGTGGTGGGTTTTGTCCACGATTCCAAGTTAGTTATCAAGCGGCTTATGGAAGGTGGTTCACAACGTAGCATCGTATCCATCATTGGCATGGGTGGATTGGGCAAGACCACACTAGCTCGAATGGTTTATAACAGTAGTGAGGTGAAACAACATTTCACTTGTCAAACATGGGTTTATGTGTCAAACGAGTGCAGATCTAGGGAGCTTTTGCTTGGCCTTCTCAAGCAATTGATGCCAAGCCTTGAATATGTAAGCGGAAGCAACAAGAAGAAGGGTAAGAAACACCAGCCTGGAGACATTTCTAGATTGAGCGAGGATGAGCTCAAGGAAATGGTGCGGGGATGCTTGAAGAGGAAAAGATATCTATTGGTTCTTGATGACTTGTGGAAAACGCAAGATTGGGACAAGGTGCAAAATGCTTTTCCAGATGACAACAGAGGTAGCAGAATATTGGTTACTAGTCGTCTGAAAGAGGTGGCCTTGCATACTAGCCATGATCCTCCTTATTGTCTTCAATTTCTTGGTGAAGAAGAAAGTTGGGAACTTTTTTGGAGGAAAGTGTTTAGGGGGGAAAACTGTCCTTCTGAACTAGAGCCTTTAGGGAAAGAATTGGTTAAAAGTTGTCATGGGTTGCCTCTCTCAATCGTTGTACTGGCAGGTCTGTTAGCTAACAAGGAAAAGTCACTCAGAGAATGGTCCAAAGTGGCTGGTCATGTCAATTGGTATCTCACACAAAATGAGACCCAAGTAAAGGATATAGTTCTCAAACTTAGCTATGACAACTTGCCAAGAAGATTGAAACCATGCTTCTTGTATCTTGGCATATTCCCTGAAGACTTTGAAATCCCTGTTAGGCCACTCTTGGAACGGTGGGTTGCTGAAGGATTTATACTAGAAACAGGAAGTAGAGACCCAGATGATGTTGCAGAAGACTACTTGTATGAGCTCATTGATCGTAGTTTGATCCAAGTAGCAAGAGTGAAGACTAATGGAGGAGTAAAAAGATGCCGCATCCATGATCTTCTGCGTGATCTTTGCATATTTGAGAGCAAAAAGGACAAGCTCTTTGAAGTTTGCACAGATAACAACATTTTAATCCCAACAAAACCCCGTAGATTGTCTATCCATTGTAGCTTGGGTATCTACATTTCTTCAAGCAACAATGACCATTCTTGTGACCGCTCTTTGTTTTGCTTTGGCCCATTCTGTTATTTTCAACATGGTGAGTGGAGAAAGATTCTCAAATGCTTCAAATTGGTTCGAGTGTTAGAGCTTGGATGGAACAGTTGTGGAGCAAAGATCCCTTCCAACTTGGGAGATTTCATCCATTTGAGGTACTTGAGAATTGATTCAAAGTTTGTTAGAATTATTCCAGATTCTATAATTAACCTTCAAAATCTGCAAACTTTTGACTTGGGTCATTATCGCATGCTGATCCCAGTTTCTTTCCCTTGTGGAATATGGAAACTCAAGCATTTAAGGCATGTGTATTCACAAGGGCCTATCATGTTACGTGGTCACTGTTCAGGACCACATGATGTTATGTGGAATCTCAAAACAATCTTTGGGATTGAACTCAATAGAAAAACATCATCTATGATAGAGAATGGAAAGTTTCCTATGCTAAAAAAATTGGGATTGCAGTTATCCTCAGAGTGCAAGCAGAGATTTCCTGAACTATTGCTAAGGCTCCAACAATTAAGTCATTTGAATAAGTTGAAGATTGTCATCCAACTGAATTATCGTTTCACAGATCATTCTATTTCATACTTAAAGAACATGGAATGCAACATCGGTTGCAAGCCATTAGAGCTACTACAAAGCCTGAAGTTCTTAAGTCATCTAACCCAGTTAAAAATTGTCAATGCCCTTGATCTTCTTACATGTGTAGGTGCATTTCCTCCAAACATTACCAAGTTAACATTGGAAAATATTGCTTCATTAAATGATGATGGGATAATTGCTTTAGGAAATCTCACCAAGCTCCAGTTTTTGAGACTATCTGGACATGTATTTGGAGGTGAAAATTCCTTTGACTTAAATTGTGTAGCAGGTGGGTTCCCACAACTAAGGGTGTTTCAAATGAGGGATTTGCAAGTACAAAGCTGGAAATTGGCTAGCAGTGCAATGTTGTGTCTTCAGAGCCTTGTCATTGACGGGTGTAGTAAGTTGGATGGTCTCCCAAATGAACTGTGGTCTTTAACTGACTTGAGAAAAGTGCAGGTTGAGCGACCCTCAGAAGCAATGGCTCGCCTACTGCGAAATTTGGAGATTAACAATAAAAAATGGGGCAACAATTGTGAATTCATTCTAGAATGATTTAAATTAGAGCTTGTTTGAGTCATGATATGTATGGAGTAAGTTTTTGATGTATTTGGTGCAGTCTTTCTCATCCTTATGCTGATAAATTATTGGTTTAGCCATTGATCAGTTGAGGAAAAACATAAACTACTACTTGTAAGTTGCAACATAAGTTTGTGTGTGTGTTTGTCTTTAGCTTCATGTGTGATGCTCATCACAATTAATGTTATATATACTGCTATACTATGTAAGTAACTTCAAAGCATATCGAGTAATAAAGTAACCCAATAATAGAAGAGTCCAAATGATAAATCTTTTTCAATAATAAATTAACTATTAACTATTAAAAAAAATTAAAAGAATGATTTGAATATAAGATTAACATGTGTTCAATTTTTATCAAAATTAAAAATATTAAAACCAAATTCATTGTTAATTTTAACTTAACAACATGAAAACCAAAACAAAATATAAAAACTAAATTGGGACTTAAAGAAAATATTAAAATTAAAGATATATTTTATCCTTTTTAAAAACCAACCACAACATATTATGGTGTTTTTCAAACATAATTTATTTTGATATTTTTATTAATTTTCAACATTTTCAAGTGTAAAAATATTTCTACTAGTAATTAAATAGGGCAATTTTCAACAAAGATTATAATATAATACTTATAGTATAGATATATTACTCAAATAAGGTATATGTAAATAACAAAATTATCGAATTAATTTGAAAATGAATAAAGCATCACAGAGTGCACAGTAAATGGATCTAAATGCAAATTGAGTCTTGACTCGGTTGAAAGAAAGGAAAAAGGAAGCAAGCAGTGATTAGACTTAACTCGGTTGGAGTTATTGGTTGCGGTTTATAGTTCCCGCAAGCAAGATCCAGCAGTAGCGTGTGTTGTGTTGTTTCTGAGTCGGGGATTTGTAAAAGAAAGAAATGGTTGATGATTACTTGATTTGATTTGATTTGGAAGTAGAAGAATTGAGAGTTAGTGAGTGAGTGAAAGAAAGATGGGTTGGGGAAATGGATTTTTCCAAGGAACGGTGGTGGTTGGATCTCTGTGTTTACTTGGCTGGGCCGGTCTATGGTTCTTGAACCGTCGTCTCTACAAAGAGTACGAAGAGAAACGCGTCCTCGTTCAAATCATCTTCAGCATCGTCTTTGCCTTCTCCTGCAATCTTCTCCAACTCGTTCTCTTCGAAATCATTCCAGTTCTCTCCAAAGAGTACTAACCCTAACCCTAACACTAAGCTAATTTCATTCCATTTCAATCAATTCCCAATTTCGTTCTGCAGGACGAGAGTGTTGAACTGGGAGGTGGACTTGTTCTGTCTGATCTTGTTGCTCGTGTTCCTCCTCCCTTATTACCACTGTTACTTAATGCTTAAAAATAGCGGTATCAGAACCGAGAGGGCTACGCTTGGAGCGTTTCTCTTCTTGCTCGCTTTTCTCTATGCCTTTTGGAGAATGGGAATTCACTTTCCAATGCCATCGCCTGATAAAGGTACTATTAAGTCCTACCTGGACCCAGTTTTCCTGTGATATATGATTTCTTCTTTCGTGTTTGCAACTTGTTCCTTGATTGTGTTTATTGCAGGCTTCTTCACCATGCCTCAATTGGTCAGTAGAATTGGAGTCATCGGTGTTACTGTCATGGCTGTTCTATCTGGCTTTGGTGCTGTAAACTTGCCTTACAGTTATTTATCGCTTTTCATCAGGTACTTGGTTTTTTTATTTTATGGGTAAATGTTAATGGTTAGTTAATTGTTGGAAGTGTTAGTACGAGATTTGAATGACCTCTCCCCTTTCCCTTCTCCCTTCATCAGGTAATTGGTTAGAGCTGTGTTTGGTTCCACCTTTTTATTGGTAAACGTGGATGCATTTTTAAGACAACTAAGAATATTTTTCCATGTTTTGAATCCATGTTTGACGTTGATTTGATTTGTTTCTGAACATGTACTTCTTTTTCTATATAGGTTGGTAATGTGTGACTATTTGGCCACTTCCACCGCAAATTTCTGTGTGTAATTTGAATATGGGTTTTCTAATCTTGCTGTGAGGTTATTTTATGCTTTGGGATGGGCTTTCTGTATTCTCTAAGAAGAATGGCTTCGTTCCAATTTTTTTGGATCGTTTCTTGTATCTTTACTTCCTAGGGTTTGGGGAAAGAAGTAATAGTGAGTTCATGTGGAAGTATAGTTGTATCTGTGTTGAGCATATTGCAAAAGTATTTAGTCATAATTCATAGATTCTTATTGTTGTTTTGTGGGAGCTTAGACTTTACAGGGAAGTTGATTTGATGAATCTACGTAGATGTTAAAATATCTTTTCCGCTGATATGGTTTTTCAATCATTCTTTTGTCGTCCTTGTCTGTTTTGGAGGATTCTTTGTCTTCCTTTCTTTCAGTGATTGCAATTTTTTAAAATAAATAAATAAATAAGGGAAACAGTCTATTAGTCATATGTGATGAAGAAAGTTAGCCTAGGTTTCCATATGTGATGGCAATTGAATAGGCATAATGTTGTAGTTTCTTACTTCAACTTTATTTGCATAATTGTTGACGTTTATAACTTATATTGATTAGAGAGATTGAAGAAACAGAGATCAAGGCCTTGGAAAGACAACTAATGCAATCGATTGAGACTTGTATATTAAAGAAAAAGAAAATTATTCTTTGCAAAATGGAGATGGAGCACAAGCAAGGATCTGAAGAGGTTGGAATTTTATCTTTTTCCTCTCAGTATGTCAATAGAGGATGGATTTTTTAAATATTTTTTGTGCTGCATCTTTATTTTTTATGGAAGAATTTGTTGATGGGAACAATGGAGGGAAACTACAAGTGGGGCAGATATGAAATCAGAGAGGAAGAAAAAAAAAAAGAGAGCACAGGAAGGCAAAGTGGCTTGAGAATGCATTAAATTTGTGCGATTTATTATATATTTCAGTTACAGAAATCCTGTCAAAGCAACCATAAGTAGTGTAGAGCACCAAAGAGAGGCCATGCGCACAACTATATTCTGTAACTAGTATTGGGGTAAAGTTGACACCTAATTAAGACTATTAACTTCTGTCAAGGCATAGTGCTGTTAACCTGTTTATATGTCATCTTTTTTAGCACCCTTTTATTGTTTCATTTGAACTTGTTTGTTGCAGAAGTTAAATGCTAGATCTTTAATTAAGCGAATTGTTGGTACGGTTGTTCGATCTGTGCAAGAGGACCAAAAGGAGCAAGGTCAGTTTTCTTTTACAAAGGCCATTTGAAGCTTCCACTTTTGTAATCTAAATTTTGGGGAACCATAGTGAAGGAATTATACGATCAACAAAGCAAGCAAAAGCGGTGTGCTGATGTAATACATAGAGGCTGAAAAGCATCTGTGTATTTTGTTTAATAACTATATAATGATAGTTCATTGATGCAGTTATTCGATGTGTTTGGTTAGAGATTAATGCTTGAGTTGTGAAGGAAAACCTCAAGCCCTAGCCAACCATTACTACCACTTCTTTTGGAAAAAAGTGTTTGCAGCTTATTTGTGGTCCATGGGTAGTGGCTATTTTAGGATTTCCTTAATGGATATTCAATGGAATTGGATTTTGTTGTTTAATTGTTGATTTTTTTTTCCCTTTTCATCAAAGTGGGGCTGCCTTTTCTGAACTCTTGCAAATGTATAATAGCATGTTTAAGAATCTGTGTGTAATTTGTTTCAGTTTTTCTATCAATCAAATTTTTTATTATTTTATTTCTAGTAGCTTCTGAAGTCTAAACCTAAATAAGAAGAAAAACTGTGATTATATCATTATAACTAGCTCTAAAAAAAAACTTTTTATAACTGTAACCAAACCAAAATTCACTTGTTTATTTTTTTTAAAATAAATTACTTCTGTATACACCCTCAAAGTCATTTTTTTTAACAGCTTAAACAATTGGGCCCAAAATTTGAAAGCCAAATTTGTTTATTTTGGGCTTCAAATGTGGAAGTCTTGTTTATGTTTGTTAGAATACTTATCTAGAGAAGTGATTTCATTAATAATGCTATATCTAATTGTCTCTCTTATCCTATTTTTCTGTAATTAATTACATTAGAGATATAATTAATTACAGACATTAAACTATTCTTTTGTTAAATATGAAGATATCAAAGGCATGGAAGCAGAAGTACTGGCTTTAGAAGAGCTTTCAAAGCAATTGTTCTTGGAGATCTTTGAGCTTCGTCAAGCAAAGGTTTACTATATATTGGATTTACTTTTAGAATTGTGTATGTAGTCTTATTTGAGTACACTTCAAAACTCAAATCTCCTTTTACTTCCTCTAACGTGTACACACACACACACAAATCCTTCTCTCTCACTCTTCTAATATAAAGAAGTTTCTCCTTGATTTGACCTTGAACCCTGCTGGAAATGTAAAGCTTGCAAGGTTTAAATTTCTCATTTGGACAATGTTTCTCAACAAGATCAATACCGGTAAAAGTGGTTGTATCATTGTATGGTGGTGCAAAGATGGAATATCCCACAAAAGTTTTCTTTCCTGATATATATATATATATATATATATATATATATATATATATATATATATCATGAATCATGATGACTAACCTGTTGTGAATGTGAAACTGATGCTCCATTACAAACCAAGCACTTCTGCTGTGCATGAATTTTTGGTTTACAATGAGGTCCTGCTTAAAGGGTTAGCAGCTGCTGGAAGAAAACCCCGAGGATCAGAAACTGCTCCTGATACATGACTACTTTCACCAATAACTGTTGCATTGGCCTTTAGGAAAATAATAAGCAGTGTGATCAACTCCTGTAAAAATTTTTATGTTGAATGATACAATTATGTGTGTGGTTTTTTTAGAACATGTTTGACTTCCTTTTCTATATAAAAAAATAATGTGATCAAAGTTTGTTGTACTTCGTTATATTTTCTCCTACCATTTGCTTATTGGGTAAACTGGTACTCACTCTGCAGGAAGCTGCTGCTTATTCTCGAACTTGGAGAGGGCACTTGCAGAATCTACTTGGCTATGCTTGTTCTGTCTATTGTGTGTATAAAATGATCAAGGTATTATTATGTCAAGAATTGATATTTTATAAGCTATATTAACTAGTCTTTCTCGAGAAAAGAAAACTAATGGATGTAGTTGGTGGATTGGAGCTTTCTTATGGAATAGATGGTTCTCAAACAGTGTATGGTCAATCCGGAGCTGGGATGCTAGCAACTAATATTCATTTGTTTGATAGCAACATGTCCCTATATAATAAGATGTAACTCATTCTTCGTTAGTTATACTAAATTGCTTATAAATCAGGATTCTAACTTGTTAAATCTGAACTGAAACCCAATTACCCAAATAGAGTTCATGAAGTGGGATTGATGTAGTTGCCTGTTAAATCTGAGGCCAAATAAAGTTCATGACATGGAATTCATAAAGTTACCAAAATATTTTGATGGATGAAAAATGTGAACATACTTACAATAGCAAGTCCAGCCTGAAAACAAAATTTAGGATAAAATACAGATTACATGCCTGAAGTTTGGTCCATTTTTGCATTTGGTACTCTTTGTTGTGTGCCCCCTCCCCAAATGGCACTTTATGTAGAAAATGCGGAAATTACTAAACTTGAGGGGCATATCTATAAGGGCTAAGGGGTTTCTCCTTTGAATCCATACATTCGGACCCCCAAAACAATTTGACAGTTTCACATTTTACCAGCTTTCTTGGGGGTTATGTTTTATACAAATTACAAAACAAACTCTGGGCACCAAGTGGGAAAGTAGGCCAAACTTCAAGGGTGTGATCTGTGATTTATCTTAACATTTGAATGGGAAACAATTGGCTAATTTGGCCTTTAAACTTATGATCTCTTTATGCTGGTGCTTCTTTGCATCAGATGAATTTAATTATACTTGAATTAAAGATGTTTTTGTCCCAGCTTTGTCCAAATCTGACAGGCTTTCATCCGTATTTAGGGATCTCAACACTTTACGCTGCCTTTGTTGTTTAGCATCTGAATGGCAATTTAGTAAGAGAAAAATGCTATAATTTTTTTGTGCAGATATAGTGTCTGTTTTATCCTTTTAGGAAAGATTCCTTGTCCTCTCCATGTAATTATCTTTTTAATTTAGTTCAAATAAAAGTAACAGTCATAAATAATAAATAGGTAGTCATAATTATAGGAAATAATCGTATAATTTCTTGGAGGGTAGCCTATACTCGACAATGTTATTTATATATCATTTCTCTTGTTGCAATTAATAGTTAACTAGGAAATTATGGGAAAATTTTATTTTTCATCTTATCAGTTATCACGGCACACCATGCAGTTATAGGCTTACAGATTGAATTGCTTCTTTCTATTATGAATTATATTCCTGTGTTAGAAAGTTCAATTGAGGCTGAATTATCATATGATGTTTTTGTTGATGGCCTCTGTCTGGTGATAATGACAGCAATAATATATTGACAAAGTATTCCTCAAGTTAGTGAGATTTGTTATTATTTTTGAATTATTGTAATTAATATGACTAACTGTTTGTCAATTACTTTTTTTTTTTTTTTGGCAGTCATTGCAAAGTGTTGTTTTTAAACAGGTAAATTGTTTCCTCAATGATTCTTTAGTTTGGTTATATCTTTCATTGTTATGAATATTTTCCTGATATAATTTCTTCCTCCTTTGTTTAAAATTGACTCGTGTACCATTAATATACTTCTTTGATGATAATATGTTTCTATGACAGGATGGTTCAGTTGATCCGGTGACAAGGATAATAAGTATATCCCTACAGTTCTTTGATATAGGAATAAACGTAGCCTTATTATCACAGGTAGAGTGCTGTCGCTTGCCATTGCTTTCTAGAATTAAATACTGCCTATCTTTTCAATGTGACTCTAAACTCTCTTGCATTCTTATTTAAAGATCAAATTGGGCATTTTCTTTTCTTATAAATGTTATTGTATGCATTGAGGTTGTTGGGCGGGGCTCGTTCTAATTATACTGCACTTCCTGCCTTTCTTTGGACTTGTTATTTTTGCTTCTTTTAAGACTGTTGGTTGATCCTCCTACTAATCAGAGCTATTGTATGGAGATCTCCACTGACATTTGAGATGATGAATCAGAAATAGCTTTCAACTTATGTAATGGACTTGTTTGAGAGGGAGGAATTAATCAAATATGGTGATTTATATGCCACCAGATGCAATTTCCTAATAATTCTTTTTGTTCATAAAATTTTAAGTTCAGGGGAATAAGAAATAGCTTTCAACTTATGTAATTGGAATAACTGAATGCATTCTAGTAAGGTTGTATATGTGCTTTCTTATTTCCAGTTCTCACTAGTCAATAAATATATTATTATTTGTATTGAGGAGAATATAAAGAACTTAGGTTTTTAGGTTATTCTATTCTGTAAATTTTTCATTTTTTGTTATGGACTTAAAATTTGTGCGGTACTGCATGGTTTATTTTCTTTAATTAAAATTTGATTCGCATTCTTTTTGTGCAGTACATTTCCTTGCTATTCATTGGAATGTTGGTTGTTATATCAGTGCGTGGATTCTTGACAAATCTAATGAAGGTATTCCTGCTGTTTTCAATTGCTAAATGACGTTGCTTGGATTATTGTATCAATATGTTTTACTGTTAAGCAGCCTCTCAAGTCTTGAAGAGTGTGCTTGATATTATTACAATGTTTCTCCATTGTCTTCTGTTGCTAGTGGGCTAGTTGCCTTTTCATTTAGCAATGTATATAATTTTCTTAATAATTTAGAAGATCTTTACCACATAAGAAAAAAAAAAGGAAAAAACATACTTATTGGCGGTCTTTGGCAATTTAAGAGCTCTACCAAGATGATATCTAGTCCTATGTAATGCATCGAAGTACGGTTTGGCTTCACTTAATATAGTAGAGATACAGTTTGTCTTGTCTTGTTGACTTATTTTGAAGCCTAACTTCAATTTTTTGGGGTTGCATGCAGTTCTTTTTTGCTGTTTCAAGAGTTGGAAGTGGATCTTCAAGCAATGTAGTTCTATTTTTGTCCGAAATAATGGGAATGTATTTTGTATCTTCAATTCTTTTAATCAGGAAAAGCTTAGCCACTGAATACAGGTACAAGTGGTAATCTGTGCTTTAGTATGTTTTAAACGTATTGCATAGTAGATACCTTTCCAGCATTATCGGAATTACATATTTTAGATGCTATTATTTATTTCCTTGTGGATGGAGATAACAATGCATTAATATTGGGGTAAGGTACATTGCATGTTGAGTTAGAAAGACCATGATGACATGTTTTGGTTTGAAAAAATGATTCTAAAACCATGGTCCCGTAGCCTTCCTGACATCCTCATAATCCTCATAAGTCATAATAACTATAGATGCAAGAAAGGGAGAAGATATGAAAGGAAAAGAAAGAATGAACAGCATCTAAGTCATTATAGTGAAGCCTTTTTCAGTCCTACTGATATCTATGCAATCAGGGGACTAGTTTTAATGTCTTAAAACTCAAGTTAGTAGCAGACCGCACCTGTTTTGGTTGATGCAAATTTGGCATATTTTATGGAACTTACCAAGACGCTCAGAATATTTCTTGATGTTTCCTAATCTAAATCTCTTGGCAGGATTATTATAACTGAGGTTTTGGGTGGTGATATCCAGTTTGACTTTTATCACCGGTGGTTTGATGCAATTTTTGTGGCTAGTGCATTCCTTTCACTGCTTTTACTTTCTGCACATTATACATCTCGCCAAATTGACAAACATCCAATTGATTGTGAGTGTAATTCTGCCAACTTGAATCAGTTAATCTTCTTTCAGGCATTAAGTTATAGGTCTACCTACTTGTTAAATGAATTACTCACAATGTTCTCATTTATTTCAATGTAGAACAGGAAACATACTCCCTATATGCATGTATATTTTATGATGCCACAGAAGCTATGATATCACGCCACTGAACATACTTGTTTAAATCTTCCAGACAGATGCATTTGAATTCATTTGATAGCTCGTGGACCTTTTTCGTTGTTTTCTTACAATATCTGATTCGCTGGAAGAGATCATCAGTGAGGCAGTTGTTATTGGTTCAGCTATATCAACAGGATGCGATTGCGAATGCACATTTTTGGACTATCTTATTTCGAAAGTGGGAACTTCTGAGCAGAAATATTGCTGTTGGGCAATATAATTTGCTTAACGTAGATTTACTTATGCATTAAGTATAGAACTAATTGGATGTGAATAGGCTTTGCACTGGGGATTGGTACCATGGACCAAAGGAACAGTTGCATGGTTATTGGTATTTCAGAATTAAATTCCCACTCATTTTGATCGTTTGTCTTGAAAATTTTTCTTTTCAGGCGTCAGCAGTTCTTCCCTAACTCGTTAGGTGAGATAAATTAAAAGTATATGGGCATCTCTCTGTAGAGGAAGTGTGATATGGTAGAAGGTGGACGTGATAATACAATGATTACTTTTTATGTGTGATATGAAATGAAATAATCATTCGAGAAGTATTGTGTATCGTGGGAGCATGGTGTGGTTATTTTCCATGCATAAGAGTGGAAATAGGAAGGTCCTATTTGTTTGATAATTGACACTAATAATATTTTAAAATTTAGCATATGTTTCATTATGTTTAATATTTTAAAATTGGCTGTATCAAAATTATTTTTACTTAAACTTCAAAATAAATTAGATACACGTTTAGGGATTGATATGAACATTCAAGTGATGAGACTAGAGTTTGAATCTTAAATGACTCACTTCCTAATCATTATTCCTCTTTTTAATGACTGTTCAAAGGGGGAAAAAATGTTTCCAATATCTTTTGGTACCCTGTTCCGCAGCCAAAATGAATTATGAGCTGTCTCGTGTTATCATATTAGATCACTCATAATGTGACTATGCTGCCTCAGTTTATTGCTAAACAAAGATAAAAGACGATAGAATGAAAAAGACGTTTTAGGGAGCTTTTCATGGTGTCTTGTTATTATCCTACATTATGCATAGTAAAGAAACTTGGTTGATTTCAAGTAGAATTATAGAAAGTTAAAAACGGACCAATGTAAAACACCTAACCTGAACAACTATGGCTTCTAGTTTATCGGTGATGTTTTATAATAAAAAAAATCATGCAACTATTCAGTTATCTATTGCTATGTGTGTAGTTTTAAAAAGTTAAAAAAACAGTTTAATAACCTGTGTCAGTCTAACTCACAATAAGTTGACGTGTTTTATAAAAGAAAAAGGAAAATAGTTATCCAATGTTAAGAGGATGTTGAGTAAAAAAAGTCAAAATAAATTATTTAAAAATATTTATAAGACTGATTTTGGAATAATCTTATAGTAAAAAATTAATTTTACTTCTTTAAACAATGTTTTTAAAACATTGGCTAACGAATCATGAAAGAAAAACTCACCATACTTATGTGATGTTTGAATATTCAACATAGTTGGTCAAACCCCAGTTTAACCAACCCAAAAATATATCCTACGGTCAAAAAAAGTTTTGACTGTCTTGAACGATATGAATGACTAATATCAACCCTTAAATTTTTCTATTTTCCCAACTCCGTTTCCCTAACTACAAACCAAACATACTGATCTGTCCTGATCCGGGGTCTAGGATCCGGTGTCGGGACAGCCTCAAGAGTTGAAGATTGAATGAGATAGAAGACCGGCTGAGTGTATCCGGTCTCTCTGATCCGTCCTCTCAGCGTATGGAGGTCGGTCTTGTTGTCCAGGAGATCCTTCACACCGACCTCTCGCGTTGGTGTGGGCGACAGGTGGTGTCACCTGCGAAGATTCTCCGACACTCAAGTTAGAAGAGTGTAAGTAAACTCTGTTAATGCTCAAACAGTATAATAGCAAGAGAGAGAGAGCTAGGACAACGTCCCCGTAACATGTATGGCACCATGTTACTTATAGTCGAGCGTGGAAATGAATTGTTTGGTGTTAGTGGGCCCACTGGTTCTGATAGCGTGTGTAAAGAGTCAATCCGAGTGGGCCAGCATTTTGAGTATGCCAAGAGAGTAGGTGAATTATCAGTGTACTTTTCTGTCACATAGATGGAAAGGTAATCACCTTTTCCATAAATCACGCTGGTGATTGTACCTACTCGTGTCAGTGGATGAAAGGGACATATTCCACTGTGCAGAATGCCTTCTTCATTATGATATTGGAGCAGTCAATTATAAGTCACCCGGTGTTGATGTCACCTCGGATGATCGGTGTAAGTGAAGTTTTCCTAGTGTGTTGCAGACCGGATCGATATCTTTGACACCGGTTGGGCTCTAGGACGGCTATAAAGACTTTACTTTAAATGGGTCCGGATCAACATAGCTACCAAACGGAACAATGATCCAGACCGGATAACCTTGGGGCCGGTATCCAAACCGGATCACATACCCAATCATTTTAAAAACCTTGTGCCGATAAGCTGGTTGACCCATGGGTTTACTTTGACAGTAGTGAATTTTTTTTATTTAGTTGGATGAAGAAAAAATCATAAAAATTGGTGAATGGGAAAATAACAAGAAAAAAAGTAGTTTTATGAACAACCTCCCAAGGCATTATAAACCGGAAATTTAATATATTTTGATATCCACATGGAAAAAATCCATGGAAACAGACAAGTGTTTCTGTAGTGCCATAATTACGAAAAGATCAAAACCTTTCTGCTAATCTGGTAGTAACTGCTCTTAGTTTTGAATACACCTTTCCTGCTGGTGATCCAAGGATCAGGCTACAAAGCGAATCCCGGGCAATCTTTATGTTGGCGAAAGATCCCAATATGTGAATTTTGGTGTCAGCAATCACAATTCTTGTCTTCGACGCATTCTCAATAGCAAACTTTGTTTTACCACCTTTACCAGATAACCTTCCAATAGCACGGGACAAGTGATCGCCTCTAAGTGTTTTAACATCCTTGATCTCAAAGGACTCGATATAGAGCTCATCCAAACGCAGAAGAGCAATGGCATCTATGACATCAAAACCCAGCATGAATGCATGCACAAAATCAGCACATTTTTGCAGGTTACTAATATCGGGTGTATCACGCCTTGTTTTCAGCTCAACTCTACGAGCCTTCAAATTCATACGGATATCAATTTTCATTTGTTCATATATGGGAGTATAGATGTCCATCCAAGCTTTCTTGAGTGGGGTGTAACGATGTGGTGGTACATTCACCTTACGGAACTGAACCTGACCATCTGTCATCTCATGAGGTTTCAGAGGCTCAAACTTTGGCTTTGGCGGCAAAGGTTTGGCTTCAAATGGGGCAGTTTCAACTTCCATGGAAGAAGTCACCTTGTTTGATTGCATTGTGCAACTGTTCCAAAGGAAATTCAAAATAAAAGTTGATATAAATATACAAAAAAAGAACCATAAAAGTTAAACATTAACAAGCCAAATCTACTTCAACAGTTTTAGATACAAGCAGCATAGTTTTCAATCCTATATAGCAGCTAGAAGCGGCAGGCCCCAAAAGAAGCTTAGTGGAATAGTTGCATACCAGCTGCATTTCCGAGGAACATATATGCATTGCCTAGCCAATGGGCTCAAACTCATGAACATAGTTGAGAAAAACAGAGGCTTGCTGTTTGCTCCTTCTTGTGCATGTTCTTGTGAAAGAAACAGAGTGTGTGTGCATGTTTTGTGGTGACCAAACCCCCCAACACAACATATTTTAGTTTCATTTTTTTAGCTTTTAAAACTATTTTATAAAATAATTTTCAAAATCTGATTTTAAGAGAGTATAAATGATCGAGAGAAAAAGATACAAAAATAGTTCAAATGTTTAGAGGGCAGTGCAGTTCAGTGAAGCAAAAAATAGTTCAGTTCACTTCTTCTGAACTGATTTGTGGTTCAGTTCAGTTCATGTGAACTTTTCTACAGTTCAGTGCAATTTTTATAAGTTCAATTCAGTTCAGTTCATTTTGCCCACCCCTACTTTCCCCATTTACATCTCTATGCAGCCCAAAGCTCTCTGTTTGCAACCTCACCTCATATTTTAAGGCTTATTAATATTTCAATAAAAGGAAACACACTTAATCACAAAAATTTTGGCCTCTTATCATCTACTAAATTATACAGTTCAATCATCAACTATACTCATGCGGCTAAGATTCAATCAAAAGAAGATAAAAAAATTTAACACGCAAATCATCATATAGCACGTACCCACAAGGCCACAAATCAACAGATAACAAAAACAGAAGAAGGAATAGAGAAATTAGAGATAAATCAAAAATAGAACACACTCAGAAAACCCTAGATTATGAAAAAAAAAATGAGAGAAACGAACCAGGGAGAGAACCGGAGCAGGTAAAATTACTGCTATGGCAATTTAATTAGCCAAAAATTAATTACAAATTTACAATACAAGAATGTAAATTTAGAAGCCATCACAATTTACAAAACAAATTAATCACAAATTTACAGTACAAGAATTTACAATAGAGATCAATTTCTTAATTTCACCCACATTTATATGACCAAGACCACATGGTCAAATTTCTCCTTACAAAAGAAAAGTGCAAAGTTATTTTTGAGTAGAGGTGTTTGTGGTGCGATTTGATTCGGTTTTGGCTTAAAGGGTCACCCAAACCAAACTAAAAAGAGAGGTGCGGTTCGGTTTGGCTCGAGTTTACTAAAAGATCTGAATGAAATCAAACCAAACGATTGCGGTTTGGTTCAGTTCAGCGGTTTTTGTGCTTCCTAAAATTACAAAACACTATAATATAAATCAAATACAACAAATTAATATCAAGAGATTCAAGACTATCATTTGTTCCATAGAAATCAACATTAAAATTCCATAATTTGTCTAGCCATTGTCACACCCACATGGTGCTCCGTACAGCACAAGTGAAAGCTTCTACCTCTGAAGAAAGGAAAACAAAATTAACTACAAATGAGAGAGTTCACTAGATGACAGATTCAAGGACAAGAGGTCATTAACAAAACTTTTAAGAGCTGGCAGCAAAGATGGTTACTGCATATTTGAGGAAAGATGAGTTCTCAATTATCAAGCCACTAAGGTTATGCAGCAAATAAATGAACATCAGAATTTAATACTGGTATAAGGATCAGGAAACCAAGTATCAGTGTAGAGTGCAGACTCCCAAGTTCAGTACTCAGTTTGAAGTTTTAACACCAGAAAGAAGAGAAGGTTCCATATATGAAACTGAATACTCTCTGCAAGGAGTGATTGTTGCATATACAAACCTCCAAAAATAACAGAAGAAAAAAACAGAACAAAAGAACAACATAAGCAAAACAGAAATAGAGAAGCACCCGCGAGGAGGAGGAGGAGGAGGAAGAGGCTGGCGATGGTGTTGGTGACGCGCGAGGAAGGGATGGAGGCGCTTTGGACAAGTAGTGTCTAGGTGAGGAGCGCACGGAAATTTTGGGTTTAGGGTATAAAAAAAATTATGATTTTTTATAGTTTTTACGTCTTCTATGTTTTATAAGGGAAAATTAGTTGAAACTAATAAGTTAGTTAATATTTAAAAAATATATTTATATTAATTATTATATGTAAAATGATATAAAAGATATATATTTTTAAAAAATAAATATAAATGATTTTTAAGAAATATATATAACTTAGGATAAAAGCATAAAAAATAAAATAATCATAGAATTTAAATTACCTAATTATTGTTTTAATTTAATATAAAATAAAAATTAATTAAAATAGAATAATTAAAAAATTAAAAATATGAAATAACATGTAAGGTTCATTTTAAAATCTTAAGAAACTATTTGGATAATGTTAAAAATTGCTTTAAAAACTTTAGAAATTATTGTTTTAACAACCAGGAAATGTTTAGTGGAATTTGCAGGGAAAGAAGACTATGTTGATGAACTTGACTCTAGAGAGTTCTATTAAGTAAAACCAATGATAAGATGGATTAAGAGTGCAACATCCTCAACCTATTTTCAAACTTTAGATAAGTAAAATAGTGTGTTGCTTCGTTGAGTAATGTCATAAAATCGAGAAATCTAATAAGCCATTTTTAGCAAGTAGAACGAGTGATGCAAGATGAAATTAAGTTTGACTCTAGTTCGACTTTATAAAATGACATAACTCTTTCACTAATTTAAAAAGTGACTAAAATAAATGTTACTAAACATACAAGACTTTTTTTTGTCTTAATCAAATTAAACACCTACCCTATTCACGATATCTAATGAATTATATTCATTTAACAAATTGTTGTTTTCATTTCATCTTTCTCAATTGAATCCAATATATATTATATATACAATAATTCAAAACACTGTCAATTATATAATTTATAAACATTTAGTTTGTCACCATATGACATAAGACTTATATAACATTTTCACTTTCAATATGTAATGAACATAAAATAAGTTAAATGGTATGAAACGGTTAAATTTGAAAACAATGAGTTTATGTAACATCCCGAATAATTTAGTGAAATTATGATGAGTGGGAAATATTAATAAATGTTTTAGAGAATTATTTGATATTTTTATGAATTGTGGCAATTATAAATAATTAAATAGTATGGAAATAAATAAAATTATATGATTGATTCATTTTAAAAGGATTAAATGAAGTGTGATTAGAAGAAGAGAAAAGCTTTGATTAAAACTTTTAATGAAATTGTAAAGGAAATGGGGAAATGACCGGCTGAGGAAGTGACCGGTTGCCCCTGAGCTTTAAATAAAGGTTTCTCTCTCTTCCCTCATTCATTCACATTCACGCGAACCACTTCTTCTTTCTCCTGCGTCTGTTTCATTTTCTTCTTCTCCTTCCTCCATCGTTGCGAGCTGCATGCTCTGAGGGAGGACTTTGTCCGTGTCAAAACTTCATGAGAGCCCCATTTCCGTGACCGTGGTCTCAAGGTGAGTCCATTGAACCGTTTACATTTGTGTTACCTTGTCTCTCTCATTTTCTCCTTTAAACCGAATGGAGTGGCCATGCATGGCTGAGTAAGGTTCTGTTTTCCACTCCTCTGGTGAGTGTGAGCTCGAAAATGATCTTTAGACTGTAAGGGTGGTACGACGTTAACGGGTTTTGCATTCCGACCCCGTAGGTAGTAGAACAAACACCGGAGGACTGATTGAGGAAGCTGGTGCTGGATTCGGAAGTGAAACCGTGAACCCAACGCTTAGAGGATGCAATCGGCACCAGGAGCAGATTATCGAAGCTTGGAATCAAGGTAAGGGGGTGTTCGGGTTATAATTAATTAGAATAGGACATATTTTGGGTCTGAATCGTTGAACTGATTGTGAACATGGTAAGAAATGATGCTGGATGAAAGTTGTATGTGGATGAGTTGTATGTGTATGCATGTATGAATATGGACACCGATCGGTTTAAGATCGTGTGTGTGCGACTTAAGATGATTATGAGTTTGAAATATTTGATGCTGTGATAATCGGTGTATAGTGGCAATATGATGTCGGGCTTGACAAGCAGGTCGCCCGTGTGATGAGTATGTGATGTTGTTAATGGCCACTTATGATGAGAAATGTGAATATGTATGATTGTGTGGTATGGGACAGCCGACGGTATGTATAGCCCCTCATTTCTGGCTCCCGTGGTTTTTGTGCCCAGTTGAGCTACCCAGTGGTCAAGCAGGACCCAATGGTCGAGGTGGAGAGTCAAGCAGGACTCGGTGAACCAAGCAGGGTTCACGGGGTGTCAAGTAGGACCCCCAGCTGAAGGCCGATCCTTTAGTATCTGGATACTAGACGTCAATTTTATCTGAGAGTCAGTGGTGACATTTGATGAATTGGTATTGTGATGTGTATGTACTTAATTATAATTGCCGAATGAGAATTGTTATATTTGCTTAGTATGATTTGATATATTTGCCGAGTGCAATTTGATATATTTGCTGAGTGATTTGATATATTTGCCGAGTACAATTTGATATATTTGCTGAGTGATTTGATATATTTGCCGAGTGTAATTTGATATATTTGCTGAGTGATTTAATATATTTACCGAGTGCAATTTGATATATTTACTAAGTGATTTGATATATTTACCGAGTGCAATTTGATATATTTACTGAGTGATTTGATATATTTTCCGAGTGCAATTTGATATATTTGCTGAGTATGATTTGATATATTTACCGAGTGCAATTTGTTACATTTACTGAGTGTAAATTGTTATACTTGCCGAGTGTGACTTGCATCCTAACAATAAAGCAATCGGACGGAGTTTATACTCGTATTTTGTTATTTAAATTCCGTTCTAGATTAATTATGATGTCAAACACTCACCCTTGCTGTGGTTTTCAATTTAGTAACCAGTGACAGGGAAGAGGTCGGAGCCCTGGAGGTGCGCCAAGCGGAGGATTGATGCCAAGGCACTGAGTGATTTCGAATGAATTGTGTGTAATATATATATATATAATGAGTTTTCTGTATATGCGATGCTACATGTTGTGTGTTGAACCAAACTTGAATCGGTATGCTAATTAATCGGATGTGAATTTATGTTGTTATATGATCGGTATTAATTTTCACGAGTGTTTGCTGTAGCAAAGTCGATTACCGGGCGAATCTTGCCCGAGCGGATTCATTCTTGTCTGAGCGAGGGCCGGTTGATTTGGTCTCTGTTTCGCTCCAGTGTGTATCCCCTGTCCCTTTCTGAGTGAAGAATAACTGAGAGATCCTCTTCTGAGTGAAGATTAGAATGTTTCCGAGTGAAGATTAAAGTGCTTCTGAGTAAAAGTGAGAATGTTTCCGAGTGAGTTATGGCCGAGAGAGCCTCTTCCAAGTAAAGTAAGGTTAGGGTATTTTCCGAGTGATACATGACCGAGAGAACCCTTTTCTGAGTGAAGGTTAAGAGGTTCCCGAGTGAGAGATGACCGAGTGGACCTATTTCCGAGTAAAAACCGATTTGTTAATTTTCCTTGCTTGTCTCGTGTTTCACTCAGGTTTGAAAGGTAGGATTCGCTCAAGCGAGTCGGAACTCGCCTAAGCGATCTTCTCGGGTTTCGCCTAAGCGAATCAGGGCCTCGTTCAAGCGAGTGACTCCTGACTCTGTTTCCTTCTTCCGCTTATTTAGTTAAATCAATTTTATTATTTGATTTATTTCCTATCGGTTAGTATTTTGAGTCGGTTTAAGAAGAATAAATGTGGTTTTACATTCGGATTTAATTAATTATCTATAAACGTGAAAAATTATTACGAAAAATGATTAACCAGATGTAATTAAATGGTAAATTGACGCGAGTCGTCACAGGTGGTATCAAACACTATGTGACATCCCGGCGCTGTTGAGGGCGGGGAGTGATCGTCGGTGCATGGACACGGACAAGGAGCGGCTCCTGGCAGGCTTCCAACGGGGAATGTGACATCCTGGGTACTGTTGAGGGCGGGGAATGATCGCTGGTGCATAGGCACAGACAAGGAACGGCTCTTGGCAGGCTTCCAGTGGAAGGGACACATAAACGAACCGAATACATACCAGAATGAGAGGGATCCAAAGACTGTATAGGTATGGGACTATACAGTCGAGGATAGCTTAAAGGAATGAATTCCTACTACTTATACCAACAAATGCATTAGCCTTTTCGGTGGCCTATCACTTAAGAACTCCAAAGTTAAGCGTGCTTAACTTGGAATAATTATGGGATGGGTGACCTCCTGGGAAGTTCTCGGGAAGTGTGTGAGTGAGGACAAAAACACATTGGAAAGGTCTTGTGTTGGTTTGTGGGGAGGGTCGTTCATTCCAGAAGAGCGGCCAGGGCGTCACAGGTGGTATCAGAGCCTAGCCTCTTCTAGTACGGTATGGTTCGGGGACGAACCAGGCGGAAGCTGGTAGGCATGTGACATCCCGGCGCTGTTGAGGGCGAGGAGTGATCGCCGGTGCATGGGCACGAACAAGGAGCGGCTCCTGGCAGGCTTCCAACGGGGAATGTGACATCTCGGGCATTGTTGAGGGCGGGAAGTGATCGCCGGTGCATTGGTACGGACAAAGAGCGGCTCCTGGCAGGCTTCCAGTGGGAGGGACACATGAACGAACCGAATACATACCAGAATGAGAGGGATCCAAAGACTGTATAGGTATGGGACTATATAGTCGAGGATAGCTTAAAGGAATGAATTTGTACTACCTATACCAACAAATACATTAGCCTTTTCGGTGACCTATCACTTAAGAACTCTAAAGTTAAGCGTGCTTAACTTAGAGTAATTCTAGGATGGGTGACCTCCTGGGAAGTTCTCGGGAAGTGTGTGAGTGAGGACAAAAGCACATTGGAAAGGTCTTGTGTTGGTTTTTGGGGAGAGTCATTCATTTCAAAAGAACGGCCAGGGCATCACAGGTGGTATCAGAGCCTAGCCTCTCCTAGTACGGTATGGTTCGGGGACGAACCAGGCGGAAGCTAGTGGGCATGTGACATCCTGGCGTTGTTGAGGGCGAGGAGTGATCGCCGGTGCATGGGCACGGACAAGGAGCGGCTCCTGGCAGGCTTCCAGCGGGGAATGTGACATCTCGGGCACTGTTGAGGGCGGGGAGTGATCGCCGGTGCATTGGTACGGACAAAGAGCGGCTCCTGGCAGGCTTCCAGTGGGAGGGACACGTGAACGAACCGAATACATACCAGAATGAGAGAGATCTAAAGACTGTATAGGTATAGGACTATATAGTCGAGGATAGCTTAAAGGAATGAATTTGTACTACCTATACCAACAAATGCATTAGCCTTTTCGGTGGCCTATCACTTAAGAACTCTAATTCTAGGATGGGTGACCTCCTGGGAAGTTCTCGGGAAGTGTGTGAGTAAGGACAAAAGCACATTGGAAAGGTCTTGTGTTGGTTTGTGGGGAGAGTCGTTCATTCTAAAAGAGCGGCCAGGGCATCACAGGTGGTATCAGAGCCTAGCCTTTCCTAGTACGGTATGGTTCGGGGACGAACCAGGCGGAAGCTGGTGAGCATGTGACATCCTGGCGTTGTTGAGGGCGAGGAGTGATTGCCGGTGCATAGGCACGGACAAGGAGCGGCTCCTGGCAGGCTTCCAGCGGGGAATGTGACATCCCGGGCACTGTTGAGGGCGGGGAGTGATCGTCGGTGCATAGGCACGGACAAGGAGCGGCTCCTGGCAGGCTTCCAGTGGGAGGGACACATTAACGAACCGAATACATACCAGAATGAGAGGGATCCAAAGACTGTATAGGTATGGGACTATACAGTCGAGGATAGCTTAAAGGAATGAATTCGTACTACCTATACCAACACAGCCTTTTCGGTACTCTATCACTTAAGAACTCCGCGGTTCGAAACAGTCAAAATTTTGTTTGACCGTAGGATGTATTTTTGGGGTTGGTCAAACCGACCAAAGTCTATATCCAAACAGACAGTCAGACTAGATTTATAACCTTTTTCACATTTGAGTTTGTAACCAGAATCAAATAGGTACTCAATTTTGGCACATTCTCTTTAAACATAAATGATAACCAAAAGTAATCACTAGCCTATCAAGATTCAAATCATTACAAATTCAAGGGTCACTGTTTAACCATCAATCCTCTCAACTCTTTACTCCCTTGTTTCTAGGCATTGGAGGTATCTAAACTATCAACATTTAGAAATCTTCCATGTAATCATTCACTCAAACCATATTGCTTAAGGAGCTTAAGCTAAGAATAAGGATAATTGATGCTAGGATCTGATTCCTTCAACACCTAAAACTAGTGCCAAGTCATACTTTCCACACACATATGAGCAAGCTGGACCAACAATTCTGGTATAGTCCCTTACACTCATTTTATAACAGATCCATGTATAAAGAGATATTGTATTGATATTGGAATAGAAGCAACATTGCAGGGAAATATAAGCAAGCTTACTCTCTTAACGCCTAAAACTGATAAAAATTGAATAGTGTATCCCCTTCAATATATTTTTCTTGTTTGTTAATCCTGATGTTGTTTTCTCTATTTATAACAAACTTTCTCTATACTACTTACAATTCTTTAGTGGTCTTAGGCCTACAAGAATAGATTTTAAAGGCATTTTTCCTTCTAGGACCCTTCCGAAACAAAGTTTGCGTATGTGAGTATGCTATGTAGAAATTGAGACACAAAGACACTGCAGTGCTACAGTCCTGCATAATTTGCAGAACACACATGCACATTGCATTCTTATCGTATTTAGTTTATTAAATTTTGTTCACAATAATAAATTACCTCCAAAGACTTGAACCTCATTATAAATAAGGAACTTGATTAATCATCCAAGTGTATCTCCACAAACAATACTTCTTGGTATTGCCTTAACGCACCAATCAATTGATAAAATACATTCAATCATTCTCATATTTTATTCAGCTTATGTAACCACTTGCATTGCACTGCAAAAGCTGAGGAATTTAACACCAGAAACCACTATGTAACCAATGTTTAACTTCTCAGTTCCTTACTTTTTCTTTTTCTCTCTCACATTTTCTTATTTATTGTATCAAAATCACATCCATATTGGGTATTTTGATATGCATCCACGCACGACAGGTTAATGGAACCAAGTAAACCATGCATTCAAAGAACATTTCCAGAATTGCAAGTTGTCCCACAAACACAGATTTCACGGTTACCAAAGGCAAGTTATAGAGGACCACGCAACTTCAAGCTCATAATTTCTACAATATATATTTGTCTGTAGCATTACCAAAACCAAGTTATAGAGGATTCACAGTTACCCTGTCTCATTTTCTACTATAGCTTTCCATACCTTGAAAGCCTCAAATACTTCAGACTTATGTTTAAGAAAGTATACCCATACCTTCCTAGAGTGATCATCAATAAAAGTCACGAAGTATTGCTTCCCACTAAGAGATGAGATAGCCGATGGACCCCAAACATCATAATGAACAAGCTCGAGTCTCTCTTTCTTTGGGGTTCTTCCACTTGTTTGAAAGCTTACTCGTTTCTGCTTTCCAAGAATACAGTCTTCACACATGTCAATTTCTACTGACTAAAGACCTGGTAATTTACCCTTTGAGTGCATGATCTTCATCCCTTTCTCACTCATATGGCCTAGTCTCTGGTGCCATAGATTGGGATTTTCATTTGCTGCAACTACAATCAAATTGTATGCTCCTGCTGTCTTGTAAAGAGTACTACTCTTTCTACCATGAGCAATCATCATTGCACCCTTTGAAATCTTTCATTGATCTCCATGGAACACTGTTGTGTAGCCATCATTGGCCAACTGGCCTATTGAGATTAAGTTCTTTGTCAGGTCGGGAATATGTCTGACATTTTTTAATTCCCATACAGACCCGTTCAACTTAATCTTCACTACATCTTTTCCAACAATCTCACAAGATTGCTCATTACCAAGGTAAACTTTACCAAGGTTTCCGGGGACATAATTCTCAAAGAATTTTTTCTGTGAAGTGGCATGAAAGGATAATCTAGCACCCAAGACTCTTCCTTGTTCTCCAAAGAGCATATTAAAGCATCATTCCCTCCTGAGGTGGAAGCAACATTTGCTTCCGTCTTCGCCTCCTGATTCTTTGGTGTACTCTTGCATTGATTTTTATAATGCCCGGTCTTTCCACAATTCCAACACTTGATAGTTTTCGAGTTATGGAAATTACGATGATTTCTGGATTTGGACCGCCTGTCCTTCGATTTTCCACGACCATTCCCTCTGGTTGAATTTCTCCCTTTTGACTCTGTATGCAATACTGAAGAGGTTGATGATTCACCCGACTCTCTTCGTCGGATCTCTTCACTGAGAACCAGATTGCGAACATCATTAAATTTCAACTTACTGCTTCCTGTTGAGCTACTCACGACTGTGACAGTAGCATTCCAACTGTAACATCCTGCTTTTAATAATAGCTCTATTATGTAATTTATGAAGCATGGAAGGTCTGTAAGTGTTAATTAATGAATAAAACACTCTATGGATGGCTTTTAATGCTCCAAAAGTTTCATTTTTGGGTATAATTCTATAATTTATATAGATCCTTATGAATGAGGCCCAAATTCCGAGTGAAAATACCTTAGAAAGAACTGTCCGAGTGAGAAAGAGAGTCTGTTCCGAGTGAAGACTAAAAATTCTGAGTGACCAAGAGGAATTCCGAGTGGAAAATGGAAATACTGAGTGAAAATGGTGTTTTCCGAGTGGAACATGGTCAAGAGGACTTATTCTGAGTGAATTAATGTCTCAGAGACTCACTGCCGAGTCAAACATGCTAAGAAGACTCGATCCCGAGTCAAGATCTTCAAAGGACTCATTTCAGAGTCAATTAAGATCAGAAGTTGCAATCCTGAGTGAAGGAATTCCGATTGACAACAAATAAGTCTTGGGTCGGTTAGGATCAATATTATCGAGTGGACATTCAAGTGGAATGAGTCAGCATTGAGGAAATTCACCGAGTGAAAGCTGATCAGGAGAAGAGTCGGTTTGGAGATGAATTACCGAGTGATGACTGACCTGATATTGAGTAAGTTTTGGCAATGAAGAACTGAGTGCTTGGAATCGGTTTCAGAAGAATTTTTACCGAGTAAAAACTTGGGTAAAAGACTGAGTTAGAGCTGACTCAGTATCTGGAAAGTTTACCGAGTGGATATGCTTGAATGAAGACTCGGTTACCGAGTGAAAGCATGAGTGAGAGAGGGAGCTCAGTTTGGACAGACTCTACCGAGTGAGAAACCAAGGAATTGAGTCAGATTTAGATGAATTCCGAGTGAGACTCTTATGTAAGAGCTTTTTCCGAGTGATAATGACCTTGAGAGTCTCTGAGTGAAACGTAGTTAAAGAAGTAGGTCTGATCTTGGCTAAGTATTAATTAACCGAGTGAAACCCGAATGGGAGACACTTCTATATTCCTAAGTGTTGATAACCGAGTGGAAGATATTATACATATTCCGAGCGAATCATGTAAACCGTATTCCGAGTAACTAAGTAATGACTGAGTCCAAATGAGACTTGACTGTGATGCTTGTCTCTGATGAATGAATGGTTAAGTTATTCCTCAGATGAGAAAGGGCATGAACATCGAGTGAAGATCGAATGAGCCTTGAGTTGGTCTGAGATGACTTAACCGAGTGAAAAGTTGAAGGAAGAGGAGTCGGTTGAATGAGATTGGAAGAGACACTTCTGATCCGTTCTAAATCAGAGTCTAACATTCGATGTCAGGGACGACCTCAAGGATTGAAAGTGGAAGGACGGATGTCAACTAATGTCTTCATCACATCGGATGACCAGCGTAGTTAGGACTGCCTTGTGTGTTGCACCTCAGAATATTGCTCTACCAATTGAGCTATGGGACGGCTGACTTCCGTTTAGGTGAGACCAGATGAATTTAGTACAGATCGAATTATCATTAATGAACATCAGTTGGCTTCAAGGAAGGTTAACTCAGCTTTCCTTAGAACGGATGTCCACACCGGATGACTTTGAGCCGGTGTACAAGACCGGATGAAATCCGCCCAAAGAAGAAATTGAGGGACTACTAAGTTCTCCTCAACCGGACTTGGAAGTGGAATTCCAGTCGGTTTTGAAGTGCATAAGTAACTTTTTGACCTTTTTCTTGTCTTTTAGGCATTTTTTTAATGCATTTGAACCCACTAATTGCTCTAGTACGTAGGACGGCCAGAAATGAGCACTAAGATAGCCACCTTCTATTATTAATCCTCCATTATCTCCACTAACAGCACTAGCAAACCCACTCACAAAGGGCTTGTCCCCCACTGCCTTTGTTTTTTTAAAACAAAACCATATCTCTTCAGAAACTCTTAAGAAAACAGAATTACAGTATACCATTTTCCTTCTTCCTCAAGACCTTCGAATAGAACCAGGACAGCCAGGGGACTCCTTTTCAGTTAGCCAAAGATCATCAAATCAAGTAAGAGGGGAGAGGGTTGTGAATAACTATGAAATGGGTAGAGTTGTATGCTGTTCTAGGATTCCAGTTTTAATTTCGTATCTTGTGGCTTAATTTTGAAACTGAAAACGTACGAATTTGTCTTTGACTTCTTCATGAAAGTTGTAGATATACATGTTGTGGATCTTTAGAAAGTGGTTTCACATTAAAATAATTTTTGTAACTCAAGTTATGCTCATAATACTGAAGTATGTACAAGCTGTAAATCTGTGAACTTGAAATCCGTATCTTATTTTTAAAACTGAGAATTTTGTGGTAAGAATTAGTGATCAGTGTCTTCATGAAAGTTGTAAATCTTTTTGTTATGTGAATTTTGAGACCTTAATCGATTGATTTGAGTATGTGTAGCAAAAGTTATAGCCAAAATACTACTGTATGTCCGAGTGAAGGATTTGTTTCATGTTTAGTGCATATTTTGATATGCTGGGAATTATACATGCATAATCAGCCTTGGATGTTTTCATGAAAGTTGTAGATATTTAAGTTGTGGATCTTTAGAAAGTGGTTTCTCATCAAAATAATTTTTGTAACTCAAGTTATGCTCAAATTACTGAAGTATGTGCAAGCTATAATCCTGTAATTTGAAATCCGAATCTTGTTTTCAAAACTGGGAATTTTGTGGTGAGAATTAGGGGTTGGTGTCTTCATGGAAATTGTAGATATATATGTTAAGAATAATTTAGAATTGGTTTCATGTCAAAATCATTTTTGTAACTCCAGATACATTCTAATTACTAATCTGTGTACATTTTGGAAAAACTCATCTTGAGGCAGTATGGTATTTTGTGAATAAGTGGTATTTCTGATTGGAATCTGAAATTATGTTCTTCATGAAAGTTGTAGATAATTGTATTATTAAGCTATAGAAAGTGGAATCATCTAAAAAGGAGTTGATTTGCCCATGTTATGACTGTTTTGCTAATGTATGTTGCTGTTGTGAATGCTGAAAGTCACTTATAAAGGCTATTATGAAAGAAAATGATATTTTCTCTATGGATAAAGATTAATTATTAAATTCTTAAGTGATTATGAGTTATTAGAAATGTTGTTGAGCATTATGCAGTTTGTATGATGTGGTAATGAATAATTATGAATAACGAAACCACTTTGTATGTACATGAATGCCTTGTGATATTGACACATGTGACTAAAACAGTAAATCCATGATTTTGTAAATTATTATGAGTGTTGTGTCCTTTGGGGACTTGTATTCCAAGAGGTTTTGGAAATATGAATATCATGGTATGTTAAAAGAATTAAAGGCATTCATGCATCATAAGCATTCGGACGCACCATGGAATTTAGGGGTTCCATGATTGCCTACCCTGGTGGGGGGTTACTCTATGATGAGTTAAGCCCTATTTTGTTGTGCGCCATGGAGTGTAGGGATTCATGGTTTATGCAAAGCCCTACTTATGATATCTGTGTACTTTGGTACTTAAGCGCCATGGAGTGTAGGGATTCATGGTATATGCTAAAGCCCTATTTGTGTCTCTATGAGACTTTTACTGCAGTATTTCCCACCAAACCAAATGGATCCAGCATGACATCATATGACTAATTGAAGAATTATTAAATAGACTTGTTTGGCATATTTATCATATCATTATGAATTGTTGATTGTGTTTGTGCAATTTTATCTATTTTATATTTATTCTATATTCTGTCTCACTCTTACATTAATTTTTACAGTGAATGACACGCAGAATGCAGAGTGATGCCATGATGGATGCCTATTTGAATTATTACCTGAACTTTGATTTTATGGGTTGTAATAAGTATAACATGTCATGTACCATTATTTTCTAAATCGTTTCCGCTACTTAAGTATTTTCTTGAATTTAATTATTCACGACTAGCATGTATGATAATTTTTCCGTTGTTATCAACTGTTACATAAACTCTGAATTAAACTTATGAATTTTAAAATGATCTTTCAAAAAAGCGAAAAATTTACTCGAAAATTTTAATTAACGTTTCGGGGCGTTACACCAACTCTCTAGAAGAGAAGATAAAAGTATCAATGCTCGTACGTCAACATCAAATTTGATTCCAACTGAACTTAATTGGGTTGTGACTGAGCTAAGTTCATTGAGATGCTGGGCTACTGATCCTCCTTCTGCCATCCGTAAGTTAAATAGCCTCCTCATCAAATGAACTTTGTTTGAAGCCGATGGCTTTTCATACATGTTGGAAAGTGCCGCCATAAGACCTGTCGTGGTCTTTTCTGTTGCAATGTTGAAAGCAACATTACGGGATAATGACAATCGGATAACCCCAAGGGCTTGTCTATCGAGAAGATTCCATTCATCATCCTTCATGCCATCTGGTTTCTTTTCTTGGAGAGGTTGGTACAACTTCTTCTGATACAGATAATCTTCGATCTGCATTTTCCAAAAGCCAAAGTCTGCACCATCGAACTTTTCAATTTTCACCTTTCCTTCATCTGCTGCCATTGCTCCCACTCAAATATGACTTCCTCTGGATCGCTTTTGACAATTTCAGTGAACCACCATGTATTAGAACATTGCTGTGGATGAATTTGGTATTACTGACCAAAATTCACTATTCATGAAATTCACTATTCACAAAATTACTATTCATGTGAATAGTACCCGTTGCGAAAATTTGACAAAAATGAGCACCTAAGCTTTGATACCAGTTGTTAAGGTATTTCGCAACATCACGCCTTGATTAGATTTAAGAACGAGCAAAAATACAGAATAATAAGACACAAAATTTGATAACGGAGTTTAGCCAATTATGCCTACGTCTCCGGACTGCTGTAGATATTTTACTAATAGAAAGGGAAGATACACAAAGTGTTTACAAACACTCACAACCTCTCAAAACCCATAACCCAATTACACCCAAATTTTCACTAACTAAAAAACTTATCTCTCTAAGTTTTTCTCTCTTGAAAGCTTAGAACTTCTTAAGCTTGGAATGAATTTCCTCTTCCATGGATGCATCTATTTATAGCAAATTTTGGACAATGTGAACACATTAAAATGGTTGGCCACCAACCATTCACATTTTTCTCATTTGCAAGGTTGTTGGCCTAACAAATTTGGCCAATTTTGACTAACATTTACCTAGGACCTTAGAAATTTAATTTTATAATGTCTTTCACATCACCATATTTATTACAGTCTGCATCACCATTTTAGCCGTGATGATTTCCATCGTCGTCACCACCACCTTCTCTACCATCATCATCGTCACTATCATCATAGATATCATAACAACTGATGTCACCGTTCTTATGATGACCACCATGATTATCAGTACTTATTACCACTGATACTCTTCCCACCACCACCATCACTATTAATAAACATACATTTTTTTATGTGTTGATAAACATGCATATTTTAATAAATGCGTTAGGTTAAATTAATTAAATTTTAACATTATAACCGTAGCTGGTAAACAGTGTTTTTAAACTTCATATACTTTATTCAACCCAGATTGGGCAAAATTATTAACAACGATAAAACTCTTTCAACTGAATTTTAACATTTTTAATTGGATTTGAATTATGACCTTAAATTAAGACAACTAAAATAAGTTGATTTACACACTCATGATATATTATATTCAATAGTTTAAAACTGTTTCTATCATTTCATAAAAAATAATATTATTTATTAATTAATGTAACTTTAGACAATATACGAAATAAGAAAAGAATGTTTTTATTTTTAAAAAAAATTATGGAAACCAAGTCACTATGATTTCTAAATATGTTCTGCTAATCTAACATGTCATTTGACATCTTCTCTAACTTTTTACTTATATAATTCCTTCAAATTAATAATTAGTCCATTTACTTCTTTTTATTTATCTTAAATACGTTATTCTTATTCTTGACTTTTCATATTTTCTTCCTATAAAAGTTTAAATTTAAAATTAGTTCTATATAATTCTTTTTCTTTCGTAGTGAATAGCCTTTGAAAATTTAGTTTTGAAAAGTATTTATTGTTACTTTCTATTTTTATAGAAACAACAATTGAGTATATTAATAAAGTTCTTCCAACTAAAGCGTCACGTAAATTTTCTCTAAATTTTTTATTTTTTAAATTCTTTAATTCAATTAGTTTATTTAATTTGTATTATTAACTTTTCATTTATTTTCAAACTTTCACATGTTGACTTTAGATTCTCTTATGCTTACTAATTAGTCTTTCAAAATTTAATTTGAATATAGTTAATTAGTTGTCTGTTAGTTTTATAGCAAATAGCAACTAACGATTAAGAACGGATTAGTATTTAATAAAATAAAAAAAATATTTTGATCGTAGTTAATATATTAAATATTAATCAATAAATTAAATTCATATAATATTTACGAATCGTATTTTTCCTTATTTTCAATTTCTATTATATTTCAATACTTAATACACAATAGTCAAATTTATTTTATAATATCTAATTTCAAAAAAAATATTTATCAAATAATTTAATTTCAAATCAATATTTTAAAAGGATGTAAATACAAATTTTAACGAGAAAATATATGAAGTAAATAAAAGTATAATAAAATAAATTAACATAATTAATAATTTAATTTAATTTTAATTGAAAATTTAAAAGTATTCATTTTAACAACAAATTTATAATATAAATATAATTTAATGAATTATAATTTAAAATATTAAATCAGGAAAATATATTTTATATCGTAAGGTGTATTATGGAAAATCGTTTCTTCACCTTTCTCACGTGTTGGTCACGCTTTTTACTTTAGGCAACAAACTTTGTTTCAAGATATACGCAAAAAACGTGAGGCATGGATCCTTCCTTGCCACAGCAGCGTTCCTCCTACCCCACGCAACCCTCACGCGCACCTTTCTCACGTCTTCACACGCAACTCAGTCACAATCTTCACACGTGCATACCGATATTAGAGTTTAATATTGTATACGATATCGATCTTATATTGCGGCTTTAGGTCAATACATTTTTTTGTTTGGAGACTGGTATCGAAATCGTATCAAATATAATTTTTAGAAAATTATGTTAATATTTATTTAAATAGTTTTTTAATTTCTTAGTCACAAATTAAAAAATAATTTTGATTTAAAAAATTATCAATTTATCATTATCAGTAACCTAAAATTTGAAAAAAAAAGAATCTTATGCAGAAAAAAATGAAACTGTAGGGTTTTTTTTTTTTTTTTTGCATTTACTTACATTTATTTACGTGGATTTTAAATTTCTAACACGTAGAAAATCCAGATAGTGAAAGCAAAATTTATGGGAAGAAGAACGCGTGCTTGAATGAAATTCTCGTGAGAAAAATCCATTTCAGAGATTTATTCTTTCGGCAATTCAGATCAATGAGATCATAGACAGAGGAAAAAAAATTTAAGTGACGATGTGGTAATTCTTTTTGTTCATAAATGCAAAAGGATTTTTATCAGATCCTTTGTTATTTCAATTCGCATATCGTGCACAATTTGAATTCGCATTGCGTTCGTCGTCGTCACGGATACTCATTTTCCCTTTTTAATTCCAAGAGAGGTTTTTGCGACTCCTAAACGACATCGTAGAAGGCACTTCGCCCTTGATTTCCGTGCGCAATGGCTGAACGCGAGCGTAGCCTGTGTAATGCCACCGTTATGGTTTTGGAACAAGAGGCATGTCAATTCATTCTCAGTTAGGGTTTTTTGTTTTTTATTATTCGGAATTTATTTTCTATTCGTTTTTTCATAATTTTATCGGAATTTTGTTTTGTGCTGTATCGATACGAGAACAACGGAGAAGTTGGGTCTCAGTAGGGTTACCTAATCCAGTGTGCGTGTGTGTATGGTTTAGGGTTTTATTCGTCAGTTTAAGGGATTTTAGGATTTGGAGGAGATTTTTTATTTTTGGGGTTATTTGTTGACTATACTTAGCATTTTAGCTGGTTGTGTATTTGCAGTAAATCACTGTTTTTATTTTCATTTTTATTGTTGTTGTTTTTACTATAATACTTAATGAATTAGTATATGCGTGGTGTTTTTTCTTGTAAGTGATAGTTGTTATTTGTTAATGTGGTTTCAGTTTACTTCCTAGACGACTTCAGTTTTGAGAGGAGTTTTCATGCAAGGGCCTCAAGTTTGAGGAATGATGGTGTCCAAGAGACCTTTGTGAGATAAAAGGGTAATTCACAATCTATCCTTTTTCTTTTTTGTTAGCAATCTGTTGTTGTTGGCCTAGTGGGATAAGGTCCGTTGTTGTAAAGCAATTCGTTCTTATTTCGTTATCAGTACATAGATGTGAAGTAGCAACCTTACTTTGATCACATTGTCTGATAAGTTTGTTTTCTCTCCACTGTTTTTCTCGTCTTGTTGCTTGATGACACAATTAGATGCTTTTGATGATTACTCAAGCATCTTTACGAGTTGCTGACTATTTTAGATGCTTTAATTGTGGTGAATGACAAGTTTATTGGGAAGTAGCTACTTTCTTAATGCATCTTGTAGTATTTTTTTATATCTCCACCATCATACCATCATGATTATGTTTTTCTCTCCTAAGAGGTAGAGTAATATGAACATTAGAAGCAACAACCTGCAAACTTGTCTTTCATTTACACTCAGAAATTAGCCTTCTTTGTATACTTTCTGGTTTCTAGTCACATTGATCATGTAGCAAGGTGGCTGTTTCATGCAAAGGTTTGCCATGGCTGGACTTTAGTTCAGGTTTGGTTGTAGGCTTCATTCTTTCTTCTGTTTAAAGAAGAATTTATAAACAGAAAATTACTATCATTCGGCCTAAACCGAGTATTTTGAGTAAAAACCAAACAAAGAAAATGGCATTGGCTCAAACTAATGTTGTCAAAAATGAGATTTTACGTGAACTCAGGAAGGGGGATAAAAAATCGTAACACGGATTGTAGGATTCTAGTAAAAATCAAAATTAAGCTATGTACATGCCTAAACAATAACATACATAATGAAAATATCCTTATATCACGATTCATATCATCATTAGTCACATAATCCTAATATCATCTTTGCTCTTAGTTTTGCTTTTGCTGCCTTGCTTCCTTGCTCTGTTGACAGCCTTCTCATGAGGAAGAGTGTATGAAGAATAAAAATTAGGGTTTCTTTTGATTGTTTTGAGAGATTTTAGGGATAAGATTGAGAAAATCTTTGGAAATTGTTGAAAGTAAGTCGAGAGGGTGAGAGGGAATGCAGAGATGTGTTCAGTTTCATGTTTAAAAAGGCAATGAATTTTTCTTAATAAGACCCGCAAACTAGGGATGGGAATAGGCCGGGCCGACCGACAGGGGCCTATGGCCTTGCCTATTTAAGCCTGGTTAGGCCTAGCCTAGTTAATAAAAAGGCGGGGTTTAAACTTTTTAAAAAGCCTTTTTAATTTAAAAGGTCAGGCTTAAGCTTTTAAAAAAGCCTTTTAGGCCTGTCAGGCTGGCTTAGTTATACATCCTTATATAAAATTTATATAATTAATTTATATATAATAGTTTTATAAAATAAAATCAGACTTATAAATCATATTACTAAATTAAAATATATTTATATTTTATAATTTTAATATTTTATTTTATTAATTTTAAATTATTGTAATAGTAAAAGAGAGCTATTTACAAGAAGACCTATTGGCCTATTTAAAACATATAGGCCTGTCGGCCTATTTTAAAAAAATTTATCTATATTGGTCTATTTTAATCAAGCTCGTGAGCTTATTTATTGACCTTTATAAAATCAGGCTTTTATATAGGCTATTAGGCCTAGGTAGGCCTTTAAACAGTCCAGGTCAGGCTTATAATTTTGGCCTATGTGAGGTAACAGGCCAGGCTCAAGCCATACAATTATGAACCAGGCCAGGCTCAGGCCTTACAAAGCCCGGCCTGGCCTGGCCTATTTCCATCCCTACCGCAAACCCACCAATCAGACTGGCTACTCACAACTTCTGCGAGTTTACAAGATCCCAAGATTTCACGACCCAACCCTACGATTCCATCTGATTTTGCCTATGCTCTGAAATGGAAGAATCATGCAATTCTGTGTTCTAACATAACATGTGATTTTGAGAACATTGGCTTGAACAATACTCTAATCCCAGCATGTATGAGAAAGAAGCGCTGTAAATAGTACATTATGTAACATGCACTAGCTTAAACAATTACCCTGTTATAAGAGAGGTAGGTTTAAGAATTCTAAATGCAGTCCTTTTTTATGCCCAAAGCATTGAACATTATTCCCATGTCTATGTGTGTATCTTTTTTGGCTGAATATCCACCCAGTATTGAGAAAAAGAAGGCTTGTAGTCACTGAATTCCAGAAATATGTTAGACAAATAAATTGGATAACGTATGATGCAGCTTTTGTGCATGTGATAAATCATCTGCACTGGTTGCATTTAGTGTCACAGTGAAATTGAAAAACTTTGACATTGGAGCCTCAGGCCTTTTAAAAAAAAATAGTGGGAGCTAAATTCTGATGATTTTATCTTTCTTTTAACGCATGTTTTTTTAGGTATCTCCTGAATCTGGAAAGAAATTTGACAAACATTTTATGATTCAGAACGCTGATATGAGACTCGAATCAGGGACCTGTAATGTGTGCTCAGCTCCTTGTTCGTCTTGTATGCATCTTAACAGAGCGCTTATGGGGTCAAAGGCTGAAGAGTTCTCTGATGAAAACTGTCGCTTAGGGGAGGCTGGTCAGCATTCAACTGATGAGGGCGATAGATCTTCTCTAAGGAGCAGGGCTTGTGACAGATCAAAGCATGCTGTCAGTGAGACTGGTAAAATGCCTGGTCGTTATTCCCCTCATGATTCCCTATCAGAAAATATCGAGAATAAACAAGCCTTGTCAGAAAAGTGTCAAGATTCCAAATGTTTAGAAGGTGTTGATGATAGCACATCTTGTATCAGTAGGACCAGTAATGCTAATTTAGTGAGTGATAGCCATCAAATAAATTCAAACGTAGTAAATATATCTAGTAGTTCAATTTCAATTGGTCACTTAGGGGCAGGAGGGTCTGGAAGTAGGCGATCGGTCGACATGTCTGGCTTGTCAGAGATTCTTTCTCCTAAAGATACAGATATCCCAGAAAATTTGTCAGAATGCTGCATGGAAAATGTTGATTCATCATTGACTAAGGCTTGCGCGCCTATTATTGTGTCTGGTGAAACATCTCTGGTAGATAAGGAAAACCTAATTAACAGTACTCAAAAGGATTCAATAGAAATATGCCCAAAGTCAAAAACAGATATTGACAATGGTGTTGACCATAAGGTTGAGGAGCTGGTTAAATCACCTGCTGTGCCTGAACCTCAATCAGAAGTTGAGAGTGACGAATCAGATGTTGAGCATGATGTGAGTGCATTTCCTTTCACTATGTTTGTTTCTTTTTCTTTTTGTGTTTATCGAAACCAAACTTGGTGGATATGAGAATGGGAGCAGGAGAATACAATGGCTTAAAATTGGATGAAGATATGTATACTCAATGATTTTGAGCCTTGGGGTAATGCTGAGCAATCAACTCAGTTTATAAGTATTCCACATACTCCCTGTCTCCTCATCCTTCATAAATCTCTTATCTCTTTTATTTTATTTTGTAAACTTCTCTGATGCTGCTTAGTTTTTTTGTTTTTGTTTTTTTCATTGACTGGGAAATAGGTAAAAGTATGCGACATCTGTGGAGATGCTGGTCGTGAGGATCTACTTGCCATATGTAGTAGATGTAGTGATGGTGCTGAGCACACGTATGCATAAGAACCTTATATATTATCTCTCCTTAGATCTTTCAGATTGTTCCGACCTCCTTTTCAATAAAATGAGTTTTAATGTTCTTGTATCTTTAAATCAGCTACTGCATGCGGGATATGCTTAAGAAGGTCCCTGAAGGGGATTGGTTGTGTGAAGAATGCAAATATGCAGAGGAGACTGCAAATCAAAGACCAGGTAAGCATGAAGTTGGAGAAATTATTTTTTATTCAAGAAAAATTTTACATGATATTGAATCAGTTTCCTTTAGAGTTCAGTCTGATGTTCTGAACCATTTCTTCTGTCCATCACAATTCATTTATTTCTGGAACTGACTTTGTACTATGTAGAGGGTAGCATTAAGTATTCGGGTGCATGTATCTGTGCTAACATATTTGTGAAATTTGATTCTGTGGTTTAGACATTGAAGAGAAAAAAGTTCATAAAGTTAGTTCAACTTCACAATTTTCTGGCAAAAGGCCCTGTGAAAGCATGGAAGTAGCTACAGCAGCAAAGAGGCAAGCTCTTGAATCAAGCACAGGATCACCAACGGCATCAACCTCAAGCCCCAAGAAAATAGGTCCACTGTCACGAGAATCTTCATTCAAAAGCTTAGATAAAGGAAAGGTGAAGTCTGGTCAACAGATCCCCACTCGTAACCAGCTTGGTGGCAATGACATAGAACTTGCTCGTTCTCTTTCCATTGGCCCTCGGAGTCAAACTGCCAGGAGTATGGATTTATTTTACATATGTTGGGTTTATTACAATTTTCTATTTTATTTTCAATGTTCCTTTTAAGCAGCTATGGTTTTTCTTCTCTTCATTTATTTCAAGCATGTTTATTTGTTCCTATGAATAGGTACTTTATTGAAGTCTAATTCATTCAACAACTTCAATTCCAAGCCAAGACTCAAACTGGTTGATGAAGTTGTTCCTCAAAGGCAGAAAGGTGGTGGTGAACATATTGCTAAGAATGTGGAGACACCTGCTGGGTTGATGAGCAAATCAATATCATTCAAATCCTCAAATTTGGGTCGATCAATTGCCTGTGAATCGAAAGTTAAAATGCTTTCTTCCAAGTCTGGAACTGCTCAGGATTTGAAAGCATCAAGACATGCAAAGGAATCTGGCACATTTGACAGGAAAATTTTGCCTAGGATTGATCGGCCTGTCATTTGTTCAACCATGGTTAGTTCTGTTGTGTCCACATCAAAGTGTGATCAGAAGCTTACGCCCCGTAGTGAAACTGCTAAACCTTCAGCAGCTCACAACAATCCAGAGTTTAGGGTCAACAAAGATGGAAAATTATATTCTTCATCGAAGTCTATGAATAATATAACTAGAAGAAGTCCAGAACCTCAAGTTAGTTCAGGTGGGAGTGTGAGCTTGATCAGAAGCATATTGTTACTGTTGTTTTATTTAAATTTTTACCGGTCTTTTAATGGTTCAATTAGCCACTCTTGAACTTTAGTTAACAATGTTTTTTGTGGATTTTTCGTTCATATTTTTTTCTTTCAGTAGGAGTATCTTTCAATACTGGATTTTGTGTTTGGAACTAAGTGGGCTATGTTATTGGAAAGATGATTTATTATTTAGTCATTCATTGAATTTTGCAGAGAGAACATCAACCAATGCTGATGAAACTCTACAGGATAGGATGCCACGATTACGTGAGATAGTAAATCAGGTTGACAAAAGCAAAGATAATTCTTGTGATCGTGTGAGATCAAGTGTTACTAATGTTTCAAAAAGCTCATTCTGTCATAAATGTAAAAGTCCTGCCCATGCTACAGAATGTTGCACAATTAGTGGTACACAGGAACTTAATGTTGATGTATCAGTCACCAACACTAGTTCAAAAGAAGAGATACACAAAGACAATAGATTGAAAGCTGCAATCCAGGCAGCTTTGCTTAGAAGGCCTGAAATACACAAGAAGAAAGAAGCTCCTGATCAAGCTAATGAGTTTCCTACATCAGGCACAGGTTCAAAATGTGAAGTCAACCAAGTGTTGGTTTCCAACACATTGAAAACTAGTATATCTGCTGAAGAAACCAATGTGAAGCAGGAAGTCATTGAGAATTCTACATCTGAAACTTCCAAATGTCCATCCGTCAATGGTTTGAAACAACATAACTTTTATCCAGCTGAGTTTTGCTCTTATCTGAGAAAGTCAGATTCCATTGGTTCTACTTCTGGAAAGCCTGTAGTGAGAGACATGTCCAATCATGCTTTGGCAATCTCAAGTGTTCTTTCAAAGACATCAGCTGTTCCAGAATATGAGTACATTTGGCAGTATGTAACATTTTGTGATGAACTAGTTTGTCTTTTTGTTCTGGATTGCTGTTGCTGTTTATTGTTCATGTTTTGCTATCAAATGTGTTTTATGATTTTTGTTGTTCATGCAGGGGTGCCTTTAAAGTGCATAGAAATGGAAAGCTTCCTGACTTGTATACTGGAATTCAAGCACATTTATCAACATGTGTTTCCCCTAAGGTTCCTGAGGTAGTGAACAAATTTTTACCTGAAGTTTCTCTAAATGAAGTTCCTCGTTTGAGCATGTGGCCTTCACAATTTCATCAAGTTGGTGCTCGGGAAGATAACATTGCTCTCTACTTTTTTGCCAAAGACATTGAAAGGCAAGAATACAAATATCATTCTTATATTGACATTAAGCTTTGAAATACAACCATATTTCTTTGTTTTCCATCTTGTAATTAATTTGTTTTTAAATTATGTTCTGTTGCAGTTATGAGAGACACTACAAGGGTCTATTGGATCACATGATTAGAAATGATTTAGCCCTTAGGGGCACTTTTGATGGTGTTGAACTTCTCATATTCTCATCCAATCAGCTTCCTGAAAATTCACAACGTAAGAAATTATTCTGGATTCTCGCTAAACAATTCCCAATAGTAGGCAACTTGTGAATGATGTGTCTGGGTTTGATGTTGGGTTAAAGGTTATGCCTGCATTAGCATTCAAGTTTTGCAGAAATTTAATTAAAATGCAATTCTTAAATGTCTTGGACGAAGACAGAATAGGAATCCTATCTTACAAAGAGTCATTTGCATTTGTGTTTTACTTTGAACAATAGTTTATACTGAAGTTGGTTTTGGTAGAAAGTTATGGTTTGTTCTGCATCTAGTTGACATTAGTTTTTGGTAGTTTTATGCTTTGTGCAAAGTATTTTCTCCCTTTTTGAGCAGTGGTGGGTGTTGCTTGAGTGAAATTATAAATGCACATCACCAATGCATCTTAATAAAATAAAAAAAATCAAGTTTTCACATCCTATCTGTTTCTGCAGGTTGGAATATGTTGTTTTTCTTATGGGGTATATTTAGAGGAAAAAGAAATCATTCAGATTCTGCAAAAAGGATATCTGTTCCCAGTTTGAATGTGAAGCCAAATGAGAAGGATTTTCCAACTGCTGTCATGACTTTATCTGAAACCCGCTGTTCACCAAGGCGCATGGATGAAGTGTCCATTGACCAAGGTCATAGTATGGTAAGCAGGAGCGATGATGTCAAGGAAACTATTTTTGACCAGAGACCCTCAGATTTAAAAGTAAACTTAGAGAGACAAGATAGTAAAATCAAGTCTAACTCAACAACATCAAGGATTCCAACCACCAGTGCGCAATTGTGTCAAGAAATTAATTCCACTGGTTCATCCCTGGTATGCTTTTATCTTTGACTGTACTGTTTGATAGACTCAAAAATATTTGCCTGTATTTGATATAAATGTAATATTTTTCAAAATGGTATTCTTATTCTCTATTCTCTATAAGAAATTATAGAATATGTGCAGATTAGTTTTTACAATTTTGTTTTTGGTTTTGATGGTCCTGCAATGATGTTAAGTTGTTAATCATGTAAATTTGGCAATCCTTCAATTATTATATACAGGTAAATTGAACATGCCTATAGTAAGTATACTAAGAAATTGCTGGTATAGAGATCATTTTGACCATTTTTGACAGGAGAGAGACCGAGTTATAAAGTGATTTATAATGAGTAAATCCTGCTCTGGTCATTTCTTGTTTTGTAAGCGGCATTTTTGCTTTGTGCAGATGGATAGCGTACAGGAGCATGGACTAAACAGGGAATCTAAACCTCCTGAAGAAGCAATGGGGACAAGTAGTAGGATTGTGGAAACAAAAACTAAGTATGGTATTTCTGTTAAGCAAGAGAACTCTTTGTCTGTGAGGAATCCTTCTGTTGGTTGCCAAGAGATAGATACTGCAAGCAACATCTGTAAGGATAAAATTTCAGAGAGAACAAGTTATTATCAAAATCAACAAAGGTCTAAAAGGAAACAGATACAAGAAGATCTCGATATTAATGTGGAGGCAACGATCCAGGGAGACATGACTGTGGAAGGGATCAACTGTCAGCAGCCTAATGATAAAAAAGTTCAGCATGTAGATCTTTCAGATACAGTCATGGAGGCTTCTGCAGTTAGTTGTCAGAAAATGCCTAGGAATGAGGTAAATGGAAAATTGGAATACAGGGAAAGTCCTAGGAAGAAGCTGCAAACAGGTTTAGGTGGAATTTATGGGTGTCGCAGTGCTGGAGTTAGGGACTCTTATAATGGTACTTTTGCATCACCTGTTAATGATCTTGGTTCTTGTTCTTCAGTGGAGGACAAAGGATGCAAAGAAGCATGTGATGAGAAAATCATCCATGAGGACTTTGGAACAATGGAAAGAACCTTCCTACCTGTTGATACTCATAATGAAAATGACTCAAAACTGGTGCTGAATAGCGTGCCACTGAAAGGGCCATGTGAGTACAGGGACCAATTTCAAGTTAAGATTCCAAATCTAGAGCTTGCTTTAGGGGGTGAAACAAAACCATCCCAAAAGGGTATGCTGCCTTTCTTTGTTGGGGAAGTTGACAAGAAAAATAGCCAGGAAAAGAGTCCAGATATAGTGGCAGTTGAGCGAGAAGATGTAGCTGCATCTCTTTCGCTGTCTCTATCCTTCCCATCTTCAAACAAGGAACAGATCAAACCTGTTTCAAAAGCTGAGCCTTTGCCTGATGGGCATTCTGTGAATACCCCGTTGCTCCTTTTTGGGAGACTTATGGACAAATAAATTTGCTGGTATTTTTAATCATGTAAATTATTATCATGTTCCAGATGCCTTTGATAAAGCTATAGTCCGTCATGTATGTAATCATCCAGTCCTTACACAAAGGAGATGTCCACCTGTAACCTGTTCATGTGCCCGGCAAAGGTCAATAAGTTTTTCCTTTACTCCTCTGTTAAATACATGCCCTTGTATTTTCTTTTTGGTTTCAGAATGCATAGTTACCGGCTGTTTGTATATATAGAGAGAATTTCAGCCGACATAATTTCAGAAGTGTTACTAGGAACTTGCGGATGACTATTTTTATGACAGGGTTTCCTCTGTTCCTGGCTTCATCATTAGTCTTTTCCATTTTTATATACTTAATTCTTTGTTACTTCCGTTCGATTTGTAAAGCAGCAAGGGATCCTCCTGAAGTCAGATGACAGATGATTTTAAAAATATTTCGAATGTGACAAGGTTTCTGGTTTATGCGAAGGCAGTGTATTATACCCGTATGGAAGTTTAGGTGCATTAGTTAACTAAAGTTCTGTTAAAGTCCATTAGTTATAAGTTGGAGGATGCTCTTACTGAATAGAAAATTCTGATTGGTTAAGGTGTCATGCTAATCCTGAATTGGTTCAGTTATTAGTTGGAAGATGCACTTGCTGAAAGAAAATTTTCTGTTTGGTCTAGGTGTGCTAATCCTGAAATAAGCCTAGAGCAAGCATGTTTGGTACGAGTATATTTTTAATTTTCCTGGCAATCTTTACTTAAAATGTTGCGTTTTATGTTTGTTATGTTTTTTTAAAAAAATATTTTTAGAAAATTAAGATCCTTCGAAAAGTATTTTAGTTATATTTTTTTATTTTAGAGTTTTACAATTAAATATTCTCAAATGAGATATGAGAATTTTAGTTTTTCAAAATAGATAATATTTTTAGGAAATTTTTGTATATACCAAACATATCAAATACCCTTGTTTACTCTAGCCTAGTGCGACCAATTTGATTGTATACGAATACAAAGTAAGGGGAAAACGCTTGGTGAGTTTCATTTTTACTTATTTGCTATGTTTCAATGTATTCATGTATATTTCTAAACAAGTATGTTTTGTCGAGTAATGTTTGTATAATGCAGCATTGTGTATTGTTCTTATAGACTTTGTTTTGTAAGTGTTGTTTGATTGTGCATTAAACTTGAATGAAATGATTTATTGCCAAAAAAAATAAATGAAAGTTATAACAATAGATATTATTCCACATCAAGTATAATAATTATTGAGACGAATATTTGAAAAAGTTAATAACTTACACGTGTTATTTGGAATTAAAAAAATCATATACTGTTCATATATACAAATACATATAACACATGATAGGCGGGTGTATACTACTCAAACATGATAAATTATTAATAAATATACTTGTTATAAAGTTTAACACTCATTAAAATTTTAATAATGATTAATAATTAGTTATTTTAAATTTTTAACTGTGTCCTTTGTGTCTTTTCGCAGGAGAGATTAAAAATACATGTTCACAACAACTCAAACTTTATTTAATCAATTGAATTAGACTCTTCTTAAGAGTGTCTTTAATTATTTAATTTAAATACTCAAATTAAGAGTAAATTTAACCTTTGAACAACTGATCTATAAAAAAGTTTTTAAAAACTAATATTAGAACAGTTGAAGTATTTTATAAAATATTACATTTTAAGAATTAATATGATATCGTTAATAATAATAACTAATATGATGTCGCACATAATCATGGCATAATCTTTTTCATAGCCTAAATACATTTATTTGTATTCCTTATGTGATTATGTGCTGGTTTGGAAACTAAATAGGAAAATGAAGTTATAAAAATAAAAAAATCTAATAGTTAATATCACACCGTTCAAACCCCTTTGAATCTACAAATTTTTTTTCCTATTGGTCAAACTTTAGTTTGGTTGACCATTATTATAAATCAAATTAGTCAAAGGTAACTTTAAAGACGTAAAAAAAACACAATCGAGTATAAAATTGTTCAACCCAAAAAATGTTAGTATAATTTCTCCTATTTTATATTATAAATGAATAATGTCCAAAATACTTGGAGAAATAATCAACATCCCGGGTCATATACTTGATGAGTACCAACATATTTACTCATACACTTTTTAATTTTATGACCCTCTTTTATTTTCCTTTTCTTTGCGACCTTTATTGAATTTTTCCAATATTCCAGAAATAGATGCTAACATGACATCTTGATGACAACTTTCACACAACTGGGTTGTTTCAATAGCTCAAATGCTTTGTTTATATCTGCCAATGGGACCTCATGAGTGAATAGTTCTTCAAGAGGGAGTTCCTGTAAAATAGGAAATAGTTCACTACTACAAACACTTCACATATATGCAACAAAGAACCTGGAAACTTTATCTACTAGTAAAAAGAAAATGGCTAGAGGATCACCTTTTTTTGGGTTTTGTTGGCTATGATGTAAAGGTCTGATATGGGTTTTATCCCTCCAAAAACAGAACCTTTCAAAGTTCTTCCATACATAATGCAAGAAAGACCAAATGGCACAATATCAGTTCCTGTACCAATTGCTATTGTTTTACCTGTTCCCTACATTTATAGAATCAAAACATAGGAACATAATTTTATTATAAAACAAGTATTAAGGAGGATGATCTGTAGACTGATAAAAGAATATGTATATACCATACAAATCTCGGTGATCAAGAATTTTTTCACCAAATTATCAAACAAAAGAATTGCTACTTGAGGTGAAACTTACCACTTTAGTGGCTTCAATTGATTCAGTGAGTAAAGGGGCAACTCCAGTGCACTCAAAGGAATAATCCACACCCATTCCACCACTCAATTCCTTAATCAATTCTGAAACAGATTTATCTGAATCATCAGGATTTATGAAGTGGGTCATTCCAAAAGCTTCTCCTTTTTCTCTCTTCCTCTCATTTTTGTCAATTCCAATTATCCTAGTTGCTCCTAACATTTTGGCTCCGCTTATAGCCTACACAAAAAAGGTCAATCTCATTAACAATCAAACTTCAAAATTAGAAGAGAAAAACTGACACAAACATGAGGATTATGATTTTAAGCATACCCCTAATCCAACAGCCCCTAGACCAATAACAGCTACACTTGACCCACTTTCAACTTTGGCTTCTTTCCAAGCAGCTCCATAACCAGTTGAAAACCCACATGAGATGAAACTTGCATGTGCTAAATCAATGCTTGGATCAACTTTGAGAATGTAGTTAGCATCAATAACCATGTACTCTGACCATGTAGCACAACTTAGCACATGGTGCATCCTCTGGCCTTGGATGGACATTCTTGAAGTGTTATCTGGCATTAGACCAGTCAATCTTATAGGGTATGTCATGCACAAATTGGTTTTTTCTGAAACACAGTTCACACATTCTTTGCACTCGCCTATGTATGTTGGAATTACCATATCCCCTTCTTTCACATTTGTCACTAGTTCACCAACACTCTCTACAACACTGAAATCATTGATTGAAGATACTATTATATTGAGTCATAACAAACAAACAAACAAACAAAAGTTTGAGCCTTTTTTATTATATTAATTGGAACATGTCAAGAAAAAAGGTACTATTTGACATTTGTGGAGCTTACCCAACTCCTTCGTGCCCAAGTGCTAGAGGAAAATTGGCCTGCAAATTCGTTTTATAGTAATCCATTAGCAGTAGAATTAGAGATGAAGAAAAATACATGTTAAATTATGTTTTTTCGAGAAAACAAACTCAAACACTGAACATGGCATGGTAATTGAAAGGAATCTTTAAGTACATGTGGGGATCCTTGAATGCTTGAGATGTCTGTATGGCATATACTAGCACAAAGCATTTTAACTCGAACTTCGGTTGCTTTTGGTGGCTCTACTTGTATCTCTTCCACCTTCACAGCCTCTCCAACCCCCCAACATATAGCAGCTACAATAATAACCAAATAAAAACTTCATTAATTACAAGGACAATTCAAATGTAGAATATCTGTGTTATTACTTAAAAGGAGTACTTTTCCATTCCAACCAAAATCTTAGTTAAAAAATTATTATTAAAACACGATGAATTTAACTCAAAACAGAAGTTAATTTAAAAATTATAATAATTGCCACAAGTCTTGGAAGATGTATATTAATTATATTTCTAGTTAATATAAGCCATTTTACTAAGAGTCAAATATGTATTATTGAAATCAATTATTTTTTAGTATATTTTTTTGTAAGAGTTTAGTTGCATATATAATGAACTGTGGCCGAAAATCATATGAGAAATCAAAGTTATGGTTAATACCTTTGCATGTAATAACCTTGGAGGTGTTGGACATTGTAGATAGGATGATGGATGCTGTTTCTAATTAAGGAAAGAGGATAGAAGGTGTGGTTCTACGGGTGTTGGCACCCTCCCTTTTATAAGGAAAGAATAGTGATTAGTGAGTAATGATATTATAAGAAAAGATTCATTTAACAGTAATAACAGTTTCCATAAACAACAACAAAGGAATTTTATTATAATTTGCAAGTGGCAGAAACACTTATGGCTGCTATCATTTTTTGCTGCGGCTGCTTTTGATATTCATGAATTTAGAAGAAGTCCTTCGCAGTAGGCCAGAGCATGGTTTTAGTTTGGGTCTTATTAAGAAATTAAAAAGTGAAATTTTTTATTCAAAATTATATTAAGGCTGTTTAGAAATCAACATAGAAATCAAAATTATATAAAGTCTGTTGAATAAAAAAAAATTTCATTTTTATTTCCTTTACTAGTATTTTTAAGATATTAGAATTTTTCTTTATTTTTTATTTAACAAGAATTGAAGCTACACACTCTACTTAGAGGTCATTTGGTATTCAGTTGAGGAAATAGAGTTATGAAAATAAAAAAAATTTAATGGTTAATATTAATGTTTCACGCCATTTAAAACAGTTAAAACTCTGTTTAACGAATGAATTTTTTTAGTTGATCAAATCTCATAACTGATGTTAATCTTATTTGATGAAAGTTAAGAATATGTTTCAATACGTCCAGAGAATGGTGAAATTCTGCTTAGTGATGTTAATTTTCTCTAAATACAACATTTGAATCCATTAGAGGATTAAACAATTACTAGTTAAACTAATTTTGTCTGTTAATATATAAATAAATAAATATTTTATAAAAATTAACCACATTAATTATATTTTTTAATATGTCCCCAAATTTGATGAGTTAGCATTGAATGCTAAAAATTAACCTAAGTAAGTGACAATAAAGGTCTCACTATTTATAGAGATGTAATCACTGTGATGGTATGGTTATAGGTTTATAAGCTACCCTGAACTCTCTTTGAGGTCTCACAATTTATAGGGATAATCATTGTTCCCAATATGACATGTCATTAAAGGAACATTAATGCATGTGTGCATCCGTTCCTAATTCGAGAAAACGGTGCCTTTTGTCTTCACTTCAACTTCAGACTTCAATTTTGTTCCACAGGTTATATTTATTTTAATTTTGTCTTGAAAAGTTTAAAGTTGCATAAATTTTGCATTGCCTTGCAATCTTGTGTTTTTGTTCTAACATGTTACAAGGAGTCTTCAATTTTAAGTAACACAGCCCCCTTATTCATCATGAGAGATTTCAAAATTACTATGACTATAATCTTTAGGGCCGTTTGGTTGTGTTTCTTTCTCCCATTTTAATCACAAAAAATATCACCATATTTTCACTTTATTTTTTTATTTTCAAAAGTTGTTATTTTCATTCTTTCATGCACAAATATTTGAACATACGACACAAAATGAAAATAATTTAATTAAAAGTGATAATTAAAAGTAGAAAAGAAAATTTCTTACCAAACCAAACAATTCTTTTATGTGTTTGATGAATACTCGTTACAATAAAAGAACTTCATCGGTTCTTTCCACACAATTGGGTGAACTTTATTTTTCTCAAGCTCATAATTCGCTGCATACATTCTAATGTCAAAATGGTCTCTTCTACTTAACAACTTTCCCACATTATTGAAGAGCCTCCACACAATGCTCTTAATCTCCTACGGACTAAAGATGACCAAAAGTCTAACCTAAACCTATTTATATGACCTTTTGGGTGAAATAGATGTGTGATGTTGTGAGAATCTTGTCCTAACGAGTACATTCTTGTTGGGGCAAAATAACTATTTTTCAATCTGCTCACCTCAACAAACAAGTTGATCGTTGGGACGAAAAGACCTTTAGAAACCATTTTAAATCATGATATGACCGTTCAGATTGAACACCAACATAATAAAATTTTAGTCTAATCCAACTAGGGGTGTCAAATTTCGGCTTTATCTTTGTAAACCCGAGATACCTGATTCTGAAGGTAAGAACGGGTCGGTTTATAACGAGTTGTGAGTAAAAATGGGTCATTTAAATGGTTTACTATGATCAAGAACGGGCGGGTTCAGGTTAAAAAAATTAAAACCTGTGATACTCATACCCGACCGATTGCTTTGGATGGAAATGATCATTTTATTTTGTACTTTGGGAGTTGTTAATTTCACTTACTTAGAGATTTGTTGTGGTGGTTGTTATTATTGGTTAATGGATTACATTATATTGTTTAAGGAATTAGAATGTATATTTTAGCGATATATTCATTTTGGGTTTATGTTTTTACTTGATAAAAGCTTTGAAATGTTTTTATATGCAAGGTGTTTGCTAAAATTATTTTACAAAAGGTGTTTGACAAAAAATAAAAATCATTCCTAAGAAACTTAACCAAAAAACCCGACCAAAAAAACCGAAAATAGTAATTAATCGAACCCGAGCAACACGACCAGAGTATTGGGTGAAAATAGGTTATTATTTATGTTGCATGGATAGCAACGGGTGAACTCAAAATTAAACAAACCCGACCGATAGACACCCCTAAATCCAAAAGGAACAAAGTTGAAATTACAAATTTAAAATTATTGATTAGGATCGGAGTTGAACAAAAACTCACCATTTTATCTTTTTATCTTTTTTTCGCTCTCCAAAGACCTCTAAAATATGTCAAAAACATATAAAAAACCGTTTGTAAGTTACAAAATAATGACAATTATTAAACTAAACACAAAAAAGACAATTTATTAATTAAAAGAGCTGTTAAATATTAATTTAAAAGTGAATTTTATATAGAAAATAACATAAATTTAACATCTAACAATACACTCCTTCCATTTTTATTTAACTATTTATTTAAGGAGAAAAACATTATTTTTATATATTTGTTTACTTAGAAGATAATAACATGTTAATTGTTCTTCTTCCTATAATACTCATATTGATATTAACAATGAAAATAATTTTTAAAATAATAAATTATAAATAAATATTTTTAATGTGTGTTTTTTCCCCAGAAATTGATGAGTTAGCACTGGATGCTAAAAATTAACCTATTTACAGAGATGTAATCACTGTATAATATGGTAATAGGTTTACAAGGTACCCTGAACTCTCTCGGAGGTCTCACAATTTATAGTGATAATCATTGTTCCCAATATAACGTGTCATTAATGGAACATTAAGTAAAATGATCACAATATTAATGCAGGACCATTATAATTGTAGGTTTAGGATCCGTTTGATTTTAAAAAAATATAAAAATTAAAAATTTTAAAAATTAATATTAATTTTTTACTATTTAAAATAGTCAAAACTCTGTGTGACCATCCCGTTAAAACACAACTAGTGCGATTGGTGCTAACTGTCATCTGTCTGGGCTTTAATGCATTGAGTCCTTTGGTAGGTTATAAAAACACAAGATCCATGAGGGAATTTATACAGGGGATTAATAAAATCAAACTTTAAATAAGAGTCACATCACATTCCTTTTCTTGGAAAATTTACCTATATAATTTGTTTACGTTTACTTTTAGTACTTTTTAAAAAAATAATTTTTTTATAAGCAGATGATAGTTATTTTTTGAATCAACTTCTATTTATTTTTAAAATTTTAAATAAACATATTAAAATTTAAAATAAATACTTTTAAAATAGGAGCTCTTTATTATAAAAGGAATTGGTAGCACCTTAACCGCACATTTGCTTCACATTATCACATAGCAGGTCCAAGTCTTGTAATTCAGAAAGTGAGTGGAATCAACAATGGCGAAGAACACCTCAGAGGTTATTACATGCAAAGGTATGAACCCTCAAGGCTCAAGCATGTTTCTTATCAGTTTGGTTTTTCTGCTTTGTTATTATTTCACTTTCCATATCTTAACATAAGTCTCGATTAGGAATATGATCAATATAAGTTTATAAAACTTGAGACAATTCTTAACTCATGAAGATCCGTCCTTTTCTAATATAATGTAAATGTTATAGCTGCCATATGCTGGGGAATGGGAAAGCCTGTGATAGTGGAAGAGATACAAGTAGACCCTCCAAATGCAACCGAAGTTCGAGTCAAGATGCTTTGTGCCAGTATATGCTCCACAGACATCACAAGCACACTAGGATTCCCACATGTTTGTAATTTCAATCTCATTCTTTCTCTTTGAATAATGAATTTACTTTTATTTTATCTGTATATAATGATCAAATCTTATTCACGTTTAAACCGAGTATGGTATAATTGTTCCAACAAGTACACTTTAATACATGCTAATTAAGTTAGAGCAATTTCTTGGAAGTTGATTTGTTAGAAAACACGGCTCAGAGAAAAAGAAAAATAATGAACAATAAAATGTGTATTAATATAAAAATGAAAACTAAAGTTACAAGAGAGGTAATAGGATGTATGTAGCCAATAAAGCTAACCAATTATCTAACTAATCTCCAACTAATTTTTATATTTCTCACATGATTTACGAGTTTTGTAATTTTCTTTTTTGAGTTTGTGTGCTGAACTAATAAATGCAGAAAAGAGAAGTGCATGAGTCTATTTTCTTCATCTCTAATTTTTCCACTAATGGAATGCTACAAACTAACTAATTGACAGGGCAAATTTCCTCTGGCACTTGGACACGAAGGAGTTGGGTAAGTTCCACAAATAGTATCTTTTCTCTTTACACTTTCCTTTAAATATAATCAAAAGACTCTCAAAGAGTCAAAAACTATTTTGTTGTGACTTTAGTGTATGTAAAGTTAATTTCATGTATTGCATTAATTTATAGTGTTGTAGAGAGTGTTGGTGAACAAGTGACAAATGCGAAAGAAGGGGACATGGTGATTCCAATATACGTAGGAGAGTGTAAAGAATGTGAGAACTGTGTTACAGGAAAAACCAATTTGTGTATGGCATACCCTGTATGTCTCACTGGTGTAATGCCAGACAACACTTCAAGAATGTCCATTCAAGGCCAGAGGTTATACCACGTTTTCAGTTGTGCTACATGGTCAGAGTACATGGTTATTGATGCTAACTACATTCTCAAAGTTGATCCAAGCATTAATTTAGCCCATGCAAGTTTCATCTCATGTGGGTTTTCAACTGGTTTTGGAGCTGCTTGGAAAGAAGCCAAAGTTGAAACTGGCTCAAGTGTAGCTGTTTTTGGTCTTGGGGCTGTTGGATTAGGGGTATGCTTAAAATAATCTCATGTGTGTTAAGTACTTAATTTTTTGATTTGTGTAATCAGTACAATTTTACACAGGATAAAAAATAAAGAAATTACATCATGATTGTTTATATAGGATCCTAAAGGTTAGATAAACTTTAACTTTTTTAAGCTTGAATTTTGATTCTAAATGAGAATGATTATGACCATGTGCTGCAGGCTGTAAGTGCTGCTAAAATGCTGGGAGCAGCTAAGATAATTGGGATTGACAAAAATGAGCTGAAGAGAGAAAAGGGAGAAGCTTTTGGAATGACTGAGTTTATAAATCCAAGTAATAATTCTGATAAATCTGTGTCTGAATTGGTGAAGGAACTGAGTGGTGGAAATGGTGTGGACTATTCCATTGAGTGCACTGGAGCAGCCCCTTTACTCACTGAATCATTGGAAGCCACAAAAGTGGTAAGTTTTCAATTCACCATTCCAAAGCAACTGACTCCCTTTCATTCCCTCACCATCTAACTCCTATTTAATTATTTACTTAAAATTTTAAAACCCTATTAATTATTATTTTTTAATAATACCTAGATATGATAGAGAGTAAATTACATAAAGGGAGTTAAATCAAGTCTAACAAATAAATAATAAATAATAAATTTTGATATGTAATTAAGATAATATAATTATATTTTTTAAAATTATGTAAGTTTTTCTGTTTGGACAGTTACTAGACACAGGAAGTAATGGTTGATCACATAGTTTTGTCATGATTTATTCCATTAATCCATGCAATTATATTCCCTTATTGTTCTACATGTTCCACACTTAACACTAATGTTGGCTTTTGTGTACATAGGGAACAGGTGAAACTATATTAATTGGTGTAGGAGCCGAATCTACCCTACCATTGGGTCTTATTCCCATTCTACTTGGTAGAACACTGAAAGGTTCAGTTTTTGGAGGCCTAAAAGCTATATCAGATCTTTCCATAATAGCTGAAAAATGCCGAAAAAAGGTTATCTTCTGAACATTTAACCATAACAAGCACACTAATGTGCAATATTTTTCATGATTTTATTAACCTAGCTCTAATGTGTTCATGATTTTAGGTTTTTACTAAAAATGGTAGTGGACTATTTTTCTCTTTTACAACAGGAACTCCCTCTTGATGTACTCTTCACCCATGAGGTCACATTGGGAGATATAAACAAAGGTTTGAAGATATCAAAAGAGCCAGAATGTGTGAAAGTTGTCATCAAGATGTCATGTTAGTAATTGTTTAGAGAGAAAGGAAGGGAACTTTGATTTAATTTAGAGTGTTGAGGTTTATCTTTAAAGTGAAGTAATATTTAATTTTGTAAATTTCTCTTTATGGGTTTGAAACTTGTTATTGACACTTTATATGTAAAATATCATTTATATTGAACTTTTGGGATTAATTATGATATATTTTAGTTTTTTAGTTAAACTATCCATGTATACTTTTTGAAATGATTTAAAGTTGCCCTTCAAGATCTGATATGATATTGAGTTGTTGAAAGTCTCCGTGATGTGTCTTCAATTCATATTGAGAGAAAAAACTTGTCTAAACTTATTTTTTAATGATTAGACTATATAAAAACATATACTGACAGTTAATTTTTGGATGGAAAATAAGTGGAAGAAGAGGGAGATTAAAATAAATGGAAACAGAGAGGTAAAAAGTGGAATAGTAAATATAATCTTTGTTATATTATATATATCATATTTGAGTAAAGTTTTTTTTTTTACTGAGATTTAACAAAATTGTATTTTGTAATACTTGAGAAGGTCACAAATTAGACTACAACAATTCTTAGTTAATCTTCTCACTTGGTAATCAAAATCTTTGAGTTTGAATTTTACCATACACACAAAAAAGACTTTGTTGAGCCAGATAAAACTCATTTCAATTACCTCTATGTTTTTTTTAATAAGTCAAACAATTTATTTATCGATATAAGAATATTTTAAATCTAAACTCAAATACAACTATAAAACTTAAAGTATATTACGCACTAGCATTACACATTGTTGACTCTTTTTTTGAGAAATAAAAACTTTTTTTTTTCCTTTTCCCCAACCAAGACTAAGATCTAAGTTTTATTAGATCAAACAATTCTATCTATATTTTGAAAGGATTAATGTCCAAAGACATTGATTCATAAATATTCAAATAAAAAAATACTGATTCATAAATTCAATACCAAGACATTAATAAAAAAAGGAATTAATAAAATTAACACCAAAACTAAAAAAAATAATACAAGAATTAATTCATAAACAAAAATCTAATGCAAAATCAAATGATTAATTTAACCTAAAACGAACCAATGAATTATGTTTGGACGAGAAATTTTTAAAATTAAAGAGAATTATAATATTTATAATGTATTTAAATAACAATAAAATATTTTAAGATTATTATAAAATTTCAATTTATTAATTTTTAATATAAATTAGATAAATTTCAAATGACACAAAAAGTGAATTCCAAGAAGTTTAAAAATTTGAAATTGCCAGTGAATGTGAATGAAGAATCGAATTGAATCCATTTCCTTGGAGCAAAAACAAGTTCATTCCATTTACATTCTTCTCCTTTGCAAGAAACGCTTGAGAATTTTACCATGGTGAACATGCCCAACGCCTAACATAAAAAAAAATCCCGAAGAAACGCCACCCGAAATCCCCAAATTGTGGCATAGGAAAGCCCTCTTGTTCTCTCTTTCACCACACAAGCTAATTCTCAATTCCGACCTTGTTTTCTCTCTGTCCCTCATTTCAATCTGCAATCATTTTTCTTCAATTCGAAGCATTGCGGTGTTAATCGAACCACTTCGTTTTCGTGGAATTCCGATGAATTATGCACACCCCATTTTTGTAGCACATGGCTGCCGCTGACAACACCAACCCAAAGGTATTGTTTTTATTACAATAATCGTAAATTCCCAATCTTGCTTTCGTTGTTGCTTTATTTCATTCATGGCAATATTTTTAGACTAGAGTTAAGTTTGACCCAAGTTTGTTACTGATTTGTGATCATCAAAGTTGAAATCTATATTTGAGTTCAGTTCTATCACGGGGAAACCTTTTGGTGAAGAAGTTTACTGGGTAAAAGGAAAGTCTTGAACTTGAGTGAATGTAGCTCTAAGTTGTGAGGAAGATAGAATATTGAATAAAACTGCTGAAATGAGTAATTTAAGTGTCTGTGTTTGATTAATAATTTGTATTTAGGCTTCTTGTAGATTGTAGTTCTGGGTGAAGAAATTAATCTGGGAAGTACAGTGGAATGGAAATATGTTTATCTGTTTATTGAATTGTGTATTGGTTGGTTGGTATTGCGGTTCATATTTCTCGAGTCTAGAGCGTTTTCTGAAATAGGTCTCTGATATTGTGTTGTGCAATGCAATGTTTTCGGTGGAAGCTAGAGATGATTTGGTTTTCTTTGATTTCATTGAAGTCACAATTACGTGTAGCTTTCCTATTGGCGCTTGGCACTATCTTTCATTGACAATGCCACCATGATGGCAAGTATCAAAAATGTTAATTGATGAGATGTTTGTGACTTTGCTTTTGTTTTTATGTGTTCTTGATGGGTCGCTTTTACTTTAGTTCAAGGATCACTACAAAGTGCTGGAGGTTGATTATGACGCAACAGATGAAAATATCAAACTAAATTACCGAAGACTAGCACTGGTTTGTAACCTTCCCTTTTTTATTAGGCTCCTGCAATGGTTCTCTCCACGGTTCTGCGCACTGAAAGTTATCATTTCTGTGTTTGACTTACTATGTATGCATGATTCTACCAAATTTTGATAGAAATGGCATCCTGACAAGCACAAAGGTGACAGTGCTGTTACTGCAAAATTTCAACAGATTAATGAAGCTTACAATGGTAATCCTTTCATGTAATAATTAAATTTCATATCTTTACTTTTCCTTGTAAGCATATAAGAGAAATGCTTGCACACACTTCTTCAAACACATTATTATTGGCTGAAATTTATTAGAAAGTGTGTTAGGCAGAGTATTTTGCTGCATTCCTCAAGCAGATAATTTAACAAGCTTCATTCTTCTGCCTTCCGAGATCTTCCTTATTGTTAATGTTCCTGAAAATGGACTGTTTTTGTTTTTTCTATCTTCAACATAATCACCATATACAAATGATTAGAGAATTTAGATAAAAGGACAAGTGATTGCAAGCACAAAGATTGTGATACTTCATTAGTTTGGAATTTTGGATATGAAGTTTAACCCTTGTTGTCAAGTTTTCCAACTCATGGTTCCATTTGTCACAGTACTATTAAACATTTCATTAATTATACCTTTTGTACCCATATTATAACATAATTCTGTAAGTATTTGAATTTAATTTTTCAGTTACTGTGAGTGGAAATTTCAGATGAATGAGTAATGGGAATTTCATATTCATGAACATGGTGATAACAAAACTTGAACCTAAGACAAAATGAAGAAAATCCAAGTTATATAACATATCATGTATTTCTTATCTGCGTAACATAAGCAATTGCTAATGAAAGTGATTTTTAATAAAATGTAATATAAACCACCTATCAACAATTTGGATTTAGGAAGAAAAAGATACTTAGATGAATGCTGAAATGCACAGTATTGTCAATTTACGTGTTACTTACTAGGTTCAAGCCCACTAGGGCCGGCCTATTGGTGCAAGATTTAAGTTGTTTAACTTAAGGTCTTCGGTTCAAATCTCAACTTTCATTGTAAACCAAAAAAACATTAATCATTACTGACCAAACCCAAAACCAGTCATGTAATGGAAATTTCTTTAAACTCAATAAGTAGGCTCACAGGTGATTAGTAAGTAGCTGTACTTATGGATTAAATTTACTC